>OW028607.1:4249859-5620930 GCA_932294275.1 Chloroclysta siterata | reverse complement strand
AGAACAAAATAATGTACTACGATTTTGTAGAACACATCATCATCTACAAAAAATGCCGCGACAGCATATGTCTAACTATTATAGTTATGTCACAATAAGTGTTCTTTTATTATAAAAAAATAATTGAAGTGCCGCCGCTAGAAAAGGGTCTTTATTTGTACCTTGGTTTTAATCCTTATCCAAATAAATCTTTTCATAATTAAGACGGTTTCAATACCTATAGATTACTTCTTAAATTTTTCAAATCGGACATTCCATTCAAAAGATATGACGAAATTAAAAATGTTAACGGGTCCACGGGTCACGCACGGGGTGCAATTTCACTCACTCTGGCGTGCAAATATATGAAATAAGTAGACGCGAGGCTCGAACCCACGGTCTAAGTTTATCCTAAAATGTTCAAAAATGTATGACCACCCATGCGAAGCTGGGACAGGCCGCTAGTAAGTTATAAAATAAGTTCAGTGATTTTACTTTCAAAATGTCGATACGTGCGAGCGAGAGGTACATTCTTCTTTTTCTTTTCGTGTCACTAGTTTCTTTCGAAACAGTCTGTTGAAAGGATTTTAAGTGCGCCTCAAGAGGCTCCTTTCGAGCACTTGACACATGATATAGAACTTATTAGGTTCTAAAATATGCCTTCCTCACGATTTTTTTTCCTTCACGGTTTGAGTGTCCTGACATTGTGCACATACATTTTTGAACAGCAAAACTCATTGGTGCACGACCGGTTTTGAACCCACGTCCTTAGGATCGGAAGGCGGGGCTTCTACCACTAGTGCTCACCACCAGTGCTCAGAGAGGTACATTAGCACTTGTGTACGTAGGTATAATATGTAAGTGTAATATTGTGCACATGTGCGGTCTGACAATTTCGTGTAATTGTGCTAAGATCGTTTAAAGAGTAGTAGAGCTCTTTGTGAAGGGCTCTTCCGGGGAAGTACTACCACCACCCCTTTTTCTGCCGCCAAGCAGCGTTGCTGTGTTTCGGTTTGAAGAGTGTGGTTGCCGGTGTAATTACAGGCACATGAGGCTTAACATCTGTATGCCTCAAGTTGATGGACGCAGGGCACGTTCCTATTGAGCGTGACTTACGAGGCAATGCTTTGTTATAGGTAATGGTTATCACTTAACATCAGGTGGGCCATCTGCTTGTTCCATCAGCTAGTTGTATAAAAAAAAAACACAATTAGGCTACACACAGCCCTATCGCTGAGCGATGCACCAATACGTTACTGTCGGCTCCTCTACACCGGTCTCGATAAAACGAACATTAAACCAACGTCTGCGCGACTGTTCACTCTTTATAATCGGGACATTCTTTATTTTGAACTGGTATTGAAATTCAGTAGTTTGAAACCAATATCATCATAATAATAGGTAAGTATCAAAGTATTTACGAGCAGTTTTAAATTATTACAAAGAAGTAATATATTAATAATATAAATGTTATCTTTATTTATTTAAATACGCATCATTGCTGGCTTTTAATGTTCTAAATCAAAATCAAAGTGGTATTTGATCAGTTCAATCACAAAGATTACATTGAAATGTCTTAACTTATATCGTCTTTGAAGTTATATATATTTTATTTCGAAGTAATTTTTAGTTTTTCTTAGTTCTATGAAAGTTAAGATCAAATGATTTTTGGGATTTTTGGGAAAAACTTTGTAATTTTCTTAGTCAGCGTAAATATATAATATTAATAACAAAAAAATATCAAAAAAGTAAATATAAAACTACATTTTTAGTAAGGTACTAGGAGAGAAATGGGGGAGGCCTACGCCAGAATGGCGACTACAAATGAAATGACATGTAAATAAAATCATTTAAAATATAGTAATAATATATTAATAAACGAACTAAATGTATAAATAAATATCATGAATAATAAAATAATTTTAATGATATCTAATAAAATATAATATAATAGTAATGTTAAATGTTAAATTTATCTGAATTTAGTATTTTATGCATGTTTAATGGAAATTATTTTATTATTTTTTAGAATAAATGGCTTTTTTACTTTACTTTACTAGGAACTACTATACTTACCTTACTAAAATTGTAGGTTACAAATTGTCTTTGTATTTTATGTCAGAAAATATTCTCTTAACATAAACAAAAATTATAATTCTACTGCTATAAAACGTTGAAGGAAAATGTTATCGTGGGGATACCCGTGGCTTATTCACTTTCGCACGTATTGATCATGCATTTCTGAGGATTAAGCTGACTTGGCTGAAAAGGGTAAAGCGAAGACAAGAGCTAATGTGACTCTCGCTCGCACGTTTCGATATGTTGAAAGATATAAAATCACTAAACTCATTTTCGAAAAATCGCAATCTACCATCTTGTGTGCAATCACATTACACACAGTTTAGTAAAAATTTCATTTTGATCGATACATGTTTTCCTACTCAGAAGTTTGCTTTACTAGGTTTTTTAGGTTAGGAAAACTTGTATCTCAAAATGAAATTTTTACTAAACTGTGTGCAATGTGATTGCAGACAAAATGATTGTTTGCGATTTTTCGAAAATGAGTTTAGTGATTTTATATCTTATAACATGTCGAAACGTACGAGCGAGAAGTTGTTTGATAGTTGTCAGCCCCTTATGGAGTTAAGCTTACTCTATAAAATCCTGCCACGGTACAACAGAAAAAGGTTAGCGATGATACTGAAAAAAAAAAAATTATACACGTGTTGGAACAAAGAGATTACCCATAACGATGTATTCCAGGTTTTTTAAACATTTCTCGAGCTCCAGTCCCTTGCAAAGTGGATACTGACATACCTATGTATAGGTATCTCGTGCCTACCTACCTACTATAAGTCCTACTGTACCACCACACTTTGCAAAGGAAATAAATACATATTAATTGCTTTGAAAGTCACGTACGATAGTAACGTGCCCTACGATGCACTGTACTGCGGACATACGTGTTAATTCAAGCGCCAATAATTTCAATTTATTTATCTAAGATATTTTAGTACACAAACTTGCAACTACATAATTAAGGTACTCCAAAATATAACATTTGGCATAATAATCACATTTTGAAGGTATTCCATCATATTAGTGGCCATGTACCAAATGTTATAAATTAATAAACAAATAAATATGTTTTCTTTTTTTCTTCTTTCTAATATTTGGACGTACCTCTGACTACCCTCCTTAGACATTTTCAAAGTATCTTGAATTGGTACTTGGGACTAAGAAATCTGAGAGCAGATCTACCGTGGGGATAAATGTCGTAAAGCTGTTTCTTTATTTTTTCTGGTATTCCTTACGTGACAGGAACCTCTTTCGAAAAGGAAATCCATTGCTGCAAGACCGAAGAATGCGCCATACCTACTCCTAAAACATGATAAAATTCACGTTCCAAAATTGAGAAGCGAATATCCCGAAAAATATGACGTTTATACCAAACATAGCTTCTAGTCAAATAATTGAGCGCAAACCCAATTTCGCTTGAACTCTGCAACAATTTAGTAAGCCCTCCTAATTTATCGCAGCGAATATTTTCATGTACAACCTATTCCAGCAAAATATACACTGTCTCAGCTATAAGTTTATTTAGCACCATTATTTTCAACAGTTGTCCCCCACGCGAATCTGTACTCTACACCTTTGGGAGACGGGAGAGAATGGTGTATCACAGCTGCTAACTCTATTTCCTCGTCCATTACTCTTTTTCACTGCTGTATTACAAGGAAGGCACCGGCTAAAAGGAACACAAAAGGTACTGGTAACTGATTGCCCTTGAATGTTGCTGAAACTTTTTGGACTATGCATCATTCTGTGCTACAGTTTTTGTATAGAACGTGCCGCCTAGCTCCAGTTAACTTATCAATTATTTGACTTCCAGTAGGCCGTATTTTGATGTATTCTGGATGATTTTTTACTTCTTTTTTTATACAGAACTAGCTGATAGAACAAGCAGATGGCCCATCTGATGTTAAGTGGTAACCATCACCTATAACAAAGCATTATCTCGCACGCAAGATAGGAACGTGCCCTACGATGTTCGAAAGATCTCTATAGATCTATAGATCTCTACAAGATCAAAACAACAAGGACGGCTATAATTTTAGAGCAGAATCGACACCATAGTTTCTGTTGATTTGTTTTGTTCCTTAAAAAATAAGAGATTTGCTTCTCCTGTTTTACCTGACTTTTTAAATCCGAAACGTTCAAAATATTTAAAACTAGCCCGAAGCTGTCTGAGTTGTGGTCATTGTTTTGATTAATATAAGCCTGGTTTCTGAGTGAGCTTATCACATTTTTTAATACAAAACCGTCATTCGGATAGTTCGTTAGCATTACGCAAAAACCGTGAGTGCAACTTAGACTTACACTTAGAGTGCACTTGTGAACCTATGCAATACATTTTCATTAAAGTACAGACTACCAAAGTGCTTCTCTCTCGCACATCTCAACTTTGACAGTCCTCACAGCTCAGTCGGTAGTAGCTCTGGCTTCTGCGCTGCGGCCGTGGGTTCGATCCTTACCGAGAACAAACATTTTTGTGATGAACATAGAAGTTTGTTCTCTGTCTGGGTATTTTAATAATAATTAATATAAGTATTTTTTACAAAACAAAGTTTATAAGTATTATATCAGCTATCTGGTTGCCATATTACAAGCTTTGATTAGTTTAGTTTGGGGCTATAGATAGTGAAGTATAGAAAGTCCACCAATAGACGAAAGGATACCGTCTCTTTCTCCATGCAAACGTAGTCAACTGTTTCCTCCCTGGATAATGTCTCTTGAGCAAATATTTTTAAAGCGAATTTTTATTACATCGCACATAGAGTAGGGGTAACGTGAAAGGCGCTCGACAGAGCAAAAAGTTTCACAAACCGTGGTTTCATAATACCACACAATAATTTTTGTACCATAAAACCTTTTTATGTCAGGTTTTTTTTTCAATTATCTTAAGATGTTAGGAGTCTTCAAAAACGAGAAATATTGCCTAATTTTTTTAACATTTTCAGACACTCATCCAAAAAAAAAGAAAACATAGGGGCTAAAGGTTTTGTTTAATTATATTTAAAAAAAAACTATTGGGCTTGTTTTTGGGGAGTAAATAGTCGACTACGAAATGCTGTTTCGGTCAATAATTATGTACCTAAAACGGTCTGAGCTGCAGTTGTCCCTTTCTTGCTTGGGGCGCAGCGGAAGCATGCAGCGAGACAGGAACATATGATTCAAATACCTATTTTTCAAGTCTCTCAGGTATCCTTTCCTCTTAAATCCACATGGTTTGTGAGTCGTGAAGTTCCAAGCAACTTTAAATTTGAATTTGAACACAAAAGTCCAATCAATTTCGACTGAAAGTGCACAAAGAATAAAATAGAAGTTTCGAGACACTCGCGGTCGGACTTACACAACAAAGCTTTTCAAAGTTTTCCTCAGAAGTGACTATTTTCACTTCGAAGTATGTCTGACTCAATGCGCCAATCAACGACTTTAGAGTTGGTCGAAAACGGTTATGTACTTGCTTGTACTCCTACATTTTACTCTTCATTTCGACATTTTTTTTAAGGGGATAACAACTATCAAACAACTTCGCAATCAACCATTTTGTGTGCAATCACATTGCACACAGTTTAGTAAAAATTTCATTTTGATCGATACAAGTTTTCCTACTAAAAAGTTTGCCCATGTACGAAAACAAGTAAAGCAAATTTATAATGAGTTTAGTGATTTTATATCTTTCAACATGTCGAAACGTGCGAGCGAGAGTCACATTAGCTCTTGTCTTCGCCTTAAGAGTAGTAGAGCTCTTTGTGAAGGACTCGTCCGGGGAAGTACTACCACCACGCCTTTTTCTGCTGCCAAGCAACAACAAGCGTTGCTGTGATTCGGTTTGAAGAGTGTGGTTGCTGGTGTAATGCATGTTCCTATCGTGCGTGACTTACGAGGCAATGCTTTGCTATAGGTGATGGTTACCACTTAACATCCACAGGCCATGCTTGTTCCATCAGCTAGTTGTATAAAAAAAACCTTATAAAAAGGTCTCCTCAATTTGACTGTATGTTTATTTTTATTTTTTGTATGTTTGTAACACGGTTACTGCGTGAATTATGAATCGATTTTGTTTCTTTTTTTTTGGTAGGATATTATCGAAATTAATTTAGTGTTATTGCAGAAATTAACAAAAACATAAAATATAGTTAGACGACGGTTTTGGTTTGTGGTGCAAATGATCGCAATGCAAAAAAAATTGTTTATGTTTTCTAGTGTATTTGAAGTCAGTTTTTTTTTTGAAAAGATTAAACCGGAACAATATAATAGTTCCACTCCAGGGTGTATCTATCTGTCTCCGCTTTAAAGTCAAAATCAAAGTCAAAAGGTATATTCAATAAAATAACAAAGGATCACTTTAAAACGTCTTAAAGCTAGGTGACTCTAGGTGCCAGTTCCACGCGACCAAAGCCTAGAAGAACAGGCAACAAACTTACGGCTTGGTTCCTACCGCTCTTTTGTATGATAAGGTTTTTTTACAACTGCAATTAATGTAATAAATAAATAAATGACTATTAATATAATTGATATGAAATCATGTAAATCTAAACCATTAGTATAAAAGAAAAAAATAACATCTAAAATAGTTATAACTTGATGGGTATTGGTTTGTTTATTTGACAACGAAAAAAATTATTTTGCGACCAACTTTACATCGAACATCACAATTCTAACATATGAGAGATCATGTTACATTGGTTTCTGTTTAATGTTATAGCTGCTTCTGTCATCGCATGTAAATATTTAGTTTAGATGAAAATTATAACGTACAGTTTTTCCTTTGCTAGCATTTTTTTTATTACTCTTAGTTGTCGTTAGCACTGAGTTTTAATTTATTTATAAATAAATGCTTGCTGACTTTTAATATATTTTTTAAATCTTTGATGCATAATGTTAGTTAGTTTTTAGAGTTCCGTACCCGAAGGGTAAAACGTAATAAAAAAAGTAATAGGGTCCTATTACTAAGACTCCGCTGTCCGTCCGTCCGTCTATCTGTCTGTCTGTCTATCCGTTTATCACCAGGCTGTATCTCATGAACCGTGATAGTTAGACAGTTGAAATTTTCACAGATGATGTATTTCTGTCGCCGCTATAACAACAAATACTGAAACAGAATAAAATAAATATTAAAGGGGGCTCCCATACAACAAACGTGATTTTTTTGCCGTTTTTATATATAATGGTATGTGGTATAATGGTAATGCGCGTGTCCGACTTGCACTTGGCCGGTTTTTGTTTTATTTTCTTCTGTTGCTCGTTTATGTTTCGTTTCGCATTTTTCTAATGCGCTCTTTTGAATACTGAGATCTCTTTTACCATTTAAAGGATTTACCGTTAGTGTGTGTTAGTATCTTTAGCCGATGTTTTAAGTCCATTTTAAAACTTAACCATGCTTTATTTTTTGTATGAACAAGTTGAGTGGTACAATATTTTCAGCTCCAACACTTACCGATGTGACTTGGCTAAGCAGGGTCGGTCGTAATAAGGAAAAACAAGGTTCCGTTTTCTTAAACTTAAATAACATTTCACGATTGTATGTAACCTTAAAGTGTCTTATCTGAAAGATGTTGGAGGCACAGACTATAACGCACATGCTTCGTTTACTTTTAATTTTTGTACAGAATCGCTTACACATGGTTTAGTTTAGGTACATACATAGTTGTTGGGTGTTAGTAAGTATCACATGGACCCTGCATAGAGTATGGCAACTTGGAAGCAGGCCGAGGTTTTAAATTATTATGCGTAAGTATAGTTGGTAGACAGGTATAGTTACAGTATAAACCTCTATGTAGGTAGGTATTATCTATTATACAGTAGGCACGAAAAAATATATTTATATCCTGTAATCCTGTAAGTATTAGGTACAGTGGTAAATGTTAGTGGTAAAAGATGCATTTACCACTGTACCTTCTGTAGCAAAATGTACAGTACATAGTGTACAGGTACTATGCAGTCAATAATAAAGCTCAAAGTCGCTCACCAAGCTAAGGGATGTAGATAGCTTGTCTCTACGGAATTGAATATGAAATGAAGAGATCTGTAGACAAACTATAGTCCTCGACATAGCCCAGAGGACTAGAAAGTTGAAGTGGCCGTTCGGCAGCGTATGAGTGATACCTCAAATATTGCAGCTCAAACGATGCTATGACTACTACCCACTTGATACACCTATAAAATTAACAAAGTCAACGTGAAAAGGTATTTATTGCGTTGAAGCACAAGGGTCACTTTGAAACGTATTAAAGCTAGGTGATTCTAGGTGCCAGTACCACGCGACTTAGGCCTGATTTCACCATGCTCTGTTATGGGTCCCCGACACGATCAAGTGCACTTGACAAGTCTACGTGCTTGAAGTGAATATTGATCGTTTACAGCGTTGACTTGACAAGTCCCGTCAAGTAATCTACGGGCTTGACCTACTTGACAGACATTTTGATTGACGGCACTTGAAGTACCTTGCGCTTGATGCGACTTGACGCGACTTGACAAGTTTTTATTCATTTGCGGCCGGAGCATCGAAGATGGCGGACGACGAACCGGACCGAGACGTGGCCTTGGCGGCAAGTGCCGACCTACCTTTAGCTGGCAGGAATGGCTTGTCGCATATTGGTATCTTGCTTTTCAATATTGGGTCGAATCAACTCTAACAATGTTTTAAAAAGAATCGTTGTCCATTCGTAGAAAATTTTTATAATCGTCCGGCTCAGTTGCTTGAAGAGTTCTTTGCAAATGTTCATGCGTGAATCGATATCTCATTTTATACCATTCCTTGCACCATCGCCTCTTTCTTTTCTCTTTTTTTGTGATAGATACCGCTAGAGTTATAGCAAGGAATGCCTTGTCTGCGTTGGAAAACATTATTATAAATTTTTGCGACGACCACTTTCCTGGGCAAAGGGCGAACGACTGCGTCGTTCAACTTGATGGAACCTTCAAGTCGCGTCAAGTCCCTCGTCAAGTGAAATTGTCAATCACGTGAGACTTGTCAAGTGCACTTGATCGTGTCGGGGACCCATTAGATTTACAAAGGATTAAAGGGCCGTTAAATATGTCAAAATGTACGCGTTTGACATCTAAGGTTGGATTTAATGGCCTGTTAATCCTTTATTAGTAACTAACAGAGCCTAGAAGAACAGGCAACAAACTTAAGGCTTGGTTCTTACCGTTCTTTTGTATGATCCTTGTTACAACCAACAAATGACAATGTAGCGTTTTAGGGACGGTTAACAGATTTGGATCAATCGAGCAATCTCTAGATCATTCGCAGCAGTCTGAAGATAGCTATTTCAATGTGTATTTTATACATTGTGTTATAACTTGTACTCATTGTAAATATCTTTTTAATAAAATTAATAACTTGCTTAACTTAAAAATTAAATTGATAATGTTAAGGACATTATCTAGACATCAGTAAAATCTTCATAGAAATCGGATTAACCTAAATAATTGAATCTACACAATTTTTTATTATAATAATAAGATTTATAAATGAATCTTGATATAATTGATCTTGATGATCAGTGATGATCTTAATATGTTATATTGGTTGGGATTTTATGAGACTGCTATAAATATAATATATTTATAGAAACTAAACTTTAATATATGTTTAGCAGGCTCATGAAATCCTAACCTCGTTATTAGTTGTCAAAAATCTGAGTAGGTAAAATTTATCAAAGTCATCATCATCATCTTCCTGACAACCCACGCTAAGAGGGTCGGCACAGCAGGTTTTCTTCTTCTACTCATACTTATCAAAGTAGATATTAAGATATTTAAATATGAAATAAATTAATCCGAAGGTTAGTGCCTAACCAGCCACATCTGGATAAATCCTAACTACACCCATGGCTCAAGCTTTTTCGCTCAAATCGAGATATCTGGCTCCGAATTGGATTACCATCGAGTACCTACTACTGAAGTACCTACATAATGTATTGGGTTGAAGTGAATTCGAGTCCTGTGTCGCAGAGCCATAACATTTTTAACGGTTTTCCAGAATAATGAAGGAATCACAATAAGATTTTCTGAGTTTGACTTGAAGGAAAACCCATACGTTTTCTCACGGGCATAAAAATTTCAGTAAAAGCTTTTTTATTGTTTCTTCGGTGGATGAATTGGTTTATTAATTTATTGCCAAAGGATTATGCCAGTGTTGATTAGATTTAATATAAATTTTTGTGCTGCCATTTCAATTTTACGTTATTTTATTGAAAACAACAAAGATACTAATAATTCTAGATTTTTTGGTGCGGAGTCAAGTCAAGTACTTGTAAAATGAATTAGTTTTGGCACATATCCATATTCAGTAGTTGGTATTCCATACGTGGACAGGTTGCAAGCCCATCGCCGCTGCTACAGTAACTATGCTAACGTCACGATGTTTTCCTTCACCATTGGAGAGTTTGTCTCTCTCTTGTCGTGTCACTAGTTTCTTTCGAAACAGTGTGGTGAAAGGATTTTATGTGCGCCTCAAGAGGCTCCTTTCAAGCACTTGACCCATGTAATAGAGCTTTTTAGGTTCTACGACATGCTGGTTTCCTCACGATGTTTTCCTTCACCGTTTGAGAGTACTGGCATTGTGCATATACATTTTTGAACAGAAAAACTCATAGGTGCACGACCTTGTTTCGAACCCACGACCTTAGGATTGGAAGGCGGGGTCACTACCATTAGATCACCAGTGCAAGTTCCAGACTCCAGAAGAGTTTGTACTACCAATATACTAAACCAATTCTTGTTTTGACGATGGCCAATCACACCGTTTTCTGGCACACATATTTTATACCCCATATAGTTTACTGGCCACATTTCGTTCAATAATAGTCCATTGAAACGTGGCCACACTCTAAATATCTCGAACTCAGCATTGAAGCATCGTTAACATTCAAAGCGTAGCATTTTTATGTTCAACAGAAAAAGAGAAAAACGAATTTATATTGTCATAACATTGGCTGTTTTTATAGTAGATAAACTGTTAAAGCGTCGAAAACGTTCACTTTACGACTGGCCTTTCGCCACAGATTAAATTAGCACTATCCGCTATAAGATTCTCTTCTATATTCTTCATAATACTTCTTTTGAGAAAATTTGGACATACCTCTGACTACTTGGGTAGTCAGAGGTATGTCAAAATGTCCCATTTGGCCTTTACTTATACAAAGTGTAACATAACACCCCTATAATGCCGGAAGCAGGGTATTCTACAGGTCATGGCGAACAATTGTTGTTATAAGACTTTTGAAATTTCGAAGTTTTTCATTTATGAAATGCCTCCTAAACTTTCCTCCAAAATGAAACTAACACAACATGACGGAGCCTTATTTACAGCTGTTTTTTGACCTTTATTGTTGTAAAATGTAGATAAACCAAACCAACTGTAACTGCACCAATTAGTAAACGCAAATAGCGTATGTACATTATCAGGGTTGTTGCAAATTTCTGTGACAATATTCATTTTTCTTTTGTATGGGTATCTCGAAAATAAGTTTTCAAAGTTTGCACACGTCAAAGTACTCCAGTGCTTGGTCTGATCTCTTGGTCTTAGGCCTTATAGGGGTATTATGCTACATTTTAAAACAGACAACACACAAAGAAAGCTTTTTACCCTAACAGTTTAGTTTACTTAGGTCATACACTTATCCTTACAAAATAATTAATGCAATCAAAAATTGTTGGTCATTATGTAGTAGCACTAGACATTCTTTAGAAATAAAAAAAAAGTAATATTTTCGATATTTTAATCCATTGTAAAACTTAAAAAAAAGCACTTTACTTCTATACTTTTCTAGCCACTCTTGTGACGATGCTTTTAGTCTTTATTAAAGCCCCATTATGGCACTAAGCTTAAGTTTACAAAGACTATCATTTTCACCAGCTATCAAAACATCCAATACATATTAAATCCTAAAGCAGCACAAATAAAGTTCAATTTACATTGACAGTCGCCTTGAGTGACAAAAACCCACTCTCGGTATAGAACAGGTCATTTGGGTCAAACGACTTCATATTATAACCGCAGTGAACGTGATGTGTCTATTGTATATAGCAATAATAAATTTCGCTCAGGACACGACACGAAAAGGGCCGAACGAGGTTTGCTTTATTTCAGAAACGTATCTACAAACGCTTGATATAAGAACCACTAAGAACCCAGTAGTTAATTGTACGTTCTTCTTTTGCTGTGGCATCTGTTGTGTTATTCTGTCAACAATATTCACCCATGTGACGAAATCCGCAGTGGGTTTTAAGTAATTTGGCATTCTGCAATGCATTAACTTACAACTAACGCACGAGTGATTGGCGAGTGGAAAATGGTTGTCATTTTCACGTGAGTGAGGCTAAGCTTGTGATTGAAAAGAGCGCGGATTCACTAAGTAAAACTCTTCGTGATTTGTTTAGAGAATCAACACGCTAGTTCTCAAATTTGATTTAATCAACTGCCAATAAACACCTCGGCCAAATTTAATACATCTAAAAACCCTTTAGGCGGGGCAGGTGATATTCGGATTCAGCCAATTGAGCTTATTTGAGCTTCACAGTGGCTCAATTTGACCCAGGAACTAGTCTCTCGCACTCACACATAGAATCCTATTGAAAAATACCTATTCCTGAATATATCTGTCTGTGTTAGTAAATCAAAATCAAAGTCAAAAAGCTCTTTATTCATACAATCACAAGGATCAGTTTGAAACGTCTTATACCTATACTAGGTGAATCTATCGCCAGTTCCTCGCGACCAAAGCCTAGAATAACAGGCAAGAAACTTACGGCTTGGTTCCTAGTGTTTTTAGTAAGATCATTTTTAAAATTTTATTATTTTATTGAAAAACTACATAACTCGTCGTGTTTTGCTGTCGCTACATTTTGATGATAAAATACATATGCCATGAAAAATTCCCTCGCTATGTAAGATTAAGATTAGTTCAGGTTAACATTATTAAGAAAATTTAATTGCAATAATCACTCTTATCTCTCCTAAAAATCTAGATTATTCTAAGTCATATGACCAAGTCATAAACAGCAAGACAGCAGACGCAGATGAAACATTTAGGTTCATCATACGACAAAAAAACGGTAGAAACCTAGCCGTAAGTTTGTTGCCTGTTCTTCTAGGCTTTGGTCGCGTTGAACTGGCCCCTAGAGTCATCTAGCTTTAAGACGTTTCAAAGTGATCCTTGTGATTTTATTGAATAAATACCTTTTGACTTTGTCTTTGACTATTATTTTGTCTTCAGTGGGAATCAAACCCACAGCCTACAGCACAGATGGCAAAGCTACTCGCTCTATCGACAGAGCTGTGAGCTTGGTCAAAATGATAAAACTAATTAAACTCTTTATTTTTCCACAACTTTACTTTTACGCTAGACAAGCCGCGACGCGACGCGAAAACGCCAGAAAATTATACATAAACTTTCCGCTTTGTTACTTTTCGTTGACACAAAATCTAGTTGAAAAATACCTTTCTTTACAGGTGTTTTCCTAAAATATTGCCTTACTTCCATCGCATTTGTAACCTTCACCCTTAGCTATGTGCAAAACATTTGAAATTAGTATCTGTCTTGGCACAATGGATACCATTGTGTGAGTACAAAGGAATTTCGCGAACCAACTATAGCGCAATACCCCACGCTTTCGTTTGCGAGTGTAGCGTTTTAGCCGTGCGAGCGGGTTGCGTTTTGGTATAAGAGAAGCGTCAGGACTAATTGTATTGTATTGTATTGTATTGGGGCTCCTGTATCCGCATTTAGACTCCAAAGTGGTCCATTATGCGTGAGGGGTGATCTGGTTACACTTGTAGCCAGCCTAGCTCCTCCCAAAAGCGCAGAAGCTTCCCGGGTGGCTTTACAGGCTTGGAGGAGTGACCTGGGGTTTCCTAGGATTTATTGTCGTTGAGAATCTACGCCCTCGCATTCCAGGACTACGTGGGCAACTGATTCTTCTTCGGACAGGCAGCCTCTGCAGAGTGGACGCGACAGGACTAATAAATAAATAAATAATTTTGTGGGTAGTCAAACTTTGATGTACTCGTGAATTAACCAGTTGTTGTCTAGCACTCGAAGCGTTTCATTTAAGAAGAATACAAGAGCTAATTCGACTCTCGCTCGCACGTTTCGACATGTTGAAAGATATCGACCTCATCGACCTTAACAAGTTTTGTTGTTAAAAGACGTAAGAGCATCCGCATACAATATTATGCAGTCGTTAAAAACGCTCTGTTTATCGCGCAGCTCATGTAATTCCGAGGCCTATCCTCCCTCAGTACTGGTGTTGTGAGGCGTTTCTTTTACAAATGAGCTGACATGACAGTGGGCGAAGTTTTGGTAACAGCTTTTGGTTCAGGGTTGGAGTTCAGACGCCTATGTCGGTTTATTTTAAGGAATAAAATAAATTAATAATTACTTTATTCAGGACAGTATGGAAGAGAAGAGAGGCTAGAACTAAAATATATCCAATAAATACAGCTCTTCACAGAATCATAACTTTCTCTCGCTGTCAGCCATCTTTTTTCTTCCTATCCGGCCACTAGGGATGCCCTCTTTGTCTTTTCGGTAAAGGGATGCCACCTATCCACTAGAACCAGCTTACAGATGTTATGAAATCAGAAAAAGAACAGCAGGTTTGTCCTACAATCGGCGGTCTTATCGCGGATCTACAAACGCAAATTTCTCAAACAAATGTAACTTATTCATAATCATGATTATTAAGGCATAGGCCGCCCCTATACATATTATAATGTCACAAAATTTATTATAAGAGTGGGTTTTCAACAAAAACAGTAGTAGTAGTAGTAGAAAGAGCTATTTGTGAAGGGCTCATCCGGGGAAGTACTACCACCACGCCTTTTTCTGCCGCTAAGCAGCGTTGCTGTGTTTCGGTTTGAAGGCCAATTTTTCGACGGAAAATCCATTATTGCACAACCATATTCCACAATTGACCATGCAGGCTCAGACTGTCTTTTGTCGTGTCACTAGTTTCTTTCGAAACAGTGTGGTGAAAGAATTTTAAGTGCGCCTCAAGAGGCTCCTTTCGAGCACTTGACACATGTTAAAGAACTTTTTAGTTTCCACGTCATGCCGGGATGTTTTCCTTCACCGTTTGAGAATATTGCATTGTGCACATACATTTTAGAACAGAAATACTCATTGGTGCACGACCGGTTTCGAACCTACGACCTTAGGATCGGAAGGTGGGGCCGCTACCACTAGACCACCAGTAGCTCTAAGAGTAATAAATAAGATATAATATAATCTGATAATAAATATTGATAATACTTTTTTTATGTAACTGCGATTTTCCCTGTTCGTGCAAAAAGAGCTCGTTATAGAAATTCACCGAAATCTTCAAATTATATTGATAATTCCGGAAATTCGTACAATTTATGAAACAGTGTGATTTAATCTAAGCGGAAGTGGAATTGTATTGTCAGATGAGAGCGAAATTTATTAATCTTATTCACATTTTGCAGTTTAGGTATTTATTAAATTTATAAACTAATGTACAGGTAGATAAATAAATCGTTTTAAGTAATACTTGATTGAAGAGTAAATAAGATAGGTACAAAAAAGAATATATAAAATAAGTGAAATAAAAAAACGCCTGTTCTTCTAGGCTCGGTCGCGTGGAACTGGCACCTAGAATCACTAAATTTTAATATGTTCCAAAGTTATTCTCATGATTAAACTGATTATATACCTTTTGACTTTGACTTTGGCAATTTTTTCCTGTGACCTCTCGCCATTTTACCCATCTAGGTATAATCCATCCATAGTAATGATTTAACATAGTAAAAACCGACTAATATCATAAACGCAAAAGTTTGTAAGTATGGATGGATGGATGGATGTTTGTTACTCTTTCACGTAAAAACTACCGAATAGATTTTAATGAAACTCTACAATAATATAGCTTATACATCAGAATAACACATAGGTTACAATTTATAAAGATATTGTGTGAATTGTCCAAAATATGACGTTAGGTCTCTAGTAAGTAAAAAAAATCTACCATCTGCGAGATATTCTGGCGTGCGCTGCCAAAACCGCTACAGTTACACCATAATATACTACGCCACGCTAATATAAGCTACTCGAAATACTAATCCTGCGCAGACGAAGTCTCGGGCACCAGCTAGTATTTTATAAAAGGTATAACAATTTGGAGTAAGCACCTACTTTGAGATCTAGTTACATTGTGGGTGTTGCTTACTGCCAGTAAGACACCCACATAAAGTAGCACGATTCTAAAGAATATCGCTCGAAATGTGTTTTAAGCCACATAACGACAAATCGTAAACTCGTGCACCTGAGCTTTCTGATAAAACTTAAACTGTTGTTTCTACTTAAATAGCCTTCAAAGTTGGATTTTTACTGAAATTTACTTGAATTAAGTTATAACGCCAAATCTGTTTTTAACTAGTTGCTGGTGAAACAAGCAGATGACTCACTTGATGTTTTTTTTTATACAACTAGCTGATGGAGCAAGCAGATGGCCCACCTGATGTTAAGTGGTAACCATCACCTATAACAAAGCATTGCCTCGTAAGTCACGCACGATAGGAACGCGCCCTACGATACACTGAACTGCGTCCATCAACTTGAGGCATACAGATGTTAAGCCTCATGTGCCTGTAATTACACCGGCAACCACACTCTTCAAACCAAAACACAGCAATGCTGCTTGGTGGTAGAAAAAGGCGTGGTGGTAGTACTTCCCCGGAAGAGCCCTTCACAAAGAGCTCTACTACTCTTAAAAAGTACTCCTTGATGTGGACTGGTAATTTCTTTCACAGAAAGCTAAGCCCAAAATGTTTTTCTATGAAATTTATTTCACTATATCTTAGTAAAACTATCCGCCAGGGGAAAATATACCTTCTGTTCACGACACGCAGCTAGATATGTCAAAGTGACAGCTGACATATCTACACAAAATAAAGAAGAAGCAGAAAAAGCTGAGAACATTGCAATTACTGCTGCGTAATACCTCTTCTTCTTCCCCCCTGCCACACGACGACACTCTCTATGCGCATAATATTTAACAAACTTTGTAATCATTTAAAAATATATCCTGAAAACCATAAACAATAAACGCATTATTGGAGTTCCCCCGTTCCTTCCCAAACATTGGTCCATCGAGCCGGATGAAGACACGAGACGAGCGAGACCAGGACACGTGGATTGGTTACGTACCTACGATACGCGGAGCGGAGCCATCAAAAAGCGGACGGTCAGGAAATCCAATCCTTACCCATCCATTTCCAGGATTTTGTTAAATCTGTGTTTGTAATTCCAGTTACGTTGCCTAGCGTGGAGCCACGTGAATCGGTGTTCCAGACTTCCAGGTGCAGCTTACACGTGAGTTACTCTACGTTTTTATTAAGCCACCATTATGTCTGAAGAGAATTCTAAGTTATTTGTACCTTCGCCCTCACATTCTCCCACTAGAAAAAGGTCAAATGAGGAATATTTATCTGAGTTGAAGAAGCAACGAGGTCATTTGAAGGGTCGATTGACTCAATTTAAGAAATTTGTTGATTCCTTTAGTGGTGCCAGTTTGTCAAAATTACAGGTCACTGAATTTAAATTTAGGTTACAATCTGCAAGTGAATGCTTTGACAAATTTAATAAGATAGGAAGTGATATAGAATTGCATTCTGCCAGCGAAGATATAACAAATAATTTGGATTACATAGAATCAGTAGAATCTTTTTATTTCATGGCAATGGCCACTGCAAAATGTTTAGTTGATAGTGGTGAGACAAGTGATAATTCAAATGTGGTTCAATGTAGTCATTCAGCCAAGGAAAGTTCAACACAACATGTAAAACTGCCGTACATTAAACTTGCAACCTTCAGTGGCATGTATGATGAATGGTTGGAATACCGCAATTCTTATGTTACAATGATACACAAACGAGCGGATCTAGATGCAATTCACAAGTTTCATTACCTGAGATCATCTCTCAGCGGTAGCGCATTGCAGGTCATCAGTGCATTAGAATTTACTCCATCTAACTATGTTCATGCATGGGAGCTATTGGAGAATAGGTTTCACAATCATAGGCTTCTGATACATAATCACATAAAATCACTATTCAACATTCCCTGTATTAAACAGGAATCATCAGTTCAAATTAGGAAAATTATAGATACAGTATTAAGAAATTTGAGAGCATTAAATACATTAAATGAACCGACAGAGTCCTGGGATACTTTAATTATCTATCTGATAGCTTCAAAATTAGATTCATCCACTGAACGTGAGTGGGAGAACCATAAGGGATCTTTAGATTCTGGGACGCAGGGGTTGAAGTTGGAGCAACTTCTTACATTTCTTCGGAACAGAGCTGACATGCTTGAAATGATTAATGCAAATCATTCAAAGTCGCAAGGTAGGCCTAGTGGTAGCTCAAACGAAACTAAAAATACTCAGCAAGTGCACAGCTATGTATCAACGAATGATGAGGTCTCCAAAAGTAAGCCGTTCCATAAAAAAGAAAATTATAAGCTTAATTGTACTAAATGTAATGGTAAACACAAGCTGTATACGTGTGTTAAGTTCCTAAACTTATCGGTTAAGGATAGGATTACTTTTGTAAACGATAAAAAGTTATGTACAAATTGTTTACGGTCAGGGCATTCAATCAATGAGTGTTTATTTGGTCCTTGTATGCAATGTAGGCGAAAACATAACAGTTTGCTTCACTTAGACGAGCAAAGCGAGTGTAGTAGTAATGCGAATGCGTGTGTGGAACAAGTTCCTGCATGCGCTACTACCTCGACGGCTTTGCATGCATCAGCTGACTGCGTCTCCGGTGCTACCGAAAGCACGGGCAGTTCAGGCTTATTGCTACAGCAAGTGTTGCTATCTACAGCTTTGATAGAAGTAGCTGATACAAACAATAAATTTCACGTTACACGGGCTCTTCTTGATAACGGTAGCCAACATAGTTTTATCACGGAAAAGCTAGCTAAAAAATTAAATGCGCCTTATTTACAGTCCACAGTACGTATAACTGGTGTAGGCCGTAGCCTCACTCATGCGAATAATTCATGCGATATTATGATGAGATCTAGAACAAGTAAGTTCAGTACACGATTAAATTGTATAGTGCTACCTCAAATAACACCATGCTTGCCATCGACGAGCATGGCATTCGATTACGTTGCTATACCTAAAAATATAGAACTCGCAGACCCTGATTTTGCCGTGACCGCTGAAATCGATTTATTAATAGGCGCGGATAAATTTTGGGAACTTTTAGACGAAAATAGGATTAGGCTACCCAATGGACCTTTTTTGCAAAATTCTAAGCTAGGTTGGTTGGTCTCCGGTCCTATCAACACTCGGAACTTGAAACAATCTCAAGTTCAGTGTAATTTTACTGAAACCTTAGACGTTCAGCTCCGACAATTTTGGGAAATCGAAAATTTACCACAAAAAATAGATAGGGTTTTCACTCAAGATGAACGTAAGTGTGAGGAGCTATTTATTAATACGACTAAACGCGAAAAAGATGGTAGATTTTCGGTTCGTATTCCGCTAAGTGAATCAGCTGATACGCTCGGCGATTCTTATACGTTAGCTAATAAACGATTTTTGGCCATAGAACGGAAACTCGAACGTTTGCCATTATTTAAGAAAATGTATTGTGATTTCATGCGGGAGTACGAAGCGTTGAGTCACATGACGCGTGTAGATACTTACAGTACGCCTAGTTTTTTCTTGCCTCATCATGGAGTATACAGGGAAAGTAGTGTTACCACAAAACTACGCGTAGTATTCGACGGTAGTGCAAAGACATCATCACAAAAATCGCTAAACGACATTCAACTGCCAGGGCCTGCACTACAAAATGATATATTTTCCATTTTGTTACGCTTCAGACAATATAGGTACGTAGCATGCGCAGACGTAGAAAAACTCTTTAGGCAGGTTTTGATTCAGCCTGATTTAAGATCACTCCAGTATATTGTCTGGCGCGAAAAACCTACTGACGCGATAGGTATATATCAACTAAACACCGTAACATATGGAACAGCGTCTGCGCCGTATCTAAGTATGCGCTGTATTCGGCAATTGGCATTAGAGTGTACTGACGATAATATAGCTCGTATTATTAGGGAGGATATTTTTGTTGATGATTTATTGACGGGACACGATAATTATGATACCCTGTTAGATATTTGCGAGAAAATATGCAAGGTTTTGAAGTCTGGTTGCTTTCCTCTACGTAAATGGACTTTTAACTTTGATCCGTTACATAATAAAGAACTTCTGATCGATGGACTTACACAGAATAAAACACTCGGGTTGGGTTGGTACAACGACAGTGACCAACTGCATTTTACTTCAAAAATAGATACAAGCTGTGACACATCAAGTCTAACTAAACGTGCAATGTTGTCAATTATATCACAAATATACGACCCGTTAGGTATTCTTGCGCCAGCTGTAATTATTTCTAAAATATTGCTACAGAAATTATGGCTGTGTAAAATTGATTGGGATACTCCCGTATCCAATGATATTCTGTTGACCTGGAATCAGTTCGTGAAGACTCTTTCTTGCTTAAACGAGTTGAGAGTGCCTAGACAAATCAGAGGTACTAGTGATGAACATTTAGAGTTACATATATTTTCTGATTCGAGTCAACACGCTTACGGTGCTTGCGCATATGCACGTACCTATAATCATGATTCAGAAATCACAGTAAGATTGATATGCGCAAAAAGTAAGGTTGCTCCTATAAAAACGATTAGCATTCCACGACTCGAGTTATGTGGTGCCCTGGTAGGAGCTAGGCTATACAAGAAAATAGTCGATTCTTTAAGGCTAACCTTCACTAAAGTCTACTTTTGGACGGACTCAACTATTGTTATGGGCTGGGTACGCATGTCACCACACTTATTAAAAACATTCGTTCAAAATCGTGTCACTGAAATTAACGAGTTGACAGGCGACTCCGTGTGGTTACATGTAGGCAGTAAGGATAACCCTGCTGACTTGCTATCAAGAGGGCTAAACCTTGACTCATTAGTAAATTCTGAACTATGGTGGTCCGGCCCTAGTTTCTTGAAAAACCAAGATATTTTAAATACGAATAAACCCATGGAAATTAATACTAATTTACCAGACCTACGAAATACTACACTGAGCAATGTAAGTCATACTTCTACAGTAGGTAGTGACCTATTTACATTCGAACGATATTCGTCATTCTCAAAGTTAAGACGCATCGGTGCGTATGTACTTCGCTTTATTCATAACTTGAAAATGATTCGCGACCGTTCACAAAATATCAAAACCGGTCCGCTAGACGTTCAAGAATTGAACGACTCTCAGAGTATGTTAGTAAGGTTCGCTCAAATGCATTCATTCTCTGACGTTCATTCTTGTCTTATGAATAAATTACCTGTGAAAAATTGTAAACAATCTAAACGTGTGTTAGGTCTGAATGTCTTTTTAGACAATAATAATATAATTAGAGTCGGTGGTCGCTTAGGTAATTCATCTAGTTTTGTTTACGATAAAAAACATCCAATTTTACTGTGTGGAAAACATCACCTTACCCTTTTGTTATTCAGACATGAGCATAAAAGGTTACTACACGGAGGCCCACTGCTTCTCCTGTCTAACATACGTGAATGCTGGTGGCCATTAGGTGCAAGGAACTTAGCTAAAAGTGTGATTCATGCCTGTGTGACCTGCAATCGATTCAAAGGTAAAACTTTTTCACCGATAATGGGTAATTTACCTAGTGAGCGTTTAGATCCTGGTTTGCCATTTTTGCGTAGCGGTGTAGATTACGCAGGGCCTGTTTATATATTAAATCGAAAGGGCAGAGGTGCTCAACTTTCTAAAGGCTATATTTCTTTATTCGTCTGTTTAGTGACACGCGCAGTTCACTTTGAACTTGTCACTAGTCTCACAACAAATGATTACCTTCTAGCACTAAAACGATTTATAAGTCGAAGGGGTAAACCTAAGGTTATCTTGTCTGATAATGGAACAAATTTCGTTGGTTCAAAGAAGGAATTAACCTCATTTTTATCTGAAAATTCTCAATATATTACTAATTCACTCGCTAACGATGGAATCAAATTATGGTTCACACCTCCCTATTCTCCTCATATTGGTGGTTTAATGGAGCGGGGAGTTCGCTCCTGTAAGTTTCATCTGCGACGCATAGTCGGTAACGCTAGGCTAACGTATGAGGAGTTCAGCACAGTTTTAACACAGATCGAAGCTGTCCTGAATTCCCGTCCTATATCCCCTATGTCCACAGATCCAAATGACTTATCTCCGCTTACCCCAGCACACTTTCTGATCGGACGCTCGCTGGTGGCTCCCGCATGCGAAGACCTGACGGCCAAGACGGCGACGTCGCTCACTCGTTACCACAGAGTCGAGCAACTGAGGCAACATTTTTGGCAGCGCTGGTCGAGGGAGTACGTGGCTGAACTCCAGACGAGAACGAAGTGGAAGACCAACCAAGACGAAGTTGCATTAGACACGCTAGTCCTGATCAAAGAAGACAACTTGCCACCTCTAAAATGGAGATTAGGACGCATTGTTCGTGTCTTCCCTGGAAACGATGGCATTTCACGCGTTGCTGATATCCGAACGGCGACTGGCATCATTCGGCGCTCGTTCGCGAAGATCTGCCCCCTACCACTGGAACCAGAGGATCCTGCTGAGACGACTACTACTACAACGACTGCTGTGTTGGAACCTGAATCTTCCAAGGCCGGCGGTATGTTCACGACACGCAGCTAGATATGTCAAAGTGACAGCTGACATATCTACACAAAATAAAGAAGAAGCAGAAAAAGCTGAGAACATTGCAATTACTGCTGCGTAATACCTCTTCTTCTTCCCCCCTGCCACACGACGACACTCTCTATGCGCATAATATTTAACAAACTTTGTAATCATTTAAAAATATATCCTGAAAACCATAAACAATAAACGCATTATTGGAGTTCCCCCGTTCCTTCCCAAACACCTTCTTTGCTTTTTCATCATCATCATTACCGTGCTGAAGAAGTTCACTCCTGGCCTACCATACATACAGCCGTTTTTACCCCATTATTGCTCCTAAACTATATAATCGCGTAAATGCTAGTCTTGAAATCTATAGTCTCAATAGACAAGCACTAAAGATGGCGCTTACCGCGTGGCTTTCACAGCTTAACTACAGAAACACCGAGGATCTCTTAACTCTCATTTCTTAGTTCTTATATAGCTATAGGTACCTCCCTCACCCTAGGACGTCATCATACATTACCCTACTTATGGCTTAAAAATATATTGAATTGAGACAAACACTGATTTACACACACCTACTCACATTCAAACATAGACTCAGATAAGGTGTGGGTCCTCCTGTGAAACCTTGGCTCTCAAGAGACTCGTGTTATCAGGAGAACCCACACATACCCTCACCTACACACTCACAAACACCTACACTACACTAACAAATAAACTCACAATAGGTACACACACAACACACACACGCTACTAGCATGCATGTATGTCATTGAATGTGAGAACAAGCTTAAATTTTATTTTGTGTTTTTTTTTTTTTTTTTATCTTTTATTGTACTTGGCTGAATCCGAATCCATGAACACAGTTTTGCATCAGCGATGCTTGGGACGATTAAGGGAGAAACAGTCCCCTGAAACACAGTTTTTAACTAGTTTGGGGGGCTGTGGATACCAAATCAGCTCAACTACGCAGTCAACGATGCAAAACATTAATCCTAAGTTTTGATTAAAATAACGGTTGTCTGGAAGAGATCGCTACTTGCGATAAGACCGCCGATTGTAGGACAAACCTAATGTACATTTACGTTTATTACTTTCTCCATTCTGTCCTTAATAAAGTTATTATTATTATTATTATTATTATTATACCATACATTTCCTGGAAGAACGATTCCGAGCCCTTTTCATCCACCGACTTCCCGCTGTCCTCACGATGCGATGTCAGTCCGTCGTTGCTTTTTAAAAGTCTTATATTCATACATAAAATCACGCCTGCTTCCCATAGGGGTAGGCAGAGAGTCTAATATTCTTATCTAACAAAATACCTACATAAGAGAATAGATGGTGAAATTGGAACTGAGACTCATTGTAGCTTAAACACTTAAACAGTGGATATTACTATCAAAATTACTGCAGCATTTCTTGCAATAACTCTCACCAGGTAACATAACCGCCCCATAAACCTCCTCAAGGGTCCAATATACCTTACAATACAGCCGCGACGATTTCATTACACAAATTTATGGAACCCTGAGTTTGAAATTAAAGGGGCAAACATGCTCGAACCTCGACCTATTTAGAAACAAGACGAAACTTATGATATAAATAAATCCTACTTCCGAATCCTACTACAAATAAACGCGAAACATTGTAAGTATGGATGGATGGATGGATTGATGGATGGATGGATGGATGGATGGATGGATGGATGGATGGATGGATGGATGGATGGATGGATGGATGGATGGATGGATGGATGGATGGATGGATGTATGGATGGATGGATGGATGGATGGATGGATGGATGGATAGATGGATGGATGGATGGATGGATGGATGTTTGTTACTCTTTCACGTAAAACCTACTGAATGGATTTTAATGAAACTACATTAATATAGCTTATACATCAGAATAACACATAGGCTACCATTTATAAAGATATTGGTGTCAATTCTGTTGTTTAGTTATCCTAATTTTACCTAATTTGACAGCACTAAAAATATTGCCGTCTCTTTCAAACAGACCGAAACAACAAGGACGTCTATAATTTTAGAGCTGTCAGATTAGGTTAGTTTAGGATAATGCAACAACAGAATCGACACCATTGTGTGACTAATCCTGCGCAGACGAAGTCGCGGGCACCTGCTTGTAAAACAATAAACAAGTAGAATATTGTGGTTAAAATACTTAATTTTCAAAAGAATTCAATATTCACTTATTGAGAAATAACTAATTTTAAACTTAGGTTTTAGTGCTTTACAACGAGCATGCAGAGCGTTTTATGTAGGTCTTGTTGTATGTAGAATCTTTTTATGTAGAATCTTGCATTTATGTGAAGTTATTATACTATTCAAAGTAAAACGGCATGTATTCAGTTGAATCACAGGAATCACTTTGAAACGTCTTAAAACTTGGTGAATATAGGTGCCAGTTTCACGCGACTAAGAGCTGATTTAACCATGCTCTGTTAGATTAACGAAGGATTAAAGGGCCGTTAAATTTGTCAAAATGTATGCGTTTGACATCTAAGGTTAGATTTAACGGCCTGTTAATCCTTCATTAGTAACTAACACGGTGAAATCAGCTTTAAGCCTAGCAACAAACTTACGGCTTGGTTCCTACCGTTCTTTTGTATGATCCTTGTTACAATATAACATAATGTTGAAACTCCAGCCAGATGACGAATGATAGAGGAGAGTGGAAGAAGAAAACCTGTGGTGCCGACCCCATGCAGCGTGGGATCAGGACAGGAAGATGATGATTGGAACTCCTGTGTGGTTAATTTTATAAATGCGAAATTTTGCTCATCGGTTTTTCCAACCAACATCGGGTGGTGAAATCTGCTTGTTTCATTAGTAAGTAGTATATAAAAAAAACAAGTTTTCGCAAAAGGAGAGAGATATTCTTTTATACTACAAAGCATTAAGAGTACTAATACCAATACTGCGGTCACCAATCCACCTCATATATTATTCTTTCTATATATTATATTATCATGTTTATGTTGTATGTTTAGTAGCAGATAAGAGCACTGGTGGTCTAGTGGTAGCTTCCGATCCTAAGGTCGTGGGTTCGAAACCGGTTGGGCACCAATGAGTTTTTCGGTTCAAAAATGTATGTGCATAATGCCAGTACTCTCAAACGGTGAAGGAAAACATCGTGAGGAAACCGGCATATCGTGGAACCTAAAAAGTTCTATAACATGTGTCAAGTGCTCGAAAGGAGCCTCTTGAGGCGCACTGAAAATCCTTTCATCACACTGTTTCGAAAGAAACTAGTGACACGACAAAAGAGAGAGAGAGAGAGAGAGTAGCAGATAAATTATTGTCTATGTCTATTCAAATAAGTATCTACCAATCTTTTTATGATTATTGATTGCGGAAGTGTTAGATTTTCGCGTCCGGTGTTTAAACCCCAGATTAAAATGCATCATGTAGTAATAAAGAGCCTCTCGTAACGCTGGTAGCTGAATGTAACCTTTAACTATTATGTAAATGTCGGTTATTGTAGTGGTTTGTGTAAATTATACCGTTATGGGTAGTGGGACTGTTTTAATATAATGTGCTGTTTGGTTGCCGAAATGGCAAAATGTAGCTCGTTTACTGAATTAAGAATGAATATTAATTGAGAATAAATATACAAAAGCTAAGTGATATAGCTTGGCACGCCGTTTTTTAGATTTTTTTGTGTAATTATATAACCGTCTGAGGACATCGTTTAGGTCGCGGGAAGTTGGTGGATGGTGAGGGCTCGTAATAGTTTTTTTAATACAACTAGCTAAATGGAACAAGCAGATGGCCCACCTGATGTTAAGTCGTAACCATCACCTATAACAAAGCATTGCCTCGTTAGTCACGCTCGGTAGGAACGTGTCTTACGATGCACTGCCCTGCGTCCATCAACGTGAGGCATACAGATGTTAAGCCTCAAGTGCCTGTAATTACACCGGCAACCACACTCTTAAAACCGAAACACAGCAACGCTGCTTGGCCGCATAATAGACACGGTGGCACTTTCCTGGACGAGCCACGCACAAAGAGCTCTACTTCTGCTAACTTTGTAACTGCAGTAAAACTTTATCATTGTGTACAAAGTACAGATGTGTACATTGTGCTATTCATTTTTCATGGGACTATCGCGGTTTACAGGTTATAAAACCGTTTCAGTATCCGCTAGAGATTTATGAGAAGGTGAAACCTTTGCAACGAGGACTCGGGGTAAAAAATAGAATTTTATTGCATGGTACAGCTTCTTTGTTGTCCGTTTGTACGGTAGGTACTAAAGTAATTTAACATTTTAGCAGGCTTATTTTAATAATATTTACTGATGTTTCAAGCAGATCGTCCGCCTAATGTTAAGTGGTAACGCAATTTTATCTTGTTTTATATTCATCTGTTAACTTCTCTGTTCTGTGTTCCTCTCTAATGTGTGTGTTAAATAAACGTATTTCATTTCATTTTTTACATTTCAATTTAAGCACGATATAGACCTGCCTTACGATGCACTGCCCTGCGTCCATCAACTTGAGGCATACATATGTTAAGCCTCATGTGCCTGTAATTACACCGGCAACCACACTCTTCAAACGCTGCTTGGCGGCAGAAAAAGTATTTCCAATCCGGCCTCCTTGATTTTCTTATACATGAAAGTGACCTTCTCTTATAATTGGCTCACTATATTGTTCCTGGCCTTCATCTTCCTCGCTTTTCTTCAACCTTCCCTTCAATAATGTTCTACGTAGCTGTCATAAAGGTTTTTTTTATTTTTATTTACTGTCTATAGTTTAAATTAAGCTATGGCGTCACACTAGGCCACTGGTGGTCTAATGGTAACAGCCGCGCCTTCCGATCCTCAGGTCGTGGGTTCGAAACCGGTCGTGCACCAATGATATTTTCTGTTCTCAAATTTATGTGCACAATGCTAGTACTCTCAAACGGTGAAGGAAAACATCGTGAGGAAATCGGCATGTCGTAGAACCTAAAAAAATCAATAACATGAGTCAAGTGCTCGAAAGGAGCCTCTTGAGGCGCACTAAAAATCCTTTCACCACACTGTTTCAAAAGATAATTTCTTTCGAAACAGTGTGGTGAAAGGATTGTGACACGACAAGAGAGAAGAGACTAGGCCTCGAGGACCGTATCGTGTGTGTGTACACACAATACGATAGTATAGTATTGTAGGAGATTCACAAAAATTTGGGATCGTTACAAGACATAATGTAATATTTTTATTTTCTATCTAAATTACGATAGTACAAAAACGTAAAGCAATAGCACACGCATGTCCTATGATCTATTCGTAGGTCACGAACACACGTTTGTTGATACAGTAGGTATGAATTGCACTGTCATATTATTATCTAGCACAACCTGTTTATACATTCCTATGCAAATACCCCAGCGTGTGTAAGCGGCTTTACGTCTACGGTTAATGTGATGTTTGTGTAGTATCTGCTTAATTTATAAATTTAAATCGCATGCCGAATTGAAATGTGAGTTTGAAACCATAATACGAATTAGAAAATATGCAAAATAATATGCGAAACAACCAACCATAAAAACATGATGTTAAGAAAATTTGCTATTTCAAAAAGTTGCGATTGATGACATAAGCGAATATACATTTGCGCTATTACATAAAAGCCGAACCAAGAAATTGTGCTATTTGAAACAAAAAGATCCTGGAAAAACGCGAATGCCGAAAGTCACTGCACGGAAAAACGATTCAGCGGAAGCCGTCTAACAAATCGATAGAAAATATTATCACTACATAGTATAAAACAAAGTCGCTTTCTCTGTCCCTATATCCCTATGTATGCTTAAATCTTTAAAACTACGCAACGGATTTAGATGTGTTTTTTTTTTATAGAAAGAGTGATTCAAAAGGAAGGTTTATATGCATAATATAAGCATAATCTCTTAGGAATAACCCACAATAACCGTGCGAAGCCGGGGCGGGCCGCTAGTATACTATAAACGTAACATTATACGAACAGAAAACATCAAAGTTGAGAATACAATGGGCGGCCTTATCGCAAAAAGTAATCTATTCCAGCCAAACTTGTGATGGACGGAAGACCGAGGTTCTCAAAGACAACTATTTTCATACTAACAAGAAGGCCTTGAAGCTGTAAATTTATGCTTCTATTTGGCTACAGGAATAAAATATTTTTCATTTCAGTTTCAAATAAACTATAATAATACCGAAGTAACCAACAAAATTTTAGTTTTACGTGCATTATTTTTGTTAATGTTAACCAGAACAGCCCCAGGCAAGTGCACAAATTAATACTAAAGTAGGTAAAATCATAGCGATGAAATATAATACAATTTATTTACAGCCTTCACAGCTCAGTTGGTAGTAGCTCTGACTTCTGTGCCGTAGGCCGTGGGTTCGATCCCCACCGAGAACAAACATTTTGTGTGATGAAAATAGATATTTGTTCTCTGGCTGGGTGTTATATAATATTATACCTACTATAACATACTAATAAGTAATCATACAGATTTTTATAATGTCCCAAAAATTATTATCCAAGTGGGACTGGACACTGCACGGAAAAACGATTCAGCGGAAGCCGTCTAACAAATCGATAGAAAATATTATCACTACATAGTATAAAACAAAGTCGCTTTCTCTGTCCCTATATCCCTATGTATGCTTAAATCTTTAAAACTACGCAACGGATTTAGATGTGTTTTTTTTTTATAGAAAGAGTGATTCAAAAGGAAGGTTTATATGCATAATATAAGCATAATCTCTTAGGAATAACCCACAATAACCGTGCGAAGCCGGGGCGGGCCGCTAGTATACTATAAACGTAACATTATACGAACAGAAAACATCAAAGTTGAGAATACAATGGGCGGCCTTATCGCAAAAAGTAATCTATTCCAGCCAAACTTGTGATGGACGGAAGACCGAGGTTCTCAAAGACAACTATTTTCATACTAACAAGAAGGCCTTGAAGCTGTAAATTTATGCTTCTATTTGGCTACAGGAATAAAATATTTTTCATTTCAGTTTCAAATAAACTATAATAATACCGAAGTAACCAACAAAATTTTAGTTTTACGTGCATTATTTTTGTTAATGTTAACCAGAACAGCCCCAGGCAAGTGCACAAATTAATACTAAAGTAGGTAAAATCATAGCGATGAAATATAATACAATTTATTTACAGCCTTCACAGCTCAGTTGGTAGTAGCTCTGACTTCTGTGCCGTAGGCCGTGGGTTCGATCCCCACCGAGAACAAACATTTTGTGTGATGAAAATAGATATTTGTTCTCTGGCTGGGTGTTATATAATATTATACCTACTATAACATACTAATAAGTAATCATACAGATTTTTATAATGTCCCAAAAATTATTATCCAAGTGGGACTTAAACCCACGGCCTTAAGTGTGTGTAGTAAACACTATAAAATGAATAAAAAAATAAGTAATCGTTTCGATCATAACAAATCCTTTTTACAAATTGCTTTATTTAATGGCGTTTTTAAATAAAATACAAGATTGAATAAACATATTTAATTAATTTATAAAAGACATAATGCGGTGGCAGTTATTTAAGTTAATCCTGTAATAATTAAATGGAATGTGCAATAACGCTAATTTAATGAATAATGCTGTATTTTCTGAAAGGCGGGTAGAGCAGCAGTATTGCCACTGGTGTTACAGGCGACTGTGACCACTTTCCGACAAAAAACTTGTCTAAAGTCTGAAAAAAAAAAAACATCCATCCTATAAATAAAATCGTAAAAGTGTAAGTAAAAACGTTTTTAAAAAGTAAATATAATTTAAAAAATGATTATTGATCTGTAGGTTTGTAATATGAAATAAAATAAGGCTTTATAATATGGAAGGAAAAAATATACAATCGTGTGTATTCTGACAAAATGAATCGAAGTAAGATTCTATTGCATTAAATTACGATTCATTGAGTCTTTATACAGGAACAGAAACAGCTTCATGTCTTTTATCAAAGTCAAAAGGTATTTATTCAAGAAAATCACAAGGATATCACTTTGAAACGTCTTAAAGCTAGGTGCCGGTTCCACGTGACCAAAGCCTAGAAGAACAGGCAATAAACTTACGGCTTGGTTTTTACCGCTCTTTTGTATGATCTTTGTTAACTCCAGGCACGGTTGATATCCCCACAGATATCTCAGTACCATGTACCAACTCATGATTCTTAGAAGATGTCTACTCTGGTATACTGATTGGTTCCCTCATGATGTTTTTCTTCACTGTATTCTATTCATTACATTTTCGAGCACATTATGCATAAAAAAATTGAAGGGAAAAATCTATTGGTGTAAAAGCAATACGTATTCGATCCCACGACCTTATGATCAGAAACGTCTACTCCAATATGTTCAACTATCTGTACGTACAACCAGTTGAACATATTGGATAAATTTCCTTAATTTTTTTTAACTTAAAAAAGTAATTGAACACCTTGGACTGAAAATTACAATAAGTTCAATCACAATATTTATATTAATAAAACAGGGTTCAATAAAAAACTATTCCTACCATCGAATTTTAAAACAGGCAAAGTCGATAGTAGATATCAGGTACCAGGATAGCAGAAACGATAGAGAGGTACCTACGTAGATTCACAAAGATCACGGGTTGCGAAAACCTCTTCATGGCTTATGCATTCCTAGTACTTGGCTTTGGAGTAAAAACTATGCTTAATTATATTACACATTCTAATAGATGTTCAACTGGTTAAACATATAGTTGAACATATTGGAGTAGACGGATCAGTAAGCAGAGTCACTCCCTAGACCAGTGCAGAGAAATTCCCCGACAAATAAAACCTCAATCTCACTAAGTAGGAAGAAAGGCTCACAGCGTCAGTGGCAATAAGAGTTGAGTTACTGGCTCGTTGTAAATCTGTACGATTGCAGCGCATGCATCTTTCTTTATGAGCTCTAAAGTCTATTTGATATCGCGCGATGAAAGAAATTGCACCAATAAATTTTAATAGGATATTTGGTTAGAAAATGCTGTCGTTTTGCGTGGTCGAATATTGTAAAGTTAACTGCGAATTGGGGTAGAGATGTTTAAAAGTGTAATGAATATGTATAATACGTATTATTTTTATGCTATTCAGCCAGTGTCTTGGGATGCTTCCGATTGGCACCGATTTGGATCAGTTGAACTATCTCTAGATCGTCGAAAGATCGTCTGATAGCTCAACTGTTTCATGTGTGTTTCGAAAAAACTTGTATTCATGAATAAATGATTATTTTTGTATCCCCGTATATCAAGGAGAGGACGGCCTCAAATCCCATTCGAATCCCAAAAGAAATCAATTGAAAAAACAAAAATGCCCTCGGCATTATCACGAACGTATTTGACGTTAGTCGTCAAAACGTAATCCGTAACTTCAATAAAATAAGGTCGAGTATCGCTAGGAAACATTAATGCCACAAAAGTCAAAATTCATTCGTGATCAAGCATCTGTAACGTTAAATATAAACATTGTGTGGCATAAACATTGTATAATAATTTATCTGTGATAAATATCTGTGTTAAATAAAAAAATATTATGAATACTGTCCAATATGACTTCATTAGAGTCAATTTAAACATTCCAATTTTATTAATTTCTTTTGGAAGTTACAGCTGGAATTTGATAAAAAAGAAAGGAAAACCTTTTGAAATTATTCTTTAATTTGACAAGGGTATAGTTTTTGGATGTAGCTAAGGTTAATAGAATAATATGACGTCATCCACCTTTCTAGTAAGAAATTTATAATTATAGCTTGTCTCGTTATGGATTTGATCCCCCAGTACAACAAAACAAACTTGTTTAAACACTGCACTGTTCATCATAGGCAGATTCATCCACGCTCTTTGGAGCCAGGATGGCCGCACACCGTTCGGTTTCAGATAAACTGCCTCCCGAGCACAAAGGTTGTGGAATGCGTTCCCTGCTGAGATTTTTCCTAGAGTCTATAGCACTTATGCTATAGACTCTAGAACCTTAGTTCTTGGGACCAAATTTGACCCACAGACGCACAGAGGCAACTTGCTGGCACATCTTTCTTTTTATTTTAATTTTATTTTTTTATCTACTTTGTTTTTTCTTTTTATAAGTATAGTTTCCTTATAGTTATATTTAGTTGTAAGTTTTTTTTTAAATCTTGTTTTTACCTGTGTCAGTCGTTTTCTCTGTGTATGTTTTTAAGTGTGTTTTTAAAAATTCATTCATTCATTATTAAAAGAGGGCGTTTTATAATAGTTAAAGAATCAGCAGCGCCTGTCATGCCTCAGGTGTTGCAAGGTGTTGTGAGGCACACAGATGTTCAGCCTCATGTGCCTGTAATTACACCGGCAGCCACACTCTTCAAACCGAAACACAGCAACGCTGCTTGGCGGCAGAAAAAGGCGTGGTGGTAGTTCTTCCCCGGACGAGCCGCCAAGCAGCGTTGCTGTGTTTCGTTTGAAGAGTGTGGTTGCCGGTGTAATAACAGGCATGTGCCTTAATATCTGTATGCCTCAAGTTGATGGATTCAGGGCAGTGCATCGTAGGGCACGTTCCCATCGTACGTGACCTACGAGGCAATGCTTTGTAATTAGGTGATGGTTAGCACCTAACATTAGTTGGGACATCTGCTTGTTCCATCAGCTAGTTGTATAAAAAAAAGCATTCTTATGCTACGATAATCTTGTTTGCTTACTTAGTACCTAGTATAAATAAAATTGGTAGTTGAAAAATAATAAAAAAAAAAACTTGTTTTATATTGCTTACGTATTTTTTTGTATTGTTTCAGATCTTCTTTCAGACCAAAGCATATTTTCTAAGATGACAAGGTAAATATTAATAATATTCAAAGATACATTTTCCAGGAAATTTTCAATCAGCTTCGTCCAAATTTTTCGTTTCCAAACTTCGTCGTATGTTCATGTCGTATGATTTTTATTAAAAGCTTATTATCAACAGATTTCATGTTTTTTTTTATTTATTTTATAGTGTTTACCTACAATTAAGGAAAGCACAAAGATTTTAATATAGTCTCAAAAGTTTTTCGTCGAGTGTGATTAGAATCCAATTGCGCAGTTGGTTAGCGCGGCTCCGTATTAAGGGGAAGGTCGTGGTTTCAAATCCCGCCCGGATAATAACTTTTGGAACTATATTAAAATGTTTGTTAAAAGATTTCATATTTTTAGATTTTAAAGGAGTACCTTTCCATTTGCAGCAAGATAATCTATGTAGATTATTTATTATTATGTGCTTACGACCCGCCCCGGCTTCGCACGGTTATTGTGGGTTATCCCTAAGAGATTATGCTTGTATTATGCATATAAACCTTCCTCTTGAATTACTCTTTCTATAAAAAAAAACCGCATCAAAATCCGTTGCGTAGTTTTAAAGATTTAAGCATACATAGGGATATAGGGACAGAGAAAGCGACTTTGTTTTATACTATGTAGTGATATTGTGCTTTGGAAAAAGGGGTAATTACAGGCACATGATGCTTATCACCTGAATGTCTCAAGTTGATGGACGCAGGGCAGTGCATTGTAGGGCACATTCTTATTCATACACACATTAGGGGCATATATAGGGCACATTCATTAATATCTTGTGTTACTTGGAAGGTAATACTTTGTTGTGATGACTACCACTTAACATCAGGTGGGCTATATGCTTGTTCCATCAGCCAGTTATATAAAAAAATCTAAAAGAAACTTTGATCAAGCACAATAAATAATGTTTTTTTATTTAATTTTGATATTGACAGGTATTATTATCATCATATAAGTCGCTATAGCCATTCACTGTAAATAAAATAAAATAAAATAAATGTAAATATGAAAATTCGTTTTTTTTTCTATTATTAAATGCTAGCTTTTTAAATGAACTTAACTTTTTTAAATCACTGATAGCGTTTTGTTGAATGAATGATTGCTACCAACGAATTATTTTTTTATTATTAATTACAAAAGGCAGTAATTTTAGTATTTATGTATTTTATAATATTTTTTTTATTTCTCTTCGCGTTATGGCTGCTTAAAGCATATTATTTTAAATATATTACATAGCTTTAGTGGTTTGAATAAATGTTTTTTATCTAAATATTTTTTCTACTCTCTCTCTTGTCGTGTCACTAGTTTCTTTCGAAACAGTGTGGTGAAAGGATTTTAAATGTGCCTCAAAGAGCCTCTTTCAAGCACTTGACTCATGTTATAGAACTTTTTAGGTTCTACGCTACGACATTCCGGTTTCCTCACGATGCTTTCCTTCACCGTTTGAGAGTACTGGCATTGTGCACATACATTTTTGAAGAGAAAAACTCATAAGCGCGAATTTGAACCCGCGACCTCAGGATTGGAAGGTTACTACTAGACCACCAGCGCTCTCAATAAACGTGTGATGAACGTAAATGATTATGTCCGAATGTTAGTAATTTTATTCACATATTTTAATATAGGCCGCTACCACTAAACCACCATTGCTCTCTAAATTGTTTCTTTCTGCTATGCATCTGCATTTTTCTCTTTCTGCATTTTTATTGCATGTAAAATGTATAAATACTCAGGTACCAACACTCTCGCCTAACAATAACATGCAAGTACGGAACAAACAAACCAATTAACACTTCACCTCATAAAACCCGGATAAATCTCATGTTACTCCCCTCTATAACTTTCAACTGAACTTGCTATAAATCTTAATCGATTCGCGCAGGTGGCGACGCAGTTAAAAGCAGTTAAAGTTGGTGAAACAAGTATTTAACATTATTTAGCAAACTAAACAGATAGGTCACTTCTTTAGAACCTACACTAAAGATACGTAGAATAAGTAGAGCTCTTTGTGAAGAGCTCGTCCGGGAAAGTACCACCATGCCTTTTCTGCCGCCAAGCAGCGTTGCTGTGTTACAGTTTGAAGAGTGTGGTTGCCGATGTAACCTGTATGCCTCAAGTTGATGGACGCATTGCAGTGCATCGTAGGGCACGTTCCTATCGTGTGTGACTTAGGAGGCAATGTTTGTTATAGGTGATGGTTACCACTTAACATCAGGTGGGCCATCTGCTTATTCTATCAGTAGGTTGTATAAAAAAAAAACTATAGGAGACATGAAAATAGTCAGTTGGGAAGTAATCACATAAAATACACGCATAATCAAAAAAACTCGGTGCCCTTTGAGGATACTTAAACTACATAATTTAGTATGGGTTTTCTTAAATGAAGGCTCCATTAGTTAAAATGTCCATTAACACTGTTGCCATCTCTTTTCGTTGACATAAAAAATGATATACACATCCTACTAATACACTTACTACACATTCTACTGTATATAGTGTTGCAAAAAACAAAAATAGAATGATTCATTGAGTGACCCAGCTGCTCCTACAAAGTGTGATTGAAACGAGCGCTGAGCCAATTCAGGTTCGGAAGCCATGTCCCGGCTCATTACGAGCGATTGCATTGTGTACACGCCCTAACGTACGTGTGAACGGGCTTTTAGAGCGTTGCGCTACGTAAATTATTATGATTTACGATTTTGTGGCTTCGTGCAATGAGCTAGCTGTAAATTTGCTGATCTATGACGTCACTCGTCATAGTGGTCATGTGACTCACCACAATTTAAAATAGTGCAATCGAAATTCGAAAAGCCATTAAATATATATGTTGATTATAGATGGAATAGTACTTGAGTTCTTTGTGAAGGGCTCGTCCGGGCAAGTCATGCCTATTTATGCCACCAAGCAGCGTTGCTGTGTTTGGGTTTGAAGAGTGTAGTTTTCATTGAAGTTTTGAAGTTACAGTCACATGAAACTTGACATCTGTATGACTCAAGTTGATGGATGCAGGCAGTGCATCGTATGGCAAGATTATATCGTGCGTGACTTGCGAGGCAATGCCTTGTTATAGTTAATGGTTACCTCACTTAACATCAGACCATCTGCTTTAGTGCTTTCTTTTCGTTCGTTTTATTATTAAAAGGAGTGCGTAGCGGGTACATAATCAAGTGCGTAGCGGGTACAAATCACTTACTAGATACTTCTACATCTTCACTATAATAATACTAGTAGTTCGCCCCGAACTGAGATCTCGTGATGCGACCCGACGAACGCACCTAAACTTTGAGTAGGTGGTAGTCAGAGGCAAGTCCAAACATTATGCTTGGACTTTTTTCTGACTACCGCCTACTAACTTGGTACGGTAACCAAGTTTCAACTCTATTGGCCTATTTATTGAAGAGTTCCGTTGAACAGACCTTGGCTCCCTCATCAGACCTGGTCGTTGTCACCATTTTATGAGAACTGAGTACCTCCTTAATATATTTCAAGAAAAAAAAATAAGAAAAAGCAAAGTAACTGGCCGACCAGTAGAAAAACCTTGATGCCAACGAAACTCTTAGAGATGGGAGCTCTTGGATCGCTCGTTATCTTAATTTACCTTTTTTATTGTATCTCAAAAACCGAGCGTCCCAAAAAAAAGTAAAAATTGTTTTGGAATGTCCAAATAAAGCCCTTTAATATGACATGTAACTTGATTTTTTTATGTAACTTTTTTTAATTTTGCCCCCTTAAAAAACCCCATATCTCAAAAACCCTTCATTCGATTTTACTCATATACTTACCAGTAAATTTCTCAAGTACAAGCTATCGACATATCAAATTTCATGCAGATCAGATCAACGGTTCTAAAGTTATCGCCAGACAAACATACATACATACATACATACATGCATACATACATAAAATGCCAAATCGCCCAAGTTGAAACTAAGATCTTCGTTCGCTTCGCTCACTCGATCATCTACACTAATATTATAAAGAGGTAAACTTTGTATTTTTGTATTTATGTATGTAACGAATAGGCTCAAAAACTACTGGTCCGATTTCAAAAATTCTTTCACCATTAGAATGCTACATTATCCCTGAGTAACATAGGCTACATTATATTTTCAAAAAAATCAGGGATCCTTACTAAAACTTCAATAATGTAACCCAAGGTGGAAAACAAAAAACCTTACATCGCGTGCGCTGCGAAAACTATTGAAGATAGAACAAAATAATGTACTACGATTTTGTAGAACACGTTATTATCTACAAAAAATGTCGCGACAGCATATGTCTAACTATTATAGTTATGTCACAATAAGTGTTCTTTTATTATAAAAAATTAATTGAAATGCCTCCGCTAGAAAAGGGTCTTTATTTGTACCTTGGTATTAATCCTTATCCAAATAAATCATTTCATAATTAAGACGGTTTCAATACCTATAGATTACTTCTTAAATTTTTCAAATCGGACATTCCATTCAAAAGATATGACGAAATTAAAAATGTTTACGGGTCCACAGGTCGCGCGCGGGGTGCGATTTCACTCACTCAAGGAGAAGCGCGTGCAAATGTATGAAATAAGTAGACGCGAGGCTCGAACCCACGGTCTCAGTTTATCCTAAAATGTTCAAAAAATTTATGACCACCCATGCGAAGCTGGGACAGGCCGCTAGTCTACATCTACACTAATATTATAAAGAGGTAAACTTTGTATTTTTGTATTTTTGTATTTTTGTATTTTTGTATGTAACGAATAGGCTCAAAAACTACTGGTCCGATTTCAAAAATTCTTTCACCATTAGAATGCTACATTATCCCTGAGTAACATAGGCTATATTATATTTTCAAAATAATCAGGGATCCTTACTAAAACTTCAATAATGTAACCCAAGGTGGAAAACAAAAAACCTTACATCGCGTGCGCTGCGAAAACTATTGAAGATAGAACAAAATAATGTACTACGATTTTGTAGAACACGTTATCATCTACAAAAAATGTCGCGACAGCATATGTCTAACTATTATAGTTATGTCACAATAAGTGTTCTTTTATTATAAAAAATTAATTGAAATGCCTCCGCTAGAAAAGGGTCTTTATATGTACCTTGGTATTAATCCTTATCCAAATAAATCATTTTATAATTAAGACGGTTTCAATACCTATAGATTACTTCTTAAATTTTTCAAATCGGACATTCCATTCAAAAGATATGACGAAATTAAAAATGTTAACGGGTCCACGGGTCTCGCGCGGGGTGCGATTTCACTCACTCAAGGAGAAGCGCGTGCAAATGTATGAAATAAGTAGACGCGAGGCTCGAACCCACGGTTTAAGTTTATCCTAAAATGTTCAAAAAATTTATGACCACCCATGCGAAGCTGGGACAGGCCGCTAGTCAATTATAAAGAGGAAACATTTGTATTTTTGTATTTTTTTATGTAACGAATAGGCTCAAAAACTACTGGTCCGATTTCCAAACTTCTTTCACCATTAGAATGCTACATTATCCCTGAGTAACATAAGCTATATTATATTTTCAAAAAAATCAGGGATCCTTACTAAAACTTCAATAATGTAACCCAAGGTGGAAAACAAAAACCTTACATCGCGTGCGCTGCGAAAACTATTGAAGATAGAACAAAATAATGTACTACAATTTTGTAGAACACGTCATCATCTACAAAAAATGTCACGACAGCATATGTCTAACTATTATAGTTATGTCACAATAAGTGTTCTTTGATGTCAAAAAATTAATTGAAATGCCTCCGCTAGAAAAGGGTCTTTATTTGTACCTTGGTATTAATCCTTATCCAAATAAATCATTTCATAATTAAGACGGTTTCAATACCTATATATTACTTCTTAAATTTTTCAAATCGGACATTGCATTCAAAAGATATGACGAAATTAAAAATGTTAACGGGTCCACGGGTCACGCGCAGGGTGCGATTTCACTCACTCAAGGAGAAGCGCGTGCAAATGTATGAAATAAGTAGACGCGAGGCTCGAACCCACGGTCTAAGTTTATCCTAAAATGTTCAAAAAATTTATGACCACCCATGCGAAGCTGGGACAGGCCGCTAGTATTAAATATTTTCTATGCTATTCTATTCAGGTAGATTGATAGACACAGCTCACAGTCCTCTTTAAACGCATTCTATTCTTAACCCAATACTTTTTCGTAGAAAATGTGAAACGATCGTGTCTCGTTTGCAATAAAATGTTGGTTTCTTCGAAGATTCTGAGACCGATTTTCGGGTCACACTTTCCGGTATATCTACCCGCCTTGGGCGTTGCTTCGTCTACGCCGGAAGGCGCTATATTGAACAACAATCCTTCAAAAATATATTGAAAATTATTACGATACAGCGTAAGAAACGAGTTGGCATAAACATTTGAAATATGCTTGTTTTATTACATTCCCCACATTTTTATATAGCTGGATACAACGTCGAAATACCAAATGCTGGTCCATTTGTTAATATTGTTAATAAATTGTACCCTTTGTGTACCAGTGTATAGGATCAAAATCTCTATTTCGTCACACTTATTATTTGACTAAAAGTCTAATAGCATTCGATATTTAAGAGTAGTTGAGCTCTTTGTGAAGGGCTGGTCCGGGGAAGTACTACCACCACGCCTTTTTCTGCCGCCAAGCAGCAACGCTGTGTTTCGGTTTGAAGAGTGCAGTTGCCGGTGTAATTACAGGTACATGAGGCTTACTATCTGTACGCCTCAAGTTAATGGACGCAGGGCAGTGCATCGTAGGGCACGTTCCTATCGTGCGTGACTTACGCAATGCTTTGTTATAGGCCATAGTTACCACTTAACATTGGGTGGCCCATCTGCTTGTTCCATCAGCAAGTGGATTGTAGAAAAACAAATTTGGCACAAGGATTGTATTCTTTAATTGTATGGCATCTCGTTCAACTTGTTGTCTCGGATGATAATAGCTGAAAATCAGTGCTTTGCTCTCGAGCAATATTATGCGCTGAGCTATTACCTTTTTGTCTAGCTGCAACACACACGGATCTAAATATTTATTATTTAAAATGTTTGATTGATTTCTAAATTACTTTTGGTTTTTTCTATTTGTGGTCTTTCTTATATTATTAGTTGTTTTAATTCTGTTGTTTATTGTCTCTGTGTGTATTAGTTAGACAAATAAACATAGAACCAATTAGTAAACGATAAACAAGCTAGGTCGCATCATTGCGATAGCATAAACCGGACTATGAGTTTAAGTATTCTGTGCTAGGGCGACAAAAGAAAAGGCATCGTCCCATCCCAGATAATCTTGATCCCCGCTGTCGAACACTTGAGAAGGGTCCACCTATTACCTTATTTACTGAAAAGGGTCGTCACCTAACTAAGTAGATAATGGCATCAATATTTTGTTGTAAGAGTCTTTTGTGCTCACCATTGTGAGTACCGTAATCATTACCGGCATCTGTTTTTCCTACTACAATCTACTTCAAAGCACTAGAGAGCACTAGTGGTCTAGTGGTAGCGGCCCCGCCTTCCGATCCTAAGGTCGTGGGTTCGAAACCGGTCGTGCACCAATGAGTTTTTCTGTTCAAAAATGAATGTGCACAATGCCAGTACTCTCAAACGGTGAAGGAAAACATCGTGAGGAAACCGGCATGTCATAGACCTAATAATTTCTATAACATGACGTATCAAGTGCTCGAAAGGAGCCTCTTGAGGCGCACTTAAAATCCTTTCACCACACTGTTTCGAAAGAAACTAGTGACACGACAAGAGAGAGAGACTTCAAGGCAAGAGTGAATAGGTGTCTTCTAGACCGTTCTGCTCCAATGTCGGCTACATCGTCGCTTAACATCAGGTGAGATTGTAGTCAAAGGACCTTGGACCTTGGAACAAGCAGATGGCCCACCTTTTGTTAAGTGGTAACCATCGCATATAATAAAGCATTACCTTGTTAGTCACGCACGATAGGAACGTGCCCAACGATGCACTGCCATGCGTCCATCAACTTGAGGCATACACATGTTAAGCCTCATGTGACTGTAATTACACCGACAACAACACTCTTCAAACCGAAACACAGCAATGCTGCTTGGAGGCAGAAAAAGGTGTGGTATATTTTTTATGGTGGTATTTTATACTACTACTTTATGCTACTTAAAAAATATTTCATACAGAATAAGATGTGTTACCTTCAGAATAAAATATATTATTTAGAATTCCTATTAGGAAAAAATATTTATTCTATTCCCTTTATATTAGCTAGAACAGATAAACTTCAAAATTATTAGTTCAAACTAGATTTAATAAGATATTTTTTATGGAACAAATTTGGATTAGATAGCACATAACAGTGGCTCATAAAAGGATAAATCATCAAACGCTTACATGCCAACAGACATAAAAGTAACATATTTTTCCTAAAACAAAACCACACAAAAAGTTATAGAAACTATAGCTGAAACTGAACTTTTCCTGACGAAACTTTCAAAGTACCAACCATGTTACTAAAACTACGAGTATATCGGAAGAACACCATATCGCTTTCACCGAAACCCACACCATAAAATTGCCACGATACAAAAACTAATCCATCAAAGAAACCATATGAGCAGGAACTTCATAACAAGCTCGATAGGTTCCGGACCAAAGGCACATTTTTTGGCTTCCATTTTTATTCATGACGCGTTACCGAAATTTTCTACGTCTTTGTAAGGAATCAAAAGGTGTACGTGTTTAGGAAACGAATTTATTATAAACAAAAATTTTCAAATTGATCTGAAGGATTTGAGGTGATAAATATCCTGGCGAAAGCTGTCGGTGGCGATTGAAATTGATATTCACCTTTATTTATGGCTTTCAATCATGATGATACAAAATATAAAAAATACGTAAAAGTATCTAATGTTTATTTTCAAATTGGATTATCCAGCGGGGGGCTATTTTAAAACATTCGGAAACAGTCGGTTTCAGTCTTTTTCGTTCATAAACAGCGGCGATGGGCTTGCATGTATGCTCTTGCGAAATCTGGGTATGTGCCAAACGTAATGTTTGGACGTACCTCTGACTACCTTTAGACGTCCTCAAAAGAATCTGAAGTTCGTACTTGGTACTTACAGATCTGAGGGGGTTATCTACCGTGCCTGAGTAAAAAGTCATGAAGCTATTTCACTTTTAGGTTTCAGTTTTTTTTCGTTTAACAAAAAAAGCAAGAGAGACAAATTATGTGATAAAGATTTTTATAATGTCCCAAAAGGTATTTGTCCGAGTAGGACTTGAACCTTATAAAAATCCTTTTGTAAACACTATAAAATTAATAATAAAAATAAAAAAGTATGTGTTGTTTCCAAATTATTTAAATAGCCTTGAAGCTCAAGACCGGCTAAGGTGATGTTTTGGGTGTGTTTTTTTATTTTTTATATAACCTTAACCCTTATAACCCTTGCTAAAACATATTTCTTCTTCTTAGCTCCGTTTAAGGCACATGTCCGTCATTTTGATAAACAATCTTGCCAGTGTGAAGTGGAATAATTTAAAAGCTTTTAGTCTAATCTGCCCATAGTTGAGTCAGTCGTTATTCCGTCAGTCATATGTGACTGATAAATTATGCACTTGGTCAGTCAGTGTCATATAATTAAATGCATTTTCATTTCTGCTAAGACCTGCACATAAATTACGCAGCAGATTTCGAAATAACACTAGAAATAGCTGTTGCTTACCAAAATGACAGAAAACGAATCGAATGCTGCTAATTTAATCTTTATGCCTAAGTTTATTGAAGTTTTGGGGGGGGGGTTCCATTGGGTCGGTAGCCTTAAAACACACTCAATCATATAAAAAAAATGTCATGGCATTATTATCACGTTTCGTATTTATGAGTTAAATGCAGAAGATACCAACTCTGTACCTAAAAGATAAATTAGCATCGAGCCATTTTAATTTAATTAAATGTATTTTTTTTACCCTCGAGTATTTTTTTTAAGACTCGATTTTAGTCTTTAGTTTATGCTAAAATGTTAAAAAAAATTATATCCACCCATGCGAAGCTGGGACAGGCCGCTAGTTATATATATAGCCATGATGTCCTCATTTGAACAAAAATGCAAAATATTTTTTTACACTGTTCGTCAAAATGACGGGCAGGAGCATTACATGAGCAAAGAAGTCATTTTTCTTTCATTAAATGTCTTTGTGGTTTCCCTCAAAAGTCAACAACAATTTCAGGATAAAATCTTACATAATTTTATTGAAAGTACGCTTTTAAAAAGCCATTATCCCACTCATTTATCAAATGAGGTGTTTCATCCAAAATGAGTTCGATTCATCAATTTTTCACATCAATTTATATTAAACTCAATAGGTACTTAGTAACTTTTTCATTTATTATCCAATTTTCGTTTTTTCCATAGCTTTCGTTGTGAAATTTATTAATTGTCAATAAATGGCTGAAAATAGCTTTCATAGGTATTTTAACTCAGTGATTGATAAATTAAGCTTCTATAATTAAATATAATAAAACGTTTTTTTTTATGCAACAGATGAACCACCGCATGTTAAGGGGCTGACAACTATCAAACAACTTCTCGCTCGCACGTTTCGACATGTTGTGAAAGATATAAAATCAATAAACTCTGCTTTACTAGTTTTCGTACATAAGCAAACTTTTAAGTAGGAAAACTTGTATCGATCAAAATGAAATTTTTACTAAACTGTGTGCAATGTGATTGCACACAAAATGGTTGAATGCGATTTTTCGAAAATGAGTTTATTGATTTTATATCTTTCAACATGTCGAAACGTGCGAGCGAGAAGTTGTTTGATAGTTGTCAGCCCCTTAAGTAGTAAACATCATCACACACATCACACATCCTAAAAATCTGTTTTTTTATTTGGGTTTGGAAGAATTATTTCATAAAAAAAATGAATGAAATCCCTAATGCCCTGCTTGAAAACTAGGGCTGCTTGGTATGGTAGATACCTACTTGATTAGGCAGCAAAATCTGAATCGGGGGCTTTTAGAAATTCTGTGTAGGTACCTTAGTAGCTACTTCTTTATTTTATTTGTTTGTATGTTATAATACACCCTTCACAGCTCAGGTGGTAGTAGCTCTGCCTTCTGCGCAGTAAGCCGTGGGTTCAATCCTCGCCGAGAACAAATATTTGTGTGATGAAAATAGATGTTTGTTCTCTGTCTGGGTGTTACTGTATATTATAATTATATATTCACAAAAAAACACTGTACATACAAGTAAAATCTATCTAGTTCCCATATTAGAAGCTTTGCTTAGGTTGGCTGTGTGACAAGTCAAACAATATTTATTTTTTTATTTATTGGCTACCTACTAACTAAACCTACTATTATTGTGTGTGTAACTATGTCAAATAAATGAATTCTCTTTTCTATAAAGGTAAAAACTCTCTTAGTAGGAGGCATGTTTAGTTAAAAAACTGAATTTAGTCTGCTAAGCCTGCGAATGGGTATGGCGGAAAAAAATAATGAGATCCATAAAGTTCTATGATGGCCTGTCTGCAAATTTTGGAAGTCAACATTTTGGCCCAATGTGATTCAATTACTTTTTTGTCCATCCTATTAACAGAGTTTACAATGAGTTCCATTTTCTTAGCAATTTTGTTTAATGAGTGAATTTTTTCAAGAAAATACTTTTATTTTCGTGATAATGACTCAGGGACTTAGGTAGCTAAGTTTTTTTTAACCCTAATATTTTTGATACTTTATCACTATCATTCCGTATACGCCTATTGTATTCCTGTCGTATTCGATGTAATATGCAATATTATAATGTAGGTATGTGCCAAATAGCATAATACATAGACGTACTACCTCTGGCCCCTTATAAATCCTCAAATATTCTTGATTGTGTACTTAGTACTAAAATATCTGAGGGGATAAGTAACGTGTCTGGGGATCATAGCCTTAAGGCTGTTTAAGTTTTTCCTTATACCGGCCAAACGTTTATATGAAATTTAAAGGCACCATGTTTCCAAGAGCAATAATTCCAGAACATTATTCTTAACATGTATAGACCAAAACTCATCAATCATTATGTTCAGGCACTTCTTCATTTGTCACTCGTTTCCGTCATCCGAAACGACTTTGAAAAATGACTCCCCATTTAACTGTACACCGACATCACCGTCACTCACATCGATGTGTATTGTTTCAGATAAAAGCGACATGAGGATAATGACGTCACTAAATAAAGGAAGAAGGTGAACCAAACAAAATGGATATAGATCATGTAGTACTGGATAAAGAAGCAATCAGCCGTTTCGAACAGTATACGTTGGCAAAGCCTTCACTAAATGGCGGAATCCCTTTGGAGAGATGCCAAGATGCCGACTCCATGATATCAAATAGCAGAAAGAGAGGACAAACAGCGCGCCAAAAAGTGGTTTGCTGCTTTTGTTTCAAAACTACTAAATACCGGAGAAAACAATTCATAGTCGGCTCTCTCACCAACCTCGTCATATTCACCGTACTTCTGGCGTACACGTTCCTCGGCTCATTTATTTTCCTAGCTATAGAAGGTGGCTCAGAAGTACCCGCCAGACCCCGAATACTACCCGACAGACAGAAATTAGGGCACAAAGAAACGAACAACACAAATAAAAAAGTCGCAGATGACGATTATGAAAACGGGAACACGTCTTTGTCCGCCAATTATTTCTGGGACGCGCGCAGCCGAGCCGTAGAAAATATTTGGGAGATAACAGTCTCACTGAACATACTGTACAGGGAAAATTGGACGCGATTGGCTGCACAGGAAATTTTGAAATTCCAGAACGAGTTGGTACAGAGGGTAACGACTGAAATGGCGACACAGTATGGAGTCAGTTACCGGGAGATGGCGCTGGGCGAATTTACAAGCGAATTCAGCAACCATTATGAAGAGCACGAGTGGAATTTAGCGCTGGCATTTTTCTACTCTTTAACAGTTCTAACAACCATAGGTAACAATTTAATACATTCTTTCTACTTACTTGCATCGTTCAACATGAAAATAAAATGTAATTCTCTTTGCAGGTTATGGGAACATTGCTCCTAGAACGATGCTCGGGAAAGGTGTGACTATTATCTACGCTCTATTTGGAATACCACTGACGCTTGTGTACCTATCAAGCGTCGGTTCGCTGCTATCCAAAATGGCTCGAAGTGTTTTCAGTAGAGCATTGTGTTGTTGTCTTTGCTCAAACTGTGGTTACTGTTGCTATGACGAAAAGCGAATGGCAGAGAAGGAAAGAAGAATGAAAATGAAGCGACAGCAAGAAGAAATGTCGACCATCAACAGTCAGAATACGAGCAAGACGCCTACTGAAGAGTGTTATGTGTTAAAACCTGACAGTCAGAAAGACTTATCGATATCAGAAAGACCAACAACCAGTACTGCCAAGGATGATGTTATAAGCTGGCCTGACACCGACTCAAAGCTATCGATGCATGGTTTAAGCATTCTAGCTCCAGTATTCTTATGCCTAGCAGCAATTTTTATCTACATCGTGATCGGTGCTTTAGTCCTTTTCAAGTTGGACAACTTGGGCATCATAGATGGCTTCTACTTTTGTTTCATGGCATTGAGTACTATCGGCTTTGGAAACATTATACCTGGCATGAGCTACACGACAATCAATGGTGTAAGATACTATACAATAAACTCAGCAACGCTGTGGTTTTGTTCCGCGTACACATTGACTGGACTAGCGTTGACTGCTATGTGTTTCGGTGTGATACATGACGAGATTATATTTAGGATAAAACATCAGCAGAAAGAGTGGTCGCAGAAAGGTAATACAGTGAACGACGAAGTGAATTTGAACGATCCATTTTACATGAACTCTTGACAAATGTTTAAAGGGAAAAGTGAAAACTTGTATAGTATAATGGAGGACAATTCATTAGTTGAACGTAAGGTTGAAATTGACAATAGGGAAGTACTTTTAAGTGTAGATGATATGACTACGGCCTTAGATTTAAGTGAGGAGTTCCCCCCGCCACCTCCTGAGGAAGAGATAGTTGCTATAGTAACAAAGAAGGAACCAAAAGGTTTTGGGAATATGGTTGCTTATAATGTGTTACCTGAAATGTTGGAGCATGTGAACACACAGTCATAAAGACTTGAAAACTGTACAGAAACAAAAATTACTGTTTTTATTTAAATTTGTACTTGACGATGCAGTGTACTCAAACTCATATTTTTTTCGGAATAGTCAAATACATTTCTGTATCTACCTTATTTTACTTAATGTTTACAAAGTTTACTATTTAAAGGTAATTTTAGAAAACAATGTTAAAAGTTGTAAAAAACATTTCACAACAAACAAATAATTTTATTATAATTACAAAAAAATTGTACAGTTTTTTGAATTTTTATATTGTTTTGTTTATGATAATTTAACTGGCTGTGAATAATTATATAAACAATATCTGTATAGGTAATCTTATTTTCCCAAATTTACTTTTTCTCGATAATTGAAAATTGTAAATATGTAGGTATTCTATGTATTGATTAGTATGTAAATATGTAGATGACATTGTAAAATCTGTAAATACTGTACAATTATTTAAATTTTAGAAACTAAAACGATGTCTAACATCTTTTATCTGGATCTCAGTCAACTGTTAATATCAAAAATTTTATTGTTAAGATTTTCATGTGACATAGTTTCTTTGTAAAAATATCAGTTTAATATAAATTCTTATAAATACTGCGTTTAATTATTTTATGCCCTATTTAATATAATTGTCTGAATCATGTAAGAGTAGGTAAACTAATTTTGACAATACAAATAATACAATGAAAAAAGAAATCCTTGGCCAAATACATCGATATTATAATATCGAGATATCGTATAGTTGCCTTTGAGCCTTTGATAGTAAGGGCCGGCTCTTATTAAGCCGGCACACACGAAAGCCAGTGACGGGTTTTTATTTGAAAATTAAAAAATAGTTCCAAATGACTCGCCAGATGGCACTGGAAAATAAGACATGACTGTTAGTGGCTTTTTGGTATAACATTAATTCGCAAGTAAAAAAACTAAAAACTGGCCTTATAGATGGCGTTGATAGATTTTCTATGGCTTATAGATTTGTTATCATAATTACCTCTCGTAGTAGGTATTGAAATATTTTAACCAAATAATATCTTACTACTTTACGACAATAATAACAAGAAGGATTTGCTATGCACATAATGGATCTCACAAAAAGAACTGTAAAAACTTTGATTTCGTTTGCTTACCTTTGTATAAATGTACTTAATATTTTTTGTCAATGCAAAGTATTTTCTGATTACCGATCAACGGTTTAAATTCGATACAAAAGAGTAGCAAGGTCGTTATAACTTTTTTAAGAGTAGTAGAGCTCTTTGTGAAGGGCTCGTCCGGGGAAGTACTACCACCGCGCCTTTTTCTGCCGCCAAGCAGCGTTGCTGTGTTTCGGTTTGAAGGGTGTGGTTGCCGGTGTAATTACAGGCATATGAGGTTTAACATCTGTATGCCTCAAGTTGATGGACGCAGGGCAGTGCATCGTAGGGTACGTTCCTATCGTGCGTGACTTACGAGGCAATGCTTTGTTATAGGTGATGGTTACCACTTATCATCAGGTGGGCCATCTGCTTGTTCCATCAGCTAGTTGTATAAAATAACACTGATTTCAAGAACATGAAGCTTAAAAGTCTGCTTACATATCAGTAACTCCTACAAAATAGACATAGCAACTAAAAAACCAAAATCCAAAGTTATCGAGAAAACTGTGGTCTTCTTATATATTTTTTGTCAGGCGCGCTCTTCGATATTTACTCTGAAGTTAAGCCAAGGGGAAAACAAATAGTGATTTATATTGAAATAGAAATAGAGTTCTTTTTTGATCGTGTACGCGTTCATTCGTTTTATTGCTATCGTATGATAATTCTTACAAAAACATGGTTCTGGGCTTTAGTTTCGATATTAGGAAAACCATGCAAATGTTGTCTTTGGGAAGAATCGAAGGCCTGACTGTTATATTAAATATATTTTTTAGGTATCCAAACAGACTTACAGCCGGTTTCTGAAAGCTTGATCAAATCTAATCGGATGTCAAGTCACTCGCCAATTCAGCTATTACATCGAGTTAGATAGAGATAGCAAGTGACTTGACATGCGATTAGTTTTGATCGGGCTTTCAGAAACCGGCCGTACGTGTAGTGTTAGGGAAATATTTTTTAAAACAATAAACTTTCTTTTAGCAATGTTGATCAAGATTGAATCCTATACATCTTTTAAGTCTATCATTATAAGTGAGAGTCTGAAAATAATGTTTCTCAAAACCAAAATATAATAAACCTACTAAATTAAATATACGTCAGAACAGCTTAAAATCATTGGACCGTGATTTAAATTATATATACAGTTACGAAGCTGATTGTTTTATGCATAAAAGTATAACTGATGAAGATACAGAAGCAAAAAAAAACTCGAAAAAGTCTTCTACTTTTCTTTTTAGATATTTTTATAGTTTTTCAGGTCGAAAATCTCAAAATTTCAGAAAAAAACAACACTTGAAAACTATGAAAAATCGAGGAACATGGGGGTGATTCGGGTACTTACCCCAAGTGGTGCTCTATCTCTGCACTTCCACCTATCGCTACTTTTTGGGACACCCTGTATAACTAGTAGTTCGCCCCGAACTGAGATCTCGTGATGCGACCCGACGAACGCACCAAAACTTTGAGTAGGTGGTAGTAAGAGGCAAGTCCAAACATTATGCTTGGACTTTTTTCTGACTACCGCCTATTAACTTGGTACGGTAACCAAGTTTCAACTCTATTGGCCTATTCTTCAATAAATAGGCCAATAGAGTTGAAACTTGGTTCCGTTGAACAGACCTTGGCTCCATCATCAGACCTGGTCGTTGTCACCATTTTATGAGAACTGAGTACCTCCTTAATTTATTTCAAGAAAAAAAAATAAGAAAAAGCAAAGTAACTGGCCGACCAGTAGAAAAACCTTGATGCCAACGAAACTCTTAGAGATGGGAGCTCTTGGATCGCTGGTTATCTCAATTTAATTTTTTTATTGTATCTCAAAAACCGAGCGTCCCAGAAAAAAAGTAAAAATTGTTTTGGAATGTCCAAATAAAGCCCTTTCATATGACATGTAACTTGATTTTTTTATGTCACTTTTTTTATTTTTGTCCTCTTATAAAACCCCATATCTCAAAAACCCTTCATCCGATTTTACTCATATACTTACCAGTAAATTTCTCAAGTACAAGCTATCGACTTATCAAATTTCATGCAGATCGGATCAACGGTTCTAAAGTTATCGCCAGACAAACATACATACATACATACATACATACATACATACATACATACATAAAATGCCAAATCGCCCAAGTTGAAACTAAGATCTTCGTTCGCTTCGCTCACTCGATCAATTATATACGGTATAAATTTCAAATAATATTCTTTCAGCATAACAAACCGATTTCAAATACACTGAAAAACATAAAGGAAACTTTTCTTGAAGAGTAACACAAACCGAAACGTCATTTTTGAAATGAGAACACGGTTTTTATTGAATACGGTTAAAAAGAAAACCCAAGATGTCACTTTAACTGAATATGCAATTTTTCTTTCAAATTAGCCGACAATTGTATTGCGAAATTGAATGCTTTGTGAGATAGAAAATTGCGACGCGGTGTCGATACAAACGCAAATCGATTCTATCTTTAACCCCTGAGATTCAATCTTCAGCAGTCTGTAACAATAATTTTCAGTGAGCGACTCTTCACAGAGACGCACAAATATTTTACAAATACAGTTTTATAAGTACCTACTTACTTTTATGTCCGTCACATTTAGCGGACCATAAATTTATACTAGTTTCTAGTTTGCCCAATAAAATTGGAAATTGTAAAAAATTTAAAAATGTATTTTTTATTATTTATTTATTATTTATTTATATATTATTTATTCGAGCAATGACTTTGTGACTTAATCTTTTTAATTTGAAGGGCTATCAATACATATTATATCATTATATAATAAAAAAAGCCTTCAAGCTTTGCTTAGTTTGAGGCTAGAGGCTAAGCCTCAAACTAAGCAAAGCTTGAAGATTTTGAATTAATCGAGAAAGAGTGAGAACGAGAGATGTCGAAGCAGCTACCCTCTACGATTAAATTGGCTGACTTGGAAGTAAGTAAATTGAAGGATAAGTAATTAATTAACTAAGTTGCGAGGAGTTTGGTGCACCACAAGTACGAATGAAGAGGATCCTAAGCACCAGTTGCTGGCATTTTCATCTTCTATCGAATAGAACGGACATGTACAAAAATGAGATCATATGAGCTAGTAAAGAAACTCATTAGGAGTTGCGCATCAGCGTTGCCTAAGTACGTAATATCGATATTATATTTCTCTTGCCAAGCGTGATAACTAGAAGACCTAGTTCGAGGTTTTTGGCACATTAAAAGCGTGTGACATCTTGGTATGAATATGATATCATTTTTGTGTGAAAACATGAAAATCGCCTGTAATATACATCTAATTGTGCTATTGTCATACAAAATTATTGTTACAACAGCACAATTTTCCAAAACAACTCTGACTAGGCCCTCTACAAATTCTTGCAAAATATGGAGGCTTATGTCCACATTGGATTTATTTTGACATATTGGACTTATTTTGATGATGATGAGTAGCCAACAGCCCTGATGACGGAATTTTCAGGCCCTCCGTCATAGCATAGCTACTTTTGGGAGCCTCTGCTTCTTTTTCAGCGTCATGACCTCAGAGGTACGAGTTGCCACCAACGTAGACTACATCTCTATGTCTCGAGGACTAAATCGGCAATAGACTAACCGCTTAATGGGACGTTCAAAGCAAAAAAGCGCTGAAAAAATATAGAGTACTGCTATTTGTTTTTCTAATACATTGAACTTTCAATTTCTATGAGAAAATACTGCGGAAAATCCCGTGACCTGTTAGTGGCCGTTAGCGTGCATATCAACCATGAATATAAACTTTCCTTGTCTTAGATCGTGGTGAGTTGGATTAGGAAGGAAGAGGGTCAGAATCCTTCTTCCTGCAAACGTAGGTAATGGGGAGGTGTAGTCCAGCAATGGACATCTTTAGGCCGATGATAATGATGTTGTTATCGCAATTAGTAAAGAGTTTATAAAAACGTTACAATTTTTAAATTGTATAATTATTGCATGCTATTTTTAAGTGGAATATGCAAGAACATTATATGCAAACCCGGACATCTGTATTGACATGTACCAACCTATATTCGCAATAAAGTTATTATGATTATTATTATGATTGAAAATCGTTATTTATATAACGATATCAGGTACTTTATGGCGTGAAAGAAGATCAGGAACAACATTATCTTTGCCTTTTTTATGTTTCAGAATAACATTAAAACAAGATCAACGGAGAGTCCATCGAGCTAACTATTCTATTTCTTGAGCTTAATTAAACGAGGTAACTAAAGTATGGATGTTGGAAAGTGTACGTCAAACTCGAGAAAAGTCAAAATAAAAGTCAAAATAAAAGTCAAAATAAAAGTCAAAAGGTTGAATCACAAGGATTACATTGAAACGTCTAAGGCTGAGATTCAGAGACGAGGTTAAGCGTGAACTTACGCTTGAGCTTGTCAAATTTGGAAGCTAACCCAACCGATTTTGACAAGCTCAAGCGTAAGTTCACGCCTAACCTCGTCTCTGAATTTCAGCCTTAGAGCTAGGTGAATCTAGGTGCCAGTTTCAAGCAACCAAGCCTAGAAGAACAAGCAACAAACATACGGCTTGTAAGAGTAGTAGAGCTCTTTGTGATGGACTCGTCCGGGGAAGTACTACCACAACGCCTTTTACTGCCGCCAAACAGCGTCGATGTGTTTCGGTTTGAAGAGTGTGTTCGCCGGTTTAATTACAGGCACATGAGGCTTAACATCTGTATCATGAAGTTTCTGTATCAGAAGCCCAAATACGATTCGGAGAATCGTATTTGGGCAATGTTCGGGTGGCTGTAACCACAACCTTTTTTGAGCGCTGGATCCGCGCCTGACGGTAAACAAAACTCTCAAAGACAGGGTACAGGTACCAGCACACTTTAGTGCTAATCAGCCAGTTTGAACATTTCGAAGTAAGTTAGGTGGATACTGACACACATGCTTGAATGAAGCAAGCAAATCAAACTCAATTAAGTGTTACTGATGAAGATGAGGTTGTATTTAACCCAAGTGCTCCACGCAAGCGCTCAATGGTCACTGATACCTCTTAGTGGCTTCACAGCCTATTAGACCAATACATTTGCATTGTGCACAATGCCAGTACTCTCAAACGTTGAAGGAAAACAGCGTGAGGAAACCATGTCGTAGAACCTTAAAAGTTCTATAACATGTGTCCAGTGCTCGAAAGGAGCCTCTTGAGGCACACTTAAAATCCTTTCACCACACTGTTTCGAAAGAAACTAGTGACACGACAAAAAAAAACTAGAAGTGAATGACACACGCATGTGAATGATCTCCGACAAGTGGCATGAGTTAGAACCATTAAGAGCATTGGTGGTCTAGTGCGAGTGACCCCGCCTTCCGATCGTTGTAGGTTCGAATCCAGTCGTACACTAATAGATTTTTCAAAGATTTATGTGCGCAATGCCTACTTAAACGGTGATGGAAAACATCATGAGAAAACCAGTTAGTATTCTAACAGTGGCTAGTATTCTTAAGAGTAGTAGAGCTCTTTGTGAAGGGCTCGTCCGGGGAAGTACTACCACCACGCCTTTTTCTGCCGCCAAGCAGCAACGCTGTGTTTCGGTTTGAAGAGTGTGGTTGCTGGTGAAATTACAGGCACATGGGGCCGAACATCTGTATGCCTCAAGTTGATGGACACAGGGCAGTGCATCGTAGGGCACGTTCCCATCGTGCGTGACTTACGAGGCAATGCTTTGTTATGATGGTTACCACTTATCATCAGGTGGGCCATCTGCTTGTTCCATCAGCTAGTTTAATAAAAAAAAAAAAAAAAGTGGCGATGGGCTTGCAACCTGACGCGTTTAGAATAGCAGTAAGCTAGATGATTGTTTGGACGTACCTCTGCGTGTACCTCTCTTACACATCCTCCAAAGAATCTGGAATTCGTACTTGGTAATAATAGATCGAATTGTACTGAGGGTATCTATCGTGCCTGGGAATTTAAATTTCAGAACCTTTTCAGTCCATGCAAAGCTGGTCAGCATTCACAATAGTATAAGATTACCAACTAAGATTAGTTCTTCGTTCCTTATTATATATAATATATTATATTACATTGTAAAAGGATCATACAAAAGAACGGTAGGAACCAAGCCGTAAGTTTGTTGCCTGTTCTTCTAGGCTTTGGTCGCGTGGAACTGGCACCTAGAGTCACCTAGCTTTAAGATGTTTCAAAGTGATCCTTGTGATTTTATTGAATAAATACCTATTGACTTTGACTTTGACTTATTGTGTTTTATTCTGCAGTTTAATGTCTACCGTTGTTATTTCTTATAATTGTTTTTTTTTATGTAGTGTGCTTGTGTTTGCGAGCCAAACAAAACTTTTTCTGTTGCATTATATTCTGAATCAGATAGTTGTTTTTTTTATACAATTAGCTGATGGAACAAGCAGATGACACACCTGATGTTAAGTGGTAACCATCACCTATAACAAAGTATTGCCTCGTAGTCACGATGCACTGCCCTGCGTCCATCAACTTGAGGCATACAGATGTTAAGCCTCATGTGCCTGTAATAACACCGGCAACCACACCGAAGCACAGGAAAGGATATGCCAATTTTTGAGATACAGGAGTAAATCCGAAATATCAAATACATCTGTAAATACAATACCTATCAGTTTGCGACGTAAATACAATAATATTTTCTCGTCGCATATTTTTCACCTCTCAGGATATGTTTTCGCCTACTTTCAGGTGTCAAATTCATACGACTCTTTTATTAATCTTCTCGAGAAAAGCCTCGCTTGATGACGTCATCTAAAGGTTGGGGGAAATGACGCAAGATGATGAATTGCACGCGTTGCGCGGACTACTTTTGGTAATGGGACCATTTTGAGGTAGAATTTGCATGTTCCTTCCTATTTTTGTGATACGTTGACGCAAATTTAAGAAGAGGTTTGCAACTTTTTAATCCTATCAAATAATCCGCCTATTCTTTTTTTTACATACAACTCAAGGTTTGTATATTTTTAAAAGAACACACAAAATGCATGACTTTTGTTTAGAATATTTTTTTTATGAAAATAATAATAATATTCTTTCATCAGAAGTTAAAATTTTTGTAAATCATAAGTAAACAAAGTAACCGAGTTAACCAAAAACAAACATAAAAATTTGTATAATGAAAATACATTTTCGTCCACAATCTGGGTGTTATAATAATTTATGAAACTGAAAACTGAAACAGCTTCATGACTTTGATCCCTAGGCACGGTAGATATCCCCTAAGATCTCTTAGTACCAAGTTCTAACCCCAGATTCTTTGGGGACGTTTAAGGGGGGTTAGTCAGAGATACGTCCAAACAGTATTTGCACAAATATTGCAAAATGTAGGTATGTACGAGTAATAATTTATGAGTATGTATTTGTAATAACCTTTTTTTTGTATGATCGTTTTAGAAAAATTATAATACTCTTTTTAAACCCTATATTAGCTCTTGGCAAGTGCCAGGTTCGTGCAGTATTTTCTCTCACACCCCGTTAGCTATAATATCAAGTATGGTAATGGCAATAATTTTCAATCGGCACCCTTAAATAAGCCATACAGCATCCCTCATGAATAAGAATAGAATATTTATGCCTCAATGTTTTCAGTTTCCGAAAGGTTTTATTTTACGATCTTTGGGGTTCCGGAGTGAAATTTAGAGACTAGTCTTCAAGCTATCATGAATTTCACACAATTTAAAGTGGTACCTAATATAACACTATATTTACGCTTTCACATTTTCATTTACGTAACGTCATCAGAAAAATCTATTGCACGGGATTATTATATAAATATATGTTATAAATACACCGTTGTTATCGTTGTAAAATTTCCTTATAGCTAATGTCCTCTAAATAGTTTCAAAAAACATAATATAAAAAATATTTAATTTATTTCCAAGTTCATGATTTCGAGTCAAAATCGTGACAAATATTGCATAATTTTACCACTTCACAATAGATATTCACCGAAACTAACACTTGAACTCTGTAGCATACGTATTTATGCATAATTACATGTATTTAGATCACTTTGCAATACAACAATTACACTTATATCCTTGTTTGTAAACAAGGATATAAGTGTAATTGTTGTGTTGTGTTGTGAACAATAACAACAATCGGCAGCCGCTTCCGTTACAAAAGTTAGTTAAGTTGAAGTGTTTTCTCAAAACAGGGAATGGGTAAATTCAAAAAAAAAAATATTACATCCGCATCAAATTGAGGTCTTTAATTCATATTCTTTCAAATATGAAGTTAAATTTATGTAAAGAAGTTAAATTTATGTGAAGAAAAAAATATTTTATTGTACCTGTATTCGGCAACCATATTAACAAGTAATATTCTTACCAATAAAAAACAATAACCAATTTTGAAATAAAACAGGTTGTTTTACTGAACCCTTTACTATCTTAGAAAACCTACTCTCACTTGCCAAACCTTGTTGATATAAAATGAGGCTATTTCTTTACATCGCCGGTAACATTGTTCTAAAGAAGCGTTGGTATAGAAAGCTTTGAACGTTTTATGTTCATAATAAGCTATATTTTTGCGAGTCTTTCAATTCAAGCTTCTGTTTAGTTTTAAGACCCTGTTTATGGATGGAGCTAAAATATGAATATTAAATTTCTATCGAATAATATTGGATAGAAATTTATTATTCTCGAATCGAAAACATTGTACCGAGCCGTCAGTTGTTGTCCTGTCTTCTAGGCTTGGTCGCGAACCAGCGTCTAAATTCGCCTTGTTTTTAAGACGAAGACTACTGCTAATGTACCTCTCACTCGCACATTTTAAAAGATATACAACAATGTGTGCAAACATTGCATAAAGATCAGCAAAAATATAATCTTATCCGGAAAAAAAATCTACAAAAAAGTTTGTTTTTTATAAATAAATAAATATTGGTGGACTTTCCACACAGCACTATCTAGCCCCAAACTAAGCTTGTAATATGGGAACCCGATAGCTTATATAATACATATATACTTTTTTTTTGTAAATACATACTTAAAATATTAATTTAAATACTACCCAGACAGAGAACAAACATCTATGTTCATCACACAAATGTTTGTTCTCGGTGGGGATCGAACCCACGGCCTACGGCGCAGAAGGTAGAGCTACTACCAACTGAGCTGTGAAGGCTGTCAAATTGCACCGGCCACTTCAAACCGCACCACAGTATACGAGCATCATTGGCGACACAAAAAGGTACGATAGTACTTCCCCGGACGAACTTTCCACAAAGAGCTCTACTGATTTACGAGGTTTTATCAGAAACAATACCACATTAAAAACAACATTAGATAAGACAGATAGCCGCTGAAACCGCGGCCAGGCAGCCATCGTCGGTTTATTGCGATATAAATGGCCAATTTTATGAATAAATCCAATTGTTTTGAACTTTTGCTATGGTCAACGCTATTTTTATTGCTTTTAACTTTGGGCTAAAGGATACTAAAGAACTTTATAATCATCATCTTCTTTTTCAACAAATCTACTTGGGCATTACACACTATCTTAGCCCCTAAACTAACAAAGTTGTGGCAATCAGGGGCCTTATGCTCACTTCGAGCGAGATTATCTCACGATAGAGATGACGTCATATCTCGTTCGATAACTATTTATCTCCATTCTCACCATCCTACTCCCCAATTTTCTCATTCAAAGTTCATGCGAGACGCAACGTCAACGAGTTATTGAACGAGATATGACGTCATCTCCATCGTGAGATAATTAAGCTCGAAGTGAGCATAAGGCCCCAGATAGCTGATATCTCGCACAAAGAACCTAAGTGTTTCGAACGAGTGAGTAATGCATTCGTCACTACCGGCATCTTAGAATTAGATATATTATTTTGGTTGTTATTTTAAATTTAGTTTATTTTTAAGTCGATTAGCCCGACTTTTTTTTTGTTACTTTTGAATTGTATTTTTTTTGAGAAATAAATAATCTTAAACCCGATATAATACTTATATACCTGTTATTGTAAATACATAATCATAATGTCTGCTTCAATTTGTCCAAAGAGCGCAAAAGAACGGTAAGAACCAAGACGTAAGTTTGTTGCCTGTTCTTCAAGGCTTGCGTGCAACTGGCACCTAGTTTTTTTTATACAACTAGTTGATGGAATAAGCAGATGGCCCACCTGATGTTAAGTGGTTACCATCACCTATAACAAAGCATTGCCTCGTAAGTCACGCACAACTGCCCTGCGTCCATCAACTTGAGGCAAACAGATGTTCAGCCTCATGCGCCTGTAATTACACCGGCAACCACACTCTTCAAACCGAAACACAGCAACGCTTTTTGGCGGCAGAAAAAGGAGTGGTGGTAGTACTTCCCCTGACGAGCCCTTCACAAAGAGCTCTACTACTCTTCACCTATAGCTTTAAGACGTTTCAAAGTGATCCTTATGATTCAATTTAATAAACACCTTTTGACTTGGACTTTGTCCACCGCTGGATGGACCTTCCAGTCATGTCACTGAACCCGGTCTTCGGATTTTATCAGTCTCTAGTATTTGTCAGCTAAATCTCAAAAATATTTGGGGAAAGGCGTACAGCAGGTTTACCTTAAATTAAAATAAATAAAAAAAACTCATTACCTATTTGTAATACAGAGTGTTATTGTAATATATCTATCATAATTTAAGTAAATGTATTTTTTTTAGTCTAAAAGGGTTAGATTTGCATCAACAATACCTATCTCAAATTCAAGTGATTTTTATTCTTTTATTTTTTGCGAGCCGTTTTTTCCAGTGCATTTTGTAGAGAGATGCGATATGTCTGATTGTCTATTGGGCGTGCTGAGAATTGAATGCATCGCATCGTTGTTCTGGCAACTACACATAAAACTGCTGGAAAAACAATACATAAACTGAAAAATCTAAAACGAATATAAAGGGTAGTAGAGCTTGTTGTGAAGGGCTCGTCCGGGGAAGTACTACCACCACGCCTTTTTCTGCCGCCAAGCAGCGTTGCTGTATGTCGGTTTGGAAAGTGTGGTTGCCGGTGTAATTACAGGCACATGAGGCTTAACATCTGTATGCCTCAAGTTGATGAACGCAGGGCAGTGCATCGTAGGGCACGTTCCTATCGTGCATGACTTACAATCAGGCAACATCAGGTGAGCCATCTGCTTGTTCCATCAGCTAATTGTATAAAAAAAAAGGATAAAAAGCATGAACTTCATGGAAAATATAGTTTGGCACTATTTTACGCGAATCACATACTCCAACAATGTCAGAAGTGTTCTCTCTCTGTATATTAAACAATTCTTGCGTGCATTTTTGGCGCATTAACCAATTTGATAATTTTGGCAATGAAGTGGAGCTTTTACTGGATTAAAAAAGCCGAAGTACATTCACCACATCAAGTTTTACGGTTCCAAAGTTCGTTAGGGAACTTTTCTGCCGGTTTAATCGTCGAGCCTTTTTATTTTCAGATTAATTCCTTTGTAAATCACTTATTAGTGTTTTTTGAAAAAAAAGTGGCTTAAACGGGTTTTATTCCGAAGCTCCTCTAATTAGTAAAACTAGAGCACCCGTGGTCTTGTGGGAGTGACCTCGCCATCCGATCGTATGGTCGTAGCTTCGAATCCGATCGTGTAGCAATGGATTTTAAAATTAATGTGCGCAATGCCAGTGCTCATAAATGGTGAAGAAAATCATCGCGCGTAAACCAGTTATTAGTATTCAAACAGCGGCGATCGGCTTGCAACCTGTCACGTATGGAATACCAACTACTGCTAAATATTGGTATGTGCCAAATGTAATGTTTGGACGTACCTCTGACTATCCCGTTAGACATCCTTAAAGAATCTAGAGTTCGTACTTGGAGATCTTCGTACTCATCTACTTTTGTCACAGAATAAATAAAATAAATATTGGTGGACATTCCACTCAGCACTTTCTAGCCCCAAACTAAGCCAAAGCTTGTAATATGGGAGCCAGATAGCTGTTATAATACATATATACTTTTTTTTTTTGTAAATACTTACTTATAATATTAATAACACCCAGACAGAGAACAAATATCTATGTTCATCACACAAATGTTTGTTCTAGGTAGAGATCGAACCCACAGCCTACGGCGCAGAAGGCAGAGCTGAGCTGACCAACTGAGCTGTGAAGGCTGTCAAATGAACCAAGCTACGCACTTGCAGTTCATATAACGTTGGTTTGTCAATCCAATTACGTCATGAGAAATACACATAAATTCTATTGAGTGGGCTGTCACTCACATGAAGATATCGGAGCGAATCTATCAAAATAATATATTGACTACTAACTAGATGACCCGGTGTACCTCGTATCACCTATCCTAACGACATTAAAACTCTCCCTTAGCTTTAGGCAGAACAGTTTATATGGGAAAATGAAATTGTTGTTTTTACTATCTTCCTCGCATTTTTTCCATATTTTCTCCGTTTAAACCTTCCCTGGACTTTGCCATAGCATATTTATTTCCTCGCAATTTTTCCATATTTTCTAACCGTTTAAGCCTGGACCTTCCCTGGACTACGCTTTGCCATAGAGCATATATATTAATAAAACAATCTACTTTACTTCCTATAAACTAGCTTCTAGCTATAAGCTGGACTTTTTTCCACATTTAATGAGAATGCAATCCACGTAAAAACAATTATGTGCCCTATTTGATGATGATGTTGCCCTACGAAACTTGTTTTTTTTTATAATGATTAAACCGTCCTTTGACTACAATCTCACCTGATGGTAAGCGGCGATGTAGTCGACGTTGGAGCAGAACGGTCTAGAAGACACCTATTCACTCTAGCCTTGAAGATATTTAGATTGTAGTGGTCAGGAAAAACAGACGACGGTAATGAGTTCCACTCCTTAGCAGTTCGCATAATGTTCTAGAAGCAAAACGCTTAGTGCGAATAAGTGGTATGCTAACCAGATATGGATGATACCCGGCTGTGCGTCTACTAGTCCTGTGGTGGAATGGTGATGGCGGTATAATATCGTGAAGTTCCTGGGCACATTCCCCGAAAATTCAAAAGCTTTCTCACACCAGCTCTTTCACCGTAACATGTGCCTGTATACCCTCTGTTACACAAGAATTTTATTTAGCACTTTCTATGCCACCAAACACTATCTACCTCTATACACAATAAATACCAAAATTTATTGCACTTATTCCCAACTTCGTAGTGTACGTAGCCTTACCTCAGGATAGTACCCATTAATAATCGAAACCACTTTTCTACTTAGATGATTTTGGGCGATACCTGGCCCTCATATTTGGCCTTATATTCCCTAGGGCGTAAGTGGAATGGAAAAATGTATAGGGTTCTTGTAATTTGCTCCAAATCTCTTAGGGGCTGCCATCGCGTGTATTTTTGGCAGAAGTTCAAATAGCATTCTAGAATGTTGTGTGAAAATTTTAAAGTGTTCTAGACACTGTGCGGATCGAGAACTTTGGTCTGAACGTGGTATTTATGTTTTGAATTGTATTTTTTATAAACCATTTTACAGCTTAGAAACAGCTTTAAGACATTGATCCCCAGGCACGGTAGAATATTCCCTCAGATCTAAAGTACCAAGTTCTTAATCAGTGTTCTTTGAGTGGCGGTATTATGTAGTTTAACCTCTTTTAAGCTGGGATTCCAGACACAATAGAAAATGTGTGTCTCACGTGGATCTACGTTCAGGCATGTGAATGGTTATAAATAAATATATATAAATATTGGTGGACTTTTCACACAGCACTAACCCAAACTAAGCCAAAGCTTGTAATTGTAGCTTGTAATTATTAAGAATAATCTAATAAGGAAAGCTTATTATACTTTAGATAGCTATATTGTTGATAAAAATGCGTGGCCCGATGTCCCGGTCGCTCTGCCCATCGGCAACTAACATGTCTGCAATGTCTGTACTGTACCTACTATTGTGTGTTTTTTTTTATTTTTCTCTGATTTAATAGATTGTATTTATGCATTAGGTATTATTAGTTTGAGGCGTAGCGTGTGCTGTCTTATATATTTGATTTTGTTTACCTTTTTCTGTATGCCTACGCCTCACTAAACTTAAATAACATATTATATTATTACATTGTAAAAGGATCATACAAAAGAACGGTAGGAACCAAGCCGTAAGTTTGTTGCCTGTTCTTCTAGGCTTTGGTCGCGTGGAACTGGCACCTAGAGTCACCTAGCTTTAAGAAGTTTCAAAGTGATCCTTGTGATTTTATTGAATAAATACATTTTGACTTTGACTTTATGGGAACAAGATAGCTGATATAATACATATAATATCCTTTTTTTTGTAAATAAATACTTATTTACAAAAAAAAGGATATTATATTACACACAAATTTTTGTTCTCGGTGGGGATCGAACCCACGGCCTACGCAGAAGGCAGAGCTACTATTAACTGAGTTAATACACAAATAGTCTATTCAATTATTTATGCTACAGAAAGACGAAATAAATGCACAAAAATGGACATAAAAAGTAACAGGAACATATAAATGGCCGTCACTCAACATGAATGCTCTAGTTGAGACGAAATGAGACTATAAAATTTTACGTACTACTTCGTACATCTACCGTATTAGTAGTGTGCATTTTATCTCCTTGGCATGGTAGATATCAGATCAGATCCTCAGATCTCATGTACCTATTACTAACCCTAGATTGTTTAAGGATATCTAACTAATCAGACACACTTTCAATTATTACATCTAGCATACTCACATTTTTTTAAGTATTTGTTATTCCACACGTGACAGGTTGCAAGCCCATCGCCGCTGCTAGAAAAACAAAACACATTTAGCACATGGTCATACAAATTACCGCAACCAAAAATCAAACCCCAGAACCCTTCAGACCTTTCATAAAGGTAAATTATTATAATACGCGTTTCACTAATCCCTTACCACACGTGTTCAGAAAGGTTTTCGTAAATTATGGTATAACTTTTATTACCCGGTCTGTATTTATGAGAGAACACCTTTTTTTATACTACTAGCTGATGGAACAAGCACATGGCCCACCTGATGTTAAGTGGTAACCATCATCTATAACAAAGCATTGCCTCGTAATTCACGCACGATAGGAACGTGCCCTACGATGCACTGCCCTGCGTCCGTCAACTTGAGGCATACAGATGTTAAGCCTCATGTGCCTTTAATTACACCGGCAACCACACTCTTCAAACTGAAACACAGCAGCGTTGCTTGGCGGCAGAAAAAGGCGTGGTGGTAGTACTTCCCCGGACGAGCCCTTCACAAAGAGCTCTACTCCTCTTAAAACCATGATTCCGTAGTTCAATCAGGCTAAACACTGCTCGCCTTTATGACCGTGTATAAAGAGTTATTTTTTCTTTGGCGTTTTGTAACTTGATCTGTATTCTCGTATACCAAGTAACTTATGATTCTTTGAGGATTTATACTAGGTGTTCCAATACAAAGTACCCATCAATATGAATAACATTTTTTAAGGAACCAACACCGTGAACGCGAAAAAAAACAGCTGTTTCATACAAAAGTTCAATACCTACCTGGCTAAAATGTGTGAAACATCTGTTTTTTTGGAGTTCACTGTGTTGGTTCCTCAGAAAAAGTTATTCATATTGATGGGTTCTTTAGCCCCCTGAAGTTTTAAGTACAAGATAAGTATTGGAACACCTTGTATAGGAAATATACACAGAAAATACAAATCCAGAACAAACATCTTTACTCATTACACAAATGTTCGGGATCGAAACCGGAGGTAGCTCCGCTTTCTGCGCTGCAGGTGGTGTCATAAGAAACATCTAGCGGACTGGCCTCACATCTATTGGTAGCAACTGTTGATAGCAACAGCTGTGAGGCTAGTCCGTTAGATGATTATTTTCAGATTACTACGACAAATGACAGCCTGCACGGCTCAGTTGGTAGTAGCTCTGCCTTCTGCGCCGTAGGCCGTGGGTACGATCCCCACCGAGAACAAACATTTGTGTGATGAACATAGATGTTTGTTCTCTGTCTGGGTGTTATTATATAAGTACCTTATTGTATGTATTTACAAAAAAAAAAGTATACATGTATTATATCAGCTATCTGGTTCCCATATTACCACCAGTAGAAAGTCCACCGATAGTAAAAAAAAAAATATAAGGTAAAATACACACCTAAATACAACAAAATAATTATAGCAGGCGTCCTTATCGCAACTAGTGATCTTTATTCAAGTACTATTTATAAACCATAATTGGACAAAAAACTATTATAAAACATTAAAAGCGACAATACGAGGGCAATGTACCCTATGACGTCACACAGCCTGACTGATGTTTGAAAGCATATTACCTTGAAGACCTTTTTTGTTTTTATCTTGTTTTAGTGTTAAAAATAGCATCCATCGGTGTACGACCTAATATTTTTGTTTTAGGGATGGGGATTATTTCACACAACGCCGTCTAGTCCTAAACTAAGCAAAACTTAGTACTTTGGAACATTTGTAATATTTTTTTTACTAGATTGTTAGTATTTTTTTTACGTATTTTAAAATATGTACCTATTATATTATATTATATTACACGGGTATTTATCGTGTTTACCTTTATTATTTTATTATACACTGTCAGTGTTGTGTGTCGTAGTGTGAACACGGACATTATGGATTCTGACGATCAAATGAGGGTAGTTGGTGAAACTGCTTCCACCTCTCGACGATGGTAGATCTCAAGTTCAATGCTCCAGTCTGCCCGCGACCACGGCTATTGCAACATAGCCGAAACGTCGGGAAAATAATAAAGGTAAACGCGATAAATACCCGAGTAATACTTCAATATGTGTTATGATCGCGAGAGTTTTAAAAATACTAATTTACCTATTACATACGGACAGAATAATTTACGTTTATCACACATTTATTGAGAGCACTGGAGCGGCCCCGCCTTCTGATCATAAGGTCGCGGATACAAAACTGGTCTTGCGCTAATGAGTTTTTCTCTTCAAAAATGTATGTGCACAGTTCCTGTACTCTCAAACGGCGAAGGAAAACGTCGCGAGGAAACCGATATGTCGTAGAACCTAAAAAGTTCTAAAACATGTGTGAAGTGCTCGAAAGTATCCTCTCCGAGGCGCACTTAAAATCCATTCACCACACTGTTTTGAAAGAAACTAGTGACACGACAATAAGAACACATTTATTTCAGCCTTCACAGCTCAGTTGGTAGTAGCTCTGCCTTCTGCGCCGTTGGCCGTGGGTTCGATCCCCACCGAGAACAACATTTGTGTGATGAACATTGATGTTTGTTCTCTCTCTGTTATATAATATTATATTATAACAAGCTTTGGCTTAGTTTGGGACTAGAAAGTGCTGTGTGGATAGTCCACCAATATTTGTTATTTATTTATAATTTTATACATTAATTATATTTTTCATCACACAATATGTTTTTCATCGCATCGCATAACTTCTGCATTACCTCTATAAACGTCCTTTCAGATCTCTTTCTCATTCAGAGGAGAGCAGGGTTAGCCGAACCCGGGCGCCAGACATAGTTTCACTTAAATTTTTATTAGTTTTATAGTGTTTACCTACACACTTAAGGAAATCACAATTTTTTTTTTTAATATAGTCCCAAAAGTTCCCATCCCACTCACTTTTGGGAAAATATTAAAAAAAAAATACTTTGTGATAGTTTCACTTGTTTGAACACTTGTTTGATTGCTAAGTGCGGCACGAGACTTTGAATCACTTGTTTGAACAATTGTTTGATTGCTATGTGTGGCACGAGACTTTGAATACAAACTTAGCAATCAAACAAGTGTTCGAACAAGTGAAGCTAAGTCTAGCGCCGGCTTGACAAGTCCAAAATCCAAATTTCGAACGCATTTCACAAATTAACAACTTGAAAAATTGCTGCAAAGTTAATAATAAACGACATGCAGTTGAAAAAAAAATACAGAATAAAAGCTATAAATATCACTCACAAGTACGTGTAGTAGTGATCCTTGAGTTTCAATTGAATACCTACTTTTTGACACTGACTTTGTACGGTTAAGTTTAGGTGGATGTATGGTAACTTCTTCGTAAACTTTTCATTGAAAATAAACTGTTTTTATCCAGAAGGAACCCGGAGTTCATACTTGGTAATAAGATATCTTTTTTTTATACTACTATCTGATGGTACAAACAGATGGCCCACCTGATGTTAAGTGGTAACCAGCACCTATAACAAAGAATTGCCTCGTAAGTCACGCACGATAACGTGCCCTACGATGCACCGCCCTGCGTCCATCAACCCGAGGCACACAGATGTTAAGCCTCATGTGCCTGTAATTTCACCGGCAACCACACTCTTCAAACCGAAACACAGCAACGCTGCTTGGCGGCAGAATAAGGCGTGGTGGTAGTACTTCCCCGGACGAGCCCTTTACAAACAGCTCTACTACTACTGAGAGGAAATCTACCGTGTCTGAGGATCAAAGTCGTCAAGCTGTAACAGTGTTTTTTCATTGGAGCACTGGTGGTCTAGTGGTAGCGGCCTTCCCCGCCTTCCGATCCTAAGGTCGTGGGTTCGAAACCGGTCATGCACCTATAAGTTTTTCTGTTAAAAATGTATGTGCACAATGCCAGTACTCTCAAACGGTGAAGGAAAACATCTAAAAAGTTCTATAACATGTGTCAAGTGCTCGAAGGGAGCCTATTGAGGCGCACTTAAAATCCTTTCACCACACTGTTTCGAAGAAACTAGTGACACGACAAGAGAAAAGAGTTTTTTCATAACATAGTAATGGATTTTTTTTTTATGACATTGCCACATTGTCGTTGGCAGTGAAATTTAATACGAGTGATTCAAAGTCAACATTTCACTAGACTGAACCAGTTATTTACTATGGCTATGGTTAATCCGTACTCTCATGGGAAATTAAAAAGAGTCTTAAGACTGCTACCTAGAGGCTATGTTCGTGTAGCATAAAAAACATTCAATGTATTGTTTTTATTACCACGTATCTCTTCTAAATATACATGCCTCATCTTTTTGCGTATGTTTGGTTTTATTTTATATTGTTTTTGGGTCTTGGGTTTTTCAAAGAAAAAGGTAGGTTTTTTAATCAAATCCTTGTATAAGAATAGTTCTTTTGGAAGAACATAATGGTTTATCTGAATGGTTAATCATCATAATCGTTAGCATTAATAAGTTCCCCGTCTGTCATTTATTTATTTTTTATTTTTTTATTTTTTTATTTATTTAATAATTAGCACGGCTTAAAACGAATTACACTAATTAACGAAATTATACAACAGTTAAAAATTAAATAAATTAAATGATGATTAAATAAATTACACATTGTCAGTGACTAATAAATAATATTATACAAACACATTATGCCTCGCCCATAATTTTAAGGGGCTGACAACTATCAAACAAAAAATTTCATTTTGATCGATACAAGTTTTCCTTCATAAGTTTGCTTATGTACGAAAACTAGTAAAGCAAACTTTTGAGTAGGAAAACATGTATCGATCAAAATGAAATTTTTACTAAACTGTGTGCAATGTGATTGCACACAAAATGGTTGATTGCGATTTTTCGAAAATGAGTTTAGTGATTTTATATCTTTCAACATGTCGAAACGTGCGAGCGAGAGTCACATTAGCTCTTGTCTTCGCCTTAAGGTTTTTTGTAGTCGCGTTTGGCAGTCGGATGGTGGTGAACGGTCACCACCACCAAACGGTGTTTGCATGGGCTAACACAGATACAAATAAAAAATATTTATTCAGCAAACTAACTGCCGGTTTCTGACAGCTCGATCAAAGCTAATCGGATGTCAAGTCAGTCGCCACTTCAGCTATTACATCGAATTCGATAGAGATAGCAAGTGACTTGACATGCGATTAGTTTTGATCGGGCTTTCAGGAACCGGCCGTTAGTATGTAGTTAGTATGTACATTTCATGGGTCCGAACCCTCTTTTAAGTATGGGAATGCCTGTGATAGAGAGTCCCTCTCGCAGGATGCAGGGACCACTTATTGATGATTTTTTAATGGATATGTACTGTTGAATAATTTATTAGCATTTTTTTTTAGATTAGCTAAGATATTTAGAATAATATAATGCTATTTTATTTCACAATCTCTTTTTACTTGCAATATCGTTTAGCCGTTACAGTGTGATTCAAATTATCTTAACATCTATAAAACAAATATCTATTCTTGGTAGGAATCGAATCAACTGTACATTCATTTGACGCATAGCCTCATGCTTGCAATTTTGCCGGCACCCACACTCTTCAAACTAACACAGGAAAACGCTGCTTGGCGGCAGAAATAGGCAAAGGTAGCACTTCTGTGGACGAGCCCTTCACAAAGAGCTCTACACAAAAATAAATAAAAATCAAAACAAATATACAAGGTGTTCCATAAGTTGTGTATATAAACTTGAGGGGGCTAAAGTACCCATCAATATGAACAACTTTTTCTAAGGAACCAACACTGTGAACGCGAAAAAAAAAAACAGCTGTTTCATACATTTTAGCCTGGTAGGTATTGAACTTTTGTATGAAACAGCTGTTTTTTTTTTCGCGTTCACAGTGTTGGTTCCTTAGAAAAAGTTGTTCATATTGATGGGTACTTTAGCCCCCTGAAGTTTATATACACAACTTATGGAACACCTTGTATACAGTAATTCAATAAAAAAACAGTATTCTCCACTACTAATAAAAATCCGAGCGACAGCTCGCTAGCTCTTATTAAAATAAAAGCTCACGAATTGCCTTCATTAATTGTACAAGCATGCCTTCATTAATTGTACAAGCAGATTGAGACTCTTCGGCTCAATTAGTTCGTGATTCATATAATTACTGCCATTTTAACCCGAACAATCACAGTGAGTGAATCTTACGAAGGTAAGCTGAGTACAAAAGTCTGGTATAGATTTTTGAATTAACAAAGAAACCAAAGGTTTTTGATCGAATAAGGGAAATCAGAAAAGATTGCAGAGAAGAAAGTGAGGTCTTTGCCCTGTAGTGGGATACTACAGGCTCTTAATAATAATAATCACCATTTACGCGTGCCCTTATAATAATCAACAGTCTTTGTGCAACCGAGGATGTTGATTTGTTTGAAGTAAGCGTGACGAAATTCACAGATAAGGTTATTTATTTTTTGTGCACGTAAATTTAAATTAATAGTAACTCATATGCTTTTCATTGTCGCTTTGGTTTTAACTGTAATGGCAATGTCAAATTTACTAAATAAATACGTTACATGCTTTCTTGTCGTGAATTTGTATATTTATCTTGACTAGACGCATTTTATATCACTAGTTTTTAAAAGCCAATCGAAACTAGTTATTAAAATTTCGTTGCAGTTGACTGCCCATATCCAAGGTTTTTATAAAACTAGCTGATGGAACAGGCAGATGGCCCACCTGATGTTACGTGGTAACCATCACTACATAGTATAAAACAAAGTCGCTTTCTCTGTCCCTATACCCCTATGTATGCTTAAAACTTTAAAACTACGCAACGGATTTTGATGCGGTTTTTTTTATAGAAAGAGTGATTCAAGAGGAAGGTTTATATGCATAATACAAGCATAATCTCTTAGGGATAACCCACAATAACCGTGCGAAGCCGAGGCGGGTCGCTAGTCACCTATAAAAATAAATTGCCTAGTAAATCACGCACGATAGAAACGTACCCCACGATGCACTGCCCTGAGTCCATCAACTTGGGGCATACAGATGTTAAGCCTCATGTGCTTGTAATTTCACCTGTAACAGCACCTACGAACGCAAGCACAGCAACGCTGCATGGCGGCAGAAAAAGACATGTTTACAAGCATCGTACTTTTTCACTTGGCTCTGATAATACATATTTCTACAAGTACCTTATAGCCTTTTTAAAAGCAATCCCTATTATCAAACGTGAGGTAAGACGTATTTGAAAGATCTGCTACTGCAATCAAATTCAATCGGTCTAGTAAAAGAGCTTTTTACTCTTTATAGGCCAGTAAACAAGAGTGTACTCTGCAGAACTATAAATGCAGTTTTGTATTGACATTTTAAGTGACACTGCGTTACATATTTTTAGGGTTCCGTACCCAAAGGGTACTCTCCGCTGTTCGTCCGTCTGTCTGTCCGTTTGTCATCAGGCTGTATCTTATGAACCGTGATAGCAAGACAGTTGAAATTTTCACAGATGATGTATTTCTGTTGCCGCTTAAACAATTGATACTAAAAAAATAGAATAAAATAAATATTTAAGGGGGCTCCCATACAACAAACGTGATTTTTTATACGGTACGGAACCCTTCGTGCGCGAGTCCGACTTGCACTCGGCCTGTTTTTATATACTACTTGCTGATATTGCCTGTAACAACATTCCGCTTGACACAAGATTGTCTGTCAAAATGACGGACGGAGCCATGAATGGGAAAAAATAAATACTTACGTCTTAAAGCTAGATTATTAGGGTGCCAGTTCAAACGTGGCCAAGGCTTTCTTCAAGAACAGACTTACTTATTCCTATCATTCTTGTATATGATTTTCGTGTATCGTTTTCCAGAGCGGACCCCAGAATTACAGAAATTTACTGCCAAGTACTCGCATTATCCGATTCGACAAAAATACAATATCGAAAACAGAAGAACGATCTAAAAACCTGCGAAATTGGTTATACAGTACTGAAACCAAGACAGTATGTGTCAGCATAACCCTTACCCTACCGAAGCCGCTTAGGGCAAATTGAACTATATTGTGTTTCGCTAAAGCTTGTTTTCGGTAAGCTTGTTTATGCAAAGTGACCCTGGCGTAGTGACAAAACAGGAATTTCGATCAGTACAGCAGGGGGTCCGGCAAATTTTCTTTATTAAATTGCGTAAAGGACCAACTTCAAACAAAGAACGAGACGAAAATATTAACAAGATGTTTGTTCTTGTTTTTGCTGAAGTTTTCCGCAGCCTTCTTTGTAGGGTCTATTTTTTATACAACAAGCTAGCAACTAGGCTTTAAGCCAGAATAATTTTCGGAGCTTATAAAATCACTATCAATATTTTTTTGTGCTAAATTACCATTTTTTTACCAATGGTAATGTAATGGTAATGTGATGGTAATGTAGTTAAATCATAAAATCAAAAATTATTTATTTGCATCAATGGATTAGTACTTAATGGCCATAAGATTAATAAATACTAGATCACTTTGAAACGTCTTAAAGCTGTGAGATACTAAAATCCTTTTTGACTTAGTTTTTATGAGGCAATTAATTTGTTAATTATAAACTTTGCTTTATCGCCAACTAACCATTACTTTTAGGTGTTTTTCTTAAAGTTATTATTTTTATTTTTGCAGTTCCAAGCTGACAGCTTAAACAAATGTTGTAGAAATGTCGTACAAATTAATTAAATTAATAGTGGCGTATACGTTTCCGTCGTTTTAAGAACTGTAATTACTCATTTTATCTACTTAATTTTTTTACCAAACGAAAAATATTAAAGCATAAAAATTCAAAATCATAAAAGATTCATTTATGAGTATTAGAGCTCTTTGTAAAGGGTTCGTCAAAGGAAGTAAGTACCACCACCATGTCTTTTTCTGCCGCCAAGCAGCGTTGCTGTGTTTCGGTTTAAAGAGTGTGGTTGCCGGTAAAATTACAAGTATCCTGAGGCTTAACATCTATATGCCTCTGAGTAAAACCTTTTTGTTAGAGCTATTTTTATTTTTAATTCAGTAATTGCCAACAAGGTTTTAGGGTAAAATACTTTTTATTTATGTTCTTTCGGAGTTTCCCGTCTCAGAAACAATCAAAACCGCAGAACGCTGGTTTGGCAACTTCCGGCGAGTATCATCCGAAGACACTGCTTAACTTTTTGCTTTAATATTCGCCAACTGACGAACTTATCTCGTTAAATGCACTGAGAGTTTCCGAGGACAAGAGCCTAAGTTTAAACCCAGCTACCAGATTTAAAAGACCCTAGGAAATAATAAAGTAACGGGTAGACGAGCGTGGCTATGACCGCTCGGCAATATCTGGACAGCTGGACATAGACCTCCCCTATACATCTCCAGGAAGAATGATTTTAGGCTCTCTACATTTACCGTCTTCCCAGTTATTTTAAGGAATAAAAAAAGCCTATAATGTTTATCCAGGACACAGATTATATTTGTGCCAAGTTTCATTCAAATCGGTTCAATCTTTAGGGCGTGATTGAGCCACAAATATCTTCGTAACTTTCGCATGGGATAGGATTACGGAAGAAGGTAGGATAGGAGAATATTTGAGGGCTGATGAAGTATGGATATTACCGCCTGCCTATATGGATAGGTTAGGACTACATCATGAGAAAACCGACATGTGGTAAGACCTAAAAAGTCCTGACGGTGAATGTGTCAAGTGCTTGAAAGGAGCCTCTTTGAGATGCAATTAAAATCCTTTCACCACACTGCTTAAAAAAACTAGTGACACGACAAGAATAAAAATACTGCCTGCCACTGTGGTTTTAACATGCATAAGCAAATGTCAAAGTTTTACAGACAGCATTTTGTATGGGAGTTGAGTTGGAGTCGTCTTGGAGTCGCTTGGCCGCCTAGCTTGAACCTAGCTTTACTTGCTAAAGTCAGGAGAAAGATTGAAAATAGGGAGGTCTAAGTAAAATGGCTGATTAACTCATTGCAATTTGAGGTGCTTCATCATATTTGTCTTTGCTTTAGTAAAGTAAAGCTAGAGTTTATCAAAAAGTTTTTAATATAATAAAAACGCGATAAAAATAACAACCTTAGTTGGTAAGTTCGTTTATCGTTCGATAAAAATATTGGCATGATTTCAACAGTGACATGTACCTACTCCTCTGGTACGAAATGTATCGTGAACAGCGAGCTGTATATTGAATATTCAAAGATTATGGTTGGCCGTGCCTCTGACTATCGCTTTAACGTTATTAACGTTATTGAGTTCTATGAAAATTATTCTCCAAAAATCAGAAACTTTGGGTACTAAATTGTCTTCCGCCATTTAATTTTAACATGTCAACCTTTTTTATACCTATACCTGTTAAGATGATCTGGTAGGAAATACTGTCCATTGACCCCGTCTTTAGTACAAACTGTGGTTTGGTACAATATAGAATTACACAAGGTGTTCCAATACTTGTGTTTAAAACTTCACGGGGATGAAGTGCCCTTCAATTTATATAACTTTTTCAAAGGAACCAACACTGTTAACACAAAAAAAACAGCTGTTTCATACATTTAAGCCAGGTAGGAACTTTTGTATGAAACAGCTGTTTTTTTTCGCGTTCACAGTGTTGGTTCCTTAGAAAAAGTTATTCATATTGATGGGTACTTTAGCCCCCTAAAGTTAAAAACACAAGTATTGGAACAACTTGTATATTGTTAAGATGATCTGTCAGGACTGTACAAACTGTTGTTTAGTACAATATAGAATTATTTATGTAAAGAAATATAAATACTAGAACGAACTAAAAGACGAAGCGTGAGACGGCTTTCAATCCGATGGACCGACGATAATGTGACGATTGCGGGAAGTCCGTGGATGGAGAGAGCTCTAAATCGTCCTGCCTATGTCTAGCCGTACTCCTTCAGGCTGATATACAAATACGTTGCATTTATAAAAAAATGTATTAAAAAAAAATACAACTCAAAACTGGAGCTAAATAGGACCAACCTTTTTTTTGGGCGTAGAAAGTGTTACAATTTCAAACAATTTATGCTAGTTTCCTAACGTCTATAAAAACTGGCAGCAAATTGGACATATTTCCCGTTCTTCGAGGAACTGTGATTTAATAAAAACGTCCTTCCTTCAACACTTGACATGGGTCTCCGCGAGTTACACTTACAAATCTTGAATGTGGATTTTTTTGCGACTTCCAAAGGTCAAATCATGCCGTTTTCAGTTTGCGAATCTGTTTTTAAGGAGGGGTCGGTTTTGAATTATAAATGCGTTTAATAATGCATTTATTTATTTAAACAGACCATTATTTTGTAGAAATAGGTACTTATTTTAATTGATCGAGTGAGCGAAGCGAACGAAGATTCTAGTTTCAACTTGGGCGATTTGGCATTTTATGTATGTATATATGTATGTATGTATGTATGTATGTATGTATGTTTGTCTGGCCATAACTTTCGAACCGTTGATCCGATCTGCATGAAATTTGATAAGACGACAGCTTGCACTTGAGAAATTTACTGGTAAGTATATGAGTAAAATCAGATGAAGGGTTTTTAAGATATAGGGTTTTTTAAGGAGGCAAAAATAAAAAAGTGACTTAAAAAAATCAAGTTACATGTCATACAAAAGGGGTTTGTTTGGACATTCCAAAACAATTTTTACTTTTTTTCTGAGACGCTCGGTTTTTGAGAAAAGTTAAATTAAGATAACCAGCGACCCAAGAGCTCCCATCTCTAAGAGTTTCTTTGGCATCAAGGTTTTTCTACTGGTCGGCCAGTTACTTTGCTTTTTCTTATTTTTTTTTCTTGAAATAAATTAAGGAGGTACTCAGTTCTCATAAAATGGTGACAACGACCAGGTCTGATGATGGAGCCAAGGCCTTGGTTACCGTACCAAGTTAGTAGGCGGTAGTCAGAAAAAAGTCCAAACACAATGTTTGGACTTGCCTTTGACTACCACCTACTCAAAGTTTTGGTGCGTCCGTCGGGTCGCATCACGAGATCTCAGTTCGGGGCGAACTACTAGTTTAAATTTGTGTTTTACTTTTATTTTAAAACTGTGTGTCTGCAATAAAGATTTATAATTATTATTGTGTAATAACTCTCTCTCGTGCCGTGCCACTAGTTTCTTTCGTTATAGAACTTTTTAGGTTCCATGACATGTCGGTTTCCTTATTACTTAATACTTAAATGATGATGAAAACATAGTATTTTATCCGCAGTACAAACTTAGCTTGTAAAATTTCTACCAATATTTAAATCTACACTAATATTATAAAGAGGAAAGCTTTGTATTTTTGTATGTAACGAATAGGCTCAAAAACTACTGGTCCAATTTCAAAAATTCTTTCACCATTAGAATGCTACATTATCCCTGAGTAACAAAGACTATATTATATTTTCAAAAAAATCTGGGATCCTTACTAAAACTCCAATAATGTAACCCAAGGTGGAAAACAAAAACCTTACATCGCGTGCGCTGCGAAAACTATTGATGATAGAACAAAATAATGTACTACGATTTTGTAGAACACGTCATCATCTACAAAAAATGTCGCGACAGCATATGTCTAACTATTATAGTTATATCACAATAAGTGTTCTTTTATTATAAAAAATTAATTAAAATGCCGCCGCTAGAAAAGGGTCTTTATTTGTACCTTGGTATTAATCCTCATACAAATAAATCATTTCATAATTAAGACGGTTTCAATACCTATAGATTACTTCTTAAATTTTTCAAATCGGACATTCCATTCAAAAGATATGACGAAATTAAAAACGTTAACGGGTCCACGGGTCACGCAGGGTGCGATTTCACTCTCTGGCGTGCAAATGTATGAAATAATAAGACGCGAGGCTCGAACCCACGGTCTAAGTTTATCCGAAAATGTTCAAAAAATTTATGACCACCCATGCGAAGCTGGGACAGGCCGCTAGTGTACAATATTCTTCGAACATTTCACAGGATACAATAAAATGTAGTCAAGAACATACTTACAAATCTTGTAAAATAAATATAATTATTTACAAGATTTCATTGGACATTGTTGAGAGTACTTCTCGGAACAATAAATGAGCGAGCACCTCTTCGGTAAAGAGGAGAAATACAAGTGATGAAATTATAACGAACAGCTAAGGGCCAGTAGGCGAGACGGGAGATTTTAAACTTGTTAAATCATAACATTAACAGTTTCATGTTGTAAAATGTTGTCATAAGGGGTATAATGTATTGCGATCGTCTCAAACGCCGACGTCACGAGACAGTTGTTACGCGACCGTCGTACAGAGCGGTTGTGTGTCTGTATGCGTGGTGAGGTGTTGGTGAGCCGAGAAATAACAGGACATTACAAGGGGTAACAAAAAGTCCTGACATGAGCGCCGTCGGGGCGTTACAATACACCGCACTGATAGACGTCAGTGCAGATCTTATTCCCCCACTATGAATTAGAATTAGAATCCTTAAATCATCATAAGCCAGAATACAAAATCAGCTTCACGACTTCGATTCCCCGGCACCGATGTTTTTTTTTATACTAATAGTTGATGGAACAAGCAGATGGCCTGCCTGATGTTAAGTAGTAACCATCACCTCTAACAAAGCATTACCTCGTTAGTCACGCACGATAGGAACGTGTCCTACGATGCACTGCCCTGCGTCCATCAAATTGAGCAATACAGATGTTAAGCCTCATGTGCCTGTAATTACACCAGCAACCACACTCTTCAAACCGAAACACAGCAACGCTGCTTGGCGGCCGAAAACGGCGTGGTGGAAGTTTTTCCCCGGACAAGCCCTTCACAAAGAGCTCTACTACTCTTAAAATTGATATCCTTTTAGTCGGATCTAAAAGGATATCAATAGTTCAACTCTTTGAATCTTAATAGAGTCGAACTATTGATAACAGTCTTAGGGGATCCCTTAGTTTTTGGTCCACTCGTTTAAAATTAGCTTCATCACTCTTTTTGATCACTAAAGAGACAAAATATAAATAAAAAATAATGAAAAAATATAATTGAATATGGAATTCTCAAAGTTTAATGATTACGTGTTATTTGGTTCAATTAATGTTTTATTTTATTTTATTTATTTCAGTAGCGCAAATTACATTTTATTTGTCAAAGTTGGGTTCATCTTTTACGTAAAAAATACTTGTGTCAGAAAAAATAATTCTCGAAGCATTCTCGAAGCCTATTTTTCAATATTAAATTTCGCAGATGCAGTTTCATCAACAAACGCTTTTACCTCATTTCAGCTGTTACATACTCGTACAACGTTCAATTTAAAAGCAATACCTACACGGAAATTTAATGAAATACTCCTCATTTTTACGCTTGCCATTAATTAAATGTTTCAGTCTTCAAAAATGTTGGAACGCACAAATGTATGCAAGAGAAATGGAGGCTTTGGAAAATAAATGGACGTGTACTAGACTGTATGTGTTTATTCTTAAAAAGCACGCATTACAATTACAATGGCTAATAGAAAAAAGTTTTTATAATGTTAATGATTTTTTGAATAATTGAACTTGTACACTGATTTACTAATTTTATTGATTCATTGACAATTTATTATGGACTTCTTTATTATAATGTACCTAATTTAATTTAATGATAATATTATTTAATTGTACCAAAGTAAAAATTTACATGCCAATGATTTGGTGAAATATGTGATACTACTTACCTACTAAGAACTAACTTCTAACCATATTTCTCGCAAATAAACATTTCATTTCAATTTTTTATTCAGGCGAAGACTACTGCTAATGCTGTCTCTCTCGCTCGCTCATTTCATTCTAAAAGATGTAAAAATAACTGAACTTATTTAGAAAAAATCATAATCAACCAAATTGTGTGCAATGACATTGCACACAATGTCATTGCACACAATTTTTTTACCAAAAACTTTGCATAATTACGAAAACTAGTAAAGTTTTTAGTAGACCATAGATTTCAGGCCTTATATTATTAACTTGTAGACCATTTTGGGTCGCAATAAGGTCACGCCCGTCGTGCACCGAGTTTTTTTTTCAAATATGTATGTGCACAGTGCCAGTACTCTCAAACGATGAAGGAAAACATTAAGGACCGGTACGACGTAAAACCTAAAAAGTTCAAGCATTTGTCAAGTGCTTGAAAGGAGTCTCTTTGAGGCGCACTCTCTTGTCTTGTCACTAGTTTCTCAACAATGTGGTGAAAGGATTTTAAGTGCGCCTCAAGAGGCTCCTTTCGAGTGCTCCTTTTGACACATGTTACAGAACTTTTTAGGTTCATTCGAAACTCATTGATGCACGATCGGTTTCGAAACCACGACCTTAGGATCGGAAGGCGGGGCCGCCACCAATAGACCACCAGTGCTCTTGAGGCGCACTAAAAACCCTTTCCCACACTGTTTCGAAAGAAAATAGCGACACAACTAGAAGATGTAAGGTCACTAATTCAACATAATACTAAAAAGCATGTTTGTCAAGTTTGTCATCAAGAAAATCGCCACGTCCTTCCAACATTGGCCTAGTTATTCCCCAACTTTCAGTACAGCCTAGCCCAGAATTTAGCTGACGACACTAGCCGAACTTACTATGCAGTGTGGCAACGCTTAATTTCCATTCTACTTACCAACGGAGTGTGAGAGACAAGGCAAAGTAACCAAGTGTGAAATTAATATAAGACTTGGTTCAGAACTTTGTCAGCATTATATTGAAAGCTTGTCCGACTACCGAGAAGTGAACAATAACTTGTGAAGATGCCTTTGCTTTGAACAAAGTGGTGTTTTGGTATACAACATAGTATAATATTTGCTTAGAGAATAAGTACATAAAACAACACAGGTACATAAAAAAAGATAGGTATGATTATGTCCTCAGTCTCATTCGGACACCCCATTGGAACGAAGTCAATCGATTAAAGTTTCGAAAAAAGATCTACGTGGCCGCCATCTTGGAATGCAAGCCCCTAATTGCAGTAACAGATGAGTCTTTTTGATTGTTCTCTGAGTCTATAATCTAAACGCCAATAGTTATGACAAAAAAGATGCATAAAAAAATCGGATATATTATAGGTTTTTTGAAAATTAGGTTTATTTAAGATCTTTTCGAGATTTTGGTCGATTCTTTAATTAATAACATACAAATACCACGTTCTACGTTAATTATACGTTATATTATATATGTACTAAAATAACAATGAAAGAAGAAGAAGAAGAAAAAAAGAAACAAAAATGTTTACTTCTTTTCATTTTTTTTTCTTTCTTTCTTTATTTAAATATTAAATAATACGAGTTTAATATTACAAACTTCAGTCCTGCTTGACCCTCAGAGTGACAACGACAACTTCCTAAAATGACCACTTCCGAAAACGACAACTTTCAAAAACGACAACTTTTCAGAATGTCAACTTTCGAAAACGACGTTAACCGAAGTTTCATTCCGTTGAATCGACGAGAGGATTCGTTTTCTGGCATTTTGGGAAGCAACATAGCTTTTTCATTTTAATTGTTTTTCTTGTGTTATTTTGAGTAGTGTTGTGTAATTTCGGTGGTATTTTAACCAACATTACTTGAGATCTTAGCACAAATTGCAAGCATTTGGAATAAAATGTGAAAGTGTAAAGTGTGATTATCATTTGACTGAAAATGTTTCGAATGTTTTGAAGAAAACCGCCACCATTTTCTTCAAAACAAATGACGGCCGGCTTGACTATGGACTGACTTATCTAAAAAGTATTCATTCAATACAAATCACTTCACACTGGCAAGGTTGTCTGTCGAATGACAGACAGGAGCCATAAATGGAGAGAAAAAGAAGAATCGACGAGAGATGTAACCGTGCATAATTTTTATTCCTTGTAGGTACCTACAATGTAAAAAACTTTGTGATTTCTTTAAGTGTAGTAAACTCTATAAAACTAATAAAAAATAGAGTTTAATATTTTTGGAACACTACCAAAGTCTCAATACTATTTCATACATTATTATAAGGGAATCTGCTATTGATAAAAATTAGAATTTATAAAAAGTATATAATTTGTGACGGAATAAAGGCATGACGAAGGTATTTAGTCAGTTAAGCTTTTTTTTGTACAAAAATGAATGAATGAATGAATGATTTTTTATTTAACACACATAAAAACAAAAACAGAGAAAAACGAGACACAGCTAAAAAAAAGAAATTAAAAATAACTTACACCTAACTATAACTATAGGAAACTATACATAGGTTTAAAAAAGAAAGAAAAACAAAGTGGATTAAAAAAAAAAGTAAGAAGTAAATGGTAAATAAATAATACTTTTGCGGTACTTTTATCCTTTAACCTCATAATATTGCGGAAGGGCCTCTAACAAATAAAGGACCAGCCTAAAATTGAGAAAAAAATCTAAATTTGAGAATTAATATAATAATCTCTAATACTATAAGAATCAAAGTCCTGACTGACTGACTGACTGACTGACTGACATATAGACAACGCACAGCCTAAACCGCTGGTCCTAGAGATTTGAAATTTGAGGAGTACATAGGTCTTATGGCGTAGAGGTGTACTAAGAAGGGATTTTTGGAAATTCAACCCCTAAGGGTGTAAAAAGGGATGAAAACGTGTGTATGAAAAATTGTATTCCTTGAACCTACAAACTTGAAACTTGGAGTACATGTACTTCAAGGCAAATAAAAAAGAAATGCATTTTTAGTTTTTTAAAACTACCCTTAATAAGTGTGCAAAGGGATGTAAAAGTTTGTATAGGAGTTTTTTGACCGCTGGTCCTAGAGACTTGAAATTTGAAGAGTACATAGGTCTTATGGCGTAGAGGTGTACTAAGAAGAGATTTTTGGAAATTCAACCCCTAAGGGTGTAAAAAGGGATGAAAACGTTTGCATGAAAAATTGTATTCCTTGAACCTACAAACTTGAAACTTGGAGTACATATATTTCAAGGCAAATAATAAAATAATGCATTTTTATTTTTTTTAAACTACCCTCAATAAGTGTGCAAAAGGATGTAAAAGTTTGTATGGGAGTTTTTTGACCGCTGGTCCTAGAGACTTGAAATTTGAAGAGTACATAATGTCTTATGGCGTAGAGGTGTACTAAGAAGGGATTTTTGGAAATTCAACCCCTAAGGGTGTAAAAGGGTTGAAAGCGTTTGCATGAAAAATAGTATTCCTTGAACCTACAAACTTGAAACTTGGAGTACATGTACTTTAATACAAAAAAATAGGAAAGGCATTTTTAGTTTTTTAAAACTACCCTTAATAAGTGTGCAAAGGGATGTAAAAGTTTGCATGGGAGTTTTTTGACCGCTGGTCCTAGAGACTTGAAATTTGAAGAGTACATAGGTCTTATGGCGCAGAGGTGTACTAAGAAAGTATTTTTGGAAATTCAACCCCTAAAGGTGTAAAAGGGTTGAAAACGTTTGCATGAAAAATAGTATTCCTTGAACCTACAAATTTGAAACTTGGAGTAGGTACATGTACTTTAAGGCAAAAAAATAGGAAATGCATTTTCAGTTTTTTAAACTACCCTTAATAAGTGTGCAAAGGGATGTAAAAGTTTGTATGGGAGTTTTTTGACCGCTGGTCCTAGAGACATGAAATTGGAAGAGTATATAGGTCTTATGGCGTAGAGGTGTACTAAGAAGGGATTTTTGGAAATTCAACTCCTAAAGGTGTAAAAAGGGTTGAAAACGTTGGTACGACAAATTGTATTCCTTGAACCTACAAACTTGAAACTTGAAGTAGATGTACTCCAAGGTTAAAAAATAGGAAAGGCATTTTTAGTTTTTTAAAACTACCCTTAATAAGTGTGTAAAGGGATGTCAAAGTTTGCATGGGAGTTTTTTAACGCGTAGTGCGATTTACTTAAAACTTGAGGTAAATATACTAAGAAACAAATAATTAAGAATGACGCTTTTAACTTTTGATAATTACCCCTGCAAAGGGTGCAAATGACTGTAAAAGTTAGTATGGGAGATTTTTTACGCATAGTGCGATTGATTTCAAACTTGAAGTAAATGTACTCCACAATAAATAATTTAAAATCACGTTTTCAATATTTTAAAACTAAAGGGTAATTAACTTCAAACTAAAAGAAAATATGTTAATCTGTGGATAAATAACAAAAAGACAGTTTGATTTTCGAAAACAACTCCTAAAACGTTACCCTCCTTCGTTGCGCTCAAGTAAAAAGGATACACCGAGGCGTCAATGTTTGTAAGGGACATTCTAAAAACGAGAATCTCGAGTTGGCACGAAGAGATCTGAGGGTATCTACCGTGCCTGGGGATAAAAATCGTGAAGCGTTTCGTTTCGTTTGTTTTTGGGGTAGAAACTAGGAACAAATAAGTACATACTTTCCGTGTAAGGTTGTCTTTGTTGTATTTGTCATGTTTGTGCTAAACTCAGTACCTATACCTACCTACCTACCTAATATAGGTAATGTACGCCTATAGGTATCTCTTATACCTACGTAGGTATTTAATATCCTACCCTAATAATTATACAAATCAATGCGAAAGTAACGATGTTTGGATGTTTGTGGCTCAATCACGGCTCACCACTTCAACGCGTGCGAAGCCGCGGGAAGCCACTAGTAATATAATAAAAAAATAGGGCATTTCAAAGCTTTTTTATTTCGAATCGCGAATGTCAAGTTTGTAGGAAATTATAATTTCTCAAGGTATTAATAAATAAAATAAATAAATATTGCAGGACTTTCCACACAGCACTATCTAGCCCCAAACTAAGCCGAAGCTTGTAATATGGGAACCAGATAGCTGATACAATACATAATTACTTTTTTTTTGTAAATACATTATAATATTATATAACACCCAGACAGAGAACAAACATCTATGTTTACAACACAAATAGTAAATTTAATATTTTATTTAGGAAACCTTGATAAATTAACCCTCATAAATCTTTACATGGTCATAAAATAGAACAGTAACTGAACAGACATAAGGTTGAAAATCGTTCCAATTTTTATTATCATCACTTCAAAAGTCTAAGTACCTAGGAAACAAAGGCTTGCTCTTAATATACTAGCGCTCTCTGTAAAGCCATGTGCGAGTCGGACTCGCGCACGTAGGGTTCCGTACCATTTTCTATAAAAACGGCAAAAAACACGTTTGTTACATGAGAGCCCTCTTATATTTTTTTGTTATTAAAGCGTCAACAGATATACATCATCTGTGAAAATGTCAACTGTCTAACTGTCACGGTTTACGAGATACACCCAAATTTTGGTGAACCCATTTTTGGTGCACCCAAACCAACCATCTTATTATAGGCTCCTCTCCATCCAAAGGTTGTCTGGAAGAGATCGCTTTTTAGCGATAAGACCGCCCATTGTACATATCTATAGTTGTAATTATTTGTTTCTTATTTTGTTCGTTTGTAAGGTGTACAATAAAGCATTTTCATTCATTCATTCATTCACACCTAAAGACACTTGCACAACGATCGAATATATTTGTATTTAGTTAAACAAGTTTACCAAAGTAAATAGAATTAGCGTGAACCTCATTTACATTGTCGTCTGACAATGTGAATGATGATGTACTGTGGGTTCCTGTGAATGATGATGTAATGTGGGTTTTTCGCCGTTTTATTGGCATTGCAATTGTGATAGATTTTTTTTTATTTTTTTTATTCCAAAGCTGGCAGACGAGCATACGGGCCACCTGATGGAAAGCGGTCACCATCGCCCATAGATACCTGCAACACCAGAGGCGTTGCTGATGCGCTGCCGGCCTTTCAAGAATAAATAAACACGCCTCTTGAAGGACCCCATGTCGTAACTGTGCTGTTTTATGCAAATGATCGATCCTATTTTAGCTATGTTGGGTCCCCCCTACAATAATACACATAACTATTTAAATATTTATATACCACAAGCTGGTGCCCGCGACTTCGTCTGCGCAGGATTAGTCAAACAATATCTTTATAAATTGTAGCCTATGATGTATAGGCTATATCATTGTTGTTTCATTAAAATCCATTGAGTAGTTTTTAAGTAAAAAACATCCATCCATCCATCCATCCATCCATACTTACAAACTTTCGCGTTTTTAATTATAATATATTTCATAATTATAAATTCACGACACAAGCATAGTCACACGAAACCCGTAGTATGCAGCGGTCGTTATTTTATTGTTATCTACACTAATATTATAAAGAGGTAAACTTTGTATTTTTGTATTTTTGTATTTTTGTATTTTTGTATGTAACGAATAGGCTCAAAAACTACTGGTCCGATTTCAAAAATTCTTTCACCATTAGAATGCTACATTATCCCTGAGTAACATAGGCTATATTATATTTTCAAAATAATCAGGGATCCTTACTAAAACTTCAATAATGTAACCCAAGGTGGAAAACAAAAAACCTTACATCGCGTGCGCTGCGAAAACTATTGAAGATAGAACAAAATAATGTACTACGATTTTGTAGAACACGTTATCATCTACAAAAAATGTCGCGACAGCATATGTCTAACTATTATAGTTATGTCACAATAAGTGTTCTTTTATTATAAAAAATTAATTGAAATGCCTCCGCTAGAAAAGGGTCTTTATTTGTACCTTGGTATTAATCCTTATCCAAATAAATCATTTCATAATTAAGACGGTTTCAATACCTATAGATTACTTCTTAAATTTTTCAAATCGGACATTCCATTCAAAAGATATGACGAAATTAAAAATGTTAACGGGTCCACGGGTCTCGCGCGGGGTGCGATTTCACTCACTCTAGGAGAAGCGCGTGCAAATGTATGAAATAAGTAGACGCGAGGCTCGAACCCACGGTTTAAGTTTATCCTAAAATGTTCAAAAAATTTATGACCACCCATGCGAAGCTGGGACAGGCCGCTAGTGAAATATAATCTAGTTATGATATATAAATAATAATAAACCGGGACACAGATTATCTAGTCTGGTTCGTAGAGAATGTCATTATAAATAAAATAAAAATAAAAATGTAAAAAACGGCTACAAAATACTGACAGTTTTACCCATATTTGTAATATTTTTTGCAGCTGTTCAACGTTTTGCATTGTTTTTATTGTTTTTGATCTTATGTTTGTGTTGAAATAAATAAATATTTGATTTGATTATTTTGAATTAATATTATAAACTAACTCCTCTCCCTAGCCTACGCTGCGTCGTGCCAAGGATTATTATACGAGACACCCATCCCGCCGTTACAATCCGAAATAATAAAAAGAGTTACAAAACCACTTAGGCGACTTCAGATAGGCGACGGCTTAAAAAATCCCATTTCCTCTAAAACTCTCAAAGAAAGCAATTAGGCATTTTACAGACCGGTTTATGGACGTCAGTTTCAAATCAAAGTAGAATTGGTTCTGAATGGAGAAAAATAAACTACTTAAAGTCTTTGAAAAGGTAATTTTGTAATTGAAAAATTAATCACATTTCGGAAGAAAGAAAATGTTTTTCATTAAGATTTTTATAATGTCCCAAAAGTTATTATTCGAGTGGAACTTGAACACACGACCCTCCTTGAAGTGAAGCTTTTTTTTTCAGTGTTTTTTTCCAGCTTGCTGTTGAAAATTTGGATGAAGGAAATTTTGAATCAAAATTGTCATAATCCTCCTGTAAGATATTCATTTACAAAGAAAATTAGAATAAATTCAAGTATAAATTTTTATACAAAATGTACAAGATACATATGAAACAGATGAGCTATCTGCAGACGATCTAGAGATAGCGCAACTGATCCTTTAAGATGAAGAAGAATGGATACCCCGATACTAGCGACACTACATATTTTATTTAATCATTCAAAGAAATTATCAAAAATTCGGACCGCGCGTAGACGATACCTATTACAAGCTTTTTTTTATGTATCTGTAATGGTTTTGTTTTGTATTACTCAGTCAGATACCTTGTTTGGAGAGCTTGGTGGCCACCAATAGGAACTAAACTCTTGAAACAAGTAACTGCCTAAATAATACAATACAAAACTATTACAGATACATTAAAAAAAAGCTTGTGATAGGTATCGTGTACGCGCGGTCCGATTTTTTGATAATTCCTTTGTATAACATAATGGTAAAATAAAATATTTGGTGGCGCTAGTATCGGGGTACCCATTTGCCTTAAATAAAACTTTTAGGTAACCGACCGTTGAAAAATCTAATATCACTTAACTTGCGAGGAAACTCGACAATTGCACCTCATGAATTTTAACTAGGCATTTTCTTTAGATGAGTTGTTTGAGGTTAGCCCCGCCTTGGTGAAGCAAAATTATATCGCGTTTTTATGGTGGTGGTGAATAAAAAATAAATGATGTGGGAAATCCTCAATTTCATTTCCCACCCCTGAACTTAAACCTAAATTGACTTATTAGATGCATCAAATTATTTAAAATTACATAGTAAAAAAAACACACCCGCAGAGTGCAGATAGCTGACGCTGGCGTGATGACCAGTACCTCAAGTATGAGCTATGTTTACCATATTTGGTTTTTCGTTTTTGTTCCGTGTTCATTGCGGGTTTTGTATGAAGACGCGATAGAGATACCGATAGGGAACTATATGTTCTACTACTAATTTTCATCATACTTAGTAGTTCCGTATCGGAATCTCTACGCGTCTTCATACAAAACTCGCAATGAACCCGGAACAAGAACGAAAAACGAAAAACCAAATATGGTAAACACAACTCATACTTGGGGTACTGGACTCCTTCCACAACAAGTGGGAAGAGTTAACTGAAAAGAGTGGAAAAACATGGGAAGACCTTTTCCCAGCAGTGGGACAGTATAGGTTAATTAAAAAAAATACGCAAACTAACGACCGCTTTCTGAAAGCTCGTTCAAAACTAATCGGATGTCAAGTCACTCGCCATTTCAGCTATTACATCGAATTAGATATAGATAGCAAGTGACTTAACATGCGATTAGTTTTGATCGGGCTTTCAGAAACCGGCCGTAAGTCTGCTAGTTCTATCAGAAACAAAACAGTAGAACTGTAAGAACAAAGCCGAAAGTTTGTAGCCTAGAAAGGCTTGGTTGCGTGGAGCTGGGATCTAGATTCATCTAGCTTTAATACGATTCAAAGTGATCCTTGTTATGCAATGAATAGTAGATTAATAGCCAAGGGCTGTAAGGCATCAATTGCAGCCCGAGATATTTAGGCGCACGAGCGCAGCGAGGGCGCCTATAGTTCGAGGGTGCAATTGGTGCTTACACCCGAGCTAACTATTCTGCTTTACATCTCGATTGTAAGGTAAGTAGAAAAAAACCGGCATTACAAGAATAAACAATATTTAAAGTAAAAATTTTCTATTCCCGCCTTTTTTCATTAAAAAGAATCAAGTAAAAAACTTTTTTTTTTTTTTTTCAAGATCGAAATTTAGCTTCGCCGTTCGATATTTAAAATTGATGACTATTATACTCACACAAAGACAAGGCTGAATAGCAAAGCGAGCTCTTTGGTCATTGGGCTGAATGCATGATGTCTATTGCCAGTATGATGGTTAGATGTTCGCGAACTTTTTGAAAGAAAGAAGTGTATTTTTTTTAATTACTTACCGCCCTAGGGCTTTTCTAGCTACATTATTACACTAGAGCGCTAATTAGTCACCTACAAGCCCCATTTGGAGGTAATAAGAACCTACTTACCGAACATGAGAGATGTAAATTAAATTAAATTATTTTCGAATTTAACTTTATTAACAAAAACACTCGCGCGGGGTTCCACTAGTTATTTTATAAAATAAAAGTGCTCAGCCACCATTTGCTCAAACTTTCAGTGAATCAAAGCATTTTATCACGAAGTTAAATTACGGACCTGTGTATTTTATTAGCATTGACAAAATGTTAGCGGAAACTCGACAAAAGCGACTGCGTCAATTTTATTTGGTCATGTCTATGTATGTATGGCCAGTAATTAACATTCAAAGTGGGTTTGTTTTTTATGGAGTTCATACGAATGGGGCTTTTTAAGCGAGTTTGAATTTCTGTTTTTTTTTTACTAGAAATAATGTTTTAAGCAATTCAAAGGCGAATAAAATATATAAATATAAAACAAGACTTGGAATACCAAGGAAAACTATGCCTAGTCAAGTAGTAGTTTGAAAGGAATTATTACAACATAAAATAATATAGTGTAGGTATGTCTATTATTATGTTTGCTTTTTTTGAACTATATTTAACGTTAATTTTTTATATATAGTTTATTATCCAAGCAATTCTGTGGCTAATAAAATTTATAAATATACAATGATTTGAAATACGAAGTTAAAATCTAAAGAAAAATAATAAAAATGAAATCTACGCAATGAAATAAATTATTACAACCTAAAATAATATCATAACTGTCCTGAATTAAATTGCGTAATTTGGTCAGTATTTGACTGATTTTCTTAAAAGGATATTTCACTGATACAATCTTAGTAAACAGAAAATAAACGACAAAATATTAATAAATTCTACTATAATAAGTATAAAATAAATTATGGGTTTCAAAGAAACGATATTCATATATTTTAACTTCCTACCAAATAAATTTAAGCACTACTATAATGTTTTTTTCTAGGTAAATACACATCAAAGCTATTTAATTTTATTCTACAAAGAGCTCTTATAATACTGGCAAAGCACAAAGGAAAGATTCGGATAGGAATGTTATGCCTTGAATCTACTCGCATTATAATGGTGAAACATAAATTAATATCTTCCAGCCCGAAAATCTAAGTTTTGGGTATTAAAGATTGCTGTGATATTTAGCACTGATTTAAGATCGTAATACAAATCATGAGAGGGCCAATTTTTTTTGATAATATATAAAAATACATGTTGACTGTGATTTGACAATCAAACTCTGAAAAACTTTTTTAAGCCAACGAGCGTCTGCTATAAGTATCTTACTCGACTTTCTGTCGCGACTTGCTAAAACGAATATGTCCTCCGACAAATGTCCGTCGTATATTGTACTCCTATTCCGTCCGTTGCTGTCGTATTGTATATTATTTTGTAAGCCCCAATAATAATAATATGACAATGAAAATTACAGGTCTATTTTATCGTTCCCTTTTTATTTTATTATCCAGGTTAGCTTACGATGCATTTCCTGGCATTTCACTGAGTTGTACGGTAGTGTATTTATTATTTAAGTACTTTTTTCGCTGACTGGCCTGAAAACAAAACTGACGTCTAGTAATGGAAAGACTTGTGTTTTTTTATGGAGTTTAAATATAAAATTTAAAAAGATTGGCAAGTACCCGTAATAATAATAGGGAACGCTTATAAAGATCTGCGACCTCATTGTCTAACTATACTAACTATATCAGTTTCATTTTGACAGCTAATAGTCATCCATGACCTTTAACTGTCAAATTTGATCCGCTAGTGGAACTGAATGACCTACTTAAAATCAAACCTTTTTTTTATAGAAACACGCCACACCATCTTTTTGCACGCCCAGGACGCTTGTAAGCAATGCTATAAGCAAGTCCTCCTAGTACTACATTGTTTTGTGTGAAAGATTTTAATAAATAAATAAATGACGGGTGGACTACGTCTGAGTGTGGGGGTAGCTTCCCTCTCCTCTGGTTGTTTATTACATGCAGAAGGGTCTCAATTTAATGTTACCGCGACTCGCGACTTAAAGTCGCGTCTGACCTATCCATCTTCATCCATTCTCGCAATATTTTTGAGGCTCGTTGTCAAATCTCAAGCAATAAAATGTTTTCCGTGTTCTGAAAGTATATTACAAAGTTAAATTAAAGACCAGCGTCATTATTAAAGTTTATGAGTTCGCTAACGTTGTTTATGGGGTAACGTAATACTTCAGAATGGAGTTCAACCATATAACCAGGTCTAGAATAAAGAGGTATGAACCAGAAATATCTTCACGACTATAATCCACAGGCACGGTAGATATCCCCGCAGATCTCTTAGTACCAAGTACTAACTCCAGGTTCTTTGAGGACGTCCAAGGTGGGTAGTCGGAGGTAAGTCCGAACATTACATTTTGCAGTAGTTGGTATTCAAACATACATTATATTGGTTGGTAGGTATGAACCGTAAGCACGAAAACGAAAAAAATGACACAGCTCCACGGCTTTGATCCCCAGGCACGGTAATTCCCCTCAGATCCCATTATTCTACCCACTTATGGAACAAGCAGATGGCCCACTTTATGTTAAGAGGTAACCGTCACCTATAACAAAGCATTGCCTCGTAAGTCATGCATGATTTGAACGTGCTTTACGAAGCTCTGCCGTGCATTCACTAACTTGAGGCATACAGATGTTAAGCCTCATGTGCCTGAATATTTATTTTTGCTTATTTTCGTGGCGATCGGCTGGATTTTCTTTACCTAGATCATCATTACTCTATGGTTGTACCGTAATTTCTTACTTTTGATGTCCATGATAAACTTTATAGCACTTAAACTCACTCAGAAAATGAATTTTACACGTAAATTTGGTTTCTTTCGGTTTGTTTGACTTTTTCAGATAATAGTCCATTCTGGAAAGAATACTTACATATTTTTTTATTAATTGTACATGAATAAAGTCTACTATGTCAATCATACCTATTAAAATCATCATCATTGTGGGGACTAGGGCTCCAGTGATGCATCCTGTGACGATTTTACTTTTTTCTTTTTATACAACTACCTGATGGAACAAGCAGATGGCCCACCTTACCTCGTAAGTCGCGCACGATAGGACCGTGCCCTACGATGCACTGCCCTGCGTCCATCAACTTGAGGCATACAGATGTTATGCCTCATGTGCCTGTAATTACTCCTTTTAACCACCTGCATGACCAGCAATCTATAGAGAAATTAGAACGCTTACGAAAACACTTAAATCCTAACTACTAACTACTTACTCCAGTTGTTCAGTTTGGCGAATGATACAATAATTTAAAACATAATCTTGTCTTCCATCCTTTTAGTTTGGGCAGTCGGTTTTTTTTTTATAATTTAATTTTGATGTTGCATTGAATAACAACTATGCACACAAAGTCACTAGTCATATCCTGAACTTCTGTTATAATCTAATGATGATTTTCGATCACTTCCGGTTTTTCAAGATCAAATAAAATCTATATTCACTTTTGCCTATTTTGAAAAGCAAATTAGAAATATACACAAGGTCTTAACTATAAATTTATGAATTACTAATTTTTAAAATAATTAACATTAGCAACGCTTGCATGACAGGAAAAAGCATTAAATAAAATATTTTATAAAAAATAAAAAAAACCGACTGCCCAAACTAAAAGAATGGAAACAAGATTATGTTTTATATTTCTTCTTGATAGTGAACTCTAGTTGTTCAGTTTTGACAAATGATACAATTTAATGGGAGCCAATAATGTACGGCCAAATAATGTACAGCATGTTATTGCACAGCATGATAATGTGCAAACATGCCGTACATTAACTGGGTGTACATTAACAACACGTGACAATATTGCACATCCTGTTATTGCACACCCCGATAAAACGAAACCAAAAAGGTACCAAAGTGGATTCCAAATATCATGCTGTACATTATCGTACTGTACATTATCTTGTCGTACAATAACCGGACTCCAATTTAATAATCACTTGCAGTCGGAGGCTCGTGTATGTCCGTCCTAGCAGTATACGCCATAGCATAATCTTGTTTCCATTTTTTTAGTTTGCGCAGTCGGGTTTTTTTAATTTTTTAATAAACATTTTATTTTTGCTTTTTTGTCAAGGCCCATAAATTTTCTCTATAGATTGCTGGTCATGCAGGTGGTTAAAAAGAGTAAAAGGAGGGAATGACTAAACGGCAAGCGATCTAAAATGTCCTAAGGTCCACCTAAGTCAAATAAAAAAACTCATAATGTTCAAAACGGTTTCATCAATTTGGATGCGGTTTTTTGAAACGATTCGTATGACTTTATAGAATGTTTTATGATATATTTTAGAATCACTCATGGCCTCGGTCGCTAAAGTGACTTAACGAATTTTGCGTAATGGTCTTTGAGAATTTAATTTAAATGAAAAAAAATATTATATCACTCTATTACTCTCTTGTATTTGATACCCATATTGCTATGATTGTGTAAAACTTTTTTTCTCATGTGTTTAGTTCCTACTTTCCTGCTCTAGGAACGTGCCCTACGATGCACTGCCCTGCGTTCATCAACTTGAGGCATACAGATGTTAGGCCTCATGTGCCTGTAATTACAACAGCAACCACACTCTTCAAACCGAAACACAGCGACGCTGCTTGGCCGCAGAAAAAGGTGTGGTGGTAGTACTTCCCCGGGCGAGCCCTTCACAAAGAGCTCTACTACTATTCTTGGTTGTACTACTAAGTGAATACCAGGTGAGATACCCCCATAAAGCTGTGGGTATACATTGCTGTATCATCAAAGAATCTTGAGTGGGAACCGATGAAATTCATCAGTGCTTTTTTCATATTTTTCGTAAGATCCTCAGCTTTTAACTCTCAATGCTTTCCAGCAACGCTACATAATTCATGTACGCCTCGCATAGTTGTCAAACGAAACGTACACAAAAATATTGCGGGTATTAAAATGTTTTTTACACAAACAATTTTCGGCACGAGTTCGTTTTGAATATATTACGCGCGGGCCAAAAAGACATGTAAATATTTTATTTACCAACGCGGCTTCCCGTTTATGTTACCCTTGTAACATTCTTACTTATGCACGTGATAAAATAGGCCTGTCAGAAATATTTGGTAATTTAAGTTTTTTTTTATTATTTAGAAACTCCTGCATTATCTAGTCCAGTGCCAGTTCCACGCGACCAAAGCCTAGAAGAACAGGCAACAAACTTACGGCTCGGATCCTACCACTCTTTTGTATGATCCTTGTTACTATAATATAATATTGAAGCTCCAGAATGGTGCCAATCGAATTTAGTAAAGCGTAGGTATAACAGAAAAAGGTAAGGGTAACAAAATTCATAAAACAGCATACATACAATCTATTAAAGTAGAAAAAAAATAATCACAGTAAAAAAATTAACACAATAGTACATTGTGACATTGCAGACATGTTAGCAGCCGATGGGCAGAGCGAAGCAAAACTTGTGCAATAGGAACCAGATAGCTACTATACTGAATCAAGCTTTTTTCTTATACTTCGTGCTGGTGGAACAAGCAGATGATCCACCTGCTTACGCGGTAACCATGACCTGCAAAGCATTGATCGCAAGTCACGCAAGGTAGGGCTCGTCCGGGGAAGTACTACCAACGCCTTTTTCTGCCGCCATGCAGCGTTGCTGTGTTTCGGTTTGAAGAGCGTGGTTGCCGGTGTAATTACAGGCATATGAGGCTTAAAATGAGGCTCAGGTGGGCCATCTGCTTGTTCCATCAGCTAGTGGTATAAAAAAAATGGTATTAACGTGCCTAAAGATGCACTACCGTGTGCCCATTAATTGGAAACATAATAATATAATGTCAAGCCTCGTGTACCTGTAATTTCGCGTGCGCCACTCGCGTGTGTTATGGCGAGTGGAAATGCCAACGTGAGTGATGCCGAGCGAGATTTTTATGTTTAGAGAATATATACCTTGAACGGGGTGAAACCCGCTCGAAAACAGGCACGCACGGCATAAACATCAGTGAGTCAAACCTAAAATAGAGGTGCTAAATTTGTGAATTCAATAGATTATAAGTTCATATTTTTTTTTCAATTAAACCACAAGAATAAGGTTTCCTGGAAGAAATCGCTTCCAGCGATAAGGCTACCGATTGCACTTTATTAATTTACGTCTATATTGATGTATCATTGTGTACAATAAATCTATGTATCTGGAATCTCTTCTAAAATCCTAATTAAAATCCCGATAAAGATCTGACTCGCTTTGCTCGCTCGAGTAAGCCCGAGCGCTCCGTAAAGTAAACAGTAGGTATCTAATGGAAGAATTTCAAAACTATATTTCAAAGTAAAGGTGGTTACGGCGCTCACCTCAATGAAATTGGATTGAGAACACAATTTGCTCGTGGAATAGAAGCTCGCGGCCTGCCAGGGGTGTCACTTTTCATCTCGCAAAACAAACTTTATCACGTTGAATTAAGATTCAATTCGGCATGCGGACCTACGTTACTTTACATAAATAGGTATGAAATGGGAGAACGTAGGTACAGTCAGTATGAAAGTAAAATGATAATCGGTCACGTGACAACTTACACTTTTTGTAGTGTCTTCTTTAAAAGATTGAGAAGTTCACAGTTCACAGTCCCCATGCATCCGGAATTATTGGTAAGTCCAAATTATTTTCTACCATTTCGAACTTCTATGATGTATATTTTACAAATCAATAATGTACGAAAATAAAAAAAAGGCAAAGCTGTCAAGGAAAACAGCGTGAAGAAACCTGGAACTTAGTCAGCACTAGGTCATCTCCGCACTAATGACCTGTCGACTAAGCTGTGAGGGTGGCATAGGTACTGGACAAGCCTATTCCATCCAAAATTTATTTCGTAAATGTAGGTAGGGTGAAAACCCGTGACACTGTTTATATCAGTTACAAATATATGTTTTTTTTAATACGTGGTAATATTTATAATACTTTCCATTTTAAGAGTAGTAGAGCTCATTGTGAAGGGCTCGTCCGGGGAAGTACTACCACCACGCCTTTTTCTGTCGATGTGTTTCAGTTTGAAGAGTGTGGTTGCCGGTGTAATTACAGGCACATGAGGCTTAACATCTGTATGCCTTAAGTTGATGGACGCAGGGCAGTGCATCATAGGGCACGTTCCTATCGTGCGTGACTTACGAGGCAATGCTTTGTTATAGGTGATGGTTACCACTTAACATTTGGTAGGCCATCTGCTTGTTCCATCAGCTAGTTGTTTAAAAAAAACATAGCTATTCGGTGTTCGCGTTTTATTTGCTAGTGTATTTGTGTTTTCGTCTTGTTCGAGCAAATTATAGAGGTATAAGTGAATAGCGTCACTACACATCGACGTATTCGAGAAAGTACGACGCATACGCAAACATGAATAGCAATGTGACGTGCCACCATTAAGTTAAAGATAATTTTGTTTCTAATACCGTTGTAATTAATTAATTTATTTTTGAACAAAATCTACAGTCATTAAAGTAAATAATTAATTATAAATAAGTTATAGTGTTAGCTTCTAGCAAACTAGCTTCATTACGGTCAAACTAAGTTACAGATAAATGTCACTGTCAAACAAATTAAAAAAAAATGTATTTGGTACTGGCAGCATCGATGTCGGCGGAAATTACGACAGTGTGAGCGGAGGCCATATTGTTTTTACGGGGTTCTCGTGTAGGAATGAGATTGCGTGGAAAAATAGAAAAAAAGGACTCTTGCGCTTCTCGCGAATGCGAGGGGCCTACATTTTATTCTAGTTTTGGGGATTTTGGGGTAAACAGTAACGAAAGCAACTACGTAAGTGTGTGAGTTTTTAATAATAGGTACTGTGGGATTCTTTAGATCCAATAAAACACAAATATATATTAACAGGCGGCATTTTAATTAAATGTTTATAATAAAAGAACACTTATTGTGATATAACTATAATAGTTAGACATATGCTGTCGCGACATTTTTTGTAGATGATGACGTGTTCTGCAAAGTCGTAGTACATTATTTTGTTCTATCATCAATAGTTTTCGCAGCGCACGCGATGTAAGGATTATTTTTTCCACCTTGGGTTACATTATTGGAGTTTTATTCAGGATCCCTGACTTTTTTGAAAGTATTATATAGCCTATGTTACTCAGGGATAATGTAACATTCTAATGGTGAAAGAATTTTTGAAATCGGACTAGTAGTTTTTGAGCCTATTCGTTACATACAAAACAACAAAAATACAAATCTTTCCTCTTTATAATATTAGTGTAGATTAGTATAGATAGATAAACGAGTCTGGGCCGCCATCCGTCCGGAGTGTCATGTAGCAAGTGATTGCTAGTATTGCCAGCGCAAGGACCCGACAGGGACCACAGGTACGTACCAAGGTATTGCACAAGATCCATTTCACAGTTTTTTTGTGATATTATAATAATATTATAATTTTATTTCAGATAACTAAGATCCATACATTGTTAGTACGTACAAACTTAAAAACTATGTTAGAGTAATAGTTAAAAAAAACAGCGATCCTATGCCGTCATACTTGCACACAGTGCTTTAGGAAGGGCTATCCCATTTATGAGCAACAATGCCCAGGATACTATTGAGACTTCCACGTACTCTCGTCAGCAGTGACGCAGTTTTCTTCCGCATGCAGGCGGCAAACCCGTCAGTGCGTGCAGAGATTTCCTTATCTTATGATTTACTTGAATAATAACATTGGACAGCCCTCATAGCTAAGCATTTTTCGCTGTAGGCCATGGGTTCGATCCCCACGGAGAACAAACATTTAATTTTGTGTGATGAAATGAACATTATACACTTTTTTCATTCAATGTCTTTCCATGTCTGGGTGTATTACAAATTAATGAAATAAGATATTATGACTTATGTCATTTAATATTACATTGAAAAAACGAGAGCATTAAATACGATCACAATATTCGAAAAAGTTTGATCCATTTCCCGACAACTAAAAAAACTAATTAAAAAAAAATTAATACCGATCGTATCCAAAAAATTGTTCAGGACTTTCTTGATCAACGAAGCAAACCCCTATTTTTATTCGCCAAGCAAAGTTAGTTTTTTTTTCATGGAAATATAATGTTCTTAAGAACATTAAATTACATTTTATTACATTGTGTACTTATACAATGTAAAAATAAGATTAATAACGTTACATTAGGGACATTATATAAATAGTAGAATAAACCAACGAATCAATTAATGTGGCAAGAATGTAAATTTGCAATTTTTTGGTCGATGACCGTGAGTTCTGAGTTTAAATATATATTCATAAACTTCCGCTACGAATCTGTTCCTGGATTTTACATTATTTTTTAGTCTTTATTTGTAAATCGAAATTAAACTCATTTTAAGGTTATGCTCTGATTTCACCATTCTGTGTTAGATTAACAAAGGGTTAAAGGACCGTTAAAGATGTCAAAATGTACGCGTTTGACATCTAAGGTTAGATTTAACGGCCTGTTAATCCTTGATTAACCCTTATGGTAGTTTTACTGAGTGCTGATTTCACCATGCTCTGTTAGTTACTAATCAAGGATTAACAGGCCGTTAAATCAAACCATAGATTTCAAACGCGTACATTTTGACATATTTAACGGCCTTTTGATCCATTGTTAATCTAACAGAGCATGGTGAAATCAGCTCTTTCAGATCAGATTACCAAAGGATTAAAGGGCCGTTAAATATGTCAAAATGTACGCGTTTGACAGCTAAGGATTTAACGGTCTTAGAATGCTCACTGTTTTTTTCTTCACCGCTTGAGAGTAACGCACATATTTTTTTCTGAATAAAGATTATAAAAAACTAAACCAGCAAGCTAATGTGACTCATAAATACGTACCTACTCTGTAATACACCTGTATACTGACAGCGCAGAGATTAGCATTAGTATTGGAGGACTTTCCACACCTCACTATCTAACCCCAAAATAAGCAAAGCTTCTAATATGGTGACTTAGTTGATACAGTACCTTTAGAATAGAATAGAAGAGTAGATTTTTTATTCGACACACAAACACAGGTACCTACATCATCACATAGGTAACAAGAAAACCAAGAAGACAAAACTGTAGAACATAGCAGGTAGGTATATAGTAGGTAGGTAGGGTAGATAGGTACCTACATATAATAAGGAACAAAAAACTTATAAAAATAAACAATGCAGGTTTCCTATACATAATCCTATAGTAGGTATTATGGATGCTGACCAGTATTCTATGAGCCAAAATGGTTTCAACTCAGCTATATGCTGCCTCGCCGCCGCCAAGGCGACGACAACACAGCGCTGGTTTTCAGTTAAGAACGACTTGTACTTTACTTAAATACTATTTTTTGTAAATACATACTGAGAAAATATAATGTAGATGTAGCTGTAGCCCATGTATCACTGGTAGTTTAGAGTATATATTTTAAGTTGGTAGTGAGTACGGAAACACAAGATTAAGTAGTTCAGATTATAATGTGACAGTCACATAAAGTTTCAAGGTTAAGGTGGCAAATCTTTCCTTGGTAGTGTCTCTTGCACGAGTACTATTAGTAGTATTTTAGGTTCTACGACTTGCCGTTTTTGCTCACGATGTTCTCCTTCTCCGTTTGAGAGTACCAGCACAGTTCACATATTTATTTTTGGTTCGACTGAATAATCGGGCAATGAACAAACTAGTTGAGATATTCTACGAACTAAAAATGTTGGTGATCGTTGACAATTCATACAGCGCTATCGAACGGTGACTGGGGACGCGCTGAGCCAGATACTCACCAGCCTTCGGGTCACGCGTCCCCTCGATAAGACGCCCAGGGTGACTACGTAACTTTGTTGCAACCAGTTTCTATATGAAACCAATCTCTATCTCTAATACTATAAGAATCAAAGTCCTGACTGACTGACTGACTGACTGACTGACTGACTGACTAACTGACATATAGACAACGCACAGCCTAAACCGCTGGTCCTAGAGACTTGAAATTTGGGGAGTACATAGGTCTTATGGCGTAGAGGTGTACTAAGAAGGGATTTTTGGAAATTCAACACCTAAGTGTGTGAAAAAGGATGAAAACGTTTGTATGAAAAATAGTATTCCTTGAACCTACAAACTTGAAACTTGGAGTACATGTACTTCAAGGCTAAAAAATAGGGAAAGCATATTTAGTTTTTTAAAACTACCCTTAATAAGTTTACAAAGGGATGTAAAAGTTTGTATGGGACTTTTTTGACCGCTGGTCCTAGAGACTTGAAATTTGGGGATTACATAGGTCTTATGGCGTAGAGGTGTACTAAGAAGGTATTTTCGGATAATCAACCCCTAAGGATGTAAAAAGGGATGAAAACGTTTGTATGAAAAAGAGTATTCCTTGAACCTACAAACTTGAAACTTGGAGTACTTCAAGGCTAAAAAATAGGAAAAGCATATTTAGTTTTTTAAAACTACCGTTAATAAGTGTACAAAGGGTTGTAAAAGTTTGTATGGGAGTTTTTTGACCGCTGGTCCTAGAGACTTGAAATTTGAAGAGTACATAGATCTTATGGCGTAGAGGTGTACTAAGAAGGAATTTTTGGAAATTCAACCCCTAAGGGTGTAAAAAGGGTTGAAATCGTTAGTATGAAAAATTATATTCCTTGAACCTACAAACTTGAAACTTGAAGTAGATGTATTCCAAGGCTAAAAAATAGGAAAGGCATTTTTAGTTTTTTAAAACTACCCTTAGAGGCGTCAATGTTTGTAAGGGACATTCTAAAAACGGGAATCTTGAGTTGGTACGAGGAGATCTGAGGGTATCTACCGTGCCTGGGGATCAAAGTCGTGAAACTGTTTCATTTCGTTTGTTTTTGGGGTAGACACTAGGAACAAATAAGTACATATTTTCCGTGTAAGGTTATCTTTGTTATACCTACCTAATATAGATTATTTATTTATAATGAACGCCTATAGGCATCTCTTATACCTACGTAGGTATTTAAAATCCTACCCTAATAATATACAAATCAATGCGAAAGTTACGATGTTTGGATGTTTGTGGCTCAATCACGGCTCACCACTTCAACGCGTGCGAAGCCGCGGGAAGCCGCGTAAGTATATAAAACAATATGAAACTTTTGCGATTATCCATCAATAGAAACACCAGTTGTAATCTTACTTTGTTAGCAACTGCAGTTAAAATGTAAACGCATAGTCGTCATATTTACATAATACAAATTGAGATTGAGAGCACTGGTGGTCTAGTTGTAGCGGCACCGCCTTCCGATCCTAAGGTCGTGGATTCGAAACCAGTTGTGCACCAATGAGTTTTTCTGTTCAAAAGTTTATGTACACAGTGTCAGTACTCTCAAACGGTGAAGGAAAACATCGTGAAGAAACCGGCATGTCGTTGAACCTAAAAAGTTCTATAATATGTGCCACGAAAGGAACCTCTTGAGGCGCACTTAAAATCCTTTCACCACACTGTTTCGAAAGAAACTAGTGACACAACAAGAAGAATATTTATTACAAATAGAAACTGATTGAAACTGATTGCAACAAAGCTACGAGATCAGACAGCCTGATACAATTTTGAAGACTTGGTAGGCCTTGGTACGCCGCGGACTCAGTACCAACCCAAGTCCAAATATGGGCATCTTGAGATCCTCGGCCGAGTCTGTCGCCACGCCAGCCTTAACGGAGGCACTCGGTAGATGGGAAAGTGAAATAGTAATGAAAACAGAAGGTAAACAACAGAACTCCTCAATTATAGCCTGGTCGTGTTTGGGCTCAATTTGACCACTTTGGGGTTACTATCCTACTAATATTACAAACGCGAAAGTTTGTAAGTATGGATGGATGGATGGATGGATGTTTGTTACTCTTTCACGTAAAAACTACTAAATGGATATTAATGAAACTTTACAATAATATAGCTTATACATCAGAATAACACAGGCTACAATTTATAAAGATATTGTGTGACTAATCCTGCGCAGACGAAGTCGCGGGCACCAGCTTGTCACAAATAATTTACGACTTTTTTTATATAACAAAACTCGTAATATATTCAAAATGGCTTCAACGATTTGTATGACTTTAGAGAAGGTTTTATGATATATTTTAGTATCCCTAATAGCCTAGGTCACTAAAGTGACTCATTAGTTTTGCGTTTTGGTTTTGTCTTTAAAGATGTCTCTTTTGGATTTTAAAGGAGGACTTTAAATCAAAAACAAATATAATATTATTTTTGAAACTATCATGGTTTCATTTAAAACGGGATATTTACCATGATTTGTGAGTTTAATTGTTTCCCGATATTTGGATCCGTTTTAAATGAAAATTAAATATATTATTATTTGAAAACACTCTATCACTCTTTTGATTTTGATACCCATATTGCTATGATTGTTTAAGATTTTTTTTAATGTGAGAGAATATTGCTCCTGATCACCTAATTTTTTGAAACTTTTTGTATCTAAGGATACTTGGAAAGTTGAGACAAATCTTTTGATATCTCAATCATCAATATCCATTCAGCCGTTTGGGTGCTACGTGGTAATAAAGAAAATATCGATGGATTGATACGTACATAGATACACGCCAAAAACATAACCCGGTGACCTTCGGCACTCGGGAAACTAGTAGGATTTAGCTATATTAAGACCAACACTTACCACAATCAGCTTTTATAAGTAGTTTTTTACGTCACCAATACCCGTTCGCTTTTTAAATATAGACTTGTTTTTTAAATTATCAATTTACTGTGATCACGCATAATAAGGTACCTAGTGCTATCACTGTTTTGCGTATGAAAGCGACTTCATTATCTTGTTTTTTTTAATTCTTGATGACAGAACAAGCAGATGGCCCACCTGATGTTAATTGGTAACCATCACCTACAACAAAGCATTGTCTTGTAAGTCACGCACGGTAGGAACGCGCCCTACCATGCACTGCCCTGCATCCATCAACTTGAGACATACAGATGTTAAGCCTCATGTGCCTGTAATTTCACGGGCAGCCACACCCTTCAAACCGAAACACAGCATAGCTGCTTGGCGGCAGAGATAGGCATGAGTAGTGATATTTTAAAAAATCTTTTAGTCAAAGTCGAAAGGTATTCAGTAGAATCATATGATCACGTCTTAAAGTTAGGTGAATCGAGGTGCCTGTTCCACGTGACTTCTTTTTTTATATTTTAGAGTCATCATCATCATCATTATCAACCTATTGCAGTCCACTGTTGGACATAGGTCTCTCCCATGGCGCGCCACTGAGCCCGGTCTTCGGCTCTCCCCATCCAGTTTTTACCCGCCACCCTGCGCAAGTCGTCGCTCCATCTAGTCGGATGGCGTCCTACACTACGTTTGCCTTAGCGGTCTCCACTCCAGAACTCATTTACCCCAGCGGTTATCGGTTCTTCGGCAGACATGACCAGCCCACTGCCACTTCAGCTTCCTAACTTTTGGGGCTATGTCGACAACTTTGGTGCTCTGTCGAATGACTCATTACGGATCTTGTCTCTCAAAGATTTTAGAGTAAATTATACAATTTAATGCTCTCATAAGCTGAGGGTACACATCGAGAGGAAACCAGTTAGTATACTATGGGCTTGACATCTGTGACTTATGGAAAACTGACAATGGCAAAATATGGGCATGTGTGAAATGTTTGGACGTGCCTCTAATTCTCTTAGACATTTTCAATTCAATTCAATTTATTTAAATAAGACTTAGTCCATAGGTATTTGTTAGTAACAATTTAACTTAAAAATAGTGTTAGTGACATTTTGTTTGAATTAAGTCAAAAAATCAAAATCAAAACGGTCTTTATTCAGTACAATCACAAGGATCACTTTGAAACGTCTTATATACTAGGTGAATCTATCGCCAGTCCCTCGCGACCAAAGCCTAGAAGAACGGGCAAGAAACTTACGGCTTGGTTCCTAGCGTTTTTTTGTATGATCCTTTTTAAAAGTGTTGTTGAGTGTGGAGCTGCATCCAATAATAATTGAGGGGACAGTCCCACCTCTCAGACAATGCGGTTTTCAAAGCGTCATCAATATTTTTCGTAAAAAACCAAGATGTGATCAAGTCAGTAGTTATATAATTGTTTTTGCTTAAACTCAGCAAAATGTGACAGAAAATATATTGTTTTATCTTTAAATTCCCGATGCGGCCAGTACCTCAATTTGGAGTTTTTTCGATGTTGTTTACTTTATTGCTAACCCGTTTAGGCGGGTTTTATATGAAGATGCGATAAGTGGTCATATTGGGCCTGCTGTGAACTCTCGTGACCCCATACAAAAGACCAAAGTGAAAAGAAACAAAACGAAAAAAAAATTGTCAGGCAACCGACTTTACTAGATAACCCGACGAAATGAAATATTCTAAAATTTTCTTTATTCTCTAATTTGGACGAGTGGTAACACACCACGAAAACAGGGGGTTTAGAAAAGATCCACTTTCTGTTTTTTTTTATACAACTATCTGATGGAACAAGCAGATGGCCCACCTGATGTTAAGTGGTAACCATCACCTATAACAAAGCATTGCCTCGCAATGCTTTGTTGCGTTTGTTGTTTGTGCGTGTTAAGAGTAGTAGAGCTCTTTGCCAATGGCTCTTCCGGGGAAGTACTACCACCACGCCTTTTTCTGCCACCAAACAGCATTGCTGTGTTTCGGTTTCAAGAGTGTGGTTGCCGGTGTAATTACAGGCACATGAGGCTTAACATCTTTATGCCTCAAGTTGATGGACGCAGGGCAGTGCATCGTAAGGCACGTCCGAGGAAATGCTTTGTTATAGTGAAAAGGTGATGGTTACTACACAAAATCAGACGGGCCATCTGCTTATTCTATCAGCAAGAGTTCTTTTAGGGCCCCTTGAAAAGATCTGGAGGAAGCCTTACAGGAGAGACCTACGCACAGCAGTAGATAAACATAGGTTGATAATGGCGATGATAACTCAGAATTTTAATATATTATTATATTATCTACACTATCTACATCTACATCTACACTAATATTATAAAGAGGAAACATTTGTATTTTTGTATTTTTGTATGTAACGAATAGGCTCAAAAACTACTGGTCCGATTTCAAAAATTCTTTCACCATTAGAATGCTACATTATCCCTGAGTAACATAGGCTATATTATATTTTCAAAAAAATCAGGGATCCTTACTAAAACTCCAATAATGTAACCCAAGGTGGATAACAAAAACCTAACATCGCGTGCGCTGCGAAAACTATTGAAGATAGAACAAAATAATGTACTACGATTTTGTAGAACACGTTATCATCTACAAAAAATGTCGCGACAGCATATGTCTAACTATTATAGTTATGTCACAATAAGTGTTATTTTATTATAAAAAATTAATTGAAATGCCTCCGCTAAAAAAGGGTCTTTATTTGTACCTTGGTATTAATCCTTATCCAAATAAATCATTTCATAATTAAGACGGTTTCAATACCTATAGATTACTTCTTAAATTTTTCAAATCGGACATTCCATTCAAAAGATATGACGAAATTAAAAATGTTAACGGGTCCACGGGTCACGCGCGGGGTGCGATTTCACTCACTCAAGGAGAAGCGCGTGCAAATGTATGAAATAAGTAGACGCGAGGCTCAAACCCACGGTCTAAGTTTATCCTAAAATGTTCAAAAAATTTATGACCACCCATGCGAAGCTGGGACAGGCCGCTAGTATTAAATAAATATATCATATCAATTAGGATATCAAGCTTAACAAAGCTTACACAATGACAACTAGATAGTTGTTATAAGTTATATATAACTTAATATATACTCGTTTTAAATATACACTTTTACTTAGAATACAATACAAATTCATTTAATTACCAATTATCAATATAGCACCATTATAGAGAATAAACACCTACGTTCACCACACTGCCGTTCGTCCTTGGTAGGGATCGAATGCACAGCCAGCAGCGTAGAAGGCTGCTGTCAAAACCCTACCAATTCTAAAAAAAAAACAATGGTAGACATAATCAAGACCCACAACAATCGCGCCTCAGTCAAGCTCTCGCCCGTTTCGCAACCGAGGTCACCTTGTGCTTGAAACATTTTATCAGCAAACGCTAACTTTATTAATTCAGTTTTCGTTGAGCGTTCGGATCGGGCACAAGCACAATAGGACACCAATTATACATACAATATGGAGTCACTCCCGGATCAGGTTATTTTCAAGTTTCACCCTGATACACTTAGTTTTGTCAGGTCCCAGTACAACCTGGAGAAACCCGGCGAAATGGATAGAGCTATCGATGTGTTGGAGAATTGGCTGAAAAAACAGAACCATTTTACTGTGAAGAACTTTCGTAAGTATTTCGTTTATTACCCAACTTTGTCTACTAGATATTCTCAATAAGTTCGATTGATACCATACTGGAGCTTTTTTAGAGGATTTTATAAAATAACGATAAGAAAGCGCCTTAACTTAAGTATTGACTAAGCCTAACGCTTAATTAGGATGCCTATGCCCGGAAATGGGAAACCCGACAATGGTGCAACAATAATGTACAAAATAATACAATTTCAGTTAAGAAAATATAATTAATAGTATTAATTAACTTAAATAAATATTACTGGACTTTCCACACAGCACAATCTAGCCCTAAACTAAGCCAGAGCTTGTAATATGGGAACCAGATAGCTGATATAATACATAAATACTTTTTTTTTTTGAAAATACATACATAGATATTAAATAACACCCAGATAGAGAACAAACATCTATGTTCACCACACAAATGTTTGTTCTCGGTGGGGATCGAACCCACGGCCTTATGGCGCAGAAGGCAGAGCTACTACCAACTGAGCTGTGAAGGCTGTGTGTTAATAATTAGTAAGTGAATTGTTAATATTGAAATTGGGAAATATATCTACATCTACATCTACACTAATATTATAAAGAGGTAAACTTTGTATTTTTGTATTTTTGTATTTTTGTATTTTTGTATTTTTGTATGTAACGAATAGGCTCAAAAACTACTGGTCCGATTTCAAAAATTCTTTCACCATTAGAATGCTACATTATCCCTGAGTAACATAGGCTATATTATATTTTCAAAATAATCAGGGATCCTTACTAAAACTTCAATAATGTAACCCAAGGTGGAAAACAAAAAACCTTACATCGCGTGCGCTGCGAAAACTATTGAAGATAGAACAAAATAATGTACTACGATTTTGTAGAACACGTTATCATCTACAAAAAATGTCGCGACAGCATATGTCTAACTATTATAGTTATGTCACAATAAGTGTTCATTTATTATAAAAAATTAATTGAAATGCCTCCGCTAGAAAAGGGTCTTTATTTGTACCTTGGTATTAATCCTTATCCAAATAAATCATTTCATAATTAAGACGGTTTCAATACCTATAGATTACTTCTTAAATTTTTCAAATCGGACATTCCATTCAAAAGATATGACGAAATTAAAAATGTTAACGGGTCCACGGGTCTCGCGCGGGGTGCGATTTCACTCACTCAAGGAGAAGCGCGTGCAAATGTAGACATATGTAGAAATAAGTAGACGCGAGGCTCGAACCCACGGTTTAAGTTTATCCTAAAATGTTCAAAAAATTTATGACCACCCATGCGAAGCTGGGACAGGCCGCTAGTGGCTAATAATAATAACGCTTATTAGCGTGGAACGGGCACCCAAATTTATCTAGCTTTGACATTTAAGAGCTCTTTGTGAAGGGCTCGTGCGGGGAAGTACAACCACCACGCCTTTTTCTGCCCCCAAGCAGCGTTGCTGTGTTTCGGTTCGAAGAGTGTGGTTGCCGGTGTTATTACAGGCACATGAGGCTTTACATCTGTATGCCTCAAGTCGATGGACGCAGGGCAATGCATCATCATATCGTGCGTAACTTACGGGGCAGTGCTTTGTCATAGGTGATGGTTACCACTTAACATCAGCTGGGCCATCTGCTTATTCCATCAGATAGTTGTACATAAAAAAAACAAAGTGAATTGAATAAAATCTTTTTGACTATGGGTCAGCCAATTTATAAATCTACAAAAATATGAATAAAAAATTATTTTATAAAGCTTTACTTTTGTAAATCCTTATATATTTTCTCGTATATTTTCTTTCTATACAAGTATATATCGTCCATATTAAATTGTGTGTCTATTGAATACTATTAAATACATAATAATAGTTGTATATATTCGAATATATAATATACTGATGTGTCTTATATCCGTGTTGCTAAATGAACATAATTTACATATTTTTTTAATAATGTAGCCCCTCTATTGCCTCATCATACTAAAACATTTTATGTGCCTTTGATCTTAAGCACGGCAGATACCTATCCAATACAATACAATACAAAATCATTTATTAATGTCACACGTAAATACAGCATAAAAAAATACAAGAAAAGACATTAAAAGTAAGTAAGTGACATAAATTGGCCGTCACTCAGCATACATGCTATAGCAGTATACGCTATTATTTATATATTATTATACAACTTGCCAATGTAACAAGCAGATGGACCACCTTATGTTACGTGGTAACCATAACCTATAACAAAGCATTGCCTAAGAAGTCAAAAGCGGTCGAGTACCAATGAGCTTTTCTGATCAAAAATGTATGTGCACTGCACAGTGCCAGTATACCCAAACGGTGAAGGAAAACTTGAGGAAACCGGCATGTTGTAGAACAGTTCTTAAGCACGTGTAAAGAACTCGAGCGTCTTTGTAAAAAAAATGTTTTTTTGTGGGCTATGCACTTATGAAACCATTTTTTGCCGACCATTATGACTCGACTGCATATGTGAGGTTGCGGTCAAACGTTTCCATATAAATTGTAAAAAAGACGATGAAGATATTTTATTTATTTACATTAAAAGTCGTAAATCATCCTTGTCTCATAAGTAAACACAATTTTATTTCATCAAATAAGTAGTAATTATAGCTTTGCTGTCGTTAAAATGATCTCAACAAATTATATTTGAAGTTGAAATGATTTATTAGATGTAACTTTAAAAATATTCAAGATTAGACATACTCATTGATCTCTTGAAATAAATAGTTACATTAAATAAAAATAAAATATATATTATTTACAAATGTGATTTCTTGTGGTTTTAAAATTAATTAAAAAAAAAACAGTGCTTAACACCTCAAACCTAATAAAATTTTAAACATTAACAAAATCCGTCCGGGGACATAGGTCTTTAGCATATTTATTTAGCACTAGCTGGTGCCCGCGACTTCGTCTGCGCAGATGGTAGATTTTTTCCTACTTACTTGGCACTTATCGTCATATTTTGGACAATTCACACAATATCTTTAAAAATGGTAGCATATGTGTTATTCTAATGTATAAGCTATATTATTGTCCTGTTTCATTAAAATCCATTCAGTAGTTTTTACGTGAAAGTGTAACAAACATCCATCCATCCATACTTACAAACTTTCACGTTTATAATATTAGTAGAATGATTACCCAAATTTAAGAAATCGAAATTGCAGGTTAGCGCATCTCCGTATCAAGTGGAAGGTCCAGGATCCACTGAGATAATAACTTTAAGGATATTATAAAAAAGTCTTGCTTTATGGCGGACAATTCATTTAATATTATTTTTTGTCATTTATTGTTTTATTTGATTACACTACGAATCAAATCATTTGAAATACCTAGGTATGTTATTGTGAACGAATAAATTAACATTTGTGTAAGTTATAAAGCATAATATATATTGAAAAATTCCGTCGCATCTATCCTCATTAGATGATATTTTTTATTAAAACTTAATAGATCCTGTAGATGCATTCGCCTTTGCTTTTTTTTTCATTTGGGATTTTAATATAGATATGCTCATCGTCATGAGATATAAGAGTAGTAGAGCTCTTTGTGAGGGGCTCGTACGGGGAAGTACTACCACCATACCTATTTCTGCCGCCAAGCAGCGTTGCTGTATTCCAGTTTGAAGAGTGTGGTTGCCGGTGTAATTAGCACATGAGGCCTAACATCTGTATGCCTCAAGTTGATTACGCAGGGCAGAGCATCGTAGGGCACGTTCCTATCATGCGTTACTTATGAAACAATGCTTATTATAGGTGATGGTTACCACTTGACATCATGTGGGTCATCTGCTTGTTCCAATAGCAAGTAGTATTAAAAAAACGATAAATATAAATCAGCATGCGACATGAATTATCTTAAACGTGTTATTCATCGTTTTTTGTTCCTAAGTAAATAAATATAACAAAAACTTTTCGATCAATATCAAACAAGATTTATGCTTCTTAGAAATACCTAATAACACATTCACATATATTGAAAAAGTTGATTACCGGACTGGCTGATCACGTTACCGTGTTGCAATCAGTTTCTGTTTGTAATAAGTAAATATGACGGCTATGCGGTTACATTTAAGTTGCAGTTGCTAACAAAGTTAGATTACAACTGGTGTTTCTATTGATCGATAATCGCAAAACTTTCATATTTTTTTATATACCTACATAATGGTTTCATATAGAAACTGATTGCAACAAAGTTACGCAATCACCCTTTTACCGGACCTTAGTGAGTTCGGTATTAGTATTAATCTCTAGATCGTATGCAACGATCCACAGATAGCTCAACTGTTTTATATGTATTTTGTACGTTTTGTAAATACTTGTATTAATTGTTATTTTCTCTGTTTACAAATGAAATTTCTTTCTACAATCTAAAAGAAAGTCTCGATTAAGTAAACCTTCATTGTATATTTTATTTGACATTTGGACGAACCTCTGACTACCCCTTTAGTCATTTTTTTATTAGATTAAAAACCAACAGCGATATAAACAGTTTGTACTAAGTTGGATTCAATAATTTGATTTTTTGATTAAAAGTATGGCCAATTATAAGTTTCCACTTCAAATTCAAAGAATACAATTTATTTATTTTTATTTTTTATAATGAATAAACCGTCCTTGGACTACAATCTCACCTGATGGTAAGCGACGATGTAGTCGACGTTGGAGCAGAACGTTCTAGACGACACCTATTCATATTTGAATAGTAAGCGGATTATTGTGGAGGTACTTACACGTTATATAAATGCAAATGATGAGTCCTACGAAAGACATTTGGCCAAAGTTATGTCGGTATACTAGTATTCTCTTATCTCATCTTCAAAGAATTTTGAGTTGGTAATTTTTACTCAGAAAGCTGAGAGAATACCAAACATGCCTAAGGATCAGAGTTGTGAACCCGTTACTGTTTCTTTTTCCTTACTTCAATCATGTAGGGGTTAATGTCCTTCGGCATGACCGTGGGACACGCCACTGTATAAGTATATACCTACCAGTGTACAACCTTGTTATTGGTAGACCATTTCCCGTTGTAGTCGATTCTGCACACCTGTCCAATTCCGATGACATGTTATTCGAAACCGTAATCGGATTTAATGATTCTATGCCAAAAAACCCAAGGTTCATAATTAATTTGTATTCAATTGTAATTAAAGAGAGCACTGGTGGTCTAGTGGTAGCGGCTCCGCCTTCCGATGCTAAGGCCGTGGGTTCAAAAGCGGTCGTGCACCAATGAGTTTTTATATTCAAAATTTATGTGCACAGTGCCAGTAACATCTAATGGTGAAGGAGAGCGTCGTGAGGAAATCGGCATTGCGTATTAGAACCTAAAATGATCTAAAACAAAAGGAGCCTTTTTGAAGCACACTCAAAATCCTTTCACCACACTGTTTCGAAAGAACTAGTGACACGACAAGAAGAACAAGATTTTGTATTAATATGTATTATTATTAATTATATTTATTTGACAGCCTTCACAGCTCAGTTGGTAGTAGCTCTGCCTTCTGCGCCGTAGGCCGTGGGTTTGATCCCCACCGAGAACAAACATTTGTGTGATGAACATAGATGTTTGTTCTCTGTCTGGGTGTTATTATATATTATAAGTATGTATTTACAAAAAAAAAAGTATATAAGTAGTATATCAGCGATCTGGTTCCCATATCACAAGCTTTGGCTTAGTTTGGGGCTAGATAGTGTTGTGTGGAATGTCCACCAATATTTATTATTTATATTTATTTATTTATTTATTTGTGGCATTAATCAATTAGCTTCCACATTCAACATTCTTTCAAATCAAAAATTTTGCAAAATTATTACTTAAAAAACTTCAATGTGATCATTATCAGTCCGATGAGGTCGCCATTTATTCATATTCATTTATTCCAAAAAAAAAAATACATAAAGATACACACATACAAAATAAAATACGTATCAAGACAAAATTACAATCAAAAGTTAAAATTATAGTAATAAAAAAATTAAATGTCAAATTAATTATTAGTTATAGTAAAAGTCAAAGTAATATAAAAATCATAATAAAAATAGGCAACAGCAGAAATCAAAGTCTTTAATTTAATTGCTTCATTTCTAGTGAGATCAGAGTTCATCTAGCGAGTAAAGGCATTTATCTAGAAGGAAAGATTTAAGTTTTTTAATAAGCACTACTTTCTAATGGTCAACTGATTTGATTTCTAGTGGTAGTTTATTAAATACTAGCGGCCTGTCTCAGCTTCGCATGGGTGGATATAAATTTTTTGAACATTTTAGGATAAACTTAGACTAAACTTAGTCAGAGTCTCGAGTCTACTTCTTTCATACATTTGCACGCCCTTCTCCCTGAGTAAGTGAGAACGCGCCCAGGGGCCCGCTAATATTATTAAAGCGAACTACAATTTTTAATTTCGTAATATCTTTTGAATAGAATGTCCGATTTGAAAAATTCAAGAAGTAATCTATAGGTATTGAAAAAACAGTCTTGAATATGAAATGATTTATTTGGATAAGGATTAATACAAAGGTATGGATAACATGGTTTGAGGTTATAGTAACATAACTACGATAGTTAGGCATATGGTATTGCTGAGTTTTTTGTAGATATCAATGTGTTCTTTAATATTGTAGAACATTTTTGTGTTCTATCGTCAATAGTTTTAGCAACGCATGCGATGAAAGCCAAATTATGGCCAATTTTTATACACCTTGGGTAACATTATTGAAGTTTTAGAAGGGATCCCTAATTTTATCATGTAATAAATGTAACTTATGTTACTCAAGGATAATGTAGCATTTTAACGGTGAAAGAATTTTTGAAATCGAACCAGTAGTTTTTGAGCCTATTCGTTACATACAAAAATACAAATCTTTTCACTTTTCTAATATTAGTGTAGATGTCTATTCTATTCCCCAGTGGCTGTCAAATCTTCGAGTTCATAAAACTAATGTTCATATCTTTGAAAATTTTCCAGCCAGAGACTATCTAGAACGGCAGATCATTTTGGACAAAGGATCCGTGGAACGAGCTAAACTGCAAATGGAGAAGCTGTTCACTATGAAGACCGTGGTCACTTCCATCACTGGACTGTACGACGCGAAGAATGACTTCGATGGATTGAGAGAGATCTTGTAAGTATTTTTAACTTTTTCAAAAAAGAGCTGGTTCTCAATTCGAATGTTTTTTTTTATGTTTTTTACCACATAACTCCGTCATATATAAACCGATTTGAAAAATATTTTGGACTAGATGACCCGGTGTACTTCGTATCACCTATCCTAACGACATTAAATCTCTCCCTTAGCTTTAAGTAGAACATTTAGGTAGAACAGTTTATATGGGAAAACGAAATTGTTGTTTTTACTATCTTCCTCGCAATTTTTCCATATTATCTCACCGTTTATACCTTCCCTGGACTACTACAAACATTTCAAAATAAAAATCAGCTAAATCGGCCGGGCCGTTCTTGAGTTTTAGAGAAACAAACGAACAGCAATTGATTTTTATATGTATAGAGATAGAGATTATAGCATAGAGATTATGGCATAGCTATTTTATTTTAAATTTCTATGTTTGTATTTACTTTTACATGTAGGTATGTTGGTATAGAATTTCTTCAAATTTGATGTTATTAATAAGATTTGGTACTTTTATTTGAGATGATATACTTTTCAATTGGTCTCATAGAAATTCATCAAAATCGTTTCAGGCTTTTAAATCAAAATCAGGACAAAGTTATGTCATCAAAGTAAATGAAAATGCGTATTTTGCTGTTTTATGTTTTAGATCTATTTGAAGTCGGTGCAGAAAATTTATATTATAATAATAAATTTTGGTGGACATTGCACAAACCGCTACCTAGCCCCAAACGAAACTCAAAAAAATATGTCGAAATTCTTAAAATAATTCCCTCACAAAAGACATCAACGCGCTTAAAATGTGATGGTTTCAGGTTTTGGCATTATATGACTATACAGAATTCTAGTACATAAATAAATAAATAATACATTTCGGTGAACATTTCACACAGCCAACGCAAAGCTTATACTATGGGAACCAGATAGCTGATATAATTCAATTCAATTCAATTTATTTATATCAGACTTAGCCCATATGTATTTGTTAGTAACAATTTAACTTAAAAATTGTGTTAGTGACATTTTGTTTAGTGAGTGTAGTACTGTTGAGTGTGCAGCTGCATCCAATAATAATTGAGGGGACTGTCCCACCTCTCAGACAATGCGTTCACGATACTGTTCGGGCTGCCACGGATCCGTCTTCTCAATGAGGCGCATCGTTTGCGTACTATGGCATGAAAGCCATCCACTCTTTTCTATAATATAATACTTTATTTTTTGTAAATTCTTGCTTATAATAAAATATAGCACCTAGTAAGAGAATAAACATCTATGTTGATTACACAAATATTTGTTATCGGTTAGGATCAAACTCGCCGTGAGTTTGAACCTAAGAGCATCTATAGAGCAGAAGGCAGAGTAACTTTCGTGTGTGACTGACGAGGCAATGCTTTGTTATAGGTGGTTACCTGCTTGTTCCATTAGCTAGTGGTATAAAAAAAAAACTTTGTACTGAGCTGTGAGGGCTGTTTCGTTTGAGTGCCTTTTTCTGTCTGCCTACCTCTCACTTAACTTCAATAATACATTATAATTACATTGTAAAAGGATCAAACAAAAGAACGGTAGGAACCAAGCCGTAAGTTTGTTGCCTGTTGTCTGTTCTTCTAAGCTTTGGTTGCGTGGAACTGGCACCTAGAGTCACCTAGCTTTAAGACGTTTCAAAGTGATCCTTGTGATTTTATTGAATAAATACCTTTTGACTTTGACTTTGTCATATACCTACGATTGTCACAGCTGTGAAAAAGCATTTTAAAAAAATATCTCCAGTGCCTTCTATGTATTGGCAGTCCATTCAAGACTTATAATATATCCAAAAACCAGACTGCGTAGGCATGATATGTTTAATTTGGGTATGACGCGATCGTTTTTGGAATCTATATCGCTTTAGCTGATTTGCATTTCATTTCCATAAAAAAAGTTTATTAGCATACTTGAAATTGTATGTAGCTGAGCGCAGAATTTTTTTGATAATAATTATTCATATATTGTCACTTCACATCGTTTTCGCGTATTCGTCTTATGGCCGATTTACATCAGGCGAGCGAATGCTCATTCTATCTCATATCTGTTAAATTAGTGTAAACAAAGATAAAATATAGATAATAAGATAGATATTTAAGAGTAGTAGAGCTCTGTGTGAAGGGCTCGTCCGGTAAAGTGCTACCACCATTTTTTATACAACTAGCTGATGGAACAAGCAGATGGCCCACCTGATGTTAAGTGGTAACCATCACCTATAACAAAGCATTGCCTCGTAAGTCACGCACGATAGGAATGTGCCCTACGATGCACTGCCCTGCGTCCATGTGCAGAAGTTAAGCCTCATGTGCCTGTAATTACACCGGCAACCACACTCTTCAAACCGAAACACAGCAACGCTGCTTGGCGGCTGAAAAAGGCGTGGTGGTAGTTCTTCCACGGACGAGCCCTTCACAAAGAGCTCTATTACTCTTAAAAGGGTTTCTACACAATAAACCGATTAATAAGAATTTAAAAACGCGAATACCAAATAGCGGTGTGAAGTGCCACAATTGCAAAAGTTTTATTCTTTATTCGATGAACCAGCAAAACTAGTATTTCAACTGTATCATATTACTAAATTGTAAACAAATCCTATACATAATCAATATATTGTATTTCCTGCAAATGCAGCAAATTTGTATACTACAGCACTTTGTTTGTTTCTTTTGTAACCGATTTAGTTTATTAAAAAAAACTTTTGTATTGAATTGGATTAAATTAACTTTCTTTAAAAAAAATATGGCTCAACTGATCCAAATCGTGGCATAGCCTCAGGTAGCCTTAAGGCCGTGGGTTCGAAACCAGTCGTGCAACAATTTTTACAAGTTTTATATTCAAAATTTACGTGCACAGTACCAGTACGGTGAAAACATCGTGAGGAAACCAGCATGTTGTAGAACCTAAAAAGTCCAAAGGAGCCTCCTTGAGGTGAAATTTTAATCCTTTCACCACACTGTCTTGAAAGAACGAACGAGACGACAAGAAGTAGAAGATCGGCAAGTACTATATGAAAAACGTAAATTGAAACATAACCCTACCTAAACCACTTTTGACTTGAGGAGGTCGAGAAAGTTGCTTAACACTTCCCTATTATTAAAAAGACGTCTTCAGAACTCGCTTTCAAACGCCTTGTCCATGATCACTACTTTGATTCTACCACGTGATACTATTATTATATTTTAGGTATATATATAAATTTGACAGCCTTCACAGCTTAGTTGGTAGTAGCTCTGCCTTCTGCGCCGTAGGCCGTGGGTTCGATCCCCACCGAGAACAAACATTTGTGTGATGTACCTATGTACATCACACAAACAAACATCTATATGTTTGTTCTCTGTCTGGGTGTTATTATATATTACTAGTTATATATTATAAGTATGTATTTACAAAAAAGTATATATGTATTATATCAGCTATGTGGTTTCCATATAACAAGCCTTGGCTTAGTTTGGGGTTAGATAGTGCTGTGTGGAAAGTCCTCCAATATTTATTTATTTATTAATTCTACCACGTGATACTATTTTTATATTTTAGAGATATATATAAAAAATACATATTTATTTATTTTTATTATTCTGTAGTTTGTATAGTATTTTTATTTATTATATTTAGTATATAGTTTTGTTTTAGTAAATGAAATACCAAATTGTATCTTTTAGTTTAAGCACGCTAACCTCTTGTTCTTCACCTGTTAAGGTTGGCTGGTAGAAAATACTGTCTAGCATTAAGCTATCCTTTTGTACAAACTTTGTTTAGTGGAATAAAGAATTAAATAAATATAAAAAAATCTCTGGCATTCGAAATCGTTCTCAGGACGCTGGATAATGAAAATAACTATAAGTTTCTTTCATTTGCTTTCAGTGTCCAAGCCATGATGCCCCAACTGACAGAGGATCACTACAGAATTTACGCATCCAAAGCGCTTCACGATGGATTTGACCCGGCAATGCTAAACAAAGCCTTTACTTATGCATCTAATGTACGTAGTTGTTTTCAACACTAAATAAATGTATTGCTTACATGGTTTGGTTTAGCACGGGGCTACCACTAGACCACCTATCTTTAACAGTTTTTTTAATAAAACTAGCTGATGGAACAAGCATATGGCTCACCTGATGTTAAGTGGCAACCATCACCTATAACAAAGCATTGCCTAGCAAGTCACGCACGATAGGAACGTGCCCTACGATGCACTGCCCTGCGTACAACAACTTGAGGCATACTTAAGTTAAGCCTCATGTGCCTGTCATTACACCGGCAACAAAACTCTACAAACCGAAACACAGCAACGCTGCTTGGTATGAAAAAGGCGTGGTGGTAGTATTTACCCGGACGAGCCCTTCACAAAGAGCTCTACTACTCTTGAAATTATAAAGAATACTTGTGGGTTCATTATGTTTTTTGTTATTTCAGCTTTTGGAATACATTAGGGCTTTCGACTACAGCAATGGCTATGTGGCCGTAATCGATTACAGAGACATCAGCATATTTGAACTTGTGGCACAACTAAACCTCACTGAACTGAAGCAGCTGATTGGATACTGTATGGTAAGTTATGCCATTCTCAAAAAGACACCATAATCACAGAAATGAAATGAAATATTTATTGTTTGTCAGACGGATAATCAAGCTGCTAAAAGCTAATGAAAAATGACGCTTACTTCTTCTTGTCGTGTCACTCGTTTCTTTCGAAACAGTGTGGTGAAAGGAGTTCATGAGGAGTATTACTGACTTACTTCTGTGTTTGCATTGAATTGATAAATCATCTATAAAACTATAGGTGGACATTCCAGTATTTATCCCCAAACTAAGCAACGCTTATATTAAGGGACCCCGTATTATACTAGCATACTTTTTTTGTAATTACAATCTTATAATATTATATAACACCTAGACATATAACAATTATAGATATTCATCGCAACGGAAAAAAAATCACGTTTGTTGTTTGGGAGCCCCCCTAAATATTTATTTTATTCTGTTTTTTAGTATTGTGATAGCGGCAACAGAAATACATAATCTGTGAAAATTTCAAGTGTTCAACTATTACGGTTCATGAGATACAGCCTGGTGACAGACGGACAGACAGATAGACAGACAGACGTCCGTCTGTCTGTCTCTGTCCGTGTCCAGACAGCGGAGTCTTAGTAATACGGAACCCTAAAAATGACGCTTAATACAATGATATAAAAGCGAGTAGTTTGTTGTAGCCTGATGCAATTGATTTTTTTTATAAATAAGTTTAGTTATTTTATATCTTTTAAAATGTTTAAACGTGCGAGCGAGAAGTACATGTACATTCTTGATCGAATCCACGAGCTGCGAGGACTGACAAAATCTCAAAAGTAATAGAGCTCTTTGTAAAGGGCTCGTCCGGGGAAGTACTACCACCACGCCTTTTTCTGCCGCCAAGCAGCAACGCTGTGTTTCGGTTTGAAAAGTGTAGTTGCCCGTGTAATTACAGGCACAGGAAGCTTAACATCTGTATGCCTTAAGTTGATGGACGCAGGGCAGTGCATCGTAGGGCGCGTTCGGGAGGTAATGCTTTGTTATAACAAAGCATTACCTCGTAACCACCGCTTGTTTGTCTACTTTGTTGTATAAAAATTTAAAAAAAAAACCATCCCGTACACTCAGCATCAGGTGAGTTAGTGAGAGCACTGGTGGTCTAGTAGATCCTAAGGTTGTGGGTTCGAAACCGGTCGTGCATGAGTTTTTCTGTTCTAAATGTATGTGCGTAATGCCAGTACTCTCAAACGGTGAAGGAAAACATCCTGAGGAAACCGGCGTGTCATAGAACCTAAAAAGTTCTAGAGGTATAACATGTGTCAATTGCTCGAAAGGAGCCTCTTGGGGCGCACTTAAAATCCTTTCACCAAACTGTTTCGAAAGAAACAGTAACAATAGTGCATCTTGGAGTTACGCAATCAGTTACATTAAAGGATTTCCATCTTTGGTTTTAAGAAGTCTAACATAGAGATGCAAATATTTTTATCGGATTTATCAAATGACCGCAAATGAGAAATTTAAATGTCGTAATTAATGACAAAAAATTATGATACGGCTCTAGGCTTGCATACACAACCTTTGTTTAGTTTGGGGTTAGATATAGCCCCAAACATATGCTACCTTTCTATCGTGTATGTAATATCGGTCTAAAGTGTATGTCGGTAAGGACTTGGTTTTTATTTCACCTACTTTCCGTGCCTTAAGATTTACATTGGCAATGTTAAGCTTGTCTTCATTTGTTTTTGCTCAGAGTTTTATCGATAATTATTTTGAACCTCTATTTATTTTATGTGGTTATCTATTTTTTTTAATACAACTAGCTGATTGAACTAGCAGATACCTGCTGTTCAGAGGCAACCATCATCTATAACAAAGCATTGCATCGTTAGTCACGCTCGATAGGAATGTGCCCTACGGTCCGATTGGGTCTATGCACTGTGTCATGTGTTCAATGATTTTTTTTAAACAACTGGATGATAGAACATTACGATGGCCCACCCACTGTTCAGTGGTAACCATCACAAAGCATTGCATCGTTACCCTCGCTCCATAGGAATGTGCCCTACGATTTAATGCGCTGCGTCCATCAACTTGAGACATAACAGATGCTTTGTCTCATGTGTCTGTTATTTCACTGGCAACCACACTCACCAAACCGAAATACAGCAACACTGCTTTGCGGCAGAAAAAAGGCAAGGTGATAGTACTTTCCCGGACGAGCCACACACAAAGAGCTCTGTAAACTATCTTGATTTCTTCTTTCTTTCCAGGAAGGCTACCAGATGAGACTAAAAGGACTACATTTTCTAACACGCTCCAAAACGATGGATGTGCTTATTAAAATCCTGAAACAAATGTTCAGCGCCAAAATCGGGCAGAGAATCCATGTTCACATGACATTAGAGTCTCTTCACGAACATGTGCCCAAGAGCTGCTTGCCTGAGGATTTTGGTGGTAACCAGAAGTCTTTACAAGTCTTGAATGGTGAGGTTCTTCATCGATAACATATACCTTGATGAGTATAAAACCAGCGAGGGAACCAAATGGTTGAACTAAATAGATAGAGAGGACATATTTAATTAAAACTAACACAGTAAAACACACCAGGGGATCGGCAGCAGCTTCACTGCTCAGAAGTTTAATGCTGGATATAGGCCTCTCTCATATATATTTCCAGGGAAAACTATGTTATGCCCTCTCCATCCACGGAAATCCCGCAATCTTTACTTCAATCTTTAGGTTTCGGACTATTGAGTGAGGGTGAGTCACCATTCGAGAACCTTCATTCCCAATAGTTACCTGTCCTCTTCATAAGTCACCTCCTGAGAATTCTCATTGTCTCAATTTTGGACACGTGTAGATTTTTCATGGCAACAAGCCTAGAGCTTGTTCACCATAGATGGTCCCAACTTAGATCGCATAGCAGGTAGATTATTTTTTTGTCAAATATACCAACCGCCATGAACTTGACTCAAAGTGGTTTTGGCAATTTAATTTATCATCATCTGTACCTATTTATTCATTTTTTCCACTTTTCTTTTGGGATTGCGGGTTTTCTGTTTAACCTATACCATTTATATCCTTACTGTCTTCTAAGATCTTAATCAAACCAAAAGAATCTATCATCTATCTATAGAATTTGCAAGCCTATATTATATCATATAATTTTCTTATTTCAGATGAGTTAAGGGAGGAGCTTGGCCGAAAAGAAAATATTGAGTATTTTAGAGAAATGGGCAAAGCAATCGTCGACGAGTCCCTCAGGGTTGGAGACAAGATGTCTAAGGATGAGTTGCTGGGCATCACAGGCAGTTTTAGAACCATTACCGTTGACTAAATAATAACAAATATCACCTAGAAAGCCTTCACAGCTCAGTTGGTAGTAGCTCTGCCTTGGGTGCCGTGGGTTCGATCCTCACAGAGAATATTTTGTGTGATGAATGTAGATGTTTGTTCACTATCCAGGTGTTATTGAAAGTATGTCTTTACAAAATAAATGTATAAAGGTATTATATCAGGTGTCCGGTTCTTATAATTCAAGCTTAGCTTAGTTTGGGACTAGATAGTACTGTGTGAAATGTAGGCCAATAAAAACAAGTCCAGATATAACAATGTTCCTTAAAAAAATTATTAAGACAGTTCACTAACATACGAAAAAGTTAATATTGGCGGGACTTATACACATCGCTATCTAGCACCAATCTAAGTAAATCGTGTAGAGTAAAATGAAGATATTGTAGTGAATGATAATTGATAATCTACATTCATGTTTGAAAAAGTTGTCGAAATGGTATAAAGGCTATAAACATCGCATCGTTTTTCATCTTAACAGTAGTGTACATTTTAAAAGTCATCATCTTTTAATGATAATTAATTGTTGTAACGGAACTTGATAACTGCTTGAATACTTTTTTTTATATTTTTGAATACGGTAGCACAACTTACCTACGAAAGTTCCATAAAAATGTTCTTTGTGGAAATCGAATTCACAACAACGTCAAAGTTTTGGCTGTAGTTTTGGAGTATACTCAATTTTTGAAAAATGACGTTCTGAATTAATAACAAACGTAAAAAGTTGCCTGCTAACAGATATAATGTTGAAAATGGCTTTTATTCTTATTCGCCGCCATTTGATAGCGCCTCTATAAAGTATACCTGTCACTGTCTGACACATACACTTTCCATATCAACCAAAAGAAATAGCAATAAACTTATCGGTATTTTAGCTAATGGAGCATTTAGTGACCTTAAGAGTAAGGCCATAACCCTCATACTATAAAATGGTGCTTAAATTGAAATAATGTTTAAAATTTGTGCTGTCTCTGTTTGCCATTACGGATTGGTAAGAGATGGCAATAGTTTAACCTTAGTTTATCGTTTGACAGATTTTTTGTAATAAGGCCGTTGGTGTCCATTATTTTCAGTCTATTACTCGCTACAGTTTTAGCTGTAACTGAAACAAAGTTACCTACTTCAAGCGATTTATTAGCGAGATGCCAACTATCGGACAAAGTTTATTTTTTAAATTGTTACTTGCAGTAGCATAAGGTTAAATTCATTCATTTTAAAATTTCCATACAAGTGATCGCAATGTACCGAGAATTGTGTTTGGGCAAACATTATTCTAAATAGACCATATGGTCGCTTATTGCCTACCTTCGTTCTTACCGGTATTTTTGTTACTATTACCGTCAAATTACTTCTCATTCGCATGTTGCAACATTTTTGAGGGTTAAAACACTGAATGATGTTATAACAAAAAACACTGAATCAAACGATAACAATAACAAATCGCAAACAACTAAGTTTTGGAGAATAGCAATACAATGGTTCTGTAATAATTTTATTTTGATCCAAACAAGTTGTCCTATCAAAAAGTTACTTTTAAGTAAGTACTACGAAAGACTACTCTTTTTGATCGAGTGAGCGAAGCGAACGAAGATCTTAGTTTCAACTTGGGCGATTTGGCATTTTATGTATGTATGTATGTTTGTCTGGCGATAACCTTAGAACCGTTGATCCGATCTGCATGAAATTTGATATGTCGATAGCTTGTACTTGAGAAATTTACTGGTAAGTATATGAGTAAAATCGGATGAAGGGTTTTTGAGATATGGGGTTTTTTAAGAGGGCAAAAATAAAAAAAGTTACATAAAAAAATCAAGTTATATGTCATATGAAAGGGCTTTGTTCGGATATTCCAAAACCATTTCTACTTTTTTTCTAGGACGCCCGGTTTTTGAGATACAACAAAAAAGTAAAATTAAGATAACCAACGATCCAAGAGCTCCCATCTCTAAGAGTTTCGTTGAAATCAAGGTTTTTCTACTGGTCGGCCAGTTCCTTTGCTTTTTCTTATTTCTTTTTCTTGAAATAAATTAAGGAGGTACTCAGTTCTTATAAAATGGTGACAACGACCAGTTCTGATGATGGAGCCAAGGTCTGTTCAACGGAACTCTTCAATAAATAGGCCAATAGAGTTGAAACTTGGTTACCATATCAAGTTAGTATGCGGTAATCAGAAAAAAGTCCAAACATAATGTTTGAACTTGCCTCTGACTGCCTTCTCAACGTTTTGGTGCGTTCGTCGGATCGCATCACGAGATCTCAGTTCGGGGCGAACCACTAGTCTATAGTTTTTTTTTGAGTATGTAAAATTTTGCTTATGAATGAGCCGATGAATATTGGCAATGAATATAAATATGTTATTTGTTCATGCATTACTGCGTATGCTTAATATATGTTAAGGAAAGGTTAAATAGGAATATAATCTAGTAGGTATAAGGAAATAACAATATTAATTTGTGATAAACATAAAAATAGGAGCGATACTGGCTAACGGAAGCATAAAAAAACAAATGTATTCAGAATAAAATTATTAAATCTAATGGTGGGACTTCACATCGCTATTCGGTATTCGTTTATTTGATTATTATGCAGCTTTATTGTGTAGAAGTCCGAAGAGCTCGAACACACCGTCCACTCATCGTCACGAACACGGTATTCGTGTATTCGTCATGTTCGTTGAAGCACTGGTAGTCTGGTAGCGGCCCGGCTTCCGATTCTAAGGTCGTGGGTGCGGTCGTGAACCAAATGTCAGTACTCTCAAACGGTGAAGGAAAACATCGTGAGGAAACCGGCATGTCGTAGAACCTAAAAAATTCTATAACATGTCAAGTGCTCGAAAGGAGCCTCTTGAGGCGCACTTAAAATCCTTCCACCACACTGTTTTGAAAGAAACTAGTAGAAACTAGTTTAGTAGAAACAAGAGAGAGAGAGACATGTTCGTAAAAAATAGGCAAATATTCGGCGAATAGGATCACTAAACATCGTCGTATTTGCGAAAATAAGACAAATACGCGAACACCAATAGCAATATGAGGTGCCACAATAAGAAATTGTACGGACTGCTACATGTCTGGAAGAGCTAATTATCTTCTAGTAAATATCCATTATAGCGATAAGACCGTCCATTTTGATTTGCTAAGGCTTTTGAACTTGTATAATTACATTATCTGTTTTATTTACTTGCAGTGTAAATTAAAGATTTATCTATTAATCTATCCTATCTGGAAGCGATCACTCTTATTTATAAGACAGCCCATTGTACAAACTTCACTTTCTTGTTTTAAATGCTCTTGTGCTTTGCAAAGAGTTTTCTGTATCCAGTTTTCTGTATAACTGGCCTCAAGCCAGTTACACTGCGTTTTTAGCATTGTACGTATCTGTCTTTGTATGGCGCCACTGTATCTTTCTTTGTAAGCCCATACACCAACGCTGTATGGGCTTGAGCTATTACAGCAAATGCTGAGTGGTGTCTTTTTTTGCCATCAAAATTGTAGCAGCTCTTTTATAAAATTCGATTTTTAACAGACAAAATAAAGATTTTTCTATTCTATTCTATTCTTTTATTTTGATACATATCTGAATGAAAGAAAGATACGTGCGATTGAGATGATAGTATCTCTTCTACATCGCATTGGAATCGCGACAAGCTCGCGGTTGCATCGATGCACCGGTTATATCGGTATTTACCGGGATACAGCTATCTTAAAGACTTTTTAGTGTTTTCTTCTGATTCAATTGAATAAATATCTTTTGACTTTGACCCTGACTATCAATTATAGATATAATTTATAGTTATTATTAATTATAAAGAACGATAGAATGGAAGAAAGATACGTGCGATAGAGATGATAGTATCTCTTCTACATCGCATTGGAATCGCGACAAGCTCGCGGTTGCATGGTTGCACCGGTTACATCAGTATTTACACCTATCTTTAAGACTTTTTAGTGTTTTCTTCTGATTCAATTGAATAAATATCTTTTGACTTTGACCCTGACTATCAGTTATATAAATGTTATGTTTGTTTGTGTACGCTTCAAAAACTCAAAAAGTTCTGCACCGATCGAGCTGAAATTTTAGCATGATATATAATCCGCATCAAGGATTGTTTTTATACCATTCAATCACAATGTGCCACAGCGAAGCGTGGCAGGGAACAGCTAGTTATTTATAGTTATTGTTAGTTATATCACCATTTATGAGTGACATTATCCGTCAAATATAAATATTTAAGTTTCTCAATTGCTATCTTTTGAACACTAACAAAAATAATCCATCTCTACTTTAGACTTGTTAATAAAAAAGAACGATTTTTGTCTGATCTCAATCCTTACTGGGCGTTGGTAAAACCCGCCTTTAGTAGTAAGTAAGTAGGAGTCTTCATAAACTAGAAATATTGCCTAATTTTTTAAACGTTTTCATACACTCAACCAAAAAAATTTACGCATATATACAAAAAAAATGAGAACGTAGGGGCATAGCTGACGGTTTTGTTTAATTATATAAAAAAATAAGAACAATTAGGGGAGTAAATAGTCGACTACGAAAAGCTGTTTTGGTCAATAATTCTGTACCTAAAACGGTCTGAGCTGCAGTTGTCCCTTTCTTGCTTGGGGCGCAACGGTGTCATGCAGCGAGACAGAAACATTTTATTCAACTACCTATTTTTCAAAAGTCTCTCATCTCTCATACTTTTTTTAACAGAAAAGCTCTTGGTGTACGACCTGTTTTGAACTTTGATCCCACGACCTTAGGATGTGAAGGCGGGGCTGCTACATGAAATGATTGATCTAAATGATTTAGACAGATGATTTATCTATTCAATACAAACACATGCTACTGCAGTAGCAGGTTCATGTGTATAAAAAACGTAACCGATCATCACGATTTATTTTTATTTAATTACCTTGTCATCTATCAATGGTTAATCTGATAGCATAAGAGCTGATTTCACCATGCTCTGTTAGTTACTAATCAAGGATTAACAGGCCTTTAAATCTAACCTTAGATGTCAAACGCGTACATTTTGACATATTTAACGGCTCTTTAATCCTTTGTTAATCTAACAGAGCATGGTGAAATCAGACCTTAATATGATTCAAAGAACTTTAGGTATTAAGTGTTGTAGTATATCACTACCTTAATATTTAAGGCCTTACTAAGTACAAAAAATCTGTAAAACGATAAAATATGCTTAAAATATTGCCATCTCTTACCAATACGTAATGGCAAACAGAGACAGCGTTAATTTTAAGTATTATTTAAATTTAAGCACCGTTTTATAGTATGAGTAGTAGTACCTTATAGTTTTCAAACAATAGTGGTGGACTTTCCACATAGCACTATTTTGCCTCGTACTACGCAAAGCTTGCAATATTACCCAATAGCTGATATAATACTTACATACGTTTTTTATACATAAATTAATACATGATAACACCCAGATATACCTACAACAAATATTTATGTTCATCATACAAATGTTTGTTCTCGGTGGGGAACCCATGGCATACAGTGATTTTCTAGCAAAAATATAAATTTTTCTCTGATTACAAAGTAGGTAAATTCGGCCATTTTTATCAAGCTTCAGTAAAAAATATTTGAATATTAACAAAACTGACGGCATAATACAAACACGTTGTCAAAAAAGCGTTTGCAACTTTTTATAATGAGGATAATTAAAGTAAATATTCCGAGTAGGTATAGGCAGGTCATTATGAAGGTTGTTAATGTTACTACACCTAGCATGTTATTATAAAAACATAAAACAGCTAGTTAAATGTTTATATAATGACGCATTTATAAGCTCAGCGGGTTGTTAAAATATGGTACAGGCTGCAACAAAATTAGAATAACATTTGTTTTATTTTTATTTTTTCTAGTACCTACAACGTGTAACATAATACCCCTATAACCCCGGAAGCAGGGTATTCTACAGGTCATGGCGAACAACTTTTGATATAAGACTTTGAAATTTCGAAGTTTTCCATTACTGAAATGTCTCATAAACTTTTCACCAAAATGAAACTAATACAACATGACGCAGCCCTATTTACAGCTGTTTTGTGTTGCGACCTTTGATTGTGAACTGTATATAGATAAAATAGGTATCAAAACTACCACCAATTAGTAAACGCAAATAGCGTATGTACCAAGGTCACGTACACATTATCAGGGTTGTTGCAAAGGACATATTTCATTTTTGGTTTGGTCTATGTACACTACATAGATTGAAACAAATAAATAGAAGATAGCAATGCAGCATAATTCATTAATTTGTAGGCAAATGATGTTGCGATAGTTTTTTTACTATATTTACAGTTTTAGAGCTGCCATGACAGTCTTTATTTGACGATTGACATGACGTATGCATTTTGCATTAGTTAGACAGTTTTGTTGCTTTTTTTACAAAAATGAGTTCCACTGTTAAGCTTGACAAATACAACAGTTGTCAAAGTAACACGTAACACGTTTCACGCATGTCAGTGCGCCATATTTTTAGTGCATTGTGTTGTTCTCTTTGAGCAAGAAAATCTTAGGAGACGAAGTAAAAATGAAGAAAATAAGCAGTTAAAAAGAGTTACTATATTGTTAAGCGATATTTTTATACATTGTACACAGAACCAACCCGGGCTCCATAAATTTATGAAACAACTCTTTTCTGAGAAAATATTAATTTAACTTTTGTATGGGAATTTCGAAAACGAAAACGGCAAGGTATTCCAGTACTTGGTCTGATCTCTTGGTCTTTGGCCTTACAGGGGTATTAAAACACGTTTAAAAACTGATTTTGAAAAAAAAAACATTGTGGATCTCCAAACATGATTCAAAACTCGTTTCGATTTGAGAAAAGGTAGGTTATCGAACTTTTACTTTTGATACTTATTGTTTAGGGCCATTGATCAGGATCAATGGCCCAAACAATAAGTATCAAAAGTAAAAGTCATCACTGGGATCAGGATCCCAGTTTTATTTTATACTGTCTTCAGAAAAAAAGGGGGCTATGACGTTGGCTGTATTTAATGGATAATTTAGTTAATTTTGGGATTTCCTTCTTGGTGCATTACCTTAAATCAAATAAAAAGAGACTTATTATTAATGTTTCCTTTATATTTGTCTATACGCTTTCCTATTTTTTAAGTATTTCCTTGTTTTTTTTTCTTTTAATTGTTTGGTATGTTTATGTGTGTTTCTTTTAGGAAATAAATGTCTGTTATAATTATAGTACCTACATTTAGGGCAGGTTTGATCAACTAAACTCAACAACGCGTCAGATTAAAATATTTCTAATCTCTTCTCTATCTCTAATCTCTAATATATATAAAAATGAATTGCTGTTCGTTTGTCTCGCTAAAACTCGAGAACGGCTGGGCCGATTTACCTGACTTAGGTTTTGAAATGTTTGTCATAGTCCAGGGAAGGTTTAAACGGACAGAAAATATGGAAAAATTGCGAGGATAGGTGATACGAAGTACACCGGGTCATCTAGTATATCTCTATCTCTATCTTCTCTTCTCTAATCTCTAATACTATAAGAATCAAAGTCCTGACTGACTGACTGACTGACTGACATAAAGACAACGCACAGCCTAAACCGCTGGTCCTAGAGACTTGAAATTTGAGGAGTACATAGGTCTTATGGCGTAGAGGTGTACTATGAAGGGATTTTTGGAAATTCAACCCCTAAGGGTGTAAAAAGGGTTGAAAACATTTGTATGAAAAATAATAGTCCTTGAACCTACAAACTTGAAACTTGGAGTACATGTACTCCAAGGTTAAAAAATAGGAAAGGCATTTTTAGTTTTTTTAAACTACCCTTAGTAAGTGTGCAAAGGGATGTGAAAGTTTGTATGGGAGTTTTTTGACGCGTGGTGCGATTGACTTAAAATTTGGGATAGATATACTACGAAATAAATAATTAAGAATGACACTTTTAATTTTTGATGCTTGACCCCTACAAATGGTGCAAATGACTGTAAAAGTTAGTATGGGAGATACTAGATACTAATATACAAATCAAAGCGAAAGTTACGATGTTTGGATGTTTGTTGCTCAATCACGGCTTACCACTTTAACGCGCGCGAAGCCGCGAGAAGCTGCTAGTAATAAATATATAAGTCAAATAGTTATAGTAGTAGTAGCACTGAAGGCGGAAAAAAAACCACCCCGAGGTCATTTATCATGGTCAGTTTAGACATAGAATAATAATTAACCTATTGACTAATATAAAATGAAAATATTTAGATATTAAGAAATCAGAAATCAGAAATTATTTATTGAATTATAACTGTAGTATAAAAAAGATCTTATAGCTTAAGATACTTTATCGATATTTAGCATTATAAGAGCTGTTGCCAACTCTGGTTACGGCGTTATAAGGTCGCCTTAAGCTCTCTTAAGACTAGTGGTCACCCACCCAAATAGAGAACGCCTACTAGCTGTGAGTTTCCAATACCGGAACATCAACACACCAGTTCTTTCTTTCATAGAGCACTGGCGGTCTAGCGGTAGTGGCCCCGCCTTCCGATCCTCAGGTCGTGGGTTCGAAACCGGTCGTGCACCAATGAGTTTTTCTGTTCAAAAATGTACGTGCACAATGCCAGTACTGTCAAACGGTGAAGGACAGCATCGTGAGGAAACCGGCATGTAATAGAATCTAAAAATTTCTATAACATGTGTCAAGTGCTCGAAAAGAGCCTCTAGAGGCGCACTAAAAACCCTTTCACCACACTGTTTCGAAAGACTTTAGTGACACGACAAGAGAAAACTAATTCTTTCAAAACAGTGTGGTGAAAGGATTTAAATTGCGCCTCAAAGAGACTTCTATCGTGCACTTTGACAAATGTCTTACAACTTTACATTATGTTCTACGACATGCCAGTTGTGCTCACGATGTTTTTCTGTTTGTTTGGCAAGATTGTGTGTCGAATGTGCCACAAACGGGGAGAAGAAGAAGAAGAAAGTCACGTGGAGTTTCTCCTAGTGGACCCGCGCTCACTTAGATTACGAGCCTTCTCACTCACGTTGGTATTTCCACTGCTAAAACAATAACGCGGGTGGCGCTAGTGATGGGTGAATGTATTCATCATCATTGCATAATTTCAAAGTGATCCTTGTGATTGTACTGAATAAAGACCGTTTTGATTTTGATAATGAGATGTTCCCGTTACTTCCCACGCTTCGTCTTCAAGTTCGTGGTCGCCTCTCGAATGGCGAACCTTTATTCCCCAGCTATATACCCTCAATTAATTTATAACAGGATGCCAATATGAGCGTTGATGACAAAATTGCACTTAAGTGCGAACGTTAACAAAACAAGTTAGTCAATGAACAAAAACAGTAAAACAATACAAATGATTTAATCATTTTTAATACAATAATTAATTGATGCAGAATCACTCGCGTGATTTCTTTGCTAATGCAAAAAACCGGCCATGTGCGAGTCGGACTCGCGCACGAAGGGTTCCGTACCATTATCTATAAAAACGGTATAAAAATCACTCCTAAATATTTCTTTTATTCTTATTTTTAGTATTTGTTGTTAAAGCGGCAACAGAAATACATCATCTGTGAAAATTTCAACTGTCTAACTATCACGGTTCATGAGATACAGCCTGGTGACAGACAGACAGACAGACAAACAGACGGACGGACAGCGGAGTCTTAGTAATAGGGTCCCATGTTACCCTTCGGTACGGAACCCTATAAAACGTTGATTTGAAACAACTATAATCTAAAAAAGGAAATAAAGTAAATTTGAATTTAAATTTGATGGAATTTAATCTGTGGTTTTTATGAGAGGTGACGCAAAAGCCGGTGCTCTGACGTTTGCATGACTTACCTGTTCTTCTCGAAAGGAGCCTCTAAAGGAGCACTTAAAATCCTTTCACCACACTGTTTCGATAGAAACTAGTGATACGACAGGAGGAGGACCTGTTCTTCTAGGCTTGATCGCATGGAACTGGCACCTAGTTTCACCTACAAAAAGAGCTCTAGGTACTACTCGATAAGAGCTCTTTGTACATAGCGATGCTGCTTGGCGGCAGAAAAAAGCGTGGTGGTAGTACTTCTCCGGACGAACCCTTCACAAAGAGCTCGGGGAAGTACTACCACCACGCCTTTTTCTGCCGCCAAGCAGCATCGCTGTGTTTCGGTTTGAAGAGTGTGGTTGCCGGTGTAATTACAGGCACATGAGGTTTAACATCTGTATGCCTCAAGTTGATGGACGCAGGGCAGTGCATCGTAAGGCACGTTCCTATTGTGCGTGACTTACGAGGCAATGCTTTGTTATAGGTGATGGTTACCACTTAACATCAGGTGGGCCATATGTTTGTTTCACCAGCTAGTTGTATAAAAAAAAAACCTAGCTCTAATACCCCGTTTACACTCAGCTCATGTCCGTGGAAATGTGCAGAGATATGGGATGGGACTTGGGCAATGCGAGAATGTGAACAGGCCACTTCCATGTCCACTCGCGTTGCCGCCACGCTGCCACATTGCCGGCGACGCTACCAACATTTCCGTCCACGCGAATGGCAGCGCGAATGTCTAAATGTAAACGCAGTATAAAACAATTCAAAGTGCTCCTTGTGTTTCAATTTATTAAATACTATTTAACTTTAATTTAGATTGATCATTAAAAAAACAAATAACTTATTGCTTTCAAAACTCCTGTAAAACCTCTGTAGCGTAATGAGTAAGTAACCGCGGTTGAAGCAAGCGATGCAGGTTCAGTCAATGCGTCGCGATAAATCATGGCTATCATAAAACATACATACAACTAGTAGTTCGCCCCGAACTGAGATCTCGTGATGCGACCCGACGAACGCATCAAAACTTTGAGTCGGTAGTAGTCAGAGGCAAGTCCAAACATTATCTTTGGACTTTTTTCTGACTACCGCCTACTAACTTGGTATGGTTACCAAGTTTCAACTCTATTGGCCTATTTATTGAAGAGTTCCGTTGAACAGACCTTGGCTCCATCATCAGACCTGGTCGTCGTCACCATTTTATGAGAACTGAGTACCTCTTTAATTTATTTCAAGAAAAAAAAATAAGGAAAATCAAAAGAACTGGCCGACCAGTAGAAAAACCTTGATGTCAACGAAACTCTTAGAGAAGGGAGCTCTTGGATCGCTGGTTATCTTAATTTAACTTTTTAAATTTTATCTCGAAAATCGAGCGTCTCAAAAAAAAAGTAAAAATTGTTTTGGAATGTCCAAACAAAGCCCTTGCATATGACATGTAACTTGATTTTTTTATGTAACTTTTTTTATTTTTGCCCTCTTAAAAAACCCCATATCTCAAAAACCCTTCATCCGATTTTACTCATATACTTACCAGTAAATTTCTCAAGTACAAGCTATCGACATATCAAATTTCATGCAGATCGGATCAACGGTTCTAAAGTTATCGCCAGACAAACATACATACATACATACATACATACATACATAAAATGCCAAATCGCCCAAGTTGAAACTAAGATCTTCGTTCGCTTCGCTCACTCGATCAAAAATGTATGTATGTTTTTTAATACTCTTTGCTCATAGAACAAGCTGATGGCCCACCTGATTTTAAGTGGTAACCATCATAAAGCATTGCCTCGCAAGTCACTCACGATATGATTGTTCGATAATATTTTTTTTGTAGTAGTGAAGTCAAGAACGGGATTTAGATCATTAAAAAAACTTAAAAAATCTTCATCAGTCGATTCCTAGATGACGTAGTACGTACCGCAACCTAAAGTTTCCTTTTTTTGATCCAGCACAGTTACTATCAGTAAACAAGTTAACAACACCCCCCCCCTTCACACCTCTACAAACAAACTTGCTTGGGATTCTTCTGTGAAACCTGGACTCTCAAGAGACCTGTGTAATCAGAGGAATCCCCACAGGATAAAAACACGCATTGACTCAAACACCCGCCATACATAACACCTCTCGACATAAACACACACGAAAAAAACACAAAAACGTACACGTAGACACACGCAGCACTCTCACCTAAAGCTGATATGCTAAGGGTAAAAACTAATATATTATTTTTTATTAGTTCTATTTAGTTCAGTATTTCTTTTTGTTTATGTTTATACAAGGTGTTCCATAAGTTGTGTATATAAACTTCAGGGGGCTACAGTACCCATCAATATGAACAACTTTTTCTAAGGAACCAACACTGTGAACGCGAAAAAAAAAAACAGCTGTTTCATACATAAGTTCAATACGTACCAGGCTAAAATGTATGAAACAGCTGTTTTTTTTTCGCGTTCACAGTATTGGTTCCTTAGAAAAAGTTGTTCATATTGATGGGTACTTTAGCCCCCTGAAGTTTATATACACAACTTATGGAACACCTTGTATATGAGTACATAACATTGTAACCAAAATATGGACATAGAAGAGCGGGGTCTTCTGACACAAGTATTTTTTTACTTAAGAGAAAAATAAATAAAATGTAATTTGCGCTACTGAAATAAATAAATAAAAAAAACACAGTAAAAGCACTTTCTATTTAGAACCCTACCTCTACTACTCGTATCACCTCCTAAAACCGATCCGTAATTTCCCGAAAGAAAGATTAGAATTTTTACATTCACCAAAGTCAAAGTCAAAAGGTATTTATTCAGTTGAATCACAAGGATCCCTTTCAAACGTCTTCGAACTAGATGAATCTAGGTGCCAGTTCCACGCAACCAAGCTTAGAAGAACAGGCAACAAACTTACAGCTTGGTTCCTACCATTCTTCCCGCGACCTTTACATTGTTCCAAATACGCTTGATAACGTTGCCATGTGTGACACACTTTACATGTTAGATACATTGTAATATCATGAGAGAAACGGCCAAAATCTGCCGGCTGCTACAAGATAACCGCTTAGAGTTTATCAGGGGCCTTGTCCAAAAAATTAAACGTATTGTATCCCTAACTACAACCGAATAAGGTCGAATATCGCCAAGAAACGTTACACCACAAATGTCTAAATTCATTCGTGATTAGACCTCTGTTTCGTACGAGACGTGATCTCTCTCAATGCCCAATCCCTGTTTAGAAAAACACCAACCAGCTAATAGTAGCACCTTATCTGAAGTAAACATTATTTTGTATATAAAATGTAAATTGATTACCAACATTAGCAACACAAAATTATCGTACGTTCGAAACATTTTCAATGTCAGTTTTGAACCGAGTGCCAAACAAGCCGGTACAATGCAAAGTTTAGCTCTCGACCCGATGCTAAGGTATAATCCAGATACGATGGTGAAGGTGCGAAGTCTTTATAACCTTGATAAGCCAGGCCAAATGGATCAGGCTGTGGATATTCTGGATGCTTGGGTGCAGAAGCAAGAACACTTTATGAAGAAGGACTTCTGTAAGTACCTACCAAATATATATTCATGCCTTGTCTGATAAATATTGTTTTAGTAGAACTATTTGCGAACGAGTTCGGGAAAGTACTACCGCTGTTTTTATTTTTATCACCAAGTAATGATGCTCACATTGCTGTGTTAGTGGGTAGGGTGAGACTTAACGCCCGTACATCTTAAGTGACGGACGTAAGGCAATGTATTGTAGGACCGTTTCTATCCTATCCATCAGCATCTGTACTTTCCGAACAGCATTATCTAGCCCCAAACTAAGCACAGCTTGTAAAATATGGTATCCAGATAGCTGATATTATACATACATACGTTTTGTAAATACATACTTATAATATGACACCCAGACAGAGAACAAACATCTATGTTCATCACACAAATGTCTGTTCTCGGTGGGGACCGAACCCACGGCCTACGGCGCAGAAGGCAGAGTGACTACCAAACTACCAACTGAGCTGTGAAGGCATTGATGGCTGTGGCATTAGTATTCAAAAATAAATGTTTCGGAAGGTTATATAAGAATATGTCTTTTGCAAATGACACTTGCTGTAACCCTTCTAATGGTTCATATTCATTTATTTGTTTTAAACCATAGGGACTTTTGTGGTACGTTATGGAACATTAAGTTACACAATGATAATACATTTTCACTAGAAACATATTTTTTCATACTTCTTGGTGATGGAACAAGCAAATGACCCACCTGATGTTAAGTGGTAACCATCATCCATAACAAAGCATTAACTTGCAAGTCAGAACTTGCCTTAGATGAACGTGAACGTGCATACAGATGTCAAGCCTCATATGCCTGTAATAACACTGGCAACCACACCCTTCAAGCCGAAACACAGCAACGCTGCTTTGCGGCAGGAATATGCATGGTGGTAGTACTTCTCCGGACGAGCCCTTCACAAAGAGCTCTACTACTCTTGTTGATATGCAGCTGTATAGGGGCCGGCTTAATACCTACCTATAAATGTGATAAAGGTCTTATACAAAAATAAAATACTGTTGACCCCATGCATCGCCATAGGATCTTGTTAACCCCATACATTGCCGTGGGATATTATATTGGCGTAGAATTGGACCACTTTATCTCCTCCCTTCGATATCGATGGCCCTGACCCTGTTCAAAAGAAACACAGCAATGCTGATTGATTCATAATTTATTTATTCGTTTGTAAAAACAGGTTATTTTTACATTTTTTTTTTTTTTATACCATTAGCTAATGGAACAAGCAGATGGCCCACCTGATGTTAAGTGGTAACCATCACCTATAACAAAACATTGCCTCGTAAGTCACGCACGATAGGAACGTGCCCTACGATGCACTGCTCTGCGTCCATCAACTTGAGGCATACAGATGTTAAGCCTCATGTGCCTGTAATTACACCGGCAACCACACTCTTCAAACCGAAACACAACAACGCTGCTTGGCGGCAGAAAAAGGCGTGGTGGTAGTACTTCCCCGGACGAGCCCTTGACAAAGAGCTCTACTACTCTTAAACATAAAAGTAGATGGTAAGTATTGATCTCTGTGCTTTACCTGGCGACATACAAACATTAAAGAGCAGGTAAAATTAAATTGTGATGATCGTAAAAAAATAATTTAATTACAATATTAAATCTGAAGGTCTATCTTCCAAAACTACACACGTACTTAGTAGGCTTTTCCTAATAGAATTTTTTTAGTTGAACCTCGAATAGATTTGCAACGGAAATCTCTAATATACAGTAGTAGAACTCTTTGTGAAGGGCTCGTCCGGGGAAGTACTACCACGCCTTTTTCTGCCGCCAAGCAGCGTTGCTGTGTTTCGGTTTGAAGAGTGTGGTTGCCGGTGTAATTACAGGAACATGAGGCTTAACATCTGTATGCCTCAAGTTGATGGACGCAGGGCAGTGCATCGTAGGGCACGTTCCTATCGTGCGTGACTTACGAGGCAATGCTTTGTTATAGGTGATGGTTACCACTTAGCATCAGGTGGGCCATCTGCTTGTTCCATCAGCTAGCTGTATAAAAAAAATACCCTTTAGAAGTGTTTTATGGAAGTTGATGTTAGAAATGCATGGCGCTCGTACTTCCCCGGACGAGTCCTTCACAAACACTTCTACTACTAAATAAAATAATATCGTAATAAGCCATAAATAATCCCAGTCATGTGAAATACCGATACGAACTACATACTAATATAAATCAGATTTCAAGGTCACTTATGAATATTTAATTAAATAAATATTGGTGGATCTTCCACAACAAATCCATTCTTATAATACTTATATAATAACAACCATTTGCTATTAACAAGGTGTAAAGATACCAGTGCTGAAAACTTCAGAGGGCTAAAGTACCCATCAATATGAATAACTTTTTCTAAGGAACCAACACTGTGAACGAGAAAACAAAAACAGCTGTTTCATACATTTAAGCCAGGTAGGTATTGAACTTTTGCATGAAACAGGTGGTTTTTTTTCGTGTTCACAGTGCTGGTTCCTTATAAAAAGTTATTCATATTGATGGGTACTTTAGCCCCCTGAAGTTTTCAGCACTGGTATTGTAACACCCTGTTTACACACAAGTTATCTGCTAAATTTGATACTAGATAGCGTTGTGTGAAATGTCCACAAATACGTGTTTATTTATTTATCATCATCATCATCAACCACAGCACGCATATGCATTTCCAGGAAGAACGATTCTTAGCCCTCTCCATCCACGGATTTCCTACGATCCTCACGATTCATCAGGTATGAGGGCTTCCTTCGCCTTCCAGTTCAGTCACCATTCGAGAACCTTAATTCCCAAGCAGTTCTCAGCTATATACCACTCCATGCAGCTATATATATATATGTTAAAATACCACTCCTGAAAACTTCAGGGGGCTAAAGTACCCATCCATACCCAGCTGTTTTTTTTTTTCGCGTTCGCAGTGTTGGTTTCTTAGAAAAAGTTATTCATATTGATGGGTACTTTAGCCCCCCGAAGTTTTAAATACAAGTATTGGAACAATTTTTGTATATATGTTCAAGCTATATGACATGCCTATTGTCACTTCAATATACTGCTTCTGCTTGATATACTGGTTACTAGTCTTCGGATTTCCTCATTTCTTATATATTCATACTGAACTTATATATCCTCCCATCTTTCTATATCGAACCTACAACCTACCGCAGAAGGCAGAGGTACTACCAACTGAGCTATGAAATTAGGCATGTGTAGGTATTTATGTTTAAAATCTTTTTTAGCTAGAGAATATTTGGAAAGAGTGATAATACAATTGAAAGGTTCCGTGGAGCGAGCCAAATCACAGTTGGAGAAAATCTGCAACATACGTACAATGATGCCGAAATTCTTCGAAATACACAATCCTGAACTTCAGTTGAAGGATCTCAACGGCTATGTGTAAGTGAAAGAACCAATGTGGTGAAATTACAATATTAAAGAGAAACAAGATCAGCAGAACCTGACGGAAAATCGTCAGGTTCTGCTGATCTGAAATGCGTCATCATCACCTGCTTTAACAAGTTGGCTTGAGAGCACTAGTTAGTGGTCTAGTGGTAGCGGCCCCACCTTCCGATCGTGGGTTCCCAACAGGTCGTGCACCAGTAAGTTTTTCTGTTCAAAAATGTAGGTGCACAGTGCCAGTACACTCAAACGGTAAAGGAAAACATCGTAAAGAAACCGGCAAGTCATCGAACCTAAAATGAACAAAAAAAAAAAAAAATTTTTTTTGTTAAAAATTAAAGGAGTAATCAGACATCTTCCTTAACCTTATTTTAGCACTATGAGTCTATATAAAACTAAAGGAATATAAATATTAAACAGTTTAAAATAAAGGCTAGAAATATAGAAGAGTATACAATTAATAGGTAACAAATTGTGAGGTTGGAAGTGTCGATAATTTCACGAATTTATTTAAAAAAAACAAGAGCCGCACTAAAAAAAATGTTTCAAACCATGCTCAAATTTATAAATTACAAATAAAAACAGTACTGATTTGCCTACATGAAAACAATTCTATTTAGAAAAATAGGCTTATTTATTATAACTAGGTAATATAAAGAGTGCTATTTAATGACAACAAGTGCAGCTTGCCGTGTCTAAAAGTTTTGCCCGTCTGTTGAAATTAAACGGAGGAACGAAATACTGCCAAGAGTTTTTGCTCGCTGACGTCATGACCGAAATGCAACCAATAAATTACATACTTCAAAAATGCGAGGGACGAATTGCCCATATACCTCAAGAGGAGCCTCTTTGAAGCGAACTTAAAATTCTTTCACTGCACTGCTTCGAACAAACTGGTGACACGGCTAGAAGACAAACCTGCTGATAGACAGATGCCTCCTTTATGTTTGAGTATTTAAGTCTTTAAGTGTAGAACTTCGACCATAAATGGGAAATGCGGGTAAGAGTCGAGCGATTGCTCTTTGCTCTGACATCATCTTCGCGAGCTACTGCTCTCGAGTCGCGTGATTTCGCCCCAAACGCTTCTTTAATGCTGGCTTTTCGTTTGGCCTCTATGGCTTACGGTGGTCTCTTCGTGAGTTTGGCATATGTTGCTTCCCTCAGCCTCCTTTAAGTGTGAGGTGTTTTACCGTTGCCAACGCGCTTGACAGTTGCAGTTGTGTTGCTGCGGTGAAGGAAAACATCGTGATCGAGGGTCCCGTTTTACCCTTTGGGTACGGAATCCTAAAAAACAAGTTTACTCAAAACTTGACATAATAACTTACAGATTGTCCAACAACGCTTCGTCTTCTGGTTTGTGGTCGCCATTCGAGAGCCTTTTTTCCTTATTCTCGTTTTGCGACCTTTTGCTATTTTTTGTTTTTTTATATCTTACAGCAAAGTAGAAAAACAGGAAATTGATTACCGTATCCTTGAACGCCTGCAATACCAGAAAAGTCACTAGTCCGTTGCCGACCCTTCACTAAATTGAAACGCCTTATTTGAAGACTCCCATACTATACTTAATTTCTCTGGAGAATAGAATAGAAACAAGACAAATAAATAAACTTATATTTTTTTTTTCACAGTTCCCAGTGTCTTCTCCCAAACCTCACCAGTGAACAATACCGAATCTTTTTGATAAGGATCAATGGAGCTGGACCACATTCACCCCAAAAGTTTTTTACTGTCTTTCTATCCGGTATAATGGTAAGGCACCGTTTTAACGGATTCGAGGTGGCCAGTGTGGTGTAGGGGCACGGATATGTACCGAGCGTACGAGATTAAGAGTAGTAGCTCTTTGTCAAGGGCTCGTCCGGGGAAGTACTACCACCACGCCTTTTTCTGCCGCCAAGCAGCAACGCTATGTTTCGGTTTGAAGAGTGTGGTTGCCGGTGTAATTACAGGCACATGAGGCTTAACATCTGCCTCAAGTTGATGGACGCAGGGCAGTGCATCGTAGGGTACGTTCCTATCGCGCGTGACTTACGAGGCAATGCTTTGTTATAGGTGATGGTTACCACTTATCAGGTGGGCCATCAACTAGTTGTATAAAAAAAAGAGATGTTGAAATAAAGAATTTTAGAAATTCTTAGTTATGCACTTTTCTAAATCTTTGCTTTGGGTACCACAAAGCATAAGTAAAAATGTTTTCTCACAAACCAAAAGTTTGCTGGTAGATAATGCTATCCAGCACTAAGTTCGTCTATGTACGTACAGTATGTTTTATTTGTGCAATAAATAAGCACACGAACACATGACTGGAAAAAGAAGAGACATTATGAAAAACATGACATTTGATATAGGTCTGGTGGGTCTCTTACCCGATAGACCGACGACATCATGAGGATTGCAGAAAGTCGATGGATAGAGGGGGCTCAGAATCGTTTTTCCTGAAAATGTACAGGTCAGGCCTATGTCCTACAGTGAACTTCGTTAAGCGATGATGATGATGGTGTCTGTTTATTCTGTAACAGGATTGTGTGTTTTTTTTTAAATAAATAAAATAAAATAAATATTGGTGGACATTCCACACAGCACTATCTCGCCCCAAACTATGCCAAAGCCTGTGATATGGGAACCAGATAGCTATATACTACTTATATACTTTTTTTTGTAAATATATACTTATAATGTTATATAACACCCAGACAGAGAACAAACATCTCTGTTCATCACACAAATGTTTGTTCTCGGTGGGGATCGAACCCACGGCCTACGGCACAGAAGGCAGAGCTACTACTAACTGAGCTGTGAAGACTCTATAAGTGCAACATGGCTATTACTATGACTGAAATACCTACTGAAATATACAAGGTGTTAAAATACTAGTAACGAAAACTTCAGGAGGCTAAAGTACCCTAAAATAACCCTAAAATGTATGAAACAGCTGTTTTTTTCGCGTTCACAGAAAAGTTGGTTCCTCAGAAAAAGTTATTAATATTGATGGGTACTAAAATTTTAACATCTTCTTTATGTAATTTCGAAAAAATATTAATGTCTAGTTTATTTTTTCAGATAAATGAATACATAAAGTTACATGACTACTGTGACGGCATCATTGCTATTTGTGATTTGCGCGGCGTTCAGATCACGGAGCTCATAGGACAGCTCAATCTCACCGAGCTGCGGCAAATTGCCATTATTGGGATGGTAAGATGCTTTTTTTTATACAACTAGCTGACGGAACAAGCAGATGGCCCACCTGATGTTGAGTGATAACATCACCTATCAAAAAGCACCTCGCAAGTCACGCCAATAGGAACTTGCTCTGCGATGCCCGGCCTTGTGTCCATCAGGTATGCAGATGTAAAGCCTCATATGCCCGCATGCCTTCAAACCGAATCACAGCAACGCTGCTTGTCAGCAGAAATAGGCGTGGTAGTATTTCCTTGGACGAGCTCTTCACAAAGAGCTCTACTACACCACGCCTTTTTCTGCCGCAAAGCAGCGTTGCTGTGTTTCGGTTTGAAGAGTGTGGTTGCCGGTGTAATTACAGGCACATGAGGCTTAACATCTGTGTGCCTCGGGTTGATGGACGCAGGGCGGTTCCTATCGTGCGTGGCTTACGAGGCAATGCTTTGTTATAGGTGATGGTTGCCGCTTAACATCAGGTGGGCCATCTGCTTGTTCCATCAGCTAGTAGTATTAAAAAAAAAAAAAAAAAAAATATGCATTTAATTCGTATATCTTACTATATTTTCAATGTTTTTATTTACATGTCATTTCATTTGTAGTCGAAATTCTGGCGTATGCTTTTACGCTGTAGGCCGCGTTAAATTCCGGGTAAAAATAAATATAAATAAAAGAATTTTTGGATACAAAACACTCAAATGCTTGTAATTATTTTTGAATCGAAACTCGAACAGTTTTTTTGATAGATTCATAAAATATTTATGCCATTTATATCTGAGCATTGCTTTATGATATTTTATAATTGAAAAATTTGCAATTTATAGAGCTTTCAAGTAAAAAAATCTGATAAAAAGCAGAGTAAATTTTGTATTTTTCGACTTTTGAATAAGACTATCAATTTTTACGACAGAAACAGTTAATGTCAGTGCGAAGTCAAATGTATAAATAAAACATTTTAGGTTAGCGCAAATTTTTCCATCACATTTGGAATTTTAAATTTACTTGCACACTTGCACGATGCAGGTACTACCCATTTAAAATAAAAATCATCATCATCACCCTAAAGAAAGTCCACTGCGAGACATAAATAAAAATAAGAAGTCATTATAAATGTTACCAACTCGTGCCTGCTAGACTCATCTGTAATGTACTGTAACTTATTATGTCAATTTTTTTTTTTATACAACTTTCTGATGGAAACAAAGCATTGCCTCGTAAGTCACGCACGATAGGAACGTGCCCTACGATGCACTGCCCAGCGTCCATCAACTTGAGACATACTGATAAGCCTAATGTGCCTATAATAACACCGGCAACCACACTCTTCAACAACACAGCAACGCTGCTTGGCGGCAGAAAAAGGCATGGTGGTAGTACTTCCCCGGACGAGCCCTTCACAAAGAGCTCTATTACTGCTTTTCTTTATGATTACATCTATTAGGCTATCAGCAGGCCTAGCACGGGCAGAGGAAAAGTTGTCTTTCCATCGTTTTTATCTACTTGTCAGTAGAAATAAAGAGGTTTTTATCTACTTGTCAGTAGAAATAAAGAGAACTATTTCCACTGACAAGTAATAAAAACGGTGGAAAGACAACTTTTCCTCTGCCCGTGCTAGGTCTACTAATATCTATGAGATGATGTTTGGGTGCTGGAAAGGTTTACTCCATATTATCATAAGTTTTACATCATATTCTTCGTTTCAACATCGAAATCTTTGTTGCTCAATATGGAGATTGACTTACTCTTAAATTAATTTGTTTCATCTCCTATTTTTCAGGAAGGCTATGATGCCCGAGTGAAAGCACTCCATTTCATATCGACATCTAAAGCCATAGACCTGCTCATGAGAATAATGAAACAAGTTTTGAGTGCTAAAGTGGCAAACAGATTACACGTCCACAAAACACATGAAGAATTATATAAATTTGTCCCAAAAGCGTCACTGCCGAAAGAATATGGGGGTGATGAAATGACTTTGGACGCGTTGAATGGTAAGCATCGTTAAGATAAGTTAAGATAATTTATTTATTTTCTCTGGGCAAAAATTTATGGGCATACATGACATGCCATGACTTATTTAAGAGACACAATAAAACCAGTTAAACCTGTTGCGTATATGTATAGGTTTTAAAATAAAACCTGTAATACAGGTCACTAGTACCCTATTTTGCACAACAAGGGATAAAATCGATGTTGTTTTTTTTTAAAACTAGCTTATGGAACAAGCACATGGCCCACATAAGTGGTAACCTATAACAAAGCATTGCCTCGCAAGTTACGCACGATAGTAACGTGCCATACGATGCACTGCCCTGCGTCCATCAACTTGGGGCATACAGATGTTAAGCCTCATGTGCCTGTAATTACACCGGCAACCACACTCTTCAAACCGAAACACAGCGTTGCTGCTTGGCGGCAGAAAAAGGCGTGGTGGTAGTACTTCCCCGGACGAGCCCTTCACAAAGAGCTCTAATACTCTTGATCTTAGGGTAGTTTGAAATCACAGATTGCCGTCCAAATTCGTCTCATTCGTACAATTGAACATTTTTTAATTTCAACTTTCCCGCCAATTCAACTGCGTGCAGACTTTGTTCTTTTTTTATCTATATCCTTTTTTTATCTATATCCTTTTTTTTATCTATATCTATAATACAAGTTAAGAATAATTACAAAAAAAAGGTGCTATTTATATATTGTTGTGTTAGCGGGTAATATATGTTATGTTATTTCATTGCGGATTTAAAATAGCCGATTGGCGTATTGTTTATTTTAATAACTGAGCAATTTACGAGCATAATAGCCTTGGAAATTGCTTAGTTATTAAAATTTATATGGCAGAAAAAATTTAATTTTAATATTATGTACAAATAACCATACACTAACGCTATAATGAAGCCTATAAATCCCCTGATTGTGTGCGAGTGTATTGTGTGTGTATGTACCTGCTAAAACTTTTAAAACAACTTTAAAAAAAGCCTCCTCCGTTTTGTTTTGTTCTCAATTTGACTGTATTTTTTTTAGTTACGCGGTTTCTTCGTATTTTATACAAAGCGTCCCAAGACTATGCGACATGAAGGGAACCTTAAATATTGTAGATAGGATAATTCCGTGAAAGAAGACTTTTTATTTTTAACTTAGTAATGCTGCATTCAAAGATTTTTTTTTAAATTACTTGCTTCGTCTGGGAATCGAACTGACTCCAATGTAAAAAAAAACAATTCGTATTTTTATGATGCCAATCGAAAGAATGGACAAAAAAAAAATAATTACTCTTAAGTAAAATAGTATCTTAGCGAAAAGGAATAGTAGTATAAGGGTAGTAGAGCTCTTTGAGAAGGACTCGTCCGGGAAAGTACTACCACCATACCTTTTTCTGCCGCCAAGCAGCGTTGCTGTGTTCCGGTTTGAAAAGTGTGGTTGTCGGTGTAATTACAGGCACATGAGTCTGTATGCCTCAAGTTGATGCACGCAGGGCAGTGCATCGTAGGGCACGTTTCTTTCGTGCGTGACTTACGTGGCAATGCTTTGTTATAGGTGATGGTTACCACTTAACATCAGGCGGGCCATCTGCTTGTTCCATCAGCAAGTTGTATAAAAAAAACATGAATTTATTTTAATGTTAATTTTTTTGTTTGGTAGGTTATATTTCAATGATATATTCCCATAATGTATAGTCCCATATTACATTTTATTTAGCTATTTAAAAAAAATAACGAAAACCAAAAGTTTATAGCAAACTAGTGGCTTCCCGCGGCTTCGCACGCGTTGAAGTAGTGGTGAGCCGTGATTAAGCCACAAACATCCAAACATCGTAACTTTCGCATTCATTTGTATATTATTAGGGTAGGATTTAAAATACCTACGTAGGTATAAGAGATACCTATAGCCGTACATTACCTATATTAGGTAGGTAGGTATAGGTACTGAGTTTAGCACAAACATGACAAATACAACAAAGACAACCTTACACGAAAAGTATGTACTTATTTGTTCCTAGTTTCTACCCCAAAAACAAACGAAACGAAACAGCTTCACGACTTCCCGTGGCCTCAGGCACGGTAGATACCCTCAGATCTCTTCGTGACAACTCAAGATTCCCGTTTTTAGAATATCTCTTACAAACATTGACGCGTCGTTGTATATATCCTTTTTATTCGAGCGCAACGAAGGAGGGTAACGTTTTAGGAGTAGTTTTAGAAAATCAAACTGTCTTTTTTTTTATTTATCTACAGAACATGTTTTCTGTTACGCGTAGTGTAATTAACTTCAAACTTTAAAAATCTTCCACGCGTTAAAAATCTCCCATACAAAAATTGAAACTTTGGCTGTCTTTTGCACCCTTTGCAGGTTTAAAATACACCCTTAGTTTTTAAATATTGAAAACGTGATTTTAAATTATTTATTGTAGAGTATATTTACTTCAAGTTTGAAATCAATCGCACTACGCGTTAAAAAACTCCCATACAAACTTTGACATCCCTTTGTACACTTATTAAGGGTAGTTTAAAAAAATTAAAAATGCCTTTCCTATTTTTTAGCTTTGGAGTACATCTACTTCAAGTTTCAAGTTTTTAGGTTCAAGGAATACAATTTGTCATACCAACATTTTCAACCCTTTTTACACCCTTAGGGGTTGAATTTCCAAAAATACCTTCTTAGTACACCTCTACGCCATAAGACCTATTATACTCTTTAAATTTCAAGTCTCTAGGACCAGCGGTCAAAAAACTCCCATACAAACTTTTACATCCCTTTGCACACTTATTAAGGGTAGTTTTAAAAAACTAAAAGCTAGCTTAGCTTTGGAGTACATCTACTTCAAGTTTCAAGTTTTTAGGTTCAAGGAATACAATTTGTCGTACCAACATTTTCAACCCTTTTTACACCCTTAGGGGTTGAATTTCCAAAAATCCCTTCTTAGTACACCTCTATGCCATAAGACCTACGTACTCCTCAAATTTCAAGTCTCTAGGACCAGCGGTTTAGGCTGTGCGTTGTCTATATGTCAGTCAGTCAGTCAGTCAGTCAGTCAGTCAGTCAGTCAGTCAGTCAGTCAGGACTTTGATTCTTATAGTATTAGAGATTCGTTTTGGTTTATGGTTCCCTCAAGCAAAAGCTTTGTATTATGTTTTTCAATTCATTTTAATCCGGCTATTCTCGCAAAAAGTTATGTTTTATTTTTTAACTATCTTCCTAAACATAAACCGGCTTTTGATTGATTGATTGATGAAAATACTTAATTGCTCATTAAAATAACAGTACCTACAAAGGCAAACTTAATGTAACAAAGCATTATCTTCCATTTAACCTTTGCGTATTTGTGCTTTTGCATCTATTGTAAATTCTTTTTATACGTCATGCCTGAGTACAGGCATGAGTGGAAAAAGTGGCCCTTGTAGACAAGATAGGCTTTCCCAGCACCTATACCTCACAGCTTAGTCGGTCTAATTGCAGAAACGACTTTGCCAAAACGTGCAAAGCTGAAGACACGAGTTTCCTCACGATGTCTTTCTTCACCGTTTGAGATCCCTAGTATTGCACTAAGATTTTTCAAATGGAAAAATCCTTAGCTAACACGATCGAATTATTTTAATTTCTATCTAAGATTTTATATTTTTATTTTTTAATTAATAACGAATTAATTCATAAAACAATATTGTATTGATGTTATTCTTATTTTAATGGATTCCTTTTTTTTCCAGAGCAATGCATCAAAGTTTTCAATTCTAAAGAAAATGTGAAGTATCTAAAAGAGATGCAAAACGCTCGCACTGACCAAGTCCGAAAACCAGTGGCGGCCTTCGACGAAAACAACTTGGGTTTATCGGGAACTTTTAGAACGTTGAATGTGGATTAAAAAAGCGACAAAGGTTGGAATATTGAAAGAATTTATAGTAGAATCCAATAAGCTACTTAGTTGCTCTCGATTTCATTGATTTATGTAAAATTTTATTTAATTTCACGCTATAAATTATTAAATTTTATTTCAAAATTATTTTGTATTCTGAGTGTTGGTGAAGACAATGTAGTAAAATGTCTATATAGAAATAGAAAATATTTATTTTACGACATAAAATATGATAAATAAAGATAAAATTAAAAAAAAAACAAAGATACACAAGAGGTTATATTAAAAAACATTATAAATATGGTGTCGTAAAAACGGCTTCCACTCAGCATTTGCCATATGAGCCTAGTGGCTTGTATGGCGGTGGTTTTCAGTGACGCCGAAAGTATGTATAAGTTTGTATTCAATCCTGATAAAAAAATACCATATAGAAATACCAGAAAATGATAAATTGATTTGTTAATTATTTTATAATAATTAACAATTATTAATAAATAATTATTTGATTTGTTGTCAAATACATGTATATTCTATTCTATTCTATAAAAGGTGAAATTATAACATTTTATAGCATGTGACTGAACCAACTCGACAGTAAAATTATCATATTTAAAAGTATTACACGGGTATTTATCGCGTTTACCTTTATTATTTTCCCGACCAGTGTAATACTTTTAAATATGTGTTATGATCGCGAGAGTTTAAAAACTACTATAGTCAAATTATCTTAGAAGATATCGATGTGCTAAACAGAATACCACCATCATCACCTTGAAGGAGTCTCCAGATATAAGTATCTCCAATAAGTTTTCAGGAAGAATGCCTTTGAGCCTTCTCTATCTTCAGCCTTCACAGCTCAGTTGGTAGTAGCTCTGCCTTCTGCGCCGTAGGCCGTGGGTTCGATCCCCACCGAGAACAAATATTTGTGTGTTGAACATAGATGTTTGTTCTCTGTCTGGGTGTTATATAATATTATACGTACGTATTTACAAAAAAATAGTATATAAGAAGTGTATCAGCTATCTGGTTCCCATATCACAAGGTTTGGCTTAGTTTGGGGCAAGATAGTTCTGTGTGGACTGTCCACCAGTATTTATTTATTTATCGACCTACTACCAGCGATCTTCACAATGCCATCAGCCTATTAGGTTGTTGGCCTTGCTACCAGTTCTTTTCCAAACACAGAATATTAATTGCATAGATTTATTTTTCAATGTTACCTAGTAATTTATACACACATTCCTATTTCGATAAATATTTTTTAGGATATTTGAAAGAGATTGTTGATTGACTAAATTTTTGTGATAAGGCTACCCTTGTACCTGTGTTTTGTATTTTTTTTTTCTTTAACGGTGTACAAATAAAATAAAATTAAATATTTTATTCTACGTATTTTATTCTAACCATTAGACTACTGAGCGTTCCGGAGCGTTTCTATTCAGTCCCTTTTTATTTCAAAATATGGGTATGTGCGAAATAAGATATATTGACGTATCTCTGGCTACCTCTCTTATACGTTCCAATGAATCTTTAGTTGTTAAGGGGCTGACAACTATCAAAAAACTTCTCGCTTGCACGATTCTACATATTGAAAGATATAAAATCACTAAACTCATTTTTGAAAAATCGCAATCAACCATTTTGTGTGCAATCACATTGCACACAGTTTAGTAAAAAAATCATTTTGATCGATACAAGTTTTCCTACTTAAAAGTTAGCTTATGTACGAAAACTAGTAAAGAAACCATACCACCAGAACCGTGAAAGACCAAAACCAGTCATCAGCGTCTTAACTCATTGTTGTGTAGTCGCTAGGCAATTAACGATTATAGTTGCTTTAAATGTGTGTAATAAAGTTAAGTTTTTGTTTGTACAGGTTCATACTTTTTATACATTTTTATTTTTTAAACCTAAACAAATAATAAAAACCGGACAAGTGCGCGTCGGACTCGCACACAAAGGATTTCGTACCATCTATAAACACGCCAAATAAAATCACGTTTGTTGTATGGGAGCCCCCTTAAATATTTATTTTATTAAGTTTTTTAGTATTTGTTGTTATAGCGGCAACAAAAATACATAATCTGTGAAAATTTCAACAGTCTAACTATCACGGTTCATGAGATACAGCCTGGCGACAGACGGACAGACAGACAGACAGACAGCCAGACAGATGGACGGACAGCGGAGTTTTAGTAAAAGGGTCCCGTTTTACCCTTTGGGTATGGAACCCTAAAAACACAGAAACCTCTCAACTGTGGTCCTCACGATAGTGAGGACCTCCTCAGGTTTTTTAGTACCAACTTAAGGAAAAATAACATTTGGCACATACCCACATTGTGTAGTAGATGTAATTCTATACAGTACCTAATCGAGAAAATAATGAAAAATAATTCAATTATTATTAATTATATTAATTATATCGACACGACAAAAAATCTTTATTATCCTCCAATGCACCAGACCAAGACAAATTATATTTTTTGCTTATTTGGGACAATAAAGCGCTGTGTGAAGTGTCCAATGTACTGTAATTTATTTAATTGAATTTATTTCTACTTAGTTTAAGGCGAAGACAAGAGCTAATGTGACTCTCGCTCGCACGTTTCGACATGTTGAAAGATATAAAATCACGAAACTCATTTTCGAAAAATCGCAATAAACCATCTCGTGTGCAATCACATTGCACACAGTTTAGTAAAAATTTCATTTTGATCGATACAAGTTTTCCTACTTAAAAGTTTGCTTATGTACAAAAACTAGTAAAGCAAACTTTTGAGTAGGAAAACATGTATCTGTGTGCAATGTGATTGCACACAAGATGGTTGATTGCGATTTTTCGAAAATGAGTTTAGTGATTTTATATCCTTCAACATGTCGGAACGTGCGAGCGAGAAGTTGTTTGATAGTTGTCAGCCCCTTAAGTAAAGTAAAAATTAACAGGTTTTCTTAGCACTAAATGACGTAATACATACTCTTAATACGTCAAGATCATAGACAATTTGACCAAAGTAAACATTCATACAAGGTTTGTTTCTATTTTGAGTAAATATAATTGCTTCTTATAATAAAACTATTAAATACAGGAGGATTCGACCAGGTTTTTTTTTAATACACCTAGCTGATGGAACAAGTAGATGGCCCACCGGATGTTAAGTGGTAACCATCACCTATAACAAAGCATTGCCTCGCAAATCACGCACGATAGGAACGTGCCCTGCATCCATTACATGAGGCATACAGATGTTAAGCCTCATGTGCCTGTAATTACACCGGCAACCACACTCTTCAAACCAAAACACAGTAACGCTGCTTGGCGTTAATAAATAAAATAGACTAGTCACAGAATATAAATGAACTAGCGACCTGTCCCAGCTTCGCATATACATTTTTTCAGCATTTTAGGATAACCTTAAACCTTTCATACATTTCATACATTTGCACGCCCTTCTTCCTTGGTGCATTTTTAAAGCGAATTATTTTAATTTCGTGATATCTTTTGAATGGAATGTCCGATTCTAAAAATTCAAGAAGTAATCTATAGGTACTGAAACAGTCTTGAACACGAAATGATTTATTTGGATAAGGATTAATATAAAGATATGGATAACATAGTCTGATTTTGGTCTTAACTTTTAAAGTGTAAAAAAGAAATTATAGTAACATAACTACGATAGTTAGACATATGGTATTAGTGACTTTTTTGTAGATATTGATGTGTTCTTTAATATTGTAGAACATTTTGGTGTTTTATCGTTAATAGTTTTCGCAGCGCATGCGATGAAAGGTATTTGATGGCCAAATTTGTTACACCTTGGGTTACATTATTGAAGTTTTACTATATGGGATCCCTAATGTTTTCTATTAATGAATATAGCCTATGTTACTCAAGAATAATGTAGCATTATAATGGTGAAAGAAGAAATCGGACTAGTAGTTTTTCAGCCTATTCGTTACATACAAAAATACAAATCTTTCCTCTTTATAATAATAGTGTAGAAGTATAGAAGTGTAGATGTAGATAAAGCGTGGGTAAAAAAGTCGGAATCAACAATTAGTTTGATGCCTGTTAATAAGGGCTTGTTCCCATGTTCAACTAAGTGTAGGCAGGTCCCATATTTTACAAAATCTCTTCTTAAAGCGATGACAACTGCTAATGTATCTACTCGCACGCTTCAATATTTTGAAAAATATAAAAACACTAGACTTTTTGAAAAACCGCAATCAACCAAGTGGTATATTTATCACTTTGCACAAAGTTCTGAATAAATACAATTTCGATCCAAACTCATTTTCCTACCTAAAAGCTTGCATAAATATTCTTCGCCTTACTTACCTCTCATTTGCATGAACCATGTCACAGGTGAAAAAGATATCCCCCAAAGATAGCTATTTACCACGATCTTTAGTTGTATAGAGCCATTGACCCGCCTTGTTCCTTACGTCTTAATCCCATCGTGAGTAGTGTCTTCCTTTGCACGTCTTCTTTTTTGGTGTCTTCCTTTGAACCGCTAGCTTATTGGGCCTTCTATGAAGTCACCCTATTTTTCCATCTTTATTCTTAAAATTTTACTTGTTTAATTTTACTGCAGCGTAATGGTTTTTCTAGTACATTATTATATTTGACATTTGGCCTGTCAGCGTTTACGTCCAAAGCACCTACGTCAGATTTGAAGAGACGATATCTAAGAAATATCTTAACGATGTTAACCTGTACGATAATTCTGTTTTAAGGATTCTTTTGTTTTACTCAGAAGTGTGGTAGAAAGGCAAATTATTAAAGTAGGGCTTTCAGGTTCTAAATAAATTCTTCAAACCCGTAACATTTTTGTTCAAATCAGGAGGTTGTACATTATATTCACACTTTGTGCTAAGATCTCAAGTAATGTATGTTAAAAAACATCGAAATTACTCAATAAAACTCAAAATAACACTGGAAAAAGTATTAAAATGAATAAAGTATGTAGCTCTCAAAACTACAGAAGACAAAGCACCAGAATATATATAAATATAGGAGTATAGGCACGAAACTACAAAACAATTTTAAATTATAAAGTGTCACAAAGTAGAGTATATTTTGTACGAACATGATTGTAAGTGACTGTGTACAACGCTTTACGTTACAGTGTTGATGCTCATTTAGTCATCGACTACTCAGTTATATTCGCGTCAGCAACTGAAGTGCTGTGCAAATTAGACTAGAAGATAAGTAGGTATTTTACAAGGTTTTCAAATCTCGTTTACGTAAAACACGACGCATCTTAAAAATACAGTCTTTTACCATCTCCCATAGAGTTTCTACCTTAATTCGAAAAAATCACAATCTTGTAAGCCTAAAACGAAAAAGTACGAGATTTTAGTACATTTTCTGGAATAAAATTGTAATGGAGTCGTTGCCAAAAGACATTTTACTAGAATTTAATCCCGATACCCTAGAAGCGGTGAGAAAGGAATTCAATTTGGATAAACCTGGCAGAGTTGACGAGGCGATCGACATTTTGGATGATTGGGTGAAGAAACAGACACATTTTAAGAAGAAAGATTTCTGTGAGTGTTTCCAAATGAATTTATTTCGTCTCTCGTTTTAATAAATTGTGATTTCTATGTGTTTATAACGTGCTAGTTCTGTTCAGCGTCCCGTAAATAGAGGCATAAGTGAGAAGTTGCTTAAATGATCTACATCAAAATTAAATGTACCAGACCTGTTTAGTTCACTTTACCTATCAGTAGTAAGATATTTGTTAGTAAGCAAACGTTTGTAATTAAATATTCATATAAGTTCTAAAAACTTATTTTTTATGTAGGTTGCTATTGCAATTGAGAAGGCGTTGGCCAGAACATTGAACAATGGATAAACAAGTTATCTGTTCTTCTAGACTTGGTCGCGTGGAACTGGCACCTAGATTCATACAGTTTTAAGAAGTTTCAAAGTGATCTTTGTGATTTATTTATTTAACACTTTATTGTACAAAAATAAAAAAAAATGTATAAAAAAGGTGGGCTTAAGCATTTTCTGCCTGCCAAGCTTAATAGTAGATAATGATGTTGGCGTTATTTCACTTAATAAATACCTTTTGACTTTGATTTTGACAAAAAATATAGTTTTCTCGGTTAATTGTTGAATCCATTGTCCATTTTCAAATTTTTTTCAATCAATTTTTTTTTCATCGGCATATTCAAATTACAATCTAATTTTAAATTTCCATAAATATAAAAATCAATTGCTGTTCGTTTGTCTCGCTAAAACTCTAGAACGGCTGGGCCGATTTAGCTGATCTTGGTTTTGAAATGTCTGTCGTAGTCCAGGGAAGGTTTAAGCGGTGAGAAAATATGGAAATATTGTGAGGATAGGTGATATGAAGTACACCGGGTCATCTAGTATAGGTGTATACAAGGTGTTCCAATAATTGGGTTTTAAAATTCGGGGGGCTAGTACCCATCAATATGAATAACTTTTTCTAAGGAACCAACACTGTGAACGCGAAAAAATAAACAGCTGTTTCATACATTTTAGCCAGGTAGGTATTGAACTTTTGTATGAAACAGCTGTTTTTTTTTCGCCATTACAGTGTTGGTTCCTTAGAAAAAGTAATTCATATTGGTGGGTACTTTAGACCCCTGACGTTTTAAACACAAGTATTGGATCACCTTGTATAATAAAATTAAATGAATTTCTTTCCACAGCGAGAGAATATTTAGAAAGAACCATAGCTTCCTGCAAAGGCTCAGTAGAAAAAGCAAAGTTACGAATGGACAAACTGTGCACTTTCAAAACTTTAATGCCGAACTTTTTCAAGAACATTGACTCGATGGATGAGTTTTCTGAACTTCATACATTTCTGTAAGTTGAAGATTTACTGTATTTGTTGCAAAAGTATTGGTTTTGTTATAAGCGGCGACCGCATTATAACAACCGTAAATGCGGAAGACCAATTTTATTTTTAACAATTCTTGATAGCTTCTTCTTCTTGTCGTGTCACTTCTTTCTTTCTAAACTGTGCGTTGTAAGGATTTTAATTACGCCTGAAAGGTATTTCAAGCACTTGCCACGTGTTTTTAGAACTTTTTAGGATTTTTTTTAATACAACTAGGTGATGGAACAAGCAGATGGCCCACCTTAAGTTAAGTGGTAACCATCACGTATAACAAAGCATTGCCTTGCAAGTCGTCAAGTCACTATAGGAACGTGCCCCACGATGCACTGCCATGCGTACATATCAACTTGAGGCATACAGATGTAAAGCCTCATGTGCCTGTAATTACATCGGCAACCTCACTCTTCAAACCGAATCACAGCAACGCTTGCTTGGCGGCAGAAAAAGGCGTGGTGGTAATACTTCCTTTACGAGCCCTTGACAAAGAGCTCTACTATGTACTCTTAAAAGTTTTTACAATATGCTGGTTTAATTACGTTTTCCATCACCGTTTGGGCACCGTGCTCATAAAATGAACGGATTGGACATGTGACCTGTAATTTCACCGGCAACCACACCTTTCAAACTGATATACAGCAATGCTGCTTGATGGCAGAAGTAGGCATGGTGGTAGTACTTCCCCGGACGAGCCTTTCACAAAGAGCTATACTACTCTTACTAATTATAACAGTATTTCTATTGAAATAGATTAGGTTTAACCATTTGAATCCCGAACAAGTTAAAGATCTTGTTTCAGAACGAATGCACATTTACCAAAAATGACACCTGATAACTACAGGGTGTACTTTTGCAAGCTGATTGAAAAAGAAGACTTTGATGTTACTTTTATATTCACTTATTATAAATACACTGTAATGGTAAGCGAAAAACTGTTACTTGCACCAATGAAGAAACATTATCCAAAATGGAAAAAACTGAAACAGCTTCACGGCTTTAATACCCAGGCACGGTAGATATCCCCTCAGATCTATTAGTACCAAGTACTAACTCCAGATTCTTTTTGAGGAAGTCTAAGGGGGGGCAGTCAGAGGCACGTCCAAACATAACATTTGGCACATACCCACATTTCGCAATAGTTGGTATTCCATACGTGACAGGTTGCAAGCCCATCGCCGCTGTTAGAATACTCTTCTCTTGTCGTGTCACTAGTTTCTTTCGAAACAGTGTGGTGAAAGGATTTTAAGTGCGCCTCAAGAGGCTCCTTTCGAGCACATTAGAATACTAACTGGTTTCCTCACGATGTTTTCCTTCACCATTTAAGAGCACTGGCATTGCGCAAATACATTTTTCGATAGGAAAAATCCATTACGATCAGAAGGCGGGGTGACTCCCAAGACCACCGGTGCTCTAAAATCCAAAATGGATTCCTTAAGGGGCTGACAACTATCAAACAACTTCTCGCTCGCACGTTTCGATATGTTGAAAGATATAAAATCACTAAACTCATTTTCGAAAAATCGCTTTCAACCATTTTGTTTGCAATCACATTGCACACAGTTTAGTAAAAATTTCATTTTGATCAATACAAGATTTCCTACTTAAAAGTTTGATTATGTACGAAAACTAGTAAAGCAAACTTTTGAGTAGGAAAACATGTATCGATCAAAATAAAATTTTTACTAAACTGTGTGCAATGTTATTGCACACAAAATGGTTGCTTACGATTTTTCGAAAACTAGTTTAGTGATTTTATATCTTTCAACATGTCGAAACGTACGAGCGAGAGTCACATTAGCTCTCGTCTTCGCCTTAATAATTACCTCTTGTTACGGACCTGTCACGTATGGAATACCAAGTATTGCAAAATGTGGGTATGTGCTTTGGCACATACATTAAATGTAATGGATAACTCTGACTTCTGAGTCACGTTTCACGAGACTGGCACGTTTATAATTCTTACCTACCATGTCACGGCCTTAGTAAGCAGGCCACCCCGGGCATCGAACCCCGCCCTCTCAATGCTCTGCTTGCTAGGCTACTGGCAATAGGTAGGTACTATAGGTGCCCTAGAAACTTGGAACTTGTTAGGTTGTAGAATATTCGGTAGGTCCACCTTCGCCGGGCAGGCGGGGAGTTAGGGCCCTCCCGGGCCTGTACGCTGGAAGGGTTAGGAACCTAGGTAGGAATTAAAAACGTGACATGACAGGGGGGTCCCATATACTCCGTTTACACTCAGCTCATGTCCGTGGAAATGTGCAGAGACATCGGCAGGGACTTGGGCAATGCGAGAATGTAAACAGGCCACTTCCATGTCCACTAGCGTTGCCCGTGTTGCGTGAACACACATTGCCGGCGACGCTGCTGCAGATATATGGACGGCAACATTTCCGTCCACGCGAATGGCAGCGCGAATGTTTAAATGTAAACGCAGTATTAGACATCCTAATTATAATATCTAATTCATACTTGGTACTAAGAGATCATTTATTTTGGCATATCTGCTGTAAAGTCGTGAATATGTTTCTGTTAATAAGTAAACTAATGCCAGCAATAATAAAAAAAAAACTGAATAATATAATATTTTATTTTATTTATTAAGGGACAACAAAAAGCCACAGTAATTAATCCTGATATCCTTACATTCTCATTTACACAAGGTAAAAATACCACTCCTGAAAATGAAACAGCTGTTTTTTTTCGCGTTCAGTGTTGGTTCCTTAGAAAAAGTAATTCATATTGATGGGTACTTTAGCCCCCTGAAGTTACTTATTTCTCACATAAATACTTATTTCTCAGATAAGCGAGTACATGAAAGTACACGAATACACGAAAGGGTACATAATAATTATGGACTTCACCGACGCAAATCTCATGTCTTTGATGACAAAGCTAAACGTTGTGGAGCTTCGACAGGCTTTGACGTTACTGATGGTAAGAACTAAACCGAAACAGTGACCTAAATAGTCTTAGGATGGCTTTAAGATTAGGTACATTCTAGCAAACAATGTTACGTTTCTAATGAAGAAAGTGCCATCACCGAATTGAAATGAATGCGGTACTTTAGAAGACGTACAACATATTTTGCTGGAATGTGACCGACACAATAAATGCATTGTGATTAAGTTGTTTTGGAAGGCGATATAATTATGAATGTTGGTATTATTAATAGCATCTTGGCTTGTCCCCTGTCGGGTCAAGCCAAGATGTTATATAGGTTGGCAGAATTAGGGTTAATTAGGTAGATTAATTTTTGATACGAGATGTATTTTTTTTGATGTTTTATTATAGAGCAGTGTGGTCGTCCAGCGAAAAAGTTTTAAAGGTATGGGTGCTGGTGAAATTACATGCATATGAGGCTTAACATCTGTATGCCTCCAGTTGATGAACGCAGGGTAGTGCCTCCTAAGGCACGTTTATATCGTGCGTAACTTGCGAGGCAATGCTTTTTTATTGGTGATGGTTACCACTTAGAAACAAGTGACAAAAACAGGAAGCAGACAAAATAAACTTAATAAAAATAAAATTACTTTTTCTTTAGGAAGGTTACGGAATGAGACTCAAAGGCATCCACGTGATCACACCCTCAAAAGCCATCACAACTCTCGTCTCCGTGCTGAAGCAAGTCCTCAGTAAGAAGCTGGGCAGCAGGATCCATAGCCATAAGACCATCGATACTGTGCACGATCATGTGCCGAAACGTATACTGCCTGAAGAGTATGGCGGAGAAGAACGATCGCTGAAGAGGCTTAATGGTAACCTCACACTCTTATACACAAACATATTGACAGCCTTCACAGCTCAGTTGGTAGTAGCTCTGCCTTCTGCGCCGTAGGTCGTGGGTTCGATCCCCACCGAGAAAAAACATTTGTGTGATGAACATAGATGTTTGTTCTCTGTCTGGGTGTTATTATATAATTGATCGAGTGAGCGAAGCGAACGAAGATTCTAGTTTCAACTTGGGCGATTTGGCATTTTATGTATGTATATATGTATGTATGTATGTATGTATGTATGTATGTATGTATGTATGTTTGTCTGGCCATAACTTTCGAACCGTTGATCCGATCTGCATGAAATTTGATAAGACGACAGCTAGAAATTTACTGGTAAGTATATGAGTAAAATCGGATGAAGGGTTTTTAAGATATAGGGTTTTTTAAGGGGGCAAAAATAAAAAAGTGACTTAAAAAAATCAAGTTACATGTCATACGAAAGGGCTTTGTTTGGACATTCCAAAACAATTTTTACTTTTTTTTTGAGACGCTCGGTTTTTGAGATACAACATAAAAGTTAAATTAAGATAACCAGCGACCCAAGAGCTCCCGTCTCTAAGAGTTTCGTTGGCATCAAGGTTTTTCTACTGGTCGGCCAGTTACTTTACTTTTTCTTATTTTTTTTTCTTGAAATAAATTAAGGAGGTACTCAGTTCTCATAAAATGGTGACAACGACCAGGTCTGATGATGGAGCCAAGGTCTGTTCAACGGAACTCTTCAATAAATAGGCCAATAGAGTTGAAACTTGGTTACCGTACCAAGTTAGTAGGCGGTAGTCAGAAAAAAGTCCAAACATAATGTTTGGACTTGCCTTTGACTACCACCTACTCAAAGTTTTGGTGCGTTCGTCGGGTCGCATCACGAGATCTCAGTTCGGGGCGAACTACTAGTATAAGTATGTATTTACAAAAAAAGGATATATGTATTATATCAGCTATCTTGTTCCCATATTACAAGCTTTGGCTTAGTTTGGGGCTAGATAGTGCTGTGTGGAAGTCCACAAATAATTATTTATTATTCAACACACACACTAACCTATTACTAAGATGTTTATTATTAGATACAAATAAGCTAGAATTTTTGTATTTATATTATGTTAAAATTAGATTCGTTCAAAACTTTAAAACTATAGCTTATATCTATACTATTACTATTATCATTCGGGAGAGTACTGTTTCTTGGGCCACAGCTAACGCTATTCCAGGAGACAGAGCCTCAGACTTTACTGTTGATTTTATTATTGCCAAGAAACATTTTTCATTTTCGTTTTTCATTTTTCATTCATTTACTGACTAGCTGCCGCTTGTAAGCTTCGTTCGTGTATGAGTATTGATTGCTAACATTATTTTTTAAGGCGTTTTCTCTTTACTTCCTTTATATATAGTTTGTTTTTCTACACCATTCCCGCTAATACAGGTTACGAACTATATTTATTCTTAGTTTCATCCCAACGCGAAAAAAAACAGCTGTTTTATACATCTTAGCCAGGTTTGTAGGTTAGCACTTTCTGGAAGTTTATTATAGAAGCGTATAACGTTCCCCATAAACTAGCCATTTACCTTTTGAAGTTGAAATTTAGGTATACATAATTTGTTTTTATTTCTAGTGTTAACGTTATGTGCATCACTCTTTTTCTTAAAGCTATCTATGTGTTTATGAGTGTATAATAGATTTTCATAAATATACTGTGAAATGACTGTGAGAATATTAATTTCCTTAAATCGCTCCCTTAATGAGTCACGTGGTTTCATTTTATAAATGGCACGTATCGCCCCTTTTTGAAGTACAAATATACTTTGTATCTCAGCAGATTTCCCCCAGAGCAAGATACCATGAGACATTACACTATGGAAGTAGCTAAAATATACTAGCCTAGCTGTAGCTTCATCTGTAAGCCATCTAATTGTGCGAACTGCATATGCAGCCGAACTCAGTCTACCAGCAAGGGATTTGATGTGTGGATCCCACTGCAATTTAGCATCTAAAGTCATTATGTTAGCATTTAGTATTAAGTCCTAAAAAAATAGTAGAATTGACAAGGGTCTCTCCATTTAATTCAATATTGGTTGGTCGCTGAACCACATTTGGCAAAGTAAATTTTTGCATGAAACAGCTGATTTTTTTATCGCGTTCACAGCGTTGATTCTTTAGAAAAACTTTAGCTCCCTGAAGTTTCAGGAGTGGTATTTTTACTCCTTGTATATTAGTACTAGTGGCTTCCCGCGGCTTCGCACGCGTTGAAATGGTGAGCCGTGATTGAGCCACAAACATCCAAACATCGTAACTCTCGCATTGAGTTGTATATTATTAGGGTAGGATTTTAAATATCTACGTAGGTCCTATAGGCGTACATTACCTATATTAGGTAGGTATGTATAGGTACTGAGCTTAGCACAAACATGACAAATACAACAAAGACAACCATACATGGAAAATCGCGCCACGCGTTACAAAACTCTCATACAAACTTTGACATCCCTTTGCACGCTTAATAAAGGTAGTTTAAAAAACTAAAAATGCCCCTTTTTTTTTGCCTTGAAGTACCTATATGTACTTCAAGTTTCAAGTTTGTAGGTTCAAGGAATACAATTTTTCATCCCTTCTTACACCCCTAGTGGTTGAATTTCCAAAAAATCCTTCTTAGTACACCTCTACGCTATAAGACCTATGTACTCTTCAAATTTCAAGTCTCTAAGACCAGCGGTCAAAAAACTCCCATACAAACTTTTACATCCCTTTGCAAACTTATTAAGGGTAGTTTAAAAAAACTAAAAATGCCTTTCCTATTTTTTAGCTTTGAAGTACATGTACTCCAAGTTTCAAGTTTGTAGAATCAAGAAATACTATTTTTCATACAAACGATTTCATCCCTTTTTACACCCTTAGGGGTTGAATTTCCAAAAATCCCTTCTTAGTACATCTCTACGCCATAAGACCTATGTACTCCTCAAATTTCAAGTCTCTAGGACCAGCGGTCAAAAAACTCCCATACAAACTTTTACATCCCTTTGCACTTATTAAGGGTAGTTTTAAAAAACTAAAAATGCCATTCCTATTTTTTGGCTTTGAAGTACATGTACTTCAAGTATCAAGTTTGTAGGTTCAAGGAATACAATTTTTCATACAAACGTTTTCATCCCTTTTTACACCCTTAGGGGTTGAATTTCCAAAAATCCTTTCTTAGTACACCTCTACGTCATAAGACCTATGTACTCCTCAAATTTCAAGTCTCTAGGACCAGCGGTTTAGGCTGTGCGTTGTCTACATGTCAGTCAGTCAGTCAGTCAGTCAGTCAGTCAGTCAGGACTTTGATTCTTATAGTATTAGAGATAAACAATTTAAAATTATTACATAATGGTACCTACTTCAATAATTAAATGTTATTTTACAGAGGAATGGCTTCAAGTATTCAGTTCCAAAGAATATTCGGAATACCTACAAGAGATGAACGAGGCGAAGACCGATGAGTCAAGCAGACAGGCAGACAAGTACGCCGAGGAGTACATAGGGATGCCTGGATCCTTTAGGAGCCTAAGCGTTGATTAAACTTTTCTCCCAATCAGAAATTGCATCATTATAAAAAAACATCAATCGGCTCTTTTCGACACGCCAGGAATTTCCAAAATTTCCATAATAGAAACTCCTATTTTTTTTATTATTCTTGGAAAGATGTTTTTTTTAAGTTGTGTTATTTCTTTTTTAAAGTTTAAAAAAATAACAAAGATCGTGCGCTGTTGAATTGGAGGGAATGAAAATCAGATATCTACTGTACCTATTGTGGTTTTCATATTATGTTTATTGTTTCCTCATAAATTAGAGAAAAGTACTAGGTATACAAGTCTCTGCCTTGTTCAGTTTTAAATTATTTATGGCCGTCAATTGCTTTATTTTTTCCGGACAGTAATTAAGTCTATTCTAAAAACTATTTGTTGCAAAACCCAGGATATTGTTTTTATTTTGTCAAGCCGGATTTAGATGCGTAAGTTATAATATTTTATTTACATAAGATATTGATTGATAACATTTTGAGATTGCTGAAGTATATGATTATATGATTGAAGACTTATAAAAGAAGTTTTTTTTCCTAACCTATACTGTCCCGCTGCTGGGCAAAGGTCTCCCCCATGTTCTTCCACTCCCTTCGATCTTCAGTGCATTCCACCCACTCGCTTTTGAAGGAGTCCAATTCGTCCCGCCAGCGCTTTCTAGGGCGGTCACGATGTCTTTTACCCTCTGTGGGTATTCATTCTGTGAAACCTTTAACACTCGATTCAGGTCTCATACAGATAACATATCCTGCCCACTCCCATTTCAACTTAGCTACCTTGCGGCCTACATCAGCGATGCCAGTTTTGGAGCGCAGTGTGGTGTCTCGAACTCGATCCGTTCTCTTTACACCCAGAATACTGCGCTTCATCGCTCTTTGGCAAACACCCAGCTTGGTCTTTTGAGACTCAGCCAGCGACCGTTTGAGCACCGTAGGCCAAGTGTATTCTGACATGTCCTAAACATGTCAGAATACACATATCAGAATGTCACAATATGTCAAGCACATGTCAGAATGTAAAGAGGTATAATTTTAATGTTTATTTTATTTTTTTATTTAGGTGGACTTTCCATACAGCTCTATCAAGCCCTAAAATAAGCCAAAGCTTGTACTATGGGAACCCAAATAGCTGATATATCACATATATACTTTTTTTTGAAATACATACTGTAATGTCCTGATATTCCTCGGCTCACCAACACCTCACCACGCACACAGACACACAACCGCTCTGTACGACGGCCGCGTAACAACTGTCTCGTGACGTCGGCGCTTGAGACGAAGTCAATACATTACATCCCTTTTTTGTTTTAAATGTTTTTAAATCGATAACATCACAATACGTACACCTGTATTAGGTTGTTGATTTTATTCATTTATGTATATCATATAAATGATTTGTTTGTGATAAATACATTTAATGCGATTCCCACTCTGTCACCCTATTAGTTTAATTTATATTACATACTGTTTCCTCATTAGCTTTATCGTCCATATTATAAGTTTTTTTCCTATTCTGGCTGACTATCCTCACACATTGAATCTTCTTCAGATATACGTTTTTCAATATGTTTGGCCGGTCTCGTCATTTCAAACTTGTATATCTCCCGCAACATTTTATATTCTACAGTATGTGTAGTCGTATCATAGTTTAGGCTTAGTTTATTTCCTTTGATCATATTCTTAACATATACCTACTTTATCTTTTCTCTTTCTATCAACATATTCCTATCCCTTTTTTTTTCCATTCTTTAATCTGAGTCTTTCATCTCTGTATCTGTCAAAGGCCATTATGACACGTCTGTAATTATTGGTAGTTGATCTCTAAAAACTCCAGTGAGTATGGTGTACATACACAAGTACCCACTCTGATAAGCTTTCTTTCCTATCTTTTTTTTTTTTTTAAAGCCTATCTAATCTTATGCTACCATTGTTATTGACGTAATTTTCCGACATATCTTAATTTCTTTATACCTTATAGAACTACAAATAGGTACACTCACAGATATATATGTACAATATATCTGTGGGTACACTAAATAGTAACAAATTTTGGGTACAGTTTTACCTCTTTAACCCATATGCTATGAGATAGGTACCTATGCCTTCTTTGACTTCAATGATTTCTTTATCTTCTCTTAAACAGTATAGAATTTTTTGAGTGACACTACTATTGGTCTTGCATAACAATTTGGTTGATACCATTAATTTTTATTCAATTCAGGGTTCGATGTCTTTATACCATTATACACAGCATGGATAAGAATAACTTTATTAATCAATCAAAGCTTTTAACAATGCAGTAGGTAGCTTTAAAAGTAAGTAGGTACACTTTTGTCAACACAAATTGGTAATGTTTACAGTTTTGCAGGTAGACCTTTGAGAAACTTTACCTCCCGTGATAGATCCCGTGGTTATAATTCTCGTTCTTTAGATAGACCAGCCGATGTACCTGTATCGATCCGGGTATGAGGTCCTGTATCGGTCTGTATACGGAATCTGCAATATTGATTTATTGATGAAGGAGTTGCATTTTATTCCGGCGATCATTGTGGATATAAAATGATACTGAATACAACAAGGTAAACCATGGATAAAGGGGTATCATGGATCCCTTGGTAATGACGCTGCAGACGAGCTAGCCAGAAGAGGATCGGAAACGCTAATCGAAGGACCAGCACCTTTCCTCCCTCTGCCATTCTCGCAGCTACGCACATGGATGCGTCAACACACTCAAAACCAACACAACCTACGCTGGACGTGGGCGACTGACTGCAGACAGTCAAGAACAGCAATACCAGCCACCACACCCAGACTGACACGTTGTCTAATAAACCTACATAGACGAAACCTTAGAACCATCGTGGGGACCCTAACAGGTAACTGTTCACTTAACAAACATCTCTACAACATCGGAGCTACAGACAGTACACTCTGCAGACGCTGCCTGTCCGAAGAAGAATCAGCTGCCCACGTAGTCCTGGAATGCGAGGGCGTAACCTCTCAACGACAAGAAATCCTAGGAAACCCCAGGTCACTCCTCCAAGCCTGTTAAGCCACCGGGAAGCTTCTGCGCTTTTGGGAGGAGCTAGGCTGGCTACATGTGTAACCAGATCACCCCTCACGCATAACGGACCTTGGAGTCTAAAAGCGGATACAGGAGTCCCAATACAATACAATACAATACAGATACTGAATACATATTTTTAATTGTATTGTCCTCAGAACTCAAGGTCAATCTTAAATATCGAATCAATCTGTCAATAGAAACAATAGCATACAGAAAACATTATACCACTCCTTAGTTTGCAGCGGGCTAGAGTACTGCAGTGTTGTGTGTGTGTGGAACACATTCTATGAAGTTCACAGCAAGCGTTTGGAACGCATTCAGAAGCGCTTCCTATGGCACCTTACTTTCTCATATAACCAAGGAGAAAACTATTGAGCTACGAAGTCAGATTAATTCACTTCAAAATGACCTAACCCTCTGATAGAATAAAAATGCTTCACACTTTGTTTTGGTCAGAAGTGAGGAATGATGCTTATGGAGCTCTTCCCTTTCTGCTCCAAACAAGCTGCCGCGAGCCAGATTCCAGCTCTAATCTGGGGTACTACGCACCACTTACTAGAATGATGAGACAGTGCAATGCTTCCTGTAAGACTGGAGCGATGGATATTTTCACTGATGTAAATGTAGATTGAAATATTATTTTCTTATAATGTACAATATTGTATAAAATTATTATACAATTTAATTATATTTTACTTCAATTTATTTTTGTAAATACCTTCTTGTATGCGTTAGAATTTTCTTTGTAAATAAATGTTATTTAATTCATACTTTGTGTTAGTTTAGGTTTCCTTTTTATTGTTTATTTAGGTTTATGTATGTGTAAATAGTGTTAGTTAATAAGAATTCTGTTACTCGTTTGTCTTATGTGCATGTTGTTTTCACATTTAATTGTAAAAGCACTTCTTTTCATTTTATCATGCAATCACTGTATTTTTCTGTTTTTATTAGTGTATAATATGTTGGTGTTCCATAAATAAATTAACTGGAAAAAGGTAACATTTTAATTACTTAATTTGACCCAAAAACAACAAACATGGCAAGCTAAATAAACATTTAAAAAGTCCTTTACTAGTGATTTTGTTGAACGTTATTGTGTGTCTCAAATCAGCTAGTGTTTTGATTTGGTAAAACGCGTTTTCAATATCTAGTTTTGTGAAGAACTTGGCACTCTTCACTTTCGGCAATAACTTATCCATTGTTTTAATGGATAATGATCGCGGAAGAGAACCGCGTTAGCTCACTTCATAACAAGGCAAAGACTCACTTCACGTTGTTTAAAACAGGCGCCACTGGTGCGACCCTTTTTGATGAACCAACAAATGGCTCTATTATGTTCATTTCCAAAAGCACTTCCATTTTGGTTCGACTTTTGCTTCTAATGGTCTTCTAAAAACCCTATGAGTTCAATAACAAAATAAATGTTATTATCCACTTGAATAATAACAAGAAAGAAATAATTGTTCAATTATTAGGTATACCTAATATCTGTAAGGTTGTGACACGAGCTGTAGCTTTTCTGTTTGTATGCGTTCTGTGTCTTTTGTTCTCTATCTATTTTCCTTTTATATTTTTGTCTTATTTTACAGTATTGTCTGAAATATAAATCTTTACTGAGCGTTCCAAAGTCATTGAAGTGTATTTTTGTTACCACATCTTCCGCATATTCCCTCTTTTATTTTTCTGTTTTTTTTTTTCTTTTGCTTTTGAACTGACCTACCTATATCAGCTTCAAGAAATTACTTAAAATTATTGCCTGATGAGCCTGAAATATGCGTTCATATATTTTACTCTGCTCTGGGTAAACATCATCCAAGTTTAGATATCGCGTCACTGCAAACACATCAACGTCATTTGCAGCGGCAACGTTAGCGTATGTTGTCCAACTCTCCCATCTTACTCCTACAGAATAAGAATTATATGTCCAGTCAAACGTGCCCAGTTTGTTTTTATTTTTATTTTCATTTTCGAGAATTGAATCATTCGATTTAACGATTCAGATTTGATCAATCTGCTTTAACAATTAAATGTTCAGATTAAATCTGCTAGTCAACATTTTTTAGAGGTTAGGTAGGTACTCAATTATTACATACCTACAAATCAATAATTTAATTATCAATTGGCTTAATGTAACCATTTCTTGCACACACTTACACCACTTGCAACAAAAGACATAATCTGCTTTTTCCATTTTGATTTAAAGATCAGACCTTGTCTGCTTATTTTCATTTCAATTTAACGATCAGACATAGCCTGCTAATTTAATTTAATTTCAAAGATCAGTCATTGCCTGATTATTTCAATTCGATTTAACGATCAGACATTGTCTGCTTATTTCATTTCGATTTAACGATCAGACATAGCCTGCTAATTTGTTTCAATTAAAAGATCAGACATCGTCTGATAATTTCAATTCGATTTAACGATCAGACATTGTCTGCTTATTTCAGACATTGTCTGCCTGTTTAATTTCGATTTAACGATCAGAAATTGTCTGCTTATTCAATTTCGATTCAACGATCAGACATTGTCTGCCTATTTCATTTCGATTTAACGACCAGACATTGTCTGCTTATTTAATTTCGATTTAACGATCAGACATTGTCTGCTTATTTAATTTCGATTTAACGAACAGAAATCGTCTGCTTGTTTCTATTGTTTTCGAATAGATACCATAGACCTAGACCATTAAATGGCCAGATATATTCTGTTACACTAAGCTTCAATCATCGCTGCGAAAGTACTAAGATAATTTAGTAAGATATGTACATGTATGTACATATCTACACGTATGTATTATTGTAATGTACATGTATGTATTTAACATGATTCAAATTTAATGGTCAAAACATTGTCTACTTCTCCAACTTGCGTTGGTAACAACACGTCACGAACTCGTGGGTACTAGGTTAAAAGTTAAAAACTTTGATATGTTTTTATTATTAACATTCCATTTTTACTATTGCATTAACCCACCTGACAAGTAATTAAAAAGCGTAGTGTGTGATATCTTATGAATTTAATTGCCTGTGACTATTTCTGTTATACTTACGCCTCACTGAATTCAATTGGCAGTTGGCACCACACTGAAGCTTCATTATATTGTTACAAGGATTATACAAAAGAACGGCAGGAACCAAGCCGTAAGCTTATTGCCTGCTCCTCCAGGCCCGGTTGCATGGAACCGTCACCTAGACTCACCCAGTCTCAAGACGCCATAAAGCGATCCCCGTGATCCAAAAGAATAAATACCTTTTGACCCTGAAGCAGTTCTTACTTTATAACGAAGTAAATATTCGTCCTATACCTACTTGGCTAAGGGTTAAGTAGGTTATATCATTTGTTAAGAGAAAATATGAGTAAAATTATTCAGATAGGTTTTACACCTACTTTACTTTTACATATTTAATTGTTTTGTACCTTCGGCAAAGACAAGCACCTAACTAATTTTATTTTCAATAACATGGTCAATAACAATTACATAGTTACTCGGACGTACATAGCTAGTAACAACAGAGTGATATCTGCAAATAATGACGTTGGTAGGGTAGGTACTTTATAGCTTTTATACTTCTAAACAGATGTGTGCGTAAGTGGTGGACTACATTAAGTCCAACAAAACGAAGTTTCACAAACCGTAACATGTAGGTAGGTAGGCCTGATTTCTATTACTAGTAGCTTGTCAACAAACTTAGCCACTTCCACTATGTTTTTTTTTTTTTTTTTTTTTTTTACTTTATGTACTTCATTATGTACTCACTTTTGTCCTCGTCGCCACATGTAATGTCCTGATATTCCTCGGCTCACCAACACCTCACCACGCACACAGACACACAACCGCTCTGTACGACGGCCGCGTAACAACTGTCTCGTGACGTCGGCGCTTGAGACGAAGTCAATACATTACACATACCTACTTATAATATTATATAACACTCTGGGTGATAAACTACAATATTATAAGTATGAATTACAAAGAAAAAACATCTATGTTCACACAGAAGGCAGAGCTACTACAAGGCTACTACCAACTGAGCTGTGAAGGCTGTCAGGCTATTAAATACAGTCGTGAAATAAAGACCTATTTTTAGCTTTCTTTTTATTTTTGTTTCTCCTAATAACTGTCATCTTTGACTCCTCAGAGAAATAAAGAGCAAAGTGAAGTGGCGATGTCTACATTAAAATTCTAATGCTTTTAGTAAAGGTGCCAATCATTACAAGAGTATTTTTTACTTTTGTGGCAAATGGTGGCCAAACAGAACAGAACTTGTCCATCAGTTCGGAATGACGTGGGTTCGAATCCGGTCGAGCACAAGTTGACCTTTGAAAAACTTATGAGTTCCTGTGTTCTCCATCGGTGAAGAAAAGCATTGTGATGAAACTAGTTTATATTCTAGCAACGGCGATGGGCTTGCAACCTGTCACGTATGAAATACTTACTGAAAAATGTGGGTATATGCCAAATAATATATTTGGACGTACCTCTGACCACCCGCTTAAAAATGCTTAGAGAATCTTGAGTTGGTAGAATTGGTTTTACTTGTCAACTAAAAGATAAGTTGATTCTAAAATTGAGATTTTGTAGTTTTTGAGTTCAAAAAAATTATATTATGAACGGAAATTTGGATCACTTCAACTTAAGGGGCTGACAACTATCAAACATTTTGTGTGCAATCACATTGCACACAGTTTAGTAAAAATTTCATTTTGATCGATACAAGTTTTCCTACTTAAAAGTTTGCTTATGTACGAAAACTAGTAAAGCAAACTTTTGAGTAGGATAAATGTATCGATCAAAATGAAATTTTTAGTAAACTGTGTGCAATGTGATTGCACACAAGATGGTTGATTGCGATTTTTCGAAAATGAGTTTAGTGATTTTATATCTTTTAACATGTCAAAACGTGCGAGCGAGAGTCACATTAGCTCTTGTCTTCGCCTTAAGTGAAATAGCTTTTGTAGTATAACTAAGAAATTTAATGGCAGACGTGTGAGTTTTGTTTATTAAATAAATAAAAGTCACACGCGTCTGCCATTAAATATCTCATCTAGCGCTAACGAGGCAAGCGTAGATCATTTTGTGCCTTTATAATGAGTATTAAGATACTCATTATAAAGGCGTCTTAATAAGTTAAGACGAGCCAAGGAGATCATAATACTAAACTAGTCTTTAACTAGTTTGAGATTATAAAGACGTCTGGCCTTGGAAAGTGGCAATAGGTAGTTTATTAGAATTACAAATAAGAGTTTAGTTTCCGTTGATTTTTACGGATTACAAACTGATCTCAATGTAATTTGCTACGTTTTATTAGTTTTATATTTCCTAATCTCAAATCTTATCGTCTCTCATTGGCTAGTGGAGAGAATGGAGAGGCAGAGAGCACTGGTGGTCTAGTGGTAGCGGCCCCGCCTTCCGATCCTAAGATCGTGGGTTCGAAACCGGTCGTGCACCAATGAGTTTTTCTGTTCAAAAATTTATGTGCACAATGCCACTCAAACGGTGAAGGAAAACATCGTGAGGAAACTGGCATGTCATAGAACAAAAAAAGTTCTATAACATGTGTCAAATGCTCGAAAGGAGCCTCTTGAGGCGCACTTAAAATCCTTTCACCACACTGTTTCGAAAGAAAGTGACATGACAAGAGGGAAGAGATTGGCTAGTGCAAACTGTAACTGTAACAGATGCCTAGTTAAGAGACTAGAAGCTAGATGGCCAACCAATATTTATTTAAAAAGTTGATTGTGGATATTCGAAGTTTAGATTAGTGTCAAAGAGTTTAGTGTCAAAATAAGGGCATTTCTTTTATTGAAATCTTATACACTATTGACGAAGCCTTGGATGACTTAAGTGTTCCCGCACACGGGCCTCCGGCCACAACCACAAAACGCCGCCACTGGCATATTTCCGGTAGTTTTCATACATTTTATATGGACTCGCCGCACACGGTTGGCACACGCTACAAATCGTCGCTGCTCGCTTCGTATGAAAACTACAGAAAATATGCCAGTGCTGGCGTTTTATGGTTGTGGCCGGAGGCCCGTGTGCGGGAACCCTTAGCGTGTAACAGATTTTTATACGAGAAAGGACAAATAAATTATGTGTAATCAAACTTTTTTGTAAAATGTGACTTTTCAGAGTATACAAAAGTATTCAAACTTAAATAAATTTATTGAATTTAATTGATTTCCTTTAATTATAAGTTAAAATTATATTATTTATTAATGGTGGAGTGACGAGAATGGATAAGATAAGGAATGAGTTTATTGGAGGCAGTTTGAAAGTGGCGCCAGTGACTGAGAAAATGAGAAGCAATAAGTTAGCGTGATATGGGCATGTCATGCGAAGGGAATAATGTCATGTAAAAAGAGTGTTAGTTATGAATGTGGATGGATATAAGAGTAGAGGAAGGCCAAAGAAAAGATGGATGGATTGTGTGAAGGATGACATGGGTAAGAAAGGAGTGACGACTGAAATGACGGATGATAGAGGGAAGTGGAGAGAAAAGACCTGTTGTGCCGACCCCACATGAAGTGGGATAAGGGCAGGAAGATGATGATCTTGATGATGATGGTACAGCAATATGGACATAATTGGATATATGCTGTCTTATTGCCTAAAGTCAAAGTCAAAGGCAAAAGGTATTTATTCAATAAAATCATAAGGATCACTTTGAAACGTCTTAAAGCTAGGTGACTTTAGGTGCCAGTTCCACGCGACCAAAGCCTAGAAGAACAGGCAACAAACTTACGGCTTGGTTCCTACCGTTCTTTTGTATGATCCTTTTACAATGTAATCTACACTAATATTATAAAGAGGAAAGATTTGTATTTTTGTTGTTTTGTTGTTTTGTATGTAACGAATAGGCTCAAAAACTACTGGTCCGATTTCAAAAATTCTTTCACCATGAGAATTCTACATTATCCCTAAGTAACATAGGCTATATTATATTTTCAAAAAAATCAGGGATCCTTACTAAAACTCTAATAATGTAAACCAAGGTGGAAAAAAAACCTTACATCGCGTGCGCTGCGAAAACTATTGATGATAGAACAAAATAATGTACTACGATTTTGTAGAACACGTTACCAGCTACAAAAAATGTCGCGACAGCATATGTCTAACTATTATAGTTATGTCACAATAAGTGTTCTTTTATTATAAAAATTTAATTGAAATGCCGTCGATAGAAAAGGGTCTTTATTTGTACCTTGATATTAATCTTATCCTTATCCAAATAAATCTTTTCATATAAAAGACTGGTTCAATACCTATACATTACTTCTTGAATTTTTCAAATCGGACATTCCATTCAAAAGATTTTAAAAATATAAGGTCACGGGGCGCGTTCTCACCCAGCGCGGGCCCGGGCAAGGCGCGAGTTAGAAGTGACTCGAACCCACCACGGTCTAAGTTTATCCTAAAACGTTGAAAAAATTTATGTCCACCCATGCGAAGCTGGGACAGGCCGCTAGTATAATATATTATTAAAGTTAAGTGAGGCGTAGGCATACAGAAAAAGGTAAACATAATCAAATTTATAAGACAGCACACGCTACGCTTCAAACTAATAATACCTAATGCATAAAATTAAATACAATCTATTAAATCAGAGAAAAATAAAACACACAATAGTAGGTACAGTACAGACATTGCAGACATGTTAGCTGCCGATGGGCAGAGCGACTGGGACATGCCTAGTGAATGCGAAAAGGTTTGATTGATGCCTACAAAACAGGTGTACATTCCAGTATAAGTTTCGAAATATCTTCTAGATAAGCTACTGGACTTATGCAACATTATCTAGTTCACCGTCTGCCTGCCCTTATCCCACTTCATGTGGAGCCGACACAACAGGTTTTTTCCCTCCACTTCCCTCTATCATCCGTTATCTCAGTAGTCACTCCTTCTTACCCATAACATCTTTCACACTATCCATCCATCATTTTTTTGGTCTACTAATCCATCCACATTCATACCTAAGACTTTTTTCGAAATTCTTCCATGCCCATGTCATACCCATACCACGCTAACCGATTGCTCTTCATTTTTTCAGTAACTAGTACCATTTTAAAACTGCCTCTAAATAAACTTATTCCTTATTTTATTCATTTTCGTCACTCCACACATTCATCTCAAGATTCGCATCCCTTTTGTAGCCCAACACTCTGATCCATACAAAACGTCCATGCAACATTATCTATAGATATCAATACATAAAAGTTTATTGCCAAAAAAATACGACCAAATATAGGTAGGTACAGGTAATATTTATGCGCAGCTGCTTGATTATTCAGATAACAGATTTTTCCATAACTAGACTAGAGCGTACATTTTATAATTACTCGTATCTCGCTGCCACCCGCGGATACGCTTGCGTATTGGTAGTGATTGCAAATCAAAACAATTGAAGGCGTTTATCGATTATTAGGTTTGTAATTTTTTTGTATATTGTTCCTGATATTTTTTCTGTATAAAAAGTAGTCTATCTGATACAGGGTACGAACACTATACTACTAGAAATACTATAAAACTCTTCTTCTTTACAATAACAAATTCAATGATTCGGGCGTGATTGAGCCACAAACATCATAACATCGTAACATTTGCATTTATATATTAGATGGAGTGGAATACGACAGGATATTAAGATATTCAAATTATGATACTTACATTATCTATTTGAATAATACTTATTTTTAACTTAACCCTTCCTCCGTGGCAGCCATTTTGAAAAAAAATAGGGATCTGTGACGGGGGTCTCGGAGACCTCGGCGGGAAACAAAAAAACCAAGGGCGCGCGTCATTAAAATGAAGATATCTCTTTATTTTGCATAGAATTCATGGGAGTTCTAGGTAAAACTCATGTCTTTTGAAATAAGCTAACATATCCTGCATAGTTTATTCTAGTTTGCCTTGCAATTAATTAATAATTGTAACTTGAAATGAGGCCGAGTGAAATTTATCCAGGCTATTGTACAAAAGTAGCTATAATTTAAAAAATGAACCATTATTTCAAACAGTTTTTGTTTTAATGACATAAAGATACATTATATTACATTAATCAATCAAAAGAACTTACCTCCCCATACATTTTTTTCACCACACTAGTCTTACAAAACCAGAAAACGGAACGCGAACCCGGCCGACCGGACAAAAAATACGGTCGCTTTAAAATTCTATTTTTAGAACACAGTAGCTCAAGCGGCTTAGGTAATTAACTTACACTAAAGTTTGGTTCATTATATTATCGCAAAAAGAGTTTTAGCTGTAAGAAGTGTTTAGTTTACGAGAAATCGAACAAAAAACAAAGCACTTGAAATCGAGCGCAAAAAATACCCTCTCAAACTTTGGGTCACAGGATAACATCTGTTGAATTTATTTTTGATGCAAATCTTTATCCTACACTATGATAAAATTACAAATCGATTAGCATAATAATAAGATATGCTGCATTATTAAAACATTTCTAAAATCAAGATTTAAAACGAATGATTTTTATGATTTTTTTGATGTTTTTGTTGCGTATTTTTTGGTTCAATGCTATGCAACTTCCGTGAGATAATTTTTATATTTTATACTTATATTCAATAGGTATGTAATACACGTATTTGCGACAGTTTTCTATCCTTAGTTTATTTATAATTAATTTATTAGTAACTAGCGAAAATTTACGGCAGTGGCGCCATCTGTGTTTGCCAAAATTTGAGACGATGTTTTTTCAAATGACTATTTCTACCTAAAATCTTTATCAAATACACAATCTAAGCATTGTAAACTGTTCATTACTTACCCATTCATATTTAAACACCATTTGTTTCACTTCACTGAGATTTATTACACCATAAAACCAAACAATAACAACCTCGTAACTCAACTGTGTTTGTAAACAATGGCGGCACTCGTCAAATGTGATCGCGGTCCGGCGGGTGACTGTTACGTCATGGATTGTACGGCCTGTATTGTGTTTTAGGTCGGATCTGTGGTGTTATTTTCGTCCTTGTTTTTTCAACTACGCTTTGTTCGAGTGAAAGTAGGACAGGTAGTATGAATTCCACACAATTTAGTACAATACGAGTGTGTCGTCATCAAGCTCCAAGAGTTCGGTTCACAGATACGCATTTTATCCCCTCCAGCTCTTAGAGTTTGATTAACAGATTGCCACAGATTAAGGGTTAAACAGATGATGATGCTAGCCTATTCTACGAATATAAAAACTTGGATGCTTGGTTCTCCTCTGAAACCCTGGCTCTTAAGAGACTTGTGTAGTCAGGAGAACTCTTATACACACACACAAACAGATTCAACACACACACTATTCTATTATTATTGGAAACAAATAAGCTAGAATTTTCGTATTTATATAATGTTAAAATTAGATTCATTCAAAACTTTAAAACTATAACTATATTATCATTTGGGAGAGTACTGTTTCTTGGGCCACAGCTAACGCTATTGCAGGAGACAGAGGCTCACACTTTACTGCTGATTTTATTATTGCCAATAAAATTTTCATTTTTCATTTCATTTTAATATGAGAAACATTATAAAAAATCTAAGGGTGGCACTCACATCGCTATTCGGTATCCGCCTTTTTATTTGCTCGTGTATATGCGTATTTGTCGTATTCGTGAATAATAGGCAAATAGGGTCACTAAACTATCGTATTTGGGTAAATACGACAAATACGTGAACACCAATGAAGTGCCACCTTATGAGCTTGTCGCAATTTGACCAGCAAATAAAATTATTTCTGCTTATTCTATAATTTATTCTCAAGGAAGTAAAACAAAAGAATTAATTTCGTAATGATAACTAGTATATCTAAGTACAATCAACTACTATAAATTGTATTAAGACTCATTATGAGTCATATTTAATAATAATAAAGATCTTTAAACCGAATTAAAAATGAAGCAGTTGCAGTAATTACATCAATTTTTAAACGGCTTACGGAAAAAATATAAGGGTCTATTTCACCATTATTATCTGAGTAATGGTCTGTCAAGTAAAAATATTTATTTAGTATAAATATTTGTTTTATAAAAGACCAAAGTTGAGACGGAAATATTTTTATCTGAAGGATAGCGTTCTCTGGTGGAAGGCACTAAGTAAAATATTTCTGCGTATTAGCAGTGTTCTCTCGTTCAGTCTCAGAAGAATCTTACATGTGAACGGTACCATGGATTTTATACCAGCTGACCCAATTTTGCAGTTCAATTCGACTACGCTCGAAGATATCAGAAAATGCTGGAATCTGGAGAACGGACGGATGATAGAGTCAGTGGATATTTTGGAGGAGTGGTTGCGTAAGCAAAACCACTTTGTCAATAAAAAGTTTAGTAAGTTTATCTTTTTTTTACAATTTTTTTTTATTGTTGAATCAAGCTGATGTCCTACTTGTGTTTTTTTTCTTGTCGTGTCATTCGTTTCTATCGCAACAGTGTGGTGAAAGAATTGTAATTTTTTGTGAAAGAGGCTCCTTTCGAGCAGTTGACATTGTTTTAGGACTTTTCTCGACTTCCCCATTCGAGAGTACTGGCACTGTGATTACAATTTTTTTTTCTCTATTGGCATGGATGATAAAATCCTCTAACATAATATGAAAAGCGAAAGCTACGACGTTTGTATGTAAGGATGTTTGTTGCAATACAATACAATACAATAATCATTTATTTGCGAAACACAGGTTATAAAAGGTGACAAATATAATTTAAATAAGTTCTGCCATGTTCTACTTAAAAAAATGCAAAAATATATTTCATAATTAACGATGCAAAAAATTATTTTAGATTTTACAATGCAATAGCTTTAAAATGTCAACATAATTATCATAATTTATAATCAATAAAATGTTTCCTACTCGAATTCGTCAATCAGAAATTCTTTAATACTTTATTATGCTTAAAACTTATTCAACCTATTTTTATATATATTTATTGTAGTAGCATCTATTATAAAACTAGGTAATTTATTAAAGATGCGAGGAGCCATGCAAAAGATACTATTATTTAACATAGCAGTTCTACTAGAAGGACAACAGATTTTAGTAGTTAATCTGTTGCTTCTAAAAGATTTTAAAAGATACATAATAGTTCTCACAAATAAAGAAACCTCGTAAGTATACATGGAGGGCAATGTAAGAATATTTCGTTCCTGAAAGTGCTGTTTACAAGTGTCAGTTTGTTTTAACCTACGAATTGCTCTAACACACCTCTTTTGGGCCCTAAAAACGGATTCCTTCTCACTTGAATTTCCCCAGAACAATACACCATACCTGTGGATAGACGACACATAACCATGATAAGCTGTAACGACCGTTGAAGTGTTTGCAACTTTGAACAGCATATACAGCGCATATGAAAACTGATATAACCTGGAACATAGACTTTCACTATGAGCTTTCCATGTTAATCCCACCCTTAACTACTAAAAAAATCGGGATGAAACTATGAACAAATAGTTCGTAGCCTGGATTACCATAAATAACACTTTTTATCCTGAAAAAATGTAATACCTAGTTAAATAGTTTTTTATACTATGATTTAATTTATACTAGTAGTTCGCCCCGAACTGAGATCTCGTGATGCGACCCGACGAACTCACCAAAACTTTGAGTAGGTGGTAGTCAAAGGCAAGTCCAAACATTATGTTTAGACTTTTTTTTGACTACCGCCTACTAACTTGGTATGGTTACCAAGTTTCAACTCTATTGGCCTATTTATTGAAGAGTTCCGTTGAACAGACCTTGGCTCCATCATCAGACCTGGTCGTTGTCACCATTTTATGAGAACTGAGTACCTCCTTAATTTATTTCAAGAAAAAAAAATAAGAATAAGCAAAGTAACTGGCCGACCAGTAGAAAAACCTTGATGCCAATGAAACTCTTAGAGATGGGAGCTCTTGGGTTGCTGGTTATCTTAATTTAACTTTTTAAATTTTATCTCGAAAACCGAGCGTCCCAAAAAAAAAGTAAAAATTGTTTTGGAATGTCCAAACTAAGCCCTTTCATATGACATGTAACTTGATTTTTTTATGTAACTTTTCTTATTTTTGCCCTCTTAAAAAACCCCATATCTCAAAAACCCTTCATCCGATTTTACTCATATACTTACAAGCTATCGACTTATTAAATTTCATGCAGATCGGAGCAACGGTTCTAAAGTTATCGCCAGACAAACATACATACATACATACATACATACATACATACATACATACATACATACATACATACATAAAATGCCAAATCGCCCAAGTTGAAACTAAGATCTTCGTTCGCTTCGCTCACTCGATCAACAAGGTGTTCCAATACTTGTGTATATAAACTTCAGGGAGCTAAACTACCCATCAATATGAATAACTTTTTCTAAAAGACCAACACTGTGAACGCTAAAAATTAACAGCTGTTTCATACATTTCAGCCAGGTATAAAACAGCATTTTTTTTCGCGTTCACAGTGTTGGTTCCTTAGAAAAAGTTATTCATATTGATGGGTACTTTAGCCCCTGAAGTTTATATACACAAGTATTGGAACACCTTATATACCTTCGTTTTTCAGGTCGGGTATATCTTGAAAAAACTCTAGTGGCCTGCAAAGGGTCCGTTGAAAAGGCAAAGTCTCAAATAGACAAATTGTGTACCCTTAAGACTTTGCTACCAAAGTACTTTGTCGGTGGCGATGTGAAGAAGCTTTTTGAAGGCCCTGATATAGCGTAAGTCAAAATTATTATTAAAGTACCTCCTAACGACAGTTATTATTGTACTAAAGCCAAATACATAACCAGATATAGCTAATATAATACTTATTTCCTCTTTTTGTTTTGTAAATACAAACTTATAATATAATAACAATAACACCCAGACGGAGAACAAACATCTATGTTCATCGCACAAATGTTTGTTCTCGGTGGGGATCGAACCGCGCAGAAGTCAGAGCTACTACCAACTGAGCTGTGAGGGCTGTCAAAATAAGTCGAAAGTAGAGTAATTTGATTTACCTAGATTTGTATAGTGAAAATATTGCTAACGCACAGCCATATATTTCATAACTAGTGGCTTCCCGCGGCTTCGCACGCGTTGAAGTGGTGAGCCGTGATTGAGCCACAAACATCCAAACGTCGTAACTTTCGCATTGATTTGTATATTAGGGTAGGATTTTAAATACCTACGTAGGTATAAGAGATGCCTATAGGCGTTCATTATAAATAAATAAATAAATTACCTATATTAGGAGGTAGGTATAGGTGAGCTTAGCACAAACATGGCAAATACAACAAAGACAACCTTACACGGAAAATATGTATACTTATTTGTTCCTAGTGTCTACCCCAAAAACAAACGAAACGAAACAGCTTCACGACTTTGATCCCCAGGCACGGTAGATACCCTCAGATCTCCTCGTACCAACTCAAGATTCCCGTTTTTAGAATGTCCCTTACAAACATTGATGCCTCGTTGTATCCTTTTTACTCGAGCGCAACGTAGGAGGGTAACGTTTTAGGGTTTGTTTTCTAATATCAAACTGTATTTTATTTATTTAGCCACAGAACACATTTTCTTTTATTTTGAAGTTAATTACAAACCTTGAAACTTTAGCAGTCTTTTGCACCCTTTGCAGGGGTAGTTTTTAAATATTGAAAACGTTATTTTAAATTATTTATTATGGAGTATATTTACTTCAAGTTTGAAATTTTACATCCCTTTGCACTATGCGTTAAAAATCTCCCATAAGTACTAACTTTTACAGACATTTGGACCCTTTGCAGGGGAACGATCAAAAATTAAAAGTGTCATTCTTAATTATTTATTTTTTAGTATATTTACTCAAAGTTTTAAGTCAATCGCACCACGCGTTACCAAACTCCCATACAAACTTTGACATCCCTTTGCATACTTATCAATGGTAGTTTTAAAAACTAAAAATGCCTACCTTATTTTTTTGCCTTGGAGTACCTACATGTACTCCAAGTTTCAAGTTTGTAGGTTTAAGGAATACTCTTTTTCATACACACGTTTTCATCCCTTTTTACACCCTTAGGGGTTGAATATCCAAAAATCCCTTCTTAGTACACCTCTACGCCTTAAGACCTATGTAATCCCCAAATTTCAAGTCTCTAGGACCAGCGGTTTAGTCAGTCAGTCAGGACTTTGATTCTTATAGTATTATATTAGAGATAGAGATATAGAGATAGAGATAGAGATGATCCTTTATGGTGGCATTACACAATACACATGGCTATATAGGTATTTGTTTTTGCATATTCGTGTATATGTAAAGTGCCACTATATACTGATCCTTCAATATAAAGATTATTTTACTTTGACTGAAGTAGTACGGTGCGTAGACTTAGACTGGATTATATATATCTTTTTTTAAAGAAAGTAGTCCTCTTTGTGAAGGGCTCGTCCGGGGAAGTACTACCACCAGGCCTTTTTCTGCCGCCAAGCAGCGATACTGTGTTTCGATTTGAAGAGTGTGATCGCCAGTGAAATTACAGGCACATGAGGTTTAACATCTGTATTCCTCAAGTTGATGGACGCAGGGCAGTGTATACGATACACTGCCCTGGGCTCATTTTTATCGTGCGTGACATACGAGGTAATGCTTAGCTATAGGTGATGGTTACCATTTAACATCAGGTGGGCCATCTGCTTGTTCCATCAGCTCATAGTATAAAAAACCTTCATAAGATTTATTATAAAAATATTTTTTTGGTACAACAGCTTTGTAGTCCCGCTACCGAAATTGACAAAGGACCACTACAGGCTAGCAATATTAAAAGTGAAATCCCAAGAGATGAGAGATGCAAATTTTATGAAGTTCTATCAGCAGTTGACCGTTGTAAGTAAATTAAAGGCAAAACCTACCGCTTAAACAATCCATGTAGTTCAATAACATTGCATATATTTTCGCAAAAATATCATATTGAGCCACCCAGGTTTTCGACTTCATTCAGTGATCAACTTCAAAAATGTTTCAAGTTTTCGACTTCATTCAGTGATCAACTTCAAAAATGTTTCAAGCGATCGACTTCATTCAGTGATCAACTTCAAAAATGTTTCAAGTTTTGGACTTCATTCAGTGATCAACTTCAAAAATGTTTCAAGCGATCGACTTCATTCAGTGATCAACTTCAAAAATGTTTCAAGTTTTGGACTTCATTCAGTGATGAACTTCTAAAATGCCGAAATGTTCGAACGAGAAGTACTTTTGAAATTTATAAATTGAGAGCACTGGTGGTCTAGTGGTAGCGGCCCCGCCTTCCGATCCTAAGGACGTGGGTTCGAATCCAGTCGTGCGCCAATGAGTTTTTCTGTTTTAAAATGTATGTGCACAATGCCAGTACTCTCAAACGGCGAAGGAAAACATCGTGAGGAAACCGGCATATCGTAGGACCTAAAAAGTTCTATAACATGTGTCAAGTGCTCGAAAGGAGCCGCACTTAAAATCCTTTCACCACATTGTTTCGAAAGAAACTAGTGACACGACAAGAGAGAGACTGAAATTTATAAAAAAATACAATCAACCAAGTTTGTGCAATACGTAACATTGCATACGGTTCAGTAAAAATATCGTTTTCGATACGATACGATAAGTCGATATCTTGATTTTTTTTAAATGTGCGAGCGATAGAGACAGATATCAGACTGAAATCTACCAAATTTGAGTAAAACTACATAGAAGTTTAAAATGGAAGACTTACCGATGATTCCAGGACCTTTGTATGGGGACTATGAACGTGTTAAGCCTAGATAAGATACATAGATTATAGCTATATTGTACACCATAAAAGTTCATAATTTAACTAAAACAATACTTCAAAAACTAGAGGTACGCTGGGCAGTCTTATCGCTAAAAGCGAGACAGACAAAAAAGCCAGACAACCTTTAAATGGACAGAAACATGTTGTATAAGTATGCCGTATTGTATTGAGGGACATTTCAAGTTTGACACAGATACCAAACCCTTCAGTCACTTACTCATTCTCTTTTAATTATAATGATTAACTATCGACTGGTATTATAATAATAGGTAATGATTAGAAAAACCTCAACATCTTGACCTTAAATTACTTAGCTGCTGTCGCAATAATGTCAATATTTATAGAAAATGGCCTGAGGGCTGACGATATAGTTCTTCTTCTTCTTGTCGTGACGCTAGTTATTTAGAAACAGTGTGGGGAAAGGATTTTAAGTGCGCCTCAAACAGGCTCCGTTCAAGCACTTGACACATGTTTTAGAACTTTTTAGGTTCGACGTGCCTGTTTTTCCTCATAAGGTTTTCCTTCGCCGTTTGAGAGTACAATTTAGTTAAACACGATGCAATTCATGTCAAAGAACGCGGCCCAAAACTGCCCCAGAGTCGTTAAATAATTGACATTAAAAAGACTGAGAGACTGAACTCAAACCGCCTTATTATAAAACGTGGTCTAAAGATAAATCGAAGATGTTACTATACTTAGACCATGACTTAGACCAAACGTTATTATAAAACGTAGTTTATCTAGTCTAAAGATAGACCCGATAGACCAGGTTTAACTATAGTTTATCAGGTAAAATGGCCGCCACAGCACAGCTGAGATGATTTGTTTACTTACGTTTTTGTCTAATCAAAAACCTAATTGTAGGTATAAAGATCTCTAAAATGTATTCGACGTGGAGGATGAGCTACGGAAAAGAAAAGCATCTACTACTGGTAAAAAAGGCGCTCCCATTTTGTTACTTTTTCTTTCAATATTATATTTTTTTTTATTATTTTTTTATACGCTCCTTTCGGAGCAGGCTATAGTTCTAAGACCATACCGCCTAGTCTTACGTTTTGTTTATTTTTGCAGTTATTGTCTTTCGTGATTTTTATAAGTAGAGATCGTATCAATATTATTTAAATGGAGCGAGCTCAACACTTCTCCGTTACACGTATCCATACACGCATCAGTCAGTTAATAATAAAATTTATAGGTTGTGTGTAAAAAATTCTAAACTTAATGGTAACTTAATAGAAAGTTATTAGAACAACAAATTGATTAATATTTTATTTATAAAAATGTATCTCAAATATCAAAATACAGAAAATATCAACAAACAACTCTGTTGGTGGTAGAATGACTGAGGGAAAAATACAACGAAAGTCGAGGTAGTATGATTAAAACCATATTTAAACTAGGGGTCTATCGAGTTTATCTTTAGACCATAGGCGAACCATGGTTTATGAGATAAACTACGTTTTCTAATAACGTTTGGTCTAAGTCATGGTCTAAGTATAGTAACATCTTTGATTTATCTTTAGACCACGTTTTATAATAAGGCGGAACTGTGTTTTGTAATACAAACGAGTTTAGACCAGGAACCAACTTTGATACCGGGTTAAACCAAGACTAGTTGGTAACAGGTTTAAACTTAGTTTATCTGATATTTTTATAATAAGACGGAAAGCATTTATAAATAATATTTTATCAGTAAGGTAGTAATATTATCAATATCAGGTGACAAGCAGTCTTATTTTTGTCGTGTCACTGGTTCTTTAGAAACAGAGTGGTGAAAGGATTTTATACCATAAGAGGCTCCTTTCGAGCACTTCATTCGTGCCGAGCCGTGGAGCACCGTAGTGTAAGGCGACCATTCTTCTAAATCGTGAATCGCTTGAACACTCGGTGTGGGTGGGCCTTACGATGAAAAAGATGAGTTTTTTAAATATTTATACACACGTAAGAATGAAATAAATATGTTTGCATCATAAGAAACTGGTCAAGAGTCTCGAAACATGTGCAGTAGACTACTTACTTATCATTAAATTATAGTAATAGCCATAATTGTATAGCAATTGTCCATTCTAGAATGCTATTGTGCAATTTTAAACACGACAAAGTTCAAGACGTACCTACTCGCACAATAAGGGTTTTTTCCGTATCATTACAAATAATAAAAAGTAAAAATAAAAATCTCCTAATTTTTTAAGTATTTTTATTATTGTATTGAACGAAGTTTCTTAATTTTTGAAGTAATTTTTTTTATTATATCACGATCTTCATGTTACCGATGAAACCGAAACAGGATTTTCTGCAGGTCATGGCGAAGTGATAGAAATTTGAATAACTATATTAATAAAAAAAATACCGAACGGACAGTAGATGGACGGCACAACATCATCATCAGCAACCTGAGGAAATCCACTGTTGGACATAGGCCTCCACTATATACTTGTCGGCACTGAACGATTTAGGCCTTCCCTATCTAGCATCTTTCCACGATCTTAACCAGCAGTATTCATTTAACACGTCGTGTGACTTTAATTGACTACCTACTCAGTTTACAATGTCACATTTACGGAAAACTGTAGCTGCAAGCAAAAACATGCTCTATAGACCCGGAAAATAAGCTATCAACTTTTAATTTTTGCCTGCATGCGGCCACGATGTCATTAGACGACTGTGGTCACAGTGAACCGCCTGGGCCTAAGATTTCATAGAACAGCGCTATTTAGCAATATTTCGTTGAAAATATGGACTGTATGGCATAAGGACTGAACTATTAAGGCATAGACAGGACTGCATGACGTGTTTATCTGAACTGTATAGCATGGAACTGAATTTAATGACATAGAAGTCATCCGTCAAACGGAAAATATGTTAGCTATGGTTGTTTTGTTTGTGTCTAGTATTACGTTTTGTGGATTATCTCTTGGCGATCCTAATAAATAAATGTTAAGACAGTAAGAGGCCGCAATATTCTATGAGCTTCAACAACACATAACCTTCAAATAACAAGTATTATTTTAAGAATTCATTATAATTCATTAGCAAAACCGCCGCGGTGTCTAAATTTTATAGATATTTGATCGAGTGAGCGAAGCGAACGAAGATCTTAGTTTCAACTTGGGCGATTTGGCATTTTATGTATGTATGTATGTATGTATGTATGTTTGTCTGGCGATAACTTAAGAACCGTTGATCCTATCTGCATGAAATTTGATATGTCGATAGCTTGTACTTGAGAAATTTACTGGTAAGTATATGAGTAATATCGGATGAAGGGTTTTTGAGATATGGGGTTTTTTAAGAGGGCAAAAATAAAAAAAGTTACATAAAAAAATCAAGTTACATGTCATATGAAAGGGCTTTGTTTGGACATTCCAAAACAATTTTTACTTTTTTTTTGGGACGCTCGGTTTTCGAGATAAAATTTAAAAAGTTAAATTAAGATAACCAGCGATCCAAGAGCTCCCATCTCTAAGAGTTTCGTTGACATCAAGGTTTTTCTACTGGTCGGCCAGTTCTTTTGATTTTTCTTATTTTTTTTTCTTGAAATAAATTAAGGAGGTACTCAGTTCTCATAAAATGGTGACGACGACCAGGTCTGATGATGGAGCCAAGGTCTGTTCAACGGAACTCTTCAATAAATAGGCCAATAGAGTTGAAACTTGGTAACCATACCAATTTAGTAGGCGGTTGTCAGAAAAAAGTCCAAAGATAATGTTTGGACTTGCCTCTGACTACTACCGACTCAAAGTCTTGATGCGTTCGTCGGGTAGCATCACGAGATCTCAGTTCGGGGCGAACTACTAGTTTATATTGATCGAGTGAGCGAAGCGAACGAAGATCTTAGTTTCAACTTGGGCGATTTGGCATTTTATGTATGTATGTATGTATGTATGTATGTATGTATGTATGTTTGTCTGGCTATAACTTTAGAACCGTTGATCCAATCTGCATGAAATTTGATATGTCGATAGCTTGTACTTGAGAAATTTACTGGTAAGTATATGAGTAAAATCGGATGAAGGGTTTTTGAGATATGGGGTTTTTTAAGGGGGCAAAAATAAAAAAAGTTACATAAAAAAATCAAGTTACATGTCATATGAAAGGCCTTTGTTTGGACATCCCAAACCAATTTTTACTTTTTTTTTGTGACGCTCGGTTTTTGAGGTAAAATAATAAAAGTTAAATTAAGATAACCAGCGATCCAAGAGCTCCCACCTCTAAGAGTTTCGTTGACATCAAGGTTTTTCTACTGGTCATCCAATTCCTTTGCTTTTTCTTATTTTTTTTTTCTTGAAATAAATTAAGGAGGTACTCAGTTCTCATAAAATGGTGACAATGACCAGGTCTGATGATGGAGCCAAGGTCTGTTCAACGGAACTCTTCAATAAATAGGCCAATAGACTTGAAACTTGGTTACTATACCAAGTTAGTAGGCAGTAGTCAGAAAAAAGTCCAAAGATAATGTTTGGACTTGCCTCTGACTACCACCTGCTCAAAGTTTTTGTGCGTTCGTCGGGTCGCATCACGAGATCTCAGTTCGGGGCGAACTACTAGTTTAGTAGTTTCTTACACCCACACCCCTCAAAGTGTAAAAATCAGAAGGCAAGCTTTTGATTTTATTACTTTTGATTTATTAAAGACATTGTGTTTTTTGCCATAATTGTTTAATACCTAAATGTTTTCATTTCAGATTTGTGAGTATATAAAAGCCCATGACTATGTCAATGGCTTTATTGTTATTGAGGACTTAAGAGATGCTAATCTAATGGATATAATAACAAAAATAAATTTTGTGGAATTTCAACAGTTCCTGGCCATTTTGGTGGTAAGTCCATCTCCATATTGAGCAACAAAGATTTTGATAATGAAACGAAGAATATGATGTAAACCTTAAGGAGTAAACCTTTCCAGTTTACAAACATCATCTCATAGATATCAGATAGCCTAATAGATATAATCTAAAAGAAAAGCAGTAATAGAGCTCTCTGTGAAGGGCTTGTCCGGGGAAGTACTACCACCACGCCTTTTTCTACCGCCAAGCAGAGTTGCTGTGTTTCGGTTTGAAGAGTGTGGTTGCCGGTGTAATACAGGCACATGAAGCTTAACATGATTATGATGCCTTAAGTTGATGGACGCAGGGCAGTGCATCGTAGGGCACGTTCCTATAGTGCGTGACTTACGAGGTAATGCTTTGTTATAGGTGATGTTTACCACTTAACATCAGGTGGGCCATCTGCTTGTTTCATCAGCTAGTTGTATAAAAAAAAAGAAAAAATAATAATTTTCTCGCCGCATAATGTCCTTTCATTGGTCACAAATTGAGGTACTAAGAAGGATGGAGAAAAATCATCTTTATCGGTATTTTAAGGCATAATCGTTACCATCTGCTCCAGCTTAACATTATGGGTATATTGCTGGGTAGAAAAAGAAATTATTACAACACTAAACAACTCACTAGAATCAAAAAGGCAGAACACCTAATCTCTCTTTTTCTCTTGTCGTGTCACTAGTTTCTTTCGAAACAGTGTGGTAAATGGATTTTAAGTGCGCCTCAAGAGATATATGTTATAAAACTTTTTAGGTTCCACGACATACCGATTTCCTCACGAGGTTTTCCTTCACCGTTTGAGAGTACTGGCATTGTGCACATACATTTTTGAACAGAAAAACTCATTGGTGCACTACCGGTTTCGAACCTACGACCTTAGGATCGGAAGGCGGGGCCTCTACCACTAGATAACTAGTGCTCTCAGACTACTACAGTGCTCCTTAGGCTTGCAAGTAGGTCTTCTGCCTTCTTGATTCTAGTCTATTCTAGAGATAAAGAGAAATTTAAAAGGATTTAAAAGGACCTTCAGATGCTAAGAATGTTATGCATGCTAAGAAATAGGCATGCTAAGAAGAAGCCTACTCAGGATGATTAATTTCTTTGCTTTCAGGAAGGTTTTGGCGCCAGATTAAGAGGAATCCACATGATAACCAAGTCGAAGGCCATTGACTTATTCGTCAAAACCTTCAAATCGTTTCTGAGTGCCAAACTAGGAGACAGAATCCAAGTCCACCAAGATTTGAAAGAGCTACATAGTGTTGTTGATAAGCAATTTCTACCTGTGGAGTACGGAGGCGATGAAAGATCTATTGATAAACTGAGAAGTAAGTTTGGTGATTGTAGTGTAATTGCAAATAATGTTTGGTCTACATATCAATATGTCCAAGTAGCCAGTAAACTCAGATGGCGATACGACTAGGTGTCAATTGGATAAATTATATGCTGACGTACATGCAATGGCACCTTTATATCTTAAACCTTCGCTTTTAAGATTCGGAGGGCATTTCAGAGTTGCTACTTATAAAAGACCTTGAACCATGATGAAGGGCGCCAAAGCCCTTAAACCTTCGTCCCTAGAGTTGACCACTGGGTCTTAAGAAACACAGATAAAGACAGTTCTTTTAGGCGTAAATTTTGATCCAGTGTACTGACACTGGACCAAAATTTAAGTAATGGTAGTTACTAACTCTTACTTTTGTTTTTTTTTCAGATGAATGGTACGACATCTTAAAATCAGAAGAAACTGAAAAGTATTTGAAAGAAATGAAGGCAGCCTGCACTGACGAGTCACTGAGACCATCGGGCAAATTTAATGAACAGATCATGGGGCTGCCTGGAACTTTTAGAAGATTAAATGTAGACTAGAATCAGCTCCTTCTATTCTCCGAGGTTTGCTGGAAGACTCTACTTAGGGTTAAGCTCGCCTTTGGACATGGCTTCTATGTAATATTTGTGTCAATGTGGGTGTGCAATAAAGAAAAAGATGAGCAGATTTAATGGTGAAGGTGGCCGTGGAAAGCACGAAGATGCTAACTAAGAAGAAGCAACGTATGATGCTACTAAATGTTATACCATTCGGATCGTTGTGGTCGCTATCTGGCAGCTGTAATCGTTACGCTGGCCTGGTCACGGTGCACTGGAAGGAGTTGTATGCAGTTTCTATGTAAATAATGGCGTGGTCTTCTCGCAGGAAAGTGGCATTCGGTAGCGGCAGTTAGCTGCAACTCCGGAGTTGCGACCCCTAAGCTGCCGGAAATCTGAGATAAATAAAAGATTTTCAGTTAAACGAATTAATTTGAGTTGTATGCAGAGCTTAGAGTCTCTCTGAGAGACAAGATCCGTGATGAGGTCATTCAACAGAGCACCAAAGTTGTCGACATAGCCCGAAGAGTTAGCAAGCTGAAGTGGCAGTGGGCTGGTTATGTCTGCCGAAGAACCGATAACCGCTGGGGTAAACGAGTTCTGGAGTGGAGACCGCGCTTAGGCAAACGTAGTGTAGGATGCCCTCCAACTAGATGGAGCGACGACTTGCGCAGGGTGGCTGGCAAAAACTGGATGGGGAGAGCCAAAGACCGGGCTCAGAGGCGCGCCATGAGAGAGACCTATGTTCAACAGTGGACTGTAATAGGTTAATGATGATGATAAACTTGCCGATGTAGGCGACAGAGTCACGCGGCCAGGCAGTGTGGTCTTCTCGCGCATGGCAGAGACAGTTGATCGCGGCAGTTGGCCACAGCTGACGGGTTGTGACCCCAAGATGCCAGATGCAATTAATTGTAATTGTAAAAGTAATTATGTAGTCTTGTGCCTATTTTATTTAATGTGTTTTTAATTTTACAGTCATGAGATAAATATATATTGTAAAATAGATATTTTATTTGGCGGTATTGTTTGATAAAAAAATATAACAAGCTACTGAGCAAAATACCGTGCCGACATAATATTTTGGTTGCTCTTAGTTAGTGGCTGGTGCTCTCAAACGGTGAAGAAAAACATCGTGAGGAAACCAGTTAGTATTCTATTAACTGCGATGGGCTTGCAACCTGTCACGTATGGAATACCAACTACTGTAAAATGTGTAATGTCCCAAATATGTAATGTTTCTGAGAATTTGCTGTTGGTACTCTTGGTAATTATTGATTTAAGGGGATATCTACCGTACTATCTACCGTAATAATAAAGATTGGTATCACTAATGTTTAATTTTTATTTTTTATGTTGATAAATATACGAATACCTCATTGTCTAAAAAATCTGTTAATTCACACGCATTATTTTGCCTAATTTGTTTTGGTCACATTTCTAATTCAGACTAAATTGAATAGTTTGTAAAAATAACCTTAGCTACCATTAGATAAACTTATGGGAAGGAGGGGCATGATGGGGACGCTTAGGGAAATTGTTTATAAAAGTATCCGAAATCTTTATTTAGTTATATACACTAATATTACTAGTAGTTCGCCCCGAACTGAGATCTCGTGATGCGACCCAACGAACAAATCAAAACTTTGAGTAGGTGGTAGTCAGAGGCAAGTCCAAACATTATGTTTCGACTTGCCTCTGACTACCGCCTACTAACTTGGTACGGTAACAAAGTTTCAACTCTATTGGCCTATTTATTGAAGAGTTCCGTTGAACAGACCTTGGCTCCATCATCAGACCTGGTCGTTGTCACCATTTTATGAGAACTGAGTACCTCCTTGATGCCAACGAAACTCTTAGAGATGGGAGCTCTTGGATCGCTGGTTACTTAATTTAACTTTTTAATTTTTATCTCGAAAACCGAGCGTCCCAAAAAAAAAGTAAAAATTGTTTAGGAATGTCCAAACAAAGCCCTTTTATATGAAATGTAACTTGATTTTTTTATGTAACTTTTTTTATTTTTGCCCTCTTAAAAAACCCCATATCTCAAAAACCCTTCATCCGATTTTACTCATATACTTACCAGTAAATTTCTCAAGTACAAGCTATCGACGTATCAAATTTCATGCAGATCGGATCAACGGTTCTTAAGTTATCGCCAGACAAACATACATACATACATACATACATATATACATACATAAAATGCCAAATCGCCCAAGTTGAAACTAAGATCTTCGTTCGCTTCGCTCACTCGATCAATAAAGAGGTAAACTTTGTATTTTTGTATTTTTGTATTTTTGTATGTAACGAATAGGCTCAAAAACTACTGGTCCGATTTCAAAAATTTTTTCACCATTAGAATGCTACATTATCCCTGAGTAACATAGGCTATATTATATTTTCAAAAAAATCAGGGATCCTTACTAAAACTTCAATAATGTAACCCAAGGTGGAAAACAAAAAACCTTACATCGCGTGCGCTGCGAAAACTATTGAAGATAGAACAAAATAATGTACTACGATTTTGTAGAACACGTTATCATCTACAAAAAATGTCGCGACAGCATATGTCTAACTATTATAGTTATGTCACAATAAGTGTTCTTTTATTATAAAAAATTTATTGAAATGCCTCCGCTAGAAAAGGGTCTTTATTTGTACCTTGGTATTAATCCTTATCCAAATAAATCATTTCATAATTAAGACGGTTTCAATACCTATAGATTACTTCTTAAATTTTTCAAATCGGACATTCCATTCAAAAGATATGACGAAATTAAAAATGTTTACGGGTCCACCGGTCACGCGCGGGGTGCGATATCACTCACTCAAGGAGAAGCGCGTGCAAATGTATGAAATAAGTAGACGCGAGGCTCGAACCCACGGTCTAAGTTTATCCTAAAATGTTCAAAAAATTTATGACCACCCATGCGAAGCTGGGACAGGCCGCTAGTAATTTATAATCACACACACAGGTAACTTTTCATACTACAATTTAACACATATTTTGATTACACCGTGACTCTACGAAAACCTCATGTAGGTGTTGCCCCGGGGTAGGGGCAGTATGGGGTACCAAAAACGGGACAGAATGAGGTACGCCTGAATACGTTATTACCACATCACGCCCGGTAGCCTTGGCCCCTTTATGCTCCTGCCTAGATATATTCAGAGGTGAAATAAAAAACTTAACTTATAATAACTTTGGTTATGAGTATAAAAAATCATTCAGCAATATATACAAGGTGTTCCATAAGTTGTGTATATAAACTTCAGGGGGCTAAAGTACCCATCAATATGAACAACTTTTTCTAAGGAACCAATACTGTGAACGCGAAAAAAAAACAGCTGTTTCATACAAAAGTTCAATACCTACCAGGCTAAAATGTATGAAATAGCTGTTTTTTTTTTCGCGTTCACAGTATTGGTTCCTTAGAAAAAGTTGTTCATATTGATGGGTACTTTAGCCCCCTGAAGTTTATATACACAACTTATGGAACACCTTGTATAGAAAACAACAACAAAATACTAAAATACAGATGTGAATGCTTACCTTCATAATGGCGTTTAAGTACCGCACAAAATTGGATCAAGAAGCACGAAAACATATTTTTGCATGTAAAAATCAAACACGCCATTTCACTTCCAGTCACTTTTGCCCTGACTATCGATCAGAAATGGCTCCCTAATAATAATTAACGCATTTTCCTATCATCTCTAGTTACTTGTGTAGGTGGGTGGCCCGATATGCCCCGTGACTTCGTTATACCCCCCCTTCCCCTACATATCTGTATATACGAGTATATACATATCTGTATATACAAGGTGTTCCTTAAGTTGTGTATATAAACTTCAGGGGGCTAAAGTACCCATCAATATGAACAACTTTTTCTAAGGAACCAACACTGTGAACGCGAAAAAAAAACAGCTGTTTCATACAAAAGTTCAATACCTACCAGGCTAAAATGTATGAAACAGCTGTTTTTTTTTTCGCGTTCACAGTGTTGGTTCCTTAGAAAAAGTTGTTCATAATTATTGATGGGTACTTTAGCCCCCTGAAGTTTATATACACAACTTATGGAACACCTTGTATATATATATATATATACAGATATGTAATTAGTGGTCTGTAGTTGCTCTGACCGCAACATGGTATTACTTGGACATATCAAGCAAACAAAGCTGCAAGCAAAAGCTAGTCACATTCTCAACTACCTACCTCTACATTCATACTTTGACAAATAAAAACGGTGGGAAACAGATAGATGATATAATAATTCATTATGTTTTTTTCATGTGAATATATCTCTACAAAATTTTTGTGAAGTAAAAAATTACTTAAATATTACTAGCTGCTGCTTTTCTAGTACTGGTGGTCTAGTGGTAGCGAGCCCACCTTCCGATCCCAAGGTCGTGGGTTCAATTCAATTTATGTTCACATTACTGTCCCATGGTGAAGGAAAACATCGTAAGGAAACCGGCATGTTGTAAAACCTAAAAAGTTCTAAAACATGTGTCAAGAGCAGAAGGCGCGTCGCGCGCCTAAAATCCTTTCACCACACTGTTTCGAAGAACTAGTGACTCGGAAAGAAGATGTTGCTTGGCTGCTTGGTTTGGGATAGCGTTGTGTGAAATGTCTACAAATATTTCTTTTTTCGATGGGGCTGAGGCCTGCAATATATTGCTTACTAACAATGTGGGCAGTGTAAGCATTATAAGCTATCGACACGGGTGTAACTCACACCGCCCCGCCTCTTCGGGCCTGGCCGGAAGTACCTACAACTGGAGGCTGGGGTCGATAGCCTACTTCAGCTTAATTACTCATACGAGAATGAAGAAAAAGCTTGTATTTTCTACAAGCTTGTGGCGAATACAAAAGCTCTCGCACGCACGTTTCGACATGTTGAAAGATATAAAATCACTAAGCCCATTTTGGAAAAATAGCAAAAAATAGCATTTTGTGTGCACACAAAATGGTATGCATAGGTCCAAAAACTAGTAAAGCAAACTTTTGAGTAGGAAACTTGTACCGATCAAAAATTTATTTCTTTTCTTTCTTGCTGTGTTTCGGTTTGAAGAGGTGGTTGCCGGTGTAATTACAGGCACATGTGTCTTAACATCTGTATGCCTTAAGTTGATGGACGCAGGGCAGTGCATCGTAGGGCACGTTCCTATTTTGCGTGACTTACGAGGTAATGCTTTGTTATCAGTAATGGTTACCACTTAACATCAGGTGGGCCATCTGCTTGTTCCATCAGCGAGTTGTATGTACACGAAAATCTTGCAGTCAACTTGGGCGATTTGGCATTTGATGTGTGTATGTATGTATGTTTGTCGGGCCATAACTTTCGAACCGTTGACCCGATCTGAGCTATATTTATATAGCTGCTAAGCGATATTTATAAACACTACACAGAGCCAACACAGGCTCCATACATTGATGTAACAACTCCTACCCATAAGACATTGTTAAGTGGAGATAGTCTATAAATCAATCGACGCATCAAACGATCAAATTCGTTTACAAAGCGCGCGGCGCCGTTTTTCAAACCGCGAGCCGCAATCACGCAGCGCAGCGCGTCGCGTTCGCGTTTATACCTAAGCTCGACACCGTCCGATTTTAAGAAGGCTCCTACTGCGATGTACAATGTGATCTTGAGCTCGTCCTTAATTGTTTAAATTTTAAGCAGAATATTTGAACGTTGCAATAACTTCAAACAATTTTCTTAGAAGCTGTTCGTGCCAAAATGGTTGTAGACGTGTCTGTGCTGGTATGTAGCCTATTTTATTTATTTTAAAATATTTAATTTAAATTATGTTTTAGTAAACATATCGATATTGCGTATTTATTTTTATCTTTTGTACCAATACTAAGTCACAACTACTTACTTAAAAACTAACAATTGTAGTAATACAATGAGCGGCCTTATCGCTAACAGTGATCTCTTCCAGAACACCTTGGGATGGATAGGGCTGAACCTAAAAAGAGAGGAGGGGATTAGATTAGATTAGAAAATTCTTTATTGCACAAAAGGAAGTACATAGGCGAACTTAATGCTAGTTAGCATTGTCTTCCAGTTAACCTTGTATAATGTGGAGTGGATGGTAGTGCTTATATGATACAATAATGGGGAGAAGCGTCTAACTATAACATAAATACAACAATACCTAACCTAAATATCTACTCAAAAATATATAAATACCTCTACCTACCAATAAACTAAATAATAATACATATTATCTAGTAAACATCATCTTCTAATCTTGGGGAGTCTTGTGGGTGGAGAGAATCCTGAAGAAATTGTATCTAATCTAATTTAGGTCGAACTACTATAGTATAAAGTTTTTCAGGATTTGAATACAGAACTAGCCCAAAATGTGGATACACTCCTCCGTGTTGGACCCGCAGATTTGGAGGTTGTCATGAAGCACTATGCCGTCAACAGTGGAATGCTGGTAGAAATGATCAGCACCATACGCGACTGGTATGGGAAACAAGCCCATTTGCCACAAGGACAGCTTCGTAAGTTTTTACTGGATAGACCTGAAGCACTGTGCTACTTTGGTTTTCTTTTTTTTTTCGCATTTCTTCTATCTCGGAAGTTTAAGTCGTTGGAGGTACTAACTGTTTTTGGAATGTCTGTTTGAATATTCCTTGAATATTCCTCCAATGCAACCTAAACATCTTGATAGAATTTATCCACATGGAACAAGCAGATGGCCCACCTGATGTTAACTGGTAACCATCACCTATAACAAAGCATTACCTCGTAAGTCACGCACGATAGGAATGTGCCCTACGATGCACTTCCTTGCGTCCATCAACTTGAGGCATACAGATGTTATGATGTTATGCCTCATGTGCCTGTAATTACACCGGCAACCACACTCCTCAAATCGAAACACAGCAACGCTGCTTGGCATGGTGGTACTTCCCCGGACAAGCCCTTCACAAAGAGCTCTACTACTCTTACTTACTGTTTTTTTGTAAGTTTTTTGTCTCACTTTGTCAATTATTTTATGACAATTAATTGATTTTAATGACTCTTCTTTTGTTTGGTTTCCTACTTCAGAGATGGTTCCATATAAATTTTATCGAAATTGGTTCAGCGCTTTTTAAAACAAGCAATAAAATATATATATATAAGTAGTGACGGTTTGGCTTGTGCCCTTATACAAAAGTCTTGTATTGAGTTTGTTTTTAAAAAAGGTTATGGTAATCAAGGTGTCGTTGGATTTGTCTTGATCAAAATTAAATGACATACGTTTGTCATAAAATTGATTTGAAACTTATTTCATTACTATTGAAGTTTAAAAAAAAAATCACTTGGCTTTGAATGTAAAAAATGCAATATTATGAAAACCTGTTGGTTTTCTGGCATTTTATTATTGAAATTCTTACTTAATGCCACTAACTCCAAAATCTAAACGCAAAGATCGTGGATCTTTCTGGAAATGTATAGAAGAGGCCCAGTCCCGTAGTTAAATTCGTAAGGCTGATAAATGATAATCTAGTTGTCTGGAAGAGATTGGTTTTTACCGATAAGACCACCCGTTGTACATTTTAATTTCCATAATTGTTATAATTCGTCCTATTTTGTTAGTTTGTAAGGTGTACAATAAAGAATTTTCATTCATTCATACTCACAATACACTTTATTATACACAACAAACATGCACACCTTATCATGTTTATTTATATATTTTTTTATTTATCTTTCTTTGCCTTAACTTTTTTTACTTGTCATCTTTTAATTAATTCTTGTCTCTATTTTATGGTTGAACATCGTAGAGAGAATGCACTGTCTACTGTAACACAGTTTTTAAACTAAAACAGGAGACAGAGTCTGCTATTTTATAGTGTACACACATTTTTATGGAAATAAATGATTTTGTATTTTTGTATATAAGTAAATTGATGTTGCAGATGACAGACAGATTCTGGGGCACTTGATGATTCGAGGGTTCAGTATAGAAAGAGCCAAGCGAAACATAGATAACTTCTACACAGCGAGAACGCGGATGCCAGAGCTGATGTGTCAAAGAGACCCCGAAGATAAAGCTTGGATGTGGTATCTGCGAAGGTTTTGGTACGTGCTTCCTCAGAAAACTGCGAACAACTATAGAATAACAATTTTCAGGTAAGACCTTCCGAAAGGTATTAATAATAAATTTAAAAAAAAATTGGTTGATTTTCCACACAGCACTATCTAGCCCTGAACTAAGCAAAGCTTGTAAAGCTATATAGCTGATAAAATACATATGTATTATTTTTTTGTAAATACATTTTATATAAATACATAACACCTAGTTATAGAAAAAACATCTATGTTCATCAATCACACAAATTTCTTATGTCAAAATACTTCTTCAAAATTCTTATTTAAAAGTTATGTCTGGTTTTACAGACATTTGCTGTCTATCTGTCTGTCGGTCCGTCACCAGGCTGTACCTCATGGACCGTGATAGTTAGACTGTTAAAATTTTCACAGATGATGTATTTTTGTTGCCGCTATAACAAAAAAATACTAAAAACAGAATCAAATAAAAATATTTAAGGGCTCATACAACAAACTAATGAACTTGATTTTATTGCTCGTTTTTGCTCGATATTGATAACGGCAATAGGTAGACGCTTGAAATATTCACAGAATACTTAGTTATATATTCGCTTTAAAAATAAATAATTATATATGATAAAAATAAAACAAATATTTAAGGGGGACTTCCATACAACTGACATTTTTTTTTTTGCCGTTTTATAGATAATGGTACGGAACCCTTCATGCGCGAGTCCGACTCGCACTTGGCCGGTTTTATTTATATACTACTTGCTGATGAAACAAGCAGATGGCCCGCCTGATGTTTAGTGGTAACCATCACTTATAACGAAGCATTGCAACATAGGTCACGTTCCATCACGTTCAAGGAACGTGCCCTATGATGCACTGCCCTGCGTCCATCAACTTGAGGCATACAGATATTAAGCCTCATGTGCCTGTAATTTCACCGGCAACCACCCTCTTCAAACCGAAGCACAGCAACGCTGCTTGGCGACAAAAAAAGGCGCATGGTGGTAGTACTTCCCCGGACGAGCCCTTCACAAAATAGCTCTACTACTCTTAGAAGAATTACAATAAACATTTACAAGGCAGAACGCATTAACGCGTTCAATGCTTTTCTGTGTAATATTTTAATGTGGTTTATTGTGATTCTGTGATATTTTTTTGATAGTTATAAAATCTGATGGAAGACCAGCATTGGTTTGCAACCAACTTATTGCTGAATCAGAGTCCGTTTTGCGACGCACAAAGTTATCTAATCTAAACTAATAATATAAAGAGGAAAGATTTGTATTTTTGTATGTCCGATTTCAAAAATTCTTTCACCATTAAAATGCTACATTATCCCTGAGTAGCATAGGCTATATTATATTTTCAAAAAAATCAGGGATCATTACTAAAACTTCAATAATGTTACCCAAGGTGGAAAACAAAAACCTTACATCGCGTGCGCTGCGAAAACTATTGATGATAGAACAAAATAATGTACTACGATTTTGTAGAACAAATGTCGCAACAGCATATGTCTAACTATTATAGTTATGTCACAATAAGTGTTCTTTTATTATAAAAAAATAATTGAAATGCTGCCGCTAGAAAAGGGTCTTTATTTGTACCTTGGTATTAATCCTTATCCAAATAAATCATTTCATAATTAAGACGGCTTTAATACCTATAGATTATTTCTTAAATTTTTCAAATCGGATATTCCATTCAAAAGATATGACAAATTGAAAACGTTAACGGGTCCACGGGTCACGCACGGGGTGCGATTTCACTCACTCAAGGAGAAGAGCGTGCAAATGTATGAAATAAGTAGACGCGAGGCTCGAACCCACGGTATAAGTTTATCCTAATATGTTAAAAAAAATTATGACCACCCATGCGAAGCTGGGACAGGCCGCTAGTTAGTTTTATGTTTATTTTATTTCTTAGTATCTTCTTTGACTTTTGGTGTCGTAAATAAATAAATTTTCCTTCTTTCTTTCTTTCAAACATAGTCCAGTACCTACAGTTGAAAATTTTGTGATTACAATTATAATGCAAATAACATGGGAAAACCCTTGTTTTTGTTGTCGTTAAAGGTTTAACAGGTACAAAAAACCCGCCCATGTTTTGAATACTTAATTAGTTTTATTATCCTACAACTTTAAATTATTTAACAACCTTGAATTAATTTAATGAGTATTGCAATTCAGATAATTATAATTATAATAACCTTAGGTATCTGATAGGTAGGTATAAGTTGTACTTAGATAACTTTTATACCCGTAGATGTTATATATATTATAATATGAGGTGATTTAAAGGAATTCACCAGGACATAAGCAAAATCATCTCTTGAATACTTAAACCACACTACGTTTACTCGGACTGATGATGGTGTTGATGATGATGATGATGATGATGATGATGATGATGATGATTATGATGATTATTATGATTATGATAATGATGGTTATCTAGGCTTGGTCACTTGGCACCTTGTTTTATGAAGTTTCAAAGTGATCCTTGTTTGTGTCTCTGGTGATGACGATGATGATGATAATGATGATGATGATGATGATGATGATGATGACAGTGATGATGATAATGACGATGCCAAATCATTTGTGTTTTCAGAATGAACAAACAAGAGAATCTTGATGCCTTACAGGTATTGAAACTCGCGTTCCTGCTGTGCGAGTACAGGATCTGGAATGACGCAGCGCTGGGGGACTGCTGGATCTTCGACTATAAGCACACCAGCATACAACAAGCTGTTCAGATGACGCCAGCAGTCATATCCAAGATCATCTATTTCTGGAAAGTAAGTTTCAAAATTAGAAGGATCTTAATCAGTACAATCTCAAGGATCACTTTGAAATGTAGGCGGCGTATGTAAGCGATATTAGTGAACGTTTAAAGTGAAAGGTCTAATTTGGAGGTTTTTTAGTTATAGAATAGGTATTTTCGTGCCACATCGTCGACCGCAGCATCACTTAAATTGAGGTAAGATTGCGGCCAAACGTTTCACCTATAAGTTGTAAAAAAAGGTAGTTGTTAGCTTATAAAAAAAAGACAGAAAAACCTCCTTTGATTTTTCACATCGGAATCGTTTCCGAATATTTTAAAAATCCAGGGTTCTAAAGACGTTTTAAAATAGCCCTGCAGAATTCGAAAGACAGCGTAGAACGGCCTCCGATCAAATAGACTGATGACTTCGTAGAAGTCACCAAAAGATCTTAATATTGACATAGACATAGACAATCATTTATTTACTACTGAGCACACAATATACTAAACATGATAATGAAATATACATATTATAGGAAGAATAATAGATTATAACACAATAGAAAAAAAATGTAGAAAAAATATAATTACAGAATAATGTTAAAACCTACATGTTTAAATATGAGGTATGCTACAGCAGCAAATGGGTCATAAGCTCAGCATAATGTCCACTTGTCAGTAGACGCTGTTATTCTGCCAAGACCCTAACTGCCACAAGACCCTGTGAGAACGTGTATATAATAAAATATCGAGCAATGGACTTCTTCAGACTTCCACACAGAACTTATTGAGTAAAACTTGCACTATGGGAACCAGATAGCTGATAATATAATACTTATATAACTATTTTTCAAAAATGGATACTATAATAATACAATATACATACATTAATAAAAGTACCTATAGTAGAGCTCTTTGTGAAGGGCTCGTCCGGGGAAATACTACCATGCCTTTTTCTGCCGCCAAGCAGCGTTACTGTGTTTCGATTTGAAGTGGTGAAATTACAGGCACATGAGGCTTGACATCTGTATGCCTTAAGTTGATGGTCGCAAGGCTGGGCATCGCAGGGCCCGTTCCTATCGAGCGTGACTTACGAGGCAATGCTTTGTTATAGGTGATGGTTACCACATAACATCAGGACCATTTGCCATTTGCATTGCAAATTGCATACAAAAAAAATACACCCACACAAAGAAAAATTATCCATTACACAAATGTTTGTTCTCGGTGGGGATCGAACTCACGACCTGAAGGCAGAGCTACTACCAACTGAGCTGTGTGGACTGTCACAATGGTATTATGTATTTTTCTGTTTAATTGTTCAATTCACGTATTTATATTATTTTCAGTCATGTTTTGGAACTCGACTGATAAGTGTCCATTTGATCAACCTACCTCCGTTCGGCGCTACGATATTGAACCTATTTAAAATGGGATTAAAGTCTAAAATTGTAAATCGTATCCACGTTAGCAAAGCTGAAGATTTGCTAGGCACATTCTCAAAGGAGGTTTTGCCTAAAGAGTATGGAGGTACTGAACTCAGCTGCCAAGACATTTCAGGTATGTATTTTTCCAAAAAGGAAATAAAATACTAGTTTTATGGTCAAAGAAATAATTATCAACGCGCCATTAGACCAACTAAGGGTTTGTCTTGTAGTGGGAACAGAATTCGCAGCCAGCAGAATCTCAGCTGGTAAATTTCCTGCGTCTCAGCTGGTAAATGTCCGGCTGGTAAATGTCCGGCATCCCTGTACAATTTTTTATAGTTTTGAGTTTTTAATCACTTCATTAATACTTATTTGTGGCTTAATAAAACGACCAGTATAAACAAAATTTTGTTTTATTCCTGTCGTAGTCTTAAATCACTGAGTAAAAAAACAATTCAATTTGATACTCAAAATGTACCGAATTCTCATGAAACAGCTGAGCTATCTACAGACCGCTGCGAGATACAGTGCAAAAAAGAAATATTTTTTTACATTTTTATCTGATCCAATATGTTTACAGATGAATGGGTAAAGATGTTCCTATCTGAACATTGGCGAAAGTTTTTGGTGGACCAGGATTCCATTGGCTCTGATGAGTCGAAGAGACTTATCCCGAACAAAGCAGATGAAATATTTGGAGTGGATGGCTCCTTCAGAAAACTTTGCTTAGACTAAATATAATTCTTATTTTATAGTTATTTAAAGTAATTTAAACCTACACTTTAGTTTTATAAATGGGTTTTTTAATTTGGTTGGATATTTAACTGCATGTTATAGTTATAAAACTTTCTCAATGGTGTTTTTTATCACTTCTCTTGGTTTGTTTCTTTATTTAGTCATTATCATAATCATAATATTTGTATCCCTGTAATGATTTTACATTTTAAAATATACGCCTCCGCTTGAATACCTCCTCTTTAATTTAAGGGATAAAAATGAATTAAAACCATTTATTTTGGTACTTATATCAATAGCTACCTACATAGGTACCTACTTGTAATCTATCTACCTCTGTTTCTATGGACCACTTAAGCAAATTAGAGATGGCCCCTTTGTTTTTGTCAGCACAATAGTCCCAGCTAGTTAGTTTCAACGTATCAATAGCGGTAATTATGATGTAAGCAACACCGCATTCTGATTAGCCAAGCTTTCAAGTATCATGCAGTACGATTGGTTTCCATTGGTTCCATTGGAAATGCCGAATTGGATTGATAATTCAAACACAGGAAATCGCTCTGCTTGAGTTAACTAAGCATAGAGGTGCTTTGTGGTTGTAAGCTCAAAGCTACCCAGCGCCAATGAAGTAACAAATCCAAGATGGCGCCGCTTATCGTTGCATCTCACTCGCACTCACTTGTTTTGAAACGCGTGTGAGTGAGAGGTAATGACTAGTGATTATTTTTATAGGATTAGCAGTCAAAATAGTCGTTGCTTGTTGAAACAGATTATAATTGATAAGTAAATCGACTTTCTGACAGAGGTCCTCTATAGGAAAATGTGACAGTTAATTAGCTAAAGTTGAGTTTTACCATCTCAAAGTAATGCTATCCGTCTGATTACAATATTTTCGCGTTTACGGTATCCTTGTTAAAACCAACCAAAGATGTTAATATTTTTATTAGCGTCGTTACATTTTATACCGACGTTATCAGTATTATACTCATAAATGGTAAAACCCGCCCTTATTGTAATAAAAACTAGGTAAGTTATTTTGACTAATTAGTTAATTATATGAGTTTATTATAGTGAACTTCACAAAATTATAATAGACCTGTGTACGGTATAAATTATTTTATAATTTAGTTTAAAATGAAAAATGTCCAAATCATAATGAACTTCGTACAATTACAAGGATAACTTTGAAACGTCTTAGGTCCTGTTCCTTGTTACCAAATCTTATGAGAACAGGCAAGGCTTGGTTCCTAGTGTTTATTTGTATGATCCTTCTTACAACAGGTATTTAATCCTACTAATATTACAAACGCGAAAGTTTGTAAGTATGGATGGATGGATGAATGGATGTTTGTTACTCTTAAAAACTAGGTACTGAATGGATTTTAATGAAAATTTACAATAATATAGCTTATACATCAAAATAACACATTTGCTACAATTTTTAAAGATATTCTGTGAATTGTCCAAAATATGACGATAAGTGTCAAGTAAGTAGGAAAAAATCTACCATCTGCGAGCTATTCTGGCGTGTGCTGCCAAAACCGCTAGAGTTACACGTATGTACTACGCCACGCTATTATAAGCTACTCGAAATACTAATCCTGCGCAGACGAAGTCGCGGACACCAGCTAGTTTCTAATAAATCAAACCAAAATAATATTCCGTAATTGTTTATTCAAAAATAAAATAATTATGAGCAATAGTTAACTAATAGGTATAAAATGCAGTTACAACTAACTTATAAAATAGTCTTAGAGATTAATAATATCACACCATCGATTTATTATTATTAATATAACTCAAAAATACGTATCCTATTTTTTTCTAATAATTATTTTGGAATAAAAAATAGTACTTAATAATAGCAGAACATAAGATAATCAATCATATAACATAAACATGTTTTTCGAGTACAAATAACAAACAAACAAATTTTTATTTGTGGTATAGAAGTGCTTTAGTATTATTCTTTATAAACATTCACCCAAGTGACTGCGAAATCCGCAGTGAGTTTTTAATTAGGCATTCTGTAATTCATTTACCTAGACATAGACATAAACAATCATTTATTTACTACTTATCACACAACATACAAAACAAGATAATGAAATTTACATATAGAAATAATAATACATCATAACAATAGAAAAACAAAAGAGAAAAAATATATATAAAAACAAAACAATGTTGAAAACCTACATGTTTAAATATGAGGTATGCTACAGCAGCAAATGGGTCTTACGATCAGCAATATGCCCACTTATCAGTAGATGCTGTTATTCTGCCAAGACTCTAATTGCCACAAGACCCTGTTAGAATGTGTGTAATGTGTAGGGAATAAAAAATAAAAACATTGGTGGACTTTCCACACAGCACTATCTAGCCCCAAACTAAGCCAAAGCTTGTAATATGGGAACCAGATAGCTGATATAATACATATATACTTTTTTTTTTTGTAAATACATACTTATAATATACTAGCGGCCTGTCCCAGCTTCGCATGGGTGGTCATAAATTTTTTGAACATTTTAGGATAAACTTAGACCGTGGGTTCGAGCCTCGCGTCTACTAATTTCATACATTTGCACGTCCTTCTCCTTGAGTGAGTGAAATCGCACCCCGAGCGTGACCCGTGGACCCGTTAACATTTTTAATTTCGTCATATCTTTTGAATGGAATGTCCGATTTGAAAAATTTAAGAAGTAATCTATAGGTATTGAAATCGTCTTAATTATGAAATGATTTATTTTGATAAGGATTAATACCAAGGTACAAATAAACACCCTTTTCTAGCGGCGGCATTTCAATTAATTTTTTATAATAAAAGAACACTTATTGTGACATAACTATAATAGTTAGACATATGCTGTCGCGACATTTTTTGTAGATAATGATGTGTTCTGCAAAGTCGTAGTACATTATTTTGTTCTATCATCAATAGTTTTCGCAGCGCACGCGATGTAAGGTTTTCTTTTTCCACCTTGGGTTACATTATTGGAGTTTTAGTAAGGATCCCTGATTTTTTTGAAAATATAATATAGCCTATGTTACTCAGGGATAATGTAACATTCTAATGGTGAAAGAATTTTTGAAATCGGACCAGTAGTTTTTGAGCCTATTCGTTACATACAAAACAACAAAACAACAAAAATACAAATCTTTTCTCTTTATAATATTAGTGTAGATAATTACACCCAGACAGAGAACAAACATCTATGTTCATCACACAAATGTTTGTTCTCGGTGGGGATCGAACCCACGGCCTACGCAGAAGGCAAAGCTACTAACAACTGAGCTGTGAAGGCTGTCAAAATATCACTAGCACCTGAGAGTTGTGGCGAGTGGAAATGAATTAGGCGTGATCGACGTGAATGCGATACCTCTAGTCTTAGTTTGTTTTTGTATTCCGTAAATTGTTTTTTGTTTTAGCATACAAAATCCAGCGTAAAAACCAATTATGAAAAAAAAAAAACGTAAATTAAACTAAGACTAGGGACTCGGATCCAGTAAGTGAAACACCCCGTGATGTTGTTAAGAGAATCGACGGCCTGTCCCACATAAGCAACCGACGTGACAGTACGACGGTACGTGATGCGACGCGAAATCAATAAATAATTAAAATAACTTTCACTAGTCTTACGTCAAAACTGGGTCCGTCGCGAGTTGTAACTTGTAAGTGGGGCGCGCCGCGTCACGTTATGCGTTATTACAATGTTATCTTACGTAATAGTCCAAACAGAACCAAATAGAACTACCAGTGTTAGAAACAATTTTGAGCCAATTATCAGCGCACGCGCATTATATAAACTTGTCTTGGTTTTGTACAGTCGACGTAAAACGTAAAGATGATTTTATTTAGGTATTTATTATTAAAGACAACATTATTTATTTTATTTAATTGTAAGATAAAGAGGAAATAGTTATCAAAGTTGAACTAAGCGACATGATGTAATTAGACTCAAAACGTTAATACGTCAACTTCTTTTATTTTATTTAAGCAGATAGATTTTTATACAACTGAGTACACAAACAAGCTTACGGACCACCTGATGGGAAGCGGTTACCGTTACCTATGAACGCCTGCAATACCAGAGGAATCAGCTTAAATAAAATAGGTAAAAGGAATTATTACTTTTTGTTTTATAATTTCCGTAAATAGCAACTACTGTACAATGTGGAACCGAGGGTTAATTTGGACGTACTTCTGACTACTCCTCATATACACCAAGAAGATTTAAAGAAGTCAAGCAGTTGGTATACAAAAAAAAGCTAGGAACCAAGCCGTTCCTGCCTGTTCTTCTAGGATTTGGTCGCGAGGAACTGGCGATAGATTCACCTAGTATATAAGACGTTTCAAAGTGATCCTTGTGATTGTACTGAATAAAGACCATTTTGATTTTGGTACTTGGCACTAAAAAATCTGATGGGATATCTACCGTGCCTGGGGATCAAAGACGTGAAGCTCTTTTTTTACTGCAGTCAAAACGGACTCTTCAATATCCTATTTTGTATCCAAAAATCTGTATCTTGAAAGGTAGCACTTACACTATGTATTATTTTCCGCTGTACATTGGACTGTGATTTAAAAGATTGTTCTATTTTGGACCGTAATACTATCGTGAGAGCTATCAATTTAGTTTAATCAAAATCTAACTTCCTAAAGGACCCCACGAGGTATTCTTCGTTCTTCTCTACGTTAGGGCGTCTGTTCTCGTTGGATATCAGCTTACTGGATTCTATGATTAGCTTCTTAGTTTTAGTACTGCGCAGCTCTTTTTCATATTTATCTGAAAAAACAAAAATTATTAAAATAAATAAATATTGGTGTAAATTTGCACTATCTCATAAATAAATAAAATTTATAAATATTGGTGGACTTTCCACACTGCACTATTTAGTCCCAAACTACGCCAAAGCTTGTAATATGGGAACCAGACAGCTAATATTATACATATATTATACTTTTTTTTAGGCCTTAGCTGAGCAAAATTTTTAATATGGGAACTACATAGTTGATATAATAGTTACTTATATACTGTTTTGGTAACTAGCTTATAATTTATAATACCCAGATGAAAAAAAACAAACGGTGTTCATAACACAAATGTTTGTTATCGGTGGGAATCGAACCCACGGCCTACGGCGTAGAAGGCAGAGCTACTTCCAACTGAACGGTGAAGGCTGTCAAACATGTAGATATGACTGACTAGTTATTAGCTCCATCTTCGGATCTGTAGTGGGTTTGATTTTCGACTTAAGATTCAAAAAACCGTCAAGCAACATCTCACTCGACTTTTCAATTTTTTTGAATATACAACGTGTAACATAATACCCCTATAACCCCGGAAGCAGGGTATTTTACAGGTCATGGCGAACAACTATTGATAAAATTATTTTGAAATATCGAAGTTTTTCATTCATGAAATGCCTCCTAAACTTTCTGCCAAAATAAACTACACAACATAACGGAACCCTATTTACAGCTGTTTTTTGAACTTTAATTGTGAACTGTAAATAAAATAGGTAACAGAACTGCCACAAATTTGTTATTGCAAATAGCGTATTTACCAAGGTCACGTACACATTATTAGGGTTGTTGCAAATTTTTGAGAAAATTAATTTAACTTTTGTATGGTAATTTCGAAAACGAAGTATTCAAACTTTGCACATGTCAAAGTATTCCAGTGCTTGGTCTGATCACTTGGTCTTTGGTCTTATAGGGGTATTATGTTACACGTTGTATAAATTACTGAAGGTACATAAAAATGTTTTGCTAGTTTTAGTACATAATCAAATCAAATTCGTTTATAAATATAGTCAATTAAACGTAACATGCCAGGGCATATATAAGTAGTGATATCATAACCATTCGCCCTAGTTTTGCAAAACTTAATTATACACTAAGCCCTTCTCCGGAAGTCTAGATATTATTTAATGAAAAGTGGAGTAAAATCAAACCGACACAGTAATAAAATTACTGAGCTATTTCATTGCACAATTTTAATTGTATCATTACTCAAACCATGTTATATTCATGATGAGGTTCGTCAGATAGATAGGTATATCTAACTCATTATTAATAAAATAAATAAGTTTTGGTAAACATTCCACACAGCACTATCTAGCCCCAAACTAAGCAAAGCTTGTACTATGGGAACCCGATAGCTGATATAGTACGAAACATACTTATATATTTTTTTAATATATATACACACAAGCATCTAAGTTCAGTAATCAAATGTTTGTTCTCGGCGGGGATCGAACCCACGGCCTACGGCGCAGAAGGCAGAGCTACTACCAACTGAGCTGTGAAGGCTGTCAGAATTGAAGTTCATCAAGGCAACACGCATCCAAGCCTAAGAGAAATTCAAGAACGTTACCTCGTTTCGCTTTTTTGTTGAAATAATTAATCAACTATTGAAGTTTACCTTTGAACTCAGCCATGTAAGGTTCGTCTCCGCCGTAGTCTTTCGGCAGGTACTTCTTAGGCACATGTTTATGCAGTTCCGCGATGGACTCGTGGATGACAAGCCGGTCCATGACCTTGGGGCTGAAGAACTGCCTCATGAAGGTCACGATGTGCTGGAGAATGTTGTTGGCGTTTAGCACGTGGATGGCCAGGACTCTGATGCCTAACCCTTCCTGTAAAGATAGGTGGATTGTTTTAGTATATGTAATGTTTTAGTATAAATAAAAATAAATAAATAAATAAACAAAAATAAATAAATAAAGTAATTTTTCTGGATTTGGATATTTTGAGTCATTTTTTTTTTCTTTTATGTCTAGATTTTTCTACATAGCGTGTTAGTCAGACAATGATATCCTTGAAAGTATTAGTGTTTTTACATGGTAAAACAAAACTTAGGGCCGGTTTCACCATGCTCTGTTAGTTACTAATCAAGGATTAAAAGACCGTTAAATCTAACCTTAGCTGTCAAACGCGTACATTTTGACATATTTAACGGCCCTTTAATCCTTTGTTAATCTAACAGAGAATGGTGAAACCGGCCCTTAAACATGTTAAAAAATGAGATCATTGTTATGCGTTATTTTAAAACTAGGTTGGAAAGAATGGGATTGCCCAGCCATAAAAGCACGGTGTCTGTGCTATAATTATTGTAATTTTGAGCATGTTTTAATGTATATTTAGTTATAATTATTAAGATGAAATAAATAAATTAATATTAGAAAATTAGATGGTTTATTTTTTTTATACAAAAAGCTGATGGAACAGGCAGTTGGCCCACCTGATGTTGGTAACCATCGCCTATTACAAAGCATGGTGGCTCTAATCCTGCGGATATCATAATTTTTAATTTGGGTTTTAAACTTCCAACGCAAACCGAGGGGCGCGTTTATAGCATAAAATCGTAGCTCACATACGGATTAACCAATTTTGACTAAGTTTACTTTTGTTAGAAAGGTTGCTTTATTTAAAACGGTCCTCAATTTTAATCTGTTTTGAAGAATCCAGTTTAGGGATCATCAGCTCTTTTCTTTTTGAAAATTTTGATTTCGTTATTGGGTTCATTTGTGGTGGAGTATTCAGACAGTTTATTTCAGGTCCCGTTCATTCATTCCCTTGTATGAAGATCATCATAATCTTCATCAGCCTGATCCACTCCTATACAATATACAATTCCAGGAAGAACAATTCTGAGCCCAGTCCATCGGGGTAATTAATCGGACCAGTATATTAAGCCGATCATATTTTGATAAATAGAAATACAGAAATCTTGCAATGTAATCTTGCCACAAGCTGTGTCATTTTAGCGGTTTGCCCCGACTAATTCCCGATGCCGAGCACTTATTCTTGCTCAACAGATTTCAAAGAGCGATTGCCAGTAAAATAAGGACTTGTGAAGCTTACTAAGTACTGTCCCAGGGTTATGAACTCATTGCACTACAGTACCTAGAAGCTGTTGAGTTTTCGTGCCAAAGATCTCATGCTGTGATGGAAAACATGGCTAGACACCCACGGCTTAGTCACGTGAGCATGTTTAAGGCGAAGACAACTGCTAGTGTACCTCTCGCTCGCACACATTGTGTTGAAACGTGCGACCGAGAGGTACATTAAGAGTTGTCATCGCTTTAAGTAACTAGTCATTTTCGTAAGTTCTGAACCCTCGATAACAGATGCTGCTTAAATCATCTGTAGGTACTAATATTATAAAGAGGAAAGATTTGATTTTTTGTTTGAATGATTGTTTGTTTGTTTGCATCGAATAGGCTCCGAAACTACTGGACCGATTTGAAAAACTCTATCACCGTTGGGAAGCTCCCCGGGTAACAAAAGCTATATTATATTTTTAGGGATATATTAGGGATCCTTACTAAAACTCCATTAATGTAACCCAAGGTGAAAAAAAATTACCTAAAAATTTCTTAGGTACATCGCGTGCGCTGCGAAAACTATTGATGACTAGCGGCCTGTCCCAGCTTCGCATGGGTGGACATAAATTTTTTCAACGTTTTAGGATAAACTTAGACCGTGGTGGGTTCGAGTCACTTCTAACTCGCGCCTTGCCCGGGCCCGCGCTGGGTGAGAACGCGCCCCGTGACCTTATATTTTTTAAATCTTTTGAATGGAATGTCCGATTTGAAAAATTCAAGAAGTAATGTATAGGTAATGAACCAGTCTTGAATATGAAAAGATTTATTTGGATAAGGATTAATACCAAGGTACAAATAAAGACCCTTTTCTAGCGGCGGCATTTCAATTAAATTTTTATAATAAAAGAACACTTATTGTGACATAACTATAATAGTTAGACATATGCTGTCGCGACATTTTTTGTAGATGATGACGTGTTCTACAAAATCGTAGTACATTATTTTGTTCTATCATCAATAGTTTTCGCAGCGCACGCGATGTAAGGTTTTCTTTTTCCACCTTGGGTTACATTATTAGAGTTTTAGTAAGGATCCCTGATTTTTTTGAAAATATAATATAGCCTATGTTACTTAGGGATAATGTAGCATTCTAATGGTGAAAGAATTTTTGAAATCGGACCAGTAGTTTTTGAGCCTATTCGTTACATACAAAACAACAAAACAACAAAAATACAAATCTTTTCTCTTTATAATATTAGTGAAGATGTAGATAGAACACATTATTGTACTATGACTTTACAGAACACATTATCTACAAAAAGTGTCGCGACAGCATATGTTTAACTAATATAGTTATGTCACAATAAGTGTTCTTTTATTTTAAAATTTTCATTGAAATGCCGCCGCTATAAAAGGCTCTTTATTTGTACCTTGGTATTAATCCTTATCAAAATAAATTAATCCAAGATTGCTTCAATACCTTCATATAACTTTTTAAATTAATCAATTCGGACATTCCAATCGAAAGATATCACAGGTTCAAAAATGTAAGTGTTAGAAAAAAGTCGCGTGGTCGCCGCTCACTCCACACTAACTAGATGTTATGCGATGTAGGCGTCACTGGTGTACGGGAGGGGAGTCAATGTTAAGAAATAAAAATCCATTAAAATAATTATATTTAAACTTTCTTTACAATGTACTCTTTTTTAGTAACCCTACGCAAAAAAAAGGGTGTATGTGTAAAAAAAAACTTTTTTTAGAAATTTTTATTAAATACCCGTGCGAAGCCGGGAGGGGCCGCTAGTCTTTTATAAATGTAAAAGGCCTATGATGATGAATATCACTTGGGCTGACTATAAGCTGAGAGCATAGTAAAACGTTATTAAACAGGATCGTTGAAATGATATATCTGGCACAGGTCCATTGTAATAAGGAAAATAAATAAATTTTAGTGTAGAGCCTTCTATAAATAGAAGAAAAGAAAACCCGTTTCTTTAAAACACCATAATACAAAAATAAAAAAGTAAACAAATGTAAAAAGAAACAAACAAGAAATCTAAATAATAAAACCAGCCAAGTGCGAGTTGAACTCGCGCACGAAGTGTTCCGTACTATAAAAACGGCAAAAAATCACGTTTGTTTTTTGGGAGCCCCCTTAAATATTTATGTTATTCTGTTTTTTAGTATTTGTTGTTATAGCGGCAACATAAATGCATCATCTGTCTTACTATCACAGTTCATGAGATTACAGCCTGGTGACAGACAGACAGACAGACAGACGGACAGCAGAGTCTTATTAATAGGGTTCCGTTTTACCCTTTGGGTACGGAACCCTAAAAACCAGATATTATTTAAAGGTAAAGGTATCACGGTGGTAGTGAATGAGCCTGCAGTTTAGCATAATTTTGGTATAAATAAGAGTAGTATTTATATGTATATAGTTGGCATAAAGGCTGGAGCAGACCGGATGCGTATGTATGTACCTTACGCAGAGCAGAACGGCAACGTCGCGTTGATGACGTTGTATTCAATCGCGCGCCATTTTGGACGTCACACCAAACAAATTTGAACATGCACGTACTTTTGCTGTACGTTGCCCTACGCGCGAAATTTCAGTCAGTTGTATATTATGACTAAAAAGTGGTTTTTTGTTTTGTTTTGATTAGTAATGAATAGCTATAAAAAAGAAAAACTTATTGAAATTGTGCGTAAATATGAATGATATGAGTGCACAACAGCGTCAAAAACAATAATATGGCTGCTGCAGCCGGGCACGGGGCCTGCGTTGCGTTCTCAGCTCGATTGCGTAAGCGTAAGCGTAGACGTATGCGTAACCCGGTGTGACATTGGGTTACGCCGTAACTACGCGGGTGACTACGACGTATTAAAACTCAACTGTTTTATATATTTTGTACACTTTATCAATACTAGTTCAGTTTTACTTTTATTTGTTAATTAACTATTGCTAATGAAAAATTGTTTACGAGCTACAAAGAGAAGTAACCTTTTGCTCGGCTGACTGACCTTCTCCGGGCTTATTGCAAAAGTCCTAGAAGTACCTATAAGCTGTGTAGTGGATTTAGCTTTTTAACCGACTTAAAAGGAGGAGGTACTCAATTCAACTGTTTATTTTGTTACTTAACTTCGTCAATTATGAACCGTTTAAAGAAATTGAAAAAACTGAAAAAAAAGAACTAAGTAAGACATTTCCGAAATTCAGCTTGCAAAATCGCAAATGTGACAGCCTTCACAGCTCAGTTGGTAGTAGCTCTGCCTTCTGTGCCGTAGGCCGTGGGTTCGATCCCCACCGAGAACAAACATTTGTGTGATGAACATAGATGTTTGTTCTCTGTCTGGGTGTTATATAATATTATAAGTATGTATTTACAAAAAAAAAAAAAGTATATAAGTAGTATATCAGCTATCTGGTTCCCATATCACAAGCTTTGGCTTAGTTTGGGGCGAGATAGTGCTGTGTGGAATGTCCACCAATATTTATTTTTATTATTTATTCAGCTTCCAGTGCATGCATTAATAACTCCACGTAGGCAAAGAGGTCGGTACGTATTGCACTAGTCACTGTGCGATGATACTTAGTTATCACACATGGACTAAATCTTTATATAAAATATTTGTTATAATTCCAATTAACTTTCGCTTGTTTTTTTTTTTATTTCAGATTTTGTATCTGTGTATTGTGTTTAAATAAATGTGTTATCTATCTATCTAAACAAAGTGTTCCAATTATTGAACTTAGAACTTCAGGTGGCTAAAGTACCCATCAATATGAATAACAGCGTTCACAGTGTTGGTTCATACATTTTAGCCAGGTAGGTATTGAGCTTTGTATGAAACAGCTGTTTTCTTTTCGCGTTCACAGTGTTGGTTCCTTAGAAAATTTTATTCATATTGGGTACTAGCCCACTGAAGTTCTAAGTACCTGAAAGTACAAGTATTGGAACACCTTGTATATGTAACTTACATGGAAGATCTGAGAAGTCTTTTGCATGATGATCGGATTCATTTTGAGGAGATGGCTGAGCGAGGTTCCTTTCATGTCCAGCACCCAAATATCGGCAAGGAAGTAGTCACATGTCATTCTTATATCGCCCAACTGTAAAAAATACATATTCTTAATTGCACACAATATAATATATAGTAAACAGACAAAAATAAAGGACGTGTACAATGGCGAGCTTCCTACAACATTTTTCTTCCAGCAAACCTTTGAGGCTAGAGAAAGGCATTCAATTTAATTCATTAATTCCCATTTATTCACTTTATCTCCATGATGTCTAGTTAGATTTAGCCCTGACTAAGATCGGTTGAGCTATCTCTAGATAAATAAATAAATATTGGTGGACATTCCACACTGCACTATCTAGCGCCCAAACTAAGCCAAAGCTGTACTATGGGAACCATAGCTGGTAATACTTTATTTTTTGGATATATATACATATTTATAATATTATAGACATGTATTTAGACAGAGAACAAACTTAAATGAACAGATGTTTGTTCTTGGTGGGGATCGAACCCACGACCTACAGCGCAGAAGGCAGAGCTCTACCAACTGAGCTGTGAAGGCTGTCAAATAGAAACAGCCTCACGACTATGATGTTTAGTTAGATTTAGCACTGACTTGGATCGGTTGAGCTATCTCTAGATACTTTCCAACGATCTGCAACCCCATTTTATTTCAAATATTTTTTATTATGCCTATAGTAACTTTTTGGACTTAGGGAAATCTTTGGTTTGATAGGTACTCAAACACTATAAACTAATAAAAACTCAATTGATTTTATTTTTATTTTTGTTATCATCGTATTTTTTGTAGTAATAAGGGGTATTCCCACTTTTCTATACGTTATATTAAGCGAATACAGTGGATTTTACTAACGGCCGGCTTCTGAAAGCCCGATCAAAACTAATCGCATTGTCCAGTCACTTGCTATCTCTGTCTTATTCGAAGCTATTAAGCTGAAACGGCGAGTGTCATGACATCCGATTAGTTTTAATCGAGCTTTCAGAAACTGGCCGTAAGACTAACTAAACTGATCGAAAGACATAGGTTGAGGCTACTACCAACTAATGCAACAGAATCCCGTAAGTACCCAATAGTAAAAACTTACTCTGAATCATCTAGATAAAATCTATAAATTAAATTAAGGTATTTTTTTTTATTAAGCATAAATTCACAAAATATTTTTTTCTACCCTAACTATAGTTTAAATACTTTTTTTTTACTACTGCTGATAGAACAAGAAGATGTTAAGTGGTTACCATCACCTATAACAAAGCATTGCCTCTCTAGACAAACAAGAACGTGCCCTCGGTACATTGCCCTGCGTCCATCAACTTGAGGCATACAGATGTGCCTGTAATTACTACTTACCCAAAATTACTTTTGGAGACAGCAATAATTGAATAAGTACTCACATAAACCTTTAAAGTTGATGAGAAAATTGACTAATTATGATCACAACCAGTTCTCAACTTATCTTGAAGGCTAACGTCAAGAAGATGATCGTAGGTTATTTTTATTGACATTGCGAAGGTTGAACAGAATGTCGCATAAAGCACTTACAACTGACACAAGTTTTGGTACTTTAAAAGGAACACAAATGTTTCCTATTTATATAATTCTATTAATAAAAATTCAAAAACATTCTAAGGATCTCTTTAGCTTTTTTGGTAAGGTCAAGATCGAAACGCCAATAACAACATGTTTTGTTTTTATTGATTTATCGAGGCCTCAGTGGCAAAACTTTTTAATAAAAATATTAATTAAATATGTATCTTTTAACAAAAAAAAAATTATATAAAAAATAAATGTACTATTAATATTAAATAAACAGTTATTTTTTCTGATATTAAGTTGGCATTGAAATTATAAATAACAAGCTGGTGCCCGCGACTTCGTCTGCGCAGGATTAGTCACACAATATCTTTATAAATTGTAGCTTATGTGTTATTCTGATATTTAAGAAATATTATTGTAAAGTTTCATTAAAATCCATTCAGTAGTTTTAACGTGAAAGAGTAACAAACAAACATCCATCCATCCATCCATCCATCCATCGATCCATACTTACAAACTTTCAAGTTTATAATATAAGAAGGATAGTAGGATTTCATTAAAATACATTGAAACTTGATTTTGCTGACATAAAGTGGTTACGCCCTCATTAGCCTCATTAGCCTCAGTATAGCCTTCTCTGTTGTAGGCTTCGATTCCACTGATAACAAACTTTCGTATTTATTCTGTCTCAGTGTTATTATTAATTGCAATGTATTATTATTAGGCGTCCTCAAATAAAGAGAGAGAGAGAGATACTTGGCACTAAGAGATCTGAGGGGATATCTACCGTGCCTGGGGATCAAGTCGTGTAGCTGTTTCAATTTTCAGTAATGTATTAGAAATAAGTATATAAGTATAAAAGTATTTTATATCAGCTATCTGGCCCTGTACAAGCTTAGCTAAGTTCGGGGCTAGATAGTACTGTGTGGAAAGTCCACCAATATTTATTTATTTATTAAAACTTACCATAAATGTATTTCTAAACAGGACCTCTGATGAGAACTTGCTAGAGTCTTCCGTGAACTTCACCACTGCAACACGATTGCCATTGTACAGACGAGGCATTGAGACTTGTATACTGGAAATGGGAAGAAGGATTTGAATACTTTTTTTATACAACTTGGAACTTCATGCTGATGTTATGCTGTGGAGACCATCAGCTATAATGACATTGCATCTTAAGTCACGCTCGATAGGAACGTGCCCCACGATGCTTCCATCTTGAGACACTAATTCAATCAGACAATCAAAATATTAAATTATAATAGAACAAGATAAAAATAAAGACATAGTGCAAACAACAGAGGGAATAATTAAAACAGGGAAAAATGACAAAAACAAAAAATTCTAGGTATTTCAAATATAACAATTAAGGGAATAATACAAACATCCAGCCTATATCCAGCGGTGGACTGTCCAGGCTGAGGATGATGATGATTTTTTAAGAACTTTAATCTAGAGCAGGGGTGGCGAACCATTTTGAATCAACGTGCCATTTTTTCAAAAAAAAATATTATGAGGCCGTGTACGTGCCCTCAAATAATTTAAATCAGAATATAATAAATTCAACATAAATTCCAACATGCCCCAGTATTAAGGGGCTGACAACTATCAAACAACTTCTCGCTCGCACGTTTCGACATGTTGAAAGATATAAAATAATTTAACTCATTTTCGAAAAATCGCAATCTACCATTTTGTGTGTAATCACATTGCACGCAGTTAAGTAAAAATTCCATTTTGATCGATACAAGTTTTCCTACTTAAAAGTTTGCCTTTGTACGAAAACTAGTAAAGCAAACTTTTGAGTAGGAGAACATGTATCGATCAAAGTGAAATTTTTACTAAACTGTGTGCAATGTGATTGCACACAAAATGGTTGATTGCGATTTTTTGAAAATGATTTTTTTGATTTTATATCTTTCAACATGTCTAAACTTGCGAGCGAGAGTCACATTAGCTCTTGTCTTCGCCTTAAGCCAAGTAATCACTGACCGGATCGGGTGGGCGGGTGAAGTAGCGGATAGTTAGTTAGAACTAAAAATGCAAACTGTTTTGATCCGTGGCGTGCCCAAAATATTGTGTCGCGTGCCATCAATGGCACGCGTGCCACTGGTTCGCCATCCCTGATCTAGAGAATATCTTAAATATTACGCAACACCTACACTGTAAGATAAACAAAAATACAAGGCTATATACATTAATGACGAATAGTAGCTATATGAATACTAATAAAGTATAGCTATTCAAGGCTCATTATTAGTTCACTGGTGGTCTAGTGGTAGCAACCCTGCCTTACGATCCTAAGATCACGGGTTCGAACCCAGTCTTTAAACTATGGATTTTTTTATTCGAATTCGAAATGTATGTTCATTATGCTAGTGATCTCAAACGTTGTAGGAAATCATCGGGACGCAATCCGCGACTTAATCGGATAAAATATATTTATTATTTATTAAATTAGGTATACACGGTGTTCCAATACTAGGGTTTAAAACTTCAGAGGGCTAAAGTACCCATAAATATGAATAACTTTTTCTAAGGAACCAACACTGTAAACGCGAAAAAAAAACAGCTGTTTCATACAAAAGTTCAATACCTATCTGGCTAAAATGTATGAAACAGCTGTTTTTTTTCGCTTTCACAGTGTTGGTTCCTTAGAAAAAGTTATTCATATTGATGGGTACTTTAGCCCCCTGAAGTTTTAAGCCCAAGTATTGGAACACCTTGTATATTATGGTTTGTTATTAAGTCTCATTAGTCCGGCCTAAAAGCTTACTAACAGTTTCCATAAAAACATACAAATTATAAATTTTATGAAAATATTTCAAACTAGCGGCCTGTCCCAGCTTTGCATGGGTGGACATAATTTTTTTCAACGTTTTAGGATAAACTTAGAAGTGACTCGAACCCACCACGGGTTCGAGTCACTTCTAACTCGCGCCTTGCCCGGGCCCGCGCTGGGTGAGAACGCGCCCCGTGACCTTATATTTTTAAAATCTTTTGATTGGAATGTCCGATTTGAAAAATTCAAGAAGTAATGTATAGGTATTGAACCAGTCTTGAATATGAAAAGATTTATTTGGATAAGGATTAATACCAAGGTACAAATAAAGACCCTTTTCTATCGACGGCATTTCAATTAAATTTTTATAATAAAAGAACACTTATTGTGACATAACTATAAAATATAATAGTTAGACATATGCTGTCGCGACATTTTTTGTAGATGGTGACGTGTTCTACAAAATCGTAGTACATTATTTTGTTCTATCTACACTAATATTATAAAGAGGAAACATTTGTATTTTTGTATTTTTGTATGTAACGAATAGGCTCAAAAACTACTGGTCCGATTTCAAAAAAATTTTCACCATTAGAATGCTACATTATCCCTGAGTAACATAGGCTATATTATATTTTCAAAATAATCAGGAATCCTTACTAAAACAATGTAAAATAATGTAACCCAAGGTGGAAAACAAAAACCTTACATCGCGTGCGCTGCGAAAACTATTGAAGATAGAACAAAATAATGTACTACGATTTTGTAGAACACTTCATCATCTACAAAAAATGTCGCGACAGCATATGTCTAACTATTATAGTTATGTCACAATAAGTGTTCTTTTATTATAAAAAAATAATTGAAATGCCTCCGCTAGAAAAGGGTCTTTATTTGTACCTTGGTATTAATCCTTATCCAAATAAATCATTTCATATTTAAGACAGTTTCAATACCTATAGATTACTTTTTAAATTTTTCAAATCGGACATTCCATTCAAAAGATATGACGAAATTAAAAATGTTAACGGGTCCACGGGTCACGCGCGGGGTCCGATTTCACTCACTCAAGGAGAAGCGCGTGCAAATGTATGAAATAAGTAGACGCGAGGCTCGAACCCACGGTCTAAGTTTATCCTAAAATGTTCAAAAAATTTTTGACCACCCATGCGAAGCTGGGACAGGCCGCTAGTCATCAATAGTTTTCGCAGCGCACGCGATGTAAGGTTTTCTTTTTCCACCTTGGGTTACATTATTAGAGTATTAGTAAGGATCCCTGATTTTTTTGAAAATATAATATAGCCTACGTTACTCAGGGATAATGTAGCATTCTAATGGTGAAAGAATTTTTGAAATCGGACCAGTAGTTTTTGAGCCTATTCGTTACATACAAAACAACAAAACAACAAAAATACAAATCTTTCTTCTTTATAATATTAGTGTAGATAGTGTAGATTAAATAAAAATAACATGATCAGCCCCGCATGTATTGACCATGTATTTCGTGTGGTTTAGGCCGAAGCAGTGAGGATGGTGTATACCATAACGTGCTGGGAAAGCATATTCTATCTAAAACCCTGTCCCAGGCGCTACAGCGTATATCTTGATCATCATCTTCCTGCCCATAAGGGCACTTAGCGTGGGATAACCCACGCTAAGTGGGGTCGGCACAACAGGTTTTCTTCTTCCACTCTCCTCTATCATTCGTCATCTCGGTGCTCACTCGTTTCTTACTCATGTCATCTTTCACACAATCCATCCATCTTTTCTTTGGCATACCTCTCTTTCTAAAACCATCCACATCCATATCTAACACTCTTCTCGTAATATGACTTTCTTCCCTCCTCATGACATGCCCATACCACGCTAACCTATTGCTCCTCAACTTATCTGTCACAGGCGCCACTTTCAAACTTCCTCTAATATACTAATTCCTTATTTTATCCATCCTTATCACTCCGCACATCCATCTCAACATAAACACTACAGCAGCAGCAGTATAGGATAATAATTGCCCCTAACGCTGTATAAATCATCTTCATTATATGCACCTATATACGATTATATTAACATTTAATATTGTATTTACATACAAGTCTACAACAGGAAGCTTTTTCTTCTTATGTTTATTTTTAATTCGAATGACTTTAAACTGGTTAGAATTCTATATCAATGTGACGAAATTATTTTTTATAACACTTCCAAAAACTAATTCGTAGGTGCTAAGTGCTTATAAGCTTATTTAGTGAAGATATTGTTTTTTTCAGGTGTATGTTATGTATTTTGACGGCCAATAAGGCTGGGTTTTGGTAAATAACAGTTGATAACTTTTGTTGGAGCGACTGGACTGATTTGGATGAAGTAACTTTTAACTTTCACACACAGACACACACTAATGCGCGTGCCCGTTTATGTTTTGAATCGATCTTCTTTTAAATAATCTGTTGTGATAGACCTAAGCAAGAGCGAGATCTCCTATGACAAGTATTTTTTACTTAAAAGGAGATTTCATCGTTTTAATATTTTATGTATATTTTTGGAAACAATAAAAAAAGATTTGTAAAACTGAATAAGTATAATCTGTGCCTCTATTATATTTGAGCCATAGATTTTGCGTTACTTTTCTGTCCTGGTCATAGAAAGATAATAGTACCATAAAAGTACCCAAGTCCGCGAGCGTAAGCTAGTTTACGTACACGAGTAATACCACATAATAAATAATATTACTACGCACTAATACTTACAATTTGTCTTCTCTCTCCTGATTTCTGGACAGCAGGAGAAGTCTATCCAAGTTATAGGGAAGCACCACTTGTAAAGAATGTGCCCTAACACTTTGTGTGGAGTAGTATTATAAATTATTGTTATATGAACTAGAAATGTTTATTTCATAGTAGTATGATATAAAAAAAAAATATTATATAAATCATTATCATCATCGTCAGTCTATCGAAGTTTACCACTGGACATAGGTGTCACCTTAACACTTCAAAGATTCAATTCTGAGCTCTCTCTATCCACCAACTTCACGAGATCCTCACAGTATAGTCGGCACATCGAGTAAGATGGTGGCGCACGCTTCGTATTTTAAGTTCATGGCCACCAGAGGTTATCAGTTCTTAGAGCTATATGACCTGCCCATTGTTACTTCAGCTTACTAATTCAGCGAGCTATGTCTTCCTCAGATATCTCTGATTCTACTACGTAGTAGTATTAGTATGGTATTGTATTGTATTGTACTCACTATGAACTCCAGATATCTTCCGAGCTGTTCAAGATCTTATCCCGATTCTGGATCAACTCCGGCGCATAAGATCGGTACTTGTATAAGTTGTCGATCCTTCGTTTTGTCTTCTCAATCGATCCTTTTGCAATAATGAATAAGTTTTCTACGATTTTACGATCTGGAATGAAAAAGATTTGTAAATTTTAGTGATTTGTGTGTGACATTTTTATTGTAGATCAAATGAAAAGATGGGGCACCTATCAATATTCGGATGGGTGCTTTATGAGGAATAGCAAAAATTCTTTCTAGTAGAGCACCTGCACCTGCAGTGTAGTAGCTTCTAGTGTTGGGGTATTCTTTATATTCTCCTACATTATCGAGTCTCAAACGTCAAGATGGATGGATTATGTGAAAGATGACATATGGAAAGAATGACTCCATGACGGCTGATAGAGGAAAGAAAAGCATGTGCCGTCCCCACATGAAAGGGAATAAGTGCAAGAAGATGATGGAAATTTACAGGCACATAATTTTATGCGGCGAGGTCACGCTTAGCAAGAAGTATACCTATTGGTCGCGTGGAACTGGCTGGAACAGCTTTAAACGTCAAAGTGATCTTTGTGATTTTATTGAATAAATACCTTTTGACTTTGACTTTGACTTATAAAAAAAGCAATTCCAAGACGTTTCAATCAATATCCAGTTGCTAGAACCTACGAGCATTGCTTAGTAAGTAATAAACGGGTTGACAAATGACCCTCTCATCTCATTGGCTAGGTGAACTGTCATTATCACATCAGCCAATGAGATGATACATTGATTAGTTTTTAAATGAAATGTGATGAGATGCGAACTTGACCAACAAACAAGGTCCCATAGTCTCAATAAATGATTCTGATAGAAACGGCATTTTGATCATTGAGGCGATTTTGAGATATTGAAGGGAATTGAAATTAGTAACATAAAAAAAAAGGTTAAAAAAATTATAGACATTCATGAGTAAATACAATAAGTAGATATTGTGTGTCCACCAATATTTATTACCAATATATTGTAAAAATCTCATAAAGTCGGTGGGTGGCCCAAATTCTTTTTTTTTTCTTTTTTTTCTGGAAAAGCTCCATGTCCAGCCACTGCTATCAACTGACTTCCACAGGCTGATGATGATTCAAGTATACGTCCGCGTCAGAATGGCCGAATCTTTTAATTGGGCTGAGCTCTCCGAAAAGTTCCACTCAGTGAAGGTGTTCAACTTTTTAAACTACGAAATTATGTTTTGTTTAGATATTTATGAGGGTCTCCTTATTATTTTGATTCGACGCGTTGTTTGATTGAGGGTCATTTTGTTATTTCTATTTCTTTTATAAAACTGAGGTTGAGATAAAATATTGTGTGCTATTCCGCTAATTGGATAATAATCTAACTAACGGACCAGTCCGAATATTTCAAGATATTTGCTAATAATATTTCTTAAGTTCACTAGCACCTTGATCAATTTATCTGTGTTGCTAGCGTTGAAAAATGTAGGGTAATAAATAAAATTAGATTTTTTGAATAAAATTTGACCAAACTACTCGCATAAGTGTTACCTAAATAATTCCGTCTCTACTTCTGACTTTAAAAAAAGTAACGCTGTTTTTAATTTTGACAATTCTAAAGAAGTACTATTCATCATCATCAGTCTGAAGAAGTCCACTGACGGACATCTCTGTTATAGGTGATGGAAACTATTTGCATTGCTTACACATCTGCTTGTTCCATCAGTAAGTTGTATAAAAAACTCCCCTGTGCTCCTCCACCCCTAGGATCCCTGTATTTTCTTACAGTTACATAATATTAATAAAAATAAAAATAAAACGTGTTCATAATCTGTTTAGGGTTTTTCACACCGACCGGCCAGGGTAGTTTTTGACCCGGGGCTCTTCTGTAGGTGTAACGATCCCAGGTGGTGGAGCAGGCATTGACGTCCACAGGTCGAGCACCACCTAGCTCGACTAGACCCTGTTTTTTTTTTATAAAACTTGCTGATAGAACAAGCAGATGGCCCACCTGCTTTTAAGTGGTAACCATCACCTATAACAAAGCATTGCCTCGCAAGTCACGCACGATAGTAACGTGCCCCACGATGCACTGCCCTGCGTCCATCAACTTGAGGCATACAGATGTTAGGCCTCATGTGCCTGTAATTACACCGGCAACCACACTCTTTAAACCGAAACACAGCAACGCTGTTTGGCGGCAGAAAAAGGCGTGAATTCTGTGGTAGTATTACATACCTATTCCAGCCTCCACTAAATGCGGTTGCTTGTTGAACCAGTCGATGACTGCGTCCACATCTTCCTGGATTGTGCTTTCTTTCAGGCCGAGCTCAGCGCGAATCAGCCTTTTGTCTTCCTCTGTGACGACGTACAATGGATGCTGATCATACATCTGTAACAAATGAACGTTGATGAAGGCCATTCTAATTGCAAAATAAATCTTCTACTTTACTGCGTTTATGACACCTGTCCGTCATTCGACAGACCATCTTACCAGTGTCAAAGGAATAGATTAAATACATTATAGTCGATTCATTTTCTGACGTTTTGGGAAGCAACATAGCTTTTTCATTTTATTTGTTTTTCTAGTGTTATTTTGAGCTGTGTTGTGTAATTTCGGTGGTATATTAACCAACATTACTTGAGGTTTTAGCACAAAGTGTAAACATTTGGAATGAAAGTGTATTGTGATATCCCGATTTGACCGAAAATGTTTCCAATGTTTTGAAGGAAACCGCCACCATTTTCTTCAAAACAAATGACGGCCGACTTGACTATAGACTGACTTGACAAAAAAGTATTTATTCAATACAAATCACTTGACACTGGCAAGATTGTCTGTCGAATGACGGACGGGAGCCATAAATTGAGAGAAGAAGACATTATAGTCAAGTCTACCCATAATAATTAAAGTTGGCAGTCTATTGTTTTTAAAATTTTCGTTTCATTCAAAACGATTTTGTTAAAATCAAGATATACACACTTTCATGTTGACTCTGAGACCTAAAGTAATGTTAGTTAAAACACCATGAAATGACACAACATAATTCAAAATAACATTAGAAAAACTATTAAAATGAAAAAGCTATGTGACTTCCCAAGATGACAGAAAACTAATCAAATAGCTTATTTTTTTGACTAAGTTATGCGTGTTAAAACGGTTTTCATATTTTTTATAAATAAGTCAGTAATCCTACTAATCCTATCCTACTAATATTATAAACGCGAAAGTTTGTAAGTATGGATGGATGTGTGTTACTCTTTCACGTAAAAACTACTGAATGGATTTTAATGAAACTTTACAATAATATAGCTTATACATCAGAATAACACAAAGGCTACAATTTATAAAGATATTGTGTGACTAATCCTGCGCAGACAAAGTCGCGGGCACCAGCTTGTTTAAATGTGTGAGCGAGAGGTACATTAGCAGCTGTTGTCATCGCCTTCAAGTATTTCTGTCATTATTATGTTCATAAAATTAGTTCATACTAAAAATACTTAAACCAGTTTGGTCTAATTCAGTCTGAGACGTAGGTATAGGAAATTTACCAAAACCGTGCGACAGCAAAAAAATTATGGAACATTTAAATATTATGCAAATGTACAAAACCGAGCAAAACACAAACTGATAGAAAAAAGAATAACTGATACTAAAGTAGAAGAAGCAGATCGTAGTCCACTTTGGTAAGAATACATTTCCCGAATATTTAAAAATTTTATTTTGATTTATATCTGCAGGGTGATACGTAACTTTGTTGCAATCAGTTTTAATCAGTTTCTGTTTGTAATAAGTAAATATGACGGCTATGCGGTTACATTTTAGCTGCAGTTGCTAACAAAGTTAGATTACAACTGGTGTTTCTATTGATAATCGCAAAACTTTCATATTGTTTTATATACTCATTAGTTTCATATAGAAACTGATTGCAACAAAGTTAAATGATCACCCTGGACACGTACGCATATCCAAAGCGATATTTCCGCCAATAAAACCTTTCTATAATTTTTATTTATCGTATTTTGTTCCTGTTAGTTTTACTTCGATTCTATACTTTATACAAATTACCGTAGTCTGTCTTGCCATGACACTGTCATGTCCAGAGGTTATTTAATATTAGAAGAGTTCGCTTTTAGCGATAAGTGTGCCCATTAACTATTGCACATTTTTGTCTGAACTTGTTTGTTATTAATATGTTAAGCTCTGATTTCACCATGCTGTGTTAGATTAACAAAGGATTAAAGGGCCGTTAAATATGTCAAAATATACGCGTTTGACATCTAAGGTTAGATTTAACGGCCTGTTAATCCTTGATTAGTAACTAACAGAGCATGGTGAAATCAACTCTTAATCTGTGTGGTGTTCGTAAGTCGTTGTTGCTTGTGTATCAATAATATTATCATATAATATTATAAACGCGAAATTTTGTAAGTATGAATGGATGGATGGATGTTTGTTACTCTTTCACGTAAAAACTACTGAATGGATTTTAATAATGCAATGCCAATGCTTGTGTGTGAATGCTTGTGCCACTCCGCGCAGAGGAACAGATCTGCCACACGAAAGTCTCAATAAATTGATTCGAAGCGGTAACATGTAAAATTTAAATCTGAGGGAATATCAGTAGGTACTGGGTAATCGGGTCGAAAATAATTGCTTTCGTTGTGACGGAGAACGTCAAATGACGGATGATAATTGTAAAAAAAAAAATTTTTATTCAGCTGTCATAGATCAATATCTTAAAAATAATATAGGTGGCATAACATAGGTACACATGAATACTTATGAAAATAAATTACATAAATAGTATGTAGCTTAATGTGAGGACGCAAAATGCATCGCGCACCATCACTACATAGTATTGTTGCGCCGGACGCCTAGCAACTTGTTTCGTTATATATCCTGACGTACAGGTGTTTTCAGAAGGCTGAAATATGTTTTCAGCCGTTGCCAGAAGAGGCTCTGTCACCTCCCAGTTGATTACAATTTCGACCAAGTTGCCGTGGTTTTCAGGCGCCTGAAACATGGTTTCAGTCCGTTTCAGGCTACTACCCATCGATCCATGCAATATCCTGAAAACCCGTTTTCAGGCGTTTTCAGGACCCCTTATGGACCTTTGAAGGACATTTCACTATAGAGCCATATTTGCATAGGAGTGAAAGAGATAGCACTACTAGAAAGAGATAGCAGACGTTCGAATATTCTAGACTACTGTTCTAGAATCAATCGAAGGAAAAGCACTACTAGAAAGAGATAGCAGACCTTCGAATATTCTAGGCTACTGTTCTAGAATCAATCGAATGAAATGAACGAGAGCTATTACTGTAGAAAGAGATGCAAGTATGGTCTAGTATGATCCAGAACATTCTCGGGTTAGCTGCGTCGTATATAAGACCAGTCGGCGAGGGCGAAGTTAGTCAGTCAGTTTGTGGAGAGGACTCGAGAAGAAAGTGAGTTAGTGAAAACGGTTCGAGAAGTCAGTTCGGTGAGATGGCTCGAGAAGAGAGCCAGTTTGTGAAGATGACTGGAGGAAGAAGTCAGTTCCAGGGAATGGCTAAGGAAGAAGTCAGTTGGAAGAAGTGGATAAAGGAAGAGAACTTTTGTTAAGTGATAGTTGAGTGATAATTAAGTGTGTTAAGTAGTGTTAAGTAGTGTTAAGTAGTGTTAAGTAGTGTTTTAGTTATGTTAAGTGTTAGTGTAAATAAATAAGTCATCTCTTGGATTATTATTGTGCATTTTCTATCCATACGAACCCCGAGCTCGTAACAATTGGTGTCAGAAGTGGGATAGACAATGCCGTTAATGCCGAGAGATGACCAGGAGGGTGTAAGAGCCCGAAGTGAGACTGCGGTTAAAGGAGCAGGTCCTTTGATGGAAGAGCAGCTGGAAGAGCAGGTTTTGACTTCAGGAGAAGTCAAGGTAACGCCTGGAGAGCAGCTGGAGAAGCAGCTGGAGTAGCAGGTTTTGACTTCAGGAAAGTCAAGGTAACACCTGGAAGAGCAGCTGGAGAAACCGGTGGAAAAGCGGTCTACCAAGGAAGAGCAGCTGGAGGAGCAGGTAGAGAAACCGGTTGGTTGTTCAAGTTGATCGGATTGCGTTGTATCACGGATCAAGTGATGCTCGGGACGAGCATGTCTAAGGAGGGGGTAGTGTTGCGCCGGACGCCTAGCAACTTGTTTCGTTATATATCCTGACGTACAGGTGTTTTCAGAAGGCTGAAATATGTTTTCAGCCGTTGCCAGAAGAGGCTCTGTCACCTCCCAGTTGATTACAATTTCGACCAAGTTGCCGTGGTTTTCAGGCGCCTGAAACATGTTTTCAGTCCGTTTCAGGCTACTACCCATCGATCCATGCAATATCCTGAAAACCCGTTTTCAGGCGTTTTCAGGACCCCTTATGGACCTTTGAAGGACATTTCACTATAGAGCCATATTTGCATAGGAGTGAAAGAGATAGCACTACTAGAAAGAGATAGCAGACGTTCGAATATTCTAGACTACTGTTCTAGAATCAATCGAAGGAAAAGCACTACTAGAAAGAGATAGCAGACCTTCGAATATTCTAGGCTACTGTTCTAGAATCAATCGAATGAAATGAACGAGAGCTATTACTGTAGAAAGAGATGCAAGTATGGTCTAGTATGATCCAGAACATTCTCGGGTTAGCTGCGTCGTATATAAGACCAGTCGGCGAGGGCGAAGTTAGTCAGTCAGTTTGTGGAGAGGACTCGAGAAGAAAGTGAGTTAGTGAAAACGGTTCGAGAAGTCAGTTCGGTGAGATGGCTCGAGAAGAGAGCCAGTTTGTGAAGATGACTGGAGGAAGAAGTCAGTTCCAGGGAATGGCTAAGGAAGAAGTCAGTTGGAAGAAGTGGATAAAGGAAGAGAACTTTTGTTAAGTGATAGTTGAGTGATAATTAAGTGTGTTAAGTAGTGTTAAGTAGTGTTTTAGTTATGTTAAGTGTTAGTGTAAATAAATAAGTCATCTCTTGGATTATTATTGTGCATTTTCTATCCATACGAACCCCGAGCTCGTAACAGTATTAAACAAAGTCGCTTCCCGCTGTCTGTCTGTCCCTATGTATGCTAAGATCTTTAAAACTACGCAACGGATTTTGATGCAGTTTTTTTAATAGATAGAGTGATTCAAGAGGAAGGTGCATGCATAATTGTATAATACATGCATAATATAGTAGAGAAACAATGATAATTTTAAAGGTTTCTAATGTGATGTCGTAAATAAGCACATTTTTTTGCGCTTACATTGCAAACGCTGGCTGAACCCTACTAAATAGATCAAAATAATGTACTACAGTATTGTAGACCTTTATAAGGTCTATAAAAAAGTCGCGATGTAGATATGGGCGTTTTCGTTTTTTCCCGCAAACGGTTATCTAACCGATATACAGTTTGCATATCGATATAGAAAACGGTTTTCTGATATCGATATCAGCCGCATGGGTTGCAAACGTTATCATGATATTTAGTTATGGCAAACTAACAACGAAACGACAAACGCAAACTATTTGGCTATGGTTACGTCATATTCGCTTCATCTCTTTTTTACCAGTAAAACAATTCATTCTTAGAAAGGGAGGTAGCGAATATCAATTGGTGTTTGTTTCATATCGTTTGGTTTGTGAAGTTTTCGTTTTGTTCGTGTCTTTATTAGGTAACAGTTGAGGTTTTGAATAGTTTTTATGATATCGGATATGTTTATATGAATATCGATATGGTATGATATCTAACCCATATCCGATATAAGTTACGTTTTGATATATCCGACTCATGTCTATCGCGATGGTATATGTCGATCTCAAAGTCAAAGTCAAAGTCAAAATGTATTTATTCAATAAAATCACAAGGATCACTTTGAAACGTCTTAAAGCTAGGTGACTCTAGGTGCCAGTTCCACGCGACCAAAGCCTAGAAGAACAGGCAACAAACTTACGGCTTGGTTCCTACCGTTCTTTTGTATGATCCTTTTACAATGTAATAATATAATATATTATTGAAGTTTAGTGATAACTTCTCTTGGATAACCCACAATAACCGTGCGAAGCCGGGGCGGGTCGCTAGTACATTATAAGATGCTTGTGGCTCGGCACTTTGGGAGTTGACACCTGTCAAAGTACTTATCGTTCGCACATTTCATTTTTAAGGACGTAAAATCCCTGCACTTATTTTTGAAAAAAATTGATTGCACTACTTTGTTTACTGCGATTTTTCATAAATAAATAAATCATAAATAATAAATAAATATTTTTGGACTATCCACACAGCACTATCAAGCCCCAAACTAAGCCAAAGCTTGTAAATAAGTTCCGTTTTATATCTTTCATAATGTTGAGCGAGAGGTACATTAGCAGTAGGCTTCGCCTTCTATCTACCTATCTATTATATCTGTGACGTAATAAGTGATTTCCATACAGGATGAACCAACTAGTACTTTATACATCAAGCTGATGGAGCAAGCAGATGGCCCACTTAACATTAAGTGGTAACCATCACCTATAACAAAGCATTGCCTCGTAAGTCACGCACGATAGGAACTTGCCCTACTATACACTGATGTTAAGCCTCATGTGCCTGTAATTACACCGGCAACCACACTCTTCAAACCGAAACACAGCAACGCTGCTTGGCGGCAGAACAAGGCGTGGTAGTAGTACTTCCCCGGACGAGCCCTTCACAAAGAGCTCTACTACTCTTAAACATCATTAGTATTCCCAACGACTGTAACTCCATTACTTAAATTAGTTATTACCTACAGTCTAAATCCAATGATAACAAGGTCGTGACATGTTTTTAGGTTTCTTTGACATATTCTCGAGACGTGATTTCGGTTCTTTATATTTATCCATGATTTGATAGAAATAAAGAAACCGCTTCACTTTGATTCCCAGGCACGGTAGATGTTCTTTCATATCTTTTAGTACCAAGTGGATGTAGTCAGTGGTACGTCCAAAGATTACATATGACACATTATACAGTAGCTGGTATTTTATACTGACAGATTGAAAGCCCATCGCCGCTGTTTGAATACTAACTGGCTTCCTAACAATGTTTTCCTTCACCGATTGAGAGCACATACCTACATTTTTTGAACTTATAAATTCATTGGCACACTACCGGATTTGACCCACGGCCTTTCGATCAAAAGGTCACTCCCACTAGACCACTGGTTTTGATAGACAAGTGATTATTGATCGAGTGAGCGAAGCGAACGAAGATCTTACAATCTACTTGGGCGATTTGGCATTTTATGTATGTATGTTTTTTTTTTGTACTGGTCAGCCAGCTCCTATGCTTTTGCTCATTTTTTTTCTTGAAATAAATTAAGGAGGTACTCAGTTCTCATAAAATGATGACAACGACCAGGTCTGATGATGGACCCAAGGTCTGTTCAACGGAACCTTCAATAAATAGGCCAATAGAGTTGAAACTTGGTCACCAAGTTAGTAGGCGGTAGTCAGAAAAAAGTATAAACATATTATGTTTAAACTTACCTCTGACTACCACCTACTCAACATTTTGGTGCGTTTTTCGGGTCGCATCACGAGATCTGTGTTCGGGGCGAACCACTAGTTATGTTGTGTTTGATACGACATGTAGCATACTGTTTTTTTACAAAGATTTGTTATACATATAAGTGCTCAATTCTCTACCACAGTTTCAAGCAAAATTAGGGTAATCACTGAAACTATTTCATAATGATAAAACACGCTACATCCGTTCGAAATTCAGTGTGTGATACTGAGATAAACCTATATTTTATTTTATTCAAAGTTTATTCCAAATCCATTTCGCCGTTGTGGAGATGGGAAGAAACAAACACACAACTTTCGAATAAAAAATATTAGTACGATACGATAACTTTATCCTAATATTTGCAAAACAAATTTTTATCCAAGTATCACCTACGATTTGGATTTCGCAACGATGACTGTGAGGAAGTAAAAGTGTGTCGAAATGACGATGTGTGTATAAGGCTACGTGATGGCCCTATGCTGTCATCAGCTAGCATAGAGAGCTCTGGCGGTATAGTGGTAGCGGCCCCGTCTTCTGATCCTAAGGTCGTGGGTTCAAAATCATAAACGGTGATGGAAGACAGCGTGAGGAAACCGGCATGTCGTAGAGCCTACAAGATTCTAAAAACATATGTCAAGTGCTCGACGTAGATAAGAAAGTTTCTTCCTTTTCATGCCTGTCTCTGCCGCCAAGCAGCGTTGCTGTGTTTCGGTTTGAAGAGTGTGGTTGCCGATATAATTACTGGCATATGAGGCTTAACATCTAATGCCTTAGGTTGATGGACGCAGGGCAGTGCATCGTAGGGCACGTTTCTATTGTGCGTGGCTTACGAGGCAATGCTTTGTCATAGTTGATGGTTACCACTTAACATAAGGTGGGCCATCTGCTTGTTCCATCAGCTAGATAAATAAAAAAGGATTCTCTTTGAGGCGCACTTAAAATCCTTTCACTGTATCGAAAGAAACTAGTGGCTCGACAAGAAGTTAGTATAGAAGTATCCTAGTTTGTTTGGTAAAAGCCACAAAAAAACTAATGCCATAAAAAAACTCAGTCAGTGATTGTCTTTTTAATCGACTTCAAAAAATAGGATATTCTTAATTGGACTGTTTTTTTTGTTTAATTATTATTCATTTTAATTAAAAAATATTATATATATAAAAATTATTATATAATATTATATTTACAGCTCAGTTGGTAGTAGCTCTACCTTCTGTGCCGTAGGCCGTGGGTTCGATCCCCACCGAGAACTAACATTTATGTGATGAACATACATGTTTGTTCTCTGTCTGGGTGTTATATAATATTGTAAGCATGTATTTACAAAAAAGAATTATATAAGTAGTATATCAGCTATCTGGTTCCCATATCACAAGCTTTGGCTTAGTTTGGGGCGAGATAGTGCTGTGTGGAATGTCCACCACTATTTATTATGATTCCTTTAATATACAGATGATGTTTTTTTGCAAAAAAAGTAATATTATATTTCACTTAAATAGTACTGCAAAGTTTTAACATTCCTTTGGCGATTAACGTTACCTAATCGCACCTTCAAATACGTGTATGTGCAAGTACAATATAAAGCGCATCGCTAACCACGCAATCTCCGTATAAGATTAACCATTAAATTGCATTTTATATGGTTTATTTTGGGTCTGATGCAGGACGTTGACTGAAATGAAAGTTGTTTAGAACTTGTTTGGAAGAATCAAAAGTGATTGAAATAAAAACGAACACATAGCTTAGTTATAAATGGATGATTTTTTGAAAAGTTACAATTCGTAAAGGAACAAGACAAGAAATGATTTTTGAATAAATTTAGCGCTACCGGGGAGCATTATCTACATGTACACTAATATTATAAAGAGGAAAGATTTGTATATTTGTATGTAACGAATAGGCTCAAAAAATACTGGTCCGATTTCAAAAATTCTTTCACCATTAGAATGCTACATTATCCCTGAGTAACATAGGCTATATTTATTACTCGAAAAATTAGAGATCCCTACTAAATTTTCAATCCTTATTTTCTTAGCACAAGCTAAGAGTCAAAAATTTCGATGAAAGACATTTTATGGCCATTTTTTTACCCAAGGTGTAAAAAAATGGCCATAAAATATCTTCCATAGCAATTTTCAACTCTTAGCTTGTTCTAAGAAAATTAGGAATATATTTTAAAGTAATTGTGTTTCTAAGCGTGGTAACACCGACATGCCACTGATTTACAAAAAACTCATGACAAATTGCAGCATGCCACACTGAACAAGTAAATTATATAATCGTGGTCGTCTAATGTTCTTTACCTACACTTCGTTTTGATAAGTAATTGATATGGCCATGAATTGGTTAATTTTTTTATATGAAGTTGTTCTTTAATTATAATTTCTGCCAAACGGAAACGACTCCGGAAGTCGACTTAATAATTCTGCTTCGGCGAATATGGTGATAGGAATCAAATTTTTGATGTAAATTTTTACAATAATAGATAACGTAGAAGGATTTTAACTTGATATGATAAAAGCAAACAGATCAATAAAAAAAATATAATTAATAAAAATCAAAATGTTACCAATGTTTGAGGAGTAGTAGAGCTCTTTTTGTGAAGGGCTAGTCCGGGGAAGTACTGCCACCACGCCTTTTTCTGCCGCCAAGCAACGTTGCTGTGTTTCAGTTTGAAGAGTGTGGTTGCCGGTGTAATTACGGTGTATAAGGCACATGAGGCTTAACATCTGTATGCCTCAAGTTGATGGACGCAGGGCTGTGCATCGTGGGGCACGTTCCTATCGTGCGTGACTTGCGAAGCAATGCTTTGTTATAGGTGATGGTTATCACTTAACATGAGTGCGCCATCTGCTAGTTCCATCAGCTACTTGACTACCAAACTCTTATTATTTATTTCATATTGTAATTAAGCCCATAGTAAGTGGACTGTAAAGTACTATAAGTAATTTAGTATTAATAAAACTCTATCAACGAATATAAAAACTGATTTCTAAAGCTGTTTCTGCAGTTATTGTACTACCTAGTTTCACAATAACCGGCGCGTGCGCAACAATTGTCGATGGATAGATACCAAACCTTCGTAAGCGCAGGATTTCCGATAGTTTCCCCACATTCGGAAACAATTAGGTACAAATCATTACATCAGAAGATCGGCCATTCGACGCAACTTCACGAGAACACCTTTTTTGGTCAACGACCTCTTGTAAATTCGATAATCCATATAATTGAATAATTCTAATTGTGTTTCTCTGACTTTGACTTGTGTTTTTTAACATAGTCATAGACATATTTTATTTAGACATAATAAAGTTAGGAGGCTGTATTATTATTATCGGCAGTATCACTGTATAATAATTAATAATTTGGATGATTTAATACATACCTTATATTATAAGTAACCATAATATATATTTAATACACAAGCAGATCGAAGGAAGGCGCTGGGGGTCAGGATACAGAATCTCTCGTCTGATCCCCAACACACTTCACCTAATTTCTCTGTTGAGTGCCTACCATTGTTAAAGCATCTATTACCTATTTAAGAATATAATTTTGTATCTATAATGTTTCTATAAGGTATGTACTCAATGTATTTTTTTTGCACAATAAATAATTTTAATTTTAAATTTAAATTTGAAATACATAAACACATTGACGCTATAACAATTTGATGAACAGAATAAAATCGATAGAGATGGAAATAGTTAAAAGATAATTACAATAGTAGTAAATAAATAAATAAATAAATAAATAAATAATAAACCGTTTATTCATTTAAACAAAGCAAATTAAATGTAGACTCTTAAGTTATTTTATTTTTATAGTTTTTAGGGTTCCGTTCTTCAAAAGGAAGAAACGGAACCCTTATAGGATCACTTTGTTGTCCGTCTAAGACCCCATTTCTCAGGAATGCGTGGAGGTATCAAGCTGAAATTCATATCAAATACCCAAGTCTACTGTCCCTTGGAGCTGTTAAAAAATCAAACTTCTAAGCCAACGCAATCAAAAGACACAGCCGTTTATGCTACAAATTTTCGACATTCGCAAGGGAATCAAAACCTACCCTGTAAGTACCCTGTAGGTTTTGATTGAACCCGTGAACTCAGAATCTTGAAATTTGGTACAAAAAAACGTCTTAGTACAGATAAAGGAAAAATTTCGAAAAGCATAAATTTTTAGTTACATCATATAATAAAAATATTTTTATTAATTTACGGAACCCTTGGTGCGCGAGTCCGACTTGCACTTGGCCGGTTTTTATTTTTTTTGTAGGTAATCTTGGGTATTTTTACTAATGGCAATTAAAATAGACTCCGATGTTTTTATAAGTTATATTGTAGTTCATCCATTTTTATTTTTATAAGTACCTAAAGGTCAAACTAACTTTGCAAAAGATTCTTTAAAAAAAACGGGGACTAAATTAACTATTTTGTCCAAACATAACACCAAACTTGACAGCCTTCACAGGTAAGTCGGTATGTCTCTGCCTTTTGCGCCGTAGGCCGTGGGTTTGATCCCCACCGAGAACAAACATTTGTGTGATGAATGTTTGTTCTCTGTCTGGGTGTTATTATATATTACAGGTATGAATTTTCAAAAAATAAGTATTTTAGTATTATATAAGCTATCTGGTTCCCTTAAGACAAGCTTTGGCTTAGTTTGGGGCTAGATAGTGCTGCGTGGAAAGTCCACCAAAATTTATTTTTAAGACCGCCCATTCTACTTCTCTGAAACTTTGGACCTTTATTTTAGTTTTTTGTGTTAAATATCCTTCTGGTGTACAATAAAGAGTTTTCTATCTATCTATCTATCTATGTATGTCTGTCGCTTACCTATCGCGAGATAAGTAATACTTATACTTTGTCACCTACGCAGCTGCCCCACAGTGGGGAATGTGTAGCGGATGCCAAACTTCTTTGGCCTACTAATTCGAAACGAACGTTCGATCCGTCGATTGCAACACTAGCTGTTGCTATGTTATTACGTAATAATGACATCTGTTTAAATTAATTTGATAAACAAACAGGTCATGATGGTTTGAAAACCAAAATTTAATATCATCATCAGCCTGAAGCGAGCACTGGTGGTCTAGTAGTGCCCCGCCTTCCGAAAGGTCGTGGGTTCGAAACCGGTCGTGCACCAATGAATTTTTCTGTTTCTAAAATTTAAGTGCACAATGTCAGTACTCTCAAACGGTGAAGGAAAACATCGTGAGGAAACCAGCATGTCGTAGAACCTAAAAAGTTCTATAACATGTGTAAAAAGCTTGAAAGGAGCCTCTTGAGGCGCACCTAAAATCCTTTCACCACACTGTTTCGAAAGAACCTGGTGACACGACAAGAAGAAGAATCAGCCGGAAGAAGTCTGCTGCTGCACATATGCCATATGCATACTTCATATGATCAGCTTCCTTTCTTCTTTATTGTACAAAATGATTTACACAAAAAATATATATATATGATAGTAATGTACAAGGGCGAGCTTAACCTTAGAATTTTTCTTCAGCTTCCAATTTTAGATTTTATAAAAATACCGTTTTTTTTTTATACAACCAGCTGATGGAACAAGCAGATGGCCCACCTGATGTTAAGTGGTAACCATCACTTATAACAAAGCATTGCCTCGTAAGTCACGCACGATAGGATCGTGCCCTTCGATGCACTGCCCTGCGTCCATCAGTTTGAGGCATACAGATGTTAAGCCTCATGTGCCTGTAATTACACCGACATCCACACTCTTCAAACCGAAACACAGCGTTGCTGCTTGGCGGCAGAAAAAGGCGTGGTGGTAGTACTTCCCCGGACGAACCCTTCACAAAAAGCTCTACTACTCTTAAAACCAATGTTAAGGTTGATTAAAAAAAATATTTACAAAACTACCGTAAGAACCGTAGTACGTAGTTTGTTGCCTGTTCGTCTAGGCTTGGTCCCGTAGAACTAGCACCTAGATTCACGTAGCTCTAGACGTTTCAAAGTGATCCTTGTTATCTTTGATTCAATTGAATAAATACCATAAGACTTGTGAATCTTTGGCATTCCTTATTTAATTAGTCTTATTAGTTTTTTCTTTTAATTAGTTCTTCCTTATTTAATGGGCACCTACAATAACGATAGGTCAGTCAAGGGCTTAAGGTTTATCCAGGATCACGGTTATGTATTAAAAAGGTACGAAATAAAAATACTACAAAAAGTCAATGCTGCGGGTTCAAATCAATAAGCTCGTTTGTTGATCGAGTGAGCGAAGCGAACGATGATCTTAGTTTCAACTTGGGCGATTTGGCATTTTATGTATGTATGTATGTATGTTTGTCTGGCGATAACTTTAGAGCCGTTGATCCGATCTGCATGAAATTTGATATGTCGATAGCTTGTATTTGAGAAATTTACTGGTAAGTATATAAGTAAAATCAGATGAAGGGTTTTTGAGATATGGGGTTTTTTAAGGGGGCAAAAATAAAAAAAGTAACATAAAAAAATCAAGTTTCATGTCATATGAAAGGGCTTTGTTAGGACATTCCAAAACAATTTTTACTTTTTTTCTGGGACGCTCGGTTTTTGAGATACAACAATAAAGTTAAATTAAGATAACCAGCGATCCAAGAGCTCCCATCTCTAAGAGTTTCGTCGGCCAGTTACTTGGCTTTTTCTTGAAATAAATTAATGAGGTACTCAGTTCTCATAAAATGGTGACGACGACCAGGTCTGATGACGGAACTCTTCAATAAATAGGCCAATAGAGTTGAAACTTGGTTACCATACCAAGTTAGTAGGCGGTAGTCAGAAAAAAGTCCAAAGATAATTTTTGGACTTGCCTCTGACTACTCTACCTGCTCAAAGTTTTGATGCGTTCGTCGGGTCGCATCACGAGATTCGTGATGCGACCCGTTCCCGTTCGGGGCGAACTACTAGTATATGATCGTTTTAGATTTTCTGTATTTTTGGTTTCTGCTCCTGTTTTGTATAATTTTAACCCTAATTTTACGCCTAATACTTGATTTACCGGTTCAAACGTTACAAAATAAATCTGGTAGTTTAGGTATTTTTTTAATAGTTTGGATACATTCGTAAAGATTCGATAATAGTAAAAAGCAACTATTATATCGTTGTAGTCTCTCTGTCCACGTTTCCACATAAAAAAACTATCATCTACACTAATATTATAAAGAGAAAAGATTTGTATTTTTGTTGTTTTGTTGTTTTGTTGTTTTGTTGTTTTGTATGTAACGAATAGGCTCAAAAACTACTGGTCCGATTTCAAAAATTCTTTCACCATTAGAATGCTACATTATCCCTGAGTAACATAGGCTATATTATATTTCCAAAAAAATCAGGGATCCTTACTAAAACTCTAATAATGTAACCCAAGGTGGAAAAAGAAAACCTTACATCGCGTGCGCTGCGAAAACTATTGATGATAGAACAAAATAATGTACTACGATTTTGTAGAACACGTCACCATCTACAAAAAATGTCGCGACAGCATATGTCTAACTATTATAGTTATGTCACAATAAGTGTTCTTTTATTAAAAAAAAATAATTGAAATGCCGCCGATAGAAAAGGGTCTTTATTTGTACCTTGGTATTAATCCTTATCCAAATAAATCTTTTCATAATTAAGACTGGTTCAATACCTATACATTACTTTTTGAATTTTTCAAATCGGACATTCCATTCAAAAGATTTTAAAAATATAAGGTCATGGGGCGCGTTCTCACCCAGCGCGGGCCCGGGCAAGGCGCGAGTTAGAAGTGACTCGAACCCACCACGGTCTAAGTTGTTATCCTAAAACGTTGAAAAAATTTATGTCCACCCATGCGAAGCTGGGACAGGCCGCTAGTGTTTAATAAAAAACAATTTTTTTGATAAAAGTCTATGGAACTTATTAACACCGTCATATATTGCATATTTGTAACATTTTAAAACACGATGGTCTTTTTTTTTATTACTAATTCAATGAACTCTTTGTTTTTAAATGGTTTATTAAGCATGGAGCAACATTATGCATGTTTATTAAGCTTGCCCTGTTAGTTTTTTTATCTGTATTTTTTTTGTATGCGTCAAATTTATAAATTAAAATCATTCTAAATTAATTCAGCTTTCAAACACGCATAATTCAAAAACGTTATGAATTATTATATTTTTCGAACAATGTTAAATTCACAGATAAAACACAGTTATAAGTTATGAAGACTCACCTTGTCAGAGCGCTTCCTTAAAATCAAATCCTTTAAATTTCACACACGTCTGTCTCTATCAGCACCACCTGAACTTTTGACTATACAAAACACCGTCCGTAAATTATGTACCACTTAAACTTGTTACTTGACCTCTGTTTTAGAATTTTGCACTTTTCATGACGTCTTTAATATTTTTTTATTTATTTGTTATCTCTATAAATTATATTATATTAAGACGTTGCCCCAATAAACCTTTACTGGTTTCTCTTTCACATGCGTCTTATCAAAAATAATTTGAAGTTGCTAAAGGCTTTTTTTGTCACTTTGGTGTTATGTGTAATTGCAATGTAAAATTTCATTAAATAAAAAAAAAACAAAAAAAAATATGTGTAAGAAAAAGATGATGCTAATTTCTCCCTAATCTCTCCTCACAGGTTGAAAACGTGTCTACTAGTTTGTTGCACGAGCGTATTTGTTGCATGATTGGGTTGAGTGGTTGGTATTTGTTTGGTGGTAGGAGGTTGGTACTGTTTAATCTAGATCACTGTAGCGTGCAATTGGTATTACGTAGATTGAAACCGTGGAGAAAGATTTGGAGAAGACACGAAACGTCAAGGTTAATTTATCGCTAGTTAACTATTTCATTAATTAATCTTGGTAACTTTTTTAGTGCTACTATTCAAAACTGGGTTAATTGAAGCTACTCTACTTACATAATATATTTTTTTAATTGGTGAAAACTACTCACAACAATATTTAAGCCAACCCCAAACTAAGCAAATCTGGTACTATGGGAACCATCCCATATATAATTATATCAGATATCTATAATATCTTTATACTTTTGTGAATAAATACGCATGGTACACCATGCGTATTTATTCACCCAGAGAACAAACATACGTTCATTTCACACATATTTGTTCTAAGTGGGGATCTATGGATACGGAACCCTAAAATTGTCTTACGGCCAGGTACGAACTAAGGTCACCATCAAAAGTTGAATCGTAGATTGTCACCAATGACGTAATGAAACTGTTGATGGTATCATGCGGCTTAGAAATATTTTTTTTAGAAATAGTTATACCAAAGGCAATGTTGTGATATTCTTTTTTTTTAATATGCTCATTGCAGATGGAACAGGCAAATGGCCCACCTGATGTTAATTGGTACCACTACCTAACAAAGCATTGTTTCGCAAGATACGCACGATAGGAACGTGCCTTACGATACACTGCCCTGCGTCTATCAACTTGAGGCAAACAGATGCTAAGAGCTGATTTAACCATGCTCTGTTAGTTACTAATCAAGGATTAACAGGTCGTTAAATCTAACCTTAGATTCAAACGCGTACAGTTTGATATATTTAACGGCCCTTTAATCCTTTGTTAATCTAACAGAGCATGGTAAAATCAGCTCTAAGCCTCAAACGCCTATATTTTTTCATTGCAATTGATAGCCCTTACAGCTCAGTTGGTAGTAGTTTTGCCTTCTGCACTGTAAGCCGTGATCCGCACCGAGAAGAGCAAAAGGACATTTGAGTGATGAACATTGATGTTTGTTCTCTGTCTGGGTATTATATAATATTACTAGCGGCCTGTCCCAGCTTCGCATGGGTGGTCATAAATTTTTTGAACATTTTAGGATAAACTTAGACCGTGGGTTCGAGCCTCGCGTCTACTTATTTCATACATTTGCACGCGCTTCTCCTTGAGTGAGTGAAATCGCACCCCGCGCGTGATCCGTGGACCCGTTAACATTTTTAATTTCGTCATATCTTTTGAATGGAATGTCCGATTTGAACAATTTAAGAAGTAATCTATAGGTATTGAAACCGTCTTAATTATGAAATGATTTATTTGGATAAGGATTAATACCAAGGTACAAATAAAGACCCCTTTCTAGCGGAGGCATTTCAATTAATTTTTTATAATAAAAGAACACTTATTGTGACATAACTATAATAGTTAGACATATGCTGTCGCGACATTTTTTGTAGATGATAACGTGTTCTACAAAATCGTAGTACATTATTTTGTTCTATCTTCAATAGTTTTCGCAGCGCACGCGATGTAAGGTTTTTTGTTTTCCACCTTGGGTTACATTATTGAAGTTTTAGTAAGGATCCCTGATTTTTTTGAAAATATAATATAGCCTATGTTACTCAAGGATAATGTAGCATTCTAATGGTGAAAGAATTTTTGAAATCGGACCAGTAGTTTTTGAGCCTATTCGTTACATACAAAAATACAAAAATACAAAAATACAAAGTTTTCCTCTTTATAATATTAGTGTAGATTAGTTTGCAAGGAAAATAATAAATAAGGATACTTTAGCCCCCTGAAGTTTTCAACACAAGTATTGTAACACCTTGTATAGATATAAAATCTTGAGATAGAACTAGCTCCAAATCATTACAAAAACAAAAAAAATTAGTACAATAATTTTAAGACGGATCGTACCAAAAAACGCTAGTAACCAAGCCTATTATTCTTGCCAGTTCTTCTAGGCTTTGGTCGCGAGGAACTGGCGGTAGATTCAACTAGTATACAACGTGTCATATAATACCACTATAAGGCCATAGACCAAAAGATCAGACCAAGCACTGGAATACTTTGACGTATGCAAAGTATTAAATACTTCTTTTTCGAAATTCCCATACAAAAGTTAAATAAATATTGTCTCAAAAATTTGTAACAACCTTGATAATGTGTACGTGACCTTGGTACATAGGTTTTTTGCTTTTACTAATTGATGGCAGTTTTGTTACTTATTTTATCTACAGTTCACAACTAAAGGTCAGAAAACAGTTGTAAAAAGGGTTGCGTCATGTTGTGTTAGTTCCATTTTGGAGGAAAGTTTAAGAGGCATTTCATGAATGAAAAACTTCAAAATTGCTTAAATCAAAAGTTGGTCGTCATCACCTGTAGAATACCTTGCTTCTGGGGTTATAGGGGTATTATGTTACACGTTGTATAAAACGTGTCAAAGTGCTCCTTGTGTTTGTACTGAATATACCGTTTGTATTTTGATTATTCACGACATATTCCTAAGAAACAGTTCAACAATATGTCAGGTTTCTTTCTGGGTTTCTTCCAAAATTGGTTAATTGACCTTAGGAGAAACCTTCCACTGTCATCGACCTTTTAATTCGCCTTTTAGTTCACGCAACTCCATAACAACTCCTTCAACCTATAATAACAGTAACAATAATAATGTGCCTATTTTGACTTTTATTTGACGTGTTTGAGACTTGACAATAATTATGTAGTAAGTCAGTATTGAGTAGAATATAAAGAAGAGTATATTCTGTAGAAGATAGTGCTCTACGAAGAAACATATTTAATATTCCCCGCTAAATATTGATTGGTGCTCTACAAGGAACAAGATCGGTGCTCTACGAGGATGCATATTTAATATTCTTCGCTAAATATTGATTGGTACTCTACAAGAAACAAGATTGGTGCTCTACGAGAAAGCATATTTAATATTCTTCGCTAAATATTGATTGGTGTTCTACTAGGAACAAGATCGGTGCTCTACGAGGAAGCATATTTAATATTCCTCGCCAAATATTGATTAGTACTCTACAATGAAGAAGATCGGCGCTCTACGAGGAAGCATATTTAATATTCCTTGCTAAATATTGATTTTTGCTCTACAAGGAACAAGATTGGTGCTCTACGAGGAAGCATATTTAATATTCCTCGCTAAATATTGATTAGTGCTCTACAAGGAACAAGATCGGTGCTCTACGAGGAAGGCCCCACAATCATGACTATCCTGTCGATACATTTTTTATTCCACTCTACACTAGCAGGATTGTCCGTCAAAATGACGGACAGGAGCCATGTTCGAATTTTTGTATCTCAATCACACCCTTATCACGTTCCCTGTCCGCTGAACCACATATGGCTCAGGAAACTTGCGCTTGCAAAGCACTAATACGTTCCTGTGTCATATTTGTGTCTTAACACATAAAACTTCTATAATTATTCTAATTCTATAATAATTCTATTGTCCCGACTTACTGAACAAAATTAAATTTAATGTCCCTACTAAATTCAAAAGATATAATCCCACTATACATATCCCCGTACATGGTACTAACTACAGGCAAACCCATTTCTGTGGCGAGCAAGCGAGCAAGCACGAACTTCAATAGACTGAGTAAAGATCTAGATTTTGACCTTTTCTGCACAAGTGTTGGTTGAGCCAGACAGCGGCTGAACCGGGAATTCTTTGGTAATGAATAGAACGCACTACACAATACTTTATCTAACTATTCACTACTCCGTCTATTTTGATATACTGTCGCCCACGGCGTTCACAATGCATAATTTAATAATGTTTAAATTTAATTTTTAATTTGTAAAAATTTAAATTTAATTTTTAATTTGTAAAAATTTAAATTTAATTTTTAATTTGTAAAAATTTAAATTTAATTTTTAATTTGTAAAAATTTAAATTTAATAATTATAATGTTATATCCGTGAAAACCTTTAATTGGCTCTCTCGTTTCTATATCATGTATGTTATTTAAGTTATATTTAGCTGTTGGTTTTCCAATAAATAAATAATTATTATTTCGACGGGACGCTCTGGTACTGAACTAATTTTGCATGGGAATCATAATAATTGCTAAGGCGATCATATTTTTATTTATTTTTATTTGGTTCTTCTGACAACATAAAAACAGTATTTTGCAAAAAGTCTGTTGGAATTGTGGCTCAATTTTGCATTTTTGTTTGGGACAAGGAATGTGTTAACGCTGAACTGATCGGAATGAAACTTTGTACAAATTTAGTTCGCAACCTGGATTTATAGATAACTATTCGTATTTTTTCATTGAAAAATTAACGAATAAAAAGAAAACGCCTTAAATATGTGTGTTAGCTAACACTATTACAGATGTGCACATACATTTTTGAACAGTAAAATTCATTGGTGCTGGTGGCATAAACTTCCATAAACCTACAGTTTTTACAAATTCGCTTCCAAAATTGAAATAACTTTAAGGAGTAATAGAGCTCTTTGTGAAGGGCTCGTCCGAGGAAGTACTACCACCACGCCTTTTTCTGCCGCCAAGCAGCAACGCTGTGTTTCGGTTTGAAGAGTGTGGTTGCCGGTGTAATTACAGGCACATGAGGCTTAACATCTGTATGCCTCAAGTTGATGGACGCAGGGCAGTGTGTCGTAGGGCACGTTCCCTTCGAGTGTGACTTACGAGGTAATGCTTTGTTTTAGGTGATGGTTACCACTTAACATCAGGTGGGCCATCTGCTTGTTCCATAAGCTAGTAGTATAAAATAAAATATAAAATAAAAAAATAGATTCATTCGAACAAAGTCAAAGTCATTCTGTGTTAGAGATGAGGAAAACATGAACAACGACTTAATATTCAAAATTAGTTACATAAAAAAATTTGGTAACACAATTTATAATGATACAACTCATAATAATTGAGTATTTGTATCATACCTACGAACACAAAGAATTACTTTCACTAAATGTAATACCAAGTATACAAGGTGTTCCGTAAGTTGTGTATATAAACTTCAGGGGGCTAAAGTACCCATCAATATGAACAACTTTTTCTAAGGAACCAACACTGTGAACGCGAAAAAAAAACAGCTGTTTCATACAAAAGTTCAATACCTACCAGGCTAAAATGTATGAAACAGCTGTTTTTTTTTCGCGTTCACAGTGTTGGTCCCTTAGAAAAAGTTGTTCATATTGATGGGTACTTTAGCCCCCAGAAGTTTATATACACAACTTATGGAACACCTTGTATAAGAGGAAGTTTGAAAGTAGCGCCTGTGACAGATAAGTTGAGGAGCAATAGGTTAGCGTGGTATGGGCATGTCATGAGGAGGGAAGAAAGTCATATTATAAGAAGAGTTTTAGACATGGATGTGGATGGTTTTAGAAAGAGAGGTAGGCAAAGAAAAGATGGATGGACTGTGTGAAAGATGACATGAGTAAGAAAGGAGGGAGCACCGAGATTACGAATGATAGAGGAGAGTGGAAGAAGAAACCTGTTGTGCTGACCCCACTTAGCGTGGGATAAGGGCAGGAAAATGATGATGAAATGTAATACCAAAAAGTGAACGACCGTATCGGTATATATGTAAGCTCGTGCGGATTAGGTAACGCTAGTGAAGGAGGCCATAGGCCGCTACTAGGCCGCCCCTAGGCCTCATGAATGACTTATTGACTGCTAGACCGGAGCATTAAGGAAGCGTTCAGATTTTAATGCCACTAGCGATCACCCATCCAAATGGTGGCCACGCATACTCTTAAGACACAGATCACTGTCAAACAGCTTCTCGCTCGCACAATTCAATATTTTTGAAGATATTAATCACTGAATGAAATTTTGAAGTATTGCAAATAATCGCAAATCGTAATGGTATTCTCCGAAACGTGGTTGTCCGAATTTTCGAGTTGACCCGCCGCCAAACATAGCTTCACTAGCCAGCCTTCACAGCTCAGTTGGTAGTAGCTCTGCCTTCTGTGCCGTAGGCCGTGGGTTCGATCCCCACCGAGAACAAACATTTGTGTGATGAACATAGATGTTTGTTCTCTGTCTGGATGTTATATAATATTATATGTATGTATTTACAAATAAAAAGTACCTTTATAAGTAGTATATCAGCTATCTGGTTCCCATATCACAAGCTTTGGCTTAGTTTGGGGCGAGATAGTGCTGTGTGGAATGTCCACCAATATATTTATTACTTGTTTGAACACTTGTTTGATTGCTATGTGTGGGACGAGACTTTGAATACAAAGTCTCGTGCCACAAATAGCAATCAAACAAGTCAAGCTATGTCTGGTGCCGGGGTAAGAAGCTGTATGACAGTTGTCAGCCTCTGAATCCGTGCTTTTTTTTTTTTTTTTTTTTATACAACCAGCTTTCTTGTGCTTTCTTCTTCTAGGCGAGTCACTAGTTCTTTCAAGACAGTGTGGTGAAAGAATATTAAATGTTCCTCAAGGGAGCTCCTTACAAGCTCTATGAGCCAATTCAAAGTAAATAATATTATCTTAATCTTTTTTTAAAATTTTTAAATGTTATAATCTTTTTATATTAGAACTAGTGGCTTCCCGTGGCATTCCGCGGCCGCGTGCAGTAGTTTCAATAGTAGTTATGCTAGATAGGAGTTTCTATGATGGCACAAAACTTTGTGCACTTTTAGGTAATTTATTTGAGTATATAACTAGAGCTCTATATACATTTTGACACACGCGTTGAAGTGGTGAGCCGTGATTGAGCCACAAACATCCAAAGATCGTAACTTTCGCATTGATTTGTATATTCTAAGGGTAGGATTTTAAATACCTACGTAGGTATAAGAGATACCTATAGGCGTACGTAAGAGATACCTATAGGCGTACATTACCTATATTAAGTAGGAAGGTATAGGTACTGAGCTTAGCACAAACATGACAAATACAACAAAAACAACCTTACACGGAAAATATGTACTTATTTGTTCCTAGTTTCTACCCCAAAAACAAACGAAACGAACTTGGACTTCGATCCCCAGGCACGGTAGATACTCTCAGATCTGTTCGTACCAACTCAAGATTCCCGTTTTTAGAATGTCCCTTACAAACATTCTTCAGCTTCACGACTTTAATCCCCAGGCACGGTAGATACCCTCAGATCTCTTCGTACCAACTCACAAATATTGATGCCTCGTTGTATCCGTTTTACTCGAGCGCAACGAAGGAGGGTAACGTTTTAGGGGTTGTTTTCGAAAATCAGACTGCTTTTTTGTTATTTATCCACAGAACACATTTTCTTTTAGTTTGAAGTTAATTACACTACACGATAAAAATACAAACCTGGAAACTTTGGCAGTCTTTTGCACCCTTTGCAGGGGTAGTTAATATTGGAAACGTGATTTTAAATTATTTGTTGTGGAGTATATTTACTTCAAGTTTGAAATCAATTGCACTATGCGTTAAGAATCTCCCATACTAACTTTTACAGTCATTTGCACCCTTTGCAGGGGTAATTATCAAAAATTAAGTGTCATTTTCAATTATTTATTTCTTAGTATATTTACCCCAAGTTTTAAGTCAATCGCACCACGCGTTCAAAAACTCCCATACAAATTTTGACATCCCTTTGCATACTTATTAAGGGTAGTTTTAAAAAACTAAAAATGCCTTTCCTTCCCTTTCCTTGCCTAGCTTTCGAGTAAGTATATCTACTTCAAGTTTCAAGTTTGTAGGTTCAAGGAATAATTTTTTTCATACCAACATTTTCAACCCTTTTTACACCCTTTAGGGGTTTAATTCCAAAAATCCCTTCTTAGTACACCTCTACGCCATAAGACCTATGTACTCTTTAAATTTCAAGTCTCTAGGACCAGCGGTCTAAAAACTCCCATACAAACTTTGACATCCCTTTGCACACTTATTAAGGGTAGTTTTAGAAAACTAAAATTGCCGTTCCTATTTTTTTGCCTTGAAGTATATGTACTCCAAGTTTCAAGTTTGTAGGTTCAAGGAATACAATTTTTCATACAAACGTTTTCATCCCTTTTTACACCCTTAGGGGTTGAATTTCCAAAAATCCTTTCTTAGTACACCTCTACGCCATAAGACCTATGTTTTCCTCAAATGTCAAGTCTAGGACCAGCGGTTTAGGCTGTGCGTTGTCAATATGTCAGTCAGTCAGTCAGTCAGTCAGGACTTTGATTCTTATAGTATTAGAGATGGAGCCAAAAAAAACGTGAGAAATATACCAAAATAGACTTATTAGTTGGTTATAAAAGATGTGCGTAGATAATAAATAGTAAAACCGGCCAAGTGCGAGTCGGACTCGCGCACGAAGGGTTCCGTACCATTATCTATAAAAACGGCAAAAAATCACGTTTGTTGTATGGGAGCCCCTTAAATATTTATTTTATTCTGTTTTTTAGTATAGGTATGTTGTTATAGCGGCAACAGAAATAGATCTGTGAAAATTTCAACTGTCTAACTATCACGGTTCATGAGATACAGCCTGGTGATAGACGGACAGACAGACAGACAGACAGACGGGCAGACAGCGGAGTCTTAGTAATGGGATCCCGTTTTACCCTTTGGGTATGGAACCCTAAAAAGTACGTTTTTATCATAATTCTTACCTTGTGGATCAGAAATACAAGCACAAAAATTATTCCTCGATTTAGATGTTTTATTTTAAGACACATGACGTGTATATGGTATTTAAATGTGGTAATTAAAGGCACATGAGGCTTAACATCTGTATGCCTCAAGTTGATGGACGCAGGGCAGTGCATCGTAGGACACATTCCTATAATAGTTCGTGACTTGCGAGGCAATGCTTTTTTATAGGTGATGGTTACCACTTAAAATCAGGTGGGCCACCTGCTTGTTCCATCAGCTAGTATAATAAAAAACAAAAAAAGACAGCGATTGGGATAGGTAGTAAGGTATGTGTGTAGTATATAAAGTGAAAAATTAACAATCTGAGCAGAAACATGTCATGCACAATAGTATATTATGCAATTAGTGACTTATAGCGAGGGCCATAGATGAATCACGAGCAAGTGAAGGATTCTATTCATGATCATTGAATCACGAACGTAGCGAGTGATTCAAATGTTAGAATCCTGAGCGACGCGAGTGATTCATGGCCTCGTTTTATTCAAGAGTTGCATACTATACTTTATACCGTGACTACGAGAAAAAGAAAGATTTAAGCGAAAATATACATTTAGTGAAGATTAAATTAATTAAAATAGAACAAAAAACAGTTGTTATTCTAATCTCGACCAATAAAATCTCGAGGAGTTATTTGCACAAGGAGTTTGTATGTCGAGTATTCTTTGCACAATTAATTAGTATAGAGTATTTAGAGCATTGAGTGAGATGGAGGTCGAATGTATTGGTGTGTTCTAAATTCAAACACCAAAACAGTGGTTAAAAGCTTTTTGTTACCTATTTTCAGTGAATAAAATAAGCTTCAAAATAGTGTTTAAAAGTGCTTTTTATTTATTTAACACTTTATTGCACAAAAATAAATATTTTACTGCATAAAAGGTGGTCTTAATGCTTTGAGCATTTTATTCACTCTTTTCAGTGAATAAAATAAGCTTTTTAGAGGGGGAATGGTACAAAATGAGAATTGTGTTCTAAATTTTCGAACATTAAAACTCATTGGTGCATGACCGGTTCTGAGCCCACTTTAGGATCGGAAGAAGGAAAAATTTTTAAATATATGGACTTTTAAAATTCAGATTTCATTTTTTGAAATAATTAAAATAGGCAACCGGATAGTCTACATCAAAATATTTTAGCATAACAAGTTTTAAATGGGTTATTTGTAATATGTAAGTTCCGGTAGTTTCCGTCTGCGAAACTGCCACGTATTTGCATCTTATTTATGCGTAGAGTTGGGATACGAAATCGATATCGATAAAGTCTTAAGCAGTTACTATATTTTTTTATATAACCTAACTTTGATCTAGAATAAATTCTGAGCGTTTGAGGTATTTTGCCATCTAACAATCCAGTTTCTCGAATATGGAAAATAGATTGCAAAAAAATATATTTATTAAAAAAAAAGATAAGATAAAATATATTTATTGTTTATGAAACTAGGTACATATTTTGGTGTTAAGGTTTGCTTGAGTCACACTAGTCCAGCTTAAAAGCATATTAACAGGCACAGATAAAAAAAACAATTAAAATTAAAATCATGCAATCAATGTTTCAAAGTGATCCTTGTGATTGTACTGAATAAAGACGGTTTTGATTTTGATTTTGAATGATTCTTCTCTCATATCATCAAATATTTTTTACTGTCAGGAAAGCAATTTTTTTTTGTACTTTAAATTATAGTTAAATAGTAGCCTAGCCTTTCGTAAACAAGCTATCATTGTGCAAAATTTCATCTAAACAGACACATGAATTTCATGTATACAAGTAGTTTTTTTTTACTTTTACCTGTACCTCCTTAATTGCTATGAGTATATAATTGTTATAACAGACGTCATACAAGTTTGATGTTATCTTGATGGCATGATTATAATAATTATAACAATGCTTAATTACATAGGTATAAAGTTCATTTTATAGATTTTTTAGTCTGTTGTCGCATGGTATCGTCCAAGGGCGGATCCAGGATTTTTTCTGGGAGGGACACAAGGGGCGGACTGGCAAAAAAATCTACAATAACTGTCTTGTATCAATGCAACGAACAAAATTCGCAATTCCAGCCAGAAATAGACAAGAGTTTCACTCATGTTCTTTCTGTTATTTTATTCATATATTTTAACAACTCTGATAATTTGATTTGCTTCTAAGTATGTGCTGTGATAGAATCTCCACAGTACACAAAAATACCGTCTGGGGGGGGGGCATGTGCCCCCGTGTCCCCCTCCTAAATCCGCCCTTGATATCGTCGTTGGTTGGACAATAGCGAATAAGACTATCATAAAGCCGTAAAGAAGAAACAAAACATATTTATTTAACCCACAAACTTAGGTACAACAAGAAAGAGAGGCAGAATACTTACACAGTGTCAAAAAGTGTCTATCTAACTACAGAATGCAAGCGCTTTATGACATCCCTTTTTTAAGTATATAAATTATTTCAGACAAAACTTAAAATAATATCACTTATTATAAGACCCAATAAAAATTACATGTAAAGACTAAAATAGAATTATTATATAATGACTTTAAACAATTATTTATTAAACCTTATAATTAATGTGGTGCAATTACCTAGCTCTATTAATAGACAAAAAAAAATATATATTACAAAACTAATTAATGATAATTTGCCCAAGTACTTTAATTAAATTTTAAAATATGCAGATTTTTTAATTAATATCTTCTGTGCCTGGAGATCACAGTCACGAAGCTGTTTTTTTTATATCTCATGACTTTTTTACCTTGACAATGACCACGAGCAATAATATATTATATTATTACATTGTAAAAGGATCATACAAAAGAACGGTAGGAACCAAGCCGTAAGTTTGTTGCCTGTTCTTCTAGGCTTTGGTCGCGTGGAACTGGCACCTAGAGTCACCTAGCTTTAAGACGTTTCAAAGTGATCCTTGTGATTTTATTGAATAAATACATTTTGACTTTGACTTTGACTTAAACGAAGCGTGGGACACCCTCCTACCCCATGAACTGACGACATTGTGAAGATCGCGGGAACGCGGTGGATGGAGAGGCTCGGAATCGTTCTTCCTAGAAATGTGTTGTGGAGGCCAATGCCCAGCAGTGGACTTCTTCACGCTGGTGATGATGATATCTTTGCTATCAAAATTGTTTTATTCGACAAGGCAAACTGTGGTCTGAGCTTGTATTGTGTTCCATTTTCGAATAACTGTAGTGTCATTATCACTAACTAATATCTTATTGTTCTTATCGATAAAATATTCCGACTCTATAAATACAGTCTTCAATGTCCGGAACTATTTTAGCTATACATAATTCTAGTGAATATATTGTGTAGATGCAAATATTTTAATGACGCGCAAAATTACAGTCGTAAATTTGATTGAAGGTTTTCTTTGAAACATTGACAATCGGCAGGTATCTTAGCATAATTTTTGAAGATATTAAATCACTTCTTGTCGGTATGAAAAATCAAAAACAACCAAGTTTCTGAGAATAATTTCAAGGGATCAGCATAAATATCAATTCGATGAAAAAGAATTTACCCAAAAGATTGATTGAGTACGAAAACTAGCAGAACAATTTTTTAAGGTACTTACTATCTCTATATATAAAAATGTGTTTCGGTTTGAAGAGTGTGGTTGCCGATGTAATTATAAGCGCATGAGGCTTAACATCTGTATGCCTCAAGTTGGACGCAGGGAAGTGCTTCGTAGGCTATCGTGCGTGACTTACGAGGTAATGCTTTGTTATAGGTGATGGTTTATTTTATTTATTCGTATGGCATTATGATACGGGGGATGATCGTTGCTCACGTCCGTAGGAATCGCCACTAATTCCCTACACGTAACCCCTGGGTGGCGCTAAACGAGCAACAACCTTTTGGCTGCTGTACCTGTTAAACCAACCTCACAGCACCTCAGTCGTTCAGAAAAAAAATAGGTGATGGTTACCACTTAACATAGGTGGGCGATCTGCTTGTTCCAACAGCTAGTCGAATAAAAAAATTATAATGAATCGCTGAATGTGTTGCTAAGCGCAAATCTCGAGAACAGCTGAACCAATTTCACTAATTATTTTTTGTTGTGTTTGTTATTGTCAGGAGAATTTTTTTATGAAAGAAAACATTAATGAAATTGCGCGGAAAATTAAAAAAATTAGGAATACATAACAACCACCATATAAAATTATTTATAATCTAACCTTAGCTTTGGACATGACGTTTGACATATAATTGACAACACCGATTGATTGGTGTGTTATACCAATTCGAATTCAATATTCATAGTTAAGACAGGACAACGTCTGTCGGGTCAGCTAGTGTTTCAATAAAAATGTTATTTTGCCAAACCTTTGCAATGTTTTTATTTTTTTGAAGTAGTAACTAGTGCACGAAATCTGTGTTTTTTTATTTTTATGTGATATCTGTCACGTTTTTTCATTCACATGGCAGAACACTCATTAATCAATTGAACAATGGCTGGAATTCAATGGAATATGTATAAGGTAGAGACCAAATAAAGTACTATGATATCACATAAATAATGCTTTTTATACCACCGACAAACATCTAGGTTAAATTACAGGCTCCTGAGGCTTAACATATGTCTCAAGTTGATGGACGCAGGGCAGTGCATCGTAGGGCACGTTTCTATCGTACCCAACTTGTGAGGCAATGCATTGTTAAAGGTGTCACATCTTAACATCAGGTAGACCATTAGCTTTCTTTCAGCAAGTTGTACAAAAAACTGCCCAAGTGCGAGTTGGACTCGCGCACGAAAGGTTCCGTACGCGATATCTATAAAAACGGCAACAAAATCACGTTTGGTGTATGGGAGTCCCCCTTAGATATTTATTTTATTATGTTTTTTAGTATTTGTTGTTATAGCGGCAACAGAAATACATCATCCGTGAAAATTTCAACTGTCTAACTATTGCGGTTCATGAGATACAGCCTGGTGACAGACGGACGAACAGCGGAGTCTTAGTAATAGGGTCCCGTTTTACCCTTTGGGTATGGAACCCTAAAAACCACCGACGACGGTATGATTAGTTTGAAGCGTAGCGTGTGCTGTCTTATAAATTTGATTATGTTTACCTTTTTCTGCATGCCTACGCCTCACTTAACTTCAATAATATATTATATTACATTGTAAAAGGATCATACAAAAGAACGGTAGGAACCAAGCCGTAAGTTTGTTGCCTGTTCTTCTAGGCTTTGGTCGCGTGGAACTGGCACCTAGAGTCACCTAGCTTTAAGACGTTTCAAAGTGATCCTTGTGATTTTATTGAATAAATACCTATTGACTTTGACTTTGACTTTGACGGACGGATAGGTTAGCTTTTAAAGTGCTTAATTTTTAACACTGCAAAACCAACAATTAAACTATATCAGCCTTCAAAGCTCAGTTGGTAGTAGCTCTGCCTTCTGCGCTGTAGGCCGTGGGTTCGATCCCCACTGAGAACAAGCATTTGTGCGATGAACATAGTTGTTTGTTCTCTGTCTGGGTGTTATATAATATTATAAGTAAGTCTTTACAAAAAAAAGTATATATGTATTACATCAGCTACCTGGTTCCCATATTACAAGCTTTGGCTTAGTTTGGGGCTAGATAGTGCTGTGTGCATAGTCCTCCAATATTTATATAGTTATTTATATTTTATATCCTCAAATCATAGATTCGAGTAGCTATTTTGCGTACAGTAATTACATTATCGTCACTTACTATAAATTCATTCAATTTATGTAAAACAAATGCATTTTGTATTTATTTTAATTTAAACTGCGTTGACCGCGGATTTTAAAAGGAATAAATCATTGAAATCATTTCGGCAAATAATATTTCATATATTTTTCTTTTATCATATTTAAATAGAATCTTACCTAATTTTACAGAATAACATAGCAGAAACTTTAATCCCAGCCTGACAGCCCTTTAGATATTTTAGTACCTACCAAAGTACTACAGAAAGAATATCTAGTACCAATTTAAGATTCATTTTGAGAATGTCTAAGGAGGGTTTTAAGAGTAGTAGAGCTCTTTGTGAAGGGCTCGTCCGGGGAAGTACTATCACCACGCCTTTTTCTGCCGCCAAGCAGCGTTGCTGTGTTTCGGTTTGAAGAGTGTGGTTGCCGGCACAAGAAGCTGAACATCTGTATGCCTCAAGTTGATGGATGCAGGGCAGTGCATCGTAGGGCACGTTCTTATCGTGCGTGACTTACGAGGTAATGCTTTGTTATAGGTGATGGTTACCACTTAACATCAGCAAGTGGTATAAAAAAAACAGAGATACGTCCAAATATTAAATTTGGCCCATACCCACGTTTTTGACTACTTTGTATTACGTGACAGGTCGCAAACCCATCGCCGCTGTTAGAATACGTGGTTTTCCCGCCATGTTTTGCTTTAACTATTAAGAGCACTACTTTTGTGCACATACATTTTTTAAGAAGAAAATCCATTATTGCACGACCGGATTCGAACTCACTTCCTTACAGCAGAAGGCGGGGTCACTTCCACTACGCCAGCGATCTTATACGGGCATCAGGATATTGCCTGATAGAATAGCTCAATAAAGATTAAAAATAAAAAATCTACTGTTTTGACACTTTGGTATTCTGATGTCATTTACAAGGTTTTTAACAAGGCTCTAATGTGTACGATAAAGTTTTATACCTTTAAAAACAAGTTGCTAGAATTTACCTACATGTCAATTATCTAAAACAAGCCGTAACGACAGCTGTAGTAGTAGAATAAATTTAATTCAATTCAATATAATAATATTTATTTCGGAACAATTGGTACCATAGATGAAGAACACACAAAGTTAATTAATTAATTATAATACATTTTTTCCAAAAAAAAACGTAATTCTGTTTTTTTTTTGCAAAAAATATACTTCAAATCAATGAAAACCTTAAAACGTAACTATTGCTGGAACCACAAACCAAAACGTCATCGGTGTATATTTTTGGTTTTTGTTAATTGTTTCAAAAATTTCAACTGTCTAACTATCACGAACAGACGGACAGCGGAGTTTTAGTAAAAGGGTCCTGATTTACTCGTTGGCTACGGAACCCTAAAAAAGCTTGTACGTTTGAAGGCTGTAAATAGGGTACCTTTTTAACGTATCAGATGAACAAAGACGCGGGTATTAGCTAGTTTATAAAGCTACGATTAGATAAGACATAATAAACTGCCTTAAAAGTTACCGCAGTTATGACTAGCGATGTGTCAACTCGGTTTACCAAATCGGTTCAAATAGGTTTGACGATTGAACTAGTCAAACCTATTCAGGAGTACTAAATCGGTTTAAAAAATATTTCATTATTCATTAAACGTGTAATTCATTTGAACAAAAAACTGTTTTTTTCTTTCATTTTTATGATTCGACGACATAATCATGAAAACCCGTAAGTAAACGGGAATAAAGTAAGTACCAAACTACTTACCAAATACCAAAATACTAATTCGGTGCCATTTGTTTTGTAAACTGTTATTCGATTTGGATGCAAATCGGTTTGAATCGGTTTCAAACCGATTTGCTTATTTTTTCAAATCGATTTAACCGAGTTGTGTTTTTAACCGAGTTGCCCATGGCTAGTTATGACGACCTTAAGTTTTAAACGCATACCAGTTTTTATGCTAAGGTTCATTGCCATTATTATGATTTATTGCCATCAGTTTACCTACAAAGTTTGGCATTAGCGGTGTCACAAAGGTATAGTGGAGTGGTATAGAGGAAGTATGTACGCACGAATCTTAGAGGTATGACACCTTAGAGCTACTTTAAGACGTTGTACTGTGTTAAGGCGACGACAAGAGCTAATGTGACTCTCGTTCGCACGTAAATATTGGATATGTTGTTGGACATTCCACACAGCACTATCTCGCCCCAAACTAAGCCCAAGCTTGTGATATGGAAACCAGATAGCTGATATACTACTTATATACTTTTTTTTGTAAATACTTATCTATAATACTATAAGAATCAAAGTCCTGACTGACTGACTGACTGACTGACTGACTGACTGACTGACTGACTGACAATAGACAACGCACAGCCTAAACGGCTGGTCCTAGAGACTTGAAATTTGAGGAGTACATAGGTCTTATGGCGTAGAGGTGTACTAAGAAGGGATTTTTGGAAATTCAACCCCTAAGGGTGTAAAAAGGGATGAAAACGTTTGTATGAAAAATAGTATTCCTTGAACCTACAAACTTGAAACTTGGAGTATACATACTTCAAGGAAAAAAAATAGGAAAGGCATTTTTAGTTTTTGAAAACTCCCCTTAATAAGTGTGCAAAGGGATGTAAAACTTTGTATGGGAGTTCTTTGACCGCTGGTCCTAGAGACTTGAAATTTGAGGAGTACATAGGTCTTATGACGTAGAGATGTATTACGAAGGGATTTTTGGAAATTCAACCCCTAAGGGTGTAAAAAGGGATGAAAATGTTTGTATGAAAAATAGTATTCCTTGAACCTACAAACTTGAAACTTGGAGTATACATACTTCAAGGCAAAAAAATAGGAAAGGCATTTTTAGTTTTTGAAAACTACCCTTAATAAGTGTGCAAAGGGATGTAAAACTTTGTATGGGAGTTTTTTGACCGCTGGTCCTAGAGACTTGAAATTTGAAGAGTACATAGGTCTTATGACGTAGAGATGTATTACGAAGGGATTTTTGGAAATTCAACCCCTAAGGGTGTAAAAAGGGTTGAAAACGTTGGTATGAAAAATTGTATTCCTTGAATCTACAAACTTGAAACTTGAAGTACATGTACTCCAAGGCTAAAAATTAGGAAAGGCATTTTTAGTTTTAGAAAACTACCCTTAATAAGTGTGCAAAGGGATGTAAAAGTTTGTATGGGAGTTTTTTGACCGCTGGTCCTAGAGACTTGAAATTTGAAGAGTACATAGGTCTTATGGCGTAGAAGTGTACTAAGAAGGGATTTTTGGAAATTCAACCTCTAAGGGTGTTAAACGGGTTGAAAACGTTGGTATGAAAAATTGTATTCTTTGAATCTACAAACTTGAAACTTGAAGTACATGTACTCCAAGGCTAAAAATTAGGAAAGGCATTTTTATATTTTTAAACTACTCATAATAAGTGTGCAAAGGGATGTAAAAGTTTGTATCGGAGTTTTTTGACCGCTGCTCCGAGAGACTTGAAATTTGAAGAGTATATAGGTCTTATGGCGTAGAGGTGTATTAAGAAAGGATTTTTGGAAATGCATGTTAAAAGGGATGAAAACGTTTGTATGAAAAATAGTATTCCTTGAACCTACAAACTTGAAACTTGAAGTAGATGTAAGTACTCCAAAGCTAAAAAAATAGGAAAGGCACTTTTAGTTTTTTTTAAGTAGGTATTACATGTCTGAACCTAATGAGCGGGGAGAGACGACTGGCGACGCTACATACAAACCCTTTGCGTTAGCCCGATTGCAAGTACCTGTGTGTGGCTAGCCGCCACAACAGTTTCATTTTCGAAAACAACCTCTAAAACGTTACCCTCCTTCGTTGCGCTCGAGTAAAAAGGATACAACGAGGCGTCAATGTTTGTAAAGGGCATTCTAAAAACGGGAATCTTGAGTTGGTACAATGAGATCTGAGGGTATCTACCGTGCCTGCATTGGGATCAAAGTCGTGAAGCTGTTTCGTTTCGTTTGTTTTTCGGGTAGAAACTAGGAACAAATAAGTACATATTTTCCGTGTAAGGTTGTCTTTGTTATATTTGTCATGTTTATGCTAAACTCAGTACCTTATACCTACCAACCTAATATAGGTAATGTACGCCTATAGGTATCTCTTATACCTACGTAGGTATTTAAAATCCTACCCTAATAATATACAAATCAATGCGAAAGTTACGATGTTTGGATGTTTGTGGCTCAATCACGGCTCACCACTTCAACGCGTGCGAAGCCGCGGGAAGCCACTAGTAATATTATATAACACCCAGACAGAGAACAAACATCTATCACAAAGATTTAATATAGTCCCAAAAGTTATTACCCGAGTTAGAACCCACGACCTTCCCCTTGATACGGGGCCGCGCTAACCAACTGCGCCATCGGATTCTAATCACACTCGACGAATAACTCAGGGACATGCTACTACGGTACTTATGCGACCGTGGTTCCATCTACAGGTCTGACATATAACTATCAAGAGTCCTGCTCGATAGTGTAGGGTAACACTATAAAAACAAATAAAATTAACAAACATCTATGTTCATCACACAAATGTTTGTTCTCGGTTGGGATCGAACCCACGGCCTACTGCGCAGAAGGCAGAGCTGACCAACTGAGCTGTGAAGGCTGTCAAAAGCTGTGAAGGCTGTCACAGGCTGTCAAGGCTGGCACGTTTCGACATATTTTAAGATAAAATCATTAAACTCATATCCAAAAAATTGCAATCAACCATTTTATGTGCAATCACATTGCACACAGTTTAGTAAAAATTTCAGTTTGATCGATACAAGTTTGCTTATGTACGAAAACTAGTAAAGCAAACTTTTAAGTAGGAAAACATGTATCGATTAATATTTTTCCAGGATAATTTAGGTTTCTTTTGTGTAAATAGTGTATAGGAAAATAATGCTCTTTTTATTTTATTTACTTTGTTGATAGTGCAAGCGAACCGACCAAAGATCTCAATGACTGTGGCGATATGGCGTTGTTTTGTAAGTAGTTGGTTCATTAAGTGGTAACCATCACCTTCAACAAAGCATTGCCTAACAAGTTACGCACGATAGGAACGTGACCCACGAAGCACTGCCCTGCGTACATCAACTTGAGGCATATAGATGTTAAGACTCATATGCCTGTAACTTATTGGCAACCATACCCTTCAAACCGAAAAGCAGCAACGCTGTTTGTTGGCAGAAATGGGTGTGGTAGTAGTAGGTACTTCCGCGGTCCAGCCAAACACAAAGAGCTAATCTTAAAAGGTATGTTCGTTCGAGCATATAACCTTGTATTTTTTCTGCATTAAATTGGGTAGGTTGTCCAAAAATATGTGTATATGTGCTCACTTACTTTATATTATTTATTTATAAAAATATATTGTTGGATTTTCCACACAGCATGGATTAGCCCCAAAGTAAGCAGTGGTTGTAGTACCATTGGAATCTTATTTAGGTGATAATTATTTTATGTATACCTTATATACATTTGTTTTATACAACTTGCTAATGGAGCAAGTAGATGATTCACTTGATGTTAAGTGGTAATCATCACCTATAACAACAATTGCCTCGTAAGTCACGCTCGATAGGAACGTGCCCTACGATATCATGCCCTGCGTCCTTGAGGTATACAAAATGTTAAGCCTCGTGTGCCTGTAATTTCACCGGAAACTACACTCTTCAAACCGAACACAGGAATACTTCTTGGCGGCAGAAAAAGGCATGGTGATAGTTTAGTATAGTATACATTTATACATACACTAGCGGCCTGTCCCAGCTTCGCATGGGTGGTCACAAATTTTTTGAACATTTTAGGATAAACTTAGACCGTGGGTTTGAGCCTCGCGTCTACTTATGTCATACATTTGCACGCGCTTCTCCTTGAGTGAGTGAAATCGCACCCCGCACGTGACCCGTGGACCCGTTAACATTTTTAATTTCGTCATATCTTTTGAATGGAATGTCCTATTTGAAAAATTTAAGAAGTAATCCATAGGTATTGAAACCGTTTTAATTATGAAATGATTTATTTGGATAAGCATTAATACCAAGGTACAAATAAAGACCCTTTTCTAGCGGAGGCATTTCAATTATTTTTTTATAATAAAAGAACACTTATTGTGACATAACTATAATAGTTAGACATATGCTGTTGCGACATTTTTTGTAGATGATGACGTGTTCTACAAAATCGTAGTACATTATTTTGTTCTATCTTCAATAGTTTTCGCAGCGCACGCGATGTAAGGTTTTTGTTTTCCACCTTGGGTTACATTATTGAAGTTTTAGTAAGGATCCCTGATTTTTTTGAAAATATAATATAGCCTATGTTACTCAGAAATAATGTAGCATTCTAATGGTGAAAGAATTTTTGAAATCGGACCAGTAGTTTATGAGCCTATTCGTTACATACAAAAATACAAAAATACAAATGTTTCCTCTTTATAATATTAGTGTAGATTATGCATAAATTTTATACCTTATCTGTGTATTTTATTCTTATGGACATTTGTGTCTATCTCTAAATAATCTTTCTTTTCTCATTGGTTCAAACTATTATTATTACGAGGCAATGTTTTTTTAAAAGCGACTTGTGCTTGTTATATCTATCATGACCAAAACTGGTATAAAAAATATGCCTCCTTTACACTAAATACAATATTCGGTCAGACTCAGAATACCTATTTCAGAAACACAAGTGTTAGATCGGATATAAAATTAAAACCGGAAGTATATAAATTGGTCCCACCTACAGGTTCAGATATTAGTGCCTTGAACTTATACGATTTCATATTATTGTCATATTTGCATAATTATTTAAATCATAACTTGTTCCTAGCCATATAATTGTGACTAGAGCAACAATATACTGAAGGCTAGATGTGACGTCACAAAAATAAGCTTATTTTCGTTATAATTATGATGTATAAAATATGTTACATATGCAAGCGAACCCACGGGAGGCAACGTAAGTATAAGAGACAGCCTTCACAGCTCAGTTGGTAGTAGCTCTGCTTTCTGCGCCGTAGGCCGTGGTTTCGATCCCCACCGAGAACAAACATTTTGTGTGATGAATATAGATGTTTGTTCTCTGTCTGGGTATTATAAAATATTCTTCTTCTTCTTCTTGTCGTGTCACTAGTTTCTTTCGAAACAGTGTGGTGAAAGGATTTTAAGTGCGCCTCAAGAGGCTCCTTTCGAGCACTTGACACATGTACTAATATAACTTTTTAGGTTCTACGACATGCCGGTTTCCTCACGATGTTTCCCTTCACCGTTTGAGAGTACTGGCATTGTGCACATAAATTTTTGAACAGAACCTTAGGATTGGAAGGCGGGGTCTCTACCACTAGACCACCAGTGCTCTCACTAGACCACCAGTGCTTATAAAATATTATAAGTATGTATTTACAAAAAAAAAGTATATATGTATTATATCAGCTATCCGGTTTCCATATAACAAGCTTTGGCTTAGTTTGGGGCTAGATAGTGCTGTGTGGAAAGTCCACCAATATTTATTTATTTATTTAAGTATCAAATTAATTACTTTTAATTATTTTGTACGTGCATATTCTACTTTTTTTAATACAATTAGCTGATGGAACAAGCAGATAGCCCATCTGATGTTAAGTGGATACCAACAGCTATAGCATGACTTATAGCTTTACCTCGTAAGTCACGCACGATAGGAACGCGCCTTACGATGCAATGCCCTGCGTCCATCAACTTGGAGCATACAGATGTTAAAGCCTCATGTGCCTGTTATTACACCGGCAACCACACTCTTCAAACAGAAACACAGCAACGCTGCTTGGCGGCAGAAAAAGGCGTGGTGGTAGTACTTTTCTGGACGAGCCCTTCACAAAGAGCTTTACTACTCATAAAGTTAGGTAGTTTATTTTTCTATCGTGTTCCTGCAAATATTTTGGAATAATAAAACATGTAGTTTTGAAAACCTAAAAAATACGCTTTTATCACTCTTTTTAAATAGTAAGCAGTTATTAGTAAACTTTTCATTTTGTATAAAAAAAAACTGTTTGTAAATCCATCAACTACGCGAGCAAAGTGTCAGGCGGTTGATAGTATTGGTTAAAGCAATTTTATAATACAAAACCCGCAATGAACACGGAACAAAAACGAATCGTTTTTGCTTCGTGCACATTGCGGGTTTTGTAAAGTTTCATATCGGTATCCCTATCCCGTCTTCATACAAAACCCGCAATGAACACGGAACAAAAACGTAAAACGGAAAACCAAATATGGTAAGCAAAACTCATACTTGGGGTACTGGTATATAATAACATCGTTAACGAAAACGCCATAAAAAGCCTTGACCGTTGATAACCCGAAATTTTACAGGTTTGCGACAGAAGGTCGTAGGTTTAAAGTTTAAGGCATAGCAACAGCTATTACCTGTCCCTCGCATATTTCAACATTTTAAAAGTATAAAACCACTGAACTTATACAAGGTGTTCTAGTACTTTTATTTGAAAATTCAGGGGGCTAAAGTACCCTTCAATATGAATAACTTCTAAGGAATCTTTTTCTAAAGAACCAACACTGTGAACGAGAAAAAAAACAGCTGTTTCATACAAAAGTTCAATACCTAGCTAAAATGTATGAAATAGCTGTTCTTATTTCGCGTTCACTGTGTTGGTTCTTTAGAAAAAGTTATTCATATTGATGGGTACTTTAGCCCCCTGAAGTTTTTAATTACAAATATTGGGACACCTTGTATATGAAAAGTCGCAATTAACCAAGTTGTGTGCGATCATATTGCACATAGTTCTGCAAAAATATACCTTTGCTCCAAACAAATATACTTTTTCCTACTAAAAAGTTTGCATTAGTACGAAAACTAGTACAAAAATCTTTGTTGAATCTTTGTTGAAAAAATCTTTGATCTAACAACGTGATTGCACACAACTTAGTTGAATGCGATTTTTGGAATGTGATATTATCGAACGGTTTCTGAAAGCCCGATCAAAACTAATCGCATGTCAAGTCACTTGCTGTCTCTATCTAATTCGATGCAATAGCTGAAATGGCGAGTGACTTGACATCCGATTAGTTTTGATCGAACTCATTTTTACAATAAATAGACCGTCCTTTGACCACAATCTCACCTGATGGTAAGCGACGATGTAGCCGAAGTTGGAGCAGAACGGTCTAGAAGACACCTATTCACTCTTGCCTTGAAGAGACTGATATTGTAGTCGTCAGGAAAAACAGACGACGGTAATGAGTTCCACTCCTTAGCGGTTCGCATAATGAAGGTTGAAGCAAAGCGCTTTGTGCGAATTGGTGGTATGCTAACCAGGTATGGTACTGGTCCGTGCGTCTACTTGTCCTGTGGTGGAATGGAGATGGTGGAATAAGGTAATGTAGTTTCTGGGCACATTCTTCCAAATGTAGCCTATAAAAGATCGATAAGCAAGCAACTTTGCGACGGTGTTCGAGACTCTGGATTCTAGCCTCCGCCATGTGTTGCTCACCTACTAACCTGAAAGCTCTGCGCTCAATCGAGTCCAAGGCAGCAAGCTGGTGATTTGCCGACCCATCCCAGTACTCCATACCAGATCGGACTTGTGGTTTTTAAAGATTGAGAAGCTGTCCCGGTGTGTAGTAACGCCTTACCCTAATAAGGATGCATAAGCTTCATAGAAGCCGTTTTTGCCCTAGACTCGATGTATATGCCAAAGCTGAGAGCAGGCATCAGAGTAGCGCCGAGGAGTTCCAAGTGATTCAGTCCAGCTAAAGGTACATCTAATTCGATGCAATAGCTGAAATGGCGAGTGACTTGACATCCGATTAGTTTTGATCGAGCTTTCAGAAACCGGCCGTTTATCTTTCAAAATGTTAAAATGTGCTAGCGAGAGATGCACTAGCACCTGTCATCGCCTTAAACTAGAATTGAACTTCTCATACTACTATCATTGGAGTGCTTATTAACAAATGGACGCTCATTTTTCTTTCATAATACGAATTAAGTAGGTACAATTAATAATAAAACCTTTAACTTAAGTAGGCCGGCTGCTTTTGTTTTGTTACAATAGCCTTTCGATGAAACTTTGCTTTTTAGATTACAAGCTAAAACAACAATCGTTGCCAAAAGATTTTAAAGAAGATAAAAATATAAACATCATAACCTTCCCAAGTTTTGATGAAACTTGTATTTTAAAACCTACCAAAGTTTTTCATCAAAACAAAAACTTCTAATGGTGGCAGTTCGTAAAGTTATTCGTGTTCGCGTATTCGTCTTATTTGCCCAAATATGACGATGTGTAGTGACCGTATTCGCCTACATTTGTTACATTCACGAACAAGACGACTACGCGAATACACGAATACTAGTGTGGGCTAATCACTAACGAATTTGACTTTAGTCGTTAGTGAGTGGTAAGAAACGTATCGTATCCCTAATTTGCATTTGCGTATCCAATAATTTGTCTTATGTTACCGCTGAGTACAATTAAAATGACAAATCTATCAAATAAATATTAAAAAAGGAACGAGATAAAAAACCAAAGGAACTTAGTTTTGACAAGTTTCAGCCCGCCAAATGTTATGAATGAAAATACGACGTTGCCAATTCGGATAAAGAGGCATGCATATTGAGTGAAAATTAACAAAAAAATAAGAATTAATTAATGTATCCATAATGAAAAATGCTTCTTTCCGTGGTCTGAATCTATAGTCGAAGTTTATGTATATCGTCCGGAACACGGTGTATCTATTTCATCAATGAACCGTCATCATTATCGACCTATGTTAGTCCACTGCAAAAAGAAGTGCCACTGAACCAGGTCTGCGGCTCTTCACATCCAGTGTTTGCCTGTTTCATTCATTGCTAAAAACTGCAAGTGCAATATTGTGCAATATTGTAGGTAATAGTTGTTGCTAATTGTAGTAGGTATGGTATCAAATGTAACGCTTGACTATAGCTTACATAGTTAGAATAATCGTAATCCACAAACCCAATCTCTTTTTAAGTTCTGTAATAAGTACCTATAATTTTTATTAGTTATAAGTTTTGAGAAGCGCACATGCTTGATTTACGTTCATATTTTCGATTGTTACTTTCTAGGATTAAATCTACACTGGAAATTGTGAAAATTTAACATATTTATGTACAAATAAAGATATTTAAAAATTGAATTGAAATTGTTTCATTACGCAGATCATCCTTGCCCGGGCCGGATTATCCATTATACGGATTAGGCAACTGCCTAGGGGCCCCGCACCGCCAAAAGGCCCATGGGGGCCTAGTCCATGCGGGCCACGCACCAAGAATAAAGAACGTTTCATTCGTGACATTCCCCATTATTTACATCCGGTAATGTTGCCATGGAAAAAAAGATTTTACTTACTGTAAAAAGCGCCATCTAAACGTATTTGGTCATCATCACATAACTATAGCTATTCATTTAAATGAATGCAATAAGCAGGAGTTGATCTGATAGACTTTAATTTTGTAATAGAAAAAATATATTTTAAAAAGTAAGAAAAGGGTAAAGGAAAGCGGCCCCGAGAATTGCATTGCCTAGGGCCCCAAAGTCAAAGTCAAAAGGTATTTATTCAATAAAATCACAAGGATCACTTTGAAACGTCTTAAAGCTAGGTGACTCTAGGTGCCAGGTCCACGCGACCAAAGCCTAGAAGAACAGGCAACAAACTTACGGCTTGGTTCCTACCGTTCTTTTGTATGATCCTTTTACAAAGTAATACAATATTGAAGTTTAGTGAGGCGTAGGCATACAGAAAAACCCCAATAGGGTTAATCCGGCCCTGCACCTTGCTAGAGGTCGTCCTACACTATGCTTACTAAATCTCAAGTATTCGTTTGCTCCAACTATTCATCGGTGATAAGAGCTATAATAATCTGTCTAGGCGTTCAATTAACCCGGCCAAGTACCGTGCAATTGCGAAACCCCCGTACAAGACATGTGACACCTGTTTTCTTGTCTACTATGTACGATCACTCTTCTTCTTCTCTCAATTTATGGCTCCTGTCCGTCATTCGACAGACAATCTTGCCAGTGTCAAGTGATTTGTATTGAATACTTTTTAGTCAAGTCAGTCCATAGTCAAGTCGGCCGTCATTTAGTTTTAAAGAAAATGGTGGCGGTTTCTTTCAAAACATTGGAAACATTTTCGGTCAAATCAGGATATCACATATTACACTTTTATTTCAAATGTTTACACTTTGTGCTAAGACCTCAAGTAATGTTGGTTAAAATACCACCAAAATTACACAACACAACTCGAAATAACACTTCTTCTTCTTTCGAGTCAATGACAATACACTTTATATGACGTCAGCCCAGTAGGAGGCGACCTCGATACCTCGTCCCGTTGCCTGGTTTAAGTCCTCGCGTGTGCAGTTGGTCAGGCACAGGGGACAGGACAGCAGGTGCTCCATCGACTGTATTTTTCCACAGCTACACTTGCTCTGAGATGGGTCGATGTAACCCCATTTGGCAAGGTTTTCTCTGCAGCAGCCAACTTGGGTCCTCAGCCGATTGAGAGACTTCCAGGTTGCCCACTGCAGTTCGTGGCCAGGGGGCAAGTTCACTGGTGTAGGGGGTGGAAAGGGGGGAACTTGGCTTCTAGGTATCGAGGTCGTTGACCGCAGAAAACTCTTACGGCTCTTCAAACGGACTGGAGGTGGCTGATAGCCGTAGAGAGGATGACGGGAATCGGTTTCCTGCTTTAGTTTTTCGGCGTTGCAGGCAGACTCACGCCGAGCGTTTGGTGGAGCAATGCCTGCTAGCGAGTAGAGCATCTGAAGGGGAGTGGGTAAATAACACTAGAAAAACAAATAAAATGAAAAAGCTATGTTGCTTCCAAAAATGTCAGAAAATGAATCCGTACGATCACTCACTTGGACTTGAACGAGGCAAAAAATATAGATGCTGAGGTGGCTACATAATGTCAAAGAAAATTTGACTGAGTCTTGACTTGAAAAGAACAAGATGAAGTGTAATGCTAGCATGTTCTCACTCATACTCTGAGGGTTTGGCGACTCAGAAAATGGTATTTTAATCAAAAAGTTTATTATTTACAAAAATAAATATAATACCAAATAACCTAAGCAATTAACCCGAAAAATTATGAATAGCTTATAACCGTAGATAAATACGTTGTTATTATTATAAATTTTAAGGTAAGTTCAAGTTCACTGCATCACAGATACCAATAAAAAAACACGGCGTCGTTGATTTTACTGCATTCTTTTTAAACATAAATTAGCAGTACCTACTAAAAACGCTATCTTATCTACACTTCTACACTAATATTACTAGTAGTTCGCCCCGAACTGAGATCTCGTGATGCGACCCGACGAATGCACCAAAACTTTGAGTAGGTGGTAGTCAGAGGCAAGTCCAAACATTATGCTTGGACTTTTTTCTGACTACCGCCTATTAACTTGGTACGGTAACCAAGTTTCAACTCTATTGGCCTATTTATTGAAGAGTTCCGTTGAACAGACCTTGGCTCCATCATCAGACCTGGTCGTTGTCACCATTTTATGAGAACTGAGTACCTCCTTAATTTATTTCAAGAAAAAAAAATAAGAAAAAGCAAAGTAACTGGCCGACCAGTAGAAAAACCTTGATGCCAACGAAACTCTTATAGATGGGAGCTCTTGGATCGCTGGTTATCTTAATTTAACTTTTTTATTGTATCTCAAAAACCGAGCGTCCCAGAAAAAAAGTAAAAATTGTTTTGGAATGTCCAAACAAAGCCCTTTCATATGACATGTAACTCGATTTTTTTATGTAACTTTTTTTATTTTTGCCCCCTTAAAAAACCCCATATCTCAAAAACCCTTCATCCGATTTTACTCATATACTTACCAGTAAATTTCTCAAGTACAAGCTATCGACTTATGAAATTTAATGCAGATCGGATCAACGGTTCTAAAGTTATCGCCAGACAAACATACATACATACATACATACATACATACATACATACATACATAAAATGCCAAATCGCTCAAGTTGAAACTAAGATCTTCGTTCGCTTCGCTCACTCGATCAATAAAGAGGTAAACTTTGTATTTTTGTATTTTTGTATTTTTGTATTTTTGTATGTAACGAATAGGCTCAAAAACTACTGGTCCGATTTCAAAAATTCTTTCACCATTAGAATGCTACATTATCCCTGAGTAACATAGGCTATATTATATTTTCAAAAAAATCAGGGATCCTTACTAAAACTTCAATAATGTAACCCAAGGTGGAAAACAAAAAACCTTACATCGCGTGCGCTGCGAAACTATTGAAGATAGAACAAAATAATGTACTACGATTTTGTAGAACACGTTATCATCTACAAAAAATGTCGCGACAGCATATGTCTAACTATTATAGTTATGTCACAATAAGTGTTCTTTTATTATAAAAAATTAATTGAAATGCCTCCGCTAGAAAAGGGTCTTTATTTGTACCTTGGTATTAATCCTTATCCAAATAAATCATTTCATAATTAAGACGGTTTCAATACCTATAGATTACTTCTTAAATTTTTCAAATCGGACATTCCATTCAAAAGATATGACGAAATTAAAAATGTTTACGGGTCCACGGTTCACGCGCGGGGTGCGATTTCACTCACTCAAGGAGAAGCGCGTACAAATGTATGAAATAAGTAGATGCGAGGCTCGAACCCACGGTCTAAGTTTATCCTAAAATGTTCAAAAAATTTATGACCACCCATGCGAAGCTGGGACAGGCCGCTAGTGTATTATAAAAATAAAACTAACAAGGACGGCAATTAATTTAGCGCTGTCATGTTAAACTCTTTAGAGCTGATTTCACCATGCTCTGTTAGTTACTTATAAAGGATTAACAGGCCGTTAAATCTAACCTTAGATATCAAACGCACATTTTGACATATTTAACGGCCCTTTAATATTTTGTTAATCTTACAGAGCATGGTGAAATCAGCTCTTAAGGTCATCATCAAGAGCATTAAGGCGAAGTCATTAAGGTGCTGCTGATGTACCTCTCGCTAGCACATTTCAGCATTTTGAAAGATACAAAATCACTTCAAAGTCACAACAAAACACAAAAAAGTTTGCTTTACTAGTTTCCATACTTACTTCTGTATTGGAAATCTTGTTTGGATCAAAATGTTATTTTCGATGAACTGAGTGCAATGTTATTGCATTCAACTTGGTTGATTGCGATTTTTCATAAAAAGGTTCAGTGGTTTTATATCTTTCAAAATGTTGTAATATGCGAGCGAGTAGGTAGTACCTTCTTCGTTTTAAATTTCAAATGGACTAAATTCTGGTGATCGTCTGACGATTCTTACAGCGCTACCGAACATTAAGGTCTTGGTCGATAAGTACTTCGTGGGTCTCAGGTCTCCTTAAAATACAACGTTGCCATCAACTTTTTTTGGCTATTAATTATTTTACATAATTTTTAATCCACAGCCAATCGCCTAAAAGAACCCGGCATGCCCAGATAGTCCTCGTTGAATTTGATCTCTGTTCTCTTCGTTTCGTCACTTATTAGTTTATCGGCTTCTTTCATTATTCTTTTGGCTTCATCACCTTTGAAAACATCTTTCCATTGCTCTGAAATGTAATTTAAATAATACATAATAATAAATAAAATAAATAATAATACATTGAAATGTAAAGGCAGATTGAAGATATTTTTTTTTTCAGGCTTCCGTCTGATGGAACAAGGATTTGGCCCACCTGATGATAATAAGGTAATAATCATCTATAAAAAAGCATTGCCTTGCAAATCACGCTCGATAGGAACGTGCCCAACAATGTACTGCCCTGCGTCCATCAACTTGCCTGTTAACAGATGTTAACCCTCATGTGCCTGTAAATTCACCGGCAACCCTTCAAACCGATATAATTGCAGTGTTTCGGTTGGCTTGGCAGCAGAAATAGGCATGGTAGTAGTACATCCATGGGCGAGCCCTTCACAAAGTGCTACTTACTACAATATGAGAAAAGTTTAGAAATATTACCGTTCAATTTATCTATAGACTGATCATCGCCTTCAAAGTCCTTAGGTAGTATTTCCTTAGGCACATACTTGTGCAAGTCAGCGTAGCTGTTGTGAACATGGATTCTGCTGGCTACCTTCTCCTTCAGAGCCTGTTTCAGCAGGAACACCACTTTGTCCACGAAAGATGGAGCGTTCAGGATGTGAATGCCTTTTACTTTGGTGCCAAATCCTTCCTGGAAAACGTTATTACAATTATAAAAGAACAAAAAGTATGGACTAAAAGACTATTTCAAGAAAAAAATCATGCAGAAAAAACATCATCCTAAAATACGATGATAAGAATATTTTGTTTATCTGCTAAGATTTTTCAGTTTATTTTTTATTTTTCTTGCTCATTGAACTAGCAGATGGCCCACCTGATGTTAATTTGTGAGAGGCTATCATAAGCTCGTTTCCCTTTGAGGAAGGGATGGGGGACACCCCCCGACGGAATCTATTTATTTTGTAAATTTAAGATGTTCTTAGATTTCTTATAACTTATTAGTAAATCAACAGCATTGTAGCTCTGAGCTTTGCTATGAAAATTATTACAGGATGTAGGTAATTAGGTAAGTACATGGTTTTCTTGCTGAGCTATTTACCGTCTCCTTTTTGCTATACAACAAATAAAGGATTCGATTTGCAATTGATTGAACAATTCGACTCAAAACAATGCTAGTTTGAAACTTGTTGCATTTGTAGTAACACTTACAGTGCACAAAGGTATTGTTGCATTTATTGTAATAATACTTACAGTACACAAAACTTCAGCCTTCTTTACCACAACTGGGTTAATCTTGCTCACGAGGCCAAGGTGGATGTTCCTCATATCAATAATATATCTTTCAGATGGTGTGTAATCAAAGTTTATTCTGTACTCTCCAACCTGAAAATAAATACAAAATTCATAAACATATGTGAGTATACTGTTAAGTTGGACGTAGGACTATCCCTGGATGCACCCTTGAGGCCAGTCTTTGGATCTTCTCATCCAGTTATTGTCAGCTACATTTCGCAGATTCTCTTTCTACATTACGTTTACCTAAACGCAGTATATAAAGCACGCACTCTATAAAGTTTTACCATGCCCTAATTTTGGCCAAAACAGAACCACTTCTAGCTTTCCGACTCTGAAGATCTTGCGCCACGATTTGAACCAATTTTTAACTATAGTTTTATAGATAAATCGGGCAAGTTTTTGCTTTTATAAAAAATATGTTAAATGCAATAATTAACTGATCCAGGTAATAAAAACAAAGTAATAATGCTGTCATCGACCTACGTGGCCCAGTTCTCCTGGTCCTGGTATATAATAACACTAGCGGCCTTTCCCAGCTTCGCATGGGTGGACATAAATTTTTTCAACGTTTTAGGATAAACTTAGACCGGTGTGGGTTCGAGTCACTTCTAACTCGCGCCTTGCCCGGGCCCGCGCTGGGCCCGCGTGACCTTATATTTTTTAAATCTTTTGAATGGAATGTCCGATTTGAAAAATTCAAGAAGTAATGTATAGATATTGAACCAGTCTTGAATATGAAAATATTTATTTGGATAAGGATTAATACCAAGGTACAAATAAAGACCCTTTTCTAGCGGCGGCATTTCAATTAAATTTTTATAATAAAAGAACACTTATTGTGACATAACTATAACAGTTAGACATATGCTGTCACGACATTTTTTGTAGATGATGACGTGTTCTACAAAATCGTAGTACATTATTTTGTTCTATCATCAATAGTTTTCGCAGCGCACGCGATGTAAGGTTTTCTTTTTCCACCTTGAGTTACATTATTAGAGTTTTAGTAAGGATCCCTGATTTTTTTTTAAATATAATATAGCCTATGTTACTCAGGGATAATGTAGCATTCCAATGGTGAAAGAATTTTTGAAATCGGACCAGTAGTTTTTGAGCCTATTTGTTACATACAAAAATACAAAAATACAAAAATACAAAGCTTTCCTCTTTATAATATTAGTGTAGATTTCGCAATATCGAAATACGACCTAATAAATGTTGTGGAAGCCGTGAGTGTAGGCCGTACAATATCTTGTACGGCCTACACTCACGGCTTTATTATGGTAAACCCCATCTGAAATTATATCTTTATCATTTTGATAGTGGCTCATGTTCACCAATATGTAAATTTAGCTTCAGCTATACCGAAGATTATAGTTGGAATATAATGGATAAGGAAGGAACCCCGTATGAGAAGGTAGTGAAGAGCCTTATCCGTACAAAAGAATGCTCGCTCACCATAAAACAATACCGGAAGTATGCAAGTATGCTGAATTCATCCAGTTTGCCGTCAATGAACTGCGTCACCATCACTCTTGATTGATCCTCGGGATGCAGTTTTGGTAGCGGGATGTAGTTGCTGGAACGTAACAAACAAATTTGACTATTATAGTCAGGTAAGCATGAATAAATCCACGAAAATAGGCATCCTCCATAGATTTCCAGGAAGAAAGCCTTAGGCGTCTCCATCCACAGACTTTTTTTTTTTTTTTTTTTATACAACCAGCTCATGGAACAAGCAGATGGCCCACCTGATGTTAAGTGGTAACCATCACCTATAACAAAGCATTGCCTCGTAAGTCACGCACGATAAGAACGTGCCCTACGATGCACTGCCCTGCGTCCATCAGCTTGAGGCATACAGATGTTAAGCCTCATGTGCCTGTAATTACACCGGCAACCACACTCTTCAAACCGAAACACAGCGTTGCTGCTTGGCGGCAGAAAAAGGCGTGGTGGTAGTACTTCCCCGGACGAGCCCTTCACAAAGAGCTCTACTACTCTTAAAACTTCCTGCTTCTTTTCTGAACATCTTTACTCTTTACTAGTAGTTCGCCCCGAACTGAGATCTCGTGATGCGACCCGACGAACGCACCAAACTTTGAGTACGTAGTAGTCAGAGCAGAGGCAAGTCCAAACATTATCTTTGGACTTTTTTCTGACTACCGCCTACTAACTTGGTATGGTTACCAAGTTTCAACTCTATTGGCCTATTTATTGAAGAGTTCCGTTGAATAGACCTTGGCTCGATCATCAGACCTGGTCGTCGTCACCATTTTATGAGAACTGAGTACCTCCTTAAATTATTTCAAGAAAAAAAAATAAGAAAAAGCAAAAGAACTGGCCGACCAGTAGAAAAACCTTGATGCCAACGAAACTCTTAGAGATGGGAGCTCTTGGATCGCTGGTTATCTTAATTTAACTTTTATAATTTTATCTCAAAAACCGAGCGTCCCAAAAAAAAAGTAAAAATTGTTTTGGGATGTCCAAACAAACCCCTTTCATATGACATGTAACTTGATTTTTTTATGTAACTTTTTTTATTTTTGCCCCCTCAAAAAACCCCATATCTCAAAAACTCTTCATTCGATTTTACTCATATACTTACCAGTAAATTTCTCAAGTACAAGCTATCGACATATCAAATTTCATGCAGATCGGATCAACGGTTCTAAAGTTATCGCCAGACAAACATACATACATACATACATACATACATACATACATACATACATACATAAAATGCCAAATCGCCCAAGTTGAAACTAAGATCTTCGTTCGCTTCGCTCACTCGATCAATTATTTTGGTCATTAGCTCTGGCTTATCGGGTCATGATGAACATTTGAAAACCAAGCGATAGTAGAAACATGGAATTAAAAAATTAGTTTCCATTCATCAGGTCCGCTAATTAGTCTAGAAAATGAACTTCTAAATGCCGATAGTTTTAATAGAAGCTTCTTTTATACATTCAATTATCTAGTCTAATCCTCAAATGATTCTGATTTGTGATTCTGTTCTTTCTTTCTATTTAAAATGTTTTTATTCTTCTTCTTCTTGTCGTGTCACTAGTTTCTTTCGAAACAGTGTGGTGAAAGGATTTTAAGTGCGCCTCAAGAGGCTCCTTTCGAGCACTTGACACATGTTATAGAACTTTTTAGGTTCCGCGACATGCCGGTTTCCTCACGATGTTTTCCTTCACCGTTTGAGAGTACTGGTATTGTGCACATAAATTTTTTGAACAGAAAAACTCATTGGTGCACGACCGGTTTCGAACCCACGACCTTAGGATCGGAAGGCGGGGCCGCTACCACTGGACCACCAGTGCTCTCAATGTTTTTATTGTAACCAATAGATACTCACACAACATCCCAATTTTGCTGGAACTCATCGACAGATCGGTTCAGGCACAGTTCGGGCATCAGTCCTCGTGATGTAAGCATTCTCTCTAGCCGGCTCTTCGCCCCTTCTATAGATCCCTTGGCTAGGATGAACACCCTCTCCATGATTGCACGACCTGTTAAAGTGGGAGTCAATGGTTGTATTAACTCTCTCGTAATTTACCGACTCACTTTGCCAAAACAGAGCGGTTTTCTTTTGGGATGAACTTAGTAGAACTATCCAAATTGAACCCTAATCCCATATACTGTAATATGTATATAAATATTGAAAGGAATGGTGAAAATGTGTCAAACTATGTTTGATCAGCAATATCGAGCTGATTAAAAGAAAAATAAAGTCTGCCAGTCTGGTCTGCAGATAGCTCAACTGTTTCATGTGTATTTTGAACATTTTGTAAATACTTGAATTCCTTGTTATTTTAGTTGTAAATAAAGGTGGTAGCTAAATAAAGTGATGTCTGGCCAATAAGTCGTTTCTCAGTATAATAATAAGTTATTTATTTTTTAATTTATGATCGTTTTAATTCTAAATACAAACAGTTACGCATAACTATGATGATTTAAGTCTATTTTATCATCCATGTCTTTCTTGTGGATAATAATGCTTAATTGATATAACTTTATTATTATGATAATTAACAATCTTGTGAATAAGATATACTTAGTAGCACTAGAGCACGGGTGGTCTAGTGGTAGCGGCCCCGCCTTCCAATCCTCAGGTCATTGGTTCGACCGGATTCGAACCCATGACCTAAGGATTGGAAGGGGGTGCACCAATGAGTTTTTCTGTTCAAAAATGTATGTGCACAATGCCAGTACTCTCAAACGGTAAAGGAAAACATCGTGAGGAAACCGGCATGTCGTAGAACCTAAAAAGTTCTATAACATGTGTCAAATGCTCGAAAGGAGCCTCTTGAGGCGCACTTAAAATCCTTTCACCACACTGTTTCGAAAGAAACTAGTGTAACAAGAAAGAGAGCAGCAAATAAAGTCCTAGAAAATCCAACTCCTTACCGGTTGCAAATGAAAACGCGTTTCTATTGGTACTATTCAACATTAACCTCAAGAAATCCGCTGCTAGACTTAAGCCTCCCTCATAGATTTCCAAGAAGAATGACTATAAGCCTTCTAAAATCTTCTCACAATCTCACAATTCGGCATTAATGTTACAAAGTTTTTTGAATCAAAAGTTATATTTTGGGTTTGATTTGACCATTCCCTATATACGAGGCTGCACTAACCATCTGCGCCATCGGATTCTAAGGGCAGTTATCTCCAATCAAGAGGAATATCTTGGATTCGATTCCCACTCAGATTTTCTAAATTTTGGTGATTTTCTTAAGTGTAATAAACACTATAAAAATGGCATTACTATTCTTTTAGAACTAGGGATTTATGAAGGACTTACCCATGTAAGTTCCAGCTTCAACCAAATGCGGCTGCTTCTTCAGCCACTCCTCAAGAATATCCAAGCTCTCTCGGATGCGCTGAACGTCCTCCACTCCACAAGCCTGGCGGATCTTCTTCATGTCATCCTTTGTGACGATCAGTAGCGGGTGGTGTGGTATGACATCCATATTTTCTGTTGACAAAAGTACATGATAGTACATTGGGTCAGTGGTGTTCCACAAAGATGGGTCCGGGGTAGGTCTTTGGTTTTTTTGTAATACAATATGCTGATGGAACAAGCAGATGGCCCACCTGATGTTAAGTGGTAACCATCACAAAGCATTGCCTCATAAGTCACGCACGATAGGAACATGCCCTACGATGCACTGCCCTTCGTCCATCAAGTTAAGGCATACAGATGTTAAACCTCATGTGCCTGTAATTACACCGGCAACCACACTCTTCAAACCAAAACACAGCAACGCTGCTTGGCGGCAGAAAAAGGCGTGGTGGTAGTACTTCCCCGTACGAGCCCTTCATAAAGAACTCTACTACTCTTAGGTACTTAGGTTGAACTTGGTATAGTGTCAGTTTATTTATAAGGAAAATTTAAGTTTTAAGCGCACTTAAAATCCTTGCCCCCCGCTGTTTAAAAAAGACACGACAAAAAGATCAGGGAAATTATAAGATGGGTTTTTTTGTGGGATTGGATGTTCAATACGTGAACAGTTGGATTCCACGGGATTCCTAAATTTCTTGAGAGAACTATGATTATTCACAAATTATTCATTAAATCGACATGATCTGCATTGGATTCAGGCCCACGGTCTCTGTACAAGAAGAATTGCTACTCCTAGACCGATCAGTTCTGCAATAACATTTTTCAATGGAGTGTATTTAGTAGTCAAACAAACTATTTTTTTATATTCAGTTTTAATGGTAGATAGAAGTCAGATTTGTTTTTATTGAGCTCACCACAATGACATTAACTATTTATAAACAAACTAGTTATATTGAAGTCAAGAGCAGTAGATCTCTTTGTGCAGAGCTCGGGTAAGTACTATCACCATGCCTTTTTCTAGCGTTGCTGAGTTACGGCTTGAAGAGTGTGGTTGTCGGTAAAATTATAGGCACATGAGGCATATGTGTGCCTCAAGTTGATGGACGCAGGGCAGTGCATCGTATGGCATGGTAATCATTAGTATTTTTTGGTCATGTCATAGTTATAACAGAAGAAAGTTTCGTCTATCATTGGGCTTATTTAGGCTGATTAGAAGACGTGTCTCAGTGGTACCCTGTTATTCAATTACTACTGAAAAAAAGATCTAGTACGAGTATGTACCATGAACTCAAGTGAATGTCTAAAGTGGTAGTCAGAGTTACGTCAATTATGACATACCTACATTTTACGATAAACATTATAGGTAAACAAGCATCTTGATAAAATGAAGCGACTATGACAAATATGTTTCGTAATTTAGACCTTGTCCCAACGAGATAGAGAGCATAACATGAGTGACGGTAATATTCCAGTTTACCTTGCTCAGTATAGGTAAAGTTTGCTATAATTATTTACTTTATTATTCTGCACGATCGCTAACGTGATGTCTTCCATGGTCAATGGCACACTTATTAACCTCAGTTCAGATTAACCACCATATTAAGAACATTAGTTATGTTTTCCTCATGTCTGTAAAAAAACAGTAAATTTTTGGACGTGGCTTTGACTACTAACATATTTGATAACCTCAAAGATTTAAGGGACAAAGGAGTCCAAGGTTCCACGGGGTCTAAGGTACCAATATTTTTTATACAAATAGCTGATGCATCTACGAGATGGCCCACCTGATAAATAAATAAATATTGGTGGACTTTGCACACAGCACTATCTCGCCCCAATCTTAGCCAAAGCTTGTAATATGGGAACCAGATAGCTGATATAATACATATATACTTTTTTTTTGTACTTATAATATTATATAACACTCAGACAGAGAACAAACATCTATGTTCATCACACAAGAAATGTTTGATCTCGGTGGGGATCGAACCCACAGCCTACGGCACAGAAGGCAGAGCTACTACCAACTGAGCTGTGAAGGCTATCGTGTGATGTGAAGTGGTAACCATCACATATAACATAGCATTGTAAATGCGTAAGTTACGATTGAAGTGAAACTTAGAACAAATGTAATTCGTAAACGGTACTAGCATAAAGGCTACTTTTTAGGGTTCCGTACCCAAAGGGAAAAACGGGACCCTATTACTAAGACTCCGCTGTCCGTCCGTCCGTTCGTCTGTCTAGCTGTCCGTCTGTCACCCGGCTGTATCTCATGAACCGTGATAGTTAGACAGTTGACATTTTCACAGATGATGTATTTCTGTTGCTGCTATAACAAAAAATACTAAAAAACAGAATAAAATAAATGTTTAAGGGGGATCCCATACAACAAACGTGATTTTTTTGCCCTTTTTATTGATAATGGTACGGAACCCTTCGATTCGCACTTGGCCGGTTTTTAATTTTAACGAGAACGGGGAAAAAAATTGTGAACGCAATAAAGGGAATACGTCAATAGTACCTATACATATAATATTTTGTAAAATTTTGGGCCCTTATACACGTTTTATGCAAATATAAAGCTAGTAAAGTGTTTCCGTTCTGTATTCGTTAACATAATCTAAGGTCATTTTGACAGCACTAAACAGTACGCAAACATTGCGTACCTACTAATGAATCAATTTAATGTTAGTGTAGGTGTTGTGAATAGCAATTTTGATTACTTCATCATCTTCATCGGCTTGGGTAAATCTATTTAAATTATACACCAGATTTATCGCGTTATACCTTTATTATTTTCCCTCCGAAATAATAAATTTAATTAATTTTCCCGATAAAATAATAAGGGTAAATACCCGTGTAGTATTTCAATATGATTGCGAAAGTTTAAAAAATACTATTGAGTCAATTTGTCGTGCCTTAATATTTGGGAAAAAAAATTGTACCTAGTCACGTTTAGCAGGTGGATCAGTGATCGTTCTGGTGTTATATACTAAGGAAATGGCTTATTACTACATTGTATACCTCTATCTACACTAATATTATAAAGAGGTAAACTTTGTATTTTTGTATTTTTGTATTTTTGTATGTAACGAATAGGCTCAAAAACTACTGGTCCGATTTCAAAAATTCTTTCACCATTAGAATGCTACATTATCCCTGAGTAACATAGGCTATATTATATTTTCAAAATAATCAGGGATCCTTACTAAAACTTCAATAATGTAACCCAAGGTGGAAAACAAAAAACCTTACATCGCGTGCGCTGCGAAAACTATTGAAGATAGAACAAAATAATGTACTACGATTTTGTAGAACACGTTATCATCTACAAAAAATGTCGCGACAGCATATGTCTAACTATTATAGTTATGTCACAATAAGTGTTCTTTTATTATAAAAAATTAATTGAAATGCCTCCGCTAGAAAAGGGTCTTTATTTGTACCTTGGTATTAATCCTTATCCAAATAAATCATTTCATAATTAAGACGGTTTCAATACCTATAGATATTTCTTAAATTTTTCAAATCGGACATTTCATTCAAAAGATATGACGAAATTAAAAATGTTAACGGGTCCACGGGTCACGCGCGAGTTGCGATTTCACTCACTCAAGGAGAAGCGCGTGCAAATGTATGAAATAAGTAGACGCGAGGCTCAAACCCACGGTCTAAGTTTATCCTAAAATGTTCAAAAAATTTATGACCACCCATGCGAAGCTGGGACAGGCCGCTAGTTGTATATAATATTATATACTTGGAAAAGCTAGGTGAATCGAGGTGCTAGTTCCGTGCGACCAACCTTAGAAGAACTGGCACCAAACTTTCGGCTTGGTTACTACCGTTCTTTTTTATGATTCTTGTCACAAAATAATGTTACAATGAAGCTCTACTGTGATGTCAAACCATATTACCAGAAAACAAATGTCGTAGCCACGATTTTTTTAATTTTTGACTGAACAAGTGGTCTACTTGTTATTAATGCACATTTTAAATGGAAACACAACAAAACATCGAAGATTTTTGTTTTTATTTTATTCTCCTTACTGATGGAACAAGCATATGGCCCACCTGATATTAAGTGGCAACCAACACCTACAAAGCACTGCCTCGCAAATCACACACGATAGAAACGTGCACGATGCACTGCCCTGCGTCTATCATCTTGAGGCATATAGATGCTAAGCCTCATGTGCCTGTAATTTCACGGGCAACCACACCGTTCGAACCAAAACACAGCAACGCTGCTTGGCGGCAGAATTAGGTACGGTGGTAGAACTCCTCTGGAGGAACCTTTTCCACAAAACGCTGACAGACTACCACTTTGAGTTAATTAGTAGTAGCCTGTGTAATATCTACTTATACCAAAGGTTAGACGTTGTACCTAAGTGCGACCTTACCGCGAAGTATGTATAATGAGGTCGCACATTTATACCATTATCTGTGATTATTCTGTGCCTGTTCATACTTCATTAGTAAACAATTCACTAGGTAGGTGTGTTTCACTTAAAAGAGTTATTAGATAATGTTAGTTGTGCATAAATCTTGCCAAGACCCATGTCATGCTAACAGTCAATTTATCGAAATATACAGGAGTAGAAATATACAATCCATACTTATTTATTTGACCGCCTGTTCCAAGATGCAATCTAATACATTATCAAAAATCAGTAATCATTCGAAATTCAAATATCGAAATTCCATGAGAGCAAAAAGAGGCGGTCACCCATCATAAAACTGACCGCGCCCAGCATTGCTTAACATTAAAATTTCTTCCCCATACAATCAAACTTTATTTTTTTTCAATCATGAATCAAAAAATAATCACCCATGATTATGATATCCATGTTTTTTTTTAATTAGTTGACCCTGACTTGCAATATATATCCATGCCGATCGTAATCTGTTCAGCGCTTTAGGCGTAAAAAGGAAGCATACAAACAGACATAGTTACTTTCACATTTATAATATTAGTATGGAACGTGTAACGACTAACGTCATGGCATGAAAAAAACTAGTTTCATCCCTAGTAAAACTAGATTTACAATCTCAATTGTTCTTAACATTGAACCATTTATATATAATTACTACAGCGACCTATGTCGTGGATGTCTTCAGGAAAAAGAAACTGTGGAGCATGTGGTACTGCACTGCTCCGCAACTAACGAAGCCAGGTCCAAAACTGGACTGCAGAAGCTGATCGGGTCATTCCTCTCATCTGCATCCAAATCACCACCGGGGATGCTTGAACATTGCTGCCACCAACCCCAGGTCCTTCTCCGCTATTTTAAGGAGTTGGGCTGGCTGGGGTGAGGTTAGCAGGGGGACAATGCACAATACACCCCATTGCGGGACGTCCGTGCAGATCTCATTCCCCCATCACGAATTAGAATTAGAATTATATAATTACTAGATACCGCCCGCAGCTTCGCTCGCGTATTAATTGCTAACATTCATATTTTAGTCGTTTTCCTTTTATTGGATATTTTTATTATTTCTACCCCGTTCCCAGTATTTCTTCGGGATAAAAAGTAGCCTTTTTTATACAACTAGCTGATGGAACAAGCAGATGGCCCACCTAATGTTAAGTGGTAACCATCACCTATAACAAAGCATTGCCTCGCAAGTCACGCACGATAGGAACGTACCCTACGATGCACTGCCCTGTGTCCATCAACTTCAGGCATACAGATGTTAAGCCTCATTATTTTTTTTTTTTTTTTTTTATACAACCAGCTGATGGAACAAGCAGATGGCCCACCTGATGTTAAGTGGTAACCATCACCTATAACAAAGCATTGCCTCGTAAGTCAGGCACGATAGGAACGTGCCCTACGATGCACTGCCCTACGTCCATCAGCTTATAGTGTAATTAAGCCTCATGTGCTACAGGCACATGAGGCTTAATTACACCGGCAACCACACTCTTCAAACCGAAACACAGCAACGCTGCTTGGCGGCAGAAAAAATCGTGGTGGTAGTACTTCCCCGGACGAGCCCTTCACAAAGAGCTCTACTACGTACTCTTGATATAAAATGTAATAATTGGACGTACCCCTTAAACAAACTCAAAGAATCAGAACTTGGTACTAAGTGATCTGTAAGTATATCTACCGTGCCTGGAGATCAAATTAATGCGTTATTTATTTGTCTCATAAATTTACTCGTGATAATTAAAACTCACTGAACCAAACATTACACTTTTTGGGAATAACCATTTATTTGGTTGCGTGCCCATCGTCGCTGTTAGAATACTACTTGCCATAAATAAAAACATTAAAATTAATACGTGGGAAGCCTTTAGCCAGCTGTGGACTCATTAGGGCCGATGATAATGATGATAGTAATATTCATAAAGTATGAAAAAATACTTTGAATGTTTCGTTTTTTCCATAATTTATATCTCAGTTTGAAAAACTGAAAACAGAATTCACTGAAGTTTACGCGGAAGTATCCCAAATGCATTTTAACTGAAAACCTTTGCTTACGAATATTGTTGCCACAATTATTTATAAACTCACCTTTTTTAAACAATTACACTAAATAATACGACTAACTTCACTCGGAAACACAGGACAATAAAGCTGAACTATCCTTCTGCTACGGCCTCAAATCAAAGAGCAAAAGAAAATGGCATCTAGATGAGACAATAATACAAAGAAAAAATCGCCTACATAGTCGATAGAATAAAATTAAATAAATATTGGTGGACTTTCCACACAGGACTATCTAGCCCCAAACTAAACCAAAGCTTGTAATATGGGAATCAGATAGCTGATAATACATACTTATTCTACACTAATATTATAAAGAGGAACGATTTGTATTTTTGTATGTAACGAATAGGCTCAAAAACTACTGGTCCGATTTCAAAAACTCTTTCAGTATTAGAATGTTACAATATCACTGAGAAAAATAGGTTATATTTATTACTAGAAAAAATTAGGAATCCATTCTAAAACTTCAATAATGTAACCCAAGGTGCAAAAAAATTGGCCATAAAATATCTTTCATCGCATGCGCTGCGAAAACTATTGACGATAGAACACAAAAATGTTCTACAATATTAAAGAACGCATCAATATCTACAAAAAACTCAGCAATACTATATATCTAACTGTCGTAGTTATGTTAATATAACTTTTTTTTACATGTTTAAAGTTGATAGAAATGCCGACCAAAATCAGACCATGTTATATTAATCCATATCCAAATAAATCATTTCTTATTCAAGACTGTTTCAATACCTATAGAGGTAGATTACTTCTTACGTTGCTGCAGTATCGCAGCTTGGCGGCAGAAAAAGGCGTGATGGTAGTACTTCCCCAGACGAGCCCTTCACAAAGAGCTCTACACTATTTATACACACAAGATAGATAGATAGATAGATAACTCTTTATTGATTACCACAACAAATTAATATACACATTTTTACTTAAAAGCTAACAATTGTAGTAATACAATGGGCGGCCTTATCGCTAACAGCGATCTCTTCCAGGCAACCTTGGGATAGACAGGACTGAACATAAAAAAGAGAGGGGGGAGAGTCTTGATAATATAGCTTAATTAATATAGATACCTATTCTAATTTTAAAGTGGGTAGGTATAACCTACATAAAATAAATACATAAACATTACACAAATAATACACAGATAATACCATATTAATATATAAATATATATATACAACGTGTTGATGAAGTTATGTAGGGAAACAAAGAGCGTGTATTTAGACCAAGCACTGGAATACTTTGACGTGTGCAACGGTTGAATACATCGTTTTCGAAATTCCCATAGAAAAGTAAAATTAATATTTTCTCAGAAATTTGCAACAGCCCTGTCTGTGTACGTGTCAAGGTCACACGCACGCGCGCTTCTATCTAGGAAAGAGAAAAACAACGATAACCTACGAGATAATTTGAAATACTTACCTTTCGGTAGGTAGGTAGGTACGCCGCCAATCCCCTGACACGATATTTTTACTGGTTCCTATGGATTTTGTCATTATTTACTGGCTATAATAACACTGGATAAAACTGGATTTTGGTAAGTTTGCGAGATTTCGCACGACACAGGCTTCAAACTTCACACCAAACCATTACCTCGTAGGCACTGCTCATACACACACTGACTGACGACGGCTTTTTACATAACAATCACCATTTTATCACGTTTGATGACATTTTCTCAACAAAACAATGTACAACAACGCATGTAAACACAAACAGGGTGACCATCTCAAAAGTGGCGGTTCTACCACACACCTGCCAAAAAATCTGTCAAAATCTACCAAGCTTGACGATAAAAATACCAAAAATATGACTTCATACCATCTCCTTCGTGGCTACGGAATAAATTAAATACCTACATTACATTCAGTTACTATCTTTTGATCGTTTGTAACGGTTTGCAGTTATCTAAAACGAGATAGAAGTTGTTTAGAAACCAAATCAATAAAGGTAAAAAAGAATAAGAAGTTTCCAGTTCGGTAAAAAATAAATAAATTATAGGTAAATATTATTTCATTAAAAATTCAAACTAATAAGATTTTTCTTGAAATATTTAAAATCTGCCAAATGGCAGAAATCTGCCACAAATGGTAACACTGATCGGCGGCCGTCGGCCGTCCTGATTGGATATGCGTTTTTAAATGCAACCAATGACAGACAGGTTAGTCAAAGATTAAATAGGACAGACTAGACACTTCCCAAAATTGCAGTTGAATAATTTTGTCGTGTCAATGAACCATGGTGGTTACACCATGAAGTAACATGTTACAATTTAAAGAACTATGAATATCATAAACATTGGTTTACGACATCTAGTAATTAAACAAAAATAAATATTCTATTAAATATTGAGTACGTAGCCACGTAGGTACCTAATTACTGAATAGGTATTAGTACCAAAGATCTCAGAGAATGTTTACCGTGACTAGGGATTACAGTCGCGAAAATATTTCTTTTACATACCAAGATCTTTAAAAACAGCAACATCATTATTAGGTAGGCACATTACTAGGTAGGTAATTGGTGGCAGTTCTGTTACCTATTTTATCTAAGGTTAACAACTAGAGGTCAAAGAACAGCTGTAAATAGGGCTGCCTCATGATGCGTTTAGATTCATTTTAGATAAAAGTTTAAGAGCCATTTCATGAATGAAAAACTTTGAAATTTTAAAAGTCGTAGAACAAAAGTTGTTCGTTATGACCGGTAGAATATCCTGCTTTCGGATCCCTACAATTCTTAATAAACACGTTGTATATACACAAGAAGTGTTTTATCTGTGCAACAGTAAGTAATCTACGCTCTTAGCACCTGTACGCAATGTACATTACAAGATGTATGTACGAGGTACGAGGTCCGAGTAAATAGACGTCATTGCAAACATTTGCACCATTTTCCGGTTATGGTACATAGCCGTAATTTTATAGTTAGGTATTATGTAGTACCTAGCTGTTATACTAAGTTGTTATAAAACCTAATTACAGATAATTACTTTTATCTATAAAAGGATCGCAGCTTTGTCTTAGTTTAGATTATATATTATGTTTTTAGTTTTTGTCCCATTGAATTGAATCATATTTTTTTTTATAAAATAATATATAAATGAGCATAGGACAAATGGTATAAAACCGGCCTTTCAAACAAAATCAAAATACAAATTCATTAATTTACCAAAATGTAATGCTTACAAGGGTTACTGCGGGAGAAAAAAAACCAGCCAAGTGCGAGTCGGACTCGCGCACGAAGGGTTCCGTGCCATTATCTATAAAACCGGAAAAAAAATCATGTCTGTCGTATAGGAGCCTCCCATTTTTTTTTTTTTATATTTATTTTTAAAATGAACATATAACTAAATATTCTGTGAATATTTCAAGCGTCTACCTGTTGCCGTTATCAATATCGAGCTAAAATATCAAGTTTGTTGTATGGAAGCCCCCTTAAATATTTATTTTATTCTGTTTTTTAGTATTTCTTGTTATAGCGGCAACATACATCATCTGTGAAAATTTAAACGGTTTTACTATCACAATTCATGAGATACAGCCTGGTGACAGACGGACAGACAGGCAGACAGACAGCGGAGTCTTAATAATAGGGTCTCGTTTTACCCTTTGGGTACGGAATCCTAAAAACACTATTAACACTGAAAATAGTTTGAAACGAAAGGGTCTTTACACAAAACAAGAATCACTTTGAATCGTCTTAGAAACTGGATGAGTCTAAAGCTAGTTCCTCGCGAGCAAAACCTAGCAATAACCTTAGGAATACTTTCAAAGATATAGTACTCAGAGATTCAAGAAAATGTCTACCGTACTTAGCACGGTCGCAATCGATCTGTTTAGACAGTCGTGAATCTATTTCATGCATCTGGCTTTAACTACCAGCTTCACGACTTTTATCCCTAGGCACGGTAGATATCCCTTCAGGTCTCTCAGTAAACTTGGTACTGTACTGTCCTACACTAATGTACGGTACTAAAATTCATTGAGGATACCTAAGAGAGGTAGTCAGAGGTCAAGTATTCCATTTGGCACATATCTACTTTTTGCAGTTAGTGACGTGACAGGTTGTATTGTAAGCCTATCGCAGCTGCTAGAATACTTACTATAGTCGCGTTAAACTCTCGCTGCAGGCTCGGTCAGTGCTCAGCCTATAGTTGCGTTAAACTCCCGCTGCAAACTCGGTCATAAATCATCTTAACACACGCTTAAATAAAAGGATCGTCCGTTCTCCTAAGTGCGAGAGAGAGAGAGAGAGAGAGAGCAATATTGCTGTCTCGTTCCGATAACTTATGACCGAGCCTGCAGCGAGAGTTTAACGCGACTATAGTTAGTATTCTAGCAGCTGCGATAGGCTCCCTCACGATGTTTTCCTTCACCGTTTCAGATCACTGATATAATGCACATATGATTGTATTATTCGAAGAGAAAAATAAATTTCTGTTATTAAAATCTTTTCCTAAAGAAGCTAATTTAAAATGGTTGGTGAAAATAAAAATAAAATCTTGTTTCATTATTATTCAGGATAAATGCTGGAATAAATTTCCCGAACTCAGTGTAAAACGTAAAGGTAAAAAATCATTGCTTATCTTAAAAGGGTGAGAAAAAAGAAAAAGGGTTGTGAAAGTTAAGATAATTAGGTTTATTCCTAACAATAGATTATTCAAAGTTTTCTTAAGAACTTAATTTCTTAACAGGTAAAAATGTTTTAAATGGTTACAAATTATTATGAAATTTTCTCGCTAAGGTCGTTGGAATAAAAAAAAAAACATTGTCTATTTGTAAAAGCTGATATTAAAGAAATTTCGTGGGCTTAGAAACATTCTTCCAGGGGCCTTATGCTCACTTCGAGCGAGATTATCTCACGGTGGAGATGACGTCATATCTCGTTCAATAATTCGTTGACCTTGCGTCTCGCATGAACTTTGTATGAGAAAATTGGGGAGTTAGATGGTGAGAATGGGGATAAATAGTTATTGAACGAGATATGACGTCATCTCTAACGTGAGATAATCTCGGTCGAAGTGAGCATAAGGCCCCTGAAAATATACCTACCTAGGTATACCGACCAATGTAATGTAGATGAGATTATTGTACTTACTGCTTCTTGACATGTCACTAGTTTCTTTCGAAACAGTGTGATGAAAGGATTTCAAGTGCACCTCAAAAAGGCTCCTTTCGAGCAATCGACACATGTTTTAGTACTTTTTAGGTTCTACCACATGCCGGTTTCATCATATTTTCCTTCAACGTTTGAGAGTACTGGCACTGTGCCAAATTGTAAACAGAAAAACTCATTGGTGCATGACCGGGTTTGAACCCACGGCCTTAGGAAGGCTACCACTATACCACTGACCTTATATCATATGTACATACTACAAATAGAAAACAATCGATGGGAAGCTATTTGAAGTCAAAAAGGATAAATCAGAATATACAATGCACCATTTTGTATTATTTACTAGCTAGCTACATTTTACGACAAAACTTACAGTACCTAACCATATCGTCTAGGACAATCTTTCTCAAAGTGGTCGATATCGCCCTTTCGTGGGCGCTAGAGGCCTATAGAGCTGCCTCCTTTAGGCTTCTAGCGCCCACAAAAGGCCCGGAGCGATTTGTCATAACTATATTGATCCCCAATTACGGGTATAAAAGGCATTTCCATGTTAAGATTGCGTAGGTAATTATACGTCATTTTGGCACTTGAAAACTCTACCTATTTCGACCCCTGGTCATAACTATATTCAATGATATTTTACATACCTACAAAAATCTTGAAATGTTCGTGATTTTCAGCCTCATAAGATAAATAAATAATAGCATAGATGAACATTGTAAAGCTTAACATTTTAGGGGCCGTAAGAAAAGAATTGATTCTCAACGTGGTGAATAACATATGCAATGCACGCAATGCCATAGCTCTTAAACTGTGAAGGAAAACATCATAAGGAAACAAGTTTGTATTCTGACAGTGGCAATGGGCGTCTGTCATGTAAAGAATACCAACAACTGTGGGTATGTGCCAAATGTAATGTTTGGACGTGACTACCTTCCTTAGGCGTCCTCAAAGAATCTGGAGTTAGTTCTTGGTACTAAGGAATCTGTGGGGTTATTTACCGTGCCTGGGGATGAAAATCGTGAAGCATATACCATTTTTTTTTTCTTCAAAGTATGGGTGTGTACGACAAAATTTTGAGAGCCTCTGGTCTATCGTCTACCTAGGTATAGTATCGTGTACCTAGTTGCTCTGTGAAACCCGACATGTCGTCGCTACGGTACAACCTTGTGAGTAGTTGTGAGTCTAATCAGAGGCGAGTTCGGATTCAAAACGAGCTTTTGTAATAGGATTTTGAGCAAAACTGTGTTGATTAGGTTTGGAGGAATACTCTGAACATTATGTAGGTATGCTTTTGACTCATATAAGGTTTGGTATGCTATTAAGAGGCTGATAACCGTTAAAAAACTAGCTCGAACATTTAAATTTTTTGAAGGTTTATATACTATAATGACTGAAAGTATTTATGAAAAATCCCAAATAACAATGTTTCGGAGAATAAATATTTTGCAAAAATATTTAAGCCTCTATGTAAAGTTGTTGTAGAAGAGTGGTTGCTTTCGACTTATGGTGGTATTTCACATCTTGTGTTTCTCTCTATTTGCTTATTTTATACGAACAAGGCGAATACTAAGAAACCAGACTCTTAAGAGGCTGGTGTTCTCAGGAGCACCTATTACACATTCATCCACTCACCCTTACACACCTCCCTAACACACCCTAATCCACCATACACGGTATCTTCTGTTGCCCAGACTCTTAAGAGACTGGTGTTCTCAGGAGGACTAAAACTCACACTCACTCAACACACTACACTTACATCTACATACAAACAAACACACCCACACACCACAATAATTTAAAATTGCATGTGAAAGATGTTTCCGCTACTTTTTGTATCAACTTATTTTTTATTTATATTTTAAAATTGGAAACACCTGCCAAGAGGAGGGCGTTACTGGCTGCGACACAGTTTAATACTTCTGCAGTCAGTATCGTCACACTAGTTTTTAGTTTTATCTTGTACTTTATTTCCAAATAAACTTTACTTTACTTCTAGAGAAGGGCCAGGTCAAGAGTACCCTTAACCGAAGAGAATGTATGAAGAATGTTATGAGAGTGAATGAAGCAAAAGAGGTATCTAAGGACCGTAGCAAGCGGAAATCCGTGGTCTCTGACTACCCCTATGGGAAAAAAGCGTGATTTTATGTATGTACGCGAATACTTTTGTCCCTTTTATTTACCTACGATATATTTCTTTCTCTCCTTTTCTCTGAGTTCAGCTACGAAATGAAGCCTTCAGTTTTTAGTTATAAGATGGCACAAGTTTTTAACAAAAAAACTATCAAAAATGTGCCAAAATATTATAACTTTATGAATTAGAAAACTTCATCTGCTTTAGCCGCAGACTGTACCCACACACCACAGTACACGCCCGTACCAAGATGGACAAATATTTGCAGGTTTTTATGAAGTCCTTATTTGCTTTGCCTTGGGAATTAACCCGCACCGCCTTTCTACTAGTAGCCTTTAACCACAGAGGGAGTGACGTAGCTATCGTAGGGCCAGGTGGTGCAGTGCACCAGGGCCCCGGAGCTCAGGGGACCTCTAACCTAAGCTTTGAAAAGAGTGGGCCAGCCAGCTCCCAAAGCTAGACAACCATTTTTTTTTAAAAAGGGGATGAGGGCCCGATTCTTCCTTTATGCACCGGGGTCCTTGTCCACGCCACCTAGCTACGCCAGGTCATCAAAAACAATATAACTTACTCCATAAACAATTTAAAGTCGCTATAACGTGAACAACACAAAACAACACATTCAATCTAGGAGGCGAAATGCCTGTTTTTATATTCATACACAAAACCGCTTGGGACCGTTAGCTCCTTAGAGATGAAACATTGTTTGAGATAGTGTTGATGAAATACGGTGGAACTGGCTAGTCGAAAAAGTTAAGGGTTTTGTTTTGTTCTGGGAGGTTCCATCTTGTTTTTAGATGCTGTTTCTGTTGTGCCTACGCCTTACTTAGTTCGATTGGCACCACACTGGAGCTTCATTATTAAATTAATATCGTGACAAGGATCATACAAAAGAATGGTAGGAACCAAGCCGTGTGTCTGTTGCCTGTTCGTCTAGGCTTGGCCACGTGGAACTAAATAAATAATAAATAAATATTGTTGGATTTTCCACACAGCACTATCTAGCCCCAAAATAAGCCAAATCTTGTAATATGGAAACCAAATAGCTGATATAATACATATATATATATATTTTTGTTAATACATACTTACTAGTAGTTCGCCCCGAACTGAGATCTCGTGATGCGACCCGACGAACGCATCAAAACTTTGAGTCGGTAGTAGTCAGAGGCAAGTCCAAACATTATCTTTGGACTTTTTTCTGACTACCGCCTACTAACTTGGTATGGTTACCAAGTTTCAACTCTATTGGCCTATTTATTGAAGAGTTCCGTTGAACAGACCTTGGCTCCATCATCAGACCTGGTCGTCGTCACCATTTTATGAGAACTGAGTACCTCCTTAAATTATTTCAAGAAAAAAAAATAAGAAAAATCAAAGGAACTGGCCGACCAGCAGAAAAACCTTGATTTCAACGAAACTCTTAGAGATGGGAGCTCTTGGATCGCTGGTTATCTTAATTTAACTTTTTAAATTTTATCTCGAAAACCGAGCGTCCCAAAAAAAAAGTAAAAATTGTTTTGGAATGTCCAAACAAAGCCCTTTCATATGACATGTAACTTGATTTTTTTATGTAACTTTTTTTATTTTTGCCCTCTTAAAAAACCCCATATCTCAAAAACCCTTCATCCGATTTTACTCATATACTTACCAGTAAATTTCTCAAGTACAAGCTATCGACATATCAAATTTCATGGAGATCGGATCAACGGTTCTAAAGTTATCGCCAGACAAACATACATACATACATACATACATACATACATACATAAAATGCCAAATCGCCCAAGTTGAAACTAAGATCTTCGTTCGCTTCGCTCACTCGATCAATTATATACCACCCAGACAGAGAACAAACATCTATGTTCATAACACAAAGGTTTGTTCTCGGTGGGGATCGAACCCACGGCCTACGGTGCACAAGGCAAAGCTACTACCAACTGAGCTGTGAAGGCTGTCAAAAAAACTGTCACATAAATTCACCTAGCTTTAAGACGTTTCAAAGTGATCCTTGTAATTCAATTAAATAAATATATTTTGACTGATTTATACCTCTATACAAGGTGTTCCATAAGTTGTGTATATAAACTTCAGGGGGCTAAAGTACCCATCAATATGAACAACTTTTTCTAAGGAACCAACACTGTGAACGCGAAAAAAAAAACAGCTGTTTCATACAAAAGTTCAATACCTACCAGGCTAAAATGTATGAAACAGCTGTTTTTTTTTTCGCGTTCACAGTGTTGGTTCCTTAGAAAAAGTTGTTCATATTGATGGGTACTTTAGCCCCCTGAAGTTTATATACACAACTTATGGAACACCTCGTATAATTTTAGAATCGTCGCCCCATGGCTTGCCTACGAAACTAATAAAATTTATTAGACTTTGATATCTACCGTGCCTAGGTTTTAGGAAAGTGCTGTCTGTAATTTTTATTTTCAATTCTCTATTTTACGAATTGAAAAGACAGAAGCAATAGCACCAAAACATTCAATGCTTTGTATCAGAGGCTCTTCGTTTATAATGGTTTTTAATACAATAGAAATAAGGCTGATTATTGTTTGCAATGCCTTTGCGTTGAAATGTAACTAAAGCTTATTGAAACAAATTGTTCATTACAAAACCATTCATGAAACTAAATTAGCTTTATTTTAATTCAGATCATTACAGCCATTTAGTTACAATTTAATTTAATTTTGAGCTAACTGTGCGTTTTGGAACTCGCAGCCGCCCCTGGGGAGCGTCTGGGTCAAACGACTGGTTCGCTCGTTAGAAGTAATTATTATATTACTTTGTCAAATATTTTATTCATCATCATCAAAATCGGTAAGCCTGAAGAAGTCTACAGTGAACATAGGGTCCTAATGTATTTTTATTTATTTGTATTTATTTCAACATTACATCTATCATTATAGGTACACCTAATACAATAGAGTAGTAAAAAATAAGATTTGCACGAATAATGTCCAAAAAGAAAAATGTCCAAAAGCAAAATAATGCCCAACTATAAAAACTAATAATTTTAGTATATACAAAATGTCATATAGCAAAAATTCAATCAAATTATTTACAAATAAATGTCATACAAAGCAAAAACAAAATAAAAATAATGTCTTCATCCTTCATCCACCGACCATCGCAATAACATATAGGTCGATCTGTGGTTCCGTTTTATGACATATAGTTTATTTTTATTTTTATTATTTGCCAATGTAATATTTAGGTTATTTTCTGCTTTTGTTTTATACAACTAGCTGATGGAACAAGCAAAACATCCACCTGATGTTAAGTGGTAACCATCACCTATAACAAAGCATTACCTCGTAAGTCACGCACGGTAGGAACTTGTCCTACGATGCACTGCCCTGCGTCCATAAACTTGAGGCATACAGATGTTAAGCCTCATGTGCCTGTAATTACACCGGCAAGCACACTCTTCAAACCGAAACTCAGCAACGCTGCTTGGCGGCAGAAAAAGGCGTGGTGGTAGTACTTCCCCGGACGAGGCCTTCACAAAGACACCTATACTACTCTTAAAAAAAATAAGTACCTTTGACTGACCTCCCTTAGACATTATTAAAATATTTTGAGTCGGTTGATACTAAAATATCCGCGGGAATATCAACCGTGATTGGGGTAAAACTGAGGCCTTATGCTCACTTCGAGCAAGATTATCTCACGGTGGAGATGACGTCATATCTCGTTCGATAACTATTCATCCTTATTCTCACCATCTCACTCGCCAATTGTCTCATTCAAAGTTCATGCGAGACGCAACGTCAACGAGTTATTGAACGAGATATGACGTCATATGGTACCTAAATTTTTTTAGTTTCTTGTCTCTTTTTGAGAGCATTTATATTTCCCAGCCGCTGTCACCACCTGCCCGTTTAATGTTAGTATTTGTTAGAAATATTAATAGCTAATGGGGTGTGTGTGCACGCTCGTTGCCAAAGTTATACGAAGTAAATTCAAATCTGAAACAAAAAGGTTGCTTCTTCGTAGTTTTTGAGTCAAGATGAAATAAGGCTGTTAGGCTTTTGAGAGTATTTTTTTATTACCATTTCACTTAATCGCACTTTAACGACGATGACGACGTCATGAGGCAATCTTGCCAGTGTCAACTAATAAAGATTAAATACTTAATAGTAATTTTGCCTAAAATACCACCTACATTATTCAACTCGACTTAAAATAACTTAAAAACAATTAAAACTAAAATCTATGTTTCCCTAAATGACAGAAAACGAATCCCGGGATCGGCCTTCGCACACGTTTTTGTGTGGTGTCAGTGTTGAGTTGAGCTTCCGACCAGTTAAGAGTAGTAGAACTCATTGTGAAGGGCTCATCCGGGGAAAAGGAACAACCGTCATGCCTTTTCCTGCCAGCAAGAAGCGTTGCTGTGTGTGGTTACCGGTGATATTACAGGCACAAGAAGCTTAACATCTGTATGCCTCAAGTTGATGGACGCTGGGCAGTGTATAGTGGCATGTTCATAACGTGCGTGACTTACGAGGCAATGCATGGTTATGTGTGATGGTTACCATTTAACATTAGGTTGGCCATCTGCTTGTTCCGTCAGCTAGTTGTATTAAAGAAATCGTCAAATAGGTTCTTCAAGGTGACGTCATTATCGTTCAATTGAAATGAAAACAAAACTATACGAAGATTTGTTAAATAGTTACATTCAGTGTTTACCCGGATCTGTTTTGTATTTTTTTACAATGATCTAGGTTTTATTTAAAAGAAAATTACGAATACTAGTACAGTAGATAGATAGATAGAAAATACTTTATTGCACACAACTTAAGGATATAAAAAAAAAACAGACTTAAAACTACAAAGTACAATGGGCGGTCTTATCGCTGAATAGCGATCTCTACCAGACAACCGTTGGATGAAGTGGACTCATGCAATTTAGATATTTAGATATTTATTTAGATACAGTAGGATCTCACTAATCCGGCACTTGAATAGACCGACACCAAAAGCGTCTCCAAGATACTGGTTGCATTGCCTCGCTGAATGGCAAGGCCCTTACTGGTCGCCTATTTAATACGTTTTTTTTACTGCTTGCTGATGCAAGAACAAGCAGATGACTCACCTGAAAGTCAAAGTCAAAGTCAAAAGGTTTTTATTCGATAAAATCACAAGGATCACTTTGAAATGTCTTAAAGCTAGGTGTATCTAGGTGCCAGTTCCACGTGACCAAAGCCTAGAATAACAGGCAACAAACTTACGGTAAAAATACGGGGTATTAAAGGCGAATACAAGAGCTAATGTACCTCTCGCAATTACAGGCTCTTGAGGCTTACCATTTTTATGCCTCAAATTGATGGACGTAGGGCAGTATCTTAAGGGACATTCAAACCGTTTGTGACTTGGTAGGTAATGCTTTGTCATAGTTTCCACTTTAGGCGAAGACAAGAGCTAATGTACCTCTCGCTCGCACGTTTCGACATGTTGAAAGTTATAAAATCACGACATTTTTAATTTCGTCATATCTTTTGAATAGATCTTTAGAAGTAATCTTATCTATAGGTATTGAAACCGTCTTGAATATGAAATGATTTATTTGGATAAGGATAAATATAAAGGTATGGATAACATGGTTTGATTTCTGTCGGCATTTCTATCAACTTTTAATATGTAAAAAAGAAGTTATAGTAACATAACTACGATAGTTAGACATATAGTATTTCCACGTTTTTTGTAGATATTGATGTGTTCTTTAATATTATAGAACGTTTTTGTGTTCTATCGTCAATAGTTTTCGCAGCGCATGCGATGAAAGCCAAATTATGGCCAATTTTTTTACACCTTGGGTTACATTATTTAAGTTTTAGAAGGGATCCCTAATTTTATCTTGTAATAAATGAAGCCTATGTTACTCAAGGGTAACGTAGCATTCTAACGATGAAAGATTTTTTGAAATCGGACCAGGTTTTTGAGCCTATTTGTTACATACAAAAATACAAATCTTTCCCCTTTATAATATTAGTGTAGATGTGGATGTAGATTACTTACTAAAAATACAATTTACTAGCAAGATTTTCAAATCTTAAGCCTTTTTCAAAGGGTCACGTGAAAGCCCTACGTAAAGTAGTAGACATGTTAGCAATAGGTACCTACTTAGCGTTCTCGAATAGACAACCCGATAAATACATTATGAAGGAAATAATCTTGACAATATCTGGTACTGTTAAGAAATAGGTTCATTTTTGAAACAATCTATAATATACCACGTCCATTATTTCATCTTTGATGATCATATCGACCCAAACCAATTTTATACATAAAAGTATGATTTAGTACAAAAACTGGTTTAGTAAATTTATTGCTAAAAAATCTTTGGTAGAACGACTAAATAAACCAATTTGAAAGTATAGGTTTTGCTCGCGAGGAACTAGCTCTAGACTCATCCAGTTTCTAAGACGATTCATAGTGATTCTTTTTTTGAGTAAAGACCCTTTCGTTTCAAACTATCTGTGTTAATAGTGTTTTTAGGGTCCCGTACCCAAAGGGTAAAACGAGACCCTATTACTAAAACTCCGCTGTCCGTCCATCTGTCCGTCTGTCACCAGGCTGTATCTCATCAACCGTGATAGTTAGACAGTTTAAATTTTCACGGATGATATATTTCTGTTGCCGCTATAACAACAAATACTAAAAAACAAAATAAAATAAATATTTAAGGGAGCTCCCATACAAGAAACGTGAATTTTTTCCTCGTTTTTGCTCGATATTAATGACGACAACAGAATATTTAGATATATATTCACTTTAGTAATAAGTCATTAAAACAAATATTTAAATGGGGCTCCTATACAACAAACGTAATTTTTCTGCCGTTTTTATAGATAATGGTAAGGAACCCTTCGTGTGCGAGTCCGACTAGCACTTGGCCGGTTTTATTCTATATTTTATTAGATTCATTAGTCAATTTATATCTTCAAAAATGTCGAAAAGTTAGGGTTCCCGCACACGGGCCTCCGATCACAACCACTAAACGCCGCCACGGGCATATTTCCTGTAGTTTTCATACGAAGCGAGCAGCGACGATTTGTTGCGTGTGGCGGCTACCGGCGTCAACCGCGGAAATATGCCAGTGGCGGCGTTTTGTGGTTGTGACCGGAGGCCCGTGTGCGGGAACACTAGGATCCTAGATACCTAAAAAAAAGATTAGGGCATGTCCTCGGTGAAGAACTTTGTGAGGTTATACAAATTAACCTCAACCTCAGAAGGCACGCAATACTCTTCCTTATTCTGTGCCTCAGGTAGGCTGTTTGTTTGTTTCGTCACTATTTGCCTTTTATTTTTATTTTTTATGCCACTAGACGATGGAACAAGCAGATGGCCCACTAGATGTTAAGTAATCTACACTAATATTATAAAGAGGTAAACTTTGTATTTTTGTATTTTTGTATTTTTGTATTTTTGTATTTTTGTATTTTTGTATGTAACGAATAGGCTCAAAAACTACTGGTCCGATTTCAAAAATTCTTTCACCATTAGAATGCTACATTATCCCTGAGTAACATAGGCTATATTATATTTTCAAAATAATCAGGGATCCTTACTAAAACTTCAATAATGTAACCCAAGGTGGAAAACAAAAAACCTTACATCGCGTGCGCTGCGAAAACTATTGAAGATAGAACAAAATAATGTACTACGATTTTGTAGAACACGTTATCATCTACAAAAAATGTCGCGACAGCATATGTCTAACTATTATAGTTATATCACAATAAGTGTTCTTTTATTATAAAAAATTAATTGAAATGCCTCCGCTAGAAAAGGGTCTTTATTTGTACCTTGGTATTAATCCTTATCCAAATAAATCATTTCATAATTAAGACGGTTTCAATACCTATAGATTACTTCTTAAATTTTTCAAATCGGACATTCCATTCAAAAGATATGACGAAATTAAAAATGTTAACGGGTCCACGGGTCTCGCGCGGGGTGCGATTTCACTCACTCAAGGAGAAGCGCGTGCAAATGTATGAAATAAGTAGACGCGAGGCTCGAACCCACGGTTTAAGTTTATCCTAAAATGTTCAAAAAATTTATGACCACCCATGCGAAGCTGAGACAGGCCGCTAGTAATAAATAAATAAATAAATATTGGTGGACATTCCACACAGCACTATCTCGCCCCAAACTAAGCCAAAGCTTGTGATATGGGAATTAGATAGCTGATATACTACTTATATACTTTTTTTGTAAATACATACTTATAATATGATATAACACCCAGACAGAGAACAACCATCTATGTTCATCACACAAATGTTTGTTTTCGGTGGTGATCGAACCCACGGCCAACGGCACAGAAGGCAGAGCCACTACCAGCTGAGCCGTGAAGGCTGTCAAAGTGGCAACCATCACCTCTAACAAAGCTATATACTACACCAGTAGATGTAACGTATCCTACAATACACTGCGTAGCGTCCGTCGACTTGAGGCATACAAATGTTAAACCTCATGTGCTTGTAACTTCACACCCTTCAAACCGAAACACAGCAACGCTTCTTGGCGGCGGAGATAGGCGTGATGGTTGTACTTCCCCCCAGGAACCCTTTACAAATAGCTCTAACTCTACTAGACAACCACCGCTCCAAACAATAAGCGTTGCAACAAAATCGAGAACCAATAGTGAGGGACCACTAAATATGAAATCTGTTGACAGGTGCCGCGTTCAAGCGGATTCAATTTGCGAATAATATTCGATTTGGCCCGTGTCAACTCGTCAGAAGGCTGCCCAAACATATTGGACTATCACACGCAGTAACACTCTTTGCATAACTTGTGTAACTACTGTGAATATTACATGTAAAAATAAAATACGCAAAAATATTAGGAATGCAAAAATAATTGTGAGTGACGCGAAATTTGAACGCGCGTGTTTTACAAAATAAGGACTAAGCGAATCGATAAATCATGCATGTATAAACATGAATTACTTCCCCTGACGAGCCCATCACAAAGAGCTCTACTACTCTTAAAACATGTATACGCATCAGACTATACCCACACTGCTCGCATTATGTTCTTGTATCTATTGAGTGTCATTTCTTCTTTGGCTTTGTGTAGCTTGATCTGGATCAGTTGCAAGATCAAATTTTCAAAGTCAAAGTCAAAAGGTATTTATTCAATAAAATCACAAGCATCACTTTGAAACGTCTTAAAGCTAGGTGACTCGTTCCACGGGACCAAAGCCTAGAAGAACCAGGCAACAATCTTACGGCTTCGTTCCTACCGCTCTTTTGTATGATCCTTGTTACAATGTATTATAATACAAAAATGAAGCTCCAGTGTGGTGCTACATTGACTAAAAAAACACAAAGATATTTAATATAGTCCCAAAAGTTATTATCCGAGTGGGTAAGTGAAGGTAAACATTATAAAAACTAATAAAAATACAAAAAACTCGCTACGACTTGTCTAATATTATATGATAACTTTAGACTTATCATTTAAGGCGTCAACAAGCACCTGTAACTCATAAAAAGTTGCCAGAAATAAGAATTAATGACACAACTTTACTCATTTTGACTAATTGCCCCAACGACAATAGACACGCAAATATAGAAAAAGTTTTATCAAAAAGTTAAATTGCGTTGTTCCACAATTGGGAACTTTTACTTGAAGACAAAGGGCCCTTTGGCCGAAATAAGAATAAGATAAGTTCTGTTACTTTTTATCGGAAGAAAAACAGGATATAAAAGAATGGAGGAAGATAGTTTTACTTTATTTATTTATTCATAGGTTTGCTAACAATTGAATATGTCACTCTCAAGAGAACAACTCGCTCGTTATCATCATCATCATAAGCCTTAAAGCGAAGCGTGATTTAATATATTATATTCGGAGCTGATTTCACCATGCTCTGTTACTAATCAAGGAATAACAGGCCGTTAAATGTAACCTTAGATGTCAAACGCGTACTATTTGACATATTTAACGGCCCTTTAATCCCTTGTTAATTTAACACAGCATGGTGAATTCAGAGCTAAATCACGCTGAGTCACGAGAGTGACATATTCAATTGTTAGCAAACCTTTGAATTATTTCGAAATGTTAAAAAGTGCGAGCGTAAAGTTGTGTGACGGTTGGCAACCTCTTAAGGCAGCGGTGCTCAAACGGTCGATCGCGAAAGCTTTTCGAGTCGATCGCCAGCAATATATTTATTAAAGGTACCTAGTACGCATTCCCGACATAAAAGGTAACATTGAAAGGCGACGATCACTCAGACAACGCCACCTAATAGCAGAGACAAGACTTACTTTGTGCCGCGTAATGTATACAAACAAAATCACTCATTATTATTTTCCCACGGGCGATTTTGAGTCTAATTGCGATAAGTAGAGGGTTCACATGAGGACAATCAAGTTACGTTACGATTCCTTTAATTTGTACTTACAGATTCAATTAAAAAGTGCAGTAAACCAATATTTATAAAAAAAAAAAAACCTACATAGTAGTTTTGTCGATCCCTTGCTTCCCATATATTTTCTGGTAGATCGCCGACATTATAAGTTTGAGCACCCCTGTCTTAAGGTATTATCTTTTTTTTTTGTTTAGTAGTACATATTTTGTACCTCGTTCCTGTAAATTGTTAGTTAGTTTCATTATAATGAATAGAAAAGAAACGACAGTGGCATAAAAGAAAACTAGATTTCAGAAATAATTTCTTGTCCATTTCTAGCTTTTATGAAAATTGCAAGGAGCGGTCACAGCAGAAGATGCAGAAATCTTCAATTAACTAAATGAAGTTCAACGGTTGAATAAAACTAAGGATGCTCCGACAAATTGTTGACTAAGACTCCATTCAAATGTTGCTCTTTGGTTACAGTTGCTAAAGTTTTGCGATAATTACATTTTGATTTCTGAAACTCGAGAATTTGAGACGGTTGGTCCAAGGAGTTTGGTCCACTTCCTTTAGATAATAATTGAGTTCTTGGAAATGGAATATTAAATTATTGCAATCGTTTTAAGAAGGTTCAGATCCACTACAAACTGGGTTTCTCCATAGCAATAAGTAAATTAAAGTAAAGTACCTACAATTCAACCAAAAAATACTTTCCCAAATTGGAAGAGTTCAAAAGATTTATTTACGTCTAAAGTCCAAAGATATTGTTTGGACTTGCCTCTGACTACTACCTAGTCAAAGTTTTGATGCGTTCGTCCACTAAGGAACAAAACTGTGAACACGAAAAAAAAACAGCTGTTTCATACATTTTAGCCAGGTAGGTATTGAACTTTTGTATGAAACCGCTGTTTTTTTTTTCGCGTTTACAGTATTGGTTCCTTAGAAAAAGTTATTCATATTGATGGGTACTTTAGGCCCCTGAAGTTTTTAAATACAAGTAATGGAACACCTTGTATAGTGGAGCTATCATACTGTTTGTTAGTTCCTGTGGCAGGGTCCGGCCCCGACATAAATAAATATCTGGTGGAGCTAAAAAATGGAGCCGTGCAAGCCTCAGGATCAAAACATCCTTTCTCAAAAACCACAGAAAAGTACACCCTAGCCCCCTGTAAATAGAGGCGAGAAATGTTTCAAACTATTTGGTTTTTGGTTAGCGAAGCTACTGTGGTGTGCGCCATTTTTGGTCTTGCATTAACTAAGACTTGTGCTTACTGTGGGTACAATTAACTTTGTGGCTCTTTTAGAGTACCTTTAGGTGCTTTTTGTGGGGTTTATTTGGATTGCTGCTTTAGAGGTGCAAAAAAAAACATGCGAAATTAATCCTGTATTCTTTAGTATGAAGGGTTCAATAAATAAAAATTGTGGGATTTTCAACCTAAGTGCGATAACGATTACGAACCCAGAAATTGTTTAATTTCAGCTTGCATTGTCCCATTGCAGGGTAAAGGTCTCCCTAACCCCCTTCCAAGATTTTTTTACTACCAAACTTTAATTGTAAATAGTTATGACCATAAAAAAGCAATTGAGGAACCACAAGTATCACACAGCCTTCACAGCTCAGTTGGTAGTAGCTCTGCCTTCTGCGCCGTAGGCCGTGGGTTTGATGCCCACCGAGAACAAACATTTGTGTGATGAACATTAATGTTTGTTCTCCGTCTGGGTGTTATTTAATATTATAAGTATGTATTTAAAAAAAAAGTATATATGTATTATATCAGCTATCTGGTTACCATATTACAAGCTTTAACTTAGTTTGGGGCTAGATAGTGCTATTGCTGTGTGGAAAGTCCACCAAAATGTATTTATTTATTTACAAGTACACCTAAGTCAACGGGTTCATATCGGTCAAAATCCTATGAGTGTTTTTTTTCTTCAACATGCTCGCGAATAAAAAACTCGAGTTCGCTCTAAAAATATATTTAGATCCAGTTTTTATTTAAACAGAAGCTTTCTATGCACCCTTTTTGCAGAACATAAAATTTTCGCGTTAAAATCTTCAAGGAAAACTTTCAGGATTTTCCTTCAATTGAAAATTTCCCTGGCAGTTTAAATAATTAATTTTAATATATGATAATGAGGGAGACGGAAAATCGGACGCCGCATGCTTGTTATTGGTCCAGCTGCTGGTGGCATTCCGCCGACGAACACCTTCGTATGAATTTGATTAATTTAATTTCACTAGTTTGCATGAAGGTCTTAAAAAACTTAATAAACCTAGGAAATAAGTTTTCATCCTCGAAGATGATTATTATTTCAACTCTGGTGAAAACTTTACTGGTCTACGTTTTCTAGTCAATTTAACTTTGAATTTAAACAAAAATAAGGTTATGCTCTGATTTCACCATGCTGTTTTAGATTAACAAAGGATTAAAGGGCCGTTAAATATGTCGAAATGTAAGGTTGGATTTAACGGCCTGTTAATCCTTGATTAGTAACTAACAGAGCATGGTGAAATCAGCTCTTATGATGAAAAGATAAGTCAAAGTCAAAAGGTATTTATTCAATAAAATCACAAGGATCGCTTTGAAACGTCTTAAAGCTAGGTGACTCTAGATGCCAGTATATATATCCGGCGCCAAATCGTAACCGTAGTGGGTTCTATTTTTTTCTATGATCTGTTTACGCTGAACTGACCGTGGTTTATTCTATGCGTGGGTGTGGACATACCTACATATAAATACACTCAAAAAAAATAACCTCATTCTCGTTAGTAGTTCTGAGAACCAATAATTTTGCAAAAGTTCAGCACTTATTTTCTGCACGATATTTTTATTTTAAACAGAGCTAATAATTTTAATAAGACTAAACACATGCAAGCTGAAGATGAGTCTTGTACCTATTAAAAAATAATGGCAACATTGAAAATAATTGTTGTCCCAAAAAAGTAAATAAAAAAATAAATAAAAAAAAATTGGTCGCCATTCCACACAGCACTATCTCGCCCCAAACTAAGCCAAAGCTTGTGATATGGGAACCAGATAGCTGATATATTGATTATATACTTTTTTTTTGTAAATATATACTTATAATGTTATATAACACCCAGACAGAGAACAAACATTTATGTTCATCACACAAATGTTTGTACTCGGTGGGGATCGAACCAATGGCCTACGGCGCAGAAGGCAGAACTACTACCAACTGAGCTGTGAAGGCTGTCACATTGTTGGTTAAAACAAACGAATTAGGCGGTTTTTAAACGGCGCGGTGGCCATCGTGGCGACTTCGCAAAAACGTTCGGTAGCATATCTGACACGTCATTTTCAGTCCTTCTACAAGTAGCCAGGGGACAAATGGTATCACGTTTTGGTAATCGTGGTTACAGAATCTCAAATCCGATTTTTTCATCTATGTTATTTGGCTATTTGTATTGGCTATTGTATTTGGATTTTTGTTTGGAGTCATGACAGTTCTCAGCACGCCTACCCTCCAAAAACCGTTATTTGTAATACAGATCACCAAAAACGAAGAACATCTGACTTAAGGTACTTCTTCTTCTTCTCGTGTCACTATAGTTTTTTCGAAACTGAGTGGTGAAAGGATTTGAAGTGCGCCTCAAAGAGGTTCCTTACGAGCACTTGATAAATGTTTTAGAACTTTTTAGACGACATGCTGGTTTTTTCACGATGGTTTGAGCACATACATTTCTGAACATTATCCTACTAATATTATAAACGCTTAAGTTTGTAAGTATGGATGGATGTTTGTTACTCTTTCACGTAAAAACTACTGAATGGATTTTAATGAAACTTTATAATAATATTAAGTTATACATCAAAATAACACATAGGCTACAATTTATAATCCTGCGCAGACGAAGTCGCGGGCACCAGCTAGTATTATAATAATTGAGATAGATGACCCACGACGCAACCTTGTGTCAGGAAGGATTCATGTTTGCGGTGATGACATCTGCTAATATACCTGGCAAAAGTTTGCTTTACTAGTTTTCGTACTTACGCAAACGTTTTAGAAGTAAAACCTGTTTAGATCAAAATTATATTTTTGCTGAACTGTGTGCGATGTGAATGTATACAACTTGGTTGATTTAGATTGATTGATTGACAACTTGGTTGATTTGATTTTTCTACACTAACATTATAAAGAGGAAAACTTTGTATTTTTGTATTTTTGTATGTAACGAATAGGCTCAAAAACTACTGGTCCGATTTCAAAAATTCTTTCACCATTAGAATGCTACATTATCCCTGAGTAACATAGGCTATATTATATTTTCAAAAAAATCAGGGATCCTTACTAAAACTTCAATAATGTAACCCAAGGTGGAAAACAAAAAACCTTACATCGCGTGCGCTGCGAAAACTATTGAAGATAGAACAAAATAATGTACCACGATTTTGTAGAACACGTTATCATCTACAAAAAATGTCGCGACAGCGTATGTCTAACTATTATAGTTATGTCACAATAAGTGTTCCTTTATTATAAAAAAATAATTGAAATGCCTCCGCTAGAAAAGGGTCTTTATTTGTACCTTGGTATTAATCCTTATCCAAATAAATCATTTCATAATTAAGACGGTTTCAATACCTATAGATAACTTCTTAAATTTTTCAAATCGGACGTTCCATTCAAAAGATATGACGAAATTAAAAATGTTAACGGGTCCACGGGTCACGGGCGGGGTGCGATTTCACTCACTCAAGGAGAAGCGCGTGCAAATGTATGAAATAAGTAGACGCGAGGCTCGAACCCACGGTCTAAGTTTATCCTAAAATGTTCAAAAAATTTATGACCACCCATGCGAAGCTGGGACAGGCCGCTAGTCATAAATAATTTCAGTGATTTTATATCTTAGAAAATGTAGATATGTGTGAGCGAGAGGTACATTAGCAGTTCTGTACCCCAAGTATGAGTTTTGCTTACCATATTTGGTTTTTCGTTTTACGTTTTTGTTCCGTGTTCATTGAGGGTTTTGTATGAAGACGCGATAGGGATACCGATATGGAACTTTGTGTTCTACTACAAATTTTCATCATACTTGCAACATAAAGTTCCGTATCGGTATCTCTATCGCGTCTTCATACAAAACCCGCAATGAACATGGAACAAAAACGTAAAACGAAAAACCAAATATGGTAAGCAAAACTCATACTTGGGGTACTGTTGTCTTGGCTTTACGTGTGCCGCGCCGTGTGTTTTACGCTTTATTTCACAGAAAACAACGGCCTTTTTGCCCGTATCTCCTTTACCAACATCTCTCTCAAGTCAAACTGCGTAAGGCCCATTGCGGTCCCACATGCAAAGTTTATATGTGACTACTAACTAGTATATTAGCTCGGTTTTGGTACTACGGGATGAGTGCCTTAAATTAATGTTGATATGACATTGCTAGCTCGTTCTCATGTTTCTAGGCGTTTTTAAGGTTGCTTCTGTTCTATAAGTTTTTCTTTTGATATCTTAACTATTTTAGGCATAGAGATAGCTGATAGAATACTAAAAATCGAAGACCGAAACCACATTGCTATTGCAATAACAATAATAGTACTAAACTACTTTAAAAAAACTATAGGTAAATCACTTTTCACGTGGGCATCATTGCTCATAAATGGGATAGCCCCTTCCTGAAGCACTGTGTGCGAGTAATGGCATAGGATCGCCATTTTTCTAAATATTAACCTAACATAGTAGTTTTTAAACTCTCGCGATCATAACACATATTTAAAAGTATTATGCTCCAGTCTGCCCGCGACCACGGCTATTGCAACATAGCCGAAACGTCGGGAAAATAATAAAGGTAAACGCGATAAATACCCGTGTAATACTTTTAAATATAACCTAACATAGTTTTGAAGTTTTACGTTCTAACAATTTATGGATCTAAGATAGCTGAAATAAAATTTATATTATATTAGTATGTAAGGATCGTAGCAAGTGGAAATCCGTGGTCTCTGCCTACCCCTATGGGAAACAGGCGTGATTTTATGTATTTATGTATGTATTATTTTTATAAATAGAAAAATCTTACGATTGGCAGTGATTGTGAAAAATATTGCGATTGGCTAATCGTTAGCTATAAAAAAATAAATAAATATTGGTGGACTTTTTACACAACTTTATAGGTACTTTTTTTGTTAATAACACTCAAACAGAGAACAAACATCCACGCTACTTATATTCATGTTTATGTTATAATTTTTAAGAATTATAATTTTCATATATAGAATAAAAAATAATCTCGCTTGTCGGACCCACATCAGATATTAACTCCAGATATTTTATTTTCGTCCCGTTGCCAACCTGTCAGGCGGCCGGAAGGGAACCACCTTTTCCGCCGTGTGATTTACAATTTGTGGTAGTTTTTGTATTTGGTTTCACTCGTTTGTGTTTACTATTATTTTTTTTATACATTTTGTAAATGCTTGTGTTGTTCATCATTCTTCTTCTTCTTGTCGTGTCACTAGTTTCTTTCGAAACAGTGTGGTGAAAGGATTTTAAGTGCGCATCAAGAGGCTGCTTTCGAGAACTTGACACATCTAATAGAACTTTTTAGGTTCTACGACATGCCGGTTTCCTCACGATGTTTTCCTTCACCGTTTGAGAGCACTGGCATTGTGCACATAAATTTTTGAACAGAAAAACTCATTGGTACACGACTGGTTTCGAACCCACGACCTTAGGATCGGAAGGCGGGGCCTCTACCACTAGACCACCAGTGCTCTGTTCAACATTTATAAATAGATAACTCTTTATTGATTACTATAACAAAATAAAATATGGATACACATTTTTATTTTAACCTAAAAATTGTAGTAACACAATGGGCGGCCATCTTCCAGGCAACCTTGATTTTTAACCTTCATTATAATTTTCTTATTAGTATTGATTACTAATAATAATATTTAAGGCGTTTTCGCTTTATAAGGTTTGTTCAAGCTTTCTACCCTATACAACGTGTAACATAATACCCCTTTAAGACGAAAGACCAGGTGATCAGACCAAGCACTGGAATACTTTGACGTGTGCAAAGTTTGAATTCTTCGTTTTCGAAATTCCCATACAAAAGTTAAATTTGTAAAGTTAATATTCTCGCAGAATTTTGCAACAACCATGCGTACGTGACCTTGGTACATATGCTATTTGCGTTAACTAATTGGTGACAGTTCTGTTACCTATTATATCTATAGCTCACAATTAAATGTCAAAAAACAGCTGTAAATAGGGCTGCGTCATGTTGTGTTAGTTTCATTTTGGCGGAAAGTTTAAGAGGCATTTCATGAATGAAAAACTTCGAAATTTCAAAAGTCTTATATCAATGGATGTTCGCCATTACCTGTAGAATACCCTGCTTCCGGGGTTATAGGGGTTATTATGTTACACGTTGTATATTATATTTGCTTATATATTATATGATTACGAACTATATATATTATGTTCTATTCCGAACAGCTCAGTGGTTAGGGCGTGATTAAGCATACATCGTAAAAAACTTTCGAATTTTCTATGCTATATAATCAGGTACTTATATATATTTAATTAAGTAAGTAAAATAAGGTACAAAGCAAGTACTTATATTTTTTCAATTTTAATAAAAACCGCTTGGCTATTTTAAAAGAAGTCCAAATAAATATGAGACGTGCAAAATTTAGCACTCAACAAAATTACGTACCCTTAGTAATGTATTCTTTTGACTTCCGCCTAAAAGCCTAAACTTACATTCCTTAGACTGTACATCAAACTAATCCGCTTTTAACCCCTAAGTGCTTAAACGTACACTTTGTAGCATCATTCATGCATTACGTTTGTTAAATAGTCAACCCTCACCCGAGACACAGCTTATAAAGATTACACCACTGTCACTCATAACTCTTCTTTCTTTCTTCTCTCAATTTATGGCTCCTGTCCGTCATTTGACAGACAATCTTGCCAGTGTCAAGTGATTAATATTGAATACTTTTTAGTCAAGTCCGTCCATAGTCAAGTCGGCCGTCATTTTGTTTTAAAGAAAATGGTGGCGATTTTCTTCAAAACATTGAAAACATTTTCAGTCAAATCAGGATATCACATAATACACTTTCATTCCAAATGTTTACACTTTGTGCTAAGACCTCAAGTAATGTTGGTTATAATACCACCGAAATTACAGAACACAACTCAAAATAACACTGTAAAAACAAATAAAATGAAAAAGCCATGTTGTTTCCCAAAATGTCAGAAAATGAATCCCACTCATAACTTCTTAGCTCCGTTTATGACGTCCGTCTGTCCGTCATTCGACAGACAATTTTGCCAGTGTCGAGTGAAAAGATACAATACTTTTAGGTCAAGTCAGTCCATAGTAAAGTCAGCCGACATTGGTTTTGAAGAAAATGGTGTCGGTTTTTTTTTTATACAACCTGATGATGGAACAAGCAGATGGCCCACCTGATGTTCAGTGGTAACCATCACCTATAACAAAGCCTCGCAAGTCACGCACGATAGGAACGTGCCCCATGATGCACTGCCCTGCGAACATCAACTTGATGCATATAGATGGTGAGCCTCATGTGCCTGTAATTACACCGGCAGCAATACTCTTTTAACCGAAACACAGCGTTGCTGCTTGGCGGCAGAAAAAGGCGTGGTGGCAGTACTTCCCCGGACGAGCCCTTCACAAAGAGCTCTTCTACTGTTCAAAACTTTCGAAACATTTTCGTTTAAATGAAATGAAATACGTTTATTTAAAACACACACATTAGAGAGGAACACAGAACAGAGAAGTTAACAGATGAATATAAAACAAGTTATAAAGAAGGAAGTAACAAAAATAAACAAAATCAGGATATCAATTATTGTTTTTTATTCCAAACCCGCTAACAAAAAGACCTTCGGTAATGTTGGTTAAAATACCACCGAAATTTCACAACAGAACTCAAACTATCACTAGAAAAACAATTAAAATTAAAAAGTATACTTCTCAAGATGATAGAAATCGAAATCTCACTCGTTAGTCATAGAATCCAGAAATTCTGATACTCGAGACAGGCGATGGATTTTCCAAAACCTTGAGGCATACAGATTTTTAGCCTCATGTGCCTGTCATTTCACTGGCAACTACACCCTTCTAATTCTAATTAATTCTAACTCAAGGTAAGGGAATAAGATCTGCACTAACCTCTTGCAATGGGGTGTATTGTGTATCGTCCCCCTGCTAACCTCACCCCAGCCTGCCAAGCTCCTTAAAGTCGGAGCAGGACTTTGGGTTGATCTCTGCAATGTTCCAGCATCCCAGGCGGGTGGATACAGGGAAGCCAGATCCAATCAGTCTTGCAGCCCCGTTTTAGACCTAGTTTCGTTTGTTGCAGAGCAATGCAGTACTACATGCTTCTAAGTTTCTTTTTTCCCGCGACAGAGAGCACTGTCTCGCACACCCTCAATACTCAATACATTTATTGCTTACACATGGTTTAGTTTAGGTACATACATTGTTGTTAGGTGTTAGTAAGTATCACATGGACCCTGCATAGGGTATGGCATCATGGAGGCAGGCCGAGGTTTTAAATTAATATTCGTATAGTTGGTAGACAGGTATAGTTACAGTAAAAACTTCTATGTAGGTATTATCCAATAAACAAAGCACGAATAATTTATTTTTTTAATATGATGATTGTTTTACCCTTCAAACCGAAACACAGTAAAGTGAACCAACTATCCCCTCCCCACTGCAGACCAAGGGCAGAAAGCCTCAAGGGCCGGCATCTGTGGCTTCACATCTTTGAAGTTGGACATGTTTTTATTGCTGCGGTGTTTGCTGTGGGCAAAGACAACTATTCGAGAACGTGCTAAGTTTTGGCCTCAAGTTTTTTTGATCTTGTTATAAAAATGCATTAACCTCTCACATGCCGGATTCCAGACACAATAGAAAATGTCTCGCGTGTACGTTCCGGCATGTAAAAGGTTAAAACTTCTGTTGCTGTAATGTAATGCTGTAATGTTGGTATTACCGCTAACGGAAAGCTTTATGAGATTTAAATGACATGTTTACAAAATACTTACAAGCTGGTGCCCGCGACATCGTCTGCGCAGGATTAGTCACACAATATCTTTATAAATTGTAGCCTATGTGTTATTCTGATGTATAAGCTATATTAGTAAAGTTTCATTATAATCCATTCAGTAGTTTTTACGTGAAAGAGTAACAAACATCCATCCATCCATACTTACAAACTTTCGCGTTATATATTAGTAGGATTTTTAATACCCCGAAAATTGGTTGATTGCGATTTGTATTGATCTTCAAAAATTATAAAATTCTCGAGCGAGAAATTTTTGCATAAAATAATTTTTTTTTATAATAAACATTTCCCAAACACATTTACAAATTACCAAGTCAGTACAAAATAACTCCATATTCATATTTGTAGGAAGGTTTAAGTCTATCTCCAACAAAACAAAAAGCTATGCTTTATTCATAAATCCATATCCTTCATGAGCTTCTTAAATTTTTAAGACAAATAACCAAAACAATGTTCAAATAAATATTTTAAAAGAAAGCTCACTGCGCATGCCTCAAGGCTGTAATTCGAACATGCGCAGTACAAACTAAGTGGTAAAAGATGGCGTAGAACACTCAGTCCCTACCTATTGTTGTGTAAAATTTTACTATTTAATCATTATAATGAAGTCGTAAACGCAAGCAAAACAGTATTTTATAGTCCCATGTTGTTTGCAAAGGACAAAGTGGTGAAACTTGAAGTGAATTGAAAGAATTGGTTGAGAAGATCCATTTTGATTGTGAGTTGTGAAGTAGTGTTGACAGATCAGTGGCAATTGGTGAAAATGAAATTCTTCAGTCATTACACGAGTTTCAGTTAGTTATTTATTTCACACGTCAGAATTTAAATAAACGTAAGACTTTCAAGTCTTATCTGTATCTGAAGACCTGGAATATAATAAAAAATATTATTCAAACATGAAATAGCCTCATGGGATTTCAAGGTGAGTAAAGTTCATTATCAATATTACGACATACATAAACAGATTTTTGAAAATGTAGTAAAGATTACGAAAATGCTGAACTAGAATTATCCATTCGATATTTATTTCTATTAGATTATTATTATTTTCTATAGTATAAAGATATTAGTGTACCTACCAACTCTGCATTTTAAAAGTGTGCATTCTGGTAAATAAGACATTAGAAAAAATTTATTGGACCAGAATAAACCAATGAATTTTTAGTGTTAGGATCTTTTTAGATTTTCATATGAATGACAAAGCAGCTGTAATAGTTGTTACTGATAAGGCATTTTAGAGGACTAATATTTAGTAGCCCTATTTTTTTTAAACAACTAGCTGATGGAACAAGCAGATGGCGCACCTGATGTTATGTGGTAGCCATCACCTATAACAAAGCATTGCCTCGTAATTCACGCACGATAGGAAAGTGCACTACGATGCACTGCCCTGCTTCCATTAACTTGAGGCATACAGATGTTAAGCCTCATGTGCCTGTAATTACACCGGCAACCACACTCTTCAAACCGAAACACAGCAACGCTGCTAAGCGGCAGAAAATTATTATTGTGTTTTAGCTTTTTAACAAAAGCACTGGTGGTTAAGTAGGAGTGACCTGCCCTCTGATCGTAAGGTGTTGTTGTGTGGGTTCGAATCCGGTCATGAATCAATAGACTCAAACAATCTTGAGTTAGTACTAAGAAACATGAGATTATTGAACTGTTTTTTAGCTCCATATTTGGTTTGATTTTGACTGTAATAAAATGCAACAATATTGTATAAAAAGACTATATCTGAAAACATATTCGGTACCTACAGACCATGCTTCTTTATAGATTGCTACTGAAAGAAGCGAAAAAAAAAATCTAACAATAACGTATCCGTAGCAGCTTCGCTGTGTTTCGGTTCGAAGAGTGTGGCTGCCGATGTAATTACAGGCACATGAGGCTTAACATCTGTATGCCTAATCAGGGTACCTAGTGCATCGAGTAGTTGGTCATCTGGACCGCGTCAAACTGGACCGACGCGGTCCAGATGACCCCAAGAAAAAATATATTATTTCTGTTGGTCAACTGGACCGCTTCGTTTTATCGAACTAAACTCATTGTGATTTGTACAGACAACAACAGAAGTGTTCATAGGTTTTGAAATAAAAGAGATTTAGTAGATATCAATCAAATATTTATTAATTGTGTTATGTGATGACGTTTTGTGATGTCGATGGCTGTTCATCTGCCATTTTTCAGCAACTGTTGAACATACTTACATTGTTACTTCTCATTGACCTATGATGAAAAAATTACCAATGAAAAACCAAGTAATAAAAAATGGGATGAAAATAATTTGTACCATACTTACAAGTATGTAGGTTGTTTTAGTTAAGTGTCTTTTAAACTATTAACATAACTTTAACGTACTTTATTGATAACAATAAACTTTTATTTCAGTTAAAGCTATAGTCTAATCTTATCACAAATGTCTAATAAAAAAGGAAAAAAATAATTTGTATCATACCTACGAGTATGTAGGTTGTATTAGTAAATACTCTTTTTAAATTGTCTTTTAAATTTGTTTTTACATAACATTTACATACTTTATTGATAACAATAAACTTTTATTTCAGTTAATCACAAAAGAAACCTCTAATAAATAAAGATAATTATGAAATTTTAGCTCACCAAAATGTTGTCAGGTTATCAAATTCGTAGTTTATCCAGTCAATAGCCAAATCCGAAGTCCAGTTATCGAGCCATATTCATTTCTTTATATCAGGTATCACAAAAATTCAAAATTCAAGTGAAATAAGTAAAGGGTGTCTCAATAAGAGTGCACGATGTAATTTACAAATAAAACGCATGTTTTTTTGAGCGAGTGATGATATTTTTATTGCATTCTAAGTAGACATGTTCCGATAATGTATGGTATGATATATCCGACATATGCCCCGGCCCTGAACAAAGGCCCTTAGTCATTTCATGAAATTTTCGATGAAATTTTGACAAAGATGTGGCTCTTTCTCATGACGCGTTGGATCTCGGCCTTGAGCTCAGGAATTGTTTCTGGTTTATGCACATAGACCTGACTTTTCAAAAAACCCCAAAGAAAGAAATCGCACGGCGTCAAATCACACGATCTTGGCGGCCAATTAACATCGGAATTTTGGGAGATTATTCGGTCTGAAAATCGTTGCTTCAATAAATAAATTGTTTCGTGTACGTTGTGGCAGGTGGCGCCGTTCTGCTGAAACCACATATCGTTCAGATCCATACCACCCAGTTGAGGCCACAAAAACTCCGAATTGTTTTCGTTCCTGTACCGAATGCCATTCACAGTCACTGCATTTAACCTTCTTTTTCAGAAAAGTAAGGCTGCAGCAAAATTTTCGAGTGACCGGTCGGTACGTTGACGCACAGAAGACTTACTCTGACCATAATCGACCCAGTCTCTTAAAATTTATTGATCATTCTTCGAATTGTTGACACATTAGGTGCACTTCCACGACCCAAAAAATCCGCGAAGTTTGCGAGCGGTTTTTTTCGGAGCGTAACTTTCCCCATTTTTGTAGTGGGTTTTCACAATGATAACGCGTTATTCAGTTGTGTAGCGCTCCATTTTTTATAATCGGAACAATCGTTGATGAAAGCTGTAAAATTTCAGAGCTGCAACCAGCAAAGAAAAAAAATGGCGTCAAATTTAAAACGTGCACTATTATTGAGACACCCTTTACTTCGATAATGTTTTTTTTATAAATAATCCTACCCTCATGCAATTGCATTTTTATGGCTGAGTCGGCAGGTTCATTAGAAGAGATAATTAAATGAAAACCAGAATAGGTACTACCTATTCAATAAGTTTTGAAAGCTTATCCTTAATCCTTGCCCTTATATAGGATTGTAATTTTTTTTTTAAATATGTGCCGGTAAACAAAGTACTCTACTGGTAAAACTTTAAAGAAACAATATTCGGCATTATTATTTTGTAAATTCCTAGCCATAAAACAAAACGCCACTAATAATGTTAATCGCAAAATATTTTGTGTCATAAATAATATTCGTACATACATACTTACAACACCTGCAAAGGATAAAGGTCTACCTACCTAACTACTTGCATAGTACTCTTGTAACCAGGCAATAAATTTCAAAACACTTTTTTTGGTAATGTTACTTGTCGTAAATTTTGGAATAAAATACACTTTCAAAATTATCGGTCCAGTTGACCAACTGAAATTTATTTTTTATTTTTGGGGTCATCTGGACCGCGTCGGTCCAGTCTGGCGCGGTCCAGATGACCAACTACTCAGTGCATCATAGGTCACGTTTCTATTGTGCGTGACTTACGAGGCAATGCTTTGTTACAGGTGATGGTTGCCACTTAACATTAGGAGGGCCATCTACTTGATCCATCAGCTAGTTGTATAAAAAACATAAAAAAAACTAATAGAATATATTCAAATTATATTTGAAAGCCCTGGTTTGAAATATGAATTTTAAACATTATTGAAAAAAGTAAAACACAGTTCTTTTGGGAAAACTTGTTTGGATTATAATTAGATTCTTGCTGAAACTTTGCTGATTGGAATTTTTCATAACGTCACTTACGGCCGGTTTCTGAAAGCTCGATCAAAACTAATCGGATGTCAAGTCACTCGCCGTTTCAGCTATTACATCGAATTAGATAGAGATCGCAAGTGACTTCACATGCGATTGGTTTTGATCGAGCTTCCAAAAACCGGCCGTTAGTGATATATCGTTGTTAGAAGTTGTTTGACTGTTGTCTGCGTCTTAATCTGCAGCACCATGACCTCAGCTCTCCTGTACCAAATAAAATATTTCGGAAGCAAGACCCATTTTGAAACCGTCATTATCCTTCCAAATAATGCAATTTTCTCTTGATACAAAACCTTAGGGGTAGCTGTGAATGAATTTTCAAGGGTGTTTTTTATTGTACACATGCATCAGGCTATACACTGCTCGCTTTTATGTCTTTGTAGTAAGCGTCACTTTTCTTTGAATCTCAAAGTCAAAGTCAAAGTCAAAAGGTATTTATTCAGTAAAATCACAAGGATCACTTTGAAACGTCTTAAAGCTAGGTGACTCTAGGTGCCAGTTCCACGCGACCAAAGCCTAGAAGAACAGGCAACAAACTTACGGCTTGGTTCCTACCGTTCTTTTGTATGATCTTTTTACAATGTAATATAATATATTATAGAAGTTAAGTTAGGCGTAGGCATACAGAAAAAGGTAAACATAATCAATCTGTGTAGGTTGATCTGTATCTGTGTGTACAGTATCTAGTTGCCAGTTCCTTGCGACCAAGCTTCGAAAAACAGGCAACAGAATTATGGTTCCCTCCGTTCTTATGTATGATCCTTGTTAAAATTTAATATCATATGATATTTCGGGATAAAAAGTAACCTACTCGTTCTTCTTCTTCGTCTTGTCGTGTCAGTAGTTTCTTTCAAAACAGTGTGAAAGGATTTTAATTGCGCCTCAAGAGGCTCCTTTCAAGCACTTGACACATGTTATAGAAGTTTTTAGGTTCTACGACATGCCGGTTTCTTCAAGATGTTTTCCTTCACCGTTCGCGAGTACCTACTGGCACTGTGCACATAAATTTTTGAACAGAAAAACTCATTGGTACACGACTGGTTTCAAACCTACGACTTTAGGATCGGAAGGCTACCGCTACCACTAGACCACCAATGCTCTTAAATAAAGTACTATAATTTGTTTTAAGTTACATACCGATCGGTTCAGTGATTAAGGCGTGAAAGAGCTACAAATATCCCAACATCCAAACATCGTTACTAACGCATTTATATTCAGAAGAAAGCAGGAGCAGAAAGTAGGATTAAGGCGAAGACAAGAGCTAATGTGACTCTCGCTCGCACGTTTCGACATGTTGAAAGATATAAAATCACCAAACTCATTTTCGAAAAATCGCAATCAACCATCTTGTGTGCAATCACATTGCACACAGTTTAGTAAAAAATTCATTTTGATCGTTACATGATTTCCTACTCAAAAGTTTTCTTTAATAGTTTTCATAGATAAGCAAACTTTTAAGGAGGAAAACTTGTATCGATCAAAATGGAAATTTTACTAAACTGTGTGCAATCACATTGCACACAGTTTAGTAAAATTTCCAAATGGTTGATTGCGATTTTCCGAAAATGAATTTAGTGATTTTATATCTTTCAGCATGTCGAAACGTGCGAGCGAGAAGTTGTTTGATAGTTGTCAGCCCCTTAAAGATTAAACGTAAAAGCTCAACGATACCTTCATAAATTTAATTAATATTAATTTATCGAGAAAAGGACCTAATTTAAGTCCTCAGCCATTGAATACCGAATTTGAAATTGCGATCAGATAGCCAATACAAAGCCTGAGCCAATTCAAGATGTTTAGCTAAACACGACAGCTGTAAAGATATTTTCAGACCACAATAGCTAGGCGACACAAAAGGTATTGTATTGACGCCCGCATAAAGACGAATATTCTTGTAGCGCGCAAATTCTGCAGGAGTAGATTAATTTAATTATCAATTTCGGTCCATTTATTCAGCTTAGTATTAGAGAGTGCTGGGGAGTTGTGAGGCGGATTGATAATCTTTTACCGGTGAAACTTTTATGAAAACTGTCAAAAGTTTGATTTGGTGTGTGAATGAATTTTATTTTATGAGATCTTGGGAGAAAGCACTGTAGTATTGAGGGATGTAACATGGGAACCAGATAGCTGATATAATACTTATAAACTTTTATTGCAAATACGTAATTATATAACACCCAGACCGAGAACTAACATCTATGTTCATCACATCATCACACGAATTTCTCTTCTCTGAACTTTCTAGGCCCAAACTAAGCAAAGCTTGTAATGTGGGAACCAGATAGCTCTCTCTCTTGTCGTGTCACTAGTTTCTTTCGAAACAGTGTGGTGAAAGGAAGTGTGCCTCAAGAGGCTCCTTTCGAGCACTTCACATGTTATAGAACTTTTTAGGTTCTACGACATGCCAGTTTCCTCACAATGTTTTCCTTCACCGTTTGAGAGTACTGGCATTGTGCACATACACTTTTGAACAGAAAAACTCATTGATGCACGACCGGTTCGAACCCACGACCTTAGGATCGGAAGGCGGGGCCGCTACCACTAGACTCTAGACTACCAGTGCTCTAGCTAGCTGATCTAATATATTTGACAACCTTCACAGCTCAATTGGTAGTAGCTCTGCCTTCTGCGCCGTAGGCCGATCCCCACCGAGAACAAACATTTGTGTGATGAACATAGATATTTGTTCTCTGTCTGGGTGTTATATAATATTATAAGTATGTATTTACAAAAAAAAAGTATATAAGTAATATTTCAGCTATCTGGTTCCCATATCACAAGCTTTGGCTTAGTTTGGGGCGAGATAGTGCTGTGTGGAATGTCCACCAATATTTATTTATTATTTATTTATTTATTAATACTTACATATTTTTTTGTAAATAAATACTTATAATACATAAAAAACAACCAAACACAGAACAAACATCTATGTAAATTACACAAATTTTTGTTTATTCCAATTATAAAACAATCTTTTTTGTTAACGATTTGTTGTAACGGTAGAATATTAACATTTAATTTTGTCGTACGTATAAGACAGGCTCGCTTAGCGTTCTCCATATCTCGATGTCAGCGAACACGGCGGCGGTCAGAAGCGGATGTGTGCGACACGTACAAACTACGTGCTATCGCTGCGAATTTCCCAAGTCTGGACGAGCTTTATCGTAAAACTTGATGACCTAGGCTTGGGCGCAGAAATTCATGCCTAGGCAATTTCGAGCGTATGCAATATGCATATTATGATGGGTTATGCCTTAGTGATGTTTAGGTATAGATAACCACTATTTATTTTAGGTTATACCAGGTATTTTTTAAACTCTATAGCAATCATAACACATATTGAAGTATTTATTTTCCCGACGTTTCGGCTATGTTGCAATAGCCGTGGTCGCGGGCAGACTGGAGCATTGAACTTGAGATCTACCGTCGTTGAAACGTCGGGAAAATAAAAAAAGTACAACGCGATAAATACCCGTGTAATACTTCAATATGTTATACCAGGTGTTTAAAAAAAGTTAAAAGCATTTTTTTAACTACTTGATGATGTACTAATAATATTATGGCCTCTCCGATTTTAAGTGATAACGATAACCTATAAATGTGTCCCCACAACAATAACTACGTGCCCTACGATGCACCGCCCTACGCCATCAACATGAGGCATACAAATGTTAAGCTTCATGTGTCTGTAATTTCACCGGCAACCTCACCCTTCACACCAAAAGAAAGCTTGTAAAATAGCATTGCAAGCTATTTTATAAGCTTTATTTATTTAGAGCTAGATGGTGGTGTTTAAAAGTCCGTTTCGTCATGTTGAAAGATATAAAATCACTAAACTCATTTACGAAAAATTACAATCAACTATTTTGTGTGGACTATCTACCTATCTAGCAGATGGCTCACATAATGTTAAGTGGTAACCATCACCTATAACAAAGCATTGCCTCGTAAGTCACGCATGATAGGAACGTGCCCTACGATGCACTGCCCTGCGTCCATCAACTTGAGGCATACAGATGTTAAGCCTCGTAATTACACCGGCAACTACACGCTAGTAGCATATATTTCAATCTTTCTTTTATTTTTATTAATTCTTTCTTTCAAATTTATATAGTTACTAGCGACCCGCCCCGGCTTCGCACGGTTATTGTGGGTTATCCTTAAGAGATTATGCATATAAACCTTCCTCTTGAATCACTCTTTCTATAAAAAAAACCGCATCAAAATCCGTTGCGTTGTTTTAAAGATTTAAGCATACATAGGGATATAGGGACAGAGAAAGCGACTTTGTTTTATACTATGTAGTAATTATTATTGTAGTAGGAAGTAAGACGAACCACGAACATAAATCAAGTGAAGCTAAAAACTTTCGCATTTACCTACAATAATACAAAAACAAGTTTTTCGATGCCGGCAAATAATGTTACCAGAAAAATTAATAATTCATGCTACAAAACATCCTTTTTAGTAGAATATACACCGTTCCACAGACAACAGTTCTGTCAACCAGTATGTTAACAAACAATGCGATGCATTTTAACCCGGCACAGCGATAAAACACACGTGAAATATTTGTGTATTTCCAGAGTCATGAAAGTCATACTTTATGTACGCTGAGGTTTGCAGGTTTCAATTTAAAAAACTGCTGGACTGCTAAAGCTCTTTGTAATAGGCTCGTCCGGAGAAGTTCTACCACCATGCCTATTTCTACCGTCAAGTAGCGTAGCAGTGTTACGGTTTGTAGGGTGTGGTTGCCGGTGAAATTACAGGCACGTGAGGCAATCTGTAAACAGTTGATAGACACAGGGTATGGCATGGTAGGGCACGTTCATATCGTGCGTGACTTGCGAGACAATTCTTTGCTATAGGTGATAGTTACTACTTATCATCAACATCTTGATTAAGATAGATGTTTTGTTTTTTATATTAAACTAGCGGCATGTCCCAGCTTCGCATGGGTGGTCATAAATTTTTTGAACATTTTAGGATAAACTTAGACCGTGGGTTCGAGCCTCGCGTCTACTTATTTCATACATTTGCACGCGCTTCTTCTTGAGTGAGTGAAATCGCAACCCGCGCTTGAACCGTGGACCCGTTAACATTTTTAATTTCGTCATATCTTTTGAATGGAATGTCCGATTTGAAAAATTTAAGAAGTAATCTATAGGTATTGAAACCGTCTTAATTATGAAATGATTTATTTGGATAAGGATTAATACCAAGGTACAAATAAAGACCCTTTTCTAGCGGAGGCATTTCAATTATTTTTTTATAATAAAAGAACACTTATTGTGACATAACTATAATAGTTAGACATATGCTGTCGCGACATTTTTTGTAGATGATGACGTGTTCTACAAAATCGTAGTACATTATTTTGTTCTATCTTCAATAGTTTTCGCAGCGCACACGATGTAAGGTTTTTGTTTTCCACCTTGGGTTACATTATTGAAGTTTTAGTAAGGATCGCTGATTTTTTTGAAAATATAATATAGCCTATGTTACTCAGGGATAATGTAGCATTCTAATGTTGAAAGAATTTTTGAAATCGGACCAGTAGTTTTTGAGCCTATTCGTTACATACAAAAATACAAAAATACAAAAATACAAATGTTACCTCTTTATAATATTAGTGTAGATCAAATTCGGTCAATTCAATTATTTTTATGGTCTTATATATTTTTCATTCACAACTAGCTACCATCCGCGGCTTCACTCGCTTATTTGTAGTGATTACTATCATTAATATTTAAGGTACCTCTCGCTCGCACGTTTCGATACCCAAGCAACAATAGTTTGCTTTACTAGTTTTCGTACTTATGCCAACTTTAGAGTAGGAAAACTTGTATCGATCAAAATGATTTTTTTACTAAACTGTGCAATGTGATTGCTTACAAAATGGTTAATTTAGATTTTTCGAAAATGAGTTAAGTTATTTTATATCTTTCAACATGTCGAAATGTGCGAGCGAGAGGTACATTAGCTATTGTCTTCGACTTAAGGCGTTTCTTCTTTAATTAAAATTCAAGTTACGAGCTATAAAATTGTTCTTAGTTTCATCTCACAGTTTTAGGGCGTGATTTAGCCACATCCAAACATGGTAACTTTCGTATAGCAGTAGGATAAGATAGGAAGTAGCAGGTTCGAAGTCCTGAGATTAACCCTCCACCCCCTTCATTTGTAAGTTGTTAAGTAACAAAATATGTTTTTAATTTAATTTAATTGAAAATCTCCTGATCTTCATTAGAAGATTTTGGAGAGAGTCAGATTACACAGCATTGGATCATGTTTATTTGATTAAAACTAAAAGGACTACTTTGGAAATCAGTGTATTTTATTAAATAAACATCTTATATTTCCACAATGAAAAAGAAAGCATTTATTTGCAAACAAAATTACAATGAATACAAGTATTTACAAAAAGTACAAAATATTTGAGCTATCTGCAGACCGTTGCAAATGATCTAGAGATAGCTCAACTGATCCAAATCAGTGCCCAGGAAGCGTCCCCAAGACACTGGCTGCATTGCCACGCTGAATGCCAATTTTTCACAATTGAATTAAGTATTCAGTTTGCGCTTTTTTTAATTCAGGAATGAATACCAACCCAAAATGCATTGAAATAAAAATGGTATAAACAAGTTTTACAATTTCAACAAAGAAGGTTTATGGACCAACGCATATCTGTAGATGGCATATGGCGCAGGTTGGTAAATAAAAATGGCATTGTATTTTTATAATACTTAGCTGAAATATTAAAGATCGTATGAAAATCTACCTCTACTACAAGCTTCTGATATTTCTGATCTTGATTTTCTATCATTGAAATGTATAGGTACATTAAATGAGAGGAGTAGCTGTCAGCCCGCTCGATAGAGACCTAGTGGGAAACAGAATTTATCAACGTAGGCTAATTATTGTGCATTAATTATTGTGTATTAATTAATATAATACAACTCTACGTATTAATAATAAGCCAACTTCTTTGAAACGTTTAGTTCGCTCTTATAATACTAACGTCAATTTCATAGATATTACGACAAAGCGCCCTAGCATTAAAAAAAAATCTTAATTTTGAATAGTACCTACCTACTACATACTTAGCATAACATTTAAACTGTTTAAATAATCTGTGGTAAACGGTGTTGGTGTCACAATTGTATTTTACAAAAATAACGTAACTCCTGCACACTATTCTGTCTGAGAAAAATAACCTTTAGTTTACTTTATACCTTAGAATTAAACCTTACCTACCTTGAATTGATTAAAATCCTATGCCGTGCCGTCCATTGGTTTGTGCTGGCCCTAAATGCAAGTTCCCCTTTTGTCACTCGAGGCTATGAACTCGTGTCTGAGACGAGAGCGTACGTGACTACTGTGCGAGCAAGCTGATTTACTCGTGGGCACTTGAGATTTCATGAACCTGTCTGTAATGAAAAGTTTGCGCGCTGAGTTTTAGTTTCAAATGTATCAGCGATGCCATTTTTAGGCCTACTTTTTACTGTGATAAGTTAAATAAAGAATAGTGAAGATTGATAATAGAATTATTCGCTTTAACTACCTTTTAAATTCACGACTTCGATCCCCAGCCAAAGTAGATGTCTCCTCAATTTCTTATTACCAGGTTCTAACTTAAGATTCTTTGTTCTTGTCTGACAGGGTTAGGTCGTTGGTGTCCGTCTATATTTTTTAAGCCCCACAATTTGCAGTAATCATATTTACCATTATTATTACAACAAACATATTTAATGTAATTATTATCATCATTATTACATGTAATTCTGCAAATAAATATACTTTGACTTTGACTTTGAATCGATGTTCTATACGTGACCGGTTGCAAGCCCATTGCCGCTGTTAGAATTCTAACCCGTAGAGATTTGTATCTATTTTTTTTTGTCACAGGCTTATATTTTACTGTAGTTGTTATTCCATACGATATGATGCAGGTCCCTCTTTGTTAAGTTGTTTTCAATCTGCGTCCCTTAATAAAATAAACCAGGCCTCCAAACTACTCGAACCGTATCGAAAAACAGTATAATAGGATTGATAAACAGCCCATGAAAACCATTCACGATCAATTTTACTGCCTCTAGGATCGTTTGTGGGTTTGAATCGTCAATTTTATAGTTTACCGTTAACTGAACTATATCTTTGATACTGTGATACCTTTTTCTTTTTTTATTCTATTCGCTGATGGAACGAGCAGATGGCTAAACCAATTTAAAAGTGGTAACCATCACCTACAACAAAATATTGCCTCGCAAATCACGCACGATATGAACATGCCCTGCGTCCATCAACTTTTGGCATACGGATGCTAAGCCTCATGTGCCTGTAATTTCACTGGCAACCACACCCTTCAAATCAAAACACGGCAACGCCGCTTGGTGGCAGAAATAGGCTTGGTGGTAGAACTTTCCTGGACGAGTCCTTCACAAAGAGCTCTACTACTCTTGAAACATAGTTTTGGCATAGTAAGCAGCGATATTCGTTCTCGTTTAGTGGCACACTAACACTCGCAGACATATTACATATAATTATAGATAGAGCACAATACAAATTAAATATTCAGACACAAAAAAATATATATATTGTCCGACATTTTTGTACGACAAAGGCTTTGTAGCGTGGTGGACGGGGTGCGACTACACGCAGACGCCATTTTCGCATACACTAACAGATTTTTGACATATTTTCTATTACTGTCGATTTGATGTGGATCGTTTCTGGAACGACTGTTGTCTTAGACAAGTCAAAGACATAATTTAGAACTCAAAGATTCTAGATAAAATCTTACCATAGATCTTCAGTTCACCAGAAATGGTGATGATGGTTTTTGGGGATCCCAGTCGTATACCCAGTTATATAAATAACTTAAAGTAACAGTTATATAAATAACTTAAAGACTAGATGACCCGGTGTACTTCGTATCACCTATCCTCGCAATTTTTCCATATTTTCTCACATTCAACATTTCAATACCAAAATCAGCTAAAACGGCCCAGCCGTTCTCGACTTTTAGCGAGACAAACTAACAGCAATTGATTTTTATATACAACTAGCGACCCGCCCCGGCTTCGCACGGTTATTGTGGGTTATCCATAAGAGATTAAGCTTGTAATAAGCTTAAAAACCTTCCTCTTGAATCACTCTTTCTATAAAAAAAAACCGCATCAAAATGTGTTGCGTAGTTTTAAAGATTTAAGCATACAAAGCGACTTTGTTTTATACTACTTAACTGGATGGGGAGAGCCGAAGACCGGGCTCAGTGGCGTGCCATGGGAGAGACCTATGTCCAACAGTGGACTGCAATAGGTTGATGTTGATGATGAGTGAAGAGATTAGTGTGCCCTACAACACAGGCTACACAGGTTATTGACCAGTAGACTGTGGGTTATATCGGGTACACATGGATTTAGAATTCAGATTAGTTTCCAGTTGATCAAAGGCATCGATCAAAGGTCACTCCCGGATCTATCCAAAACTCATTACGCATGCCCGAAACCAGCGCAGAGTTGATTAATTTTTATCCAAAACCGTCGGAAGCAATCAGCTGTTTAATCATGCAACCACTCCTGTCCTATCCAATTTCGCTACACTCAACAATGGACCATTTCAAGTGACGTACCCACTGTTCAATTAAATTGGGGTAGTACAGCCACCGCGAAAATGTTTACCAATATTTTACAGAAAAGTTTTTTATTTTTGTTTAGTATTGGAATACTATTTTTGCATGAATGCTCTCTCGCTCTATTCCAACGTGTACGCGCGACAGTGCACAAGTGCTCAGCACATTATATAAAAAAAATAGTTTCTAGCCCTCTATTAACCCTTGTGGCAGTATAAAAGTGTGTTCATGTACTTAGCAAGTTATGATAATAAACTCAGTGAATTATAGTATTTTCGGTGTTTTCATCAAGAATCCCATACAATTTTATTTATTGTAACATTTGGTGATAAACAAGATAAGCAAGCAGATGGCCCACTTGATGCTAAGTGGTAACACAGCAAAGCCTCGAAAGTCAGGCACGATATGAACACCCTACGACGGACTGCCTTGCGTTCTTCAACTTGACGCATACTTAAAAAAACTGTTTAATAATAAAAGTTTGTTATCGTTCGATTGATCCGAACAGATACGAGCAACATCATTTTTTTGCTTTTTTCATTAATACCGTAAACTACTGCCATAATACTTTTTCATTGAATGTACTGTTTTGTAATGACAATTTTTTTTTTTTCATATTCTTATAAATAAATAAACTTAATCGAAAGCTTTTACCGTCGACTGTACAAGGCTCTTGTATGCATCGTATCTGTAGTGGGTACGTGTCTCCAAAGCATTTCAGACGGCGGTATTTTAGGTATTTCTACATTAAGCTTGTCTCTCCGGGACTAGGGTGCACTCTCATGGTAGTGCTATTAAATTCTGCACACAGCAATGGCAAAACAATGAAATGTAGCTAGATAGTCTGCTTAGCTTTTGTTTTCGCACATACACTCTCTTTTGTTTTAAGATTAGTCTGACTTGCTCCATCATAATGCACTACCTTTATTTAGATACAAGTTATTTAGATACTTTGTTTAAATACAATACAACACAATATCTTTATAAATTGTAGCCTATGTGTCATTCTGATGTATAAGCTATATTATTGTAAAGTTTCATTAAAATCCATCCAGTAGTTTTTACGTGAAATAGTAACAAACATCCATCCATCCGTTCATACTACAAACTTTCGCGTTTATAATATTAGTAAGGATCTAAAAATTCTTCAAAACAGTCTTTATTCAGTTCGTAATTATCATTTCGAAACTTCTTATAAAATTGGTGAATCCAGTTCAGTCCAGTTCCTCGCAACCAAAGTCTAGAAGAACAGGCAAGAAACTTTTGGCTTGGCTCCTAGTGTTTTATTGTATGATCCTTCTTACAATATTATGGTAGATAATTTTTAGGGTTCCGTACCCAAAGTGTAAAACGAGACCCTATTACTAAACACTCATCTGTCCGTCTGTCTGTCTGTCTGATGTCTGTCTGTCTGTCACCAGGCTGTATCTTATGAACCGTGATAGTTAGACAGTTGTAATTTTCACAGATGATGTATTTCTGTTGCCGCTATAACATTAATAGGTACTGAAAAACAGAATAAAATAAATATTTAAGTGGGCTCCCATACAACGAACGTGATTTTTTGCCGTTTTTATAGATAATGGTACGGAACCCTTCGTGCGCGAGTCCGACTCTCACTTGGCAGGTTTTTTAGTTTATGTAATGAGTTGAAGCTAATTAATCTCAAGCTTTTTATGTGATCATATCAGATATTTTATAGTAAGCTTTTGTAAATAGTTTTCTTAAAATGATTTTTTTGAACCAATCGATAACTGATACTTATCGCTTGGGACTTTGTTATAGAAGCGATATTATCCTCCATACATTTCCAGGAAGAAGAATTTTGGGAACGAAAACGCGAAAAAAAAAACAGCTGTTTCATACATTTTAGCCTGGTATGTATTGAACTTTTGTATGAAACAGCTGTTTTTTTTTTCGCGTTCACAGTGTTGGTTCCTTAGAAAAAGTTGTTCATATTGATGGGTACTTTAGCCCCCTGAAGTTTATATACACAACTTATGGAACACCTTGTATAAGCAAAGCTTATACTATGGGATCCTTTTTTCTGGTGGGCTGGTGGTGGTCAAACTGATTGTTAATCTAACAGAGCATGATGAAATAAGCTCTTAACATTTTAGTCTAGTAAAAATATCAGCAAGAATATAAACTAGCTCGCTGTTGAAAACTTCTATCTCCACACTACTTTCATCGCTAAAATAATCTTTCGGAAGCAAGTACGGATGTACGGAGCGTGCGTCGAGAAGTGGCACATCAGATCACACAATAGGCTTTGTGACTTGAATGTGTAATGCATAGGGATGTAGCCGCTGCATACGGGAAAAATTGAATAGGTACTGTAATTTCAACCTTGTCTCCATATTCTAAGGGTATAATTTGTTTTTGACTGTTACAAAGAAAATAATTTCATAGGTTTAAAGTTCATCATCATCTTCCTGCCCTTAACCCACGCTGCATGGGGTCGGCACAGGTTTTCTTCTTCAACTCTCCTCTATCATTCGTCATCTCGGTGCTCATTCCTTTCTTACTCATGTCATCTTTCACACAGTCCATGCACCTTTTCTTTGGCCTACCTCTCTTTCTGAAACCATCCAAATCCATACCTAACACTCTTCTCGTAATATGACTTTCTTCTAGTTGATGACACTAAATTCTTTCATCTGAAAACACCAACCAATTATAAAATACTTGCAATGCAAAGCGTTTATAATAATATCTTAGCTCAAGAGTTTACCTCATAATGCATAACTACTTGGTGCACAAAACCTGTTAGAAAAGCAACAGTGTTTTTTTATAAAAAAAAAAGTATGTTCGATATTAATTATAGCGTCAAACAATTTTTCGCTCGCGCATTTCAACATTTTTGAAGTTAAAAAGTCACTGAATATTATGTTATGTGGTGTCGATTATGTTGTTGCATTAATTAAACAATACAATACAATACAATACAATACAAAATAATTTATTCATGCCACACATAAACAGCGCTTTATCTCGGCCCTCGTTTTTTAGACTTAAGTTTATTTGATACAAATTTAGTAATTTCAGTTGCTTAGCTGTCACAACAGAATCTGCACCCAGAATTAAATTTGTTTTCTGTCATTTTGGAAGCAACACAGTTTTTTAATTTCAATTGTTTTTATAATGTTATTTTGAGAGTAATTTCGGTGGTTTTCTAACCAACATTAGGTACTTGAGGTCTTACCACAAAGTGTAATCATTTGGCATGAAAATGTGAAGGTAATAATTGATATGCTGATTTGAACGAAAATGTTTGAAAATTTTGAAGGAACATTTTTTCAAACATTGACGACTGACTTGACTAAAAATTATTTAAACTATATCCTTGACACTGGCAACATTGTCTGTCGAATCCGGACAGGTGCCAAAAACGGAGCGTAGAAGAAGGGCCGACTTGACTTTGAATTTACTTGACTAAAACGTATTCAATACAAATCACTTGCCATAGGCAAAGATTGTCTGTCGAATCCGGTCAGGTGCCATAAACGGAACGTAGAAGAAGAGCCGACTTGACTATGAATTGACTTTACTAAAAAGTATTCAATACAAATCACTTGCCATAGGCAAGATTGTCTGTCGAATCCGGACAGGTGCCACAAACGGAGTGTAGAAGGAGGGCCGACTTGACTATGAATTGACTTTACTAAAAAGTATTCAATACAAATCACTTGCCATAGGCAAGATTGTCTGTCGAATCCGGACAGGTGCCACAAACGGAGTGTAGAAGGAGGGCCGACTTGACTATGAATTGACTTTACTAAAAAGTATTCAATACAAATCACTTACCACAGGCAAGATTGTCTGTCGAATCCGGACAGGTGCCATAAACGGAGCGTAGAAGAAAGGCCGACTTGACTATGAATTTACTTGACTAAAAAGTATTCAATACAAATCACTTGACACTGGCAAGATTGTCTTTTGAATGACGGACAGGAGCCATAAACGGAGAGAAGAAGAAGAAGAATCAGCACTATTTGATTATCTGTTTCATAAGCTTCGCGTGAACCACACGGTGCGGCAAATACTTAGCCAGGGACCTAATTGGCCTAACATATTTATGTAATTTATTCTACGTATAATTTCTCTTGGTCAATAAATAGCTTTTCTTTCTTCTTTCTTTCTTTCTTTATAAACGAAATGTCGGCCACGGATGGTTGACAACCCTATTGCAATGTTCTACATGCATTGAGTGGCGCTGCCGTATGCTACTATAGTAGGTACCTTTTATGCGGTTTGATGAAAACGTTAACGCAAAACATGAAGAAGCATGTAGCTAGTAGAAAGATGAATGGCTCGCTTTAAACATTTAGAAAGGTCTACTTTAATAAGCTTTTGACGGGGTAAGTACACGGGCACTGAATTTTTATAAGAAACTCGTGGTGTGCATTTTCAAATTACTGACCTAATTCTGTGTATTTTAAGTATAACTTACCACCACGCCTTTTTCTGCCGCCAAGCAGCGTTGCTGTGTTTCAGTTTGAAGAGTGTGGTTGCCGGTGTAATTACAGGCACATGAGGCTTAACATCTGTGTGCCTCAAGTGGATGGACGCAGGGCAGTGCATCGTAGGGCACGTTACTATCATGCGTGACTTACGAGGCAATGCTTTGTTATAGGTGATGGTTACCACTTAACATCAGGTGGGCCATCTGCTTGTTCCATCAGCTAGAAGTATCATAAAGTAGTATAAAAAAAAATTGAGCGTGTACCGGCTCGTTTCAAGATCGATTCAAGATAGAAGAAATGTTTTACAAAATACAAAATAATTTATAAAAAATAAAAGAAAATACATTAAAAGTAAGTAAGTGACATAAATTGGCCGTCACTCAGCATAAATTCTATAGCAGCATACGCTACTATAACGCTGGTCTTCCGTGACACCAGTACGCGACAACGCAGCAACTGCGACACCCATATCATCGTTACAGTTACAGTAAATAAAAATAATATTCTAATTAAAAACTGTTGTAACAATAAAACATAATATCAGAATAAAATATTTATTAAAAAACATAATATCAAAAATCTTTAATGATTTCTGTCACATATTAACTCATGTGAAAGACGCTCGATTAATCTAATATAATAAAAATACTTATTATATATTTTTATTAAATACTTTTATGCAAATACTTTTATAGTCTTATTCATATTGTTCGCTGAAAGCCCCAGTAGCTTATCTGACCGATAAATCTGTTGCTGTCTCTTTTCATTGGCATGAAAGTGACAGTGACAAGTATACTGTATAGAGCCGCTTAAAAAAATGGCAGAGAACATGAATAAGGGCTTTATTATATACTAGCGGCCTGTCCCAGCTTCGCATGGGTGGTCATAAATTTTTTGAACATTTTAGGATAAACTTAAACCGTGGGTTCGAGCCTCGCGTCTACTTATTTCATACATTTGCACGCGCTTCTCCTTGAGTGAGTGAAATCGCACCCCGCGCGAGACCCGTGGATCCGTTAACATTTTTAATTTCGTCATATCTTTTGAATGGAATGTCCGATTTGAAAAATTTAAGAAGTAATCTATAGGTATTGAAACCGTCTTAATTATGAAATGATTTATTTGGATAAGGATTTATACCAAGGTACAAATAAAGACCCTTTTCTAGCGGAGGCATTTCAATTATTTTTTTATAATAAAAGAACACTTATTGTGACATAACTATAATAGTTAGACATATGCTGTCGCGACATTTTTTGTAGATGATAACGTGTTCTACAAAATCGTAGTACATTATTTTGTTCTATCTTCAATAGTTTTCGCAGCGCACGCGATGTAAGGTTTTTTGTTTTCCACCTTGGGTTACATTATTGAAGTTTTAGTAAGGATCCCTGATTATTTTGAAAATATAATATAGCCTATGTTACTCAGGGATAATGTAGCATTCTAATGGTGAAAGAATTTTTGAAATCGGACCAGTAGTTTTTGAGCCTATTCGTTACATACAAAAATACAAAAATACAAAAATACAAAGTTTACCTCTTTATAATATTAGTGTAGATGTAGATATGTATTAAAGAAATTATTATAAGAATACATATCCTACTAATATTATAAACGCGAAAGTTTGTAAGTATGGATGGATGGATGGATGGATGTTTGTTACTCTTTCACGTAAAAACTACTGAATGGACTTTTAAAACTTTACAATAGTATATAGCTTATACATCAGAATAACACATAGGCTACATTTTATAAAGATATTTTGTGAATTGTCCAAAATATGACGATAAGTGTCAAGTAAGTAGGGAAAAATCTACCACCCGCGAGCTATTCTGGCGTGCGCTGCCAAAACCGCTAGTCACACATATGTACTACGCCACGCTAATATAAGCTACTCGAAATACTAATCCTGCGCAGACGAAGTCGCGGACACCAGCTAGTACATAATAAGGCCTTTATAATAGCACTCAGACAGAGAACAAACAATGATGGGTTGCTCAGTAGCGTTCAGTTTACTAACATGTATAACTATAATATTTATATATTTAATGTACCATAGTAAAAACGTCTGAGATTATAATAATAGCATTTAGTTTTGAGTCAGGCGCTTTGCCATATTCAGTATCAGTATTTTTGTTTTGATATTTATACTGAAAGTAATCATTTTTCCGGTTATATTTTACTATCACTAGGAAGTACAATTAACGTACATTTGTTTAGCGATCAGTATGAATCATATCCAACCGTTTAAAACCGTGTACAACGTGGCGCGGCTGGGAAGCATGGCTTTCCAGCCGCGCCACCTAATATGTCAAATATCTCATGAACCCTTAAAGTACATTTTTTTTTCTTGGTAGTACAATTACGTACATTTCTTGCACATTTGTTTGGACTAACTCATATTGAAATTGGAGCCGTGGCGCGGCCACGAAGTATCACACGATTTTCGGGCTATGATAAAAATATGGCGGCTCCATATATTTCTATTAAAACATTGTCCTAGAGATATGAAATGAAGTGCATCTACTGTAATTCCAGGGCATCAACACTGCATCAAACCTAGATGAACAGGCTCATTACTACTCTGCTATCTCTATTGCTTGTTCTTTAGTAATAGCCCCGGTCGCCTAATGCAGCTGAGTTCTATGGGATCACGTATTGGAACAGGTTCATTTTACTACTCTGCTAACGCTATTGGTTGTTCTTTAGGGGCTGACAACTATCAAACAACTTCTCGCTCGTACGTTTCGACATGTTGAAAGATATAAAATCACTAAACTCATTTTCGAAAAATCGCAATCAACCATTTTGTGTGCAATCACATTGCACACAGTTTAGTAAAATTTCATTTTGATCGATACAAGTTTTCCTACTTAAAAGTTTGCCTTTGTACGAAAACTAGTAAAGCAAACTTTTGAGTAGGAAAACATATAACGATCAAAATGAAATTTTTACTAAACTGTGTGCAATGTGATTGCACACAAGATGGTTGATTGCGATTTTTCGAAAATGAGTTTAGTGATTTTATATTTTTCAACATGTCGAAACGTGCGAGCGAGAGTCACATTAGCTCTTGTCTTCGCCTTAAGTAATAGCCCGGTCGTCTTTTGTTCGAATTCTATGGCATCACGTATTAAGATGCACTCCACTTTAGACCGCTTAGAAATGCATAACCCGCTGAGGAATGCGAGTACTGTACCAGGCCATCATTTATGAAGACGAGACCTTTACGAGCCCTTTAATTTAGTAATAGTACCTATTATTTATTCTGTGACATTCGTGACCACCTTCCAAGCAAAGAGTCGTGAATTTTAACCTCAATGTTTTTTTTTTAGTTTTAAAGTTTGTGTGTGCGACGTGAGTGTACAGGAGCACAGTCTAGTGGAAATGGCCCCATTTTCTGATCATGAGGTCGTAGGTTTGAATCCAGTCGGGCGCCAATGAATTTATCTTTTCGTAAAAATTTATGCGCAATGTCAGTGCTCCTAAACGGTGAAGGAAAACATCGTCAGGAAACCAGTTAGTATACTAGCATCGGCGATGGGCTTGCAACCATTCACTGTCATTGTCACTGTCACGTAAAGAAAACCAAGTAGGTACTGCTAAATGTGGGTATGTGCCAAAATGTTGACAGCCTTCACAGCTCAGTTGGTAGTAGATCTGCCTTCTGCGCCGTAGGCCGTGGTTTCGATTCCCACCGAGAACAAACATTTGTGTGGTGAATATAGGTGTTTGTTCTCTGTCTGGGTGTTATTATATATTATAAGTAGGTATTTACAAAAAAAAAGGTTTTAAGTATTATATCAACTATCTGGTTCCCATATTACAAGCTTTGCTTAGTTTGGGGCTAGATAGTGATGTGTGTAAAGTCCACCAATATATTTATATTAATGTAATATTTGGAAGAAACTAGCATTGTTACTTGGTACTAGAAGATCTAAAGATATACTCGTATATAGATAATCTACCTTATCCATGCTTCTGTATATTTTTCTTTCCTTTTCCCGTCAACAACCACGAAATATAACCACAAGTCTATAACTCAACTCGATAGATACAGTTGCAATAAAGAAAATGGAATAATCTAAAAATCCTCGCCTCGTTCCGTTGAAATAATGTAAGAGCGAAATTCAATTTCAGGTGTCGCCGACGATAAAGATTTTGCATAAATCAATGACTTTCAATATTAGCGTTTAAGCCCCATCCTAATGTTCCATGGGATCTCTATTCTCAATTTAAATGACTTATTCTATTACCCCTGCGTGTGGCCGATCGAGTACCCCTACCATTGATTTCTGACGCTATCGCATCAAACCCCCATGATTTAAAAACTTTGACGTTACTTACTACTTGGTACTTGGTGAGCGGACTGGTTTCCGCAAGTAGGCCGCTGGTGGGCCCTTTTTGCGTGCCGGGTGGTGGTTGCTAGTTCAGCCACCCTATGTCCTCTAGGAAGGCCAGCAGCTCGCTTATGCTGGTGCAGGCTTCCCTAGGCGTCTTCGGTGTTCCAAGATAGAGTGCTCGTTGAGGCGCCACACTGCTGCACTCAAGGAGTACATGTGCTGCTGTTTCCTCTGTGTTTAGGCATGCTCTGCATAGTGGACTGTCTGTAACACCCAGTGTAAAAAGGTGTGATTTTAGTGATTGTATTAGTAGTGTTGTTTAACTTTGACGTTTAAATAATGCTTTAAATTAGCGCTGTTTCTGTTTACCATTACGCATTGGTAAGGGATGGCAATAGTTTGAGCATAGTTTATCGTTTGACATATTTATTGTAATAAGGCCGTTAGAGGCCTAAAGGCGGTCTGAAAAATTCCGCCAAAGTTGGCCTAGCTCATCAGAAGTTACTTTTAATATGAATATTCATTAATAATATGCAGGCGACAATGTAATAGTATAATTACAGGCACATCAGGTTCTGCTCCAACGTCGACTACGTAGTCACTCACTATCCTAGGGTTTTTTTGTATGATCCTTGTTACAATAGTGCTGTGTGGAATGTCCACCAATTTGTATATTATTTATTACTAGCGACCCGCCCCGGCTTCGTACGGTCATTGTGGGTTATCCCTAAGAGATTATGCTTGTATTATGCATACAAACCTTCCTCTTGAATCATTCTTTCTATAAAAAAAAACGCAACAAAATCCGTTGCGTAGTTTTAAGATTTAAGCATACATAGGGATATAGGGACAGAGAAAGCGACTTTGTTTTATACTATGTAGTGATTATTATATAATAAAATAATGAAGCTGATTAAAAACCCTTTTAAATGAGCCCTAATACCTAGACTGGATTATCCATTAGGCAACTGCCTAGGAGTCCTGCATAGCAAGCATCCGAGCAACGAGAAAAAAAAGAAAATATTTCAGCAAGTGAACATTTTATTTGAAGATTTGTATCCTCAATGACAATGAGAATATTATTGCCTCTTTTTTATGTGTCATTGTCAAATTTAAAACATGGTTAATCATGTCCTGTCTGATACTTTTTTTAAGAATATCTTATTTTATGACAATACAAGCTGGTGCCCGCGACTTCGTCTGCGCACGATTAGTCACACAATATCTTTATAAATTGTAGCCTATGTGTTATTCTGATGTATAAGCTATATTATTGTAAAGTTTCATTAAAATCCATTCTGTAGTTTTTACGTGAAAGAGTAACAAACATCCATACTTACAAACTTTCGCGTTTATAATATTAGTAGGATTGAGTCGTCAGCGTCAAAATCTTGTGCTAAGTGAACGAAAAACCATCAACATAAATTATTATTGAGAATTGATAATAAAATTTTAGTAGATTCTCGTTACTTGGTTTGTTATTTTCTATTAAAACGGGACGTTTTGCGTGATTGGTAAGGGTCTGTTAAAATTTATAAGGGTATCTTACAAAAACATAGTACAGCCTACGTTGTATATACAATGAAGGTAAATTTTACTTATCAAAATCATAACGGTTTTTTTCTTATTTATGTTCATACAAAAACAAAGGCTTTTCATTTTTGTATCTACAATATCGTCATCATTAGCTGGAAGTCTGTACATTTCAAGGAATAACTATTCTAAGCCTGTCTCTCTTGTCGCGTCACTAGTTTGGAAAGTGAAAGGATTTCAAGTGTGCCTCAAGAGGCTCCTTTCGAGCACTTGACACATGTTATAGAACTTTTTAGGTTCTACGACATGTCGATTTCCTCACGATGTTTTCTATCATTGTTTGAGAGCACCTACTGGCATTGTGCACATAAATTTGTGAACAGAAAAACTCATTGGTGCACGACCGGTTTCGAACCCACGACCTTAGGATCGGAAAGCGGGGCCGATACCACTAGACCACCAGTGATCTTCCACTTTTATCAACATTTATAATTAATCCTCTCTATATCGTCGCTCCATCTTTTGTATCGTCTCATATTCATAGACTATGATGGATATAATAGTCGTATGTATTTCGTAGTAGTCAAAGTCATCTGCGATTTTGTCAATTGGGTACCAATTTGTTGATTTTTTTACCATCGCTCATCCACAATTCTTTTACTTGTTTTAAGATTAATAGAGTTCTTTGTGAGTTAAATTAAATGTGAATGAAGTAGATTAAAAAAAAACTTGTCTAAACCATTTCTTTCATCATTAGTTTTAACACACACTAGGTGATGGAACGAGTATGTAAATTTCTCACCTGGATTATCATTACTATTATTGATAATTTTTGGATTATTAGGTACCTATAATTTTATATGCATTATTTATCGGACTGCTATTCTTATACGATTATCCATAGTATAGTGAAAAACTTTTATTGGCTCAAATTCTTACTGCATTCGCGGGCGGTGTTGCCGTGTGCTTGTGATTGCTAAACTTTTTTATATGAAAACTAAAAAATAAGGTGAATAAAGATTTATTCCTCATTCTCAGACTTCGCAAAACACTCATTTCTCGAACTTCTTTCACCGTATGTTTTTTGCCGAGCCCGGAAACAGACGGTTCACTCCCAATAACGTGTCGGAAGTTCGGAATCTCCGAGTTTCCGATTAGTTCGGCTCTAATTCGAACTTTGTTTTGAGCAAAAACACGCTGCAAGTGTTCGCAAACTGGGAGTGAACTTGCTTGTTTCATAAGTTTCTTGCGAAGCGTTTAGGTTTGTTTATGATAGAGATTTTGGTTCGGCTTTGAGAGGTTGGCGTTTCTGGTTCAAATTATCGTGCAGCGTTTACGGTGAAATTGAGATAGTTGCGGAACTAAGCCCGTAATTTCATGTTTTTATTAGTATTATAGTGTTTATATAACCTATTCTTAAGGAAATCTTAAAGATTTTATGATGTGCCACTTATTTGCGAGGCAGTGCTGTTGTTATAGGTTTTATTTTTCCATCAATAACAACTAGTAGTTCGCCCCGAACCACAGATAACAGAATATTACATGTCGCGTTAAACTCTCGCTGCAGGCTCGGTCATAAGTTATCGGAACGAGACAGCAATATTCCTCTCTCTCTCTCTCTCTCTCGCACTTAGGAGAACGGACGATCCTTTTGCTTAAGCGTGTGTTAAGATGATTTATGACCGAATTTGCAGCGGGAGTTTAACGCGACTATAGGTTGAGCACTGACCAAGTTTGTAGCGAGAGTTTAACGCGACTATAATACCAAACACTATGTTTGGCCTCTGCCTACTTACCTACTTAGGGTTACCAAGATTAAGCTTAATTAGGCTATTTGTTGAAGAGTTCCGTTGAACAGACTCTGGCTCCATAGTCACTCCATAGTCATAAACACTTGACACTCGACACTCGACACTCGACACTCGACACTCGACACTCGACACTCGACACTCGGCACTCGACACTCGACACTCGACACTTTACACTCGACACTCGTCACTACACTGGACACTCTACACTCGACACTCGACACTCGACACTCGACACTCGACACTTGACACTTGACTCGGTTAGGTTAAATCCTATAATTTTCATCAAAAAGTTGTCTGGTATCTTTCCAGACACTTACTTTTTAGAGACAAGACCGCCGATTGTACAATTGCTATAATTATTTTGTTAGTTTTACAATAAATAATTTTCATTTCGTTCATTTATTCATTCTTTATTAAATCAGTGTAGTTAAAAACTAACTAAGTGATTTAAATGAAAACTTGGCTAATCGGTGTCATCGCTTGTTTGTTCGCCGTACATTAATAAGGCGGTAACTAGATAAATTATTGGTAAAACTTTTCCCATTTCCCGGTTTCACCAAGGGCGGTATTGTCAGCCAATGGCACACGAAATTGGGCTTCAGTGAGAAGTAATCTGTATGTTTATGGCATAAGATTCAATTTGGGTTGACTCGAAAAGCTGACATTATTATTAACCCTTAAGGTGATAGGTTCTTTTCTTATCACACGGAATGAAAATGTCACATAACGCTTAATTTTGTATAAAATTTATAACGCTTATAAGGTCGTGGGCTCGAATCGTGCACCAATTATTTTATCCTTTCAAGAAAAATAAATAAATATCGGTGGACATTCCACACAGCACTATCTCGCCCCAAACTAAGCCAAATCTTTTGATATGGGAACCAGATAGCTGATATACTACTCATATACTTTTTTTTTGTAAATACATACTTATAAAATTATATAGCACCCAGACAGAGAACAAACATCTATGTTCATCACATAAATGTTTGTTCTCGGTGGGGGTCGAACCCACAGCCTACGGCACAGAAGGCAGAACTACTACCAACTGAGCTGTGAAGGCTGTCAAAAATATGTGCGCAATGACAGAACTCTCAAACGGTGAAGGAAAACATCATATGGAAACCATTTAGTATTCTGACAGTAGCGATGGGCTTGCAACGTGTCACCTATGGTATACCAACTTCTGAAAAATGAGGGTTTATGACGAATGTTTTTTTTTATACAGCTAGCTGATGGAACAAGCAGATAAGCCCACCAGATTTTAAGTGGTAACCATCCCCTATAAAAAAGCATTGCCTCGTAAGTCACGCACGATAAGAGCGTGCCCTACGATGCACTGCCCTGCGTTCATCAATTCGAGGCATACAGATGTTAAGCCATGTGCCTGTAATTACTGCAACCACACTCTTCAAACCGAAACACAGCAACGCTGCTTGGCGGCAGATAAAGGCGTGGTGGTAGAACTTCCCCGGACGAGCCCTTCACAAAGAGCTCTACTACACTTGCTAATCTAATAGCCTATTATGCTGATCCAGAATATGAACCATATTTGTTTTCTTCATTCCTAGCGTTATGGCGTGATTGAGTCACAAACATATCAACAACCAAACATCGTAATCGTAACTTTCGCATTCATACATGCGACAGCCTTCACAGCTCATTGGTAGTAGCTATGCCTTCTGCGCCATAGGCCGTGGGTTCGATCCCCACCGAGAACAAACATTTGTGTGATGAACATAGATGTTTGTTCTCTGTCTGGGTGTTATATAATATTATAAGTATGCATATAAAAAAAAAGTATATGTATTATATCAGCTGTCTGGTTCCCATATTACAAGCTTTGGCTTAGTTTGGGGCTAGATTATAGAGCTGTGTGGAAAGTCCACCGTAATTTAAAAAAAAATTATATTACTCAATCGTAACTTTCGCATGTGGGATAGGAAATTTCAGTGAAAGTTTAATAGGATCTACTATTAATTCTATGTTATTGTTTGTAAGTCCCTCTTATTCCGCTACATTACCTCTATTACCCCCTAGATAGCTATTAATGTTAGCGACCATTATTAGGGTAATTAATAATTATTATTATTCATCTACGATCTGAAGAAATGTATTTTGCGTTTTTTCGGAAGGGTCATTCAACACAACCCTAAACTAAGCAAAGATTTAAGAGTAGAAGAACTCTTCGGGAAGGGCTCGTCCGGGAAAGTACCACCATGCCTTTTTCTACCACCGAGCAGCGTTGCTGTGTTTCGGTTTGAAGAGTGTGGTTGCCGGTGAAACTACAGGCACATGACTTATCATGCCTCAGTTGATGGACGCAGAGCAGTGTGTCGTAGGGCACGTTTCTATCGTGCGTGACTTACGGGGCAATGTTTTGTTATAGGTGGTGCTACATCACCCTGATGGTTACCACTTAACACCAGGTGGGTATCTGCTTGTTCCATCAGCACGTAGTATAGAAAAAAAAGTTTTTCTATGGGAAATCTTTTTTTTTTGTAGTCAATACCTACTCTTAATTTTTAGGTTATAATAACCTTATAACACCCAAAGGACGAAAAAAAAACGGAAGTACTTTTACTTGACGGATAGCGTTACTATGAGATGGTCAAATAGGCATTTATAGGTTCACGTAGGTACATAAGTTAATAAACAAACAATACTTTTAAAGAAAAGCAGGAGTCACACATCTCAATTATAAAATTTGTTATTCAAATAAATATTTATACATTTGAATACTCACTTGTATTATAAATAAAACTAATAAACGAAACTGAAGTCCCTCAAAAGACTTTCAAAGAGAGCATCGAATTAATTTGCTGTTTTTCTTTCAGATGAGGTTTGAGATGAGATCAACAATATTCAAGGCTTCTCCCCAAAACATTTGAAGCAATGAAAACAAAAGCCGCATAAAATATGGACAAGAACAAGAAAAAAAACCACTCTAATGGAAAATTCAAGAAAGCCAAAACCGAGAACTACAGAATTGACGATGAGATCACCACGAGCTGTTGTTTCTGTATCAAAACTAAGAAGAATAAAAAGAAAAGTTTGATCGCAGGCTGTATTACCAATCTAGGAATTTTCGTACTGCTCTTAGCCTACACTTTACTCGGAGCGTTCATATTCCTAGCCATAGAAGGTACTGCTGCTAAAGTGCAACAGAAAACCCTGGCAACAACATCGTACCACGCTAGCGAGAAGGTGGTTCCACTATCCAAAATCAATGGAAGTATATCGCAGGCGAGTGCAGAGCTCCGGTCACAGACAGTTGAAAGTATTTGGGAGATCACAGTATCCCTCAATATATTATACAAAGAGAACTGGACGAGGCTAGCTGCCCAAGAGATTGCGAGATTTCAGGAGAAGTTGGTCGCAAGGGTGGCGGCGGATGTGTCAGCTCAGTATGGAGCTAGGGCCTTGGAGTCAGCACCGGCACTCGTTTTGGATGAGTATGAGTGGACCTTTGCTAAAGCGTTCTTGTACTCTTTGACTGTACTCACTACTATCGGTAAGTTTTTGTTGTTATCAATTATGCTGAATGTCACTCAATATTTTAACGCCTATAAGGCGTACCTTCTGTCGGCTTTCTTTGTTTTTCTTTATTTCATTCGTTCTTTATTAACTGTACTTTATTTCATTCGTTTTTCTGTTCATGAACTTTAGTAACTTTAGGTTTTTACCTTTCTCAAACTAATAAGGATACAATAAAAATATATTTACTGAATGGTTACCGAAATTAATTAGTCACCAAGCAGATTTATCGTACATTGACTAAAATTTATTTTTATTTCTAGGGTATGGCAGTGTGGCTCCCAAAACAGCTATAGGCAAAGCTGTAACAATAGGCTACGCAATGATAGGGATTCCACTTACTCTTCTATACCTATCTGTAGTTGGAGCTTTGTTATCAAGGCTAGCCAGGAGTGTGTTCAGCCGAGCCCTCTGCTGCTGTCTTTGCACAAAATGTGGCTACTGCTGCTTAGATGAAAGAACGATGTCCAGCAAAGAACATAAGGAAAAGGTCAGAAGGCAAGACGACTTTAGAACCCAAACGCTTCATCTACAAGAGCCCTACTACGTGAGATCTCCGTCTGGAACGATCATCTCAGCGTCCCAAGCACACGGCGTTAGCACCTCTGTCAAAGATAAGTCACAAAGCCTTAACTTCTTACGAGACTGTGACTCTATGAGCTGCACCGATACTGACTCAAAAATGTCCTTACGGGGCTTATCAATACTGGCCCCAATTTTTTTGTGCCTAGCTGCTATTTTCGTTTACATCTTCTTTGGAGCGTTGGTGTTATATCAACTGGAAGGTTGGAGTCCGATAGATGGTGTCTACTTCTGCTTTATGAGTCTCAGTACGATTGGTTTTGGACATTTAGCTCCAGGCGCGACGCAGAACAACGGTGCTTCATCAGGGACTATCTGGTTTTGTTCCATTTACATCATGACTGGACTAGCCCTCACTGCCATGTGTTTCAACGTTCTGCACGATGAGATTGTCCACCGTCTGAGGCATCACGAGAAGGTCTTGAAATCCAACCAAAAGGTGATGACGTCAGAGTTTTTACATAGATCTTGACGAGACGATAGCGGCAACTTGACCGACGAGACAATGATCCACTCTGAAGGGGAATCGTTGCCGGAAGTTCTCAATCACGTGTCAGGTTCCAGGTTCGAAGGCGGAGCTATACGTAGGTCTGTGTACACAGTAAGAGAAGAGAAAGAACCAGATAGAGTGACCCCCATGTAACTAGACTTTGTATTGTTTCCGAGCTCAATAGTGCCAAAGTGTTTATAAACTGTAGATACTCGTATTCTATTCGGTGGTGTTTTTGTAAGGGACGATCACCTTCACTATCGAAAAAAGTTGAATACAAAAGAATATGAATCCTATTTCTAGGGCTTTAAACCCCATTTTGCGTTAACGTATCTTTTATTGGTGGTTGACATTGGGTATGAATCCTACAAAAGTTTTATTTCCTACCCTATAGTTGTGATTAAGATAATAGGTATTACGTTCATGCCAACTTGTAATAATGAAATGACTGACCATAATGGAGTTAATTACTTTATTTAGGGTACATTAGGTTCCTTTAGGTTACTTTAAGTCATATGTAACCTTAAACTGCATTGAGTGTATAAACTTAAATAGGATTATTATAGAAATTTGTGTTGAATATTACATTTATTCATCGTTTGGAAAAAAATAAACTTTAAGAAAAAAATAAAGCTTTGGTTTTCTAAGAATTGGCTGGCTAGGTTGATGTTGACCCCGATTGTGTTCAAGCAAGTCACTCATCTTTCATTGCTAGTTTTGCAGACTGCACCCGCATCTACCTTTTGTATACAAAGCTGATGGAACAAGCAGATGGCCCACCTGATATTAAGTAGTAACCATCACCTATAACAAAGCATTGCCTCGTAAGTCACGCACGATAGGAACGTGCCATACGATGCACTGCCCTGCGTCCATCAACTTGAGGCATACAGATGTTAAGCCTCATGTGCCTGTAATTACACCGGCAACCACACTCTTCAAACCGAAACACAGCAACGCTGCTTTGCGGCAGAAAAAGGCGTGGTGGTAGTACTTCCCCGGACGCCGTTCGCTCTTCACAACGAGCTCTACCTACTTACCACCACCAACTTCCATCAATGCTGAGTAAAGATGCATTATGACGCAATTATTTTCGGATTTGGGGCTACTGCATTTTTATGCCCATCTAGTATTTTGATACCTGGTTTCGATATATAATTATCTTTTCAAAGTTTTTTTTTAAATCGGGCCACACGTATACATCAAACATTAAACATCTTACCTTTTGAATTAATCTATCTTATTAAGGCGAAGATAGCTCTAGATTTCTCGCTCGCACATTTAAAATTTTTAAAAGAAATATCATCACTGAAATTATTTATGAATAATCGCAATCAACCAAGTTGTTCAATAACATTGCACATTGTTATAACAGTTCAGTATATATATAATTTTGATCTAAAAAAAAATTAATAAATGTGAGAGCGAGAATTAATTCGATAAAAAACCACACTTTTAGAAAATCAAAGCTTAACGACCCTTACGACAGTGCAAGATAATTTCAAAACTCAATAAATTTTGTGTATAATTGACGATAGACGATGATTCGTTTTCTGGCATTTTGGGAAGCAACATAGCTTCATTTTAATTGTTTTTCTTGTGTTATTTTGAGTTGTGTTGTGAAATTTCGGTGGTATTTTAACCAACATTACTTGAGGTCTTAGCACAAAGTGGAAGCATTTGGAATGACACTTTCATTCCATTATGTGATATCCTGATTTGACTGAAAATGTTTCGAATGTTTTATAGAACCATTTTCTTCAAAACAAATGACAGCCGACTTGACTATGGACTGACTTGACTAAAAAGTATTCATTCAATACAAATCACTTGACACTGGCAAGATTGTCTGTCGAATGACTGACAGGAGCCATAAATGGAGAAAAGAAGACGATAGACGATAGTTCAGTAAAATTCGCTGTCAGATTTCTTTGAATGAGTTTGTTTTTCACACACACAATGGCAAGGTTAGTACCACAGGTTAGTACTATGTTAGTATAACAATGTATAAATAGAAGTAGAAAAAAACACCTGTATTTAAATACAAAAGGTTGAATGTTGTGAAACAACAAACACAGATGTATCTCTTTCAGTTTCATTGCCGTATGATGCGTTTCTTGAATAATTTAAAGTATAGACTTGTGCAAGGGATAATTGGATTTTTTATAGGTACGGAATTATTTTGTACGATTACGTTCGGTATGTGTAAAATACAATTTTGTAATAGAAAAATAATAATAAATTAATTGAATTTATTTCGTTTTATTGAAACCTGGGGTTTTGGAGGCATTGTTTGTTTCGAAATTTCGCAGCGTAGGATGCCCGTCCACCCGATAGACTGTGGATGAGATTCAAAACCTTTCATCCTAGAAATGTAGGGGAAAATAAGATGTATGTAATAGTCCCAAATGACCTAGAAGTTGATTACAAATGATTTTTTTAAGAGTAGTAGAGCTCTTTGTGAAGGGCTCGTCCGGGGAAGTACTACCACCACGCCATTTTTTGCCACCAAGCAGCGTTGCTGTGTTTCGGTTTGAAGAGTGTGGTTGCTGGTGTAATTACAGACACATGCGGCTTAACATCTGTATGCCTCAAGTTGATGGACGCAGGGCAGTGCATCGTAGGGCAAGTTCCTATCTTGCGTGACTTACGAGGTAATGCTTTGTTATAGGTGATAGTTACCACTTAACATCAGGTAGGCCATCTGCTTGTTCCATCAGCTAGTTGTATAAAAAAAAAATATATTATGTAGTTTTATGCCACGGGATGCACGACGATCGCGAGGCAGACCACCAGCCCGTTGGTCGGATGACATCGGAGTGGTCGGACCACAATGGATACGACTGACGCAGGACCGAAAATAATGGCATAATAGAGGGGAGACCTATACCCAGCAGTGGTTAAATAGATAGATAGAAGCAATTTTATAACTTCAAATATTTTGAAATGTGCTAGCGAGAAGTGGTTTGACGGGTGTATTCGTCCGTCAAATACTTAAATAAAAAAAACAGCTTTGAACCCTTTTTCCGACCAACCACAAAAGGTATCTTTTACAAATCAAAATCAGAATGGTCTTTATTCAGTAAAATCACAAGGATCACTATGAAATGTCTTATTATAGGTGAATCTATCGCCAGTACCTCGCGACCAAAGCCTAGAAGAACAGGCAAGAAACTTACGGCTTGGTTCCTAGCGTTTTTTTGTATGATCCTTTTTACATTTTGTTTAGTTTTATAATGAGTTGGAGCATAGTTCAGTCCCAAGCTCTTTTGCCATCTTTATAATCAGTTATTTAGACTACTGCTCAGCGTCTCTAAAGATTTTCCAAGAAACTCCAGATCTCACAGATAACCAAATGATCCCTTTATGGTGTTGTCATTTCCAATAGCGGCTGTTATTCGCTGACCCGAAATTAATTCTGCCCTAGACAATCTGAAATTACCCCAAATCCTTTTGTTTCGACGCTCCACTTTGTATTGTGGTGATTTATCTCAATGGGTTCATTTATTTATTGTTATCGAATTATGGCTACTTCGCTATCTAGATTTGACTTTTTGTCTACTTTTTTACGTGAATACCGATTTTGTTTTGTTTTGGAGCCTGGTTCAAATGTTCAGTAGCGCTATTCCGTAAACAACATTCACCCAAGTGACAGCAGAATCCACAAGAGTTTTCAACTAGGCATTCTGTAATATGTCCACTCATCACTAGTGCCACCCGCTTGAGTGTTTTGGCGAATGGAAATGAATGAATGTGAGTGAAGAAAAGCTCGTGATAACTAGAAGAAACTCCCAGTGATTTTGTTGTTATGAGAATCGACAAAAGGTCATGAGTATAATTCTTTACATTTTAAGGCAGTGCCGAAACTAAAGTATAAATACTTATAAAAAGTCGCTACGCCATAACATTTAACTCAACTCAACCCTATATTTTCTACTTATTTGGTAATGGTCCATTTTTCTTAAAAAAAAAACTTGATTTTAATTGATTAATCTCAAAGGTCATCTAGCGAGGACGTCCCTATTGCTCTATGTCTATCTCTAAAACGTAAAAGTCTCATGTGCCTGTAATCACCGGCAACCACACCCTTCACACAGCAACGCAGTAAGGCGGCTGAAAAAGGCATGGTGGTACCTTGACGAGATCTTCGCAAACTGCTCTACCATTCTAAAAAGAGTGTATTAAGTGTCTTATGTATGAGAGGCTTATGTTCAGTAATGAAATTCTCTAGGGTTACGATGATGATGACGAAAAAGCCACAGGATATTTACTAGCAACTGAATAAAACTTCAGTTCCACGTGAATGAACGAGGGATCGAAAAAACATTTCACGTCAGTAATGAGGGCATCCATAAAATGTATTTTGTAGATAAAGCCTTATTCTCATCGGAGGCATTAACGATGCTCCGGACGTCGATCATTAAGCATTGAAAATATCCATTGAAAACAAAAAAGGTACGGGTTTTTTGGACTTGAACAAATTGAAAATACAGGGTGCTGCCGCCGTGCGGGGTTTTCGGAATCGGGTGTGGCTGTATGGTGGTGTTAACTGACGGCCTTACTATTGGTGTGGTGATGAGTCTCTCTCGTTGTCGTGTCACTAGTTTCTTTTGAAACAGTGTGGTGAAGGGATTTTAAGTGCGCCTCCTTTCAGCACTTGACACATGTTATAGAACTTTTTAGGTTCTATGACATGCCGGTTTCACAATGTTTACTTCACCGTTTGAGAGTACTGGCATTGTGCACCATAAATTTTGAACAGAAAAACTCATTGATGCACGACCGGCTTCGAGCCCACGACCGTGGACTCGCTACCACTAGACCACCAGTGCTCTCTACCCGATAGATCGACGACATTGTGAGGATCGCGGGAAGTCAGAGAACAGAGAGGACTCAGAATCGTTTTTCCAAAAAATGTACAGGGGAGGGTTATGCCCAGCAGTGGACTTCTACAGGCTGATGATGATAATGAGCCTCATTATTACCATGACTAAGCTGTAAGGATGATGCAAGTCCTGGGCAAATCCTGGGCAAGTCTAATCTATCTAAAGCCCTGTCCTAGACTCGCAAATGAGTGGAGCATGAGTAAAACCAGTTATTTATTATTTATTTTTTACTTAGACCTATTTATAACTTTACAGATACTTATTTAATACGTTACAATCTAGAAATCTATCAACATTTAAATAAAAATTAACAAAAAACAACAAACATATAGACTCGAATCAAAATAAAATAATAAAAATTAAAAATAAAAATACGATATTAAAAATGTTCTCTACAATCTATTTCTCACTAAATGTGAGAATTTTTTTCGATCATCTTCCAGCCATCCACTTGCAAATCTATCTGAGGATGATTTGTTAGTAGATTGTTAAGATTATTTTGCCCCTGACACATTATTAATCCTCTACAGTAGACACAAAGGCCTGTTTACATTAAACCATAAGCGAAATCAGGATTTAGAATACAATTTAATAAATCGCTATACCAGATATATATATGTAAGGCCTGCACAAGGCAATAAATAATTAATATTAAAGCTTGTTTGCAATCAAAAAATGTGCGGTTCTCACTGGGATCGCGATAAATGCGAGTTTTTTCCGAGTTAAGGGCTTATAGTATCATGTGGATTTATCGAAAACTGGCGATTTTCACGGTAAAATAGCCACGAACTGCAGCGTCCATGTAATAGCTTTCCAAGCTCTTGTTATTGCATGTTTTGGATATTGCACCTTGTTTTAAATAAGCATTATTTGGTATTCGCTCGCGAGCGCCGGTGTGCCAAACAAACAAATGATTGGATACGAAATTCGATTTAGCAATGTGTAAAAATGAATAAAGCGGGGTTTTTGATGATTCCAATCAATGGTATTGGTTTTTCTCGCGAAGTTTTAATACGAAACCTAGGTTTAACTGGTTTTTTAGGGATCCGTACTCACAGGGTAAAACGGGACCCTCTCAGTGTAGTGAATGGATTTTAAGTGCGCCTCAAAAGGCTCTTTTCGAGCACTTGACACATGTTAAAGAACTTTTTAGGTTCTACGACATGCCGGTTTCCTCACGATGTTTTCCTTCACCGTTTGAGAGTACTGGCATTGTGTATATACATTCTTGGACAGAGAAACTCATTGGTGCACGACCGGTTTCGAACCCACGACCTTAGGATCGGAAGGCGGGGCCGCTACCACTAGACCACCAGTGCTCTAAAACCCCATAATGGGACTCTATTACTAATACTCCGCTGTCCGTCCGCCTATTTGTCTGTCTGTCTGACACTTGGCTGTATCTCATGAACCGTGATAGTTAGACAGTTGAAGTTGAAGTTCTGATGCGTGGTTGATTTTTTGTCTTCTATCTAAATTTTCCATTATAAAAATTCTTAGTACAGTCAGCATCAGGAGGATAACTGTTGTACTAAACGTAGTACTATGTTAGTTGTTATCATAAAACCCTTTTTACACCTTCAAATTGTTAAAAAAAAACTGATTATATTAGTTTAAATAAAAAACTGGTGTAACATTCATTATTATAACAGGTAAGTAATTATTTTTGATACACTACTCTTGATTTGACGTTCTCCGTCACAACGAAAGCGAGGCTTTTCGACCCGATTATCCAGTACCTACCGATATTCCCCCAGATTTAAATTTTACATGGTACCGCTTCGATTCAATTTATTGAGACTTTCGTGTGGCAGATCAGATCGACTTTTATCTTTTTGTATTACCTTTAAAATAAAAAACTCAAGGCGTTGTTGCGTTAACGGTATATCTTGTGTTAAGGGGCTGGCAAGTACTTCTCGCTCTCAAATTCAAAGCAATATCGTTGCATACAGATGACCAATAAAAACATTTGATACAAATAAGTTTTACTACTAAAAAGTTTCCATAATTATGAAAACTAGTAAAGCAAACTGCAATATTAACACACAACTTGGTAGATTGTGATTTTTTATGCATAAATAAGTCAAATGTTGAAATGTGCGAGCGATAAGAAAATTATAAATAAAAAAAAGTCTCAAGAAAGTCTAGAATCCTGCAAACAGTCTGGATGGATCCACTGTCAGAAAATCAAAATCAAAATCAAAACGGTCTTTATTGAGTACAACGACAAGGATCACTTTGATACGTCTTATATACTAGGTGAATCTACCGCCATGCCAGTTCCTCGCGACCAAAGCCTAGACGAACAGCATTTACCGACATGAGAAAAGGTTTACGGCCGGTTTCTGAAAGCTCGATCAAAACTAATCGGACGTCAAGTCACTTGCCATTTCAGCTTTACATCGACTTAGATAGAGATAGCAAGTGACTTGATATCCGATTCGTTTTGATTGGGCTTTCAGAAACCGGCCGTAAACCTTAACGCTCTAACAAAAAACAAGTTCTCTCCTTACTTTTTGATAAATTCATATAAATTTTAATAATAATAAATATTGGTGGACATTCCACACACTATCTCGCCCGAAACTAAGCCAAGCTTGTGATATGGGAACCAGATAGCAGATATACTATTTAAATACTTTTTTTTTGTAAATACATACTTATAACATTATATAACAAACAGCTCCCAGACATAGAACAAACATCTATGTTCATCACACAAAAATGTTTGTTCTCGGTGGGGATCGAACCCACGGCCTACGGCGCAGAAGGCAGCTACTACCAACTGAACTGTGAAGGCTGTCAAAGAAATATGATCACTCAACTTTCATGGTTTTCCCCTATAGTAATTTAACCCTTCTATAAAATATCAGAATAGCTTTCTCAGTGAAAGAAGCTTCTAGTTTTACGCTCAGATGTGATGGCTCAGGTCTACCTCAAGGGCCTTACCATGGTCTTTTATACTACAGCATAATTGTTATAAAATTATAGAGAAAATATGAACCTTATCACAACAGATTACAAGTCATCAAATCTGTTAAATTTCAACGCGCAGGCATCAAAAAACTTTGAAGTGGTGGTAGATAATTCTACATTACTTTTTTTTTACACAACTAGTTGATGGAACAAGCAAATGGCCTACCTGGTGCTAAGTGGTAACCATCACCTATAACAAAGCATTGCCTCGTAAGTCACGCACGATAGGAACGTTGTACCCTACGATGCACTGCCCTATAATTACACCGGCAAACCGACACAGCAACGCTGCTTGACGGCAGATAAAGGCGTGGTATTACTACCGGCTTGTCACACTTTTTGGTCAACTAACAGAACCTAACCAAGTTTCAGTGGATTCTAAGTAATTTTACACATTTCTACAATAAAAAGACAAATTTCAGCAAGAAACAATCAAAAATTTTAGGCTACTATAAATTACATTTACCTGGCAACCGAATAAAAATGTAAATGAAGTTGATTTACCTGGGGCATTATCCTCTATGACATAGGAGATTCCGTGCCATAACCGTGTGACGTCACAGCGCGGTCTAAACGCAAACGCGATTCATAAACCAAAAAATGGACTAAGAATGACAACTAGGAATGACAACTAAGTCTTAGGGAATACGGTTTTGTCCGATTTCCCACCGCTGTCTAGTGGTACCTATCTGTGTAACGCGATTGCATTGGCAATAGAGAATAATGCCCCAGGTCAAGGCAGCCTATGAAATTGAATTATTATAATTACAATATGTTTAATTTAACATTTAAAATTAAATTTTATTCTACTTATTAATGGACAATAACGAATCATTTATAAATGTTATAAAGGGCCAGGTCAAGAGTACCCTAAACCGACGAGAATGTATGAAGAATGTTATGAGAGTGAATGAAGCGAAAAAGGTATGTCAGGACCGTAGCAAGTGGAAATCCGTGGTCTCTGCCTACCCCTATGGGAAACAGGCGTGATTTTATGTATGTATGTATGTATTGTAATTTAAATTATATTATGTACATTGAGGGATTTCATATTTTTGTAATGTGAAATCTGTTATATTTCTATTACTTATATTAATCAATTATCTATAGAGAAAACCATGTTGTAATTTTCTGTATTATATTTGCATGGCAGGTTTTTTTAGCGAAGTGTATCGAAGTGTTCTTTCAGTATCCCTAATATCATGAATGAATGAAAATACTTTAGTGTACACCTTACAAACGAACAAAATAGTAAACAAATAATAACAACTATAGATATGTACAATGGGCGGTCTTATCGATAAATAGCGATCTCTTCCAGAGAGTCTTCTTAATTATGTACCATACTTCACGCAAATTAATTATTTCATTTCATTTCATTTTAGACATGGATATTCTACTGAACGAGTGCGCCGAGTCCGGTTATTGTACGACATGATAATGTACAGCACGAAAATGTACAGCATGATATTTGGAATCCACTTTGGTACCTTTTTGGATTCGTTTTAACTGAGTGTACATTATCGGGGTGTGCAATAACTAGATGTGCAATATTGTCACGTGTAGTGCAGCCAGTTAATATATAGCTTGATAATGTACAGCATGATAATTGGAAGCCACTTTGGTACCGTAAAAAAACAATTTCTGGCACTTCGGCGGCCGCTGACGCGGCACGCTCGCTTTGCTCGCTCGCCTCGTGCGTTATTTATATGTTTCAACATAACCTAACCAATCCGACTCGATGACGACTTCCAATTATCATGCTGTACATTAACTGGGTGTACATTAACAACACGTGACAATATTGCACGGCATGTTATTGTACGGGACGATAATGTACACTTGTCATAAGAAAAACAGTCAAAGTTAACAGAAGCTATACAACCTAAGGGAAGGCAATTCAAACGACTACATTAGGGAATGTATTCGAAAATAAAAAAATATCGTATTTTTATTAGTTTTTGACACATGGACCACGGTCGCATATAAGTACCATACATACGTATCCCTATGAGTTATTCGCCGGGTGTGATTAGAGTCCGATGGCGTAGGTAGTTAGCACAGCCCATCAAGGGGAAGGCCGTGGATTCAATTCTTACTCGGGAAATAACTTTCGGGGTATTATAAAAAAAAACATCGTAATCCCTTGACATTGGCAAGATTGTCAAAAATGACGGAAGCCATCAACGAAAGGGTATAGGATAGTAGACCCCCAGAGCACTACATGCGTACCTTCAGGCTGTATCGTTACAAACTGATGGCAACCCTTCTAACTGCTGCCATCTCATTATGTAAAGCCTCTACACGGCGCCACTGTCGTTGTGGGAAACAAAGCGCATTCTTTATATGGGATTGTACAGAGTGGCCGATTTGATTGGCCTGATTTAGTTTGAGAGAAAGATTGTACAATGTCAAGTCGTTTTAAACAAGGAAAAAAAACTAGCTAAAATCTACTTGAAAATAGACTCTGAGTGTAATACACTTAGAAGTAAAAACAACCTCATAATAAACGAAACCATTCGAGAACCTTAAAGTCTGAAGTAGTCTAGCCCAGGGGCCTTATGCTCACTTCGAGCGAGATTATCTCACGGTGGAGGTGACGTCATATCTCGTTCAATAACTCGTTGACGTTGCGTCTCGCATGAACTTTGAATGAGAAATTAGGGAGTTAGATGGTGAGAATGGGGATAAATAGTTATCGAACGAGATATGACGTCATCTCCACCGTGAGATAATCTCGCTCGAAGTGAGCATAAGGCCACTGATTAGTCCAAAAAGGGTAAGTAAAAAAAAGTGATAATTTTATTCTGTTTTAGCGATAAAATAAAACACCATGACAAAACCCGCGACTAAGTCTGTTCTGCCACACATATTGTGTTTGCACCTCTTGATTTGAATTTGGCGGCAATTTGCTTCTCTGCGATTCGTGGACGGATACCGCTTGAAAGTTGCGCAATCCTACAACCTACACCTACACTACTCGGAACTAAGAAGAAAAAATAGGGCGAATCTGTTCGGTCCGTCACAAGGTGCGCGTGCGGTCTTTGAAAAATTAAAATATATTGGTGCTTGAGTTTCGGATCTGTCGGATGTACTGGCATTTCGTTGTGGTGGACAATAGTATAATCCCAGGTGAAGAAAACGGTGTTCAGGCGAGCTAGGAAAGCTGAAGTTCGCTATCAAAGGTAAGTGAATTGTCGGTAGTTTCATTTCGGAGATGCAAACGAAAAACCAAGGGATTCCTCGCATCATCTTCCTGTTTTTGCGAGCATATTGGCTATACCTTTTCTAAGGATTAGGCTGACTTAGCTGTATGGCTTGTGTGACTGCTGGACATCGTAACCGTGCCTCTAAGTGTACCGAAAATAAGGGTATGATTGAAAAGCTGCTCCTGACGATAAACCATCTCAATAGATGCAAAATTATGATTGACAGAAAAGTATGCAATTATTATAAAATCAGCTATCTGGTTCTGCTTTGCTTAGTTTAGGGATAGATAGTGCTTTGTGAATGTCCATCAATATAAATATAAAAGACCACACGTCAAAACATCTTCGGTTCAGATAATTTGATTTTAACAGCTGCCGCTCTTTATAAAACCAGGAAACAAAAGCTCGTGATAGCAATATCTCTATCAACAACTACAACATAAACTATAAAACTTAACGACCACCTTCCGAGCTCGGCAGACAAATCATCCCGTCTGTAAGCCACATTTTATGAGCTCGCAGTACTTTGTGGCGCGAATATTTTACCGATAAATATCTCTTAAGACGTCCCCCTTCTGTTTATCGTGGGATTTCGCTGATTCCTTAAACAGTTTTCCTTTTAAACCGCTTTTTATCCCTCGAATATGGTCTCCAGATTGCTAGATAGGAATTCTTTTGCTATTCTGCTTTTAGGAGACGGGGACGTATCGCGTAACGTTAATGTGGGGCTTAAGCAAATTGGTGATTTTTAAAACAACCGCTGGGTAATGTTTCGGCTTGGAAATAAATGTTTGTTTTTTGCTAAAGGGAGCTGGATTTTACAAAGCCTTTGGTCTTTAAACTGGGACATTTTGCAGTTATAGAGAGCGAGGACATGAGTCACTATTATATACAGGGTGTTAAAATACCACTCCCGAAAACTGCCCCCTGAAGTTTCTTAACTTCATTAATTGTATATCTTCAAAAAATATGAAATGTGTAAGCGAAAAGTTGTACACATTTACATTGTCCAAGATGATCGAAGAAATACAAAAAGAAGAATATAGAGGGTGTTAAAATACCGCTCCTGAAAACTTCAGGGGGTTAAAGTACCTATCAATATGAATAACTTTTTCTAAGGAACCAACACTGTGAATGCGAAAGAAAAACAGTTGTTTCATACACTTTAGCCAGGTAGGTATTGAACTTTTGCATAAGATACCCAATATACCCATGCATCGTTGTGTGGGGCCAAAAAGGTCATCGTCTTAGCTTTCTTCTGCACAGTACCTAGATAAGTATGGGTACGGTGCGGCGCAGGTTTTCAGGCGAAGCCTGGGTGGTTATGTAACAGTCCAAATAGACGGTAAACCTCAAAGTAAATCTAAATTAATATAGGAAATTTTAACAGTAGTAAAGCTCTTTGTGAAGGGCTCGTCCGGGGAAACACTACCACCACGCCACGGTAATGCTTTGTTATAGGTGATGGTTACCTCTTAACATCAGGTGGGCCATCTGCTTGTTCCATCAGCTAGTTGTATAAAAAAAGAAATAATACCTACAAGAAATATTCATCGGGAAATTCGCACTGCTACAGAGTGTCTACGAAGCATCTACGAAGCATCTACAAAGCATCTACGAATCGAGTAGATGTCTACGAAGCTTCTACGGAACTTCTACAAAGCGTAAATGTGACGTCATATACACCAGATTTAAAAAGCTCAAAATAAAATCATCTTTGCATTTTATACAGTTTGGAATATTGGAACCAAAAACCTTTCTTCAAATTAGTTTCTCGCAATGCGGCGAGCACAAAGGTATTTTTTTGCTCTACGGAATACGCAAGTGCTCTTTAGAATAATGCATCCAGGAATTCAAATTGAAATTGCAATTTCAACTTATATCTGCGATACAGGGAAGCTAAGAGTCCACTTTTTAATAGGGTTGTTAGTAAAGTAAATTGTAATTATATTTTTTTTTTGTACAATTTTTTTTTATGTGTTTTGGGGTGGTAGGATTAATATGCTGCACCCCTGTAAAGAGGCTTATTTCGTGCAATTTTTTCTTCATTATTTATCTTTTTGCCATAGTAGCTATGTTTAGCTAGACGGCGCTATATGAAATTGCCCGAAATTGCCCGCATTTTAATTAATTTATTTTATTTAGAACATAGACGGCCGGTTCCTGAAAGCTTTATCAAACGTAATCAAATATTAAATCACTCGCCATTTCAGTTATTACATCGAATTAGATAGAGACAGCGAGAAACTTGACGTCCGATTAGTTTTGATCAAGCTTTCAGAAATTAGCCGAGAACCTCCTAAAAATCTCCTAGAACATAATAAACAGAAACCAAGAATACAATCTTATGTATAAAATTCTCGTGTCACAATTTTAGTTACCATACTCCTCCGAAACGGCTCAACCGATGTTTATGAAATTTTATATGCATATTCAGTAGGCCTGAGAATCGGCTACTATTTATTTTTCATACCCCTAAGTGATGAAGTTGTCCACCCCTAACATTATTTTTTTTTATTTTATGGACATTTTTTTTTTTATATTTTTATAATGTGACATAAAAAAATACATACAACCCTAAACTTTCGCCCTTCTATCACCAACCCCTATATTTTAATAGTCATTGCAGCAAGTATATGGCAAAACAATATTTGCCGGGTCAGCTAGTTAACATATAAAATACTTGAATGGTTGTCTCATACTTCGTAAAGTAACAAATTTTACGATCTTGCGACAACCCTAACAGCTCAGTAGTCATATAGAGATGAACTCAGACTGTACAAGCGACCTCTGTCTTGTTTTGAGATGCAATTCTGCTGTGTGCAATCACTTCGTTTGTTGGCTCTGCAATATGAAACGATATTTTAGTTGATTCGTTCTTTCGTTGCTGTACTGGTCCTTCGATTCATTTACTGTCATTTTACAAGCTTATAATTAACTTGCAATGTATGTATGTATATAACGTTTAATGTAATAATGTTTATTTGTATGGAATCTTGAAAATCTTGCAAATAAACACACACACGATAGGAACATGCACTATTAATTTTATTTGATGATGAATTTGATCCAAATAAGATTTATACCAAACTGTTTGCTATACCAACTGATTTTCGTAAATGCAAACTTTTGATTGCGATATTTCTTCAACAATTGCAATGATCTCGTATATTTAAAATTTTAAAATGTGCGAGCGAGCGACATTAACTAGTCAGCCTCTTCAGCTTAATTTCTTTAAAGTTCTATCAAGCACTATGAAGCTATTAATAATCCGGTCAAAAGTCGTCAAAAGGCCACTGTGGAACAAACAAATTATCGCGAACGCTATCTGCACGCGAAATCCCAAAACAGCAACTGACAAACTTGACCGGCCACATGATTTATGATTCCGTCACAGCTGAGTAAGCAGAAGGCTCAAGTTTTCCTACGAAAAAGGTTGATTATGTACGAAAACTTAAAAAACTGAAAGAGCTTCACGACTTTAACCCCCAGGCACGGTAGATATCCCCTCAGATCTCTTAGTACCAAGTACTAACTCCAGATTCTTTTGAGGATGTCTAAATGGGTTAGTCAGAGGTACGTCCAAACATTACATTTGGCAAATACCCACATTTTGCAGTAGTTGGTATTCCATACGTTGGTTGACATACATTTTTTGATAGAAAAAATCTATTGGTGCACGACCGGATTCAAACCTGCGACCTTACGATCGGAGGGCGGGGTCACTCCCACTAGGCCACCGGTGATTATGTACGACAGCTAGTTAAACATTTTTTTGAGAAAAATGATCGCCTAGAAAAGTACGCTACTGAGTGATAAGGCCATCCATTGTACGGCAACAAGCCTGAATTAACAAAAGAATATTACTCCTCTTTTCTTCTCATAACAAATAGAGTAGGTATAATTATTACTAACTTCAAAAAAGGAGGTTCTCAATTCGACTGTATATTTTTGTTATTTTTTGGTATGTTTGTTACGCGATTACTCCGCCAATTGATTTTAATTAATTTTGATGATTCGTTTTTTGTTTGATAGTTTATACTTCAAAAGAAATGCCATATAAATTTTACCGAAAATAGATCAGCGCTTTTACAAAAGATTAAAAAATACAAAAAATATGTTACATAAAAATACGAAATAAAATTACGTTACTTACATCACTACATAGTATACTAGCGGCCTGTCCCAGCTTCGCATGGGTGGTCATAATTTTTTTGAACATTTTAGGATAAACTTAGACCGTGGGTTCGAGCCTCGCGTCTACTTATTTCATACATTTGCACGCGCTTCTCCTTGACTGAGTGAAATCGCACCCCGAGCGTGACCCGTGGACCCGTTAACATTTTTAATTTCGTCATATCTTTTGAATGGAATGTCCGATTTGAAAAATTTAAGAAGTAATCTATAGGTATTGAAACCGTCTTAATTATGAAATAATTTATTTGGATAAGGGTTAATAACAAGGTACAAATAAAGACCCTTTTCTGGCGGCGGCATTTCAATTATTTTTTTATAATAAAAGAACACTTATTGTGACATAACTATAATAGTTAGACATATGCTGTCGCGACATTTTTTGTAGATAATGATGTGTTCTACAAAATCGTAGTACATTATTTTGTTCTATCATCAATAGTTTTCGCAGCGCACGCGATGTAAGGTTTTTGTTTTCTACCTTGGGTTACATTATTGAAGTTTTAGTAAGGATCCCTGATTTTTTTGAAAATATAATATATCCTATGTTACTCAGGGATAATGTAGCATTCTAATGGTGAAAGAATTTTTGAAATCGGACAAGTAGTTTTTGAGCCTATTCGTTACATACAAAAATACAAAAATACAAAAATACAAAAATACAAATGTTTCCTCTTTATAATATTAGTGCAGATGTAGAAAACAAATTCGCTTTCTCTGTCCCTATATCCCTATGTATGCTCAAATCTTTAAAACAACGCAACGGATTTTGATGCGGTTTTTTTTAATAGAAAGAGTGATTCAAGAGGAAGGTTTATATGCATAATACAAGCATAATCTCTTAGGGATAACCCACTATAACCGTGCAAAGCCGGGGCGGGTCGCTAGTTAATTATAAAAATACGTTTAAATTTCCAATTTCCCTTCAGAAAAATTCTATTATTAAAAAATTGCAAAAAAGTAACATTATTTGGCTAAAAGTTGTAGTCAAGTTGTGTTTATTGATGTGCCTATCTGTTTGGCCTTTATCTTTGACCGCTTACAGTTCATTGGTGATTGTAGTTAGCGTTGTAGGCGTGGTGCGAAATTTGCAGCTTCACAAATTGCCTAGTTTCGCTTTGAAATAGGTAGGTACTGTTTGCTTTTTAACTCACCTACTCCAGGTAAGTACCTATGTAGAATAGAATAGAATAGAATATAAATTTATTTGACAACAAACACACAGGAGTAGTATAAAGACAAGTAAGAATATATAGAAAATAATACAATTAAAGACAGAAAATTGTACACAAAGAAGAAAAATAACTAGTTATGTAAGAAAATATAAGCAGATAAAAAAAGTAAGTACATAAAACAGAAAACATTCACATAAAATAGAAACACTAAAAATAAAAATAAAAAGAACCTACTACCTACACTACACACCAAGTAGTGTGCGAGTGCAGTCAAATGGGTTCAGTCTCAGCTAGCAGTCTATGTTATATTGTTTAAAGAGATAGCTTTTTATAGATACATAAACGGTTTTCTGGCTACAATCTTAGCAGTTCTGGGGGCCGACCGACACCTCTTAAAGTGGTATTAAAATAATATTACACTGAAATTTCGTACCTTATTATATACGTCATCAAGTCTGTTCATCGTATAATACCTCCATGGTTCAACTACAACCAGATAAAAAAGAATAGCTGACAAGTATTTTCGTACTAGATGACGTTTCAACTTATAGAAGCTAGAACTGTTTTCAAGATTGTTTTCACAACTGCTAAAATTGACAGTTCATAATATTATTTAATTTAATCTAATAGTTGACATTATAAAATATACTTACCTTATTTGACTTAGTAATATTATTATTATATCGAGACATTCAGACTATCAATTACAATAACTATTATTGTACTGTTGCGTTATTAGTATGATTGTAACTAATTTGCAGCGCCCTACAGGGTATGTGTACTCACTTAATAGCTACCTTAGACCTAAGCTATGTAACTTTATGTACATATTGGCAATAAATAAATCTAAATCTAAATCTAAATCTATTTTAATACTGCTGTATGAGGTGCCGGTCGGTACCCAGACCTTGAGAGAAGATTGATATATGTATACACACAGGTATATATGTGGTGGATTGATATATGTACCTCTACATGTTATGATATGTGTACACATAGGTACATTTTTTTTTGTTTGATGTTAAGTGGCAACCATCACCTATAACAAAGCATTGCCTCGTAAGTCACGCACGATAGGAACGTGCCCTACGATGCACTGCTCTGCGTCCAACAACTAGAATTTAAATGGAAAATTATCAGTAAAAAAAAAACACTATCAAAGCTGTTGCCTAGATTTCGCATAATTTAACATAGTTATATTTCATACATTCACATGATCCTGATTTTATATAATAAAAAGTATTAATTTTTAGGGTTACAGAACCCTAAAAATTAATACTTTACTTGGGTACAGACCCAAAGGGTACAACGGGACCCTATTACTAAGACTGCCCTGTCCGTCCGTCTGTCTGTCTGTACGTATGTCACCAGGCTGAACTGTATCTCATAAACCGTGATAGTTAGACAGTTGAAATTTTCACAGATGATTCTCTTGCCGCCATAACAACAAATACAAAAAAATTGAATAAAATCCCATACAACAAACGTGATTTACCTGCCGTTTTTATAGATAATGGTACGAAACCCTTCGTTTGCGAGTCCGACTCGCACTTGGCCGTTTTTTACTTAATCTTACCCACATAAAACATTAAGCAAAGAACATATTTTTCATTAATCTTGTTTTAACGATAATATTTTTGGTCAAAAAGAGATATAAGATATATTACCCACTATAAACTCAGCTTAAGATAGGATATCCTTCTTCATTGAAGCGTGGATATTCTAGTGGAGCCATTAGTACTTGATACATGGGCTTTCGTCAAGGTCCATTGGCATGCAAGACAAATGTGGGGCGTACACGCGGCCTTTAGTTGTATTACTACCTACTCTACGTAGAGTACCGACTAAAAGCAGCCGTGGTCTTGTGAGACCCCGCCTTCCGTTATTAAAGTCGTAGGTTCGAATCCGGACTTTTTTCCGAGGTTTTTTTCGTAAATACATACTTATAGTATGTAATAACACCCAGACAGAGAACAAACATCTATGTTTTCCATCACACAAATGTTTGTTCTCGGTGGGGATTGAACCCACGGCCCTACTACCAGCTGAGCTGTGAGGGCGGCCCATTATCTCGCACAAAAAGATCGTTACATGATTCAATTGTAATCAATCAAAATCTATCGCTAATCAAAGACACTTATTAGACGGGAACTACTTTTAAGACAATAATAGGCTGAACTGATAAATGGGATGACTGATCAAAATGAAAATAGCTTGCGATGCCGGGGAAATTCTGCTTAGACATGTTCTGATGGGACAGAGAAAGGGGTAGAGTTGAAACGATAGATTCTTTATATTTTATTTCATCGAAACCGTATATTATGGGTGGCGAACTTTTTTCAATAAAAGTGCCATTTAAAAAAAACATTAGGTGGCCGTCGACGTGCCCTCAAATAATTTCAATCTGAATATAATAATTTTAATGATTATTGTACTGTACAGGTTGCTTGGGTACCAAATAAAACACATATTTATATAACGTCCGCCTGGATTGGCCGCCTGGAATCGAGTGCCCCCAACCGTGGTGCGTACGGTTGCTACCCGCCGATCCAGTCAGCGCGCATAGTTTATTGTTATACATTACATTATTATTATAATAATTTCAATATAAATTCCAACAGTGCCCCACTATTTAGTAGTCACTGTCCGGATCGGGTGGGCGGGTGCAGTACTTTGAACTAAAAATGCAAACTGTTTTGATCCGTGGCGTGCCCAAAATATTATGTCGCGTGTCATCAATGGTAAGCGTGCTACTGGTTCACCATGCCTGCTATATAATAATATATAATAACTAGTATAATAATATATGGCAGGCATGGTGAACCAGTAGCACGCGTGCCATTGATGACAGAACTTTTTAGGTTCTAACGACATGCCGGTTTCCTCACGATGTTTTCCTTCACCGTTTGAGAGTACTACATATATACATTTTTGAACAGAAAAACTCATTGGTTTACGACCGGTTTCGAAACCACGACCTTAGGATCGTAAGGCGGGGCCGCTACAACTACACTACCAGTGCTCTCTAAAAAATAATGATACGACAGGGAGAACAAAAAGTATTAATTTATGTGTATGTATTTTCTCGTTCGTCTCCATAGTTTTTCTTATTCCAGGAGCGCAATATGCGTCGGACCCCACGAATGTGGCGCCATTACTCAAAGTCCGGTGTTCTCAGAACTTACTTTTCTCGCATCATACAATATTCTATACTTATTTCTCATTTTATACCACCTACCAGTACGGTTAAGGAGCCAACAGAACAGATGACCCACCTGATGTTACGTGGTAACCATCACCTATAACGTAGCAAAGGGCTCGTCCGGGGAAGTACTACCACCACGCCTTTTTCTGACGCCAAGCAGCTACGCTGTGTTTCGGTTTGAAGAGTATTGTTGCCGGTGTAATTACAGGCGCATGAGGCTTAACTTTTGTATGCCTCAAGTTGATGGACGTAGGGCAGTGCATCGTAGGGCACGTTCCTATCGTGGGTGACTTACGAGGCAATGCTTTGTTATAGGTGATGGTTACCTACCACTAAACATTAGGTGAGCCATATGCTTATTCCATCAGCTAGTTGTATAAAATATATATAATATATTACATACTTTACAGGCAGACGTGCTAAAAAACGATCATCAACGAAGATTTCCTGCTAAACCAATACATTTTCCAAGTAAAGTTTTACAATGAAACTAGAACATCTCGCATGTATTTTTAAAACTGCCCACGTATTGCTGTTATTTCCACGCGATAAATATTTATGGTTCGAACTATTGTTTATTGGTTCTAATAGGACAGGGTTTTATGAACGTTATCACAACCACAGAATAAGTAATATTATTTACTAGATGTAGTGTATAACAATATACTATGCGCGCTGACTGGGCACGGTGGTGGGGGCACTCGATTCCAGGCCGCCAACTGAGGCAGATGTTAGTCCAATCAAGTGTTTTATTTGGTACCCAAGCAACCTGTACAGTACACTAAACATAATGTGACTCGATAGACCCCTTGTAAGATTCTTTTTTATTATCACTTGTGCCAGTGATTTCAGACTGTGAAGGAAAACATCGTCAGGAAACCAGCTAGTTTTCGAGCGGAGGCGATAGGCTTGCAACCTGTCACGTATGGAATTCCAACTACTGAAAAATGTGGGTATCTCTGACGTCCCTTAGCCATCCTTAAATAATCTTAAGTTGGTACATGGTACTAAGAGACCTGAGGAGATCTACCCTGCCTGGGGATCAAAAACGTGAAGCTGTTTCAGTTTCAGATTCTACATTGAGTAGGTAGATTAAGAGTAGTAGGTTGTTTGTGAAGGGCTCGTCCGGGAAATTACTACCACCACGCCTTTTTCTGCCGCCAAGCAGCGTTGCTGTGTTTCGGTTTGAAGAGTGTGGTTGCCGTTGTAATTACAGGAATATGAAGCTTAACATCTTTATTCCTCAAGATGATGGACACAGGACAGTGCAGCGTAGGGCATGTTCCTATTGTGCGTGACTTACGAGGCAATGCTTTGTTATAGGTGATGGTTACCACTTAACATCAGGTGGGTCATCTGCTTGTTGCATTAGCAGTTTTTTTTACTTTTGAGGAAACAAAACGATCACAAACTTAATTTTAAAAATCAAAAAAATCTAAATTAATCAGAAAATAAAAATAGATACAGGTAACTCAAAGTCTTGATATAATGATATCTGCAGAAGTGTAGGTAGGTACTTGCTTGAGCAGTTACCAGAAAATGAGTTATCTAATTTCATCGTACGATATCCAAGAGCTTACAATCTTAAGGCATTCGTATCTCACGGTTCAATTATAAGAATTTACCGCCCCCGAGGGTAGCGCACTGACAGCCGGTGTCAGACATAAATTATGCAACTACCCTCCCACTTGCAGGAAAACTTACACTGTACATTGTTTCTTGGGAGGGTACTTTCTTAGGTGGTAATGTTTTATCATTCTTACAATCGGTGTTAAGGCGAATACAAGTTAAGCTAACGTGACTCTCGCTCGCACGTTTCGACATATTGAAAGATATAAAATCACTAAACCCATTTTCGAAAAATCGCAATCAACCATTTCGTGTGCAATAACATAGCACACAGTTTAGTAAAAATTTCCTATACTTATACAAGTTTTCCTACTTAAAAGTTTGCTTATGTACTGTAATGATTTCTCGAATTTTATAATTCATTTTGTAAATATTAAGCTTGTTTTTTTTTAGATTAAAATTGAAGTAGCATAATTAATTTTATATCTTCCTGTCTTTTAGTCAGTCAATTGACCGCCAAGTCACAGCTTTGGTCCGATAGGTGGGTAGGATTGATAGCGTTGGTAGGTTGCCGAACAGAAAAGAAAGGAAAGGGGAAGATGGAAAAAAATGTGGGATTCTGGAAAGAGACTTGGTGGAGTAAACTTGACTGGCTGACATACTGACATCTGTAACAAGTGCGAAGAATAAAAGTGAAATTGTTTTACCTGTGTTCTACGAATAAATAAGAGGTGTTAAAGTGTTCATCTGCTGCAGTTCATTTCATCTCAGAAGTGCGATTGAACCAAGGTATGTAAAATGTTACCTATTCTGCCCACATAATATTATTTTATTGCCGCTTGGAAGATTGGTACAATATTTTATTCCATTTAAGTATAATGGAGATACAGATTTTACTAGCATGTATCGGTCGGGATTGACCCGAGACTATCCGATCGTGCCAGTTTTGTTCAGTTAAAAGCATAGGTACTTAGCGGCTTTATTTCTACTGAATCTTTGTTGGCGTGGTCCAGTCGGCATTGCCCCGAGACTATCTGGCCATGCTAGCACTATTCGGTTTATGGAGCTGTTGGTACTTGTGCCTACCCATTAAACATAAAATTTACAAAAGTCTGGATAGATTTTCTAGCAAAAGCTGATAGAAATCGACAAAGAATACCAATCTACTAAACGTGCAAGTGACTGTGTGTGATCATGAGTTGCTTTTCTGTACCATATCTATGAAAATATTTTTTGTTAATACCGTCACAAAAGTTTTTGTGATAACAATTTTTGCTAAAATATTTTTTTTTTAACAATGTGGAGTCTAACGTTTACTAGGAATAAAATTCATGCTGTTTCACTTGAAGTATTAAGTTTGAAACTTATTGATGTCTTTCATCAAATTTTTACCGCAGTTACTTGATAGAATTATTACTGGTGAAACTTTTTGCCACCATAGCATGTTGCTAATTGAAAGAATATTTTACGATAAAAAGTCTACATACATAAAAAAAAAACATAATTAAAATATAGTGAAGTAGTGAACCAAGTGAGTTCTGGGGGTTATATAAGCCATAACAATAAGTAGGGTATGCTGTGATGAACCAAGTGAGTTCAGGGGGCTATGTATGCCATAACAATTATTTTTATAAGCAAGGTATGCTGTGATGGACCAAGTGAGTTCTGGGGGCTATGTATGCCATAACAATAAGTAGGGTATGCTGTGATGGACCAAGTGAGTTCAGGGGGCTATGTATGCCATAACAATAAGTAGGGTATGCTGTGATGGACCAAGTGAGTTCAGGGGGCTATGTATGCCATAACATTTTTTGTACCTATGCCACAGTGAACAAATTTTATACAGATAATGCTAACAATTTTGCTACGTACACAATGCACTGATATTTGCCAAATAATTACCTACTATAGCTGTGATTAAAATTTATTTCATCCACATCATGATATTTTTATTTCGAGTAAAAGGTTATTAAATTCGACTTAAGTTTAACGGTATGAAACATTTTGTTAGCATGTATCGGTCAAGATTGCCCCGATACTATCTGGCCGTACTAGCACTATTCGGTTTTTAAAAATTGTCAGGGCCTTACCCATGAACATTCAAGTTGAATACATATCGAGCAAATTTTTCTAGAATAAAGTAGGTGAAATCTTACAAATTTTTATATTATCCGATAATTTTAACATTGAAGGGTAGGTTATTTTATATTTTTATCTTATTTTAAATTCTCATTTTGAATTGTTCCTCACACGAACTGGTCTGTACTGAACAGAGACTATCCGGTAGTGTTAGCACCTTTAAATTCGTGGATTACCTACCTACTATTATATATATTTTTTTATTATTCTATTTCACATTACTGCTATTATCAATATTCCAATAGCAATAAAAATTGGCTTACCTATATCAAGCAGAAATTAACTATACTTGCCGTTGTCACCTGATAAACTGTCGTAAAATTATAAATATCGATGATCAAGCCTACTCTCTGATGCGTCTCTGAAGCAAAGTGTACTAAATTAAATATCTATAAAGTTAAAATTTATAGATATATAGGTAGGTAGTAGGTACATGCTATGAATACAGGTACAGGCTATGTATGCCAGAGTTTAGCCATGTGCGCTATTAGCAGGCTATGTATGCCAGAGTTTAGCCAGGTGCGCTATTAGTGAATATCTTAGTGAAAAATGGGGTATGTAAACCTGTAAGTTCAAAACTAACCAAATAATTAGTACAATGGTGCAAAAAAATATATATATATTAGCATTTAAGCACTGGACTTGTAAGTGGCTAAGTACGTCGCAAAATTACATGGACAGCTGTTATGCTAAGCCAAGTAACCCATATGAAAAATTAAAAAAATAAATAAAACATGAATATAAATTTAAAAAAAAAAAAGTTAGAAACTTATTAAGTTTTATCTGGTGAATATGATAACTACAGTATTTTTCTCTTTCTATGAACTCTGACGGTGCGATGACTCCTGAGGAGGAACTTCTTGTTACACACACGTATTCTAAACGAAAGCGAAAGTCTTCGAAGACATCTGCAGGAGATTTGGCGTCAACTTCAAACAACAGTTTAGCGCTTGGACGAAGTATCATACTGCACGGAGCCTTTCGGTTTTTGGCGTGTCCGTTTTTTTGTTAGTGTGCAGTTGTCGATATTGTATTCGTGTGAGTTACTAGAGAATGGACTACATTAACTAACCTATCGATGGAATAAGAGATGGATGAAAAAGGCGTTTTAATTGGAAATCAACTTTTTAATTTTAACTGGTTGCTGACTTATTGCGACAACCCAAAACCAATATAGATACTGGAACACTATTATCGTCAATATTATTTCCCATGGCTGTGAGAGCGATGTCCATCCCACTCGATACTTTCTTATGGCCATTTTGTCCATGCATAGGAAAATTTTGTGGACTCCCAGTTTTCACGCCTTTAACAGCTTTTATCCACACCCGTCTTCATTCTGGGCATTTTGGGAACCTAAAAAAATAATAATGTAAAATTTAACGAAAATTGAGCCGGCGCGAGACGCCTAGAAGGTGTGAAATATAAAGCTAAATTAGTCTGTGTATGTAAATCACTAGAACAGATGATCAAAACAATACATTTTATTTTATGGGTATATTTTATTAATGGGTTTACATCGTTTTCATATTGGAAAATATGACTAGTACTAATAAAATGTAATTACAGTCTGTAAATTGAAAAAGAATATTACGTATCAAATGACAATTCCGGGTCTTTAACCTCCTTTTGTTTTTTTTTGTTTTGTTTCCTTTTGTTTTTCTTGATGCACAAGACACAGCTGCACGGGATATACTTTCGCCTTTTCAAATATATTTTGCTTAAACAATAATGATTCTTTTGATTTTTCACTATTTATTTCGCTTCACCGCATATTTCAACCGACTCCAACTAGAACATCAAAGCATTGCATCAACTGACGGACACTATTTACACAGACAGTGAGTGAGTTGGAGTGAGTAAACTTACATCTTCTTTTCTTTTACTTGTAGCTAGGCTGCATGGGAGGTACAAAGATAGATGATCACTGTTTGATACACAGTTGTAAAAGGTTGTGGATCATAAGGCACCCTCCATTATGATATTACCTCCATAATTTAGTGACTTTTTTTAAATGTCGCGCAAAAGGTCACTCTTACTTTAAATGCCCTAAGCCATTAGTAAAATGCCAAAAGTGTCAAAGGGTTGATCACGACAATAAAAACTGTAAACTTCTACCAATGATACCGCGTTTCGCGTACGGACGTTAAAGAACGGAAAAATTTGACTATTTCCACGACTGGACACGAATTTTTCAAATAAATCGAAGTTCGTGAATCTGATGCTCAAGACGTCTTAAAAAGATACACACAATTGCCTATCATCAAAGGTTTCGGTAACTCTGTAGTTACACCTGTCTATAGGAGCTTTGTGAACATTGAAATCGATGATGTTGAGGCGACGATCGAAGTTCTTGTAGTTACTGATGAGTTTGTGACAACAGCATTGCTTATAGGGCAAAACTTTATAGAGTTTTCTTCTGTGTCTGTGTTCAAAGACAATTGCAAACTATTCTTCTACAAAAGTCCTGCTCTTAACGCAAACGTTGACATTGAAAATAGCTTAAACTTGACTACATTAAATTCTACCTAAGTTCCTTTGTCAGGGTTAGTTGAAGTTATAACGCAGGGATCAACTAACTTTTCAGGGGATGTGTATGTGGAAGGTTACAGTAGTATTGAACCGGGTAAAGAAAATCAATCGATCAAAATTGCACCAAGGTGCTTATCACGTAGTTAATGGAAAATGTCATCTTACAATACAATACAAAATAATTTGTTTATGCCACACGTAAATGCAGTTTATAAAAAAAAATACAAGAATAGACAGTAAAAGTAAGTAGGTAAGTGATATAAATTGGCAGTCACTCGGCATAAATGCAATAGCAGCATACGCTACTATAACGCTGGTCTTCCGACACCCATGTCATCGTTACAGTTACAATAAATAATAATAATATTCTAATTTATTTCTAATAAAAAAACCGAGAACCAATTTTAACAATAAAGACAATAGAACTAAGCTCTTATCAAAATTTATAGGCCTCTTTAAAATCACAGAAGTATATATAATGATCGATATAAAATTTCTGAACTTACTGGATTTAGTACTCCTAAAAGTAAATACGATAGCGTAGTTGCTTTTGATCGGATTTGACCTTGGATCAATGTTAACCTTTCTCATGACTACTATCTAACAAAAGTAATACTTCGTCCGAAAGCGAGGATAATGATGACGAAAATATGCCTACAAAAGGTCGGCAACAAAATAATACAAGCAGATCTGATACTAAATAAATGCCAAATGTAATGATTAATAATTTAAAGTAATATTGTTAGTATAATAATGTAGCGAAACACTGGGAGTTATTGTTTTTTTTTTGTTATTCACATGTTGTTTTTATAATTACTGAAAATGTAATTGTGTTAAAATCGTAAATTCAATTTATTTGAGTATTTTCTATAATTATTTAATAAAATAAATTTGATGAAGAAATTGAAGTTGATAAGGACTAAAATAATAAAATGGATTTGTATGTAAGCTATTACAATCAAAAATAAGTTTTTTTTTTGTTATTTAAAATTAAAATAATATAAATATTCTTAATTGATTAGTACGTTCAGTTAATTTATTTGATCATGCGTCAGGAGATCGCATGATGGCGGATGGCCGAATGTAATGATTTCTCGAATTTTATAATTCATTTTGTAAATATTAAGCTTGTTTTTTTTTAGATTAAAATTGAAGTAGCATAATTAATTTTATATCTTCCTGTCTTTTAGTCAGTCAATTGACCGCCAAGTCACAGCTTTGGTCCGATAGGTGGGTAGGATTGATAGCGTTGGTAGGTTGCCGAACAGAAAAGAAAGGAAAGGGGAAGATGGAAAAAAATGTGGGATTCTGGAAAGAGACTTGGTGGAGTAAACTTGACTGGCTGACATACTGACATCTGTAACAAGTGCGAAGAATAAAAGTGAAATTGTTTTACCTGTGTTCTACGAATAAATAAGAGGTGTTAAAGTGTTCATCTGCTGCAGTTCATTTCAGTACGAATACTAGTAAAGCAAACTTTTGAGTAGGAAAACTTGTATCGATCAAAATATTAAATTCATGTTAAGAAAAATCACAAGCGAAGTCAATCTAAAGTATTTTTAATTAGAAGATATAAAAAAGTCATCCCGATATTTATTTTATGAAATGCTTCATACAGGATATCAAAATAACCAACAAAAAAAATATATTTACAGACTGAAGTTTACCTAAAATTTTCCATAACTATACATCTTAATATATATAAATTACGCGTCACGTTGTTTGTCCGCTATGGACTCCTAAACTACTTAACCGATTTCAATCAAATTTACGCACCGTGTGCAGTTTGATCTTACTTAAAAGATAGGATAGCCTTCATCTCAATTTATAGCCGCAATATTATTATATTGCAAATTTGACACCGCCTAACAAAGTGGGCACGGGTCAGCTAATACATATAAAAGGTGTTTCATAAGTTGCATAAACTTCAGGGGGCTAAAGTACCCATCAATATGAACAACTTTTTCTAAGGAACCAACACTGTGAACGCGAAAAAAAAAACAGCTGTTTCATACATTTTAGCCTGGTAGGTATTGAACTTTTGTATGAAACAGCTGTTTTTTTTTTCGCGTTCACAGTGTTGGTTCCTTAGAAAAAGTTGTTCATATTGATGGGTACTTTAGCCCCCTGAAGTTTATATGTATAAACAACTTATGGAACACCTTGTATATATTAAAATCTTTGAAGAGAGTGATTGATATCCTCAAAGATTTTGAGCACCGAATTCTAATTCACTGTAATTTATCTCTATTTCTATGAATCCCACTACAAAGCTCCGATTCTACGTAAAACGCACTGAAACCCTTGTTACCAGTAAATTCGTGCGAGAACTCAAAAAATACAGTACGGGGCAATTGGGAGCTACCATAAAACATGTAGTCGGACGACATGGAGTTGGCCGACGGGCGATAAGCGACGGCCAACATCGCGTATTGCGGGCTTTGACAACGAAACATTCGGCCAGGGGTGGCACATAAACAATGTCGGCGCAAAAAAACAAATCGTATATTTTTTGTAACAGTTTAGAAACTTTGATGTTTAGCACTTTTTTAACAAACATTTTTGCACAGTTGACTCGAAAGTTTTAAAAATAGTTACAAACTCGTTTTGCAAAAAATAAACGTCATCAACTTCATGGGTTTTCTACATAGGCCTTTCTGAGTTATCGCTATATATATAAAAATCAATTGCTGTTCGTTTGTCTTGCTAAAACTCGAGAACGGCTGGGCCGATTTAGCTGATTTTTGTTTTGAAATGTTTGTCGTAAGTCCAGGGAAGGTTTAAACGGTGACAAAATATGGAAAAATTGCGAGGTGATACGAAGTACACCGGGTCATTTAGTTTAAAAATAAAAAAAAAAGTAAAGTGAAGTAATGATATCTAATATTTATACCTGTACTTTTTCCTTTGTTAGTTTGCAAGGTCAGGAAATTTTCGATGAGTACAAGTATTCAGAAAACGTACATAATACATAAAATACACATAAAACCGATGAGCTATCCGCAGACCGTTGCAAATGATCTAGAGATAGCTTAACCGATCCAAATCAATGCCAATCAGAAGCTTTCTGCCATTCAGGGCAATGCTGATACGCTGAGCCAGATACTCACCAGCCCTCGTGTCATGCGTCGCATTGATAAGACGCTCTCTCTCTCTCATGCATTAAGGCGAATGGATACCCCGATACTAGCGCCACTACATATTTTATTTAATCATTACGTTATACAAAGGAATTATCAAAAATTCGGACCTACCTAGTAGACGATACCTATTACAAGATTTTTTTTAATGTATCTACAATAGTTTTGTTTTGTTTTACTCAGTCAGATACCTTGATTGGAGAGCTTGGTGGCCAAAAAAGGAACTAAACTCTTGAAACAAGTATCTGCCTAAATAATACAATACAAAACTATTACAGATACATTAAAAAAAAGCTTGTGATAGGTATCTAATGATAAAATAAAATATGTAGTGGCGCTAGTATCGGGGTATCCATTCGCCTTAAATAAAATCTTCGACTTACAAAGTCCATTTGTTAAATTCGCAATAAATTCGGCAGCCCTACAAGCCGCCAAAGGGCTTGTCGATGCCGCTGTGGCTTAGCCGGCTGCGAATAAATCAACGGCGGAGGACAGGATCACTTGCCTTCTTGTATTGTGGGAGAAAGGGACCAGCTTTTTTATTCCGCACCTTTTTATTGCCTTGTTTATACAGGACCAAATTCTATCGAAGATAAGATTCTATAGAGATATTTAGATTTTAAGAGTAGTAGAACTCTTTGTGTGTGGCTCGTCCGGGGAAGTACTACCACCATGCCTTTTTCTGCCGCCTAGCAGCGTTGTGTTTCGGTTTGAAGAGTGTGGTTGCCGGTGAAATTACAGGCACATGAGGCTTAACATTACAGATGCCTCAAGTTGATGGACGCAGGGCAGTGCACGTATACCTATCGTGCGTGTCTTGCGAGGCAATGCTTTGTTATGATGATTACCAGTTAACATCAGGTGGCCCATCTGCTTATTCCATCAGATAGTTGTATTAAAAAATGCCATGGAATAAGTGAGCAAGAACAATAATTGCACTTTTTTTACTAGTCATACTAGCGATTTAATTGAAAGTTAGAACTGTTTCTTCACGACTTTGTCCTCAGGTAAATATAATATAAGATTTTTTACGACCAGCTAGTACCAACTCAAGATCATTTAAGTATGTAGAACGGACAGAACGAACAAAGCATTGCATCGTAAGTCACGCTCGATAGGAACGTCCCTTTGATGCACTGCCCTGCGTCCATCAACTTGAGGCATACAGATGTTAAGCTTCATGTGCCTGTTATTTCACCGGCAACCACACTCTTCAAACCGAAACACAGCAACGCTGCTCGGCATCCAAATATTACATTTGGCACATACCTACCTCCATTTTGCAGTGGTTGGTATAACATAAGTGTCAGGACGCAAGCTTATAGCCGCTGTTAAAATACAAACGGACTTCCTCACGACGTTGCACGACTTCGTTCGCGTGTCAAAGCCAAAAAGTACTTATTCAATTGAATCACAAGGATCCCTTTGAAAAGCCTTAAAGCTAGGTGAATCTAGATGCTAGTTCCACGCCACCAAACCTAGAAGAACAGGCAACAATCGAATAGCTTTAACACTATGTGTGCTGTCTTATATTTGATAATGTTTACCTTTTTCTGTTTTGCCTACGCCTCACTAAATTTGATTGGCACCACACTTGAGCTTCAATATTGTATTATATTACATTGTAACAAGGATCATACAAGAGAACGGTAGGATCCTAGCCGTAAATTTCTTGCCTGGTCTTCTAGGCTTTGGTCGCGTGGAACTGGTACCTAGCTTTAAGACGTTTCAAACAGATCCTTGCGATTTTATTGAATAAAATACCTTTTGACTTTGATTTTGACTATATTTAACATTATTTTCATAAATTTATACTTTGACAGCCTCTTCGTCACCCAGCTTACTAAAATATCATGTTATTTTAAAATTGTCCTGGTATTCTTCTTTGTGACTTTATTATTTTTTGCGTCTACCATCCACTATAATGCATCAGTAATGCTCCTGCACAGCGCATTTTTCCTCCAACCTCGAAGGTAAATTTTTAGCTCGGAAGTCGAGATTAGTATTAAAAGTTATAGAAGTGACACTCGCTGTTTATGCTTACTATTTGCAGGGTAATTATGTAACTATGTTACAATCACTTTAATTTTCAGTTTCTGCTTTGCAGCTACTTATTTCTTCACTTTCTACACTGCTATTAAAAAGAGTAAAGATTTGTATTTTTGTATAGGCTTACGAATAGGCTCAAAAACTACTGGTCCGATTTCAAAAATACTTTCACCATTAGAATGCTACATTATCCCTGAATAACATAGGTTATATTTATTACTATAAAAAATTAGGGATCTCTTCTAAAACTTCAATAATGTAACCCAAGGTGTAAAAAAATTGGCCATAAAATGTCTTTCATTGAATTATTTATGTCTATCATTACTTCTTGAACTTTTCAAATCGGACATTCCATTCAAAAGATATTACGAATTAAAAACTTTAGTTCGCTTTAAAAATATAAGCGAACGCGCGGGGCCACGGGGCGCGTTCTCACTCAGCGCAGCAGGCAACGTGGCGAGGGATAAGGGCCGCCGAAACAAGTAGCCGCAAGACTCGAACCCACGGCCTAAGTTTATCCTAAAATGTTGAAAAAATGTATGTCCACTCATGCGAACCTGAGACAGACCGCTAGTAATAATTATATAAAATTAATGTTGGGGGACTTTTCACACAGCACTTTCTAGCCCCGAACTAAGCAAAGCTTGTAATTTGGGAACCAGATAGCTGATATGATACTTACAGGTATACTTTTTTAATACATCTATGTTAATCACACAAATGTTTGTTATCGATGGGGATCGAACCCACGGCCATAGCTACTACCAACTATAAATGAGAGGGCTGTCGATACACAGGTTAAGTTGCTAACAAAGTTTTGTGATTTTATCGATTGGCAAGACTTTATATTCAGGAGGAGTTGGTTTCAATTTTTATATTCTTTTACTGTTTTCAAATAGACACCAATTGAAACTTATTGTAACAGAGTTACGACAAACTTAAGATGTTATGGAAGAGAGATTTATTTTAAAAATAGTTATAAAATACTCTTACTTTTAAATGTAAACAGATTCAGAAAGTTTATAAACATATTGTATTTGTATATTTGTAATCTTTGTTAGATTAGAAATTTGTTTTAAAAATACAAGGTTTGGACCCACAACATTGTTAGTTTTTTTATTACGCAGAGCGGTAAGTCGACTTTATTTAATACTATCGTAGACAGAGATTCACTTCTGTCATTCTAATCATTAGTTTATGGTAAATTTCCAGCTCGGGAGTTGAACCTTATTAAATTTGCACGGACTGGCAATCTGATGTAGGTGTCCCAGAGCTTTTGAGATGTGGGAACTTACATTTATATAACCTGAAGTCTGGCTCTTGGTTTATTGATTCTGTAAGAACATGGTTGGTTCGAAATGATACTGTAATTATTTTAGGGGAAAGTGTTTTGTTAAGTAAAAAATGATATTATTTATTCAGTTTTATGTGCTATTGTTTTTTCTTGGATTCTTGTTTATTATACATTTCAGAAAAACCACGTCAAGTCATCATGTCGTAATTATTTTGCCTATGTGAAATACATGAACCTTATTCTTATAAATTATTTAAACTGTTTATTTCATCATAACTTATCAAAATTTTAGTTTATATACTTTTTTATAGTCAAATCAATTATTTTCTTGTTATTTTTAGAATCATATATTAAGTTTAGAAACTTTACCCATTACGGAAGAGCGAGACTCTCTATCACAGGTATTCCCATACTTAAAAGAGGTTCTCAAACCCATGAAATGTACTACTACTAAAGTTTACTGAATATTTTGTATTTGTATTTGTAAATTTAATTGATTAATTAAATGCGTTTTATTAACGAGCAAAATTGAAAAAAAAAAACATTTATTTTATGTCACAAAAACGTAGGTGATACAAAAAAACAATTTTCGACACAAACAAGAAAATCGATCGTTTCAACTTTGTGCTATAATAGTGTTTGATGCCCTATTAAAGCTAGTCGTCCTTTCAAAATTTAATATTTATAAAAACTTTACATTTCAATTTTGTTTATTTTCATAACACGACCTCAGAAACTCTGAATTGAAACTCTCAATTTCTGTAGTTGGTTAAAAATAATAAAATGGCGTAGCTACGAGTACATTTCCGGTTCCCAAATCCCGTAATGAGAGGCTGTAACGAATCGAATCAACGGCGGCAGTAAATTTCGACGTCAAATCGAAAGCCGAGAAAAGATCGATCAATACACATAAATACAGTGGAATTGTCTGACTGGGATTTCGGAATAATGCCGGAGCCAGACCAAAAACTAAGCTAAGTTATTATAGCTTAACCAGTGGCATAGCTATCGCAGGGCCAGGTGGTGCAGTGCACCAGGGCCCCGGAGCTCAGGGGGCCCTCTAACCTAAGCTTTGAAAAGAGAGGGTCAGCCAGCTCCCAAAGCTATTAAACCCTGTTGTAGAAAAGCCTGCTCACTTTTTTTTAATTAATTAATTTATTTATTGGAATACTAACAGCCTATATTATAACTTAAATAACATACATGATATAGAAACGAGAGAGCCAATTAAAGTTTAATGATTTATTTTAAAGGCCAATATGAGGTCAAGCTATGTGGAAAGAGGGGGTGAGGGCCTGATTCTTTCTCTATGCGCTGGGGCCCTTGTCCACCTAGCTACGCCACTGAGCTTATGTTGCATAGCTGACGCAGATTTTCATACTCACATAGCGTAGTTTTCATAGTTTACAGTCTGCATACAAGTATGAAAAGCTGCGTCAGCTATGCGAGCTAAGTTAAACCAACTTAGCTTAGCTCTTGGTCTGATACCGGCATAAGGGTTTATGTCTTAAACAGAGCACAGCGGAGACGGTTGAACAAATCTAAACTTATAGGTCCCTCACGATGAATCACGTTACAGACCCCAGCAGGCCTCTTTTAAAACAAACTTTTCATCAGCAGCATCGAGCATCGCCGCAAATTTGACTGTCTATCGGTATTCTACAGGATACATTAAGACATACTTATAGCATAAAATAAATAAATAAATAAATATTGGTGGACATTCCACACAGCACTATCTCGCCCCAAACTAAGCCAAAGCTTATGATATGGGAACCAGATAGCTGATTAAATACTTTTTTATTTGTAAATATATACTTACAATATTATATAACACCCAGACAGAGAACAAACATCTATGTTCATCACACAAATATTTGTTCTCGGTGGGGATCGAACCCACGGCATACGGCACAGAAGGCAGAGCTACTACCAACTGAGCTGTGAAGGCTGTCATCACATAGGTGTCATCAATCCATAAAGGTTGTCTGGAAGAGATCGCTCTCAGCGATAAGACCGCCCATTGTATTTCACTGAAACTTTTGTACTTTATTTTTGTTTTTAATGTGTTAAATGTCCTTGTGGTGTGCAATATAGAGTTTCTATTCTATTCTACATTTTGGAGAGTGTGCGACGGAACTCCACACCTTGATCCCCTCACCCCGTTCTGCCATTGGACCACCAGACGTACGGAAACGAGACATCCATTCAAGGTTGACATGCCAACTGCCCGCACAAAGCGCTTTGCTTCTACTTTTTTAATGCGAACAGCCAAAGAGTGGAATTCCTTACCGGCGTCCGTTTTTCCGAATGCCTATAATTTGGATGTTTTCAAGAGAAGAGTAAATAGGCATTTACTAGGTAAACGTGCCACACCGTCGTACTTTTCCAGGAATTTTCCAGATACTTTTTCAGAATTTAAGAATTTAGAATCTAAGAGTTATTAGATAGAGATAGATATATAGAAGTTAATCGAAGTTATGAACTATATTTGGTCCAAGTTTTACCCCACCCCAATGATTGAGCCACAAACATCCAAACATTGTAACTTTCGCATTTATTTATTAGGATAGGAAAATAGAAAACCCAAGTCAAGTCGCAGCCGACAGCTATACTAAAACACGTTCTACAAAAGCCTTTAGAATCACCTCTGCGAAACGAAAGTTTGGCCAATTTATTCGAGCTCGACCATTTCAAAAGACAGTTCTATTTAAAATTTCATTTCGCCAATTTGCGCGCAAATGGAGGGCCGCGGGCCGAGTAAAAGGTTTTATGGAGAAATTACTACCTGATTCTGTACAAAGGCTGGCATCTGCTATAGCATAACTAACCTAGGTATTTAGAGTGTCTACGCCCAGCCCTATTAACCCCTTCACTAGGACGGCAGAGGGGTGAACGCGGGGAAGGACGGGAAAGGAGAGGAACCCCGCGCGCCCGTCGCCCGCGCATCTGACTGACAGACACGAAACGACACGCTCGCACGGGAAGACATTGTCCGTTAATTAAAAGTGTAATAATATCATAATTCTACAAAGAACTGTAATAGAAAAATTAAAAGTATCTACAGACTTTATTTGTTTTGTTTTATAAACATAGAGATCGGGGGGATAGCTTCTCGACTTCGATCACCAGGCATGGTAAATATCCTTTCAAATCTCGATGTCTAAGGGTCAGAGGTACGTCCAAATACTACATACTACTTCTTTCTTTTTTTTAGGGTTTAGTACCCAAAGGGTAAACGAGACCCTATTACTAAGACTCCGCTATCTGTCCGTCTGACTGTCTGTCCGTCTGTCACCAGGCTGTATCTCATGAACCGTGATATTTAGTTAGTTGAACTTTTCACAGATGATGTATTTCTGTTAATGCTATAACAACAAATACAAAAAAAACAGAATAAAACAAATATTTAAGGGGGTCCCATACAACAAACGTTTTTTTTTTTTTTACCGTTTTTATAGATAATGGTACGTAACCTTTCGTGCGCGAGTCTGACTCGCACGTGGCCGGTTTTTTGTTTCTTGAGTTCGTACTTGGTACAAATCCGAGGGGAAATTACAGGCGCTTACCATCTGTATGCCTCAAGTTGATGAACGCAGGGCACCGTAGGGCACCGTAGGGCACGTTCCTATCGTGCATTACTTACGATACAAAGCTTTGTTATAGTTATATGTGATGGTTACCACTTAACATCAGGTGGGCCATCTGCTTGTTCCATAAACTATAGTATAAGAAATAAAAAAAGGTACATAAACATTACAAAATTGGTTATATTTTACCCATACTTTATTTATTCCAGGTGAACTATATTTGTCACTAGGTACATAGTATAAAACAAAGTCGCTTTCTCTGTCCCTATATCCCTATGTATGCTTAAATCTTTAAAACTACGCAACGGATTTTGATGCGGTGTTTTTTTATAGTAAGAGTGATTCAAGAAGAAGGTTTATATGCATAATACAAGCATAATCTCTTAGGGATAACCCACAATAACCGTGCGAAGCCGGGGCGGGTCGCTAGTTACCAATAAAAAACATTTGAAATGTAAAAATCTTTATCTTCTAGATTCAAAAGTATTCTGAGACTACGGGCCTTCATTCACATGTGAGGGTAAAATTTTTAAATGTCAAATTCAAATTCATCTATTTATTTAACGAAACATGGGTTACAGATGTTATGTTGAATTATATAGGTATAATTTTACACCGGGATTATCAATCTAGAAGATACTCGTACGTTAATAGATCTCTGTCATTCCCTTTATTTCAAAGTAAACGCTATGCGAAGGAATAGATATGAAATACGAGCCACAAACGACGTTTAGAAATGAAACTCGAATAGTGACCCTCATAACAAAGTGAGCTACACATTGTCGCTCAGTTCGACATACAAGCGTTGCACTGGTATTGAAAATCGGCAATAGAGTGAAATAGCTCTTTAGAAACGGTTTTACTAAAATAGACTAGCCTCTAAGAATATTGCCCAACAACCCGAAAACTTCCAAAATTTGACAAAACAACCAACCAACGCGTTGTTTTTCACACTATTGCCGATTTTCAGTACCAGTTAGTAGCTTATACGATAGAATATATTATGATATAATAGATTGAAGGAGTGTGGTTGTCGGTGAAATTACAGGCACATGAGGCTTAACATATGTATTCCTCAGGATGGATGTAGGACAATGCGTCGTAGGGCACGTTCCTATCGTGCGTGACTTACGAGGCAATGCTTTGTTACAGGTGATGGTTACCACTTAACATCAGGTGGGCCAACTGCTTGTTCCATCAGCTAGTTGTATTAAAATAAAAAAAAGATAGATAGAAAGCATCATAGTCAAACCACCTCTGTGATACAACATAAAAATACACAAAACATAAACGAACATCTTCTTTTCGTGTCACTAATTCTTTCGAAACAGTGCGGTGATAGGATTTTAAGTGCGCCTCAAATAGGCTCCTTTCGAGCACTTGACGTATTCCTTCACCGTTTGAGAGTACTGGCATTGTGCACATACATTTATGAACAGAAAAACTCATTGGTCCGCGACCAGTTTTGAACCCACGACCTTAAGATCGGAAGGCGAGTCCGCCATCACTAGACCAAGTGCTAACTTAAAACCTAGGTACACAGACTAAAAATATTACAATATTTATAAGTAAAGTTTGACTCTGTGTGGTGGTGAAACCGCCTTAGCTCAATACTGCTACTTCATGTTGCTGACTGCAGCGCTGATATTCTACTGAAGCTAGTGTTGTTGACACCAAAAACATTACTAAGCTTTCTCTGGGTATATCGCGTGTTAATAATATATTACATACATGCACGTGTTATCAACGAAGTTAGCACTACAATATCTGAGAGGATATCTTAGTGCCGCGCCAGCAGGAGATCGAAGGCGAGAAGTTGTGTCTATTCATTTTTAGGGTATCGTACTCAAAGAGTAAAACGGGACCCTATTACTAAGACTCCGCTATCCATCTCTGTCTGTCTGTCCGTCTGCCACCAGGCTACGTCATGGCCGAAATGCAACCAACAAATTACATACTTGAAAAATGCAAGGGACGAATTGCCCTTATACCGTATCTCATGAACCGTGATAGTTGAAATGTTCACAGATGATGTATTTCTGTTGCCGCTATATCAACAAATACATAATAAACATAATAAATTAAATATTTAAGGGGGCTCCTATACAACAAACGTAATGTTTGTGCTCGTTTTTGTTCGCTAATGGTACGGAACTCTTTGTTGCGCGAGTCCGACTCGCTCTTGGCCGGTTTTATTTTGTCTTTCTTCTTTCGTTCTCTTTCATTTTTTAATATATTATCAGGATGCCTTTTTTCAAAAATAGTTACGAAATGAATTTTTACAACCCTCGAAAAGTCTTCGTGCCAAATTTCAGAACACTAGGATCTGTAGTTTCGGAGTATAAAATACAATACACACAAGATATTTCATTATATTAATGGGCGATCTAATCGCTAAACAGCGAACTCTACCAGACAACCATTCAATGGAATGGACTCATAATATTTACAAGGTGTGACTATGCCCACTTATCATCAAGTGGGCCATTTGCATCACGGGTTACTCACGAGTAGTAGTATAGAGAAAAAATGTGCGTGGAAATTGAAAATGCAACTGATTTATTCAAAGAAAATGATAGATTCAATATTTTGAAAGCGTGAGGTAGAGTGCCGCGTTTGCACAAAATTGTAGAATATATACTATATCTACACTTCTACACTAATATTATAAAGAGGAAATATTTGTATTTTTGTATGTAACGAATAGGCTCAAAAACTACTGGTCCGATTTCAAAAATTCTTACACCATTAGAATGCTACATTATCCCTGAGTAACATAGGCTATATTGTATTTTCAAAAAAATCAAGGATCCTTACTAAAACTTCAATAATGTAACCCAAGGTGGAAAACAAAAACCTTACATCGCGTGCCCTGCGAAAACTATTGAAGATAGAACAAAATAATGTACTACGATTTTGTAGAACACGTTATTATCTACAAAAAATGTCGCGACAGCATATGTCTAACTATTATAGTTATGTCACAATAAGTGTTTTTTTATTATAAAAAAATAATTGAAATGCCTCCGCTAGAAAAGGGTCTTTATTTGTACCTTGGTATTAATCCTTATCCAAATAAATCATTTCATAATTAAGACAGTTTCAATACCTATAGATCACTTCTTAAATTTTTCAAATTGGACATTCCATTCAAAAGATATGACGAAATTAAAAATGTTAACGGGTCCACGGGTCACGCGCGGGGTGCGATTTCACTCACTCAAGGAGAAGCGCGTGCAAATGTATGAAATAAGTAGACGCGAGGCTCGAACCCACGGTCTTAGTTTATCCTAAAATGTTCAAAAAATTTATGACCACCCATGCGAAGCTGGGACAGGCCGCTAGTAGAATATATAGGTACAGTGTATACATAGAATTTATAGGTACAGTGTATACACGATAATGACTGAAAGTAAGTGTGATACCAACACAGCGTCCGTGTGTTGTTGCTTTATGTAACACGAGTTTGAACTAATTAACAATTGAAACTAGAAATTAATTAGAACTAGCGGCCTTATTGCTACCGGACCCCTTTTAACGGTGTTGTGGTGAAACCTCGGGACAATTCGTTTTATTATTCTGTTTCAAATTCGCTTGTACCTCTAGTGCGTTGATTTTAGTGATTGTAGTGTATTTTAGTAGATTTTGAACGGTTATTTATTTAACTCCGGAGCCAAAGTGGTGACGGTGTTTTAGTTTAAAAACATGCAGGCGTTTTACGAGTATAATACAAAGGCTTTGTTTTAAAATAGGTTTGTTTAAAAACGTTTTGAATTAAATGTTGAAACTTTTACTTGTTGAAAGGGCTCTTAATAATGTAAATAAATATTTTAAACATATCATTGCAATTTTATAATTTACTAGCAGCCTGTCCCAGCTTCGCATGGGTGGATATACATTTTTTGAACATTTAAGGATAAACTTAGAACGTAGGTTAGAGTCTCGCGTGTACTTATTTCGCACGCCCTTCTCCCTGAGTGAGTAAAAACGCGCCCCTTGGAACCGCGCGTTCACGAATAATATTTTAAAGCGAGCTAAAATTTTTAATTTCGTAATATCTTTTGAATGGAATGTCCGATTTGTAAAATTCAAAAAGTAATCTATCGGTATTGAAACAGTCTTGAATACAAAATGATTTATTTGTATAAGGATTAATACCAAGATACAAATAAAGAGCCTTTTCTAGCGGCAGCATTTCAATAAAAATTTTATAATAAAAGAACACTTATTGTGACATAACTATAATAGATAGACATATGCTGTTGCGACATTTTTGTAGAATAAGACGTGTTCTGCAAAGCCGTAGTACATTATTTTGTTCTATCATCAATAGTTTTCGCAGCGCACGCGATGTAAAGTTTTTGTTTTCCACCTTGGGTTACATTATTGGAGTTTTAGTAAGGATCCCTGATTTTTTTGAAAATATAATATAGCCTATGTTACGTAGGGATAATGTAGCATTCTAATGGTGAAAGAATTTTTGAAATCGGACCTGTAGTTTTTGAGCCTATTTGTTACATACAAAAATACAAAAATACAAATCTTTCCTCTTTATAATATACTAGCGGCCTGTCCCAGCTTCGCATGGGTGGTCATAAATTTTTTGAACATATTAGGATAAACTTAGACCGTGGGTTCGAGCCTCGCGAGCCTACTTATTTCATACATTTGCACGCCAGAGACTGAAATCGCATCCCGAGCGTGACCCGTGGACCCGTTAACGTTTTTAATTTCGTCATATCTTTTGAATGGAATGTCCGATTTGAAAAATTTAAGAAGTAATCTATAGGTATTGAAACCGTCTTAATTATGAAAAGATTTATTTGGATAAGGATTAATACCAAGGTACAAATAAAGACTCTTTTCTAGCGGCGGCATTTCAATTAAATTTTTGTAATAAAAAAACACTTATTGTGACATAACTATAATAGTTAGACATATGCTGTTGCGACATTTTTTGTAGATGATGACGTGTTCTACAAAATCGTAGTACATTATTTTGTTCTATCATCAATAGTTTTCGCAGCGCACGCGATGTAAGGTTTTTGGTTTCCACCTTGGGTTACATTATTGGAGTTTAAGTAAGGATCCCTGATTTTTTTGAAAATATAATATAGCCTATGTTACTCAGGGATAATGTAGCATTCTAATGGTGAAAGAACTTTTGAAATCGGACCAGTAGTTTTTGAGCCTATTCGTTACATACAAAAATACAAAAATACAAAGCTTTCCTCTTTATAATATTAGTGTAGATGTAGACTAGCGGCCTGTCCCAGCTTCGCATGGGTGGTCGTAAATTTTTTGAACATTTTAGGATAAACTTAGACCGTGGGTTCGAGCCTCGCGTCTACTTATTTCATACATTTGCACGCCAGAGAGTGAAATCGCACCCCGAGCGTAACCCGTGGACCCGTTAACGTTTTTAATTTCGTCATATCTTTTGAATGGAATGTCCGATTTTTAAAATTTAAGAAGTAATCTATAGGTATTGAAACCGTCTTAATTATGAAAAGATTTATTTGGATAAGGATTAATACCAAGGTACAAATAAAGACCCTTTTCTAGCGGCGGCATTTCAATTATTTTTTTATAATAAAAGAACACTTATTGTGACATAACTATAATAGTTAGACATATGCTGTCGCAACATTATTTGTAGATGATGACGTGTTCTACAAAATCGTTGTACATTATTTTGTTCTATCATCAATAGTTTTCGCAGCGCACGCGATGTAAGGTTTTTGGTTTCCACCTTGGGTTACATTATTGGAGTTTTAGTAAGGATCCCTGATTTCTTTGAAAATATAATATAACCTATGTTACTCAGGGATAATGTAGCATTCTAATGGTGAAAGAATTTTTGAAATCGGACCAGTAGTTTTTGAGCCTATTCGTTACATACAAAAATACAAAAATACAAAGCTTTCCTCTTTATAATATTAGTGTAGATGTAGATTAGTGTAGATTGAACAGTTATACATGATAATAAAAAAAAATATTAGTCATTCTTTTTTTTAATAAGCACAACTAGTTGATGAAACAAGCAGATGGCCCACCTGATGTTAAGTGGTTACCACTTAACATCAGGTGGGCCATCTGCTACTACTACTACTACTTAATATGTATTAGGCCATAGACGTGCCGTCAATCATTTCAACCATAATATAATAATATATGTAAATGTATTATAAGCCAAAGCTTGTAATATACTAACTTAAATACTTTTTTTTGTAATACTTACTTATAATTTTATTTAATACCCAGACAGTGAACAAATACTTATCTATCATATATCCAGTGGCGTAGCTCGGTGCATAGAGAAAGAATCGGGACCTCACTTCCTCTTACCACATAGCTTGAACTTATATTAGCCTTTAAAATAAATCATTAAAAAAAATGGAGTAGGCTCAAGGTTTGCTAGCATTGGGAGCTGGCTGACCCTCTCTTTCAAAGCTTAGGCTAGAGGGCTCCCTGAGCTCCGGGGCCCTGGTGCACTGTACCACCTGGCCCTACGATAGCTACGTCACTGTATATATCTGATATATACAATATTAATAATAGTTATAATAATTTCAACAAACAATTCCAACCAGTGTCTGGCTCTGACTGGATCAAGTAGCAGATAGTTTGAACTAAAAATGCAAACCGTTTGATCCGTGGCGTGCCCTAAATATTGTTTCATTGCCATCAATGGCACGCGTGCCATTGGTTCGCCATCCCTGATAGATGCTGTATCAAGATGATTTATATGGCTTCAGTGGCAGCTTTTTACTTACTTAGGGTACACTCTAGGTCGACTTCGACGTCGTAAGTAGCTCTAAGCTAGAAAAATCTACACGCACCTATTACTTATTTTAAAAGGAAAATAATAACCTCTCTTTTTCTGAATTAATATGTACAAATTAATTTAATTTTATGTTATGACTAAGAGTAGTAGAGCTCTTTGTGAAGGGCTCGTCCGGGGAAGTACTACCACCACGCCTTTTCTGCCGCCAAGCAGCGTGTGCTGTGTTTCGGTTTGAAGTGTGTGGTGGCCGGTGAAATTACAGGCACATGAGGCTTAAGGCTTAGCATCTGTATGCCATAAGTGGATGGACGCAGGGCAGAGCATCATAGGGCACGTTCGTATCGTGCGTGACTTACGAGGCAATGCTTTGTTATTTTATGAAAAAAAGGCACGTCGATCCAAAAAGGTTTGCCACCCGTGATCTACCTCTAGATACAGCGTACAGTGTACTTCACAAGTGGTTGCGCCTGCTTGACACAGTTTAGCAAAACCTTTTACCTATAGATCATCTTAATCCGTGTTGTTTTTGCTAAGGAGTTACTAAATTGCCGAACCAGCAAGAAACTTTAGCTTTGCGATGAACTTAGTCAGATTTGCCTATCCATAGTCTAATAAGAATAATCTAATAAGTAAAGCTTATTATACTTTAGATAGCTATATTGATGATAAAAGTGCGTGGCCCGATGTCCCGGTCGCTCTGCCCATCGGCAGCTAACATGTCTGCAATGTCTGTACTGTACCTACTATTGTGTGTTTTATTTTTCTCTGATTTAATAGATTGTATTTAATTTTATGCATTAGGTATTATTAGTTTGAAGCGTAGCGTGTGCTGTCTTATAAATTTGATTATGTTTACCTTTTTCTGTATGCCTACGCCTCACTTAACTTCAATAATATATTATATTACATTGTAAAAGGATCATACAAAAGAACGGTAGGAACCAAGGCGTAAGTTTGTTGCCTGTTCTTCTAGGCTTTGGTCGCGTGGAACTGGCACCTAGAGTCACCTAGCTTTAAGACGTTTCAAAGTGATCCTTGTGATTTTATTGAATAAATACCTATTGACTTTTTTGACTTTTTTGACTTTGACATATTATTCAAGTAATTTTTTTGTTACTTAAGAGGTCACCAAGGCGATTGTTTTTTTTATTTTTTTGCCGGTTCTTCTAGGCTTGGTTGCGTGGAATTACCACCTAGATTCACCTAGCTTTAAGACGTTTCAAAGTGATCCTTGTGATTCAATTGAATAAATACCTGTCTTTGACTTTGATTCTTTGAACCTGGCGGCTGTAATCTTACCTACGTGATAAACAGATTATTTTAAAACTAGGAGAAAACTGTAAAAGTAGACAGCAACAGAAGCAGCTTCACGACTTAAAGCCTCCGATCTTTAAGAAAAAACCAGCCAAGTGCGAGTCGGACTCGCGCACGAAGGGTACCATTATCTATAAAGACGGCAAATAAATCACGTTTGTTGTATGGGAGCCCCCTTAAATATTTATTTTATTCTGTTTTTTTTTAGTATTTGTTATACAACAGAAATACATCATCTGTGAAAATGTTAACTGTATAATTAACATGGTTCATGAGATACAGCCTGGTGACAGACGGAGAGACGGACATACAAACAGAGAGACAGACGGACGTACAGCAGAGTCATAGTAATAGGGTCCCGTTTTACCCTTTGGCACAGATAAGAGAACTTTGGGTACGGAAGCCTAAGAAGTAGGGATGCATACAGAGGTACATCCAAATATTACATTTGGCACGTACTCTTTTTCGAACCTACGACCTTACGATCAAAAGGCGAAATCACTCCCACTTGACCACCGGCGCAAAACGATGAGTTTTTAAGATATTATTCATCTAGAACTGAAACAAGCTACTAGTTTTCACCACCAGCTTGTTATTACGCTCTTGCATAAAAATGTTACGTATATTTCCTATTAGATAATTGTATTGTCTAACACCTTCAATAAAACTAGCTTGATTGTGTTTTATTGGAGCGTTGATGTTATTCAAGTACACAATAAACCATGCAAACAAAACCACTTCAAGGTTTTTACCTTGAAGTGGTTTTGTACCACCATAAAACAATACGATGGTTTAATCATATAGTGGCATTTTAAGCCAGACGTACGGAAACGAGACATCCATCCATGGTTGACATACCCATGCCCGCACAAAGCGCTTTGCTTCTATATTCTAATGCGAAAAGCCAAAGAGTGGAATTCTTTACCGACGTCCGTTTTTCCGAATGCCTATAATTTGGATGTTTTCAAGAGACCAGTGAATAGGTATCTTCTAGGTAAGCGTGCCACACCGTAGGCGGCATCGTCACCTATCATCAGGTGAGATTGCGGTCGAACGTTTTACCTATAAAATGTAAAAAAAAAACGCTATTCTAGTTCGCGTATTCGTCTTATTTTCCAAATTACGACGTGTGTACGATGTTGTACTCTATTTGCCTATTTTTCACGTGACAATGTGTGTTTTATTCTACTAGCTGATGGAACAGCAGCTGGCCCACCTGATGTTAAGTGTCAACCATCACCTTTAACAAAACATTGCCTCGTAAGTCACGCACTATGGGAACGTGCCCTAAGATGCACTGCCCTGCGTCCATCAACATGAGGCATACAGATGGTGTTCGAGTTATTCGGACTTCATAAACAATAAATCCGAATAATAAGCAAATAAAAACGCGAATACCGAATAGTGATATGCCACCAATAGATAGACCATGGATAGTAGCACAGACCCAAACCTATTTTGCAATAAGGGGCCATCCCAAATTACGTCACACGTTATGGGAGAGGGAGGGGGTCGACGAAGTGTGACATTGTGTGACAAGGAGCGGGGAGGGGTCCCAAATTTTGTGACGTCACATTTTTTCAAAATATAATTTTATAGCTGAGTATTACAACACTAAATTTTATTGAAATATAATTTAAACTAGCGGCCTGTCCCAGCTTCGCATAAGTTGTCATAAATTTTTTGAACATTTTAGGATAAACTTAGACCGTGGTGGGTTCGAGCCTCGCGTCTACTAATTTCATACATTTGCACGTCCTTCTCCTTGAGTGACTGAAATCGCACCCCGAGCGTGACCCGTGGACCCGTTAACATTTTTAATTTCCTCATATCTTTTGAATGGAATGTCCGATTTGAAAAATTTAAGAAGTAATCTATAGGTATTGAAACCGTCTTAATTATGAAATGATTTATTTTGATAAGGATTAATACCAAGGTACAAATAAACACCCATTTCTAGCGGCGGCATTTCAATTAAATTTTTATAATAAAAGAACACTTATTGTGACATAACTATAATAGTTAGACATATGCTGTCGCGACATTTTTTGTACATGATAACGTGTTCTACAAAATCGTAGTACATTATTTTGTTCTATCTTCAATAGTTTTCGCAGCGCACGCGATGTAAGGTTTTCTTTTTCCACCTTGGGTTACATTATTGGAGTTTTAGTAAGGATCCCTGATTTTTTTTTAAATATAATATAGCCTATGTTACTCAGGGATAATGTAGCATTCTAATGGTGAAAGAATTTTTGAAATCGGACCAGTAGTTTTTGAGCCTATTCGTTACATACAAAACAACAAAACAACAAAAATACAAATCTTTTCTCTTTATAATATTAGTGTAGATGTAGATGTAAATAAAAATAATTTCGGAACACTGCTGTTTTAATTTCATAAATTTCTAAATGTATTTTTTTTAAATATGTGACATCACCCTAGGTAGGGGGGGGGTCTTACAAATGTGACCAGCTGTGACAAGGACGGGGAGGGGTCAAAAAATCACGACATTCGTGTGACGTAATCTACGGATGGCCCCTAAACAAACTCCACTAATGATAATGAGGTTTTAATAGTAGCAACATACATTAAAAATAAATCAAAATTATTAGGGTATTATCCATCATCTTTGCTACCGTGAGCATCTAAGACTAGTTTCATAGCAAATTTGCGGTATTTATTTATCTCGCTTTTTGGTACCCACGGATACGCATAAGGCTATACACTGCTCGCTCTTATTTCGTTTTAGTAAGCGTCATTTTTCATTGGCTTTGTGTAGATTGATCCACACAGATCGAGACGAGACGAATGATAGAGCAGAGTTGAAGAAGAAAACCTGTTGTGCTGACCTTACTTAGCGTGGGATGAGGGCAGGAAGATGATGATGAGGATGGAATTGAGATGATTATTACCTTTCCAAAGTATTTTAAATTAAAAATAAAATTATAACAAAATTTAATTATTTAATACAGGAAAATTAAGATCACTAAAATGCTCTTGCCTTATCACACAATATTCACTTATTAATTTTTTAAATCCCATAGACATTATACTTCTCATATACTTTTTAATTACAACTCTGTGTGTCCCGTCCAATATTTTATAATCATATCAGCTCCTTTCTCTCCTATCATAATAGTCGGTGCATTGGTATTTCCTCTTACAATAGACGGCATTATACTTGCATCTATCACTCTCAGACCCTCAACACTCTTTACCCTTAGTTGTGGATCAACTACAGCTGTGTCATCGTCCACTGCCCCCATTTTAACTGTACCTGTCGGGTGATAAAGAGAAAGAGTCATTTCTCTTGAAATGCAGTCTAAATAGTCATCACTTTGTTTATCGTAGTTCTTACAAGCATCAATCTCTAGCCATTCTAATTTGAAACCGGCTTCTTTGAAAGCTTTTGTGTCGCCAAGTTTCAAACTGAATTGCTTGATACCTCTTATAACAGTCTTCATATCATCAGGATCTTGGAAATAGTTGGCGTAAATCAGCGGTTTGTCCATAGGGTTTTTACTTTTCAATATGATTTTTCCTCTTGACTTAGGTTTCAAAAGGACATTACAAACTATAATGATAAATTTATTTTTGTTAATTTCTTCAAACTTTTGCTGGATTTCGTCACTAAATCCGTGCTTGTCGAACATATTGAGCATATTGTTGATACCACCGGAGAAGATTAGATAGTGGTTTTGCATATCAGGACTTGTTGCATGAGGGTCAGTGGTATTCCAAAAATCAATAACTCTGTGAGGACCTATATCAGCCAAGGGGCCTTCATGCTTTAACATGTACTCAGCAAATATTCCTGCTATATTTGGCAAGGACCCTAATACTAAATTGGCATCTGGGGCAGTGTAATAAATAGGAGCGAAAAGATGGTCCTGTAAATTTTCACCAACTGGCAAATCAGCTACGACTTTGATATCGAGTTTTTCCAAATGTTTTCGAGGTCCAATACCAGACAGAAGTAACAACTGCGGAGAATTTACAGCTCCACTGGATACGATGACTTCTTTTATAGCTTTAACAAAGATATCCTTTCCGTTATGCTTCAACAATACACCTCTGATTTTATTTGTTCCCGGCTTGAACACCAATTTAGTTGCATAAGCGTTTTTCATAACATGCAAATTCTTCCTATCTTTTATGGGACTCAAAAATGCTCTGGCAGTACTGCACCTTACTCCGTTTGTAGTTGTTGTGTATGATTTAATGATTCCCATTTGGTCTGCTCCGTTTATATCTGTTCTGTTTTTTAATCCTAGTTCTACGGCTCCTTTGATGACTAAGTTTTCTAAATCACCGAGGTTAGGGTTGTTCTCTACAGTCAAGTAGCCATCAGTACCATGATATTTCTCATGTTCTTTGGTATAGTGCGAGAGTTTTTCACTCTTTTTAAAGAATGGAAGCACCTCTTCGTAGCTCCAGCCTTTGTTTCCACTGGCTGCCCATTCATCGTAGTCTACTTTGTTACCTCTGACGTAAAACATGGCATTGATACTGCTGCTACCGCCAAGAGTTTTCCCTCTTGGCCAGGCGCAGCCTTTGGTTTTATAACCTCGACAAGCACCTTCTTGAGGTTCAGTTTTGTATACCCAATCTTCTTCCGTGTTCATATTACTGTAGAATAGTTGAGGGAGCTATAAAAATACAAGTAGTTAGGTCAAAAAAAGTATTGGTTTAAGATCCACTAGTTCGTCAGTGGATATTAAACTGGCGTGTTTTCTATCAAAAAATACTACAGTGATTTAGTAGCCAGTTTAGTTCATTAGTCAGTAGCTACTCAATCACATTTTAAAAAGCTCAGAAAAAGAAGATTAATGATACGGATGGTTTCTATGATGTTTGTTATTGAAGAAAGATCAATAACCGATCTAACTTTGTAAAACTAATTAGAACTTTCTGCTTTCTAGAGCTTGCCAATCAAAATTGATCTCTCACCTCGGTAGCTATGGTTGGATTTCCTCCTGCTTCGACCAGCAAAACTTTCCAGTTAGCATTTTCACTCAAACGGTTAGCAACTACTGAACCGGCCGAGCCAGCTCCTACGACTATGAAGTCATAGCTAGGATCTGAAAAAAAAACGGAATTTTATTGCTTTTGAAGTAAAGTATGGGGACTTGAAGAACCTTGCTAGACAGGCCCTATTTTTATACAACCGAAAAAGTATCCAACCGGAATCGTCTTCCGATCGGAAAGAATTTCTCTCTTGCTCGTTTTGTTTGCTGTTTATAACAAACTAGCGGCCTGTCCCAGCTTCGCATGGGTGGTCATAAATTTTTTGTACATTTTTGGATAAACTTAGACCGTGAGTTCGAGCCTCGCGTCTACTTATTTCATACATTTGCACGCGCTTCTCCTTGAGTGAGTGAAATCGCACCCCGAGCGTGACCCGTGGACCCGCTAACATTTTTAATTTCGTCATATCTTTTGAATGGAATGTCCGATTTGAAAAATTTAAGAAGTAATCTATAGGTATTGAAACCGTCTTAATTATGAAATGGTTTATTTGGATAAGGATTAATACCAAGGTACAAATAAAGACCCTTTTCTAGCGGAGGCATTTCAATTAATTTTTTATAAAAAAAGAACACTTATTGTGACATAACTATAATAGTTAGACATATGCTGTCGCGACATTTTTTGTAGATGATGACGTGTTCTACAAAATCGTAGTACATTATTTTGTTCTATCTTCAATAGTTTTCGCAGCGCACGCGATGTAAGGTTTTTGTTTTCCACCTTGGGTTACATTATTGAAGTTTTAGTAAGGATCCCAGATTTTTTTGAAAATATAATATAGCCTATGTTACTCAGGGATAATGTAGCATTCTAATGGTGAAAAATTTTTTGAAATTGGACCAGTAGTTTTTGAGCCTATTCGTTACATACAAAAATACAAATGTTTCCTCTTTATAATATTAGTGTAGATGTAGATTAGTGTAGATGTAGATCATGTTGGTTGACAAAGTTGTTTACTCCCTGTTCTGTTGAGTAGTTCTGTCGGCCGAACTACTGGGATTTTTTTCCCATTAGATCTGTTCACAGAAGAAGTGTGTGAGACCAATTAGACATAAAACCTTATTGTACCATACTTCAGGCAAATACCTAAATACCATTTCATTCCATTTCAACGAACGTTTCCGATCGGTAACATTTTTTTTATTTAAATACCCTGCACGATTAGTAATACGCTTAATATACAGCATTTAAAAAAAATTGCTAGAAACAGGAAGCCTTGATTCAAGGAAAACGATGTGTTCAGGTAAAATAATAAACTATTTACGCATAAAGTAAAAATATTTGTGTTACAATTAAGTACTAATAGCTAATTATCTAGGAAAATACCAATAATGCGACGACAACAATTTATTTACTTTGTTTTACTTGCTGCCTATAGATAACTTGTTTTTTTTTAAATAAGATAACATCTACACTTCTACACTAATATTATAAAGAGGTAAACTTTGTATTTTTGTATTTTTGTATTTTTGTATTTTTGTATTTTTGTATTTTTGTATTTTTGTATGTAACGAATAGGCTCAAAAACTACTGGTCCGATTTCAAAAATTCTTTCACCATTAGAATGCTACATTATCCCTGAGTAACATAGGCTATATTATATTTTCAAAAAAATCAGGGATCCTTACTAAAACTTCAATAAGATTTGTTAGACGGCTTCCGCTGAATCGTTTTTCCGTGCAGTAACTTTCGGCATTCGCGTTTTTCCGCGATCTTCTTTTTTCAACTAGCACAATTTCTTGGTCCGGCTTTTATGTAATAGTGAAAATGTATATTCGCTTTTGCCATCGATCGCATTTTTCGGCGATCTCTTTGGTTCATCTAGTATAATTTCTTAGTCCGGCTATTATGTAATAGCAAAAATGTTTAATCGCTTTAGTCATCGATCGGAGGTTTTCACAATCGTGTTATTTTAAATCATTAAATTACACATAAGAAGATTATAATTCACAGTATTTTTACTAGGTCATTTCTTCTTTTGGATATATGATATTTATACTTATTTATTTAAAAATGTATCTACCTTGAATATGTTATTCCTACCTACTTAAGCAATAACGTAATACGCCACCTCTTTTGATTAGACATTGAAAAGCGTTTTTAGAAAAATAAAAAGTGTCGTTGACGTTCTCAATGAAATGCTTGAATTTGTTCATATGTCTTTTCAGTCTTGTACAGTGTACTAGTGTACTATCTAGTAAAGACAAGGACTTATATTCCCGTACATTTAGTATTACGGAATTATGCTATTAAAAATAAATACGTCAAAAAAAATATGCGAATTAGAATACGACCAACTATAAAAACATGATGTTAAGAAAATTTGCTATTCAAAGAGTTGCGATCGATGGCAAAAGCGAATATACATTTTCACTATTACATAAAAGCCGGACCAAGAAATTGTGCTAGTCGAAAAAAGAAGATCGCGGAAAAATGCGAATGGCGAAAGTTACTGCACGGAAAAACGATTCAGCGGAAGCCGTCTAACAAATCTTCAATAATGTAACCCAAGGTGGAAAACAAAAAACCTTACATCGCGTGCGCTGCGAAAACTATTGAAGATAGAACAAACTAATGTACTACGATTTTGTAGAACACGTTATCATCTACAAAAAATGTCGCGACAGCATATGTCTAACTATTATAGTTATGTCACAATAAGTGTTCTTTTATTATAAAAAATTAATTGAAATGCCTCCGCTAGAAAAGGGTCTTTATTTGTACCTTGGTATTAATCCTTATCCAAATAAATCATTTCATAATTAAGACGGTTTCAATACCTATAGATTACTTCTTAAATTTTTCAAATCGGACATTCCATTCAAAAGATATGACGAAATTAAAAATGTTTACGGGTCCACGGGTCATGCGCGGGGTGCGATTTCACTCAATCAAGGAGAAGCGCGTGCAAATGTATGAAATAAGTAGACGCGAGGCTCGAACCCACGGTCTAAGTTTATCCTAAAATGTTCAAAAAATTTATGACCACCCATGCGAAGCTGGGACAGGCCGCTAGTTGATTATAGAACTTCCTCCCGCAAACACTCAGGTTGTAGAATTATCTCCTTAAGGCGAAGACAAGAGCTAATGTGACTCTCGCTCGCACGTTTCGACATGTTGAAAGATATAAAATCACTAAACTCTTATGTACGAAAACTAGTAAAGCAAACTTTTGAGTAGGAAAACATTATCGATCAAAATGAAATTTTTATTTTACTAAACTGTGTGCAATGTGATTGCACATAAAATGGTTGATTGCGATTTTCCGAAAATGAGTTTAGTGATTTTATATCTTTCAATATGTCGAAACGTGCGAGCGAGAGTCACATTAGCTCTTGTATTCGCCTTAAAAAGTTTGTTTTGGTGCGACACAAACATAAGTTTGTTTTGTAAGGTCCGCAACGCTGCCGCGTTTTTCTTAAGAGCGGTAAGTACGTGCCAGCTTATTTCGAGTAAATCGCGCTTAAAGTTTTCAAACTACTTTTGACGACCACGTCTACAAAAAATGCAATTTTTGACTTCTGATTATTTTAAATTATAAATAACATGTTGTAGTTTATATCCGAGAAGAAAAATAACACAAATATGTGTATTTAATAATAAAAAAATGTAAAAATAACTTTATTATTAGGAAGCCTAATGTATAATACCTACGATTCCTAACCATAAGCGTTGTAACCAACACACATACCGCTCTTTTGCTAAGGGACACATCTCACTCCTATTATTATGTTTTGTATTTCTAACCATAACAGCCGCATCTTCATCACATACGTCTGTTATGTTAAGGGATACTTACTTTATACCTTAAGCTCATCTTAGATTACTGCAAATGTTACGGCGCTTATTCATAGTAAGTATAGGCTAGCCAGAAGTTTCTCAACTAATTTATCTTTGTCTTATCACTAAGTACGTTCGAAATATTACATCTGGAGATTGTTTAAATTTTGATTGTTTAAGTTTACTAAAAATTCTGCAGTTTTATTAAAATTATCATAAAGGAAACATTAAGTTTTTTACCCTGCATAGGTTCAATTACCTATCAATTATAATTAAAAAATCACAGTTATTATAAGTTAAAGGCATCAAATGGCACATTTTTAAGATTACCTTGTTATGTTAAACTTCATAATATCAAATTACATGCTAAATCAGTCGTCAAACTAAAAAGTAAATTTATAAAATCTACTTCAGTCTTAACCAGTGACCATGACTGTCACCATGTACGTTCACCTAATTAAAAATATAATCTTAATCTTAATATATGTATTATATAAAAAGCTAATGTTCGTACGTGTGTCCACGGTTTTCTCTATGATCCGCAACTTCGATCAACTTCCCGTTGGGATGACAAATACCCCTTGGTCTCCTGGTGTGCATAAGGGAGTTTGGTCAGGGTGGGTGGAAGAGGGTGGTTGTGGGTGACGAAAATGTGGAATAATATATATCAGTCCTTCTCTAACTATACATGTTAGAGAAGGACAGAAAGCTTCTGTCAAATTCTTAAAAACTTGGGAATCTCGGGAATGATCTAGAAAGTTCCAGAATGTGTGCAACTGATGAAATCAATCTAGAAAGTTCTAAAACTTTCTGGAATTATCTAGAAAGTTTCAAAAAGCCGTGCAATTATTGTAATCGATCTAGAATATTTCAGTAAGCTCCTGGAATGATCTAGAAAGTTCCAAAATGTGCGCAATCGATAAAATTGATCCGAAATGGTCTAGAAAATTCTAAAAATTTCTGAAATGATCTAGAAAGTTCCAAAATGGTTGCAATTGTTGTAATCGAACTAGAATGTTGTAGAAAGTTTCTGAAATGATCTAGAAAATTCTTAAAAATTTCTGAAATGATCTAGAAAATTCTAAAATGGTTTCAATTGTTGTAACCGATCTAGAATGTTGTAGAAAATTTCTGAAATGATCTAGAAACTTCCAAAATGCCTACAACTTGAAGATCATTCAAAGTTCGAGTGAACAGTAATTAAACAAATTCAAGTAATTCCGAGAAACAAAAACGACCGAACTATCTGAATATTCTAGAGTGTTTTGGTACTAGATATTTGACGAAATATAAAACGAAATCCAGTGACTTTTCGTCAGTACATGCGATGTATTTTAACCCGAGCAACGCCGGGTTTCGCTGCTAGTTCACAATAAAATACTACTAAACTAATTTCAAAGGACGTGGCATTACAGCTTAAACAGTGCGCAAGGGGCATCACACAAGAGAGAAAATCTTTAATTATAAATAAATCGCTGCCCCTTATACCTGAAAACAGAAGAGCCTTTTGGCTTAACCTTTCAACTAATGATGCGGTAGGAAGCTTGCTCGAAGATACGACAACTAAAAATATACGACTCTAAATCACTCCACTTAACTTCGGGAACACTTGCAAAGTTGCAACTATTACTAGTATAAGTTAAGACCGCTTTATATTGACTGGTTGTTTTAATATTTGTTTTTAGAAGTGTTTTTTTATTTTGTATTCGTTTTATATAAGTTATTAAGAAAACATAGGCACGTCCTTTGAAATTAGTTTGGTAGTATTTTATTGTGAATTATATTTTTAATTAGGTGAACGTACATGGTGACAGTCATGGTCACTGGTTAAGACTGAAGTAGATTTTATAAATTTACTTTTTAGTTTGACGACTGATTTAGCATGTAATTTGATATTATGAAGTATAACATAACAAGGTAATCTTAAAAATGTGCCATTTGATGCCTTTAACTTATAATAACTGTGATTTTTTAATTATAATTGATAGGTAATTGAAAGGGTAAAAAACTTAATGTTTCCTTTATGATAATTTTAATAAAACTGCAGAATTTTTAGTAAACGTTTTTAAATTTATCAAGTTGATTTATTTTGATAACCCTTACAATCAAAATTTAAACAATCTCCAGATGTAATATTTAGAACGTACTTAATGATAAGACAAAGATAAATTAGTTGAGAAACTTCTGGCTAGCCTATACTTACTATGAATAAGCGCCGTAACATTTGCAGTAATCTAAGATGAGCTTAAGGTTTATAGTAAGTATCCCTTAACATAACAGACGTATGTGATGAAGATGCGGCTGTTATGGTTAGAAATACAAAACATAATCATATAAAACGCGGCAGAATGTTAAGTAAAATAAGACTTTATTTTTTATTTTCATTAGTATAAGCGTTGTAACTGGTAATAACGGCGATTATTTGTAGGATTTATTTAGGTAAAGGGATACCTCTTCTTGTAATAAGAGCCGTATGTTCACTTACGGCGCTTATCACAAGTCTCATTAGAGCTGGCTGATTCAGCTTCCTTATTTTAACAGCTGTAATTGGTAGTTACCACGGTTATTTTAAGGAATTCGTCATGAATTTTAATAATTTTCCTTACAAATTTGTCTTTAAAAGCAGTTACTGCGCTTTTGCTTTGAAACTACAGGCCAAAATTATAAAAGAAAAGTATTCAGCAGCAGCATGTGCTTTTACGGCTGTAATGCTAAGGATATTAAGAAACCTAGTGATGGTTACGGCGCTTATCAAAATCTAAAATAGCACTTAGAGGCACTTTTTTAAAGAACTGTCAATCTAAAAGTTGTAGATCTCGATGCGCTGATTCCGAATATGCTACTAACTCAAATTTCGAAAAAGTGTTGGTTACCGCTCTTATGTTAAGCGCGGCAGAACGTGATTCTAGACAACCCTAACTGTTTTCCTATGTGTATAAAAAACTAATGGTTACATTTGAAAACTTTTGGATGATTTGGCGAAGAATAAATAATATGCATCAAGCATATCGTAGAAGTTAAAATTAAATTTGGTCAACGGCTTGTATTGTATTATTGTAGGTACACGCCGTTAGACAGCATCTTAAAATATTTTATTGGTATCTTTTAGTGCATGTGCTGTAAGGTAATGCAATTGTAATCGATCTACGTCAATATGCGCAACATTTATTTTATTTATTTATCTGACCCGACTTTTGTTTTTCGATTTTGGTTTTCCGAACTCGCAGTAACAAAATACCAAAAAACGAAATCATCAAATCTACATCTTCCATCACACTCTTATGAGCTACCTTCTATCACAGCTTCGGTGGCATCCGCTGGCCAAAGGTGATCGCCCGCTAGAGCACACTGCGCTGCAAAGAAGCTCTGAAGCGCCTGCGAGAACAGTGGACCGGCCACATGGTAGCTGTTGAGGATGGGAGCCGTCACCGCGGGATCACACGCCCACATCTTCACCTGGAAAGAACACATAAAGCTTGAGAATCTCCTAAACATAAACATAATTTTATTTCAATTAAAGTAGTTACATTTATATAGTTTAATAGTATGCCTCAGATTGATGGACGCAGGACATTGCGTCGTAGGGCATGTTCCTATCGTGCGTGACTTAAGGCAATGCTTTGTTATAGGTGATGGTTACCACTTAGCATCAGGTGGGCCATCTGATTGTTCCACCAGCTGGTTGTATAAAAACAGTATCTTACGTGTTTTATATCTACATCTACATCTACACTAATATTATAAAGAGGAAAGATTTGTATTTTTGTATGTTTGTATTTTTGTATTTTTGTATGTAACGAATAGGCTCAAAAACTACTGGTCCGATTTCAAAAATTCTTTCACCATTAGAATGCTACATTATTCTTGAGTAACATAGGCTATATTATATTTCAAAAAAGTCAGGGAACCTCACTAAAACTCCAATAATGTAACCCAAGGTGAAAAACAAAAACCTTACATCGCGTGCGCTGCGAATTGATGATAGAACAAAATAATGTACTATGACTTTGCAGAACACGTCATCATCTACAAAAAATGTCGCGATGTAGATATGTCTATCTATTATAGTTATGTCACAATAAGTGTTCTTTTATTATAAAAATTTAATTGAAATGCCATCGCTAGAAAAGGCTCTTTATTTGTACCTCGGTATTAATCCTTATCCCAATAAATCATTTCATAATTAAGAAGGTTTCAATACCTATAGATTACTTCTTAAATTTTTCAAATCGGACATTCCATTCAAAAGATATGACGAAATTAAAAATGTCCACGGGTCACGCTCGGGGTGCGATTTCATTCACTCAAGGAGAAGCGCGTGCAAATACATTTGTATGAAATAAGTAGACGCGAGGCTCGAACCCACGCTCTAAGTTTATCCTAAAATGTTCAAAAAATTTATGACCACCCATGCGAAGCTGGGACAGGCCGCTAGTACTATATAAAACTAAACCTGAAAGTAGTAATATTGCTAAGATTATACACGTGTAGCGTGGATTTACATAGGCATTATAAAAAATAAATAGTAGGTAAAACTTCGTTAGTCTTTTTTAAATATACGTACCATTTATATTTTGTTAAATAAGCATGACATGCAAAACTATTTATGCATGACCTTGCTTACATTTAAAGTACACATCAAACACTTTGGAATTCGCAATGTATTCTTCAACCGAGCGAGACTTGCCAGAATATTTTAGGAGAGTTTTAGTAATATGTATATAATGGTACCATGTGATGTGTTTTTTATTTTCAACCATATCGTTTCACTGTTGCGCAAAGGTCTCACCTAAATCCCTGCAATCCTGCCTTTTTGCTCTAATAAAGTTGATTCGCCTAAGTCGTGCGATAAAATCTTCGTTCACTCAGTGAAGAAAGGGCTCGTACACAAAACTGCGATGCGACGTCGCATCATCTCGCAAAAATCTGCGAGCTCGTTGTGGACTTTTCCCGTGGAAGTTCCTGCGATGCGACGTCATATCGCATCGCATCGCAGTTTTGTGTACGAGCCCTAAACGAAGATTTGTCTCACGACTCGCTTGTAATTAATATAGCGAGTGCGCTATATTTATTACTAGCGACCCGTCCCCGCTTCACACGGGTATTTAACGAAAAATTATAAATTTTATCACATACTTACATACTCACACACATATATACACCTGTGGATTCTATAGATCCAATAAAACACAAATATCGTACCCCAGCCAGTGACACCTACTCGTACATCGCATAGTTAGCCGAGCGGAGTGAGCGGCGACCACGCGTCTTTTTTCTAATACTAAAATTTGTGAACTCATCATATCTTTCGAATGGAATGTCCGAATTGAATAATTTAATATTTATATAAAGGTATTGAAGCAGTCTCAAACATGAAGTAATTTATTTTGATAAGGATTAATACCAAGGTACAAATAAATAGCATTTTCTAGCGGCGGCATGTCAATTAAACATTTAAAATAAAAGAACACTTATTGTGACATAACTATAATAGTCAGACATGCTGTCGCGACACTTTATTTAGATAATTATGTATTCTGCAAAGTCGTAGTACATTATTTTGTTCTATCATCAATAGTTTTCGCAGCTCACGCGATGTCAGAATTTTTTTAGGCCATTTTTTTATACCTTGGGTTACATCATTGAAGTTTTAGTAAGGACCCCTCATTTTTTTGAGAATATTATATAGCCTATATAACCCGGGAATAGTGTAGCTTCCCAACGGTGAAATATTTTTCAATTCAAACAAACAATCAAATCTTTGCTCTTTATAATATTGGTATAGATTGTTTGTGATACTTATCACTATCCTTTGTTTGGTTTGATAACATTATCAGAACAATTATTGGCTCTACGCTCTAACAGTAACTGTGGGCTGCTGGTGATTATTTATTTATATTTTGCGACATTGATTTCGAGGGAAATATCTTTTTTCTATACAATTTGCAGCAGATGATGTTAAGCGGTAACCATCACCTAACAAATCATTGCACCAAAAGTCACGCGAGATGGGATGCCCTTTATTGCAACTTGAGGCATACAGATGTTAAGCCTCATGTGCCTGTAATTTCACCGGCAACCACACTCTTCAAACCGAAACACAGCAACGCTGCTTGGCGGCAGACAAAGGCGTGGTGGTAGTACTTCCCCGGACGAGCCCTTCACAAAAAGCTCTACTACTCTTAAACTTATTACTTTTTTATTACTACTTATTTACTTGGACGACATAACCTTTTCCTGTTATTTTGATTTAAACTACTGAACCGATTTTTATGAAATGTCTCTAAGACCAATCTGAAAGTATATCCTCTCAAATATATTTTTTTTTTTCAAATTGGTTCATAACTGACGAAGTGCGGTAACAAACATAAATAAAAAAATGCAGTCGAATTAAGAACCTCCTCCTTTTTTAGAAGTCGGTTAAAAATCGACTGGCTGGCAGAATTATTTTATCGAGTACCTAACATATTCGCTACGATTATCAGTGCCATAAATAGGCAAGCTAACATTACAGTTTTCAATCGGCCGGTAAAATTCAAAAGATTATATTATTATCTGAGATTTAAATCTTACTTTATCAATATGCGCAGAAAATGGAATTTCTACCGCGGTTTGGTATCTAATGCTGTGTAATCATGTACAGCATAACCATTTGTATCATTGTAATAAATATAAATATTGGTGGACATTCCACACAGCACTATCTCGCCCCCAAACTAAGCCAAAACTTGTGATATGGGAACTAGATAGCTGATATACTACTTATATACTTTTTTTGTAAATACATACTTATAATATTATATAACACCCAGACAGAGAACAAACATCTATGTACATCACACAAATGTTTGTTCTCGGTGGGGATCGAACCCACACGGCCTGCGGCACAGAAGGCAGAGCTACTACCAACTGAGCCGTAAAGGCTGTGAATTGTACCTATTTTAATCTCCAAATACGTAGCAAAAATTAACTATATCATGTATGTATGTATTTTGACTGGCGTGTCTTTTAATGATATCTACCGTGCCTGGAGATAACAGACATTTTTTCCGCTAATACCTACAGGACTAATGTAAAAAAAAACAGAAAATAGTATCAGCCTTATTTGAAATTGTTTAAAAAAAAGGGCCTTGTTTGGGTAATCATACTTATTTCACTAATTCTTACATTATCTAATATTCTTCAGAATTTTGCATGTACATAGCAGCGGTTTGCTACGAGTTGACCATTATTAAATTGCAATTTGGAGTATGTTTGACTACTGTCATTATTAAAGTCATTATTAATCTTGTCATTACCTATATGTTGTGAGTCAGCACAATTTTCAATTTGACAGCCTTCACAGCTCAGTTGGTAGTAGCTCTGCCTTCTGCGCCGTAGGCCGTGGGTTCGATCCCCACTGAGAACAAACATTTGTGTGATGAACATAGATGTTTGTTCTCTGTCTGGGTGTTATATAATATTATAAGTATGTATTTAGAAAAAAAAAGTATATATGTATTATATCAGCTATCTGGTTCCCATATTACAAGCTTTGGCTTAATTTGAGGCTAGATAGTGCTGTGTGGAAAGTCCACCAATATTTATTTATTATTTATTTATTATTTCTCTCAGACGAAATATCTCAATTTCTACTATGGTCGCGTGATACTCTCGCTCTCAAAAAAAACTCGATCAAAAATCATCTTATCACTAGTGTTGAGAGTACTCGGCGCGGGCGCATGCACGTTATCGATAAAAATAATGACTCAGCGAGATCACCCGGTGATTTCGCGGTCGGAGAGGTCATTATCAGATAGTCGGATCGGTACCTTCTTCTTGTGGGTAGTGACAAACACTAAGCAGTTATAAATAACTTTTTTATTTTTTTGTGTGATATTAGAATATTAGAATAATGGTGGACTTTCTACACAGCACTATCTAGCCCCAAACTAAGCCAGAGCATGTAATATGGGAACCAGATAGCTGATATAATACATAATATACTTTTTTTTTGTAAATACATACTTATAGTATATAATAACACCCAGACAGAAAACAAACATCATATGTTCATCACACAAATGTTTGTTCTAGGTGGGGATCGAACCCACGGCCTACGGCGCAGAAGGCAGAGCTACTACCAACTTAGCTGTGAAGGCTGTCAATTATTATTATTATTTAATTGTGTGACCTTTTACCGTATCGTGTCATAATGGAGAGTTTTTACAAAAATAAAATAACGTCTGTTTGCTCACTGTTCTGGTTTTCGCTCTGTCACTCACTCACTCTCACACTCTTAAAAAACCTCTGAAACTAAAATAGTTTCACAAAAAGTCCCCTGGTTTCTTTGAAAAATAAATGTTTGCTAGTTTTTGTGAAAGATGACTGTTGGTGTGTTTTAAGCGTATGAAATAATTCGGCAAACGCAATACCTACTTACTTAAGCTAAAAAAAAATCTAAATTTTTTGAGATATTTTTTCTGATAAAACCAAAGGATTTCTTTCGTGAAAAGGACTCTACCCAGCCTACGGATATGAAATTTGACCCAGTCACTCATTATGGTATCACTCAATCACAACAATTTTAGAAATTTCGCTCTGCAAGGGGTTGAAAAAAGGTAGGTATTTAAGTTTGTATGGAAATAGTATCATGTGACCCAAGTCACGCAACTCAAGCAATATCTTGGCACTGATTTGGATCAGTTGAGCTATCTGTAGATCGTTTGCAACGTCTGCAGATAGCTAAACCGTTTTATATGTATTTCGAAGATTTTGTAACTATTTGTATGCAATGTAATTTTCTTTGTAAATAAATGTAGCAATATTATCTTTCAATCACTTCATTCATACATCTCCAAATACAAATATATGTCCATGACATTCTCTCACTAGGTTTATAATTAATTAGTAAATAATACGAACGAATGAATTTAATATATATTAAATGAACTACGATGAAATAAAAAAAATCATTTTATGAATAATCTATATCAATAGCAATAGTTTCAATATACTCAAAAATTCAACTCAACTTCAATAATATATCCTTTTACATTGTAAAAGGATCTTAAAAAAGAACGGTAGGAACCAAGCCGTAAGTTTGTTGCCTGTTCTTCTTAGGCTTTGGTCGCGTGGAACTGGCACATAGAGTCACCCAGCTTTAAGACGTTTCAAAGTGATCCTTGTGATTTTATTGAATAAATACCTTTTGACTTTGACTTTGACCGGTACGAATTTTGCACAAGTTACATAAAAATGTGTGTCTGAAATCTTTATATAAAAACAAGCCCCAATATAATTATTTGCAATACTTAAAAACGCATTTTTTTCTATTCTTTGTTTTTTTAACACGTCGTTTATTATTTTAAAATCAAAACGAGATAATTCTAGAGCTATATTAGTCTTACTGACTTACCGTAGTCTTCGAGTCACTGCAAATTAAAATCCACGTTGCTTAGTGCATTCAACCCGACTTGAAGACTTGACACAAGCGCGCACTAGCACGCAACAAATCACAGTGAGGTATCGTGATATAAGATATAAGTACGGCTTAGTACGTAAAGTATTGCGTTAAATCGAGGCTTATTTGTAGATAAATATGTATCAGATTATATCAGATTATCATTACACTAGAGAATAGACTGAGGAAACCCATGAAAACTTTTGGATCAAATTTTTTTTTTTTCTAGACCTATGTAATGTTATTAGACCGACAGACAGACAGAGAGCACTCACAGCTCAGTTGGTAGTATTCATATTCATTTATTTCTAACCATAGGGACTTTTGTGGAACACTTAGGCCTGGTTTCACCATGCTCTGATAATTACTAATCAAGGATTAACAGGCCGTTAAATCTAACCATACATGTCAAACGCATACATTTTGACATATTTAACAGCCCTTTAATCCTTTGTTAATCTAACAGAGCATGGTGAAATCAGCTCTTTGTTACGTCAATTTGTTCGTACAAAAACACAATGTTAATACAAATTCACTGGCTTTGTCAAAAATTAAGCTAGGTATAAAATATAAAAGATTCTTAAAATGCCACTGTAAAACTATGGAAAATAGACATTTTGTTTAATAGAGCGGATGTAAAAAGTCTTTGTCAACAACATAACTACTACACTGATTGTTGATCGAAAACTACACTAGGTTCTAATATACACTCGCCCGCAAAAATAAAGGGTCACCTAGCTTTGAAACCACACAATCTAGCTCCTTAGATTAAAAAGAATCTGAAAGAAAATTTAATTACGCATAAAATAAACTACCACCACTCTGCGCTGGCTAAACCCAAACTCTAGCATGGTGATAATTCTGGTACATTCTTGCAAAGGCATGATTTTTCACAAATAATTCGAATTGAATAAAGTAAATCAATTTCAAGTCCCATATTTATACAAAAATAAAAAATGTCGAAATTTAAAAATGAATCACAATTTGAAAACAGGTCGTTTTTACTCAAAGGCACTTTTTTATAAAAAAGGTTAAATGAAGGGTTGCATACAGTCCGCATATCCTCTTTTGGTTTAATTTATCAGGCAAAAGAAGTTATCTTGATCATTTCTTAAAGATGTTGCTGTTTTCAAAGGTGACCCTTTATTTTTGCGGGCGAGTGTATTATTCATAGGTATATAACATGGCAAGTTCTTGCAGCTGTTCAAAGGCTTTGTCAAGTGAGTAATGTGATGTTTAGAAACGTTGTCCACGGCAATTGGTAGATACCATGCATTTTTATCGTCCAAGTAATTATGAATAGAGCTACTACTACTGTAAGGCGAAGACAAGAGCTAATGTGACTCTCGCTCGCACGTTTCGACATGTTAAAAGATATAAAATCACTAAACTCATTTTCGAAAAATCGCAATCAACCATTTTGTGTGCAATCACATTGCACACAGTTTAGTAAAAATTTCATTTTGATCGATACAAGTTTTCCTACTTAAAAGTTTGCCTATGTACGAAAACTAGTAAAGCAAACTTTTGAGTAGGAAAACATGCATCGATCAAAATGAAATTTTTACTAAACTGTGTGCAATGTGATTGCACACAAAATGGTTGATTGCGATTTTTCGAAAATGAGTTTAGTGATTTTATATCCTTCAACGTGCCGAAACGTGCGAGCGAGAAGTTGTTTGATAGTTGTCAGCCCCTTAAACCAGAAATTATAGTAGGTTTAACTTGGCAAGTAAACTTCTTAAAATTAAAGTTAGGACTTTACTGCATGCATAATTAGTAAGAAGGTAAAAACAATAATTTTCTTTCTGAATGAATTTGAACGCCGCTAATCTTAGTTAGGAGTTTGTCGTTATCCCACCACAGGAAATGAACCCGTGGTTTAACGCAAATAAATGTTTCGTCAGTTCCATGTTGTTTTATACAACTAGCTGATGGAACAAGCAGATGGCCCACCTGATGTTAATTGGTAACCATCACCTATAACAAAGTATTGCCTCGTAAGTCACGCAGGATAAGGACGTGCCCTACGATGCACTGCCCTGTGTCCATCAATTTGAGGCATACAGATCAACCACACTCTTCAAACCGAAACACAGCAATTCGCTGCTTGGCGGCAAAAACAAGGCGTGGTGGTAGTACTTCCCCTGACGAGCCTTTCATAAAAATCTCTACTACTCAAGACTTCAGGTAACCCATAGATTAACTGGCTCATGAAGCTGTATCATCTGTATGCCTCAAGTTGATGGACGCAGGGCAGTCCATCGTGGGGCACGTCCTTATCCTGCGTGACTTACGAGGCAATGCTCTGTTATAGGTGATGGTTACCTCTTAATATAAGGTGGGCCATCTGCTTGTTCCATTAATAAGTAATAAAAAAAATTGTTTAGGTAGTATCCCTACACTACTTTTTTATCTAGTCTATACGACGACCTACCTATAGGTAGGTCGTCTATAGTCCTACCTATAGGTAGGTCGTCTTTAGATCCACTAGTTTATCAAGCCGGCGAAAATACGCTGTCGCTATTGGTCAGTTAATTGTGGTCAGAACCGGTTCGAAAGCGGTTCTTGACATCAGTACTGTGACATACTTGTCTGTCTGTGTCTGCGAATAAAGGCTGTTTTATATTAAAGCTATAATATATCTATATTAAGTAACAATATACTATTTGGCTGTAGGTATAGCCGTTATTATTAATTAAATAAAAAAAAAATAAACAGAGCTTACCACTAAAATTCACGTCCACGACAACTTCGAAGACTGCGCAAATGAAAACAATGACCGGCAATTTGTTTTAAATACATTACATAACACTTATATACTACTTAATACAGGATAAGTGCTGGGTATCCCTCTGCTCTATAAATCGAGGATAAAATCATGTTTCTAACTTATTTTTTTCAACAACGCCTTGTGGAAACGTAATTAGTACTTTAGCTAATTCTTCGATTATGAGCATAAAATAGCACCTGTATAGTCTATTTATTCATTTTGGGACTAGATGACTCGGTGTACTTGGTATCACCTATCCTAACGACATTAAAACTCTCCCTTCGCTTTGGGTAGAACAGTTTTGATGGGATAAAGAAATTGTTGTTTTTACTATCTTCCTCGCAATTTTTCCATATTTTCTCACAATTTAAACCTTCCCTGGACTACGACAAATATTTCAAAACCAAAATCAGCTGAATCGGCCCAGCCGTTCTCGAGTTTTAGCGAGGCAAACTAACAGCAATTGATTTTTACATATATAGAGATAGCCAACAAAATATACACAAAATTACAATAATGCCTATACAGTGTCGATTATATCAGGTGCTCTTTCAATTATCAACCACAGTATGTTCTATTATAATTAGTGGGAGTAGCCTCCCTTATACATTTCCAGGAAGAACGATTCTGAGCCCTCTCCATCCACTGACTTCCGACATTGTGAAGATCGCGTCACAATGTCGATCCATCGGGTTAGAGTCCCTGCGTTGTCTTCCGTTGTGGACGCCATTCGAGAACCTTTATTCCCCAGCGGTTGTCGGTTCTTCGACCTATATTACCTGGCCATTGTCACTTCTATTTGCTAATTCTGCGAGCTATGTTGCTTACTTGGTTTAGTGAAAGTCCCAGCATAGTTTCTTCATAGCCCGTTGTACAACAATGGATTAGATAGGGCTAAGAGACTATTTTGGGCTGATCGGGAGAGGAATGTTGATCAGGAATTTACAATTACGCACTTATGTAATTTTAATTATTGAATGTAACACTGTTTGTTTTCCGAATAAAATAAAATAAAAAAAATAAGGAGCTGACACCCTTAAAAGTACCTACTTCTCGCTTGCAAATTTCACTATTTGTAACATTTAAAATCACGGTAATCGCAATCAACCAAGCGGGCACAGCGAGTTAAATGCGGGCGAAATCTTTTACGAATTCTATCCGCAAACTGTATGGAAGCAACAAAAGCAGTTGCTAATAATATTATCTTGTATAGTGCACACGTTGCCTGCGTCTTTTGTTTTTGTATGCTCGATTTCGTTCGTGCGAAGCTATTTTCAAACTATCTCCTTTGCGTCCCTTTACTTCCGGGATTCTTTTTATTCTTCGGGAGTCTTTATAGTACCTAGGCGGTACTCTTTATACTGTGCACTCAAAATGTCTAGTTTAATCAACGTTATTTCTGGTTAAATTATGTAATGGCGAATATTCTCAGCATTAGATTGGAAAATACAGATTTAGTATCAAAAGAATTCCAATACAAAATTTTTGTGAGTAATAGAGCTTTTTGTGAAGGACTCGTCCGAGGAAGTACTACCACCATGACTAGTTCAGCGGCCTAGTAACGTTGCTGTGTTTTGGTTTGAAGGGTGTGGGCGCCGGTGAAAATACATGCAGATGAAGGCAACATCTGTATGCATCAAATATGAACACAAGGAAAGGCATTGTAGGCCATGTTCCTATCGTTTTGAATATCATCTTTTGAGTATCACCTACTGACAGAACAATTTATCATAATAACAAACAACAACATAACTTAGAGGTCTATTGCTGGGCATATGCCTCCCCTATACCTACCTACATTTTCAGGACGATAGATTCTGAGCTCTCTTAATCCACCTTCCCGCGATCTTCACAATGTCCTCAGTCCATTGGGTAGGAGGGCGTCCCATGCTTCCTTTTTCTGTAAGTATATCAAATAAGCCACTAGGTACCTAAATACAAATAAATCAAATAAACTCTTTTATTGTAAAAAATAGGTTAAGAAATTGCACATAGCGCCTCCTAGCCCCAAAAAATAGTCTTTACAATCATGACAAATTGTGTGAATTGTATAAAATTTTAATAGAATCGTGGACAATGATCGAGACCTTAGGGAAGACATTTTGCATAATCTAACAGGGATGTACTTATGATAATCGTTTAAAATGTCAACGAAGTGACATGCTATTTCGTTATTGCAAGTTTTTTTTATAATAACGCAAGACATCAATCATTTTGCTTGCATGAAAAATGTAGGGGTTTAAATAATTTTTTGCTACATTATTAATTAAATATTAAGACTAACCTAACATTTTTAAATGTTTAAATACATAAATCTACATAATATATCTATATTTTTATGATAAACATAGATTTGTTCTCTCTACAAAAGTATATAGGTAAGTGTTAGGTATATCAGCTATCTGGTTCCCAAATCAAAAGCTTTGCTTAGTTTGGGGCTAGAAAGTGCTAGATATATGGAAAGTCCACCAATAATTTTATTATATTTGTCAAGAACGTAAACTCAAGATTGTCTAGACTTTTGTCAAGACTATAATCAAGTTACTATAATCAAACATTTAAAATCACGGTAATCGCAATCAACCAAGCGGGAACAGAGAGTTAAATGCGGGCGAAATCTTTTACGAATTCTATCCGCAAACTGTATGAAAGCAACAAAAGCAGTTGCTAATAATATTATCTTGTATAGTGCACACGTTGCCTGCGTCTTTTGCCAACAGTCTAGACTATAATCAAGTAGTGAATGGCTCTAAATGTCGTGCCGCTAGCCCCTAATCCGTCCACGAGTATTAATTTATGTAAATAATTGTAGAATCCAATCGACACATATTGGAAGCATTGCGTACGTGTACAATACAGCGCAATTAGAATCAGCGCCTATTGTTGCTGGGCTCCTGGTAGAATATAAAGCAGTGCTGAAGGAAATTATTCTGTTCCACTTGTATTTTTTGTTTAGTTTATGAAGAGCGCATATTCAATGTAGGCACCTATAATAAGCAAGTAACTCTTTGTACTGTACGAGTCTGAGTTATTTTTTTCGTTTTATTTATCATCAGTACATTAGTATGGGTTGTGTTTACCATATTTGGTTTCTCGTTTTTCGTTCTTGTTCCGTGTTCATTGCGGGTTTTGTATGAAGACGCGATAGATATACCGATACGGAACTATTATGTTCTAGGTACTACTAATTTTCATCATACTTGCAACATAAAGTTCCGTATCGGTATCTCTATCGTGTCTTCATACAAAACCCGCAATGAACACGGAACATAAACGAAAAACGAAAAACCAACTAAGGTAAACACAACTCATACTTGGGGTACAGGCCTTTTTTGTGTGAAGATTCCTTAAGCGCCTCTATCGGCCGGCTGAAACTCAGCTTTACGCGACTTCTCAGCAAGTCCGAAAGCGGCTCTTTTTTTTTATACAACTAGCTGATAGAACAAGCAGATGGCCCACCTGATGTTAGTGGTAACCGTCACCTACAAAGCATTGCCTCGTAAGTCACGCACAATAGGAACATGCCCTACAATGCACCGCCCTGCGTCCATCAACTGGAGGCATACAGATGTTAAGCCTCAAGTGTCTGTAATTACACCGGCAACCACACTCTTCAAACCGAAACACAGCAACGCTGCTTGGCGGCAGAAAAAGGCGTAGTGGTAGTACTTCCCCGGACGAGCCCTGCTCAAAGAGCTCTACTACTCTTATCAAATCTAATACAAAAAAGGCCTGACGTTACGAAAAACGAATTACGAAAAATCTCAGACTTGGGGGTTCTACAGCATGTTTGAAATCACGGTTTCGAGAAAACAAATACTTAGTTTTTTTTCTACGAAACTGGTTCTTTGTTTAATTACCTAACAAGCCAAATAGGGAGGTCTAATGTCCAACAGTGGACTTACATAGGCTGATGACGATATAAAAATCATTAGAGCACTGGTGGTCTAGTGGTAACGGCCCTGCCTTCCGATCCTAAGGTCGTTGGTTCGAAACCGGTAGTGGATCAATGAGTTTTCTTTTCAAAAAATTATGTGCACAATGCCAGTCTCCGACGATGAAGGAAAACATCGTGAAGAAAACGGCAAGTCGTAGTACCTAAAAAGTTCTATTACATGTGTCAAGTGCTCGAAAGGAGCCTCTTGAGGCGCACTTTCACCTTACGATTTCAAAAGAAACTCGTCGTCAACTAGCGTTGGTAATGCTGATCAAATAAATCAGGATTATATCATAGATTTACCATCTATTATTATTATAAATTAACAAGTAATCTAAAGCTCAATAATTATGTTGGTACAAACTTTCATTGTATCATTGTTATAACATAACCTAATTCCAGCCCCCTAATTGGACAAGAAGTATTTCCAAAATTGTTATAAACGTTCCGAAATCACGCAGCCATGGCTCTGGTCATTGAGTAGTAATTATAATTACACCGGCAACCACACTCTTCAAACCGAAACACTCGGTTATCGGCTACTCAATGACCAGAGCCATAGCTGCGTGATTTCGATTACTTGAGCTTTAGATTACTTGTTAATTTATACTTGAGGCATACCGATTTTAAGCCTCATGTGCCTGTGCACATGAGGCTTAAAATCGGTATGCCTCAAGTTGATGGACGTAGGGCACGTTATTATTGTGCGTGACTTACGAGGCAATGCTTTGTTATAGATGATGGTTACCACTTAACATCAGGGGGGCCATCTGCTTGTTTTATCAGCTAGTTGTATAAAAAAAAACAATAGTAAACTAAATTAAAACTTACCAGTTCGGCTTTGGAACGTATTTCAGTTTTTCTTATTTTAACGTACAGAGTGGATGTTTCTTAGTTTCTACACTTACTTTTACCCTGGAATCTTGACAGTAATTTTACAATTACTATCTGGACACAGCCAATTCTCAATTGTTTTTCAAAAGATCTTTAAGAAAATCTTCCATTTCAAATTCAAATAAGTTTATTTTGGAACATAAACAAGGCACAATATAATGTAGAAAACGACAACATTCGTAGAAGTTTAAAAAACTGTGTCGCGAACATTAACGCCCTCCTCCGACTTTAAGAAATCCAAGACATTATGAGAACTAAGTAGTTCAGTTAATTAAAAGTTGTAACAAAAATAGAAAATTATTGTAAGATAGAATTGTAAGGGTGGATTTTTGTTGTTTAGTGAGTGTTTGTGTGTTTGTGTATGAGGGTGAGGGTGTGTGTGTGTGTGTAGCGAAGTAGCCTCGCATGCTGCGCGTGACGTCAGCTCGCAGCAACGAAACGCCGCGCGCGCCTTGGCCGAGCCCGCGCCTCATCCCGCGGTGCAAGAGGAGGTGAGAGGGTGTGTGTGTGTGTGTGTGAGAGTGAGAGTGAAAGAGTAGACGTCAATGATATATTATATTAATTAGGTACATTGTAAAAGGATCATACAAAAGAACGGTAGGAACCAAGCCGTAAGTTTGTTACCTGTTCTTCTAGGCTTTGGTCGCGTGGAACTGGCACCTAGAGTCACCTAGCTTTAGGACGTTTCAAAGTGATCCTTGTGATTTTATTGAATAAATACCTTTTGGCTTTGACTTTGACTTTGACTTTGAGACAAATTTGAGGGGGTTCTCCTGGTACGCCAGTCTCATGTCATTTGTTAGTGTACGTACATGCATCTATAACCACTTTTTTCACCTACTGTTATTGTTACTGTCTTCTTTCCAGCTACTGTTTATTGTTTTTAATTTTTTACTTTTATTTGTGTCAAATAAAAAAGTTTTCTTTCTTTCTTTCACTAGAGATATACTAGAAGATATCCGTCTCTGCTTAGCTGATTGTGTTACGCAAATCATCGCATATCCGAGCTACTATCAACGAATAAGGGGACCGTTCGTCCTTTTGTCTCGTCTGTGATCAGGCAAATGGCTTGCAGTTGATTACTGGAAGACAAAAGAAGTATCTCCCTATATGGAATGCATTGTATATCTTTATGTCCTATAACAAGCACTTGAATGTCTCCCACTTTGATGCATCCACAAATATAAGAAGGGTTTAGGTTTTCGAAACTGCGTTTTAGAAACCCATGGCTCTCTCTCTCTCATCTATAACAAAGCACTGCTTCGCAAGTCATCCACGATAGGTACTTACATGCCTTACGATACGCCCTGCCCTGCGTCCTTGAGGCATATAGATGTTAGGCCTCATGTGTCTGAAATTACACCGACTACAACACCCTTCAAACTAACACAGCATCGCTGCTTGACGTATACTGACGTATTGCTTGAGGCACAGTACAACCCAACCAATTTCGCTAAAGACAAGACACGTTCCTCTTTTTTTTAGTTTATGGCAATTATATTATTTGTTAATCTACCTCGCTCATTTCATCATTTATAATTTTATCAAAATTATATTTATTCCTTGGTTGGCTGATTGTGATTTTTTCATAAGTGATTTTATATCTTACAAAATGTGCGAGCGAGAGGTACATAAGCAGTGTTGCAAGTATGATGAAAATTAGTAGTAGAACATAATAGTTCCGTATCGGTATCTCTATCGCGTCTTCATACAAAACCCGCAATTTATACGGAACATAAACGAAAAATGAAAAATAAAATATGGTAAAAAAAACTCATACTTGGGGTAGAGGGGATAATCTACCCTGTCTGGTCAAGTCGTGGAGCTGTTTTCGTTTTTCTAAATTTGTAGGTGCAGTTATATATTAAAAAAAAATGGGTTTTTACCAATACGTTTGGTGAGAAGACGATCAAAACAAGCAATAAAAAATATTTAATAGTCCCCAAAATCCTACCTCAATCGTTACAGTCATTACGTAGGTTCGCAAATTTACCTCTAACGTTTACAAGCCTAATAGGTCAATTTAGTAGATTTGTGACTGTAAAGCAATGATAATGGGCAATTAAAATCTACTCTTATCGTATTAGATTCGATTTTGAAAGACTAATAACACACTAAATAGTATACGAAATAGGCTGACTTCATACACTGAAAAACAATACATAAGAGTAGAGCTTTTTGTGAAGGGCTCGTCCGGAGAAGTCCTACCACCACGCCTTTTTCTTGTGCGTGTCTTGTGAGGCAATGCTTTGTTATAGGTGATGGTTACCACTTAACATCAGGTGGGCCATATGCTTGTTCCATCAGCTAGCAGTATAAAAAAACATACAGCCGAATTGAAATTCCTCCTTTTTGAAGTCAGTATTAAATTTGAAATAAAACTGTACAATGCGCTGTTTTATCACTGAAAGCAATATAATCTCTTACAAACAACCTTTGGATAAATAGTAATACATACTTCCTGACATACCTACCTCTTTCACTTCATTCACTCTCTCATAATATTCATACAAGGTCGTGTTTTTTTTATACTATTTGTTGGAACAAGCAGATGGTCTACCTGATGTTAATAAGTGGTAACCATCTTATCATCGGTAGCTTTGGGTTCTCTTGAGCTGACCTTACCGTCTGCTATCTGTTCGAGATTCTTACGAGGTCTTCCCCTCCAGTAGTGGATTTAACACTACTAGGTTTGGAGCAGGTTGAGTAGACCAGAGCCTAGGGCGGCAGATTTTAAGGGGCGGCAAATTATCCTTTTTTTTCATAAATCTTGTTTAAGTATTGTATCTTTATTTTGTTTTTGAGTATATTTCTATGTAAAGCTCAAACCTACTGGATGGATGGATGGATGTTTGTTACTCTTTCACGTAAAAACGACTGAATGGATTTTAATGAAACTTTACAATAATATACATCAGAATAACACATACCTAGGCTACAATTTTTAAAGATATTGTGTGACTAATCCTGCGCAGACGAAGTCGCGGGCACCAGCTTGTCACTTATAAGATTGATTAGGTACTTTCTACTTATAAGATTGAGCTTTTGGAAAAGGAACTGACACATCGATCCCCTAGTTCACAACTCAATCTTAATAATAACGGGAAAAAGCCGATGCAATGAGGACGCTAGTGCACAAATCATAGAGTTTGCAATTTTTTTGACAATTTTTTTAAATAAATATGTTTGTAAACTCGAGTATCGAATTGTACAGGTCAGTGAGGCGGCATGAATAGCCTAATGGCGGCAAATATGTAAATCCGCCACTGTTCCCCTCCCAACATTGCCATTCACAGGCCATAATTACAGGCACATCTGTATGCCTCAAGTTTATGGACGCAGGGCAGTGTATCGTAGGGCACGTTCCTATCGTGCGTGACTTACGAAGCAATGCTTTGTTTTAGGTGATGGTTACCACTTAACATCAGGTGGGCCATCTGCTTGTTCCATCAGCTAGTGGTATTAAAAAAAAACACAATCGCCTCATGCACCTGTTTCATAAATCTCTCTCTACATGCCCAAACCATCTGGCATACCTTGCTGATAAATGTATTACCGTATTAAGATGTAATCACAAAATATACCTAGTTTCCTAACTGTCGAAAAGTTTCAAGCCAGCTCGGACAGTTGCACCCATTTTAATTAATATTAAAATCCAATCTGGTTTTGGATGTGGCTGTGTGGTGAAAAGTTCATGCCACGACCCATTATGTAAGGTTAGAACTACCTACTATGCGATAGTGGTTTCAGTAGAGGTGCTTACCATTTTTTTAATAAACTGGTAGAATCTTGCATGACTTTGCATGTAGCTTTTTCCATAAAAAGTCAAAGTCAAAGTTTTCAGAGTAGTAGAGCTCTTTGTGAAGGGCTCGTCCGGGGAAATACTACCATCACGCCTTTTTCTGCCGCCAAGTAGCGTGTTTCGGTTTGAAGAGTGTGGTTGCCGGTGTAATAACAGGCACATGAGGTTCAACATCTGTATGCCTCAAGTTGATAAACTGCCCTGCGGTTCATCGTAGGGCACGTTCCTATCGTGCGTGACTTGCGAGGCAATGCTTTGTTATAGATGATGATTACTTACCACTTAACATCAGGTGGGCCATCTAGTTGTTTCATCAGCTAGTTGTATAAAAAAAAAGCCTAATAAATAAAAGTTGGCGGGATGACCTGGACGTGTTCTCCAAAGAGTGGCTGAATCTGGGACGGAATCTACTACATAGATCCACTCAAGATGGAAGGGGAGGCCTTTGCCCAGCAGACAGAATAGGCTGCAAAAAAATACATCGCCTACTCATCTCATAACACACACCTTCCAAACTGCAAGTTTTTTATATTTAGATAAATTAACGAAAAACAGTATTATTCAACGAAAAACCGTAGTGGAATTTGTTATCAAATTTATTACAAGACAGTAAATTACCACATGAAATTCATTACAATCATCCATATCACAAAAGTGAATCCAAAGAAAATCACTTCAAAAATGTCTATGTTTGTGGTACCTGGGCTTCTTTTAGAAGGAAGACGAGCCATTTATATAGATCCTTATAGTTTGCAACCTGAGATTGTATTCGAAACTATAAAGAAAGGTTAGGATAACTAATGATCCAACCACTGTAAGGAATTGATTGAGATTGAAAGATAATCCACAAGTTCTGCCCATTTTTGCTGATATATCTCTATTTTGATAGAGATTCTGTTGATATTATTAATTTTCTTTACAATCTTCGCAATAATACTGGCAAGCAGTGGCTTAGCTGTCGTACGGCCAGGTGGTGCAGTGCACCAGGGCCCCGGAGCTCAGGGGACGCTCAAACCTAAGCTTTGAAAAGAGAGGGTCAGCCAGCTCCCGAAGCTAGAAAACCTTGAGCCTGCTCACAAAATTCTTTCTCTAAGTCCGATTCTTGCTCTTTGCACCGGGGCCCTTGTCCACCTAGCTTCTGCTGGCAAGATTAAGACAATAATTCTGTTTGAGATTCTTAAAATGTTATAATCGCCATAATACGAGTTTCCGATCGTTTTCCAATAACTTTCAGTTCTTATTTTGGTAGAATTCCGTAATCTGTGTTATTAAAAATTACCATGTTATTTGACTTTTATCGCCATAGGTTCCTTTAAATGTTCTGATGTTCGTAGTAGGTTCTATGTTCCTTGAAAGTGCTTGCACATCCAGCTCATGATGATAAGGAGGGTCACGAAAGCAAATGCTATCAGCAGGACCTGAATCACGTCCACATTATAGCACGTAGAGTTCTTCCTCCCCATTATCTTCCACTTGTAACGTGGCAGACCACCAGAAACAGCAGAACGAGAATGACGATAGATCCTATGACCATAAGTAGTTGATTTAAGTTGAATGTTAACCCGAAGGAGGTGTCAATTTCTTTTCTACCCATGTTCTAGTTATCGGATCCCATGGTACCGTGGTATGCATATGGTTAGTCATTGGTATTTACATATTTTTTTTGGATTTTACTGTTGTTTTTTTTATGAATACGGGAAATTTCGATTTTGGCATAACATGACAGTGTCTTGGTGGAAATTTCGACGTGACAATTTTTAAAATGGTATCAAGGAGGATGTTGTTTTATATTGTTGTTTATGTTTAACAGGAAAAAGATATTTTATGCGTGCGATATTGTTATGATAATAACATATGCGTTGTCGATTCTTTTTGCAAAGATGCCATATTGCAAAGGTTGAGCGAACGAATGCGTCATCATAAAAAAATAACCCAACTACTAAAAAGAGATTGACAAAATGTACAAAACAATGAGATCGTAATATTGTTATTTATATACTGTGCTTATAATGAAAATTTAAACTTATTGTTTTGGCTTGATCTGAAATTAAATACTTAGTAGAGTGGATATACATAGCACATATATTTGTGCTGCATATCGTGCACTACAAAGGCATTGGGTAATATCGTAAAAATCATATTAAACTGTTAAAATTATTGTTTTAGCTCGATCTGAAATAAAATACTTACTGTTAAGTTCACATAATAATATTAGTTGAGCTATCGCTAGATTGTTTGCAACGATCTGTAGACTGCTAGACTGTTTCATCTGTATGTTTTTTAGTAAATATAAGAATAAATTAAAATCTCAATGTTGCTGCTTTGTAAATTAATATTAAAACAATCAAAATACATAATTTATTAAAAAATAACGTTATTTATAAATAAATACCTTGGGTGATAAATTTAAACAATAAATAGGTGTTTTATAACTAAGTAACAAACAAAATAATTTCATGCTTAACTTGATACAATAATTTTAATTTTTACTTAATAAAACTAAAAACTTATCAGTCGTTAAACAATAAATAAACATAATGAAAAATACTCAATAAACACTCTGAAACTATACGAATGTTCTTCTCCCTTGTTTTCTTTGTTTATGGCACCTGTCCGTCATTCGACAGTCAATTTTGCCAGTATCAAAGTGATATAGATAAAATAGTTTATAGTCAAGTCCTTAGACTAAGTAGTATATAGTACCTCCATGGTCAAGTCAGTCTATACTCAAGTGGGCCGTCATTTGTTTTGAAGAAATGGTGGCGGTTTTCTTCAAACATTCGAAACATTTTCGGTCAAATCAGGATATCACATACACTTTCATTCCAAAATATGTTTACAGTTTGTGCTAAGACTTCAAGTAATCTTCTTCTTCCTGCCCTTATCCCACTTCATGTGGGGTCGGCACAACAGGTCTTTTCTCTCCACATCCCTCTATCATCCGTCATCTCAGTCGTCACTCCTTTTTTACCCATGTCATCCTTCACACAATCCATCCATCTTTTCTTTGGCCTTCCTCTACTCCTATATCCATCCACATTCATAACTAACACTCTTTTCGTTACATGACATTCTTCCCTTCGCATGACATGCCCATACCACGCTAACCTATTGCTTCTCATTTTCTCAGTCACTGGCGCTACTTTCAAACTGCCTCTAATAAAATCATTTCTTAACTTATCCATTCTCGTCACTCCACACATCCATCTCAACATTCGCATCTCCGCTGCATGCATTCTTCTTTCATCCGTCCCTTTTGTGGCCCAACATTCCGATCCATACAAAACGACAGGTCGTATAATCGTTTTGTATATTTTCCCCTTCAGTTTTAGGGGCATTCTTGGATCGCATGTTGTTCCTGTGACTTCTCGCCATTTCATCCATCCTGCATTTATTCTACTCTTTACATCCCTGTCAATCTCACCATCATTCTGTACTACTGAACCGAGGTACCGAAAATCGGAACAGACTGGTAGGGATACACCATCTAAGGCAATAGTGGCGAAACTGGAGGGACCACCGAAGTCACAAAACAGATGCTCTGTTTTGCTCCTACTAATCTTCAGTCCGACACTCTCCAATTTCCCCTGCCATTTTACCAGCCTGCTCTGGACCTCAGTTGCGTCTTCTCCGATAAGTACAATGTCGTCGGCGAACAGCATACACCATGGTGCCTCCTCCTGTATGTCTGATGTCAGTGCATCCATTACCAGGAGGAACAAATAAGGGCTCAAAGCCGATCCTTGATGCAAGCCTACAGCCACATTAAACTTATCGGTAACGCCAGCTTCGGACCTGACTTGAGTACTAGCTCGGCTGTACATGGCCCGAATAAGCTGCAGGTACTTCCCAGGCACTCTTTTCACTTTCATAGCCCACCACAGAACCTCACGGGGAACCCTGTCGTACGCCTTCTCCAGATCAACGAACACCATGTGCAAGTTCTTGTGCGCACAGCGGTATTTCTCGCACAGTTGGCGAAGAGCAAATATGGCTAAGACTTCAAGTAATGTTGGTTAAAATAACACCGTAATTAAACAACAAAACTTAAAATTACACTAGAAAAACAATTTAAATGAAAAAGCTATGTTGCTTCCCAAAATGTCAGAAAACGAATCTATACGTATGATACGTATGGTCAGTTTTTCGAATCTATACGAATGTTCAGTTTTTGGTTCATGAATTTCAGTTAGGAAGCATATATAAAGTTCGTGGGTTCGAGTTTCAATTGGTTTTCTTTAAGGTCGTCATCGGATGTTGATCCAAAAGATCCTTGAAGAAATCCACTGCTCTGCCTGTCAACTTTCATTAAAACAACTACTTGGACAAATCTAATTTTCACAGGCAAACGGTCTGGCGCGGATCCAGCCCTCAAAATATGTTGTGGCTACCAGGAAAATAGCCAAGTGCGAATCGGCCAATGCATGAACTCGCTCATGATCGATATAGTACATTCCTACAAAGGAGATGTTTACAAAATATATGACGCCCTGACCAGGATCTTGTACAGTGTATAGTTCCACGTGGGCAAAGCCTTGAGGCGACCAATGCGTGTGACGTCACAAGTCTATTCGCTTGTGGGCATGCCCATCGTGCCCACAACGGTGGATCCACGCTTGCAAACGATCGTGTCCGCTTTTAAAACTTAATATTAGTTACAATAACACTAAATAAACGTATGTCAGCTTGATGAAAATGTTGATGTGTTGATGTTAGGTGATAGAAGAAAAAACTCAGGCATCCAATTTTCCACTCCTGGAAAGTTAAAAGAAAAATTCTTTGAAAATTAGTTATAAATACTACAGGCTTCTTGGAACTATCCAAAGATGCATATTTCGCTTTTCGCCCCTGAACTCATGAAGCTGAGATGCTATAGTAGAAATACCTAGGTTAAGTTTTATAGTTCAAAGTTTTGAAAATATAGGTTAATTTTTAAAGATGGTATATATTATCGTAATGTGATTGGACACAGTGAAAGCCCAGTTAGTTTTTAGTAAACAAATTAATTGTATAAGTAATTTCCTTTTTATGCAAACATGGTTTTAAATAATTAAACAGGCATATTTTTTTGAATTGACCATAACCAAAAATTGTGGGTTGTTGTGACTAAATGCTACTAAACTACCAAGAAATTAAAAAACTTCTTACGGGGCCAGTTCCACTAAAAACATATACACTTATCCTTATGTCTATGTTAATTATTATGTACATTTATTTATATGGCATAGGTATAATACAGATTTAGGTAGACAGGTAGGTACTTACAGTGTTACCCATCTGCTCGAGCGCAGTGCGCAGTACTTACAGTGTAACATATTTAACAAAATATTAAAAAACTAAGGGAGTGACCATCGCTACCTGCGATAAGACGGCCCATTATCGGACTACTTTACCTATAATGTTGTACTTACCCGTACTAATAAATAAATATTAGTGGACTTTCCACACAGCACTATCTAGCCCCAAACTAAGCCAGAGCTTGTAATATGAGAACTAGATAGCTGATATCATATTTTTTTTTATAAATCCATACTTATAATATTATATAACACCCAGACAGAGAACAAACCTCTATGTTCATCACACAAATGTTTGTTTTCGGTGGGGATCGAACCCACGGCCTAGGGCGCAGAAGGCAGAACTACTACCAACTGAGCTGTGAAGGCTGTACTGTTCTCAATAAAGATTATTATTAGCTTATAAAATCAACGTATAACTAAACTGATAACTCTTTTTTATAATACACTACCGCTTTGTAATTTAATCGAATTTTATCATCACAAACATTAGCTGCTTGTTTTATTAGAGTTCCGTTCCCAAGGGGTAAAACGGGACCCTATTACTAAGACTCCGCTGTCCGTCCGTCTGTCTGTCTGTCCATCTGCCACCAGGCTGTATCTCATGAACCGTTATTAGACAGTTGAAATTTTCACAGATTATGTATTTCTGTAACCGCTATAACAAATACTAAAAAAACAGAATAAAACAAATATTTAAGGGGCCATTTTTATAGATAATGGTACGGAACCCTTCGTGCGCGAATCCGACTCGCACTTGGCCAGTTTTATTTCAAACTTGGCCCGCTTCAACTCCAAATTTGCCATGCCCTAAACTAATGGTTTAATGTAATCCATCATTTTTTACATTAAGACCTCCATCTAACATAATCTTTGCAATAAAGTTTTCCCAAAATTTTTAAAATAAAAAAAAATACGAGTATCCTACGAGTATTCCTGATCAATATTCAGTAAATACCTACTCTTTGTGAAGGTAGTTTTTTTTGACGTCGCACGTGAATTGAGTTTGTCAGTATCAGTTCAGCAGTTCACCGAATTAATTATAATACAATTTTGTACACAACTTAATACCACCAAATTTAAATACACCGCCACCGAGGTTAATTAAAACTCGTACATATTAAACACATTTTTATTATATAATAAACCAAACCTAATATTATTACAATCCCATTGACACAGCTAATATAAACTATTCTATAATCTGGGTGATACAGGAACTCATAAAATAATTTAATGCCGAAAGACTCCAATAACATAGCTATAAGAATAACAAATACGTTATAATAAATATGTAAAAACCCGTAATACTTAACTGCATGTTAAAACAATAATGGCCTTACTACAAAAAAAAACTACCAAACGATAAATTAATGCCATCTCTTACCAACGCGTAATGGCAAACAGAGACAGCGCTAATAATAGGAGCTATTTAAATTTAAACACCATTTTTTTGTATGTGGGCTAAAATATCTAGCTCATTTTTTTCACCAATGATTTTCTAATAATCAATAACTAATTACTTAAAAAAAACAAAGTAGGAACGAGTGCGGGTATTCTTTTGCCATAAATAATAATATTTATACTCCTAATATTTATTATTTAATATGTTTTTATTGTATTTCATTTTCTTGCGGTCAAAAACAAAAGATACGCTACTTTTGACCAAATAAATATTTCTGTATCACCCAATACACCAAAACATAAATGCAAATATGTGTACAGCCAAAATATTAGTTATTGGAATATTAGTAGTAGTAACAGTATAGCTAAAAAATCACAGCACTATACATCGCACTTGTTTCAAAATGGCAAATTCTGTTGACTCTTTGGTTATATAATAAAGGCATGCAACTAAGGTACCTACCTCGAATTTGAATAGACAATTTACTGTTGAAAAAACATCAAGGAACAAACCGTATAAAACGATGTGACGTGTGTAATGACGTCATATAAAAAGACAATATCTTGTCCTGAATATATTTGCGTAAATTTGGAATTTTTATCGGGCCTTCTGCGGTCGAAAAAACCCCGTCAAGTTGTTTTTGAATGTGTGACGTCAAAATAATTATCGATAAATGCCAAGTTCATTGCCTTTCACAGACTGGATTTTATGTTTGCTTGCTTTAAGCAAGAATATTAATACTACTTTTCTGTTTATCGAGTATGATTAATAAATTTCCAAGTATTTCACGAATGAAATAAATTTACTAACTATTTATTACTGTCTGAAGTATTTTTTTAATAAAAATATCTTCTCATTTAGAATGAACAACAAATAAATAAAGATTGAAAAAGAGACGTAGGAATGTAAATAAATCTAACTAACTCTATTCAAATTCGGGCATGGGAAGCTAAAATGCGGTTCTACAAAAGCTAAAATTACTGCTTCTTGTACTTTTTGAGGACTTTTCTGCGGTTAGTTTCCATGGTCCGCGTCACAAGCCAGTTGGCAAAGTTGTACGACATAGCCTGGATGCCGTTGATGACGTTGACAAATGCTGCGTGAGGGAGATAGCCAGTGGTTTTCGGTGTCGTCCCGACTAAATTGATGGAGGATTTGACGAAGTCCTTAGCTGTGGGAGCGAGTAAGGTGCTGCGTCTGATGCCAGACATGTTGGAGCATACGAAGCCGGGGAGCACGCATTGGACGATGATGCCATGCTTGGAGTACTCCATCTCGAGGCCTTCGGTGAACTTGTCGACGTACGCCTATAGAGGAATAAAAGAAGGGTTTTAAGGCGAAGACAAGAGCTAATGTGACTCTCGCTCGCACGTTTCGACATGTTGAAAGATATAAAATCACTAAAGTTTGCTTTACTAGTTTTCGTACATAAGCAAATTTTTAAGTAGGAAAACTTGTATCGATTTCGAAAAGGAGTTTAGTGATTTTATATCTTTAAACATGTCAAAACGTGCGAGCGAGAGTCACATTAGCTCTTGTCTTCACCATAAGCCAGTAAAGTGGAGTAAATAGTAAGATTGATCGTATTTATTTTTAACCAGCAACTTTTTTTTCCAAGACATCTGTTCCCAATGCCGTTACTTTTGCAAATATGTACTGTGTTTAATTTCTTTTCTTTTCTTTCTTGAACCATACTTAAATGAAATGGGTACAGTCGGTAAATAATCGGTAGATTTTTTAAAAGATTTCTGTTTTAGTGAATATTCACCTGAATAATAAGTTTTTTTTATTTTATTTTCAGGAATTATATTTAACCCTTATTTTAACAGCTTTAGAGCCGATTTCACCATGCTCTGTTAGTTGCTAATCAAGGATTAACAGGCCGTTAAATCTAACCTTAGCTGTCAAACGCGTCAAAATGTACGCGTTTTAACGACATATTTAACGGCCCTTTAATCCTTTGTTAATCTAACAGAGCATGGTGAAACCGGCCCTTAATAACTTTTTATACAGCATCAAATTTAGCTATATTTGTATTTCTTTATTGTAGTCTAGGTCATCTTAAACGTACATGCTATAGTTAATGCACGAGATAGCAAAAATATTTTTTACATGTTCATCATTAATGAAAGACTAACTAACTTACCATACTTTATAAGTTCCATTCAAAATTTTAACAATTTAAAACCATATTAGTCTTCTATAAACCTCTTTGCTTCATTGTGAACATAATATTTGCAAAGTATTAGCACGAAAAGAGCTGCTGTTAAAATGGCAAAATAACTGACCCAGTTTTTATAACTACTAATAAAAAGGCGCGCTTAAAACGTAATTACTATAGGGTCAAAAGTGAGCCCTCCAATCAAATAGGGGTCTTATTTTATTGCATTGGTCGCTACTGACCTTTCACGAGTAGTAAAGAAGATTTTACAGCGCTCAGGCCTGTTTTTGACCCACATACAGGACGTCATTACCAGAGCTATGATTTTAGAAGCGGCAACCAAAAAATTTTAAGTTTTGAGAAGCGCACAATACTCAATATACACAGGAATTTTAAAAACCTAAGCTATTTATATACCAAATCAAGATTTTCAATAGATATATAAATAACTCTCTATTGTTCACCACACTGAAACGTAATGGAACATGTCTGGAAGAGATCGCTTATCTGGTATAAGACCGCTCATTGTACAATTGTGTCTTTTTAATTGCTTTAGTTTATTTCCTATTTTGTGAGTTTGCAATTTTCATTCATTCACACAGAAACATAACACAGGGTTAAGGCATACATTTAGGCAAAACAATGGGCGTTCTTATCGCTGAGAGTGATCTGCTCCAGACCAATTTCAGGCAGATATTGTAAAATAGAAAACTAATTTCATAATTTGTAGGAAGACCAGCGTTAGTTGCTAGCCGACTGACTTAGCTCTGATTTCACCATGCTCTGTTAGATTAACAAAGGATTAAAGGGCCGTTAAATATGCCAAAATGTACGCGTTTGACATCTAAGGTTAGATTTAACGGCCTGTTAATCCTTGATTAGTAACTAACAGAGCATGGTGAAATCGGCTCTTATGCTGAGTCAGGGTCCGTTTTGCAGCTACTTAGTTTATTAATTAAGTTATTTTTCAAAGTCAAAGTTAAAGTCAAAAGGTATTTATTCAATGAAATCACAAGGATCACTTTGAAACGTCTGAAAACAAGGTGAATCTAGGTGCCAGTTCCACGCGAATAAAGCCTAGAAAATCAGGTCAGGATTGGAGGAACAGGTATCATGTTTTGAATCTAAAGAAGTGTGCAAATAAATGCTTTTTCCATTCTTTCTTTTCTTTCTAATCATGAAAAGACAGGTAATACTGACCTTAGTAGCAGCGTACACAGTCAGCAGCGGTGAGGGTATAACTGACGAGGCAGATCCCAGGTTGATGACCACTCCCTTCTTCCGCTCTACCATAGAGCCAAGAACCAGCTTTGTCATCTTGGTCACTGAGACTATGTTCGCCTTGATAAGGTTGGAGACGGTCTTGTCCCTAGAAAGAAATATATGATTTAAATCTTATGGCGAGGATTCCCGAAACAGTTTTAGGTAGTATAGTGTGTAGAATTAAATATATGTTTTTAAGTACATTATTTCAATAATAAACATAAAACGTGAAAATATATTTTTTTTTTTTATATTACAAGCTGATGGAACAAGCAGATGGCCCACCTGATGTTAAGCGGCAACCATCACCAATAACAAAGCATTGCCTCGTAAGTCACGCACGATAGGAACGCGCCCTACGATGCACTGCCCTGCGTCCATCAACTTGAGGCATACAGATGTTAAGCCTCATGTGCCTGTAATTACACCGGCAACCACTCTCTTCAAACCGAAACACAGCGTTGCTGCTTGGCGGCAGAAAAAGGCGTGGTGGTAGTACTTCCCCGGACGAGCCACACACAAAGAGCTCTACTACTCTTAAAAACTTTAAAACTTATAAAATTGAAGTAATTTGTGTATTTTTTCTGTTTAATTCTTCTGATAATCAAAATATTTTCGTCATGCTGGCGTCTATACCCTTGAAAATATATGTAGTTTTTTAAAAAGCAACTAAATAATATAAAATATGTAAAAAAATGTAATGCGTATTTTAAGAGCTATTAGGCTGGAGATGAGATTACGGTGTAAAGATCAATGATGTGTGGAAGGTTAAGCCCAAATATTTACTAATGTTATATGTTTGCATTGGCTTTGGAATTCCTCAGATCACGGACACAATTTAAATACTCGTTTCGAATCGAAACCTAGATTCAATACCTACCTATAGGCTATAGGGTATATGTCTAGATCGTTTGCAACGGTCTGCAGATAGCTCAACTGTTTTGTATGTATTTTGTACATTTGTAAATACTTTAATTCATTGAAATTTTCTTTGTAAATAAAAAATTAAAACTAACACTTGAATATTAAAAAAAAAAACAAAACGGCTTCAGGTATTTGATCCCCAGGCACGGTAGATATCCTCTCAGATCTCACACAAACTCAAGTTCTTCAAAGAATTCGAAGGTAGTTTGAAGTACATTTCAAAAATTACATTTGGCACATACCCACATTTTGCAGAGTTGGTATTCCAAAGTGAAAGGTTGCAAGCCTATCGCCGCTGTTTGATTACTAACTGATGTTTTCCTTCACCGTTTAAGAGCACTGGCATTGCGTGCATTAGTTTTTCTATAAGAAAAACCCATTGGTTTCGAACCTACGACCTTACGATCGGCGGGGTCACTACCACTAGACCACCACTGCTTTCCCTTTACTGGGATGATGTAGGTTTAAAAAAAACCGCCCAAGTGCGAGTCGGATTCGCGCACGAATGGTTCCGTACCATTATCTATAAAAACGGCAAGAAATTTAAAATTATTTTATTCTGTTTTTTAGTATTTGTTGTTATAGCGGCAACAGAAATACATCATCTGTGAAAATTTTAACTGTCTAACTATCACGGTTCAGTAGATACAGCCTGGTGACAGACGGACAGACGGACAGACAGACAGTCAGACAGACAGACAGACAGATAGACAGACAGTCAGACAGTCAGACAGTCAGACAGTCCGACAGTCAGACAGTCAGACAGACAGACAGACAGACAGACAGACGGACAGCGGAGTCTTAGTAATACGGTCTCGTTTTAACCTTTGATTACGGAACCCTAAAAAAGAGGAAGATGGCTTCAAAGTTTCCAATGATAATAGTATGCGATGTCAAAGGAAGCCAGCACAAGTAGAGTAAATGATCCTGTAACAAGCATCAAAGGGGAGCATCTTGGCTCTGCGCCAGAACTTAATGCAGAGTGTTATCGTAGCAATGTGAAACTTCCGCTTCAAGACAAAGTACTGAAGAATTCACGCTCACATTGGTAAATAAAATAAAGGGGGAAAACAAGCAGTTACATACACAGCCTCGGTAAAATAGTAATGTATTGACAAACCTCCGACTATGACTACTCCTATAATATCTACGTTATCTAATACCCACGCATGAAATTTTAAGTCAAAGTCAAAAGGTATTTATTCAATAAAATCACCAGGATCGCTTTGAAAAGTCTTAAAGCTAGGTGACTCTAGGTGCCAGTTCCACGCGACCAAAGCCTAGAAGAACAGGCAACAAACTTACGGCTTGGTTCCTACCGTTCTTTTGTATGATCCTTTTACAATGTAATATAATATATTATTGAAGTTTAGTGAGGCGTAGGTCGTAGTCGTGATCCAGTTTTGAAAAAGATTTATTTATTTATTTCAAGTTACCTCTATCTTTACAGGACTATCCTAATGCAATTCTAAAGTAATTCAAAAAAGAGTAATTCTAAATCTTATCTTATTAATTCCTATTCTCAACTATTCTAAACTAAACCATAACATAGATTGTTATATTTTAAAAGCCTGCCTCTAAAAATAGATCTCTTTCTATATTCTCTTTTGTCCATCTATTTATTCTAGTTTCAGTAATTCAGGTTTTAAATCTTCTTCTAATAATAATGATATCAATATTCAAAAAAGGGATTCAGTTAAAATACACAGATAATTGCGATCATGTCAATTCGGCTTAAGAAGGTGTTCTGTCAGTAGAGATATTCCGTAAATAACATTCGCGGAATCCGCAGTGACTTTTCAATTTGGCATTTACCCATTATAAGCGCAACTCGCACGAGTGTTTTGGCGAGTAGAATATGCAAACATGAGTGAGGCAAAGCTCGTGACCGAAGTGAGTGTGAATCCACTAGGTGAATCCGCGATTTTTTTGATTAGCGACCCGACACCCTGACCAGGCCATGACTTTAAGAAAATGGTGCATGGCCGTTTCCTTGATCTTACGATTAAGTCATTTCAAATTTATGATTTAACTTGTTTTAAAACTCATCTTCATGATCAGATCAGCCCACGATTAGACGAAAATGGCGAATCTCTTTACTAGGCCATTTGACATTTAACTAGTTGTTTTAAAACTATTTTATGCTATCCTTTACTACCCATTTTAATGCATCGGATCCCTTCACGCTCCAAGCTTTAATCTTTCAATTCAAAGGAAATATCTCCTATAAATACGAACGGTTCACAAATAATGCACACGCTCGATAAACTCCGATAGCTCGAATAATATTTCAGTTCTCCTGCACTTCCATGCAACTGCACCTGGTGTGCCATTGAGAAATGATGCAGAGAATTACGTACGATAGATACGAAACTCCCCGACTCTGAGGTCAGTAGTCTCATAGTTCATACAGCTCATACAGCTCATACGGAGCTGTAACTTTCTTGGTGAATTCTAATGGATTGAATAAGTTAGGTAACGTTTTGCGCTGTAACCATTTAGTTTTTTTTTTGACAACTAGCTGATGGAACAAGCTGATGGCCCAGCTGATGTTAAGTGGTAACCATCACCTATAACAAAGCATTGCCTCGTAAGTCGCGCATAATAGGAACGTGACCTACTATGCACTGCCCTGCGAAAATCAACTTTAGGCATACAGATGTTAAGCCTCATGTGCCTGTAATTACACCGGCAACCACACTCTTCAAACCGAAACACAGCGTTGCTGCTTGGCGGTAGAAAAAGGCGAAGCTCTTAAAATAAATAAACCGGAATTTCTAAGGAAGTTTAAGTTCTACGTAAGTATTATCTATTGTATAAAACGTGGTATGAGGTGTGGGTTCACCACGCTTAAATCGAACGGTGATATTAGAAGACGTCTATTGAGACCCAATTGGTTTTCGTCGCTCGAATTCTCGAAGCTTTGACGATTGATATTACGGGAGCGATTTTTCACCAGCGTTTTATAACGTGACTGGATTGAAATGCACTTCATAAGTTTTCACTTCAAAAATAACTCAAATTTAAATATTAAATGAAAAACATCACAAGACTCTGAAACCAACATTCTATATTTTACGTTAAAATATGCATTATGCAAAGTGGTATATCTATCATAATGAGCTCTTTTTCTTTTCTCTCGAAACTCAGGCTCACCTAAAGAGCTTGTTTAAATGCCATTTCTATAATACCAAAATACAGTACCAAGTTCGTTTCAAGCTACTTTTCAGTGAGTAATATCGAAAATGTTTAACAACTTTCATTGTTCAGGCAAGACAGGACAGACAACATTGTAAGGAACGCGAGAAGGAGGTCTGAAGAAGGTAAGCTCGAAATTGTTCTTCCTGCAAATGGGGGCAGGCCTTTGTCTGGTATATTTTTTCGCTTATGATGATGTCGCAAATTTGTCCAATGAGAGGTTAGCCACTGACGACGCAACCAATAGCGCTCGTAAACTAAACTAAACTACTAAGGAACTAATAACTAAACTCCTAAGCACAGTGCGATAATCTGGTGCTATAATCATTGTTATCATCAACTCAGACCACTTTTATCCCTACTTTAAGAGTAGTAAAGCTCTTTGTGAAGAGCTCGTCCGGGGATGTACTACCAACACGCTATTTTTCTGCCGCCAAGCAGCGTTGCTGTGTTTCGGTTTGAATAGTGTGGTTGCCAGTGTAATTACAAACACATGAGGCTTAGCATCTGTATGCCTCAAGTTGATGGACGCAGGGCAGTGCATCGTGGGACACGTTCCTATTGCGCGTGACTTACGAGGCAATGCTTTGTTATAGATGATGGTTACCACTTAACACCAGAGCCATCTGCTTGTTCCATCAGCAAAAAAAACCGCAGGGGACGTTCTCGGATGGCGACCACGAACCTAAAGAGAAAGCTTACAAGAGACCGACGATATTGTAAAGATCGGTGGATGGAAAGCTCAAAATTTTTCTACTCGTAACTGGTAACATATGGCGTTTATTACTGTAATCCTACCAACCTATTGGATACGTTCGTGCTGTATACGTGTATAGATGTGTTGTTGTGTCCAAAATAAATGTATTTTCTTTCTTTCTATATGAGCGTGGCCGAGGCATATGTGTCGAGGAGCTGTCCTATTCTCAGGCTGTGGACCTCTGCATATACTCTTATGATGATACTCAATACTCAATACATTTATTGCTTACACATGGTTTAGTTTAGGTACTTACATAGTTGTTGGGAGTTAGTAAGTATCACATGGACCCTGCATAGGGTATGGCAACATGGAGGCAAGCCGAGGATTTCAATTTAATAGTAGGTACATAGGTATAGCCTTGCTTAAAAAATATCGTTTAAGTTATCTAGGTAGGTCTGTTTAATATTTATAAAATAAATAAATATCGGGGGACATTCCACACATCACTATCTCGCCCCAAACTAAGCCAAAGCTTGTGATATGGGAACCAGATAGCTGATATACTACTTATATCAACTATCTGGTATATTTTTTTTTTGTAAATATATACTTATAAAATTATATAACACCCAGACAGAGAACAAACATCTATGTTCAGCACACAAATATTTGTTCTCGGTGGGGATCGAACCCACGGCCTACGGCACAGAAGGCAGAGCTACTACCAACTGAGCTATGAAGGCTGTCGAATTTGTAGGCACATTAAAAATTATAGTCAGGTAGGTACCTATTGGGTATTTTTGTCAAATTTTGTATATTAAGGATTTAATTTTTAATAAGAAATTGTCAATATTAAGGTCAAATTGAGTTTAAAGTGTTAAAATGAAAAATGTCAGAGTTAAGACAAGTTTAAATGTTAAGTTATAATAAAAAGTATAAAATAAGTAGGTATGTTCATAAATTATTTTCAATGTTAATGGTTTATTTAATTATTCTAAACATTTATTTATGCTGTACGGTTTTATTAATTAGTAATGACTTTAGTGTTTTTATAAAGAGGCAATATTTTAATACATATTTTATTTCAGTCGGAAGCATAATATAAACATTTATTGGTATTATACAGGGTGTCCCAGAAACTGACGTCAACCCGGAAACGGGTGATAGGTCATAATAGTTATCAAAAAAATAAAATAAAAAATCTAAGTTAAGTATTTTGAAAGTTATTGGCATTTAAATAAAACGAGAAAATCTACACCCTGTGATGGTCATTTGACTCTCGTTACTACACATCTTTATTTTTTATTAATATTATTTTTATTATGTAATCCTGAATAATGTCTCTGTAATTTGTTGTCAAAAATTTTAAACCAACTGCTCCCATTTTGGAAGAAAATATCACTTTTTGTCCAACTAAGTATTCAAAATTAATACTTCACCTAACTTTAACTGACTAAACTGAAAAAAAAACGTACTACGGTAGTTTGGCAAGTAATTTTAAAAGTTGGTGCGATTTACTAGGATTCCAAAATAGTATGACATTTGCTAGATTTATTATTGAACATATTTTTTTTGTAAAGAGAGTCATGAGCATTTTTTTCAATCTTACTTAAAATTATTCGAACATACCCAAGGCTTTCCTCACAGCCGTTCTTTAAGATTTTATGTTTATTTTTAAGCTGTGGTTCGACATCCAGCTTGCGACATTGGCTTGTATTTTTTCAACTGCGTTATCGGTGCGTCTGCATGGCATTAAAATACTCTTTTTACCTACATTTGTCTCTTCTTTAGCTTATACTATAATCGTCTTATTCATATTAATCGCTGAGCGTTCCATTAGCTTCTCAGACCGATAAGTCTGTTGCTGTCTCTTTTCGTTGTCATGAAAGTGACAGTGACAAGTATACTGTATAGAGCCGCTTCTAGGCTTTGGTCGCGTGGAACTGGCACCTAGAGTCACCTAGCTTTAAGACGTTTCAAAGTGATCCTTGTGATTTTATTGAATAAATACCTATTGACTTTGACTTTGACTTTGACCGCTATAAAGATACAACTTGGGTCTCTTCAAGGCAAGAGAGAATAGGTATTCTAGACAGTTCTGCTCCAACGTTGGCTACATCGTCGCTTACCATCAGATGAGATTGTGGCCAAAGGATAGTCTATTAATTAATTTAAAAAAAAAGATAAGGGCCTTAGTCACTAGCGCTTTCAAATTGTAGATCCACATTAAGTGACAAATAAATGCATTTCTTTCTTCTTTCTTTCATGATGAAGTACTTACCAATCGGGTAGATCCAGGAAGTACTCGGGGTAGGCATGTGATATGCCGACGTTGTTCACCAAGGTACCGATCTCGAGGCCGGCTATCTCCGCCTCGATCTTGCCGTAGATCGTCTCATCTTCGCAGAAGTCTACTTGGATAGTCTTCGTGGCGACTTTGAAGTCTTTTTCTAGTGACAAATTAAACTAAGCTAATAAATAATAATAATAATAATAAATAATAAATAATAAATAAATATTGGTGGACATTCCGCACAGCACTATCTAGCCCCAAACTAAGCCAAAGCTTGTGATATGGGAACCAGATAGCTGATATACTACTTATATACTTTTTTTTGTAAATATATATTTTTTGTACTTATAATATTATATAACACCCAGACAGAGAACAAACATATATGTTTATCGCACAAATATTTGTTCTCGGTGGGAATCGAACCCACGGCCTACGGCACAGAAGGCAGTGCTACTACCAACTGAGCTGTGAAGCCTGTCACAATACAACATTTACTTATCCACTGCAGTATGGTTCCCATAAGCATCGATAGGAACGTGCCCTACGATGCACTTAACTGGAGTTAAGTAGTTAAACCTCTCACGCCGCTTAATAGTTACGACGTAAAGGAATTGATACAAATGAATGAATTTGCATAATTCTGGTCTCCATTATTGCCTTTTTTATAAATATGATACCTATATACAACCATTGCTTTGGTAATGTACGATTTTATCTAGATAATATTATTGTCCGGGGAAGTACTACCACCACGCCTTTTTCTGCCGCTAAGTAGCGCTGCTGTGTTTCAGTTTGAAGATTGTGGTTGCCGGTGTAATTACAGGCACATGATGCCTTACATCTGTTTGCCTCAAGTTGATAGACGCAGGGCAGTGCATCGTAGGGCACATTTCTATCTTGCGTGACTTACGAGGCAATGCTTTGTTATAGGTGATGGTTACCACTTAACATCAGGTGGGCCATCTGCTTGTTCCATCAGCTAGTTGTATAAAAAAAAGGTAAACTTGTTTCCTAGGAACAATTAAATGTAATAGTATAAAATTACTACTATAAGATATACTAAAGTGGTCAAGTGGAGCATTGAAAGCTATGGGAACCCAAGAAACCCTAATTCGGACGTAAAAGAACACATTTCTTACCCAATTCTTCAGATGTAGCTTTCAACTTCTCCACAGAACGGCTGACTAGAATAATATCACATCCCCGGGCGGCCAACTGCAAAAGATAATTTTTATATATGTATAAATGAAAAATATATCATAATAACTTTTTCAGATAAAATGAACGACAGATGTTGTCTTGCATGATATTTCAAGCGACTGGTCAGTTGGATCAGGTGGGCCACCTGCTTGTTCCATCAGCTAGTGGTATCAAAAAAAAGGTCAACTGATCCAAATCAGTGCCAATCGTAAGCGTGTCCAAGACAGGTGACTCTAGGTGCCAGTTCCACGCGACCAAAGCCTAGAAGAACAGGCAACAAACTTACGGCTTGGTTCCTACCGTACTTTTTTGTATGATCCTTTTACAATCCCACTAATATTATAAACGCGAAAGTTTGTAAGTATGGATGGATGGATGTTTGTTACTCTTTCACGTAAAAACTACAGAATGGATTTTAATGAAACTTTACAATAATATAGCTTATACATCAGAATAACACATAGGCTACAATTTATAAAAATACTATGTGACTAACCCTGCGCAGACGAAGTCGCGGGCACCAGCTTGTGTAATATAATACATTATTGAAGTATAGTGAGGCATACAGAAAAGGGTAAAGATAAATAAATAAATAAATAAAGGAGGACTTTCCACACAGGACTATCTAGCCAAAGCTTGTAATATGGGAACCATATAGCTGATTTATTACATGATACTTTTTTTTTGTAAATACATACTTATACTATTATATAACACCCAGACAGAAGAACAAACATCTATGTTCACCACACAAATGTTTGCTCTCGGTGGGGATCGAACCCACGGCCTACGGCGCAGAAGGCAGAGCTACTACCAACTGAGCTGTGAAGGCTGTCTAAAATAGATACATGATATGTTTTGCCTTCTTTGTAAATAATATATGATTCAAATTACAGTACACAAACCTCAGGGCGCGACCATGCATAGCCGTATTTACTCACAGTTTCCAATCTATTCAAAACATATACAATAATTTTGGCTTCCCAGCACACACAACGTACTCATAAAATGAAATTCGTATTTGTGTTAACGGTAGAACTACATTAGGCCTCCACAGACGATGCGATGCGATTTTCTCAAATCAAAGTGCAATAGCTATCTATCTGCAAACTGAAATTGAATTCAAGACCTTTCTGGTACAAAGTGGTCTGGCATTATGATACTGTATTAATTCTAGAGGTATAATGTCTGACTTTGACGCTAAAATGAGCAATAATGAAATTGCTGCTTTGCTTTACTACTTGCTAATGGAACAAGCAGGTGGGCCTCCTGATGTTAAGTGGTTACCATCACCTATAAAGCATTGCCTAGCAAGTCACGCACGACGGAACGCGCCTAACGATGCACTGCCCTGCGTCCATCAACTTGAGGCATACAGATGTTAAACCTGTATTTTCACCGGCAACCACACCCTTCAAACCGAAACACAGCAACGCTGCTTGGCGGCAGAAATATGCAAATTTAAAATTATGACTTTGGTGTTCTGCTTCTTCTTGACGTGTCACTAGTTCTTTCAAAACAGTGAGGTGAAAGGACTTTAAGTGTGCCTTAAAGTGGCTCTTTTTAGAACTTTGGCACATGTTTTTAGGCTAAAAGGTTCTACGATATGCCGGTGTTGAAGTAAACTCACTTGCCGTTCTAAAATAAACGCAATACGATGCGATTAAACGCCGCACCGCATACAACAACCTATTTACAGTACATTTTATCTTACAACCACAGGGATATAATATTAATACTGTAATGGATTGGATGTTTGCAGACTCCATGAAAATTAATGACAATCTTGTCGGCTGCCGGGAACTCGGCTTTACACGGCCCGAGAGATAGTCGATACTTTCTTACAGTACCTCTATACGGCATCAGTCCTAATTAGACTGATGACATGGAACTGATACGTCGTCGCTTACTATTGGTCTAACCAACAAGCTTAAAGTCGCACAACGGACTATGGAGAGAGCTATGCTGGGTGTTTCACTTCCTGATAGAATCGGAAATAAGGAAATCCATGTAGAAGAACTAAAGTAACCGACGCCTATATCTAGCAGTGGATTTCTTCAGGCTGATGATGATGAAGCCTCCCCTATAAAGGCATATGAGGAGCACCACGCTTGATCAGGATTATTTATATAAAGAAACAACTTTACCTTAACCCTAGTAGGGTTAGGTTTAGGTATTATTGACTAAGTAATAATAACCTTTCCTACGTATTCCATTTTATCTGGTTGTTAAGGTTTAATGACTTTTTGAATGTTTCGGCCGAAGCATGGATGTCAATTCTTCACATCAGATGTTTTGTTAATAGTAACAGCCAACGGCGTAGATGCATGAAGTTACAAGCTTATGCACAAAAGTCTGACGTAAGAAACCCACCGCATTCTCCTGCACTGATACTCAACGGCTCTGATCTTTGGATTCATTGATGCTAAAGAGCTTGGCTACATGCGATGAACAGATTTATGCACCACTAGTGATAATGCTCGAATTAGTTATGCTTGATATGGTAGAATCTCTACCGGTTGAGTCGGTAGTTTTTTTAATGATATTGCAAATCAACTAACCGATAAGAAACTATTTTTATTATTGTTGAGGGAACAAGCAGATGTCTCTGACACGGTAAACGTCACCTATTGCAAGCCACGCACGATAAGAAAGTGAACTACGATGCACTGCCCTGCGTCCATCAACTTAAGGCATACGGCAACCACACCCTTCAAACCGAAACACAGGATCGCTGCTTAGCGGCAAAAACAGGCACGGTAGTAGTATTTCTTTTTGAGCACTGGGTAGTCTAGTGGTAGCGGCCCCGCCTTCTGATCCTAAGGTCGTGGGTTTGAAACGGTCGTGCACGAATGAGTTTTTCTGTTCAAAAATGTATGTGTACAATGCCAGTACTCTCAAACGGTGAAGGAAAACATCGTGAGAAAACTGGCATGTCGTAGAAACTGAAAAGTTCTATAACATGTGTCAAGTGCTCCAAAGGAGCCTCTTGAGTCTCACTTAAAATCCTTTCACCACACTGTTTCGAAGTAAACTAGTAACACAACAAGAGAGAGAGAGAGAGAGAGAGTACTTCTTTGAACGAGCCTTTCACAAAGAGTTCTACTCTTGCCTTTTAGAATGATTATTTAAACGTAATTCAGCAGTATGATGTAAGAAAATTGTCTCAGTCTCCTACACTTATAATTAATAGGTTAGTGTATAGTAATTAGGGGTTAAGCCGCTTGCATTAGCAGAATTATGCACTGCTAAGCCCCAACTGCAACTACTTTAAGTGTATATTATTAGTTTGAGGCGTAGCGTGTGCTGTCTTATAAATTTGATTTTGTTTACCTTTTTCTGTATGCCTACGCCTCACTAAACTTCAATAATATGCTATAGAGGTATTATTACATTGTAAAAGGATCATACAAAAGAACGGTAGGAACCAAGCCGTAAGTTTGTTGCCTGTTCTTCTAGGCTTTGGTCGCGTGGAACTGGCACCTAGAGTCACCTAGCTTTAAGACGTTTCAAAGTGATCCTTGTGATTTTATTGAATAAATTTTGACTTTGACTTTGACTATATACGTTTATTATAATAACCAACCAAAAACATACACCGTTGTCTATTTTAGTTAGTAAAGATGTTCATGCAATATAGGAAATTTTAATTAAATGCTTAATTTATTATTTGACAGCCTTCACAGCTCGGTTGGTAGTAGCTCTGCCTTCTGTGCCGTAGGCCGTGTTCGATCCCCACCGAGAACAAATATTTGTGTGATGAACATTTGTTCTCTGTCTGGGTGTTATATAATATTATTAGTATATATAACAAAAAAAAAAGTATTTAAGTAGTATATCAGCTATCTGGTTCCCATATTACAAGCTTTGGCTTAGTTTGGGGCGTGTTAGTGCTGTATGATATTTATTTAATTTATTTATTTATTACTAGTTTTGATTTTTTAGTTAGTTTTTAAGCTAGTTTATTCTTCGTAAACAGGGACTAAAATAGCTTATTAATCTCTTGGGATTCAAATCACTTTTAGTCACGGGACTAAAAGTGTGGTCAAGTAGAAGTTTATATTATTTTAGATTTTGTGTCAAATACCTTTAATATTGTCAAATCAGAAATATTTATCGTATAACTTTTGTACATCATAGATCTTATAAGGTTAAGTACAGTATTAACAAAATAATCGTTCATAAAAAAAATAGAATCGTAACAACGAAAACAATTTAAATTTTTAAGTCATTTGGTACAAAACATACAAATATTTACACAAAGCAATTATCGTTCAAAATATTCATTACAATTATAAAGGAAAACCTAATGGTGTTACTTCACATCACTATTCGGTATTCGCTTTTTTATTTGCTCGTGTATTTTCGTATTAGTCTTGTTCGTCTTCTTCTTCTTCTTGTCGTGTCACTAGTTTCTTTCGAAACAGTGTGGTGAAAGGATTTTAAGTGCGCCTCAAGAGGCTCCTTTCGAGCACTTTGCACTGTCTTGTAGAACTTTTTAGGTTCTACGACATGCCGGTTTCCTCACGATGTTTTCCATCACCGTTTGAGAGTACTGGCACTGTACATATTATTTTTGAACAGAAAAACTCATTAGTACACGACTGGTTTCGAACCCACCTCAGAATCGGAAGGCAGGATGCTACCAGTAGACCACCAGTGCTCTCTGCACCATTCTTGTTCGTGAAAAATAGGCAAATATAATCACAACAGGCGTATAGGGTCAATACAAATCATCGTGTTAGGGAAAATACGATGGATACTGTAGTGTTAATCTTTTCTAATCCTTTTTATATCACTGTTTTTACTCTTTTTCTTAATACTTCTCTGTAAATACTCTCTAGGAAGGAAGTTACTGTTCATTTTAGGTACTTACAATCAATATTTTAGGCTCCTTTTTGGTATTTTAACTTTATAATTCTAAATTTTCACTTAAACACCAATCGATAGAGCAGAATTTTCTGATCCTAGGAGTATAAATGAAGCTATATCTATTTTTATTCTAAATTACTATTTTTATCAAAACATTGAAATTTTCCTCTTGACAATATCGACACTGTCAGTCGTATTGTCAAACTTTTAGTTTTAAATCTCAAATTTCGATAGGTTGCTTTACAAATTGTCATCCAAACTCAACTCTACAGCAAAAGATGCTAGCAGCTGAAGGTTCCATTTTTGAAAATTAAAAATATAATATTTTGGATGGATTTTGCTATATAAGCGGAACCAGGCGACAAATCGGGAGTTCATTGGCAGACGCCTTGGAGAGTACTACATAAGTACCTAGCTACAAGTCCTACAAGTTACCTAGCTACAAGTCCTACAAGTTACCCAGTTACAAGTACCTACAAGTCGGAAAGGAGTACACCTTGTACTGTATCCAGATACCGTGCTCGTGCTGGAACGTGTCCAACAGATGTCGGATACCCTGGGTTGATTAAATCCTAGTCAACCAACATCCCTGGGTTATCAACTTGAAGAAATCCTCAAAACCTAAATTCCTTTGCGCCTCTCCAGGTTACATCAAACGGAATTCCACCTACGACTGCTTCGGACGTTCCATCAGCGTCTGCGGGGACGTCCACCCTATACCTGCATCCTCTGCGGGCCTTACTACGGAATCTTCTACGTCTACTCCACACCTGCACCCTCTCCGGGCCTTACACCTGCATCCTCTCCGGGCCTTACTACGGAATCCTCGCCTCCAACTCCACTTCTCCCTGCCTCAGTGTCTGCCGTTCTGCCGTCTCCTCATCCTCTACCTTGGTTACTCTAAATAAAACTTAATCATCTTGTTCCATTTCTTTTTTTAAAACGTTAGGATAGGTAAAAGTCCTCTTCTAAATTAACTTGGCGTTCAATCCTCTTTAGGAAGAGGATTGTAACGTTACAATACGCGATATTCTTATAATTAAGCAATGAATAAATAGCTACATACCTCTCTCGCATATTGCTTGCCGATTCCATCAGTGCACCCGGTCACAACTGTAACAAAGGAAGTTCGAATTACTTACAATAGAGGTCGTTGGGCCATTGGGTGGGCGATGCATTATTCATACAGCTAGATTGGACTGGAATTGGTGTTTAGGACTTAGAGATGCACGTGATAAACTTAGGCAACCAATGCCATCCGTAGAATATCCCATCCGATGAATTGATGACATTGTAACGATTGAGGGAAGTCGGTGGATGGAGAGGGCTCAGAATCAATAAGGTTTTCTGACGTTTGAGAAGCAACATAGCTTTTTCATTTAATTTATTTTTCTAGTGGTATTTTGAGTATTGCTGTGTAATTAAACCAACATTACTTGAGCACAAAGTTTAAACATTTGGAATGAAAGTGAATTATGTGATATCCCGAACGACAATGTTTTGTAAGTTTTTAAGGAAACCGCCACCATTTTCTTAATGATTAAAATAATTAAACTTAATTCAAAACTATATATTTTCCGATAGGGTTGGCAATGTGATAAGAAACCAGACTGAAAAAGAGTGATATGTCTTTGCTAAAATAGTGATTTATATTATTAACTAGTTAATTATATATTATTAAAAAAATTAAATCATTATTTATGTTTGAGTGGTAGGTCCCCTCCCAACTTCATTGTTTGTATGTGTTTGGAGAAACATGATTATGTTATTTTTATCACATCTATTCATAAAAAGCTAGTTTATTCTTCGTAAACAGGGGCTAAAATAGCTTATTACTCCCGAAGGATTCAAATCTCTTTAGTCACGGGACGTAAAGTGTCAAGCTCAAGCATAAGTTTAGTTCTATAACTGAAAAAAAATACCAGTATATTTGAATTTTATAATCAAACAAAAATATTGTTTTTTTTTGTTTTTGAGTTTTAAAAAATTACGCACGAAACTTATCTCACGTAATCTTAACACAAATAATAAACTATGTCACTCACGTGATCAAGACGAATTCAATGACACACCTCATTTACCTAAAATAAATGAAGCCACTTTAAAATCAAATTCTTCTTCACCTGTAGCTATTAGCGCAAAACTCCGTTACTTATGAATCCATTTTTTTTTTAAATTTCAGATTGGTTAATCAAAATTTACTAAACCGAGTTTAGCTTTTAAATCAAAAAAAGTTCATCCAAGATAATGAAATTGAGTATTTTGCTGTTTTATGTTTTCAGTCTATTTGAAGTTGGTTTTTTTTTTCAGAAAAGTTATCTTCATTGTAATTTTTGTTGTTGTTTGTGTTCTAGGTCAAGGTATTTGTGAAGAAAATAAATATTTTCAATTCTATTCATATAAAACGATCAGCAGATTATAAAGGTGTGACAGCCCTAGTTAAGCTATGTACAGTTCGAGGCGCCCGTATCAATTGCAAATTATGCAGATTGCCGGCGCACATAAATTGTTGACTCAGCATCGTGTGCAACTGCCCCGTAATCTGTGCCAGCATATCTGCCAATATACGGTAATACGCAGAGCGTGGTAAGCATTCTCATTCGTGGTATTAAAGCCACGGGGGTTTATGTGAACTTTGAATCTAAGAACGTGGAACAAAGTTTTGAATAAATAAACTAGTAGTTCGCCCCGAACTGAGATCTCGTGATGCGACCCGACGAACGCACCAAAACTTTGAGTAGGTGGTAGTCAAAGGCAAGTCCAAACATTATGTTTGGACTTTTTTCTGACTACCGCCTACTAACTAGGTACGGTAACCAAGTTTCAACTCTATTGGCCTATTTATTGAAGAGTTCCGTTGAACAGACCTTGGCTCCATCATCAGACCGGGTGTTTGTCACCATTTTATGAGAACTGAGTACCTCCTTAATTTATTTCAAGAAAAAAAAATAAGAAAAAGCAAAGTAACTGGCCGACCAGTAGAAAAACCTTGATGCCAACGAAACTCTTAGAGATGGGAGCTCTTGGGTCGCTGGTTATCTTAATTTAACTTTTTTGTTGTATCTCAAAAACCGAGCGTCTCAGAAAAAAAGTAAAAATTGTTTTGGAATGTCCAAACAAATCCCTTTCGTATGACATGTAACTTGATTTTTTTAAGTCACTTTTTTTATTTTTGCCCCCTTAAAAAACCCTATATCTTAAAAACCCTTCATCCGATTTTACTCATATACTTACCAGTAAATTTCTCAAGTACAAGCTGTCGTCTTATCAAATTTCATGCAGATCGGATCAACGGCTCGAAAGTTATGGCCAGACAAACATACATACATACATACATACATATATACATACATAAAATGCCAAATCGCCCAAGTTGAAACTAGAATCTTCGTTCGCTTCGCTCACTCGATCAATTAATCAATATATAAAATATCGTCGCACCATCTGTGATGATGCGAAAGATGGTGCGACGATATCGTCAAAGCAGCGGGAAAGCTTTGGTCAAGGAAGGCAAAGAACAGAGCAGAGTGGAAGCACTTGGAGGAGGCTTTCATAAATAAATAAATAAATATTGGTGGACATTCCACACAACACTATCTAGCCCCAAACTAAGCCAAAGCTAGTGATATGGGAACCAGATAGCTGATATACTACTTATATACTTTTTTTTTGTAAATACATACTTATAATATTATATAACACCCAAACAGAGAACAAACATCTATGTTCATCACACAAATGTTTGTTCTCGGTGGGGATCGAACCCACGGCCTACGGCACAGAAGGCAGAGCTACTACCAACTGAGCTGTGAAGACTGTCATATAGTTTTTTTTTCACTTATTAGATTTATTTTAAACATTATATTAAACCTAACCAGATATATATAGAGGTAATTACGTATACCTATAGTATTTAAGTTTAAAGAAAGGGTAAGTAATTTTTTTTTCCTACTGTGTTAGTAAATAAAGCTATTTCAATTTTATTTTTATTTATTTATCTACATCTACACTAATCTACACTATCTACATCTACACTAATATTATAAAGAGGTAAACTTTGTATTTTTGTATTTTTGTATTTTTGTATTTTTGTATGTAACGAATAGGCTCAAAAACTACTGGTCCGATTTCAAAAATTCTTTCACCATTAGAATGCTACATTATCCCTGAGTAACATAGGCTATATTATATTTTAAAAAAAATCAGGGATCCTTACTAAAACTTCAATAATGTAACCCAAGGTGGAAAACAAAAAACCTTACATCGCGTGCGCTGCGAAAACTATTGAAGATAGAACAAAATAATGTACTACGATTTTGTAGAACACGTTATCATCTACAAAAAATGTCGCGACAGCATATGTCTAACTATTATAGTTATGTCACAATAAGTGTTCTTTTATTATAAAAAATTAATTGAAATGCCTCCGCTAGAAAAGGGTCTTTATTTGTACCTTGGTATTAATCCTTATCCAAATAAATCATTTCATAATTAAGACGGTTTCAATACCTATAGATTACTTCTTAAATTTTTCAAATCGGACATTCCATTCAAAAGATATGACGAAATTAGAAATGTTTACGGGTCCACCGGTCACGCGCGGGGTGCGATTTCACTCACTCAAGGAGAAGCGCGTGCAAATGTATGAAATAAGTAGACGCGAGGCTCGAACCCACGGTCTAAGTTTATCCTAAAATGTTCAAAAAATTTATGACCACCCATGCGAAGCTGGGATAGGCCGCTAGTTTATTATAAAATATCAAGAGCAACCAAAGTTTTAGGTATTTGTTAAGGCAGGGAAGTGCTGAGTCCGACTTTTGGGTATGGGTTTTGTATGGAGTAGCCCCACTCGAAAAACGGGATCGCATTACACAAACTCCGACTCGGCATTATGTTGAAATATTTATTTATTATTCACATTAACTTGAAGAGCCACGCTTGAAATCCCCTCAAATACTTTGGTACTCCCAAGACACTTTGAGGATGACTAAGAGAGGTAATCAAGTAGAAGAGGTAAGAGAGGTACAGTCATTCAGCACATGCCCATATTTGGCACAAAGATTCAAAACATATCCTAATATGAACTTTTTTTATTGCATTTATTGTAGGTACTCTAAAAAGTGTAAACTAGACAAACGTTAAAAAAAAACTTTCTCTGGTAAATCCTGTCACAACTACGTTGCCACCGAATAATCGACCTTGATCTTGCGCTACAAGGATCGGTTTACCTTGAACTTGTCCGAGGCGCCGACGGAAGTGAAAGCTGCCAAGCCCGCGTAAGGTCACTTGCTATAGGTTCATTGATCATTTGGCATCGATTTAAAAACTTCTTTTAATCGGTGTAAGAAAACATCGTGAGGAAGCAAGTTGGTACTCTAACAGCGGCGATGGGCTTGCAACCTGTCATGTATGGGGTACCAACTACTGCAAAATGTGGTTATGTGATGTGCCAAATGTTATTTGGATGTAGGTACCTAACTGAGCCCAACTTTATGGGACAGGGATTCAATTTTAATTTAATTTGATGGGACCAACTTATAAACAAACTAGCTGGTGCCCGCGACTTCGTCTGCGTAGTATTTCGAGTAGCTTGTAGCGTGGCGTAGTAGGTACATATTATGTGTAACTCTAGCGGTTTTGGCAGCGCACGCCAGAATAGCTCGCAGATCATGGAGGTACTATATACTGGAGGGAGCGATAAGACTTACATCCTTTTTCAACTGTGTATCAAACATTGATCATCTATCTTTGTTCTTCCCATGTAGCCTAGCTACGAGTAAAAGAAAAGAAGATGTAACTTCACTCACTCCATCTCACTCACTCACTGTCTGCGTAAATCGTGGCCGTCAGTTGATGCAATGTTTTGATCTTGTTTTGACGTTTTTGAAAAACTCGCAGCAACATTGCGATGCAGCGAAAGAAATTATGAAAATTTTTAAAGAATTATTATTGTCTAGGCAAAATATATTTGAAAAGGTGAAAGTATGTCTTGTGAAGCTGTGTTTTGTGTATCAAAAACAACAAAAGGAGGAGTTAAAGACCCGGAATTGTCATTTGATACGTAATATTCTTTTTCTATTTTCATGCTAAAAAAATACGTTTTTTCTCCCATAAAGACTGTAGGAATTACATTTTATTAGTACTAGTCATATTTTCCTATGTGAAAATGATGTAAACCCATTAATTATTGCAAAATAAAATGCATTGTTTTAGTCTTCTGTTCTAGAGATGTACTTCCACCGACCAATTTAGCTTTATCGATAATATTTAAGTTTCCGTTTTTTATATGAAATATCTAATGCGGTGGGTCAGACCGGCTGTTCTGTTGTAGTTTCAATTTTTCACACCTTATAGGCGTCTCGCGAGGGATCAATTTTTGTTAAATTTTACATTATTTTTTTAGGTTCTTAAATGCCCAGAATGAAGACGGGAGTGGATAAAAGCTGTTAGGCGTGAAAACTGATAGCCTACAAAATGTTCTTATGCATGGACGAAATGGCCATAAGAAATTGTATCGAGTGGGATGGACATCGCTCTCACGGTTAGGGCAATGTGGGAAACATTATTGACGATGATAGTGTTCCAGTGTCTATAATGGTTTTGGGCTTTCGCAATAAAAGTCAGCAACCAGTTAAAATTAAAAAGTATGATTCCAATTAAAACGACTTTTTCATCCATTTCTTATTCTATCGATAGGTTAGTCAATGTTGTCCCTTCTCTAGTCACTCACGCGAATACATACAAACTAACAAAAAACGGACACGCCGAAAAACCGTAACACTACGTCTATATGATACTTAGTCTAAGTCGCAGATGGTAGATTTTTTCCTACTTATTTGACACTTATCGTCATATTTTAGACAATTCACACAATATCTTTATAAATTGTAGCTTATGTGTTATTCTGATGTATAAACTATATATCATTGCAAAGTTTTATTAAAATCCATTCAGTAGTTTTTACGTGAAAGAGTAACAAACATCCATCCATCCATCCACCCATACTTACAAACTTTCGCGTTTATAATATTAGTAGGATAGATCAATCTACTGTGTGTAGATTGATCTATTTTGTTAACCGATGGTAAACTAAGGGCCGGTTTCACCATGCTCTGTTAAATTAACAAAGGATTAAAGGGCCGTTAAATATGTCAAAATGTACGCATTTGACAGCTGAGGTTAGATTTAACGGCCTGTTAATCCTTGATTAGTAATTAACAGAGCATGGTGAAACTGGGCCTAATCCTTGGTGCGCAAAACAAAGATCGATTATTCGGTGGCAACGTATTGCCAATGAAAAATAACACTAACTACAAGGACATAAAAGCGAGCAGTGTACCGATAGCCTGATGCGTGGACACGCATCAAAATGTGACACGTGATTTTGATTCTCATACCAACACGTTCTTAAAAACAAATGGTTTATAATCAAATCAAATGGTCCGGCAATCAAGCACACATTAATTTAATAATAACATGAAAAATCCTCCTTTCTAAATCTCACGTGAGATATAGTGGCGGGGGAGGGGGTCGAGCAAAATCTCACGACATCTCACCAAGGAGAGAGTGGGGGTCGAAAAATCTCTCAAACCACCTCACGTAATTAATGGATGCCCCCCAATGTACAAACGTATTAAAACAAATCCTCTGCTACTTTTCAATAAAGGTTCAGAAGCGTTACAAAACTTGCTATTGAATTAAAAAATGATTATAAATTTACATTACAATGACTTTTTTAATATATATACTATTGAATAACGTTACTATAACCCAACCAACATTCGCTTGATACATACACGTCACTTAGCCGTTATTAACTGTGTTTTGAATCGGTCGCGAATCGAGTTTTGAATCGCAACAACATCGCCCAATCGTGATGCAGTATCGATACTCTCAAAGCGAAGACAGGTACTAAAATACTCATAAATATAATATGCGCGTTTACATCGATGTTTTTATACTACTTACAGATTTAGAACAAGCATCATGGCCCATCGGACTATTAAGGCGAATACAAGAGCTAATGTGACTCTCGCTCGCACGTTTCGACATGTTGAAAGATATAAAATCACTAAACTCATTTTCGAAAAATCGTAATCAACCATTTTTCCAATTCAACCAATCACATTGCACACAGTTTAGTTAAAAATTCATTTTGATCGATTCATGCTTTCCTACTCAAAAGTTTGCTGTACCTACTCGTTTTCGTACATAATCAAAGCATAGTTATTATCTTGGTGGGATTTGAACCCACTACTTTACCCTTGATTCGGGGGCAGCTCGGGGCAGTTAATAGCTTATGGGACATTATAAAAAAAAACGTTGTGATTCCCATAAGTGTAGTAAACACCATAAAACTAATAAAAAAATTGCACTCAACGTTATCTAGGCCCAAATGAAGCATAGGCATATAACGAACAAAGGTATACGTGTAAAGGCAGTCACCCTAATCTAATTATGAGTAAGGAAATAAACCGTTAATTTCAACTTACACGAAATTATCACTGTGCTCCGTCGCGCAAGAATTTCTGGATAATTAACGAGGTAATTTCAACAAAAATTAAACATGCCTGAAGATTAGAGTAGGCACATAGTACTTATATAAATTCTTGTATGGAGAAGATGAAGTGTCTCCTGAAATTTGTGTCACTTTCTTACTTTTAATATCTATTCTTGTATTTTTATAAACTGTGTATGTGTGGCATGAATAAATTATTTTGTATTGTATTGTATTGTAAATTTGCAGGAACTTCAGTCGTAATTATTCAGAATTGCGTGACAATACTTTAAAAGAGTGATACTAGTGGACTGCTGTAGGAGCCACTAGTGCTATTAGAAGATTATGAATTAAAAAAATCGCAACAATGCTTTGGCGAGCCACTAAGTCAATCCGTGTTAATTATTGTTTTTTTTTTAATACAGGTAGCTGATGGAACAAGCAGATGGCCCACCTGGTGTTAAGTGGTAACCATCACCTATAACAAAGCATTGGCTCGTAAGTCACGCACAGTAGGAACGTGCCCTACGATGCACTGCCCTGCGTCCATCAACTTGAGGCATACAGATGTTAAGCCTCATGTGCCTGTAATTACACCGGCAACCACCTCTTCAAACCGAAACACAGCGTTGCTGCTTGGCGGCAGAAAAAGGCGTGGTGGTAGTACTTCCCCGGACGAACCCCACACAAAGTGCTGTACTACTCTTAAATTATCGGTATATGTATTTTAATTTTAAGGTATTACTTACATTTTAGTTACTGTGTTGCCTGCCTTGCTTGATATAAATAAAAAAAATATAACTGTGCTGCCTGATATAAATAACTGAAAAAAATGATCATTGTCTGTATTGTACTGTCTGGAAGAGATCGCTTTTAGCGATAAGACCGCCAATTGTATTCACTTTGATCTTTTTGTGTTCTGTTATTGTAAATGTACAATAGAGTAATTTCTATCATTGTCACTTCGGAAATTAAAATCCGTTGCAATCCCTCATTTCTTGAACTGTTAAGTAACATAGATGGATAGTAAGTAGGTGTTACGTGTATCATGATGGTGATCAGCTACTAAGATGTTCGTGTTATGATATAATACTACTTACTACGATACCACATAATTAAGTAGATGTAGGAAGAGAAAACTTGCGGAAGAATAGAAAAAATTGTGCGCGTGAGACGTAGATTCTTCATTTCATATTTTGAAGTTCTACGCTGAGGTTCTTCCACGTTCATATCATGCGTGACTTATGAGGCAATGCTTTGCTATCGCTGATGGTTACCAATCAACATCAGGTGGGCCATCTGCTTATTCCATCGGTAAGTTGTATAAAAAAGAGGTAAGTATAAATAGCACCAACTATAATGAATAGAGCAATATAATTGCTCGACGTAGGTACTCTATGCAGGCTCAGACTCTCTCCCTCTTGTCGTGTCACTAGTTTCTTTCGAAACAGTGTGGTGAAAGGATTTTAGGTGTGCTCCTTTCGAGCACAAGGCTCAGACTAGACCTGTTTCAACACCCAGTAAGAAATGAGACCTCCAGGGATGTATGATAACTTTCTAAGTAAACGTGAGAGTAAAGCCGCGTTCCACCCGGTTCGACAAGTCTACAGGGGCCGTACTATCATTTCAAATGCGATTCCAAGTCAAATTATGTCACTCATGTTACCGCCATTAATCTTCTTATATATACAAGGTGTTCCATAAGTTGTGTATATAAACTTCAGGGGGCTAAAGTACCCAACAATATGAACAACTTTTTCTAAGGAACCAACACTGTGAACCCGAAAAAAAAACAGCTGTTTCATACATTTTAGCCTGGTAGGTATTGAACTTTTGTATGAAGCAGCTGTTTTTTTTTTCGCGTTCACAGTGTTGGTTCCTTAGAAAAAGTTGTTCATATTGATGGGTACTTTAGCCCCCTGAAGTATATATACACAACTTATGGAACACCTTGTATATATAATATAAATAAAATAAAAGAAAAAGAAATAAATAAAAGAAAATCCTGTTAGTTACACTATATATAACTCAAGAACGGCTGAACCGATTTAGCTGAAAATTGGTGGGGAGGTAGCTTAGAACCAGGAAACGGACATAAGGTACTTTTTATGCCGACTTTTTTTTATATTTTATAGAAATAATCGAAGAGGCAGGAACTTCAAGTTGTCAGTTAGTACCTGTTTCTTCTGACAAAATTACGTGGCTCAAGATTGTTCCATGGGGAAGAAAATACAAAAAAAATTAGATATAAAGTAAACGTGCGCGAGCGAAGCCGCGGGTAAGAGCTAGTCATAAATATATTGGTGGACATTTCATACAGCACTAAACTACTTGTTGAGTGTTGTATGGGAACCAGCAGGGTGATCAAGTAACTTTGTTGCAATCATTTTCAATCAGTTTCTGTTTGTAATAAGTAAATATGACGGCTAAGCGGTTACATTTTAGCTGCAGTTGCTAACAAAGTTAGATTACAACTGGTGTTTCTATTGATATAATCGCAAAACTTTCATATTGTTTTTTAGACTTATTGGTTCATAGAAACTGATTGCAACAAGGTTACGTAATCACCCTGCTGATAACTGATAATATATTTAATTATTTTTTTGTTAATAAATGCTTGTAATAAGCATCTTTTAGAACACCCAGAAATGCAACTAGTCTATAGAAAATAGTCTGCATTTTTTCATTAGTAGATAGATAAATTAAGTAAGTACGTGCTTAGTCAATTGCAGATTTCGATATCAGATTAACTAATAATTAGTTAATAGTGATTCATTAATTTGAAATTAGAATTTCAATTCTGTTATTTTTTTTATACAACTAGCTGGTGAAGCAGATGGCCCACCTGACGTTAAGGGGCTGACAACTATCAAACAACTTCTCGCTCGCACGTTTCGACATGTTGAAAGATATAAAATCAATAAATTCATTTTTGAAAAATCGCAATCAACCAATTTGTGTCCAATCACATTGCACACAGTTTAGTAAAAATTTCATTTTGATCAATACAAGTTTTCCGACTTAAAAGTTAGCTTATGTACGAAAACTAGTAAAGCAAACTTTTGAGTAGGAAAGCATGTATCGATCAAAATTATTTTTTTACTAAACTGTGTGCAATGTGATTGCACATAAAATGGTTGATTGCGATTTTTCGAAAATGAGTTTAGTGATTTTATATCTTTCAACATGTCGAAACGTGCGTGCGAGAAGTTGTTTGATAGTTGTCAGCCCCTTAAGTAGTAACTATCACCTTTAACAAAGCATTACCTCATAAGTCACGCACGATAGGAACGTGCCCTGCAATGCACTGCCCTGCGTCCATCAACTTGAGGAATACAGATGTTAATCCTAATGTGCAAAGCGAAACACAGCAACGCTGCTTGGCGGCAGAGAAAGGTCTATTTACCTAATTTGTACCTATTAAGAAATGTACTCGTATATTTATGTATACTGATATTATATGAGCTACACTTGCTGCACCAAGATCTGCTAATCACCAATGAAGCATGTTTGCGCTTAGGACGCGTTGGCAAGCCATGGGGCCTGCGGTGTCCGCGTGGGCGCAACAAGCTTATTTCTATTTGTTGAAGTATACTTACGTGCCGTTCTGTGAAAATATGTATAATATTTGTATTGTATTGAAAGACGAAGCGTGGGACACCCGATGGACCGATGACATTGTGAGGATCGCGTGAAGTCGGTAGATATAGAGGGTTCAGAATCTTTACTGGAAATGCCTGAATTGTAAAAAAAAATGTCCAGCAGTGGATTTCTTCGGTTGATGATGATGACGATATTTGGATTTCTAAAAAAATGAGTAAATAAATTTTTACCTTGGGTAGTTGAACTTGTATTTTTTTGTTTTCGCAAAATCTAAAAAATCTCGCGAAAACTTAATAAGGTCGTTTCAAAGTTAAAACCCAAAAACAGCAAGGATTTTTGACCTCGGTATTCTCTTATCTGTGCCTCGGTATTAAAAAATTATTCACTTGAAACCATTGCATCTGTTTTATAGTTAGTTATTTTTTATTGTACTAGCGGCCTGTCCCAGCTTAGAATGGGTATACTTTTTTGAACATTTTAGGATAAACTTAGACTAAACTTAGTTAAGAGTCTCGTGTCTACTTCTTTCATACATTTGCACGCCCTTCTCCCTGAGTGAGTGAGAACGCGCCCCGTGGAACCGCGCGTTCGATAATAATATTTTTAAAGCGAACTAAAATTTTTAATTTGGTAATATCTTTTGAATGGAACGTCTGATTTGAAAAATTCAAGAAGTAATCTATAATCTATCTATATATATCTATGTATTAAACTAGTCTTGAATATAAAAAGATTTATGTGGATAAGGATTAATATAAAGTTATGGATAACATGGTCTGATTTTGGTCGGCATTTCTATCAACTTTTAAAATGTAAAAAAGGAGTTATAGTAACATAATTACGTTATTTAAACATATGGTATCGCTGAGTTTTTTGTAGTGTATAAGTTCTTTAATATTGTATAACATTTTTGTGTTCTATCTTCAATAATTTCCGCAGCGCATGCGATGAAAGACATTTTATGGCCAATTTTTTTACACCTTGGGTTACATTATTGTAGTTGTAGAAGAGAACCCTAATTTTTTCTAGTCTACATCTACATCTACACTAATATTATAAAGAAGAAACATTTGTATTTTTGTATTTTTGTATGTAACGAATAGGCTCAAAAACTACTGGTCCGATTTCAAAAATTCTTTCACCATTAGAATGCTACATTATCCCTGAGTAACATAGGCTATATTATATTTTCAAAAAAATCAGGGATCCTTACTAAAACTTCAATAATGTAACCCAAGGTGGAAAACAAAAACCTTACATCGCGTGCGCTGCGAAAACTATTGAAGATAGAACTAAATAATGTACTACGATTTTGTAGAACACGTCATCATCTACAAAAAATGTCGCGACAGCATATGTCTAACTATTATAGTTATGTCACAATAAGTGTTCTTTTATTATAAAAACTTAATTGAAATGCCTCCGCTAGAAAAGGTTCTTTATTTGTACCTTGGTATTAATCCTTATCCAAAAAAATTATTTCATAATTAAGACGGTTTCAATACCTATAGATTACTTCTTAAATTTTTCAAATCGGATATTCCATTCAAAAGATATGACGAAATTAAAAATGTTAACGGGTCCACGGGTCACCCGCGGGGTGCGATTTCACTCACTCAAGGAGAAGCGCGTGCAAATGTATGAAATAAGTAGACGCGAGGCTCGAACCCACGGTCTAAGTTTATCCTAAAATGTATGACCACCCATGCGAAGCTGGGACAGGCCGCTAGTGATAAATATAGCCTATGCTACTCAGGGATAATGTAGCATTCTAATGGTGAAAGAATTTTTGAAATCGGACCAGTAGTTTTTGAGCCTATTCGTTACATACAAAACAACAAAAATACAAATCTTTCCTCTTTATAATACTAGTGTAGACTATTTTAGATTATTTATCTGCTAAGATTAACAGAAGAGAATATCATATATTTATTTTGTATATTTCTTGCAGTCGTTTTGAAAGCTGTTTTACAACTTCCATCGAAACCATAATAACAAAAATCAAAATGGGCTGTATTCAATAGAATTGCAAGGATCTTAGTAATATTCTTATAAATTCACAGCCTTCACAGCTCAGTTGGTAGTAGCTCTGCCTTCTGTGCCGTAGGCCGTGGGTTCTATCCCTACCAAGAACAAACATTTGTGTGATGAACATAGATGTTTGTTCTCTGTCTGGGTGTTATATAATATAATAAGTATGTATTTACAAAAAAAAAGTATATAAGTAGTATATCAGCTGGTTCCCATATCACAAGCTTTGGCTTAGTTTGGGGGGAGATAGTGCTGTGTGGAATGTCCACCAATATTTATATTTATATTTAAACTAGTTTATATTTAAATAGGTGAATCTATACGACAGTTCCTCGCGACCAAAGCCTAGAAGAAAGGTCCTCCTAACGTTTTTCTATTTCATCGTCTTATAACACTTTTTTTTCATAAGTCATTAAGGAAACAAGCGAACGGCCCACCTGATGGAAATCGGTTACCGTAGCGTAACCGTTCAAAAAAGTAAATCCACCCATGCAAAGCTGGGACAGGCCGCTAGTACAATAAAAAATAACTAACTATAGTAGCCTATATGGACGATTGCAATTTTATATACATAAGTTGTAGTCTCGTTAAATCCCAAGCTTTTTATCAACTTCTGTCAAAAAATTTATTAAATAAAATAAGTTTTTTTTTAATAACCATTGTTCAACCATGATACACTTTAAAGTAGGTTTCACTTTAAACTGGTTTCAACAGGAAATATTATAAAAAACAATATTGATTCTATTCATGTGCTGATACTTATTCAATAAGTGGTCAGTTAACATTACTCTATTTGTGGACGTGACAACTGTTTGCACAAATATTAAACACTTCATACAAGAATTCTAATGTTAAATAATACAATTGAACGTAAACGTACCTACCTATTTACTTTAAAACAATATAGAACTAGTACTACTTTTACTTTGAATTTGTTTTTTTATAGCTTTGATTGGGATAAAAGTAAAATAGGTATTCTGTAAGAGTAGAAGAGCATGGTGGTAGTACTATGTCGTGGTAGTGGCCCCGCCTCCCGCCTATGTTACTCAGGTATAATGTAGCATTCTAATGGTGAAAGAATTTTTGAAATCGGACCAGTAGTTTTTGAGCCTATTCGTTACATACAAAAATACAAAACAACAAAACAACAAAAATACAAATCTTTCCTCTTTATAATATTAGTGTAGAAGTAGACGCGAGGCTCGAACCCACGGTCTAAGTTTATCCTAAAATGTTCAAAAAATGTATGACCACCCATGCGAAGCTGGGACAGGCCGCTAGTCTATAATATATTTGAACTTTAAATATCATTATATTGTCCTTAAAAATTATAAAAGTAGGTAGGTTAGGTACCTAGGAAGGTTGGACTTGATCCTGCCGAAAGTATATGAAATTACCCTGTAAATAAAACTATTTAGGGTTTCAATAACAAAATTAAAGTATAATTTACGAAATTAAATCTCAAAACCGGTAGGTAAATAAACTGCAGCGGTGAACGACCTCAGAATGACCCTCAAATCAGCCCTCAGAGTTCACGCACACAACTACACACACACAGAGGTAGGCTAGTATCAACACGACATTGCGTATGTTATACAATACTCGAGTGACCTAGTCAACAGGAAATAGAAATTAACAGATTATAAGTAATGCTAATGCAATAAGTGCAAATAGAAAATTACCCCTAAATAGAAATATCAATAAAAGCAATTGTAAAATCAGTACTTACGTGCCCACTTTCCTTTTGATTTAAAGTCCACACTATTCACAGCTGGCCCTATCGCGTAAATATAAACAAGCTTCAAAATAAACTTCACAAAATAACACAAAAGCGCTGCCAACAACACTATGGCAATTTTTTCAAGGGTCGAATACATTTTAGTTTAAAAAATCTGCTGTAATTGGTTAGAAATATTTAATTTTTCGGTAAATAGGTTAGAGAGAGTGATGCACTGTTTGACAGTCTTCGCGCATGCGTACTAGCGAAGAAAGTTCGACGCGCGTCGAATGAGCTAACCATTCGCGATCGCTTGAACGAGTGGCAAAGCGAATGCGTCCGATTCGAAACCGAATTTTTGACGCCATGCGGATGTGAAAGGGACGGAGGTATAGTTGTCTCGCTCGTGATAACGATAAGCATACGCGAATGTAGATCACACTACCACCTGCTGTTCCAGAATTAATACAAATAAGTACACACTATAAGCAGGAAGCTTCTAGTAGAAACTCTAGTAGGTAGAAGAAAAACTTACGGCAATGGACTGAAAGTCAAGAAGGTAAAAAGAAAAAAAAATAAAGAAAGAAAGTAGGCAAATACATAAAAATATATATAGAAAAAATATATTGTAAATAAAAAAAAACGATTTAAAAAAAATAAGGCAACTGTAAAAAAATTTTGGCTTGCCTTAATTAAAGAGAAAGTTAAAATGAGACTTTTTTAGACAAAGACACCTTTTTTTTTAATACAACTAGTTGACGGAACAAGCAGATGGCCCACCTGATGTTAAGTGGTAACCATCACCTATAACAAAGCATTGCCTCGTAAGTCACGCACGATAGGAACGTGCCCTACGATGCACTGCCCTGCGTCCATCAACTTGAGGCATACAGATATTAAGCCTCATGTGCCTGTAATAACACCGGCAACCACACTCTTCAAACCGAAACACAGCAACGCTGCTTGGCGGCAGAAAAAGGCGTGGTGGTAGTACTTCCCCGGACGAGCCGTTGACAAAGAGCTCTACTACTCTTAAATTAGAAGAAACAGGAAAGAAGAATAAGGAAACTTCTTAACTAATTATTTAATTAGACTATATATTTATGTAAATAGGTACCTTAGTAGATAGTACTAAACTGGATTTTCTCATTTATGTGAATAATGTATTCTTTTGAAAAATAAATAATCTTAAACCCGAAACCGTAGGTAGCTCAACTTTCATACCCATAGTATGTAAGAAAGCGTCCGAAGATTCACTGAGCTTTATGTACTTGTACTTTCCTTGCCTCAAATGATTATTTTCTACAAATTCAACATTTACGATTCAACATGCTGCAAATTTAACTTTTAGCAAATTCAACATTTTAGGATTCAACATGCTGCAAATTTAACTTTTAGCAAATTCAACATTTTAGGATTCAACATGCTGCAAATTTAACTTTTAGCAAATTCAACATTTTAGGATTCAATATGCTGCAAATTTAACTTTTAGCAAATTCAACATTTTAGGATTCAACATGCTGCAAATTTAACTTTTTGCAAATTCAACATTTTAGGATTCAACATGCTGCAAATTTAACTTTTATCAAATTTTAGGATTCAACATGCTACAAATAAAACTTTTTGCAAATTCAACATGTTAGGATTCAACTTGCTGCAAATTCAACATTTTAGGATTCAACATACTGCAAATTCAACTTTTTGCAAATTTAACATTTTAGTTATTCAACTTTCTGTTCCTGAAGGTTTTTTTCCAAAGAGAACATCTGAAGATGAGATGATATCTTACGCGGCCTGGGGATCGAAGTCGTGAAGCAGTAATTGTTATTTATTAAAAAAAATATTGTTCAGTTAAATGAAAAGGAATTCAATAAGTATTATGTTAAAACGTTGGATCTAACATAAAATATCAAGGTAAAGAGGAAGTGTTGAACTGACCAATAATTTGGAAGAATACAATAAAACCTGTTTTTTGTTTATTCTACGTCAAGAACATTACAGTGATTTATAAACTGTGTAGGTTGACAACCGTCAAATATTTTCTTGCTAGTTTAACATTTTTAAAGATATTAAAGAATTAAAATCATTGAATCGTTCATGAAATCAAAAATATGTAGGTTAACCGTCAAACAACTCCTCGCTAGTTACATTTCAACATTTTTAAAGATATAAAATTTGAATTAAATTAAAAAAAAATCATTATAGTAGTTCATGTAGTTAAAAATATGAAACAATCAAATTAGTTAGTTAAGTAAAAACAAATTCTAAGTAGGTACACAGGAAAATTTGTATGGAACAAAGTTCTATTCATGAGCTTGATTTCTTGAGTTCTTTTTGGTGAGCTTTTTTTCTGGGAAACTTCGATTTTTTACAGTAATATACTGGAAATTTGAAATGTGCGAATAGTTTGAAGGTTGTATGCGTCTTAACAAAAAAACAAACTTCATGAAAAATAATAATAAAATGATGTTAATCTTCCCATTGTTTTAATTTTAACTATTTTAACCAAAAAAAGACCTACCTTCATGAAAAATTTAAATAAACGATGTTAACCTTTCCATTGTTTTAATTATTTTAACCAACCTTCGTTATCTCAGAACAATCTTACAGATCGGTTCACAATCAGCATCTTTTAAGTCCCAATCTCATATCACTACATAGTATAAAACAAAGTCGCTTTCTCTGTCCCTATTATATCCCTATGTATGCTTAAATATTTAAAACTACCAACAGATTTTGATGCGGTTTTTTTTTATAGAAAGAGTGATTCAAGAGGAAGGTTTATATGCATAATACAAGCATAATCTCTTAAGGATAACCCACAATAACCGTGCGAAGCCGGGGCGGGTCGCTAGTAAGTTATAGTTCAAGATAGGTACAGTGGCGTAGCTATCGAAGGGCCAGGGCCCCGGAGCTCAGGCGGCCCTCTAACCTAAGCTTTGAAAAGAGAGGGTCAGCTAGCTCCCAAAGCTAGAAGATTTAAGAGTAGTAGTTATTTTAAGAGTAGTAGAGCTCTTTGTGAAGGGCTCGTCCGGGGAAGTACTACCACCACGCCTTTTTCTGCCGCCAAGCAGCAACGCTGTGTTTCGGTTTGAAGAGTGTGGTTGCCGGTGTAATTACAGGCACATGAGGCTTAATATCTGTATGCCTCAAGTTGATGGACGCAGGGCAGTGCATCGTAGGGCACGTTCCTATCGTGCGTGACTTACGAGGCAATGCTTTGTTATAGGTGATGGTTACCACTTAACATCAGGTGGGCCATCTGCTTGTCAATTAACTAGTTGTATAAAAAAAAAAAAAAATAGAAAACCTTGAGCCTGCTCACAATTTTTTTAATGATTTATTTCAAAGGCCAATAGGTATAAGTTCAAGCTATGTTGAAAGAGGGGGTGAGGGCCCGATTCTTTCTCTATGCACCGGGGCCCTTGTCCACCTAGCTACGCCACTGGATAGGTAGGTATTGGTACTTACATTTTTTTTTTTGTGTAATTAAGCATCTTGTGGCTTGCTAAGGACGAGGCTTATACCCAGCCGTGGGTGAATGTGGGCTGATTGGATGGAATGATGGAAGCATCTTATCTGTTTCATCACGTGGTACCGCATATGATAATAATGTTCTAGACCTGTAAATAACTTTACCAATCTTATTTTTCTTGTCATGAAAGTATTTTGAGTGCATCTCAAAAAGGATCGTTCTCCTAGAGCACTTAGAGCTAATTTCACCATACTCTGTTAGATTAACAAAGGATTAAAGGGCCGTTAAAAATGTCAAAATGTCAGCGTTTGACATCTAAGGTTAGATTTAACGGCCTGTTAATCCTTGATTAGTAACTAACAGAGCATGGTGAAATCAGCTCTTAACATGTTGGCTTCCTCACCGTTTTGAGAGCAGGTACGGCACTGTGCACGTACATTTTCAAACAGAAAAACTCATTAGTGACGACCGGTTTTGAACCCACGACCGGATCTGAAGGCAGGGCTGATACCACTAGGCCACCAGTGCTCACGTCAATAAAGACCTTATGATTATTCGGATTATGTTTGGCACCGACTCCAAAATAGTTTAAATAAGTAAATATTATTGAGATCTTTCTGATAACTAATCTGACTAACTAATTACAAAAATACAACTATACATATATCAATACTCAAGACCCTTTTAGGATGTTGAAAGGGGCAGTCAGAGGCACGACCGTTCCGTTTAAGGGAACCAGATAGCTGATATTATACCTACCTAATATACTTTTATTCATAAATACATAGTTATAATATATTTTTAACACCCAGAGAGAGAACAAACATTTAGGTTCATCACACAAATATTTGTTCTCGGGGGGAATCGAACCCACGGCTTACGGCGCAGAAGGCAGAGCTACTACCAACTGAGCTGTGAAGGCTGTCAAGCCCTCTGTCTGTACCCTCTGTTCGTTTTCTGTTTCGTTACGAGTAAGTTATTATGTAACTAATCAATTCAATAATTTAATTATTAGATTGTGTATAATTCATATTGGTTGATCAAGGAAATTTGGTACAAGAACAAGAATCTGTTTTCCGTTTAAAATAGGTACCTACAATGTCAGTGTAGCATTGAACTTTAACATAAGACAGTCTCACAGCTCAGTTGATAGAAGCTCTGCCACAGTGGTGAATTTACCAGCAGCCTAAAGTTTATAAGAGTAGTAGAGCTCTTTGTGAAGGGCTCGTCCGGGGAAGTACTACCACCACGCCTTTTTCTGCCGCCAAGCAGCGTTGCTGTGTTTCGGTTTGAAGAGTGTGGTTGCCGGTGTAATTACAGGCACATGAGGCTTAACATCTGTATGCCTCAAGTTGATGGACGCAGGCCAGTGCATCGTAGGGCACGTTCTTATCGTGCGTGACTTACGAGGCAATGCTTTGTTATAGGTGATGATTACCACTTAACATCAGGTGGGCCATCTGCTTGTTCCATCGGCTAGTTGCTAAACTATTTTGTTTTATTTTTGTTCTTTTTAAATTCTCACAATGTCTGCTGTTCAAAAGTAGTTTACCTCAGAGTTTCCAATAAAATCAAGGAAACGATTGGCAAAACCAAAAAAACATTCTACAAGTAACGTATATGCGGAAATTCACAAGGACTTTTATTTAAATATTCCGGACTTCTGAATAAAATAATTGACTTTGATAAAATTCAAATTTGTGCAAATGATTCATAACAACTTAGATGCCAACTTAAATGAATAAATAATACCACCACACAGAACTATATTAAAATATTATATCTTTATTTTTAGATTGCTCTATTATTTTTTTGACCAATAGGAAACCAGTACCCCAAGTATGAGTTTTGCTTACCATATTTGGTTTTTCGTTTTACGTTTTTGTTCCGTGTTCATTGTGGGTTTTGTATGAAGACGCGATAGAGATACCGATACGGAACTTTATGTTGCAAGTATGATGAAAATTAGTAGTAGAATAAAGTTCCATATCGGTATCCCTATCGCGTCTTCATACAAAACCCGCAATGAAAACGGAACAAAACCGTAAAACGAAAAACCAAATATGGTAAGCAAAACTCGCATAAACGCAATTTAAGAGGCTGAGTACTGTCGATTTTTAGCAAGATCGATCGGTTTTTAGCAAGATCAGTGAAGAATGTGGTCATGAAAAAAAATCTATAAAATTAATTAAAAAAAATAAAAAATTTCGGTCGATTTAAAAACACGAATTTTAAAGTTTTTCTATATAAAAATAATTCAAGAACTTTTATTAAATAACATCATTTATCTTCGTAATGCACGAAGCAATGTTTATAAAATTTTGAAGATTAGGGTATAATTTAATAATAACAAACTTGGTCGTTTGAATTTTTTGATTATTCAACTAGTTTTTAAAATAAACCTTATTATGTGGTTTTTTTCAGGCGTCCAGAGACGCGCGCAAACTGTTGATCGCTTCTTCTCGTTTACGCGTAGGTAAGCCGGCAGTGATAGCTGAGACGTGTTGCCGGACGGACCTATGTCGCCCGCTCGTCCCTGTATACAACGTGTTGATGAAGTTATGTAGGGAAACAAAGAGCGTGTATTTAGACCAAGCACTGGAATACTTTGACGTGTGCAACGGTTGAATACATCGTTTTCGAAATTCCCATAGAAAAGTAAAATTAATATTTTCTCAGAAATTTGCAACAGCCCTGTCTGTGTACGTGTCAAGGTCACACGCACGCGCGCTTCTATCTAGGAAAGAGAAAAACAACGATAACCTACGAGATAATTTGAAATACTTACCTTTCGGTAGGTAGGTAGGTACGCCGCCAATCCCCTGACACGATATTTTTACTGGTTCCTATGGATTTTGTCATTATTTACTGGCTATAATAACACTGGATAAAACTGGATTTTGGTAAGTTTGCGAGATTTCGCACGACACAATCACCATTTACATAACAATCACCATTTTATCACGTTTGATGACATTTTCTCAACAAAACAATGTACAACAACGCATGTAAACACAAACAGGGTGACCATCTCAAAAGTGGCGGTTCTACCACACACCTGCCAAAAAATCTGTCAAAATCTACCAAGCTTGACGATAAAAATACCAAAAATATGACTTCATACCATCTCCTTCGTGGCTACGGAATAAATTAAATACCTACATTACATTCAGTTACTATCTTTTGATCGTTTGTAACGGTTTGCAGTTATCTAAAACGAGATAGAAGTTGTTTAGAAACCAAATCAATAAAGGTAAAAAAGAATAAGAAGTTTCCAGTTCGGTAAAAAATAAATAAATTATAGGTAAATATTATTTCATTAAAAATTCAAACTAATAAGATTTTTCTTGAAATATTTAAAATCTGCCAAATGGCAGAAATCTGCCACAAATGGTAACACTGATCGGCGGCCGTCGGCCGTCCTGATTGGATATGCGTTTTTAAATGCAACCAATGACAGACAGGTTAGTCAAAGATTAAATAGGACAGACTAGACACTTCCCAAAATTGCAGTTGAATAATTTTGTCGTGTCAATGAACCATGGTGGTAAAGTAACATGTTACAATTTAAAGAACTATGAATATCATAAACATTGGTTTACGACATCTAGTAATTAAACAAAAATAAATATTCTATTAAATATTGAGTACGTAGCCACGTAGGTACCTAGTTACTGAATAGGTATTAGTACTAAAGATCTCAGAGAATGTTTACCGTGACTAGGGATTACAGTCGCGAAAATATTTCTTTTACATACCAAGATCTTTAAAAACAGCAACATCATTATTAGGTAGGCACATTACTAGGTAATTGGTGGCAGTTCTGTTACCTATTTTATCTAAGGTTAACAACTAGAGGTCAAAGAACAGCTGTAAATAGGGCTGCCTCATGATGCGTTTAGATTCATTTTAGATAAAAGTTTAAGAGGCATTTCATGAATGAAAAACTTTGAAATTTTAAAAGTCGTAGAACAAAAGTTGTTCGTTATGACCGGTAGAATATCCTGCTTTCGGATCCCTACAATTCTTAATAAACACGTTGTATATGCACCTACATTTTATAGCTAGCTATTCGTGGTGCGCGATAGAAATGTATCGATAAATTCGTCTAAGTCGTCATCGCTTTTTAAAAAACAAAAAATGCCTTTCCTATTTTTTTGCTTTGAAGTATATGTACTCCAAGTTTCAAGTTTGTAGGTTCAAGGAATACTATTTTTCATACAAACGTTTTCATCCCTTTTTACACCCTTAGGGGATGAATTTCCAAAAATCCCTTAGTACACCTCTACGCCTTATGACCTATGTACTCCTCAAATTTCAAGTCTCTAGGACCAGCGGTTTACGATATTAGTTACAGCGTATTTTGTTTTTTATAATAAAGATACTGGTGTAGTACTTAAATTCAATACATTTTGCATACGTGGTCGTATTTAAAAAAAAATAACGCTATGACTCCATACTAACTTACCCAAAGCCCTTTGTGGCTGAAAACGGATTTTTTGGCATTTATCCGGATCAATTAAAAATAAAAATAACTATAAGCTTCTAGCGCTAAACAGTACATTAAAAATAAAATTCATTATATAGGCTATCATAAAACATCATTAGGACAGGTATAATTTACCTGTATTGTATAATTTTTTTCGGATGCCCTAAGGTCGATGCCGCACTAAGTCGCACTAAGAGGCCGATATCCGGCACAAAGACCCTACCAAGGTTAAAAAATAAAATTGCCTACAAAAATTCCCTTACATACATAAAAAAAACATAGATCGATAGATAAATACATGAGAAGCTAATAATAAAAGCCCGTTTTAAAAACACGATAGATTTTGCGTATGAATATACCTATACGTAGCATCGTAGCATTTTTACGTGTATTACGTATTTGCTTTTTATTTATAGCGCCCTCTGTTAATTCGCTGCCAGTACTATTATGCTAACTAGCTAGCGGAGGTCGAACTGGTTCACCACTCTTGTACCACATTTGTGTGTGGCGCTACTTTATCGGAGAATATATCGATCGGGCGAGCTCGGCTAGCGAAAATAACCGATCGCTCAAGGATTTCCTTAGTTCTCTCGACCTTAATAAGATACTATATTGTTTGTTACTGATTTTAAATAAAATTCATTTTAAAAAATTCATTTCTTACAAAGTACCTACTAGTCGAAGAATCTTCAAAAACTTTTGATCATACCGAAAACGTCGAAATAACCACTTTATATTTTTAGCACATTCTCTTCTACACATCGAACTTTATTGAATCTTTATATGCCACGTAAGGGTCGACGGTCAGCGGTTTACGAGTCTTCCACCGTAAGATCTTCACCTCATGAATTCTAATGGATAGACCTTTAAAATTCAATTACTCACTAGATGCGAAAACCCCTAATTCAATCGTAGAATGCCTTGCAGCCATAAAAATTGCCACGAAACCAGATGATTTGATGTTCGTCTATAATGGCACTTTTAAAATCGTTACACCACACTGTTTCTTGAAACTAGTGACACGACAAGAGAGAGCGATGGCACTTTTAATAAACATTTATACTACAAAGAAAATTACAATTAATACTTACTTTTAATTAATATAAATATTCTTAATAGAACATAGGTAGGTAGGTACATACTTAAATCATCCCCATCCAAAGGTTGTCTGGAATAGAACGATATTCTGCGATAAGACCGCCGATTGTACATTTGTGTCTTTTTAAATAGCTGTAACCCTATGCAGGGTCCATGTGATACTTACTAACAACTAACAACAATGTATGTACCAAAACTAAACCATGTGTAAGCAATAAACGTATTGAGTATTGAGTAACTTGTTTCCTATTAAGAATGTTATGTTAAGCTCTAATAATAATTTTTCCTTTATTGATTCATCACTTACGAGACTTTTTTATAAACGTAAATGAACTCTGTATTTTTCCGAAACTTGCATGTTTTAAGCATTTTGTAAGAGAGCACTGGTGGTCTAGTGGTAGCGGCCCCGCCTTCCGATCCCGTCCAGTTTTGGTCAGGGAATCAAAACTGGTCGTGCACCAATGAGTTTTTCTGTTCTAAAATGTATATGCACAATGCCAGTACTCTCAAACGGTGAAGGAAAACATCGTGAGGAAACCGGCATGCCATAGAACCTAAAAAGTTCAATAACATAATGTCAAGTGCTCGAAAGGAGCCTCTTGAAGCGCACTTAAAATCCTTTCACCAGTTTGTTTCGAAAGAAACTAGTGACACGACAAGAAGAAGAAGCATTGTGTAAACTATATTAAATGCTAAAAACACAATTATGCAAGAAGCTAAAGAGCCTACTATTAAAAAGGATGCACTTTAATTAAAATTCTATCTTGAAGCACGGTTTAACTGCCCCATTTTCAGGAACAGTATTTTATTACACTTTATATATCTTCCACTTTTCTCTTTATTTGATCACGTTTTGAACACAGTTTGAGATAATAATGATGAACAAAATACACTCAAAATATAAAACTATAGACTTACTACTTTACTAAAAATATCTACTGTGCCTAGAGATTAAAGTCTTCCAGAAGTCTCTATTTCCAAACACTCGAAAGAAAGCATCTGTAAGCTATTTTAGAGCTTCACTACCTGGTTCCCTACAAAACATTCACAAGTTTCGCCAGGTGCAAGCCAACTACCAACCTTTTTGTTCTAAACTTACGTACTATGCACAACATGTGAAGGGAGCCTTGGTTAAAGCGAGTGACGTCAAGGGCTCTACAGTCCTGCAAGACAGAATGATGGAGTAGGTACTTCTAAAGCGTTTTTAGGGTTTAGTTTTTGAAATAAAAATGCGTGGTCGGCTTTGATCTTTGTAAACGGCGTTTTTCTTTATTCTTGGTACACATAACAGAGATCTGAAAGTTTCTGTAGTTTTGGGTTTTGCTATAAAAAATAAGCACAAGAGCGGATTTAAGGGGGGCACGGTATTTTTGTGTACCTACTGTGGAGATTCCATCACTGGTAGGTACACAAACTTTTTAACAACTCGATAATTTGATTTGCTTCTTACTTAGAGTTGTTAAAATCTATGAATATTAAAATCTCTAATCTCTAATACTATAAGAATCAAAGTCCTGACTGACTGACTGACTGACTGACTGACTGACATATAGACAACGCACAGCCTAAACCGCTGGTCCTAGAGACTTGAAATTTGAGGAATACATAGGTCTTATGGCGTAGAGGTGTACTAAGAAGGGATTTTTGGAAATTTAACCCCTAAGGGTGTAAAAAGGGTAGAAAACGTTTGTATGAAAAATTGTATTGCTTGAACCTACAAACTTGAAACTTGGAGTACATGTACTCTAAAGCTAAAAAATAGGAAAGGCATTTTTAGTTTTTTAAAACTACCCTTAATAAGTGTGCAAAGGGATGTCAAAGCTTGTATGGGAGTTTTTTGACGCGTGGTGCGGTTGATTTCAAACTTGAAGTAAATATACCCCACAATAAATAATCAATCACGTTTTCAATATTTGAAAACTACCCCTGCAAAGGGTGCAAAAGACGGCTCACGGCTCACCACTTTAACGCGTGCGAAGCCGCGAGAAGCTGCTAGTCTATGAATAAAGTAACAGAAAGAACATGAGTTTTCACTCATCTTTCTCTTGTCTATTTCTGGCTGGAATTGCAAATTTTGACAGTTATTGTTGATTTTTTTGCCCATCCGCCCCTTGTGCCCCTCCCAGAAAAAAATCCTGGATCCGCCCTTATATTTTTAGGTTCTACGACATGCCGGTTTCCTCACGATGTTTATATACATTTTAGAACAGAAAAACTAATTGGTGCACGACCGGTTTTCAACCCACCACCGGATGATTGGAAGGCGGGGCCGCTACCACTAGACAACCAATGCTCTATTTCTTCAGGCTGATGATGATCTATTTATCAAACCACCACATTATTGATTTGGAACACGGTCAATATAACAGACATAAAAAATACATACTAGTGGTTCGCCCCGAACTGAGATCTCGTGATGCGACCCAACGATCGCACCAAAACTTTGAGTAGGTGGTAGTCAGAGGCAAGTCCAAACATTACGTTTGGACTTTTCTCTGACCACCGCTTACTAGCTTGGTATGGTAACCAAGTTTCAACTCTATTGGCCTTTTTATTGAAGAGTTCCGTTGAACAGACCTTGACTCCATCATCAGATCTGGTCGTTGTCACCATTTTATGAGAACTGAATACCTCCTCAATTTATTTCAAGAAAAAAAAATAAGAAAAAGCAAAGGAACTGGCCGACCAGTAGAAAAACCTTGATGTCAACGAAACTCTTAGAGATGGGAGCTCTTGGGTCGCTGGTTATCTTAATTTAACTTTTTTTTTGTATCTCAAAAACCGAGCGTCCTAGAAAATTAATATAATAACTACTTAATAAAAAATTGTTTTGGAATGTCCAAACAAAGCCCTTTCATATGACATGTAACTTGATTTTTTTATGTAACTTTTTTTTATTTTTGCCCCCTTAAAAACCCCATATCTTAATAACCCGTCATCCGATTTAACTCATATACTTACCAGTAAATTTCTCAAGTACAAGCTATCGACTTATCAAATTTCATGCAGATCGGATCAACGGTTCGAAAGTTATGGCCAGACAAACATACATACATACATACATACATACATACATAAAATGCCAAATCGCCCAAGTTGAAACTAAGATCTTCGTTCGCTTCGCTCACTCGATCAATAAAACAATTGAGCTCTTTGTGAAGGGCTCGTCCGGGGAAGTACTACCACCACGCCTTTTTCTGCCGCCAAGCAGCGTGTTTCGGTTTGAAGAGTGTGGTTGCCGGTGTAATTACAGGCACATGAGTCTTAACATGTGTATGCCTCAAGTTGATGGATGGGCATAGCATCGTAGGGCACATTCCTATCGTGCGTGACTCATGAGGTAATGCTTTGTTATGGGTGATGGTTACCATTTATCATCAGGTGGACAGTCTGCTTATTCCATCAGCTAGTTGTACCTATAAAAGAAAAAAAAAGCTATCGGCAGACCGTTGCAAACAATCTAGAGATCTCAACTGATCCACATCAGTGCCAAACGGAAGCGTCAAGACATGGCTGTATTGCCACGCAGAATAGCAAAGCTGATGCGCCGAGGCACCACAATCTTTAAATTAACAAAGACACTGCGGAATAGGTTTTGTCTATCGCTGTTATTTATGTCTATCGCTATTCCATACATCAAAGCTTTGACAAATCAGGCAGCACTACGCATATTTCCTGCATCGTCAGCTCTTGGATCACATCTTGTTACGTTTGACAGCCTTCACAGCTCAGTTGGTAGTAGCTCTGCCTTCTGCGCCGTAGGCCGTGGGTTCGATCCCCACCGAGAACAAACATTTGTATGATGAACATTCATGTTTGTTCTCTGTCTGGGTGTTATATAATATTGTTAGTATGTATTTACAAAAAAAGTATATTTGTATTATATCAGCTATCTGGTTCCCATATTACAAGCTTAGGCTTAGTTTGGGGCGAGATAGTGCTGTGTGGAAAGGCCACCAATATTTATTTATAAAATATTTATTTATTTAAATATTTATAGTTTTCTATCTTTCCTGCCTTCGAACTGTATTAAGTCAAATTTTGATTGTAAGTAAAAACTTGCAAAAAAAATTGGTTGTCTGTAAAGTTGGTTTACGAATGAGCGTAACGGGACAATGGTGTCGATTCTGTTGTTGCATTAATCTAAACTAACCTAATCTGACAGTTCAAAAATTATAGCCGTCCTTGTTGTTTCGGTCTTTTGGAAAGGGACGGCAATATTTTTAGTGCTGTCAAATGAGGTAAAATTAGGAAAAGTAAACAACAGAATTGACACCAATGAGTCATCCTTTTTCGTGCTTGCAGCCGGCGTTCATCGATTTATTAGACGTCAAAATAACTTCTTTTAGCGTTTCAAAGAGTGAACTAAGCGGATTCATTTTCTGACATTTTGGGAAGCAACATAGCTTTTTCATTTTATTTGTTTTTCTAGTGTTATTTTGAGCTGTGTTGTGTAATTTCGGTGGTATTTTAACCAAAATTACTTGAGGTTTTAGCACAAAGTGTAAACATTTGGAATGAAAGTGTATTGTGATATCCTGATTTGACCGAAAATATTTCCAATGTTTTGAAGAAAACCGCCACCATTTTCTTCAAAACAAATGACGGCCGACTTGACTATAGACTGACTTGACAAAAAAGTATTCAATACAAATCACTTGACACTGGCAAGATTGTCTGTCGAATGACGGACAGGAGCCATAAATTGAAAGAAGAAGAAGAGTGAACTAAGTTCACCCTACTCTCCAAAAAAAATAATTTTCTAAAAGGATTCAAATGCTTAGTTTAGAAACTCAATAAAGATCCCATCTGTTAGCAAACTAGTTAGTGATAAAGTTTTTACTTAAAAGGCTTAAAACCCTGGACGAATCTAATTAGCTTCCAGAGAAATAAGGCTTCACCACACAATGCGGAGGCATTGCGGTTGCGTGACATTTTGTTTTTCTTCATATTTTAAAATATTTAAATAAACTATGCAAGCTTAAGAGCTGATTTTACCATGCTCTGTTAGATTAAAAATGTAGGTATGCGTTTGACATCTATGGTTAGATTTAACGGCCTGTTAATCCTTGATTAGTAACTAACAGAGCGTGGTGAAACCAGGCCTTAGTCATTCGAGCGCTACATTTACGGCCAGTTTCTGAAAGCCCGATCAAAACTAATCGGATGTCAAGTCACTTGCTATCTCTATCTAATTCGATGTAATAGCTGAAATGGCGAGTGTCTTGACATCCGATTAGTTTTGATCGAGCTTTCAGAAACCGGCCGTTAATGTCATACTTAGAAGACGTGAAAAAAAAACACAATATTGCCTAGTAAGTTGTGTTCTAATTACTTACTAAAAACAGATTGATTGCCTTGTTGAGAAGTGAACACTATAGATGATGCGAATTCTAATGTAGCAGTTTGTTCATCAACAGCATCTTCCTGTCCTTGTTACATGGAGTCGGAACAACAAGTAAGACGACTTGAAGGCAGTAGTGTCGGAATGTTTGAACTACTGCGAGACATACACATTGATCAAATTGTAAATTACCTAGTACGTGTAACATTTATGTAAATTGTGTAATGTTTTGATCCTACTACTAACTTATTATTTTATTTCTGTTGTAAATTTACTGACTTATTATTTTTTTATTATGACAATTTGTAATTTAACATACTTAATTTTTTTATTTTTCAATGTTAAATTAGTTCTTAGATTTTAATTTAAATTTGGTATAATTAACAGTTATATAAATAAATAAATAAGTTTTGTTCTTCTACTCTCTCCTAACAGTGTTAAAATCAGTATCCTATCAGCTTATTATAACCTAAAAATACCTACTAGCCTTTACGGTACTTACCTGCACAAAATCGCACTGCATTTCTCCCGCATCATGTAACTAAGGTTTAATTTACTGTATGCCTTAGAATTTCAATTTCAGACCATAAAATAAAACTTAGAACTTGAAATATTCAAACAATTCTTGTGCAAGTTCTAAAGTACGTGTTGATTAGCGAGTAATTTATTATGCTAAAGAATACCTACCATACATATTCTTCAACAGACTCCAAAAAGGAAGGGGTTAACTTGTTCGTTGTTTTCATAATGTTTCAGCATAATTTAATAGTAGTTAGTAAATAAGTAAGCAGGTTATTCGTATCTAATGTAATTTAGACGCGTTAGAGTTTTTTTATTTTTTAAGATTTGTTTTTTAAGAGTAGGTAGTAGAGCTCTTTGTGAAAGGCTCGTCCGGGGAAGTACTACCACCATGCCTATTCCTTCCGCCAAGCAGCATTGGTGTATTTCGGTTTGAAGGGTGTGCCTGCCTTTTTTTGTTTTTCTATACAACCAGCTGATGGAACAAGCAGATGGCCCACCTGATGTTAAGTGGTAACCATCACCTATAACAAAGCATTGCCTCGTTAGTCACGCACGATAGGAACGTGCCCTACGATGCACTGTCCTGCGTCCATCAACTTACAGGCACATGAGGCTCAACATTATTTAGGCGACAAGTTAATGGACGCAGGGCACTGCATTGTAGGGCACGTTTACATTATGTAATAGGTAAGTTGCAGTCCACATACCTACAGTCCTTAACATTAGTGCCACTGGGGTAGATAAGTACAATTTATTTTAAAAACATAATATTTTTATTGTATTAGTAAATTATTTCCTTCATAGCAAGCCTCGGTAAACCCGATTGCTCTGACAAATTGAAGGGAAAAAAGTAACATTTTCTTAAACAAAATATTTACCAAGTTTATAAGTTTAGTAAAAATGATGTTCTAAGTTTTTCCTTTAAGGGGCTGACAACTATCAAACAACTTCTCGCTCGCACGTTTCGATATGTTGAAGGATATAAAATCACTAAACTCATTTTCGAAAAATCGCAATCAACCATTTTGTTTGCAATCACATTGCACACAGTTTAGTCAAAATTTCATTTTGATCGATACATGTTTTCCTACTTAAAAGTTTGCTTATGTACGAAAACAAGTAAAGCAAACTTTTGACTAGGAAAACATGTATCGATCAAAATGAAATTTTGACTAAACTGTGTGCAATGTGATTGCAAACAAAATGGTTGATGGCGATTTTTCGAATATGAGTTTAGTGATTTTTTATCTTTCAATATGTCGAAACGTGCGAGCGAGAAGTTGTTTGATAGTTGTCAGCCCCTTAAGTAAAAACTTAGAACATCAAAGTAGTTGAAGAGCATTATGTAAAACGTTTTTGAAGATGCTATTTTTCTCCTTGCGTCTATAATTCGTAGTTCTTCATGTGTTTAAAGTGTATGCGTGTAGGTATGCACATAAAGTTGGTTTAGCATTCTGTAGATACCTAAGTAGGTATACAGTGAGCAACGGAAGTTCATGATTTAAAACACAGATATATGTATATGTATATCTATGATTTAAAATCATGAATTACTTTAGAAACTGAAGAACATAATGAACATTTTAGGCTAAGATTTGGAATTTCCTTTGCTCATAAGAAAATTCAGGCTACTGCCACCATAATATCTGCAGCAGTACAGGAAGCAGGGCCGGATTTAGGGGAGGGCAAACGGGGCGATGGCCCCGGGGCCTCCACAAACGGGGGGCCCCCACAATAGAGACTTCGGAAAAAAAATCTTTCAAATCCCAACTAGTAAACACTAGTAAACATCTTCTTTTCCTTTGATATTTCTTTTAAAGAGTAACGAGAAAAGAGTAACCCTTTTTGTACAAGAGAATCTACTTGGTTTCACAATAAATTATTTATTGAAAAACTCGACTGAAAAAAAATTCACTTTATTGGAAAATAATTACGCGCGAGGGGGCCTCCACTCCTTTGTTGCCCCGGGGCCTCTGGACCTCTAAATCCGGCCCTGACAGGAAGAGTAGGTAGGTAACCGTCCAAAAACTTCTCACTGGCACATTTTTTTTACTACCTACCTCTCGTTTAGTCGCAGTAATGTTATAGTCATGAGTTTGGTATTTATATCAAAGTTAACATTTATAGAATAACGGCCGGTTTCTGAAAGCTCGATCAAAACTAATCGGATGTCAAGTCACTCGAATCGCTTCAGCTATTACATCGAATTAAATAGAGATAGCAAGTGACCTAACATGCGATTAGTTTTGATCGGGCTTTCAGAAACCGGCCGTAAGTTGATAAAAATTATGTAGGTCCAAGTTTGTCAGTAAATAAAAGCTATAAAATTATTACAATTTATTTATTTATTTCACATTGCAAAATCTCGTATTCGTGACGTCACATGACGTCTTCTCGTCACATTAAAAATAAATAAATAAAAATAAATATTGGTGGACTTTCCACACAGCACTATCTAGCCCCAAACTAAGCACAGCTTGTATTGGGAATCAGATAGCTGATAGGTATATTATCTACTTACCTATATACTTTTTTTATACATACTTACAATATTATAACACCCAGACAGAGAACAAACATCAAAGTTGACACAAATGATTGTTCTCGGTAGGGATCGAACCCACGGCCTACAACGCAGAAGGCTAGACTACCAAGGGTCTTATGCTCACTTCGAACGAGATTATCTCACGATGGAGATGACGTCATATCTCGTTCAATAACTCGTTGACCTTGCGTCTCGCATGAACTTTGAATGAGAAAATTGGGGAGTTAGATGGTGAGAATGGGGATAAATAGTTATCGAACGAGATATGACGTCATCTCTACCGTGAGATAATCTCGCTCGAAGTGAGCATAAGGCCCCAACTGAGCTGTGAAGGCTGTCCTTATCTGATCATATCACATCATTTTAAAACCACAAGTCTGTTATCTAGTTTGTCATTCAGTGGAGATATCTTTCTCACGTAGTTTTCCAACACGTTTCTATCTGTTCCAACGACTTTGAAGTCTCGACCGTTGTTCTCAAACATCTAAAAATATAAATAAATATTTTATTCTCGATTCAAGCAAAGAAAAATGCTTTTGACGGGCTGAAAAACATCCGATTGGCACTGATTTCGAGAAGTTGAGCTAAGCTACGTAGGTATCTGTAGAACGTTTACAATGGTTTGCAGATACCTCAACAGTTTTGTACCTATTTTGTAGGTTACCTACCTACCTATACCATCTTGTAAATACCAGTACGGTACACCTACCTACCAGATAAGAGTAGGTAGTAGGTAAAGCTCTTTGTAACAAGCTCGTCCGGGGAAGTACCTACTACTACCTCGCCGCCAAGCAGCATTGCTGTGTTTCGGTTTGAAGAGTGTGAATCGAAATTACAAGCACATGAGGCTTAACAATATGCCTCAAGTGGATGCAGGGCAGTACATCGTAAGGCACGTTCCTATAGTGCGTGACTTACAAGGTCAGTCCATCAGCAAGTACCTACCTACCTACCTATTGTAGGTACGCGCAACGGATCTAAGTTCCTCTGAAGTCGGGCACTATTGCAAATACATTACGATAATCAGTATAAATAGGTTTAAAATTTAAATTAATTGGTCATATTTCGATTAATGATAATTGTAGACGAGTCACATCCTTAGCGCACCACTGCCTCCAATTCGACCCAAAAATAGCGACTGCGTAGCTAGCTGTAGCTAACTTCAGCTAACTTCAGGCGTTAGCTACAGCTAGGTATCCGCGTACCTACTAGGTATTCTTATATAAAAAAACTTACTTACATCAAATCCACTATCTCCATAATACAAAAAGTCATGCAGAGAGAGTCGATACTCCTTCTCTAGGTCCAGCGGCTGATATCCAGTGTCGTGCTTCACAAGAACCGACACCACTTGCCGCGATGTGGTGTTCAATGTTACTTGCATCCCTGGAAGGTTATGGTTGTTTTAGCACCGCGGTGGTCAGTAGTCAATAGCCAATTTATAACATACACAGGCCGTTTTTGTATGGAGAATCGTGAGTTCTCAGCACGGCCGATAGAGACGCTTATCGAATTTCCATACAAAAAAGGCCTGACGTTACGAAAAACAAAACTCAGACTGTGCGCAATGTAATAGAATTGAACAAACCTACCTCTGACGAACCCTTTACGTCGAAGAGGGTTGCCAGAGGAACGTCCAAAGAATCTTAAGTAATACGGTATTTGGGGTACTAATAGATCGGAGGGGATATCTACCGTGCCTGGGAATCAAAGGTGAATTTGCGTCGAAATTCTGGGTTGTGTATTCCAAAGGCGTACATACCATGGTTGTGCATTTCTACTCCTAGCAAACCCCACCCAACCCACACAAAAAATAGCAGTGGTGCCAACTTAGGGTATTTTACTCTAAATTTAGAGTAAAATTGAAATATCAGTAGGTAATTTTTAGGGTATGAATTTAGATAAGGTATTTTTTGGGGTAACCCGATGCAGTTGCGTTGCCTCTTTTATCAGGACCAATATTATCTAATGCCGCTGGCTGTAGAAAGATCATTTTCAATTTATGTAATTCATCATCTGTAATTTCCCCTACACTTTTGAAGTAAAATATAAATGCAATAAAGTATGACTATGTCAATTTGCAGCAAAGATAAACTTTAGGGTATTTTTTCCATAATCACACCAAGTTTGGGGTAAATTTGACCAAGCATAGGTAAAGCGAAATTAAGCATTGGCAACACTGCAAAACACTAACACACACAAAAACCCTATGATGTAAACAAACGGGACCATCATATTATTATTCAAACAAACAAAACACATTATCTGATTTGATTAATTTTGATTTGATACATTCCATTCATTCCATACGGTACGACACGAGTCCTATCGTCGCGAGTCGCGTCGTATCACACGACTGTTGATCTATAAACGTAAAACGATTATTATTATCTTTGTATAAACGGTGGTTGTAAATACCGGGTGCCAATAATGTACAACCAAGGATTGTACAGCCGAGGTAAACACAGCCCGGAATCGATGTACAATTTGGTCGCTAAATCCATGGCTGTGTAATCCAAGGCTGTACATTCCAAGCCGTACAAATTCAGCACACCTTTGGAAAGCACGACCCGATAAAACGCAGCCAAAATTTTGATGCCAAAACTTAGGCTTTGTTTACACTCGTCAATTACTTACTCACTCACTTGTTGATCCGACTCGGATTGGTTAGGTTATGTTAAAACATATAAATTACGCACGTTCACGCAAATCCATGGCTGTGTAATCCAAGGCTGTACATTCCAAGCCGTACAAATTCAGCACACCTTTGGAAAGCACGACCCGATAAAACGCAGCCAAAATTTTGATGCCAAAACTTAGGCTTTGTTTACACTCGTCAATTACTTACTCACTCACTTGTTGATCCGACTCGGATTGGTTAGGTTATGTTAAAACATATAAATTACGCACGAGGCGAGCGAGCAAAGCGAGCGTGCCGCGGCAGCGGCCGCCGAAGTGCCAGAATTTTATTTTTTTCTAACATTAATCTCTGAATAATTCTCTTATTTTATATAATTTTTAATCTGTGCTACTTGCCTATACTTACTGTGTAGTGCATCTAAACAGAGCATAGGCTTTCGACCAATCAGAGCATGGTCACAGAATCCATGGTCGTGCAATCCTGGCTGTACAATCCCGACTGTGCTGGGAAAGCACAGCCTGGAAAACACGGCCCGGATTTCATGTACATTTTGTACATGGAATCCGGGCCGTGTTTTCCAGGCTGTGCTTTCCGGGTTGTACATTTTCGGGCTGTGTAATACTTGGTCGTAAATTAACCGGACCCGTAAATACCTACATTATACAATTTTACATCTCCAATTCCATATTGGTACGCTAGATTAAAACTTGATTGGAAGAAAAGTGATCAAAGGAGACTCATCATTCTGTATATTGCTGGTCGCAATGGCTACTTCAGTGTGCAGAGTTTGTCTAGTCGGCAACATCAGAATGCTGAACGTTAAAAACATCCGCCTTCTAGAGATGTATGAAAAACTAACAAATATCAAGGTAAGATAACCTTTACGTAGAACCTATTTGTGTCGAGTTGGCTTCAACTAAAAACCGGGTCCTTTTTGTGCTATTTATTTTATAGAGAACATGTACATTCTTGACCGAAGATTCTAAGTAAGTACCTACTTAGCCGAGCACAATGAATGGTGTTCAGCTGTTTAAATCAGTTCACCGAGCTTGAATGCATCAAGTTCATTGCTCGAGCCATTGAACTAAGTTAGGTATGAGTTGTAATAAATAACTGGCTAATGTTCAGCATAAGGATCATCACATAACCAAATATGGTCTCACAGCTTTAATCTTTGGTTTAACCCTTCACAGTTTGATGCATTGGTCACACAAGGATCACTTTAAAGCTAGGTGAATCTAGGTTCCAGTTCCAAGCAGCCAAAGAATAGAAGAACATGCAACAAACAGCTTAGGGCTTGGTACCTTGGCTGTGCTGTGCGATCATCTGATTAATAAGTAGGTAAATTGGAATAACAAAATAACACTTTTGCAATTATCTGGTGGTCATGCAAAAGTACAAGCATTGAACGGCTCAGGACATTAATTCAAACCACTATGTGAATATAAAATCAATAATATCTAGAAATATCAATCAATATTTATGTAGTTCAAATATTTTTGTTTTAGCTAGACAATGAGACCAGTGGGCTGCCAAAGACAGTATGCTATGTCTGTCACCAGCAACTTTGGAGATGCTGCTTGTTTTCCAATATGGCTCAAGAATCCAATGAAATCCTTCAAGATCTCTTACACAATGGCGATGAGGTATGGTATATTTTATATTGAAATTAGCAAATTAGCCCTATCTTCCCTCTGGTGTGTCACTATTTTCTTCTGAAACAGTGTGGTTAAAGGATTTTAAGTGCGCCTCAAGAGGCTCCTTTGGAGCACTTGACACATCTTATAGAACTTATATTTTTTTAGGTTCTACGACATGCCGGTATACGATGTTTTCCTTCACCGTTTAGAGTACTGGCATTGTGCACATAAATTTTTGAACAGAAAACTAATTGGTGCATGACCGGTTTCGAACCCACAACCTTAGGATCAGAAGGCGGGGCCGCTACCACTAGGCCACCAGCGCTCTCTGTTAGCCCTACCAAGCAATATAAGCTAAAGGCGGCTGCTAGTAATAGAATAAGAAAATAAATGAAGATTGTTCAACTAGTCTTCTTCTTCTTGTCGTATCACTAGTTTCTTTCGAAACAGTGTGGTGAAAGGATTTTAAGTGCGCCTCAAGAGGCTCCTTTCAAGCACTTGACACATGTAATAGAACTTTTTAGGTTCTACGACATGCCGGTTTCCTCACGATGTTTTCCTTCACCGTTTGAGAGTACTGGCATTGTGCACATAAATTTTTGAACAGAAAAACTCATTGGTGCACGACCGGTTTCGAACCCATGACCTTAGGATCGGAAGGCGGGGCCACTACCACTAGACCACCAGTGATCACCAGTGTTCAACTAGTGTTAACATATGACTATTTTTTCAGGTATCTCTCATGCTGTCTCTTGAGATACAACATAACTTATCCATGACTTCTACACAATGTTGGTCTTTAGATGCGTTTTTGAACACTAGAAGTACTCCTATAACCATTAACAATGAACAATTAATTGTGAAAGAAGAAAGTGAAACAGCTGAAAAAAATATTGAGTCATTGTCAGCAGTGTCATGTGACACAGATGATGGAACTGATGATGATTCAAATAATACAGTAGCATCCTTTGGTATAGAAGCTGATGTGAAATTAAATCCCCAAGACAATCATTCATGTTCTTATTGCAGCAAAATATTTGGCTCCAATTATAAATTGGTGAATCATTTGAAATTGCACACTAATGAAAGGTTACATCACTGTAAAACTTGTAATAAAACATTCCTTTCCAAAGGTAATTTAAATAGACACAAAAAAAAACACACTACTGTAAATCAGTTTTTTTGTAATAAATGTGATAAGTCATTCGCTTTAGCTGATTTTAACAAACACATGAAGATTCATACCAAAGCAAAGCCATATAGTTGTGATGTATGTGATAAGTCATTTACTGAAAAATTTAATTTGAAAAGACATAGGCAAATCCACTCTGGAAATCGTCCATATCGTTGTACTGTCTGTGGTAAATCATTCATTGAAAATTGGCAATTGACAAAACACATGCTGATTCACACTTGTACAGAATTAATGTTTTGCAATGAGTGTTGTAGGACATTTAATCGGAAGGACGAATTGGTAAAACATTTGCGTCTTCACACTAAATAAATTGTTCATTAATTAATCATTAATTATTATTATTGATCGAGTGAGCGAAGCGAACGAAGATCTTAGTTTCAACTTGGGCGATTTGGCATTTTATGTATGTATGTATGTATGTATGTATGTATGTATGTTTGTCTGGCGATAACTTTAGAACCGTTGATCCGATCTGCATGAAATTTGATATTTCGATAGCTTGTACTTGAGAAATTTACTGGTAAGTATATGAGTAAAATCGGATGAAGGGTTTTTGAAATATGGGGTTTTTTAAGGGGGCAAAAATAAAAAAAGTGACTTAAAAAAATCAAGTTACATGTCATACGAAAGGGCTTTGTTTGGACATTCCAAAACAATTTTTACTTTTTTTCTGGGACGCTCGGTTTTTGAGATACAACAAAAAAGTTAAATTAAGATAACCAGCGACCCAAGAGCTCCCATCTCTAAGAGTTTCGTTGGTATCAAGGTTTTTCTACTGGTCGTCCAGTTCCTTTGATTTTTCTTATTTTTTTTTCTTGAAATAAATTAAGGAAGTACTTAGTTCTCATAAAATGGTGACAACGATCAGCTCTGATGATGGAGCCAAGGTCTGTTCAACGGAACTCTTCAATAAATAGGCCAATAGAGTTGAAACTTGGTTACCGTACCAAGTTAGTAGGCGGTAGTCAGAAAAAAGTGCAAACATAATGTTTGGACTTGCCTCTGACTACCACCTACTCAAAGTTTTGGTGCGTTCGTCGGGTCGCATCACGAGATCTCAGTTCGGGGCGAACTACTAGTTATTGTTGGTTTGTTAAATGAACTCGGCAAAATCATACAAACATGTAGGTAAATAGCTAGATTTTAATACTAGACTAATATGAATTAACGTATATACGTGTGATAATCATCCAATCGAATTATTAAGATTTTATATAAAACGTAAATGGATTTCGATAAACAATTTTAGATACTAATATTGACGTAAGAGACACGATGAGCTAACATGTTAACATGTTTGATAGAGACATTTCAAAGAAATGGTTAGGTCATGCGTTCTGAAATAATGTGCCTAAGAAAAATTAAATTAGTTCTTTTTAAATAACGTGCCTATTATTGCTTATTACTCTCCTAATCTTCCTACTATACTAAGGGCCGGTTTCACCATGCTCTGTTAGATTAACAAAGGATTAAAGGGCCGTTAAATATGTCAAAATGTACGCGTTTGACAGCTAAGGTTAGATTTTACGGTCTTTTAATCCTTGATTAGTAACTAACAGAGCATGGTGAAACCGGCCGTTATCTCCATACCTACCTTTTTTCCAGGGGTTGTCGGTTTACCCATTGCTACTTCCTATTCACGTTCCTATCGTGCGTGACTTACGAGGCAATGCTTTGTTATAGGTGATGGTTCCTTTCCTACCACTTAACATCAGGTGAGCCATCTGCTTGTTTCATCAGCTACCTATGCTTACCTAAATACATACTTATAATATTAAAATTCTTTGACGGATTTACGAACCGTAGAAGATAAAGATCCAACCGACATTGCATGGAAGGGGCTTAAGATCCTCAATCATTTTGATCGATACAATGTTTTCCTACTCAAAAGTTTGCTTTACTAGTTTTCGTACATAAGCTATCTTTTATGTAGATAATGCACACAAAATGGTTGTTTGATAGTTGTCAGCCCCTTAACCCTTATTTGTCTATCTAAACGGCAGAACTTTGGGAAACACTGACCTAGAGCGAGCTAAGCAAGTAAAAGTTTGTGACGTTAGTTTGATGGATAGATATAAAGGCCCATAATCATATTCCCTGCCATTTTATAGCGGCTCTATAAAGTAGGTGTACTTGTCACTGTCACTTTCATTCCAACGAAAAGAGACAGCAACAGACGATTCATTTTCTGACATTTTGAGAAGCAACATAGCTTTTTCATTTTATTTGTTTTTCTAGTGTTATTTTGAGTTGTGTTGTGTAATTTCGGTGGTATTTTAACCAACATTACTTCAGGTCTTAGCACAAAGTGTAAACATTTGGAATGAAAGTGTAATATGTGATATCCTGATTTGTCCGAAAATGTTTCCAATGTTTAGAAGAAAACCGCCACCATTTTCTTCAAAACAAATGACGGCCGACTTGACTATGGACTGACTTGACTAAAAAGTATTCAATACAAATCACTTGACACTGGCGAGATTGTCTGTCGAATGACGGACAGGAGCCATAAATTGAGAGAAGAAGAAGAAGACAGCAACAGACATATCGGTCCGATAAGCTAATGGAGCGCTCAGCGACCAATATGAATAAGAGGGTAGGTAGGTAAAATACTTTACCAGCAACAGAAGGCATGGTGGATGACTGGAACGGCTCTTCAATCCACCAGAAGGTCAAACACTTCCTCAACGCATCCAACAAATGCCGGCCAGCAATCACAACTGAGACCACCTTGTTGCCAAACGGAGAAACATTTATAATGCTTCCACGAGTTATATCTGAAATAATATTTGATCGAGTGAGCGAAGCGAACGAAGATTCTAGTTTCAACTTGGGCGATTTGGCATTTTATGTATGTATATATGTATGTATGTATGTATGTATGTATGTATGTATGTTTGTCTGGCCATAGTTTTCGAACCGTTGATCTGCATGAAATTTGATAAGACGACAGCTTGTACTTGAGAAATTTACTGGTAAGTATATGAGTAAAATCGGATGAAGGGTTTTTAAGATATAGGGTTTTGTAAGGGGGCAAAACTAAAAAAAGTGACTTAAAAAAATCAAGTAACATGTCATACGAAAGGGCTTTGTTTGGACATTCCAAAACAATTTTTACTTTTTTTCTGAGACGCTCGGTTTTTGAGATACAACAAAAAAGTTAAATTAAGATAACCAGCGACCCAAGAGCTCCCATCTCTAAGAGTTTCGTTGGCATCAAGGTTTTTCTACTGGTCGGCCAGTTACTTTGCTTTTTCTTATTTTTTTTTCTTGAAATAAATTAAGGAGGTACTCAGTTCTCATAAAATGGTGACAACGACCAGGTCTGATGATGGAGCCAAGATCTGTTCAACGGAACTCTTCAATAAATAGGCCAATAGAGTTGAAACTTGGTTACCGTACCAAGTTAGTAGGCGGTAGTCAGAAAAAAGTCCAAACATAATGTTTGGACTTGCCTTTGACTACCACCTACTCAAAGTTTTGGTGCGTTCGTCGGGTCGCATCACGAGATCTCAGTTCGGGGCGAACTACTAGTTTATTATAACAATCATAATGACTAGCTGGTGCCCGCAACTTGGTCTGCGCAGGATTAGTATTTCGAATAGCTTATATTAGCGTGGCATAGTACATATTATGTGTAACTCTAACGGTGTAACTCACGCCGGAATAGCTCGCAGATGGTAGATTTTTTCCCACTTACTTGACACTTATCGTCATATTTTGGAAAATTCACACAATCTCTTTATAAATTGTAGCCTAATTGTTATTCTGATGAATAAGCTATATTATTGTAAAGTTTCATTAAAATCCATTCAGTAGTTTTTACGTGAAAGAGTAACAAACATCCATCCATCCATCCATACTTACAAACTTTCGCGTTTATAATATTAGTAGGATATAAAAAATAGAAAAACAAAATTATTGATTCAAGAATACAGTTTAAAAAGAAGAGCTCTTTTTGAAGGGCTCGTCCGGGAAGTACCACGCCTTTTTCTGCCGCCAAGCAGCGTTGCCGTGTTTCGGTTTGAAGAGTGTGGTTGCCGGTGTAATTACAGACAGATGAGGCTTAACATCTGTATGCCTCAGGTTGATGGACGCAGGGCAGTGCATCGTAGTGCACGTTCCTATCGTGCGTGACTTAGGTACGAGGCATTGCTTTGTTATAGGTGATGGTTACCACTTAGCATCCGCTAGTTGTATGAAATTACTTACTTCCTTTGGACAGAGAGCCTGTTATACTTTTTCTTTGAATGAGACTCACATGTGTGTGATTGGATGGAATAGCTTGTTTTGTCTGAAAAAGAAACAAAATCGAAATTCAAATAATCCCTACACTAAATAGGCCCGAATTCTTCTCATCGGCATGCAAATCACCACCGGGGGTGCTTGAACATTGCTGCCACCAACCCAAGGTCCTCCGCTATTTTAAGGAGTTGGACTGGCTTCGGTGAGGTTAGCAGGGGGACTGCACAATACACACAAACCCATTGCGGAACGTCCGTTCAGTACCCCAAGTATAAGTTGTGTTTAACATATTTGGTTTTTCGTTTTTCGTTCTTGTTCCGTGCTCATTGCGGGTTTTGTATGAAGACGCGATATAGATACCGATACGGAACTTTATGTTGCAAGTATGAAAATTCGTAGTAGAACATAAAGTTCCGTATCGGTATCTCTATCGCGTCTTCATACAAAACCCGCAATGAGCACGGAACAAGAACGAAAAACCAAATATGGTAAACACAACTCATACTTGGGGTAGGTACAGACAGATCTTTTGATTTTGATTTTGTTTGGACATTCCAAAACAATTTTTTATAAACTTTTGTCTGGAACGCTCGGTTTTTGAGGTACAACAAAAAAAGTTAAATTAAGGTAACCAACGATCCAAGAGTTCCCATCTCTAGGAATTTCGTTGACATCAAGGTTTTTCTACTGGTCGCCCAGTTCCTTTGCTTTTTCTTATATTTTTTTTCTTGAAATAAATTAAGAAGGTACACAGTTCTCATAAAATGGTGACAACCACCAGGTCTGATGATGGAGTCAAGGTCTGTTCAACGGAACTCTTCAATAAATATGCCAATAGAGTTGAAACTTGGTTACCATACCAAGTTAGCAGGCGGTAGTCACAGAAAAGTCCACACATTATGTGTGGACTTGCCTCTGACTACTACCTACTCAAAGTTTTGATGCGTTCGTCGGGTCGCATACGAGATCTCAGTTCGGGGCGAACTACTAGTAAGTATAAGGTAGGTATAGTTACCTACCTACTTGTACCTACTATGCATACTTACGGCATACACAAATGCGTCTGCAATGATATCCCCCAGGGCACATTCCATTTGGCTGCAATTTACGAATGGCAGGCTATCGTTGGCATAACCAACTACTTCATTCACCAAGCTATGGAGCTGTAACTTGTATGGTTCGAGGAGAGTTTTTATTTCAAGGTCTGGAATGAGATTTCATTATTATTAGATGTGTGTTTTTTTTTCATTTTTAGGGTTCCGTACCCAAAGAGTAAAACGGGGATTACGGGACCCTATTACTAAGACTCCGCTGTCCGTCCGTCTTTAACTCATGAACCGTGATAGTTAGACAGTTGAAATTTTCACAGATGATGTATTTCTGTTGCCGCTATAGCAACAAAAATACAAAATAACTGAATAAAATAAATATTTAAGGGGGCTCCCATACAACAAACATGATTTTTTGCCATTTTTATAGAATCCTTCGTGCGCGAGTTCGACTCGCACTTGGCTGGTTTTTTTATGTATTGTAAGTCGATACAAGTTTTCCTACTACCTATAAGTAGGTACTCAAAAATTGCTTAGTAGTTTTCGTACCTAAACAATCTTTTGAGTAGGAAAACTTGTGTCGATCAAAATGATTTTTTTACTAAACCGTGTGTATTTTATAACATTCAAAATGTTGAAATATGCAAGCGGGAGGTACCTACTTAATAAGCAGTTGTTTACCTTAGGTACATCTGTATGCCTCAAGTTGATGGACGCAGGGTACCTAGAGTTCGTAGGGCACGTTCGTGACTTACGAATGTTTCGTTATAGGTGAAGGTTACCACTAAACATCAGTAGAGCCATCTGCTTGTTCGATCAGCAAATAGGTAAGGTGCTCCGGGGTAAGACCGGACGGTTTTTTTGATCGAGTGAGCGAAGCGAACGAAGATCTTAGTTTCAACTTGGGCTATTTGGCATTTTATGTTTGTATGTATGTATGTATGTATGTATGTATGTATGTATGTTTGTCTGGCCATAACTTTCGAACCGTTGATCCGATCTACATGAAATTTGATAAGCCGATAGCTTGTACTTGAGAAATTTACTGGTAAGTATATGAGTAAAATCGGATGAAGGGTTATTAAAATATGGGGTTTTTAAAGCGGGCTAAAATAAAAAAAGTAACATAAAAAAATCAAGTTACATGTCATATCAAAGGACTTTATTTGGACATTCCAAAACAAGTTTAACTTTTTTTCTGGGACGCTCGGTTTTTGAGATACAATAAAAAAAGTTGAATTAAGATAACCAACGATCCAAGAGCTCCCATATCTAGGAATTTCGTTGACATCAAGGTTTTTCTACTGGTCGCTCAGTTCCTTTGCTTTTTCTTATTTTTTTTTCTTGAAATAAATTAAGAAGGTACTCAGTTCTCTTAAAATGGTGATAGCGACCTGGTATGATGATGGAGTCAAGGTCTGTTCAACGGAACTCTTCAATACATAGGCCAATAGAGTTGAAACTTGGTTACCATACCAAGTTAGTAGGCGGTAGTCAGGAAAAAGATAATGTTTGGACTTGCCTCTGACTACTACCTACTCAAAGTTTCGATGCGTTCGTCGGGTCGCATCACGAGATCTCAGTTCGGGGCGAACTACTAGTAGTAAACCATTCGTATGTTGCAAAATATTTTTTTTCTCGACAATGAAAATGTTGGCCAACCTAAAATTTAGTTAGAGCTTTGTATAAAAGACAGGTTTATAAATCGGTATATCCGATAACCCTCTAAACACAACGGTGGCCGAGTTATAGGGGATTAAAGTGATAGTAATTTTTATAAAACCACGGGAAAGATCGGACCTTGACGGGGTAACATCGGACTACATTCTAAAATCGCCTCTGTAGCTCCAAACATAAGCTACCTATAATGAAAATATCCGGTTTTATCCAATAATAAAGCATCAATATCGATTTTCGAGATACTGTTTCAACGACAAAAGTGAGAGGCAAAATATTGTTTTTTTCATTCTTATAATCCGATGTTACCCCGGTTCAGAAAAAATGAAGTTTCTATGTTTCTCAAACTTTGACACCTCCACTTTGACTATGGTGCGTAGGTAGGAATACGGAGATACAAAGGTCTAGCAAGCACCTCATAGTCGGTTTTAATAACTAACCAGCCTGATCAATGAAGCAAATTAGATCTAATTAATAAATTATTAATCATAAACTACTTATTTCTATTAAAAGTCATTTCTTCAAATCTTTTTTGAGTAGAAGTCGCCCGCAGAGATTTTTTTTGTAGTTTCTAGGCATAATAATAAATATAAAATAATAAAATTAACTGAAGCAAACACACCATAGCTAAAAGTGTGCGCAAGCTAAGCGTGCATGGGATTACGTACCGTACATACATAATTACAGCTTTTAGCTTTTATTCACAGGGAAATTGGTTCACAAAATAAAAAAAATTGAGCGACGTTAGGTAGGTACTACCTCTAGCAAATGCCTCTTTAGTTCAAATATTTTTTTAAAAGTTTGAGAAACTGTTTATATTTTACAGTTGGGAAAGATCGGACAGAATTCATCCGAACTTTACCCATTCAAATTTTGATGGGGAAAGACCGGATCTCAGGCTACATACAGTTCTAGCGTGTCTAGATCACTTTAATCAGCAAACAAGTTGCCGCATTAATATGATAAGCTACAAAACTCGTAAAAAACACAGCCGTTATACCAGAATTTACAATTAAAGTTGCCGGGGGTAAGTCCGGATCCTTAAAAAATCACATTTTACGCACCTTTTCACATCCGAGTGAATGAAATGCGCGCTGATGGTCCGATCGACTGGCGGTGACTAGTGGGATGGGCCCAACAAAATGGCGTTGCTGGCAATGTTTCCAAGAATCAAAAAACACCCTACGTTATGGAGATATTCGATTTATTCGATCTTACCCCAGATCCGATCTTACCCCGGAGCACCTTAGTAAAAAAAAAATTACCTTCAGGGATAGTTCTGTTCAGGAAAACCGGTACAGCATCATATGACTTCATTTCGCCTTGTGCGTCGAAATACATCGTGACGTTACCCAAATACTTCGTGAGGCCGGATGTATGGACGATCAATATCTGCAAAAAGAATAGACCTAAATGAATTTTTCATTTTTAGGGTTCCGTACCCAAAGGGTAAAACGGGACCCTATTACTAGGACTCCGCTGTCCGTCCGTCTGTCCGTCTGTCACCAGTGTATCTCATGAAACGTGATAGTTAGGCAGTTGAAAGTTTCACACAGATGATGTATTTCTGTTGCCGCTATAACAAAAAATACTAAAAAACAGAATAAAATAAATATTTAAGGGGGCTCCCATACAACAAACGTGATTTTTACCGTTTTTAGGTAAGTATAGATAATGGTACGGTAACCTTCGTGCGCGAGTCAGACACGTGCTTTGCCGGTTTTTATTAATAACCTCATTTCGACGGCTCTCTCAGCTCAGTTGGTAGTACGAGTAGCTCTGCCTTCTTTGCTGTAGGCCGTGGGTCCTCGCTCCCCACCGCGAACAAATACCTACTTGTGTGTGACGATGTTTGTTCTCTTTCTGAGTAGTAGGTAGGTAACTATATAGGTGTCATAAGTATGTACCTAACAAAAAAGTACGTACTGACATTAGTACCTATAGTATCAGGTATCTGGTTCCCATAACTTTACGTAGTTTGTGGCTAGATAGTGTTGTGGGGAATGTAGGTACATCAATATTGGTCTACATTCCCCAATTTTCCAATGTAGGTACCTACACCAATATTACTAGTAGTTCGCCCCGAACTGAGATCTCGTGATGCGACCCGATGAACGCATCAAAACTTTGAGCAGGTAGTAGTCAGAGGCAAGTCCAAACATTATCTTTGGACTTTTTTCTGACTACCGCCTACTAACTTGGTATGGTAACCAAACTTCAACTCTATTGGCCTATTTATTGAAGAGTTCCGTTGAACAGACCTTGGTTCCATCATCAGACCTGGTCGTCGTCACCATTTTATGAGAACTGAGTATCTCCTTAATTTATTTCAAGAAAAAAAATTACGAAAAAGCAAAGGAACTGGCCGACCAGTAGAAAAACCTTGATGTCAACGAAACTCTTAGAGATGGGAGCTCTTGGATCGCTGGTTATCTTAATTTAACTTTTTTTGTTTTATCTCAAAAACCGAGCGTCCAAAAAAAAAAGTAAAAATTGTTTTGGAATGTCCAAACAAAGCCCTTTCATATGACATGTAACGTGATTTTTTTATGTAACTTTTTTTATTTTTGCCCCCTTAGAAAACCCCATATCTTAAAAACCCTTCATCCGATTTTACTCATTTACTTACCAGTAAATTTCTCAAGTACAAGCTATCGACATATCAAATTTCATGCAGATCGGATCAACGGTTCATAAGTTATCGCCAGACAAACATACATACATACATACATATATACATATATACATACATAAAATGCCAAATCGCCCAAGTTGAAACTAAGATCTTCGTTCGCTTCGCTCACTCGATCAATAAATAAAATATTGGTGGTTATTTCACACAGAACAATCATAGCAGACAACGCAACCTTCACAGCTGGCAGTAGATAGGTAGTAACTCTGCCTTCTGCGCTGCTGTGGGTTCGAACCCCACCGAGATCAAACATTTCAAATACAAGTAACATAGAAATCTATTATCAGAATGCAAGAGGCTTAAGAACAAAGTTAAATCATTTTCACAACAGTATAGAAGGATCAGGCGCAGATTTGTTCGCAATCACGGAGTCGGGATGTAATGAATCCATAGAAGACTCAGAGCTGGTACCTCCGGGTTTCCAACTGTTACGATGTGACCGGACAGACGGGCGCAAGCACGGAGGAGTGTTTCTGGTGGCCACTCACCGACTTGAATTAAGAAAAGTGAATTTACCAGACGACGTAAACATTGACAATTGCGCTTTCGAAATAACGGGTGCTGCAGTGTTTTTAAATGACAATTTGTTATTTTTTTGCTGTGTTATATATATTCCTCCAAGTAGTCATGAAAATGAATATATTATATTATTTAGAATTATTGAAGGCTGGTGCTCTAAATATAATCAGTGTTTAGTATTAGGTGATTTTAATTTGTATTCTTGTGGCGTTGATGTAATTAATTATTTTGAATATTTTACAGCTTTTTGCGAATCCGCTCAAAAAAACGAGGTAAGAAATTGTAATGACAGGCTACTAGATTTAGTGTTAGTCTCGGTGAACATGGAAGAAGTGAAAGTGAGCGTAGCCGATGAGGAACTAGTGCCGAGGGACCCACAGCACCCACCGCTCTTGGTATCGGTCCAGCGCACATCGCGGAGCCGGTTCTCACCGGTGGCGACGACGTCTGAAACGCCTAATGACACAGTCCGCTGGAATTTCTCAAAGGCCAACTATCATTTATTGTATTCATCGATAGCTGCAGTGGACTGGAGCACTTTATATCTATTGCAAGGTCCTGAAGACGCCCTAAACTATTTCTATGAGACTCTTGATTCCATATTTAATGACTGCGTACCTAAAAAACGGTCAAAAAAGTCGAACTCTAGGTATTGTTACCCGCAGTGGTATACAGCAGATATCATAAGAGAAATAGAGTTAAAAGCGAGACTACATAAGCAGTACAAGTCAAAGAAGTTAGAGAGAGACTATACGGCTTTCTCAATATGTAGGGCAAAACTCAAGGTTATGATAAATAAGGCACATGATCTACATCAGGAGCTAGTCCAACGTAATCTAGCAGAAGATCCAAAGTCGTTCTGGGATTATGTGAGAACAAAGAGAGGGGCTGTAAATCGCAAGAAAGTCACTTTAAATGGAAGCATCATACCAGATGAGGAATGTGCCACGGAATTTGCAAAGTACTTTCACTCGGTATTTGGCACATCAACGGCTCGACTGGACGTGAGTGCGGCGGAATCAGCGAGTCTCGCCACCAGCGCGCGAGTGCACGTTCCACGGCTCACGCTGCCAGAAGTGCGTGCGGCACTTGCTCGTCTCAAGCCGAAGCGTTCCGCAGGCCCGGACGGGATTCCTGCGTACATAGTGAGAGACTGCCGCATCGTGATGGCTGAGCCACTCGCACACATTTACAATCTTTGTTTGCAGGCATGCTATTTTCCAAAACGCTGGAAAGTCACAAGAGTTATTCCGATTCCTAAAGGAGGGGCGGGATCGGAGGTAAGCGAATTCAGACCTGTGGCAATTCTTTCGACTCCAGCGAAAGTGTTGGAATCAGCCGTGCAACGCAGCATGCAAGAGCAGGTGTCGGCTCGTCTCTCCGACGCCCAGCATGGCTTCCGACCAGCCCGCAGCACAACCAGCAACCTCCTGAACTCCATGACGTACGTTCTCCCTTATGTCGACGCGGGGGTGCAAGTTGACGCCGCCTACTTCGATTTCAAAAAAGCTTTTGATCTAGTCGATAACGACATACTGCTCACAAAGTTGGCGACGATCGGCTGCACCACTAAGCTGCTTCAGTTCTTCGCGAGCTATATGAAGGACAGGCAGCAGTACGTAGAGAACGCGGGGTTCAAGTCGGAACCATATATTACAAAAACTGGGGTAAGCCAAGGAAGCAACTTGGGACCGCTAGAGTTCATCATCATGATCAACGACTTGCCCGAGGTGGTTTCGGAGGCCAGATGTTTGCTATTCGCGGATGACCTCGAATTGCTCTTACCGATTAACAACGAAGGAGACTGTGAACGTCTTCAACAAGATGTGGATAGGGTAGTGGAGTGGAGTCAAAAAAACGAACTGCAGTTCAATGTCGGTAAATGCTCAGTCATCACTTTTAGCAGAGCAAGGGCACAGCTCCACTACAACTACCAAGTGAAGGGTTCACAGTTGAAAAGAGTAAAATCGGTGAGGGATCTTGGGGTTCATCTGGACACCGAGCTACATTTTCGAGATCATGTGATGAACATCTGTAAAAAAGCCTATAGAATTCTGGGGTTCGTACTTCGTCGAGCCAACGGCTTCACCAATTTTAAAGCCGTGAGAGCACTGTATGACGCCTTGGTCAGAAGCCAATTAGAGTGCAATGCTGCGATATGGGCTCCGCATGAGGCGAAGTACAGCCTTATGATAGAACGCATACAGAACAAGTTTGCTAGGTACTTGTACTGGAAAATGTATAAAGTCTATCCTTTCTATCCGCTAATGTATCCGACCTTGTTCGTCCTGGGCATGGTCGGATACAATAAGCTGGAAGTTAGGAGGGACTTGGCACTTGCTCTGTATGTGTTCAAGGTGTTCCGAGGAAAGATTGCCAATGCGGACTTTCTGGAGGCGGTGCGATTGCGGGTTCCCAACGAGTTCGTGCACAGGCGGAGGCGGCCGCCTCTACTGGATGTGCCGCGGGGGAGAACTAATTTACTGGGCAAGGCACCCCTGACACGGACCATTCGGACACTAAATCTAGTAGCGGAGAGTATTGATGTTTTTCAGTGTTCTTTGAGCGAATTCGCAAAGACTTCTTTGCATATTTTAGAATATACCTAATTGATAATTTTTTATTTTATGTTATTTTCTATTTAATTTTTGTTTTTTATGTATGATTTAATATGTTATTATTTGGATTGTTTAGTTAAATTTATAAAAAAATCTAAATGAAATTACACTATCGTATTAGGTAAGCCTGTAAAGATAGAGTGATGTTGTTGATAAATAAATAAATAAATAAATTTCAAAATAAAGTCAAAAATGTTGTTGTGAATGAAAACTATACAACGACGGTTCTTAAGAAATTTGACAAAATAGATGTTAGAAGATATTAGTGTCTATTCCATAATGTCTAGACTTCTAGAAATTGTGTCAATTAAATCTAAACGTTTAACTCTTTAGGATTACCAACCTTATATCATACGTGATAAGGTTCAAAACAGATTCAATGGTCAAATCCTCCTTTCCTTTGATTTTGCCAATTAGACATCAAGCCTTCGCGTCCCATTAGAGACTATCTTTGTAAAATACTTTTCGCTATCTTTAGATTTTTTACATTTTGTTGTAAGAATTTTTCAGTAAGTATTTTATTTAGTTTGAAACTGCATTGCGCACTTTTTTTAAACAGCAAAATTAATCCATTGGTGCACCACCGAATTCGAACCAATGCCCTTGCGTTCAGAAGGAGAGTTCAGAGTCACTCCCAATAGACAACCGGCGCTTTATTTAAGACAAAATCACTGAATGTATATAATACTAGCGGCCTGTCCCAGCTTCGCATGGGTGGTCATAAATTTTTTGAACATTTTAGGATAAACTTAGACCGTGGGTTCGAGCCTCGCGTCTACTTATCTCATACATTTACACGCGCTTCTCCTTGAGGCAGTGAAATCGCACCCCGCGCGTGACCCGTGGACCCGTTAACATTTTTAATTTCGTCATATCTTTTGAATGGAATGTCCGATTTGAAAAATTTAAGAAGTAATCTATAGGTATTGAAACCGTTTTAATTATGAAATGATTTATTTGGATAAGGATTAATACCAAGGTACAAATAAAGACCCTTTTCTAGCGAAGGCATTTCAATTAATTTTTTATAATAAAAGAACACTTATTGTGACATAACCATAATAGTTAGACATATGCTGTCGCGACATTTTTTGTAGATGATGACGTGTTCTACAAAATCGTAGTACATTATTTTGTTCTATCATAAATAGTTTTCGCAGCGCACGCGATGTAAGGTTTTTGTTTTCCACCTTGGGTTACATTATTGAAGTTTTAGAAAGGATCCCTGATTTTTTTGAAAATATAATATAGCCTATGTTACTCAGGGATAATGTAGCATTCTAATGGTGAAAGAATTTTTGAAATCGGACCAGTAGTTTTTGAGCCTATTCGTTACATACAAAAATACAAATGTTTCCTCTTTATAATATTAGTGTAGATGTTAAATTGCAAACAACCAAGTTTTTTTTATTAATTACGGCTACTCATTTCTGATGGAGCAAGGAGATTGCCCATCTACAGTAATCTACACTTCTACACTAATATTATAAAGAGGAAAGATTTGTATTTTTGTTGTTTTGTATGTAACGAATAGGCTCAAAAACTACCTGGTCCAATTTTAAAAATTATTTCACCAGTAGAATGCTACATTATCCCTGAGTAACATAGGCTATATAAGATTTTCAAAAAGTCAGGGATTCTTACTAAATCTCCAATAATGTAACCCAAGGTGGAAAACAAAAACCTTTCATCGCGTGCGCTGCGAAAACTATTGATGATAGAACAAAATAATGTACTACGACTTTGCATATACAACGTGTAAACGACTGTACGACATTAAATTAATACACGTGTAGTACTACTATCTAGTATTGATTTAAAAAAGGTTGTATTATCATTCATTCATAATTGAGATTTTTTTATTTTCAAACAAACTAAATATCAGAATAAGCATAAAATTATTGAACATTCTGTATAAACACACAAACAAAGCAACGTACGTTCATTCAATGCCGCGCCCCGCGCGCAGAAACCGCACATACATACCTACTACGACTAAACCTAAACTGTGCCGCGCGCCCGTGCCTAAAGGTGAACGCCCTTTCAGCGCGGGCGCGCGGCCGGCGGCGGCGTCTTTGATTCGCCGATATAGTAGAGCAACGTTAGCATGTAGGAAAAATAAAACTAGTTAGGTACCTCAAATCCGTACGTTTCCAATATGCTCACGTTGTTGCATGTTGCACATACAAATGAATGCACTGAAGAGCTCCTTCAACTATTCTAGAGTTTGTTTTGTATGCCTAGTTTCACAATTATCTTTCCCTTCATAATACAAGTTCTGCATTTTGATGACATTAACAAGACACACACACTCACACAAAAAGTCTATTTCGCGGTACCAAATCTAGACACTAGTCACGAGTAATAACACGAATTTACAATTTTCAAAATTAGATATGTCAAGGTCGCTACCAAGGCGATTGTTTACTAAATAATAATGTCTTTCACTGGCCACCGGGCGGCAGCGTGGCACATAGTGGGGCGCGCTACGTACCTATCTGTCTCTATCACACACGTAAGCGGAATGATATCTGTCCTTGTCGCACAGCGAAATTTTACAATGTGAGCGCACAAATATGTTTCTTATGCGGTCTAACGCGTATAAATATGATATCTCTGTCCTTTTTTTCGTTTGATTGATGAGTCACATGACTTCATGACCCCGGAAATTTGACCTCATCACCGGCGATTAGAGATACAGGTTGCATAGAAATTATTTATTGGAAAAGTATCGATATCTCGATAAATATTCAGGCTTTTTTGATAAAACCAACTCCTAAAATCTAAAAATGCAATTAGGAGTACGTGTTTCAATTTAATGTCGTACATGACTTTACACCTTGTATACAACGTGTTGATGAAGTTATGTAGGAAAACAAATAGCGTGTATTTAGACCAAGCACTGGAATACTTTGACGTGTGCAACGGTTGGATACATCGTTTTCGAAATTCCCATAGAAAAGTAAAATTAATATTTTCTCAGAAATTTGCAACAGCCCTGTCTGTGTACGTGTCAAGGTCACACGCACGCGCGCTTCTATCTAGGAAAGAAAAAAACAACGATAACCTACGAGATAATTTGAAATACTTACCTTTCGGTAGGTAGGTAGGTACGCCGCCAATCCCCTGACACGATATTTTTACTGGTTCCTATGGATTTTGTCATTATTTACTGGCTATAATAACACTGGATAAAACTGGATTTTGGTAAGTTTGCGAGATTTCGCACGACACAGGCTTCAAACTTCACACTAAACCATTACCTCGTAGGCACTGCTCATACACACACTGACTGTCGACGGCTTTTTACATAACAATCACCATTTTAACACGTTTGATGACATTTTCTCTTAGATCAAGAATACAATAGATAGAGCATCAAATAATAATACCAAGAGTAAGAGAGACGCAATAATACAAATTATACCTATGAGTGAGAGAAATATAATATAAATGTTTTGTCCCTTTCTGCGTATACGTTTTTGATTGTTTAGCACCAAGTTTGGTGCTAAACAAACCGCTTGGTGCTTGTGAGTTTACAGGTGTTTAGTGCCAAAGTTCTTTGAAAATAGTGTGTGCCTAGGTCCCAGTATACGTAGAGTTAAGTTTATAATGTGGTGCATTGTAGTATTTTAGGCTGTGATAATGATACAGCTCGGAAAACTGAAAATTAAGCTTCCTTCGGTAAGTAGCACTTTTATGTTCTATTTGTCAATTAAACTATAAAACGGAGAATGCACAGTGTCCACAATTAATCATTTAACGGTTGTGTTTACTTTCTATCGCATATCATAGTAGATTTCTAGAATTTAATTATTTTGTAAAATTGAGTATAGGTTACTATAAACCACACAAATGACATGGCTATTCAAACCGATACAGTTCTATAGAAACATAATTTGGCTGGGTTATACGATCTTTCGGGCTGCCAACAAAAACAAAATCTATTTGCCAAAAATGTTGGGAAACGAACAACTTTAGGGTGGATTCGACTCTGATATGTTAGGATAAGTTCAAATACACACAATAATCTAGAAAACAAATGACAATGTCGCAACTTATTATTACCTTATTCAAAGAAATAAGGTTTGTTTGACTTAAGTACATAATGAAAAAAAATATAATATAGGTATAGGTAGTAGGTACATATATTTTAATTTAATTTAATTTATTTTTTTAGCTTTGCGTTACATTTTAATAATTTAAGTCTCCTCACGATTTTCATATGAGAAGTTGGTAGTTATTTTATATCTGAGACCACCATCGCGTAGTATGATTAAATACCTACATATGCCTAATAATAACATGTTTGTTTTACAGATTTCCCAAAGATGCAACTACTTTGGGCTGGTGGGTTAAAGCTACGGGTTACCAAGCTCCAGGTCACCAAGCTCCAAAATCAAAATGGTCTTTATTCAGTACAATCACAAGGATCTCTTTGAAACGTCTTAAATTGGTACTAGGTGAATGTACCGCCAGTTCCTCGCGCGCGACCAAAGCCTAGAAGAACAGGCAAGAAACTTACGGACTAAAAAACTTTTGGGCTATTTCAACATAAACGGTATCTCAAAGTAAATATTCTCATCTGAAATTGTTATGTACAAACTATTAAATATTTATCGTCTAATAAATAAATACGTACTTACACGTGATATATTTTAATGTATTTATGACATATTCATAGTGATGTTCTGAGGATAGCTGTATTCATAATGCCATCACTTCGCGCTTCAGGGCAAAGTGGTGGCATTGCTCAGGCTTATGGTCAGCTCTAGCAGAAGCTGGCTTCCTCCTGTTAAGATGTATTGTTTATACCTACTTAATTTAAAATTGAAGCACGCGTTATAAATTAACCTTTTGAATTACGGTTTCTGATGAGTAGGGATGTAGAATAAATAAATCAATGATAAATAAATAATATGTTTTTTATTCATAAAAAATTTACCTAGCTGGTGCAGTAACATAGTTAAACTATTGGTAGGTGGTAGAATGTGAAGAATAGCACCACTAGCTAGCTCTGTCCCCCTCACTAGGAAAATCCAGGACTCTAGCTCGCGGGGCCTAGGGTTCTGATGTCAATGTCTAAAATGCCAGCTTAGTGCCAGTTCGCCCTGTTTTTTTTATTTTATTTTTTATAAATATTGGTGGACGCTCCACACAGCACTATATAGCCCCAAAATAAGCCAAATCACAACCACCCAGTCAGAGAACAAACGTCTAGTATCACATCACACAAATGTTTGTTCTCGGTAGGATTGAACCCACGGCCTACGGCGCAGAAGGCTACCAACTGAGCTGTGTAGGCTTTTTTCTAGCTCATTCCTTAGAAGATATTAAAATGGCGTAACCTAGAGGAGGGTACAAACTATTAAATTGCAGAAACTAGCTTTAATTAAACATAATTAAACAAACAACTGGAGCCGCGGCGACATCATAGCTTATGCTTGGTTGGGTGAAAATAGTAAGATGTGGCAACCCATAAATTGTATGTACTTGTTGTCCGTCTTGCTCGGGTATACGCTCGTAGGCAATCTATAGTATTATAAATCTATGCATTTTCTCAACAAAACAATGTACAACAACGCATGTAAACACAAACAGGGTGACCATCTCGAAAGTGGCGGTTCTACCATCTGCCAAAAAATCTGTCAAAATCTACCAAGCTTGACGATAAAAATACCTAAATAAAAATCCTTCGTGGCTACGGAATAAATTAAATACCTACATTACATTCAGTTACTATCTTTTGATCGTTTGTAACGGTTTGCAGTTATCTAAAACGAGATAGAAGTTGTTTAGAAACCAAATCAATAAAGGTAAAAAAGAATAAGAAGTTTCCAGTTAGTAGTATGTTATTGGGAGTTCTAAAACACACACTTCGTTGCGCTACGATTCGCTTCGCTCCACTGCGTTTCGTGTGTGTTTTAAAACTCCCAATAACATAAGAGTAGACGCTTATGGTTCAGGTTGCGGTTTTATATGAAATGATAAGTTGAGAAATTACCACCTGTTCGTAACCTACGCTCTTCCGAGGAAAGAACAGGCAAGAAACTCGGTGAGCTTAAAGACAGTGCCTATCACAATTATTACCTACAAATCCCTATAACACAACTGGTTGAGCGATCCCGTGGTAAGTATCACTCTGAGAGCCCAAGGTAGGATTATCTCCCACCGACTGATCCCTAACGCATACGGTTGAGAAACCCAAGGTAAGTATTTCTCTGAGAGCCCGAGGTAGGAGTATCTCTCACCGTTTGCGGCAGACGCCTATCTATAACACAGTCGGCTGAGCGATCCCATGGTAAGTATCACTCTGAGAGCCCAAGGTAGGATTATCTCCCACCGACTGATCCCTAACGCATACGGTTGAGAAACCCAAGGTAAGTATTTCTCTGAGAGCCCGAGGTAGGAGTATCTCTCGCCGTTTGCAGCAGACGCCTATCTATAACACAGTCGGCTGAGTGATCCATGGTAAGTATCACTCTGAGAGCCCAAGGTAGGATTATCTCCCACCGACTGATCCCTAACGCATACGGTTGAGAAACCCAAGGTAAGTATTTCTCAGAGAGCCCGAGGTAGGAGTATCTCTCGCCGTTTGCGGCAGACGCCTATCTATAACACAGTCGGCTGAGCGATCCCATGGTAAGTATCACTCTGAGAGCCCAAGGTAGGATTATCTCCCACCGACTGATCCCTAACGCATACGGTTAGTAGTTACAGATGGTAATATGTACAAATCCTGTTGATTTATAGGTATTCGGATTTCATCATTCATGTTAAAACTGGTGACGTATGGTTTATAGGAATGGTACTCGATGCCATCTATACTGTTATCGTATGCTGGTAAACTTGTTATATCCAAAATATTCATTTTAGAAGACCGATTAATTTCAGAAATCTTTTATTTTCTTCAGTTATTTTAGCTTTTCTCTTAGTTGTTCCTTTGCGGATTGTTCGATTGGTACTGATGTGTTTCATTTTCGAATTGCTATATTTATTGTAGTCAATCATCTTTTTTTTATGTGTAAATATAGCTGAACTTCTTCACCTCGTAGATTAATTAGATTATTATTAATATCCAATAATCTGACGTTTATGGAACTAATGTTATTTTGATTAACAGGAAAATAAACAATATTCTTTGGTATTTCTATGATTCGATATCCTGGTGGGACGTTAGGAGCAAATTCATAAATGATATGGCTTGATTTGCCGTTAATATATGATCCACTTACTATGTCACATTCGATTCTTACCACAGTTGTTGATAAAATGTTGACTGGAAGCTGCGACTCGTGTATTATATTAGCTTTCAGAGTTTGTTTACCAAAACCCAATAAGTTTCCAAGCGAATTATCTTTTTCAAAATGAACGTCTCTACTGCAGTAGATAAACGTTTTCAATGTGTTATTGTTGCAAAATAAACTGAAGGTGTCTCCTTTTTTTACATTAGATTTTAAATAATCTGAAATATCTTGCAGCTCGTAAGCACCTTCTGGAATTTCTATGACTTCGTTACTGTCGTAATGAAATTTATTATTTCTGTTGTCAATATTTGGAATGGAATTGAATGTTGACAAATGCAGTAGAGCGCATTCGTATTCACCATCCAATTGCAAAGCAGGATAATATGTGGTAGATAAGATCGAGGTATTGCCTGTTATAGACAGCGTGAACGACATTTTATAAATGAGAGTAATTAAAACCAGTACTTCAATTTATAGCTTTAATATTTTATTCAAAACATGTTTTTCATACTTAGTAGATACATTTTTCCAAAATTCGCTAAGAAACTTTAAACACAAATGGCCACAATTAGTTGCATTAAAACTTTGATATCTACAATAATTATATGTTATATTCGATTTCAAATACTTTACTAACTCAATCGGAGGCTTTAAATCACCAAAGCTATCAAAATACTCACAATAATTAAAAAGTTTTACATAGGTTACCCAATGAGTTCCTTCATTCTCAGAACTATCAAGATTGACAATTGCGCACTCAATATCTTTAGATGTTTTTGGTAATTCATCTCTCATAAAGACACCTCTGAAATATGGTATGTGTTCGCTAGCATATTCCAATATGTCTATATTAGTGAGTGCACGTTTGGGTAACCTTTTCATTAGTTTTTTGAGCTCCTTACACATAGACCACTACCCTTTTTGTAAGGTTTAATATACAAGCCTTTTCCTAAGGCAATAGACTCCATCATTTTATTATGTCGATGAGCTTCATCCAAGTTTTTTTTCGCCGATTTATGATCATTTACAGCTTTTGTAATACCTGCAGCTCCTCCAGCCAATGCCCCTAAAGCAGACAGTCCTGCGAAGATTGGTATAAGAGGAAGAATGCCACCTGATTTCGGTAAAGGAATAACACGAGGCAGGGCAACTCCTTTCTTATGTTTGATAAGTTTTTTCGCTGCTGAATAGGCAACCTTTATAGCTTTGGAATCACTTTTTGGTTTTGATTTCTTAAGTCTGTTGCGTATAGTAGAAACAATAGATTTAAATGTTCTTGTACCAGCGCCATGTTTAACTTTAGTTTTCATCACTTTGCTTACAAACCAGGAAGCCAGCTTTTCTCCTCTTCCAGAATTTTTAGATTTCATCCGTTGTTTTGCCATTTTTAATAATTCTAAATCAGCTTTGTGTCGATCCTTCAAATCTTTAAAATTATCATATGCGATGTCGTGTTTCATACAAGCGTTATCTAACTCGTTAACTCCTTTATCCCCTCTTAACAAACGTTCTCTTAATCGCGTACCAGGTCCGCAGTAGTTATATCCAGGTAAATGTAGTTCAAAAGGCAATTTATTTATGAGACTATTAACTAGTCCTCCTCCTTTCATAGCTGATATAATAATGAAATATTTCAATTTGACATTTATAATTATATATTATCATAAAATTGCACTTTTATCAACCCAACTGTTTTCAGTATTGGGAAGACCTAGCCACTTAACAAAAAGTTTGTTACCTTTTTTTCTAATAACTTTTTCAATAAGATAAACATTAGGACAATCTGTTTTTTGAAGTTCTTGTTCATAAAAACTTCCTAGTATGGGTTGTTTGTGTAAATCTTCAATTAAATATGTAGCAGGTTTAGAAGAATTAACTTTTTTAATTAAAAATAACTCCGTAGACCAGTTTGGAGTGTACCCTTTTTCAAAGATACTTTTATATTTACTAATGCGTACATGATCACCGATGGCAAATTTACTGTTCACGGTTGTCAAATTATGTTTCTGTGATTCGTGTATGTTTTTCAAAACAAAAATCTGATTATTTTTACTAACATCGATTGGTTTATATTTTGTAGTGCGATGTATTGTATTGTTGTATATTTTCATCACACTTTTTAAATTCTCCCCGACCCACCGATAACTACCATTCAAACTGAAAAATTTGTACAATTTATTTTTAAGTGTTTTGATTAGTCTTTCAACTATAGAAGCTTTTTTAATGGAATATGTTGAATAATGGTTTATTTTATTTTTGAATGTAACTTTTTTGAATTCGTCATTATAAAACTCTGTCCCCATATCAGTTTGCAAGTGAATTGGTTTTCTGTAACTTTTATTTATTATATCATTAAATGCTTTCGCTATTTCTGACTTAGTTTTAGTTTTGACAGGGATAGCCCAAGAATACTTGGAAAAACAATCAATAACCACTAAAACATACTTATATCCATTATTATAACTTCTCAAATTTTGAAAATCAATAAGATCTGCCTGCCATAAATCATCAACTCCTTTTAAAACGACAGATCGCCGATTAAAATTTTTACGTGCTGTTTTATGTATTTCATTTACAACTTGTGACTTACTCATTTTATGGAGAAAGATTTAATGATCTTATCTAGTTCAACTTTAGTGTAACAATCTTCCTTTAAGTTCTGAATGTGTTTTTCAATATTTAATTTGAAAGTGTCTAATAATGTTTGATGATTTTGTTTCTTTAAATATAATTCCAATTTTTTATCCACATATTCTTTGTTAACAGCATCGGTGTCCTTCAAAGGAGTTGTAACACTTGATAATCTTGAATTTTGTAAATCGAACTCTCCAGTTTTGTTTCTTATCAAAATATTGCTAAAATTATCAAAAAAATATTGTGAATTAAATCGTTTATTAATATGATTTCCAAACTTGTCCATGGTTATTGTGTAGCCTGTAGACTGATGTGAGCAAGCGATAAAACACAAATGAAACATATCGATAAATTTACAAACTTATATTATTTATTTAATGTATAATGCCGCATTCACGCAGTTCTTCAATGATAGATATAATTTCGTTATCTAGTCCAGTGTTACCAGCATCTTTTGAAGCAATCAATAACTTCAATCTTTCTATTAATTCATTAGGGTCATCCCAATAAACGTAATCCACATTTTTCTTCCATTTTTTTAATAGTGTTAGTCCATCTCCTGTATGTACATCTGGTAGACTACCGTCAGTACTTGCAGAAATTTTGCGCAACCTGAATAGTGGCTTTATGATATTCAAGTATTTACGACCTCTGTTACTTTTTATTGGTTTACGTGAGTCATAATCCCTTCGGTGAGCATTTGTTTCAAGTAACATTATTTTATAATGGTTAATGTCTTCATCGGTCATTATAGTTAAGTCAGGCACTTTTTTGAATAGTAGTTCACTTAATCCTGGTGTTATTTTAAATTTGGTCGCACCAATTTGAATATAATCATTGTGGAGAATCACACGCGAAGCTCCCATCATAAGTTTACCTCGTTCATTTCTCACGCCAAATGGAATATCCACTAAGTTTTCAGAAGATTTAGACCAGGATGAAATGTCAAAACTTTGATCACTGGAACTTGACCCAACTGTTTTAAAAGATTCATCATTTAAATCACCTTCACTCTCGGACTTTTCTGAATCTTCATCCGAAACTTTATCATCTGAACTATACACCTTAAATCCTTCGTTTGACTGTCTTTTTAGTGTTTTATCTTTATCCAATGGACTTGAAGTTCCTAAAAAATCGTTCTGTGGATATTTAAGATAGTTTTTTTCTTTCTCAATCATTTTATTTAGTGGATTTGTAATTGGTTTGAAAACGGATTCTAATAAACTACTTTGCTCAGTTTCAATATCTCGCATCCTTCGAACCTTTTTTTTGACAGCTTCCGCAGCATTTGCAATTTGTCTCTTTAAATTCTTTTCCATAATGTTTCAATTCCGTGCGTAGTATGGAATGATAGATTAGTAATGGTCACGTTTTAATAGTGGATTCATTTTTATAGGCTGGTTAAAAAAACAACCGAATTATATCTACGTATACTTTTCTACAAATTGGGCATTTTTTGAGAATGGAAAGAGCACACTTTGCGCAAGCCACGGCGTGCCCACAAGGTACGAAACAAGTATTTACCTCTTTTTCGAAACATATTTTGCAGATAGTTTTTGTGGTTTCATGTTTATCAACTTGTGTATTACAATCATGGCTTGGCGCGAAATTCACATATGATCTACTAACACTTTGCACATATATTTCGCCTTTCACTATAATAAGATATGAGCAGTATTTGAACCAGCGTGCATGTTCTATCCATGGTTGATCTTCAGGGGTCCAGTCCTTAAGCCTTCCATCACAAAAATAACAAATAACTCTATCACTTTCTCCAGTATAAAAAAATCCAGCGTCAACCATAGCTTGCGGTTTTTGAGGTAAACCTTTTGGCCAGGTCTTAAAACTTTCCAAGCGCCTGCTTTCAGTGCAGTAATAAGGGTGCTTAGGATTCGCCATTTATTTATTTATAACTTAACTTTTTACGACACACACAGCACAGCGACACAGTACGACTAATGAGATTGCAATCGTCGTTGTGTGAAATATGATCTAATTGAACTCAATAAAAGTATCAAAATTTTTGCGATAACATCCTTTATTCTTTTCGCAATCTTTATTTATTACTAAATAACTATACGGCTCTTTCCATACATTAGAACACATTTTTCGAAATTCATGCCATGACATATCAGTGTTAACGTGTTCATCATAAATATGTTTCATATTAACATCATCTTGCTTGAAAAGAACAATTAAATTTGCATTGTCTCTTATTAGCTGTTTAGGAATTTTGCTGTAAGTTTGATTCAAATAAAAACAATCTATATATTTATGCCTCCCCATTGTAAAATAATCACGTATGTTATTCTGGTTTTCACATGCTACATCATCAAATATAATAATGGATTCACACTTTGCAGCCTCTGGTTTCAGAACCTCTTCATTTGCATGATACTTAGAAAAAGTTATACTCGGAACTATCTTAAGAACTTGTTCTAAAAATATATATTTTGGTTGGTAAAGTGTCTTAGAATACACATAAACGTTACGGAACTGCAATCCATTGTCATGTAGAAGTAAACCAATTACTAAATTTGTTTTACCACAATTTGATGGTCCACATATTATGCAGCGTATGGTATTTGGTAAAAGTTTTCCATGTCGTAAACTTCGTTTTTTACAATCAATGTCTAGAATGTCTAATTGCAGCAATTCCGACTGTTTAACGAACTTCATTGTAAGAATGTTTGATAAAGAATGACGAACCCACGACATATAATATGATTAATATAAACATCTGCAACCTAAACCATAGGCATCTAGTAGGTAATAATTGTGTTAGGCACTGTCTTTAAGCTCACCGAGTTTCTTGCCTGTTCTTTCCTCGGAAGAGCGTAGGTTACGAACAGGTGGTAATTTCTCAACTTATCATTTCATATAAAACCGCAACCTTAAGCGTCTACTCTTATGTTATTGGGAGTTTTAAAACACACACGAAACGCAGTGGAGCGAAGCGAAGCGTAGCGCAACGAAGTGTGTGTTTTAGAACTCCCAATAACATACTACTCCAGTTCGGTAAAAAATAAATAAATTATAAATATTATTTCATTAAAAATTCAAACTAATAAGATTTTTCTTGAAATATTTAAAATCTGCCAAATAGTAGAAATCTGCCACAAATGGTAACACTGATCGGCGGCCGTCGGCCGTCCTGATTGGATATGCGTTTTTAAATGCAACCAATGACAGATAGGTATGTCAAAGATTAAATAGGACAGACTAGACACTTCCCAAAATTGCAGTTGAATAATTTTGTGGTGTCAATGAACCATGGTGGTAAAGTAACATGTTACAATTTAAAGAACTATGAATATCATAAACATTGCTTTACGACATCTAGTAATCAAACAAAAATAAATATTCTATTAAATATTGAGTACGTAGCCACGTAGGTACCTAGTTACTGAATAGGTATTAGTACCAAAGATCTCAGAGAATGTTTACCGTGACTAGGGATTACAGTCGCGAAAATATTTCTTTTACATACCAAGATCTTTAAAAACAGCAACATCATTATTAGGTAGGCACATTACTAGGTAATTGGTGGCAGTTCTGTTACCTATTTTATCTACAATTGACAACTAGAGGTCAAAGAACAGCTGTAAATAGGGCTGCCTCATGATGCGTTTAGATTCATTTTAGATAAAAGTTTAAGAGGCATTTGATGAATGAAAAACTTTGAAATTTTAAAAGTCGTAGAACAAAAGTTGTTCGTTATGACCGGTAGAATATCCTGCTTTCGGATCCCTACAACTCTTAATAAACACGTTGTATATATACAACAGCATATGTCTAACTATTATAGTTATGTCACAATAAGTGTTCTTTTATTATAAAAAAAATAATTGAAATGCCGCCGCGCCGCTAGAAAAGGGTCTTTATGTGTACTTTGGTATTAATCCTTATCCAAAAAAACTAATCCTTATCCATTTCATATTCAAGGCGGTTTCAATACCTATAGATTACTTCTTGAATTTTTAAATCGGATATTCCATTCAAACGATATGACGAAATTAAAAATGTTAAAGGGTCCACGGGTCACGCACGGGGTGCAATTTCACTCACTCAGGGAGGAGGGCGTGCAAATGTATGGAATAAGTAGACGCGAGGCTCGAACCCACGGTCTAAGTTTATCCTAAAATGTTCAAAAAATTTATGACCACCCATGCGAAGCTGGGACAGGCCGCTAGTCTGATATCAAGTGGTAACCATCACCAACTTTGAGCATTGTAACAATGCGTTGCCTTGCAAGTCACGCACGATATGAACGTGCCCTACGATGCACTACCCTGCGTCCATCAACCTGAGACATACTGGTGTTATGCCTCATGTGCCTGCCACTATTCCAACCGAAACACAGTCACGCTACTTGGCGGCAGAAAAAGGCGTGGTGGTTGTACTTCTCCGGATGAGCCCTTCACAAAGAGTTCTACCTACTACTATTACTTAATAAGTAATTACCAATTACGATATCGGTTTGGCGGTCACTCACTCATTGCAATTGCGTAGTCTTTGGTCGACATCAACCAGCAATAGCTATTGCAAGCATCGATAGAATAGAATACTGTAACTAAGGTCGTTAGCGCTTTCTACATTAGGTACCTATCACCATGCAACAATTTCCAATTCAAAGCTTTTGTGTTTTGACAATAGTGAGCCATTCACCTCGTTTTTAGGGTTCCGTAGCCAACGGGACCCTATTTACTATAACTATAACTCCTTTTTTTGCTCGATATTGATATCGATAGATAGACGCTTAAAATATTCACGTACATATTGGCTTTAAAAATAAATAATTAAATTAAAATAAAACAAATATTTAAAGGGGGGGCTCCCATACCACAGACATGATTTTTTTGCCGTTCGCACGAGTCCGACTCGCACTTGAACGGTTTTTTTTTGTTCTTACGGTGTATAGGTATTAGGTAGATAGTAGATAGGCTTTTGAAGCCACTAACGTGCGTGACAAGATTTATTGACAAGATTTATTGATGCCTTAGAACATGCCTTGAAATTGAAGTGGCAGTGGGCGAGACACACAGCACGGATGAAAAAAGAAAGGTGGGCAAATATAATAACAAACTGGAGAGGACCAACAGGAACAAGAAGAGTAGGAAGACCGTTTACTCGTTGGTCGGACGAGATAAAGAAAGCAACACCCCAAACTGGACAGAACTGGCAGAAGACCGCGACCAATGGAAAGAGCTGGAGGAGGCCTTTACCCGAGAGGGGTCCTAATTAGTAGCACTTATACAACGTGTTGATGAAGTTATGTAGGGAAACAAAGAGCGTGTATTTAGACCAAGCACTGGAATACTTTGACGTGTGCAACGGTTGGATACATCGTTTTCGAAATTCCCATAGAAAAGTAAAATTAATATTTTCTCAGAAATTTGCAACAGCCCTGTCTGTGTACGTGTCAAGGTCACACGCACGCGCGCTTCTATCTAGGAAAGAGAAAAACAACGATAACCTACGAGATAATTTGAAATACTTACCTTTCGGTAGGTAGGTAGGTACGCCGCCAATCCCCTGACACGATATTTTTACTGGTTCCTATGGATTTTGTCATTATTTACTGGCTATAATAACACTGGATAAAACTGGATTTTGGTAAGTTTGCGAGATTTCGCACGACACAGGCTTCAAACTTCACACTAAACCATTACCTCGTAGGCACTGCTCATACACACACTGACTGACGACGGCTTTTACCATAGCAATCACCATTTTATCACGTTTGATGACATTTTCTCAACAAAGCAATGTACAACAACGCATGTAAACACAAACAGGGTGACCATCTCAAAAGTGGCGGTTCTACCACACACCTGCCAAAAAATCTGTCAAAATCTACCAAGCTTGACGATAAAAATACCAAAAATATGACTTCATACCATCTCCTTCGTGGCTACGGAATAAATTAAATACCTACATTACATTTAGTTACTATCTTTTGATCGTTTGTAACGGTTTGCAGTTATCTAAAACGAGATAAAAGTTGTTTAGAAACCAAATCAATAAAGGTAAAAAAGAATAAGAAGTTTCCAGTTCGGTAAAAAATAAATAAATTATAAATATTATTTCATTAAAAATTCAAACTAATAAGATTTTTCTTGAAATATTTAAAATCTGCCAAATGGCAGAAATCTGCCACAAATGGTAACACTGATCGGCGGCCGTCGGCCGTCCTGATTGGATATGCGTTTTTAAATGCAACCAATGACAGACAGGTAAGTCAAAGATTAAATAGGACAGACTAGACACTTCCCAAAATTGCAGTTGAATAATTTTGTCGTGTCAATGAACCATGGTGGTAAAGTAACATGTTACAATTTAAAGAACTATGAATATCATAAACATTGCTTTACGACATCTAGTAATCAAACAAAAATAAGTATTCTATTAAATATTGAGTACGTAGCCACGTAGGTACCTAGTTACTGAATAGGTATTAGTACCAAAGATCTCAGAGAATGTTTACCGTGACTAGGGATTACAGTCGCGAAAATATTTCTTTTACATACCAAGATCTTTAAAAACAGCAACATCATTATTAGGTAGGCACATTACTAGGTAATTGGTGGCAGTTCTGTTACCTATTTTATCTAAGGTATTGTAACTAGAGGTCAAAGAACAGCTGTAAATAGGGCTGCCTCATGATGCGTTTAGATTCATTTTAGATAAAAGTTTAAGAGGCATTTGATGAATGAAAAACTTTGAAATTTTAAAAGTCGTAGAACAAAAGTTGTTCGTTATGACCGGTAGAATATCCTGCTTTCGGATCCCTACAAATCTTAATAAACACGTTGTATATAAAAAAAATAGTGAAAACTTAAAACAATCTATGTAAAACTTAGGAATAAACAGGCTTTTTTATTTTTATTTTTATTTATTTATAACGTGCGTGACCAGCGAGGCAATGCTGGTGGTGATGCAAAAAGATTATGGTTTCCACATTACATCGGGCCATCTGTTAGTTATTTTTTCTATACGACTTACTGATGGATTAAGCAGATATTCTGTTTTCTAAATCTGTTCTATCTGTACCCCAAGTGTGAGTTTTGTGTTTCGTTTTCCGTATCGTCGGGCCGTTTGCGTTTACATTTAGACAATACTCAGCTCATGTCCGTGGAAATGTGCAGAGACACAGAGACATGCACAGGGACTTGAGTAATGCGAGAATGGGACGGAAACATTTCCGTCCACGTTTAATAGCGCGTTTACATTTGGACATTTAGGCTCTAGGCTCTAGGCTCTAGGCTCTAGGCTCTAGGCTCTAGGCTCTAGGCTCTACGCTCTACGCTCTACGCTCTACGCTCTACGCTCTACGCTCTACGCTCTACGCTCTACGCTCTACGCTCTACGCTCTACGCTCTACGCTCTACGCTCTACGCTCTAACGCTCTACGCTCTACGCTCTACGCTCTACGCTCTACGCTCTACGCTCTACGCTCTACGCTCTACGCTCTACGCTCTACGCTCTACGCTCTACGCTCTACGCTCTACGCTCTACGCTCTACGCTCTACGCTCTACGCTCTACGCTCTACGCTCTACGCTCTACGCTATAGGCTCTAGGCTCTAGGCTCTAGGCTCTAGGCTCTATAGGCTCTAGACTTCTAGAGGAACAAACCTTGTGATCTGGCTTTGATTCGCTCTGGACGACTACTGGATAGGGACCGGCCACTCTCTCCCCGCTGGGCGATGGTCCGTTCCATAGCAAACTGTGTGAGTGACCTCCAACAATGATGTCCACATTTTCTCCTGCTGTTCTTGCTATCTGCCTGAAAATAGTATAGCCATATTTTAATAATAGCATGGGGATTGGGTGCATTTTACTCAGAACTTAGCGAAGCTTGTTTTATTAAGGTATAGAAAAGGTACCTTTATAGAAAACAGTGCCTAAGTATGTAATCTAGATTTTTGCTTTATACAACTAGCTGATGGAACAAGCGGATGGTCCAACTGATGATAAGTGGTAACCATCTCCTATAACAAAGCATTGCCTCGTAAGTCATGGACGATAGGAATGTGCCCTACGATACACTGCCCTGCGTCCATCAACTTGAGGCATACAGATGTTAAGCCTCATGTGCCTGCGTAATTACACCGGCAACCACACTCTTCAAACCGAAACACAGCAACGCTGCTTGGCGGCAGAAAAAGGCGTGGTGATGGTTCTTCCCCGGACGAGCCCTTCACAAAGAGCTCTACTACTAAACTACTACTACTGGACTAGAAAATTAGTAGATAGATTGCGCTTGATATCGCCTAGTTCCTGACAAGAACGGTATACAAGTCAGGCAGGATATACAAGGTGTTCCAATACTTGTGTTTAAAAACTTCAGGGGGCTAAAGTACCCATCAATATGAATAACATTTTCTAAGGAACCGACACTGTGAACGCGAAAACAAAAACAGCTGTTTCATACATTTTAGCCAGGTAGGTATTGAACTTTTGTATGAAACAGCTGTTTATTTATTCGCGTTTACAAGCGAACGAGGTAGATTATTGAAATATTTTATTTCAGTACTATACCTCTCTTCTTCTTACATAATCAACTGGACCTAGATCATCTAAATTTATTTCAAAGTGATTGATTGTGATTTGATGTATTGTGATTTTCGTTACTATTGCCACGTGTTTCCCAACGGAACTCATGCCCCAGTAACACAGGATTTTTTCCCGACAGATCTAGATAAATAATATCAAAAACCATGTAATTTGTTGGTGGGTTCTTCTGTAAAACTTCATAGCAAATTCTGTTATCATTCGCAAAATATCTAAGTTTTCCCTCTCGATATTTTATCAGTTTATCGAGACATCGCCGAAGCCCGTTCATGCACTCTACTTTATAGACAACTTTATTGGAAAATATAGAAGCTGGGTACTATCTTTGCATTTAAATAGTCCATAAGTCCGTCGATTTTAAATAATAGATGTGAGAAGATTATCTTGATCGATTGTTTCACTGGGATTTTTATATCTAAATTTATCGGAAAGTTAAAAGCTTTACTGAAACTTTAATCAAGTTTAAATAGCATGCAAATTTTAATGGCTTTATTTTATAGTTCTGTTGGTGCGTGGAGTGTCTGTGCGAGTAAGTTAAACGCTAGGAACCAAGCCGTAAGTTTCTTGCCTGTTCTTTTAGGCTTTGGTCGCGAGGAACTGAAGATAGATACACCTAGTATATAAGACGTTTCAAAGTGATCCTTGTGATTGTACTGAATAAAGACCGTTTTGATTTTGATTTTGGTTGTCAGCCCCTAAGTTTTAGAAGGATACTGATCACATAGTCATGAAGTTTTCCGAACCACCGTTAGGTAGTCAAGTAACTTCTTGCTTGCAAATTCCATTCCACATTCCTATTTTGGGGATATAAAGTCACTGATTTTAGTTATCAATAATAGCAACTTTAGCAAATAAATGTCTGTCTATGTCTATCTCAAACAAAATGATTATTTTGTGTATAGTTCAGTCATCCAATGCACATACTTTCAAGACATAATGCAAGACGTGAGCTATTCCTTCATAAACTTACTTACGAGTAGGGTACCTATAGAAAAAGAGGATACGTAAAGTCCAGAAGAATCTATTTTTAGGGTTCCGTACCCAAAGGGTAAAACGGGACCCTATTACTAAGACTCCGCTGTCCGTGCGTCTGCCTGTCTCTCTGTCTGTCCGTCTGTCACCAGGCTGTATCTCATGAAACATGCGTGATAGTTAGACAGTTGAAATTTTCACAGATGATATATTTTTGTTGCCGCTATAACAACAAATACTAAAAAAACAGAATAAAATAAATATTAACGGGGCTCCCATACAACAAATGTGTATTTTTTCGCCGTTTTTATAAATAACTAGCGGCCTGTCCCAGCTTCGCATGGGTGGTCATAAATTTTTTGAACATTTTAGGATAAACTTAGACCGTGGGTTCAAGCCTCGCGTCTACTTATTTCATACATTTGCACGCCAGAGAGTGAAATCGCACCCCGAGCGCGACCCGTGGACCCGTTAACGTTTTTAATTTCGTCATATCTTTTGAATGGAATGTCCGATTTGAAAAATTTAAGAAGTAATCTATAGGTATTGAAACCGTCTTAATTATGAAATGATTTATTTGGATAAGGGTTAATACCAAGGTACAAATAAAGACCCTTTTCTAGCGGCGGCATTTCAATTAATTTTTTATAATAAAAGAACACTTATTGTGACATAACTATAATAGTTAGACATATGCTGTCGCGACATTTCTTGTAGATGATGACGTGTTCTACAAAATCGTAGTACATTATTTTGTTCTATCATCAATAGTTTTCGCAGCGCACGCGATGTAAGGTTTTTGGTTTCCACCTTGGGTTACATTATTGGAGTTTTAGTAAGGATCCCTGATTTTTTTGAAAATATAATATAGCCTATGTTACTCAGGGATAATGTAGCATTCTAATGGTGAAAAAATTTTTGAAATCGGACCAGTAGTTTTTGAGCCTATTCGTTACATACAAAAATACAAAGCTTTCCTCTTTATAATATTAGTGTAGATGTCACGGAACCCTTCGTGCGCGAGTCCTACTCGCACTTGGCCAGTTTTTTATAACTTCAGTGAACTTTATTATCAACAATTTTTTTAAGAGAGCGTGTTGGTTGACGGTTGTATGCGTCCACACTTTTGATAAAAGAAGATTTATAAATATGTATGGATGAATGAATACTTACTTATCGACTTCCAGGCCACAATGAGACAAAACTAAAATAATATCAACCCCTTGCCCGGTCAGTAATTTAGCTTCTTCAAGTACCACTTTTACAGGGTCCAAAAATATCAGGTTTCCGTGCCTTCTTTCTGATGCCTTCGATGGTATCTATAACAGAAAAAAATAAACGCCTATTTTTGACAGCCTTCACTGCTCAGTTGGTAGTAGCTCTGCTTAGGCCGTGGCGTGGGTTCGATCCCCACCGAGAAACAAGCATTTGTGTGATGAACATAGATGTTTGTTCTCTGTCTGGGTGTTATTTAAATATTTAACATATGATTATATTGTGGTGTTATTTAAATATCAACAATATATTATCAAACATTTAAAGCTAGTGGTGTATAGACAGATACGTATCCATGTGTACCTCCATTTATAATTCACGTCTGTTAAATATACAAGAAGAGATTTAAAAAATTGTGTCTAACGTTTTAGACCTAACGGAAGCCTTTGATAAAGTGGTACCCATTCATCCGTACCGTAGTCACTCCAATGATTCCAATCTTCCTTCCATTCCTTTCCACGACAACATGAGGGATGAACGAGCCGTTGAGCAAGGGCTCCTTGCTGTTGTCTAAGTTGGCAACCACGACTGGTGCACGGAGTGACGCAAGGAACGGTACTAGGCCCTGTATTCCATCATCGAACTCGTGGTTGCCCACTGTCTATAAAAAATACAATAAGTGATAGAACAAATTATCTTTTATATACCTGCTGATGGAACAAGCTGATGGCCCACCTGATGTACCTACACATAATAATACCACCGATATGGGTTACTGACGCAGGCTAAGTTCAACACTAGTGTATATCTAGGGTAGTAGAGCTCTTTGTGAAGGGCTCGTCCAGGGAAGTACTACTACCATGCCTATTTCTGCCGCCAAGCAGCGTTGCTGAGTTTCGGTTTGAAAGGGGTGTTTGCTGGTGAAATTACACACATGAGGCTTAGCATCTGTATGCCTCAAGTTGATGGACGCAGGGCAGTGCATCGTAGGGCACGTTCATAACTTGCGTGACAATGCTTTGTGATGGTTACCACTTAACATCCGACAGGCCAAATACTTTTTCCATCAGTGTAGGCATAACAATTTTAAATTAACATAAAAAAGACTTTGACTTTGACTTACTATGTCAAGGTAAAAGATAATTTTGCCTTGACATAGTAAGTCAAGAAACAAGACAGATTAAATTACCTACTTACTTTATTGCAAACATTAAGATTTACACGTTTCGTAACTATATTATTGATCGAGTGAGCGAAACGAACGAAGATCTTAAGAAAACGAAGATCTTAATTTCAACTTGGGCGATTTGGCATTTTATGTATGTACTAGCGGCCTGTCCCAGCTTCGCATGGGTGGTCATAAATTTTTTGAACATTTAAGACAAACTTAGACCGTGGGTTCGAGCCTCGCGTCTACTAATTTCATACATTTGCACGTCCTTCTCCTTGAGTGACTGAGATCGCACCCCGAGCGTGAACCGTGGACCCGTTAACATTTTTAATTTCATCATATCTTTTGAATGGAATGTCCGATTTGAAAAATTTAAAAAGTAATCTATAGGTATTGAAACCGTCTTAATTATGAAATGATTTATTTGGATAAGGATTAATACCAAGGTACAAATAAACACCCTTTTCTAGCGGCATCATTTCAATTAAATTTTTATAATAAAAGAACACTTATTGTGACATAACTATAATAGTTAGACATATGCTGTCGCGACATTTTTTGTAGATAATGATGTCTTCTGCAAAGTCGTAGTACATTATTTTGTTCTATCATCAATAGTTTTCGCAGCGCACGCGATGTAAGGTTTTCTTTTTCCACCTTGGGTTACATTATTGGAGTTTTAGTAAGGATCCCTGATTTTTTTGAAAATATAATATAGCCTATGTTACTCAGGGATAATGTAGCATTCTAATGGTGAAAGAATTTTTGAAATCGGACCATTAGTTTTTGAGCCTATTCGTTACATACAAAACAACAAAACAACAAAACAACAAAACAACAAAAATACAAATCTTTTCTCTTTATAATATTAGTGTAGATGTATGTATGTTTGTCTGGCCATAACTTTCGAACCGTTGATCCGATCTGCTTGAAATTTGAGTAAAATCGGATGAAGGGTTATTAAGATATGGGGTTTTTTAAAGGGGCAAAAATAAAAAAAGTTACATAAAAAAATCAAATTACATGTCATATGAAAGGGGTTTGTTTGGACATTCCAAAACAATTTTTGCTTTTTTATCTGGGAGGCTTGGTTTTTGAGATACAACAAAAAAGTTAAATTAAGGTAACCAACGATCCAAGAGCTCCCATCTATAGAAATTTCGTTTCCTTCGCTTAAAATAAAACTTGATAAAAGTAGGTGTCTGAGTCTGACAAGTCTACTTACATGGGCATCATGAGGCAGCAAATTCAAGAAGTGCTGAGTGACATTCCACTTCAGCAACGAATACCAGTAGGTCCCCTGGAACGCGTCTCCAGCATTCAGGAGTAGTGCATTTGGCTTTTCCCGCAGCAAAGCCTTGATTTCGTATGCAAGACGGGCGAATCCGCCGATGCAACTTGTATCATTGCTCGGGCACACTGTGTACTGTAATGACGTTTCTTCGAATCTGTTAAAAATACTATAAATAAGTAATTAAATATTGGTGGACTTATCGTACAGCACTATAGATAGTGATAGTATTTTTTACTAATACTATTTGAATTTACAAGTTTTGAAATTATTGTGGCTTTTCAGTTTTGAAATTATTCAAGTATTCACGTCTTAATAACGTACGTGTATTCACGAATAACGTTTGGTAGATAGTATACAAAATACAGAGTGGATTTTAGGGACGGGACAGTAAGGGCAGGTACTTTAACCGTTACAGGAAAACATTCCTAGTAGACCATCCATAACTCGTTGTTTATACAACTTACTGGTGGAACAAGCAGATGGCCCACCTGATGTTAAGTGGTAACCATCACCTATAACAAAGCATTGGCGTCACTCTCGATAGTGACGTGCCCTACAATGCTCCCTACCTGTCTTTACTGTCCCGTCACAAAAATCCACCCTGTATTTTGTATACCAAACGTTAAACGTGAATAAGACGTGAATACTTGAATAATTTCAAAACAGAATACAATCAGACGTCAATAATTTCAAAACTTGCAATAAGCCGTTGGTTGCTCAAAAATATTATGATTTATCGAACAGAAAAAGAAAACATTAAACATTACGTCGCTAGTTGCGTTAAAGTTAGCACTAATAGTTAGTTACTTACGATAAAGTTCTTGACACGAGATGACATGTGTGTGTGACTTTTTAACTATATGTATGATATGTATACTTATATACCTACTGTGGAACTGGAACAACGGATTATGTTTAGGTACCTAGGTATAATATAAAAAAACAACTGAATAGAATTATTCAATCGTGCCATACAAGATTAATAATTAACATACCTATCAGTTACCTTCAGCAATATTGTGGCTTAACCCGTACATCGTAATTGTTTTATTTGCCTCAGCTACCTACTACATTTTTTATGCAGCATGCTGATGGAACAAACATATAACCTACCTGCACGATGCATTGCCCTGCGTTCATCAACTTGAGACATAATTATATGCCTGTAATTTCACCGGCAACCACACTCTTCAAGCCGAAATACAGCAACGCTGCTTGGAGGCAGAAAAAGGCATGGACACGTAGGTAAGGAGCGAAGGAATGGCATGAACGGCTGGCATTTTGTATTGGAAGGTTGATACTGAACTTACCAGTCGCTTGGTTTTTGGAAATTAGCTATTTCTTAAAATGCTTTGTAACTTACCTTGCATGAAAGTCATTGTAGTGAATTAAATCCAAAGTAAACAGCCCATCACGTATAACTGTTGAATTCACTACACTTAAACAAACCACACCACTCAAAATCGACACAAATGTAGAACTTTTCATTTCAAATTAAGAACAAGAAAGAAATTAAGAACTATTTCGAATTTGGAACACAAACTATGTCGAACTTGGAACACAACACTTCCACCTGAGAATTTAATTATTTTTAATTTTATTATTTTTTAATGTCGTGTCTAGTTTCCGTGCAACTATGCACACACCTATCATGGCCAAACTATTTAGGTAATTTGATTGTGTCAACACAGATGCGGCGACAGTTACTATTGGACTTCGGTAGGTCATTTGCGACGAGAATTTTAAATACCCAGTTCAGCAACTAAATGGAGGTATAACAGCTCTATAGCTCCAGCTCTACTTGTAAGATATTTAACAAAAACCGGCCAAGAGCGACTCGGACTCGCGCCAGGGTTCCGTACCATTATTTATAAAAACGCCAAAAAAAATCACGTTTGTTGTATGGGAGCCCCCTTAAATATTTATTTTATTTCGTTTATTAGAATTTGTTGTTAAAGCGGCAACAGAAATAGTTACTCACCTACATCATCTGTGAAAATTTCAACTGTGTAGGTAACTATCACGCACGGTCCATGAGATACAGCCTGACGACAGACAGACAGACGGATGGACAGCGGAATCTTAGTAATAGGGTCCCGTTTTACCCTTTGGATACGGAACCCTAAAAACTTATACCTTTGAGAATAGGTAGGTACCTTACCTACCGGTGGCCCAGTGGAAGCTTTCTCGCCTTCTAATCGTCGTGGTCGTGGGTTTTAAGACGTTTGTACACCATTTAAGTTGCTGTTGTTATTTCGTTCGTCCTATTAAGGCGCAGACAAGAGTTAATGTACCTCTCACTCGCACGTTTCAACGAAGAAATAAAATCACTCAACTCAACTCATTTTCAAAAAAGTCGCAATTCACCACATTGCACAAAGCTTAGTAAAAATTTCATTTTGATCGATACATGTTTTCCTACTTAAAAGTTTGCTTATGTACAAAAACTAGTACCTAACCTACTTAAAGTAAACTTTTAAGTAGGAAAACTAGAAATAAAAAATAGAAATTTTTGGTTTTTGGCACACAAAATGGTTGATTGCGATATTTCGAAAATGAGTTTAGTAATTTTTTATCTTTCAACATGGCGAAACGTGCGAGCGAGAATAACATTAGCTCTTGTATGCCCCTTTAGAACCGTCAAGTTTGCAGCATGATGGAAAAATATAATAATTCCTCACTATATCTAAAACATGGTTGTTTTCAAAACAAGATTTATATTTTATTCTGGTTAAATAAATATATCTGGTAGGTACAGTATAGTCTTAATGCTCATCTTAGGACCAAAAACATCCCTAACTTTATTTTAGCTTCAATCTACATCTACATCTACACTAATCTACACTAATAATATTATAAAGAGGAAAGCTTTGTATTTTTGTATTTTTGTATGTAACGAATAGGCTCAAAAACTACTGGTCCGATTACAAAAATTCTTTCACCATTAGAATGCTACATTATCCCTGAGTAACATAGGCTATTTTATATGAGTATACAGCGAGTCTCGCCACCAGCGCGCGAGTGCACGTTCCACGGCTCACGCTGCCAGAAGTGCGTGCGGCACTTGCTCGTCTCAAGCCGAAGCGTTCCGCAGGCCCGGACGGGATTCCTGCGTACATAGTGAGAGACTGCCGCATCGTGATGGCTGAGCCACTCGCACACATTTACAATCTTTGTTTGCAGGCATGCTATTTTCCAAAACGCTGGAAAGTCACAAGAGTTATTCCGATACCTAAAGGAGGGGCGGGATCGGAGGTAAGCGAATTCAGACCTGTGGCAATTCTTTCGACTCCAGCGAAAGTGTTGGAATCAGCCGTGCAACGCAGCATGCAAGAGCAGGTGTCGGCTCGTCTCTCCGACGCCCAGCATGGCTTCCGACCAGCCCGCAGCACAACCAGCAACCTCCTGAACTCCATGACGTACGTTCTCCCTTATGTCGACGCGGGGGTGCAAGTTGACGCCGCCTACTTCGATTTCAAAAAAGCTTTTGATCTAGTCGATAACGACATACTGCTCACAAAGTTGGCGACGATCGGCTGCACCACTAAGCTGCTTCAGTTCTTCGCGAGCTATATGAAGGACAGGCAGCAGTACGTAGAGTACGCGGGGTTCAAGTCGGAGCCATATATTACAAAAACTGGGGTAAGCCAAGGAAGCAACTTGGGACCGCTAGAGTTCATCATCATGATCAACGACTTGCCCGAGGTGGTTTCGGAGGCCAGATGTTTGCTATTCGCGGATGACCTCAAATTGCTCTTACCGATTAACAACGAAGGAGACTGTGAACGTCTTCAACAAGATGTGGATAGGGTAGTGGAGTGGAGTCAAAAAAACGAACTGCAGTTCAATGTCGGTAAATGCTCAGTCATCACTTTTAGCAGAGCAAGGGCACAGCTCCACTACAACTACCAAGTGAGGGTTCACAGTTGAAAAGAGTAAAATCGGTGAGGGATCTTGGGGTTCATCTGGACACCGAGCTACATTTTCGAGATCATGTGATGAACATCTGTAAAAAAGCCTATAGAACTCTGGGGTTCGTACTTCGTCGAGCCAACGGCTTCACCAATTTTAAAGCCGTGAGAGCACTGTATGACGCCTTGGTCAGAAGCCAATTAGAGTGCAATGCTGCGATATGGGCTCCGCATGAGGCGAAGTACAGCCTTATGATAGAACGCATACAGAACAAGTTTGCTAGGTACTTGTACTGGAAAATATATAAAGTCTATCCTTTCTATCCGCTAATGTATCCGACCTTGTTCGTCCTGGGCATGGTCGGATACAATAAGCTGGAAGTTAGGAGGGACTTGGCACTTGCTCTGTATGTGTTCAAGGTGTTCCGAGGAAAGATTGCCAATGCGGACTTTCTGGAGGCGGTGCGATTGCGGGTTCCCAACGAGTTCGTGCACAGGCGGAGGCGGCCGCCTCTACTGGATGTGCCGCGGGGGAGAACTAACTTACTGGGCAAGGCACCCCTGACACGGACCATTCGGACACTAAATCTAGTAGCGGAGAGTATTGATGTTTTTCAGTGTTCTTTGAGCGAATTCGCAAAGACTTCTTTGCATATTTTAGAATATACCTAATTGATAATTTTTTATTTTATGTTATTTTCTATTTAATTTTTGTTTTTTATGTATGATTTAATATGTTATTATTTGGATTGTTTAGTTAAATTTATAAAAAAATCTAAATGAAATTACACTATCGTATTAGGTAAGCCTGTAAAGATAGAGTGATGTTGTTGATAAATAAATAAATAAATAAATAAATAAATAAATATTTTCAAAAAAATCAGGGATCCTTACTAAAACTTCAATAATGTAACCCAAGGTGGAAAACAAAAACCTTACATCGCGTGCGCTGCGAAAACTATTGAAGATAGAACAAACTAATGTACTACGATTTTGTAGAACACGTCATCATCTACAAAAAATGTCGCGACAGCATATGTCTAACTATTATAGTTATGTCACAATAGGTGTTCTTTTATTATAAAAAATTAATTGAAATGCCTCCGCTAGAAAAGGGTCTTTATTTGTACCTTGGTATTAATCCTTATCCAAATAAATTTTATAATTAAGAGGGTTTCAATACCTATAGATTACTTCTTAAATTTTTCAAATCGGACATTCCATTCAAAAGATATGACGAAATTAAAAATGTTAACGGGTCCACGGGTCACGCGCGGGGTGCGATTTCACTCACTCAAGGAGAAGCGCGTGCAAATGTATGAAATAAGTAGACGCGAGGCTCGAACCCACGGTCTTAGTTTATCCTAAAATGTTCAAAAAAATTATGACCACCCATGCGAAGCTGGGACAGGCCGCTAGTCGTATATACAACGTGTAAACGACTGTACGACATTAAATTAATACACGTGTAGTACTACTATCTAGTATTGATTTAAAAAAGGTTGTATTAACATTCATTCATAATTGAGATTTTTTTATTTTCAAACAAACTAAATATCAGAATAAGCATAAAATTATTGAACATTCTGTATAAACACACAAACAAAGCAACGTACGTTCATTCAATGCCGCGCCCCGCGCGCAGAAACCGCACATACATACCTACTACGACTAAACCTAAACTGTGCCGCGCGCCCGTGCCTAAAGGTGAACGCCCTTTCAGCGCGGGCGCGCAGCCGGCGGCGGCGTCTTTGATTCGCCGATATAGTAGAGCAACGTTAGCATGTAGGAAAAATAAAACTATGTAGTTAGGTACCTCAAATCCGTACGTTTCCAATATGCTCACGTTGTTGCATGTTGCACATACAAATGAATGCACTGAAGAGCTCCTTCAACTGTTCTAGAGTTTGTTTTGTATGCCTAGTTTCACAATTATCTTTCCCTTCATAATACAAGTTCTGCATTTTGATGACATTAACAAGACACACACACTCACACAAAAAGTCTATTTCGCGGTACCAAATCTAGACACTAGTCACGAGTAATAACACGAATTTACAATTTTCAAAATTAGATATGTCAAGGTCGCTACCAAGGCGATTGTTTACTAAATAATAATGTCTTTCACTAGCCACCGGGCGGCAGCGTGGCACATAGTGGGGCGCGCTACGTACCTATCTGTCTCTATCACACACGTAAGCGGAATGATATCTGTCCTTGTCGCACAGCGAAATTTTACAATGTGAGCGCACAAATATGTTTTTTATGCGGTCTAACGCGTATAAATATGATATCTCTGTCCTTTTTTTCGTTTGATTGATGAGTCACATGGCTTCATGACCCCGGAAATTTGACCTCATCACCGGCGATTAGAGATACAGGTTGCATAGAAATTATTTATTGGAAAAGTATCGATATCTCGATAAATATTCAGGCTTTTTTGATAAAACCAACTCCTAAAATCTAAAAATGCAATTAGGAGTACGTGTTTCAATTTAATGTCGTACATGACTTTACACCTTGTATAATTCACGTGATGTAGGATCCCTACATAGTTCTACGAACACATTTTATAAGTATCAGGAACGAAGAGTCAGTAGGTTTCGTATAGGTAGGTCAGCTTTCTTTTAGTACGAAAAGAAAAGTGTGAAATATGAATGAGCACCGGTAGGAATTTTGACGCAGCTCAAAAAAACGACAGCTCGATAACTCCGTTCAAACGGTAGTAAGTAGGTACTTGTTACAGTAAAGCTGTGATTCAGTTCAGTACCTACCCGAAGTCTTGTACCGTTTTTGTATCGAGACTCGTGTGACTCTTTCGGGCGTGCTGAGAACTGACGAGTCTCCATACAACGGCCTGACGATACAGAAAAAAAAACAGGCTTCGGGTAAAGTTAATATGTTTCTATGTATGTACTTAGGTAGGTAGCTATTACTTACAACCCCTTTTTTTTTTTTTTTTTTTTACGCTGGGAAAAATGCATTACGCATTCCCCCCCATTGGAGGATGGAGGGGATATGTGGGACTCCCCGGTTTTCCGCTCCCGGTATACCCACTAAACAACCCAGCGACACTCCCGCGTCGCCTATATGGAGGGGAACTGGGAAACCGGCAGAGCCTTTTCATCCAGTCCCCCGCCGGCGATTGGACCGCCATGACGCCCCCGCAACGCCCCCGCCTTTGCGGTGGGGCCCGCACGCCCCCCCCTTTGCAGAGAGGGACCCGGGAACGACCGTGAGTGTCCGGCCGTTCCCGCCCGACGGGGTGGTGAATAAGTGCAATGCGGGAGAAGGCCCCTCCTGGTCTTCTCCCGCTATTCACCACCATGAGCGGCGCGAGAAGTTCCGCGTCTCTCGCGCGCGCTCTACCGCCTGGGTAGACCCGTAGGTCTACCCTGCCTCATCACACTGTGCCCTCTGCTAGACAGAGGGACACGCGGAGAGGCCCACCGTGTCGGGTTATTAGCCACCATGAAACACGTCCGCAGTACTCTGCAGGCGTGTTTCATGGTGTTACCAGGGTGCACCACGAGGAGGTTACCCGACCTAGCACCCCATTACTTAAAACCCTGGCAGCAAGAAAAAGCATTTTAGTTACAATATAAATAATTAGGTAAGGTGTTTGCGCAGATATAGTGGGGTTCCTCTCCTGGCGTGGATAAATCAGAAGACTTGGATTTCTTGATAGGTTACAGATTTTTATGGCGGTTAGCGTAGCGGCAAGAGTAGTAGTATTATGAAGTGACAGCATAGATAGCTGACAAAAGATTTGAATTTGGGCTTACGTTTTGCAGCTGTTCGGATAAGGGCCTTGGGGCCGTAACATAAGGTTTTTTAGAGTGACCCAAGACAAAACCGATAGACAGGAGTTTTGGTAATATAAAAATAAGAGAAATAGCATTGAATTTTAGGTACGGTAGATCATCATCATGATCATCAGCCTAAAGAAGTCCATAGGCCTCCTGCACGGTATAGATATCCCCCAAATATCTACTTTTTAGGGAGACTGGAGTAAGACAGTGGCAGAGGTCAGAGGCACAAACATCAGTTGTGACAACCGTAGGTGTTGCGTACCAGCTTTCTTTCTATGAGCTGCGTCTCCACATTCATTAGAAACATGGTTCCTTGCCCCATTTACCTGATGGCACTTTTTGTTTTTTCCCGCGAAAAATACCGAAACACGGCTGTATTTAGCCGTTGAAATAGACAGGGGTTCTCAGGTTTTGGAAGAGCTTTTTTGTTATTTCTTCGGACGGATTTGGAGGTATTTTTCGGTGGAACAAAAACGTGTGACTTGTTTTGTTTGCTAAAAGAATTGAAATAGAAATAGAAATACTTATCCTTACTAAGCTAGGGCCCCGGTGCACAGAGAAAGAATCGGACATAGAGAAATAATTTTGTGAGCAGGCTCAAGGTTTTCTAGCTTCGGGAGCTGGCTGACCCTCTCTTTTCAAAGCTTAGCTTAGTTAGAGGGTCACCTGAGCTCCGGGGCCCTGGTGCACCGCACCACCTGGCCCTACGATAGCTACGCCACTGTACCTACTTAACTGTTACTGTTACCTGTAAGCCGGATGGCTTGGTGCTCATCGCGTAGATTTTTATTTGTGTCAAACCTCCTATCTAGAGTCAAAATCAAAAGGTTTAGCCAGTTGAATCACAAGGATCACTTTGAAACGTCTTAAAGCTTTGAATCTAGGTGCCAGTTCCACGCGACCAAGCCTAGAAGTAGAAGAACAAGCAACAAAACTCTGGTTCGCCCCGAACTTAGATCTCGTCGTTTAATAAAAAAAAGATTGTTTTGGAATGTACAAAAAAAGGCATTTCATTAATACTCTTCACTCAATATAATTTTTGTAACATTTTTTTCATCTCCATCCAAAATATATTTCAATCCAAAATCGGTTAACTTCCGTATCAGTTGAAAACAAGAAGAAAAAACACAGAAGTGGTCTAAAAGTTTTTAATAAAAACACAGTTGATTTATGTATAATTATGAAATTGTCTTAGAAATTAGATTGATCTAAGCCAACACGACTAGTCTAGAACTGACAAACAAGTTACGTCTTAGTTTAGAATATAATTCTAGTAGTTTAGAATAGAATAGAGAATATTTATTTACGACACAAATAAATAACATAAATAAAAAAATTGGTACTTAATAAAAAAAGGCTTCCACTCAGCATTTTGTCAATTCAAAAAATAAATAAAAAAGATATCTTAGTGTATATGGCGCTGGTTTTCAGTGGCGCGAAAGTACGGCGTATATATTAGGTGTAATACATATTCATGATTAGTAACTATAAGTTATGTATGTAGGACGTAGCTACCTAGGTATCTTCAAGTGAATTTTTTTAATGAAACCACAGAGAACGCTTTCAAAAATTGATATTTTTTGAATACATAATTATACATTTAAGATAAGTGAACCTAAGGCCTAATTTCACCATGCTCTGTTAGTTACTAATCAAGGATTAACAGGCCGTTAAATCTAACCTTAGATGTCAAACGCGTACATTTTTTCATTTTTAACGGCCGTTTAATCCTTTGTTAATCTAACAGACCATGGTGAAACCGGCCCTAAGAGCTGGTTTTACCAGTAACTCCCATTTGTTCTATCGGACTGCTACGTCATGGCGTCAACTGCGTCAACTACGTCAACTGGCCTTAAGCTCTGATTTGACCATGCTCTGTTAGATTAACAAGTCTAAGGGCCGGTTTCACTTTGCTCTGTTAGATTAACAAAGGATTAAAGGGCCGTTAATTATGTCAAAATGTACGCGTTTGACAGCTAAGGTTAGATTTAACGGCCTGTTAATCCTTGATTAGTAACTAACAGAGCATGGTGAAATCGAAAGGATGAAAGGATGACGTTAAACTATCCGGAAATCCGGAATCGGAATCCGGAATTATAACGGAAGGGTTTTATCTGTTTATTATGTAATCTAACAGAACATGGTGAAATCACCTCTTAAGCTGGCAACTTAAGACGTAGTGGTATCCAAGCCGATCGAGGGGCATCATGTATTGTAAAATTGCTATAATATTGCACTTTTAGAAAAATGAATTATTGAACATTTAAATTTCCCGATCAACAAAAATATTAGTTTATGTTGTAGTTTTTGCGTGATGAAAAATTATATTCTGTTAGGAACTTTAGACCTCATTTCACCTCAAGGCGAAGACAAGAGACACCTCTCACCCGCACATTTTGAAAGATATAAAATCAATGAAATCATTTCTGATAAATCGCAATCAACCAAGTTGTGTGCAATCACTTTGCATACAGTTTTGTAAAAGCGAGTTTTCAAAAATGAGTTTCGTGATTTTATATCCTTCAACATGTCGAAACGTGCGAGCGAGAGGCATATTAGCTCTTGACATCATCTTAGGGATTAATTTCCTAGCATTGTTCTGTAATAACTACATAAGGGTAGATTGTTCTCGTCAACTATTTATAATGATTCTCCCTTCTGTTTTGATGTCAAGAGGCGAATTTTTCTCGATGTAGTCCGTCAATATGTCCGAGTCGCGTCCAATTACCGTCAGGTTTTGTCTGTTCTCCTTGAACATCTGAAATAAATAATACATCAGAAGCCAGCACCATCTATTGGCAACTTTGAAAACTATACATCAGCAACTAGACGGAAGGTTTAGTGAATTTCAGACCAACTCACTCCCTCTTGTCGTGTCACTAGTTACTTTTGAAACAGTGTGGTGAAATGATTTTAAATGTGCCTCAAGAGGCTCCTTTTGAGCACTTGACACATGTTATAGAACTTTTTAGGTTCCACGATATGCCGGTTTCTTCACCAACTCACTTAGACCTTCAAAGAACTTCCTACTAAAAAGTTTGCTTTACTAGTTTTCGTACTCAACTTTTTTTATTTATTTTCATACGACTTGGTGATGGAACAAGCAGATGGGCCATCTGATGATAAAGTGGTAACCATCACCTATAGCACAGATAAGAGAATACTAGTACCTATAGCAAAGTTTTACTCCAAAATGTTAAAACGTGCGAGCGAGAGGTACATTAGCTGTTGCCATTGCCTTAAGGCGAATACAAGAGCTAATGTGATTCTCGCTCGCACGTTTCGACATGTTGAAAGATATAAAGTCACTAAACTTATTCTCGAAAAATCGCAATCATCCATTTTGTGTGCAATCACATTGCACATAGTTTAGTAAAAAAAATCATTTTGATCGATAAGTACAAGTTTTCCTACTCAAAAGTTTTCTTTACTAGTTTTCGTACATAAGCAAACTTTTAAATAGGAAAACTTGTATCCATCAAAATGAAATTTTTACTAATGAATATGAATGCGTTTAGTGATTTTATATCTTTCAACATGTCGAAACGTGCGAGCGAGAGTCACATTAGCTCTTGTATTCGCCTTATCAATAAAATTACCGTGAATCCGTCACCACCATCAGCCAAGAAGGAAGGAGCGACCACTTGGTAGTAAGTCGTGTTCTCCACCGGCGACCCGTCTTCTAGTTGCAAGGAGCTGATGCGACTGCCTTCAGGCTGGGAGATATTGTACGTTACTTGTAGACCTGTAAAAAAATAAAATAAAATAAGAATTTTATTTAGGGCGGAATAGTATGGATTAGTAGTTTATTGCATCAGAAAAAAATACATATTGTTTGTCGAATAATTGGCGGTCTAATCGCGGGTAGCGATTAAATTTAAAAAGGAGGAGCCCAATAAAAAAATAAAAAAAACAGTGCTCACTTAGCTACACCGATTTTTTTATTCTTAAGTTTATTTATCTGAGGAAATATTACCTGCAACTTGCAACACCCAAGGTCCTTTGAAAGGGTCATAGGCCCAGGCGTCACTGACACTCCTCTCTAGTGCATCGATTATGTATCTTCCTTGTAGCTCAAAAACGTCTACTCGATCTTTGTATGGTAGTAACTCGAATACCGCTCCTAAGGTTATATCTAAAAAAAAAACAAGTCAATATCTGTCATCTGTCATCAATAAAGGCGGGAATACACATGACTGCAGCTGGCACACTTGCATAAAAGCTACTTGAACATACCACCTACTTCCATGTGTATACGCTAACTGGCATGCCTGTACCTGCCACGCAAGTAGTAAGCCCAGCATTCAATTTTTTGTCAGCTACTGGCATGCAACGTGAGGGAGGGGTCGCAGGGAGCTACGAAACCGGCAAATAAGGGCATGCAAGGACGCAAACTACACTCTTGCAAATCTATCCACATTGCGCCAATAATTTCTACATGCCGTTAATAAGCATGCCCGGTACTGTTCCATTTTACAGACATGAGTACAGCCGCCTTTACGAAAAACAATTATGTCTTGGGGTACTCTATGTTCCACTACTAATTTTCATCATACAGGCAATGCGCTAGTGATTCCTCTGGTATTGCAGGCGTTCATAGGCTACGGTAACCGCTTCCCATTAGGCGGGCCGTAAGCTTGTTTGTCTACTTTGTAGTATTAAAAACAAAACTCTTTTCTTGAAAATATTCAAATTGTAGTGGTCAAGAAAATGTTTTATCTGGTTCCCTTATTAAAAGCAATCAATGACTAACAAAATTATTGTTAAAGTCTACTTACTTCCACTCATAATCGAAGCTTTGATGTTGCCTCGTTGTATAAATGAGATGTATTTATAATCTGGATTTACACTTTCCTTGGCCTGAAAGCATAGTACAACATGATAAACCCGCAGAGTACTTGGGAGTATAGAGCTCTTTGTGAATAGCTCGTCCGGGAAAGCAGCGTTGCTGTGTTTCGGTTCGAAGGGTGTGGTTGCCGGTGAAATTACAGGTACATGAGGCATTTTTTTTTATACAATAGTCACGTGCGTGACTTACGATGCAATGCTTTGTTATAGGTGATGGTTACCACTTAACATCAGGTGGGCCATCTACTTGTTGCATCAGAAAGGAATATAAAAAAACCGGCCAAGTGCGAGTCGGACTAGCTCACGAAGGGTTCCGTACCATCTCTAATACTATAAGAATCAAAGTCCTGACTGACTGACTGACTGACTGACTGACTGACTGACATATAGACAACGCACAGCCTAAACCGCTGGTCCTAGAGACTTGAAATTTGAGGAGTACATAGGTCTTATGGCGTAGAGGTGTACTAAGAAGGGATTTTTGGAAATTCAACCCCTGAGGGTGTAAAAAGGGATGAAAACGTTTGTATGAAAAATTTTATTCCTTGAACCTACAAACTTGAAACTTGGAATACATATACTTCAAGACAAAAAAATAGGAAGTACATTTTTAGTTTTTTAAAACTACCCTTAATAAGTGTGCTAAGGGATGTAAAAGTATGTATGGGAGTTTTTTGACCGCTGGTCCTAGAGACTTGAAATTTGAAGAGTACAAAGGTCTTATGGCGTAGAGGTGTCCTAAGAAGGGATTTTTGGAAATTCAACCCCTAAGGGTGTAAAAAGGGATGAAAACGTTTGTATGAAAAATTGTATTCCTTGAACCTACAAACTTGAAACTTGGAGTACATAATATACTTCAAGACAAAAAAGTAGGAAATACATTTTTAGTTATTTTAAACTACCCTTAATAAGTGTGCTAAGGGATGTAAAAGTATGTATGGGAGTTTTTTGACCGCTGGTCCTAGAGACTTGAAATTTGAAGAGTACATAGGTCTTATGGCGTAGAGGTGTACTAAGAAGGGATTTTTGGAAATTCAACCTCTAAGGGTGAAAAAAGGGATGAAAACGTTTGTATGAAAAATTGTATTCCTTGAACCTACAAACTTGAAACTTGGAGTACATATACTTCAAGACAAAAAAGTAGGAAATACATTTTTAGTTTTTTAAAACTACCCTTAATAAGTATGCTAAGGGATGTAAAAGTATGTATGGGAGTTTTTTGACCGCTGGACCTAGAGACTTAAAACTTGCAAAGTACATAGGTCTTATGGCGTAGAGGTGTACTATGAAGGTATTTTTGGAAATTCAACCCCTAAGGGTGTAAAAAGGGATGAAAACGTTTGTATGAGAAATAGTATTCCTTGAACCTACAAACTTGAAACTTGGAGTATTTATATTTCAAGGCAAAAAAATAGGAAAGGCATTTGAAGTTTTTTAAAACTACCCTTGATAAGTGTGCAAAGGAATGTAAAAGTTTGTATGGGAGTTTTTTGACCGCTGGTCCTAGAGACTTGAAATTTGAAGAGTACATAGGTCTTATGGCGTAGAGATGTACTAAGAAGAAGTTTTTGGAAATTCAACCCCTAAGGGTGTAAAAGAGTTGAAACCGTTTGCATGAAAAATAGTATTCCTTGAACCTACAAACTTGAAACTTAGAGTACATGTACTCTGAGGCTCAAAAACAGGAAAGGCATTTTTAGTTTTTTAAAACTACCCTTAATAAGTGTGCAAGGGGATGTCAATGTTTGTATGTGAGTTTTTTAACGCGTGGTGCGATTGATTTAAAAATTGAAGTAAAATAATTTAAAATCACGTTTTCAATATTTTTAAACCACCCCTGCAAAGGGTGCGAAAGACTGAGAAAGTTTCAAGGTTTGTATGGGAGATTTTTAAAGCGTAGTGTAATTAACTTAAAACTTGTGAAGAAAATGTGTTCTGTGGATAAATAACAAAAAGACAGTTTGATTTTCGAAAACAACCCCTAAAACGTTACCCTCCTTCGTTGCGCTCAAGTAAAAAGGATACAACAAGGCGTCAATGTTTGTAAGGAACATTCTAAAACGGGAATCTTGAGTTGGTACGATGAAGAGATCTTAGGGTATCTACCGTGCCTGGGGATCAAAGTCGTGAAGCTGTTTCGTTTCGTTTGTTTTTGGGGTAGAAACTAGGAACAAATAAGTACATATTTTCCGTATAAGAATGTCTGTGTTGTATTTGTCATGTTTGTGCTAAACTCAGTACCTATACCTACCTACCTACCTAATATAGGTAATGTACACCTATAGGTATCTATAGGTATATACCTGCGTAGGTATCCTACCCTAATAATATACAAATCAATGCGAAAGTTACGATGTTTGGATGTTTGTGGCTCAATTACGGCTCACCACTTCAACGCGTGCGAAGCCGCGGGAAACCACTAGTCTCTAATACTATAAGACTCAAAGTCCTGACTGACTGACTGACTGACTGACTGACATATAGACAACGCACAGCCTAAACCGCTGGTCCTAGAGACTTGAAATTTGAGAAGTACATAGGTCTTATGGCGTAGAGGTGCACTAAGAAGGGATTTTTGGAAATTCAACCCCTAAGGGTGTAAAAAGGGTTGAAAACGTTTGTATGAAAAATAGTATTCCTTGAACCTACAAACTTGAAACTTGGAGTACATATACTTCAAGGCAAAAAAAAAGGAAAGGCATTTTTAGTTTTTTAAAACTACCCTTAATAAGGGTGCAAAGGGATGTAAAAGTTTGTATGGGAGTTTTTTGACCGCTGGTCCTAGAGACTTGAAATTTGAGGAGTACATAGGTAGTATGGCGTAGAGGTGTACTAAGAAGGGATTTTTGGAAATTCAACCCCTAAGAGTGTAAAAAGGGTTGAAAACGTTTGTATGAAAAATAGTATTCCTTGAACCTACAAACTTGAAACTTGGAGTACATATACTTCAAGGCTAAAAAAAAGGAAAGGCATTTTTAGTTTTTTAAAACTACCCTTAATAAGGGTGCAAAGGGATGTAAAAGTTTGTATGGGAGTTTTTTGACCACTGGACTTGAAATTTGAAGAGTATATAGGTAGTATGGCGTAGAGGTGTACTAAGATGGGATTTTTGGAAATTCAACCACTAAGGGTGTAAAAAGGGATGAAAACGTTGGTATGAAAAATTGTATTCCTTGAACCTACAAACTTGAACCTTGGAGTACATATACTTCAAGGCAAAAAATAGGAAACGCATTTTTAGTTTTTTAAAACTACCCTTAATAAGTGTGCAAAGGGATGTAAAAGTTTGAATGGGAGTGTTTTGACCGCTGGTCCTAGAGAGACTTGAAATTTGAAGAGTACATAGGTCTTATGGCGTAGAGGTGTACTAAGAAGGGATTTTTGGAAATTCAACCCCTAAGGGTGTAAAAAGGGTTGAAAATGTTGGTATGAAAAATTTTATTCCTTGAATCTACAAACTTGAAACTTGAAGTAGATTTACTTCAAGGCTAAAAAAATAGGAATAACATTTTTGGTTTTTTAAAACTACCCTTAATAAGTATGCAAAGGGATGTCGAAGTTTGTATGGGAGTTTTTTAACGCGTGGTGCGATTGACTTAAAACTTGAGGTAAATATACTAAGAAATAAATAATTAAGAATAACACTTTGAAGTATTGATAATTACCCCCGCAAAGGGTGCAAATGACTGTAAAAGTTAGTATGGGAGATTTTTAACGCATAGTGCGATTGATTTCAAACTTGAAGTAAATATACTCCACAATAAATAGATTAAAATCACGTTTTCACTATTTTAAAACTACCCCTGCAAAGGGTGCAAAAGACTGCCAAAGTCCCAAGGTTTGTATGGGAGATTTTTAACGCGTAGTGTAATTAACTTCAAACTAAAAGAAAATGTGTTCTGTGGATAAATAACAAAAAAAACAGTTTGATTTTCGAAAACAACCCCTGAAACGTTACCCTCCTTCGTTGCGCTCGAGTAAAAAGGATACAACGAAGCGTCAATGTTATATTCTGTGTTATATATGGGATATTCTAAAAACGGGAATCTTGAGTTGGTACGAAGAGATATGAGGGTATCTACCGTGATTGGGGATCAAAGTCGTGAAGCTGTTTCGTTTCGTTTGTTTTTGAGGTAGAAACTAGGAACAAATAAGTACATATTTTCCGTGTAAGGTTGTCTTTGTTGTATTTGTCATGTTTGTGCCAAACTCAGTCAGTACCTATACCTACCTACCTAATATAGGTAATGTACGCCTATAGGTATCCCATATACCTACGTAGGTATTTAAAATCTTACCCTAATAATATACAAATCAATGCGAAAGTTACGATGTTTTGATGTTTGTGGCTCAATCACGGTTCACCACTTCAACGCGTGCGAAGCCGCGGGAAGCCACTAGTTATCTATAAAAACGCTCTTAAATATTTATTTTATTCTGTTTTTCAGTAATAAGTGTTATAGCGGCAACATAAATACATCATCTGTGAAAATTTGAACTAACTATCACGGTTCATGAGATACAGCCTGTTGACAGACAGACAGATGGACAGTCAGACAGACAGACAGACAGATGGACGGACAGCGGAGTAAATTGGCTCCCGTTTTACCCTTTGGTTACGGAACCCTAAAAACACAATCTTCTCTATCTTTCAACTTACCGATTTGACCATACCGTCTACGATTAGGTCACCGAGTGCGCATTCTCCATAAACGCAGTCTTCGTAATGGAGGGTAGTTTCAGTTTCGCCAATAACAATATTTTCCGCTTCATGAACTTTTTTTGCGTAGGGCTCTAGTTTTTTTTTAATGTTTTCATCTGTAAAATATAAAATAATGATGTGGTCATAATTATTTTACTTACTACAAAAAGTATGTAGTATACAGGGTGACCCGTTTAGATCTGTCAGTATGGGCAAGTCTGTAACTATAAGACATACAAAGATCTGTTCTTAGGAACCATGTCATCGATTTTAGTAACAAGAAAAACTGCAGGCATCGATTTAAAAAAAACTGGTAGGTACTCAGTTCGGGAATTGAACCCGTTCGTAAAATCGTTACCTAAACGAGTTGAATATTGCAAAAAATGGTTGTCATTTCGAACATCTACTTAATTAAATTAAAGGATATTAAATAAGAATATTAAATTTTAATTTAAGGAAATACAAAGCATTTTATTCATTTCAGATCATAGTAACATTTACTGCTTATGACCTACACAATCAATATCCAAATAGAAATAATGTAAGTTTTATTTTCAATACGACCGGGTTCGATTCTCAAACTGAGTACAAGTTCTTTTTTTAATCTATGTATTGTTAGAGCTTATTTATATACAACTAGTGGCTTCCCGCGGCTTCGCACGCGTTGAAGTGGTGAACCGTGATTGAGCCACAAACATCAAAACATCGTAACTTTCGCATTGATTTGTATATTATTAGGGTAAGATTTTAAATACCTACGTAGGTATATGGGATACCTATAGGCGTACATTACCTATATTAGGTAGGTAGGTATAGGTACTGACTGAGTTTGGCACAAACATGACAAATACAACAAAGACAACCTTACACGGAAAATATGTACTTATTTGTTCCTAGTTTCTACCTCAAAAACAAACGAAACGAAACAGCTTCACGACTTTGATCCCCAATCACGGTAGATACCCTCATATCTCTTCGTACCAACTCAAGATTCCCGTTTTTAGAATATCCCATATATAACACAGAATATAACATTGACGCTTCGTTGTATCCTTTTTACTCGAGCGCAACGAAGGAGGGTAACGTTTCAGGGGTTGTTTTCGAAAATCAAACTGTTTTTTTGTTATTTATCCACAGAACACATTTTCTTTTAGTTTGAAGTTAATTACACTACGCGTTAAAAATCTCCCATACAAACCTTGGGACTTTGGCAGTCTTTTGCACCCTTTGCAGGGGTAGTTTTAAAATAGTGAAAACGTGATTTTAATCTATTTATTGTGGAGTATATTTACTTCAAGTTTGAAATCAATCGCACTATGCGTTAAAAATCTCCCATACTAACTTTTACAGTCATTTGCACCCTTTGCGGGGGTAATTATCAATACTTCAAAGTGTTATTCTTAATTGATCGAGTGAGCGAAGCGAACAAAGATCTTAGTTTCAACTTGGGCGATTTGGCATTTTATGTATGTATGTATGTATGTATGTATGTATGTTTGTCTGGCGATAACTTTAGAACCGTTGATCCGATCTGCATGAAATTTGATATGTCGATAGCTTGTACTTGAGAAATTTACTGGTAAGTATATGAGTAAAATCGGATGAAGGGTTTTTGAGATATGGGGTTTTTTAAGGGGGCAAAAATAAAAAAAGTTACAGAAAAAAATCAAGTTACATGTCATATGAAAGGGCTTTGTTTGGACATCCCAAAACAATTTTTACTTTTTTTTTGGGACGCCCGGTTTTTGAGATAAAATAATAAAAGTTAAATTAAGATAACCAGCGATCCAAGAGCTCCCATCTCTAAGTGTTTCGTTGACATCAAGGTTTTTCTACTGGTCGGTCAGTTCCTTTGCTTTTTCTTAATTTGTTGTAAATGTTTGGACCTGCCTCTGACTACTACGTACTCAAAGTTTTGATGGGTTCGTCGGGTCGCATCACGAGATCTCAGTTCGGGGCGAACTACTAGTTATTTATTTCTTAGTATATTTACCTCAAGTTTTAAGTCAATCGCACCACGCGTTAAAAAACTCCCATACAAACTTCGACATCCCTTTGCATACTTATTAAGGGTAGTTTTAAAAAACCAAAAATGTTATTCCTATTTTTTTAGCCTTGAAGTAAATCTACTTCAAGTTTCAAGTTTGTAGGTTCAAGGAATACTATTTTTCATACAAACGTTTTCAACCCTTTTTACACCCTTAGGGGTTGAATTTCCAAAAATCCCTTCTTAGTGCACCTCTACGCCATAAGACCTATGTACTCCTCAAATTTCAAGTCTCTAGGACCAGCGGTTTAGGCTGTGCGTTGTCTATATGTCAGTCAGTCAGTCAGTCAGTCAGTCAGGACTTTGAGTCTTATAGTATTAGAGATGTATAAAGCTCTTCACTAATTCATAGGTATAAGACAGTATTATTATATTCTCCCGCTGTCAGGGGCCTTATACTCACTTCGAGCGAGATTATCTCACGGTGGAGATGACGTCATATCTCGTTCGATAACTATTAAATCCCCATTCTCACCATCTCACTCCCCAATTTTCTCATTCAAAGTTCATGCGAGACGCAACGTCAACGAGTTATTGAACGAGATATGAAGTCATCTCCACCGTGAGATAATCTCGGTCGAAGTGAGCATAAGGCCCCTGCCATGTTGCTTCTCCATCCCGCCATTAGGGATGCCCCCTCTGTCCTTTCAGTATAGTGATGCCAACTATCCACTTTGTATGTCTTATAGTTACAGACTTGCCTATACCACCCCATACTGACCGATCTGAATGGGCCACCCTGTATCACGCACACTTGAAATTTTGCATGTTAGTAACATGTCCAGCGTATACCTTCTTCAATAGACCGATTCAAGAAGATAGCATTGCCTTCCCATTTCACAAAGTCTCCTTTGTAGTCGAAGTAGACAGACAAATTCCCCATGTACTTGGTGAACGCTGATGCTTGAACTATTAGCACCTGAAATAACAGAAAAAAATTACATAAAACCGGCCAAGTGCGAGTCGGACTCGCGCATGAAGGGTTCCGTACTATTAAAGTAAAGTAAGTTCCGTACTATTAGTATCTATAAAAATGGCAAATAAATAATGTCTGTTGTATGGGAGCCCCTCCCATACAACAACTTTTTCTAAGGAACCAACACAACCAAGGAACGCGAAAAACAAAACAGCTGTTTCATACAAAAGTTCAATACCTAACCTGGCTAAAATGTATGAAACAGCTGTTTTTTTTTCGCGTTCACAGTGTTGGTTCTATAGAAAAAGTTATTCATATTGACGGGAACTTTCGCCCCCTGAAGTTTTAAACACAACTATTGGAACACCTTGTATACGTTCCAATGGATATAAGTGGCTGAAACGTATTGATATTATATTTATTGGAGCTAAGCGCTTCACTAACTAAAATTCTTATACAAGTAGCTGGTGGAACAAGCAGATGTTAAGTGGTAAACATCACCTATAACAAAGCATTGCCTCGTAAGTCACGCACTATAGGAACGTGGCCTACGATACACTCCTGCGTCCATCAACTTTAGCCCCCTGAAGTTTTAAAAAAACAGTATTGGAACACGTGTCGTAGATAGTTAATTGCAAGCTGTAACAGGGCTGGCATAGTCGCTCAGCGACTCAAAGTCCTTTAAAAATGTAAGAATAAAATAAATAAACTAGTAGTTCGCCCCGAACTGAGATCTCGTGATGCGACCAAACGAACGCATCAAAACTTTGAGTAGGTGGTAGTCAGAGGCAAGTCCAAACATAATGTTTGGACTTTTTTCTGACTACCGCCTACTAACTTGGTACGGTAACCAAGTTTCAACTTTATTGGCCTATTTATTGAAGAGTTCCGTTGAACAGACCTTGGCTCCATCATCAGACCTGGTCGTTGTCACCATTTTATGAGAACTGAGTACCTCCTTAATTTATTTCAAGAAAAAAAAATAAGAAAAAGCAAAGGAACTGGCCGACCAGTAGAAAAACCTTGATGCCAACGAAACTCTTAGAGATGAGAGCTCTTGGATCGCTGGTTATCTTAATTTAACTTTTATGTTGTAACTCAATAACCGAGCGCCCCAAAAAAAAAGTAAAAATTGTTTTGGAATGTCCAAACAAAGCCCTTTCATATGATATGTAACTTGATTTTTTTATGTCACTTTTTTTATTTTTGCCCTCTTAAAAAACCCCATATCTCAAAAACCCTTCTTCCGATTTTACTCATATACTTACCAGTAAATTTCTCAAGTACAAGCTATCGACATATCAAATTTCATGCAGATCGGATCAACGGTTCTCAAGTTATCGCCAGACAAACATACATACATACATACATACATACATACATATATACATACATAAAATGCCAAATCGCCCAACTTGAAACTAAGATCTTTGTTCGCTTCGCTCACTCGATCAATAATATTGGAACACGTTGTAGTATTTTTACCTCGTGTTTCTTTTGACAAGTGCAATTCTTAACAGTTTCCACAAACACCGGGTATGGTCCTACAGCAGTTTCTCCCGATGGGGTCTCACCGTTCCACAGTAACGAGTGAGAATGGCCACCCACAATGATGTCTATAAGGCCTCCATAGTCACGCGCTAATTGTCTACAAAAGAAAAAAAACTAAATCAGAACACTGAAAATTATTTGAGAAAGTCATTTTAGGAGCCTTATATCACCAACATGACAAACATGCATAAGTTCTAAATGCTGAATAACTTGCTAGATTATAAAAAAATCTAGATCTCCCTCTTATCGTGTCACTAGTTTCTTTCGAAACAGTGTGGTGAATGGATTTTAAGTGCGCCTCAAGAGGCTCCTTTCGAGCACTTGACACATGTTATAGAATTTTTTAGGTTCTACGGCATGCCGGTTTCCTCACGATGTTTTGCTTCACCGTTTGAGAGTACTGGCGTCTGGCATTGTGCACATAAATTTTTGAACAGAAAAACTCATTGGGACAATGCTTTTTATGCCTAATGGCAGAATCTAGTGTTCATCTCTAACCATGACATCTGTTTTATAAACCTACCTAGATTCACGGAGAATAAATGATTTATGATTTATGGGACACGACCGCTTTCGAACCCACGTCCTTAGGATCGGAAGCCGGGGTCGCTACCACCAAGTTATCTATTTGTTTTTTGCACAGTAGATAACTTGCTAGTTCTCTTGGTTTTTTTTAAACTCTCGCGATCATAAATTAATTTGCTAGTTCTTATAAATAAAATGTATAGGAACTGATAGTACTTATTTCCACTGCGATCGAAAAGTAAATGTCTAACATGAGACAAAGTGTAGGTGTAAGCTACACAAAGCCTAAGAAAAACGGGCCAAGAGTCGAACTCGCGCACGAAGGGTTCCGTACGGCAAATAATCACGTTTGTTGCATGGGAGCCCCCTTAAATATTAATTTTATTCTATCTTTTAGTATTTGTTGTTACAGCGGCAACAGAAATACATCATCTGCGAAAATTTTGACTGTCTTACTATCACGGTTCATACAATACAGCCTGGTGACAGACGGAGGGACAGACAGACAGACGGACGGACAACGGAGTCTTTGTAATAGGGTCCCGTTTTACCCTTTGGGTACGCAACCCTAAAAATAACGATTACTACAAGGATATAGAAGCGAGCAATGTATAGCCTGATGCGTATCTGGGTGTACATAATACGTGAACAATTGTTGTATAGAGCCAATAAGAAATAATTTCGACATTCTAATTATTGATCGAGTGAGCGAAGCGAACGAAGATCTTAGTTTCAACTTGGGCGATTTGGCATTTTATGTATGTATGTATGTATGTATGTATGTATGTATGTATGTATGTATGTATGTATGTTTGTCTGGCGATAACTTTAGAACCGTTGATCCGATCTGCATGAAATTTGATATGTCGATAGCTTGTACTTGAGAAATTTACTGGTAAGTATATGAGTAAAATCGGATGAAGGGTTTTTGAGATATGAGGTTTTTTAAGAGGGCAAAAATAAAAAAAGTTACATAAAAAAATCAAGTTACATGTCATATGAAAGGGCTTTGTTTGGACATTCCAAAACAATTTTTACTTTTTTTTTGGGACGCTCGGTTTTCGAGATAAAATTTAAAAAGTTAAATTAAAATAACCAGCGATCCAAGAGCTCTCATCTCTAAGAGTTTCGTTGAAATCAAGGTTTTTCTACTGGTCGGCCAGTTCCTTTGATTTTTCTTGATTTTTTTTCTTGAAATTATTTAAGGAGGTACTCAGTTCTCATAAAATGGTGATGACGACCAGGTCTGATGATGGAGCCAAGGTCTGTTCAACGGAACTCTTCAATAAATAGGCCAATAGAGTTGAAACTTGGTAACCATACCAAGTTAGTAGGCGGTAGTCAGAAAAAAGTCCAAAGATAATGTTTGGACTTGCCTCTGACTACTACGTACTCAAAGTTTTATGCGTTCGTCGGGTCGCATCACGAGATCTCAGTTCGGGGCGAACTACTAGTTAAACTTAAATGTTGCTGTCTGTACCACCGCATGATTCAGGCTAGAGATTGATCAAGCGAAGACCACGGTCACAGTGATGATGAATTTGTTCAACAACATTACAAGTATCATCATTTCCTGAATCTAACGCGAGATAAGATCACTACGATAGGCGGCTCCCTCAATTTTATTGTCTCAGCCATAAAGTGGATAATGACAAGCTTCCTGTCGCGTCAAGAACAATGGATATAGTTCAACGATTCAATGTGGCCAACTTAGATGTGATGATGGGGTCTATTGCAGTTTATACTGCGTTTACATTTAGACATTCGCGCTGCCATTCGCATGGACGGAAATGTTGCCGTCCATATGTCTGCGGCAGCGTCGTCGGCAATGTTTGTTCACGCAACACGGGCAACGCGAGCGGCAACGCGAGTAGACATGGAAGTGGCCTGTTTACATTCTCGCATTGCCCAAGTCCCTGCCGATGTCTCTGCACATTTCCACGGACCGAGCTGAGTGTAAACGGGGTAGGAGATCTCAGCTGTGGCACAGATTAAAAAAAAACAGAAACTGCCCCAAGACTGAGTTTCGTTTTGGTTCTCGTTCGGCTCTTATAGCGATATGGTTGTAGGTACTAAAGCGAGCTGGTCTGATGATGGAGCCAAGATCTGTCCAGCAGAACTCTTCAAAAAAAAGTCCAATTGAGCTGATGCTTGGTTAAAAATTTATCATATATCGTAAGTACGGGGCCAAATATTGTGTTTGATGTCAATGTAAGACTGGAGTGGACATCAAAAGGGCGAAGTTCAGGGCGAACCACTAGTTATATGTAGTACTAGCTGGTGCCCGCGACTTCGTCTGCGCAGGATTAGTATTTCGAGTAGCTTATATTAGCGTGGCGTAGTACATTGTGTAACTCTAGCGGTTTTGGCAGCGCACGCCAGAATAGCTCGCAGATGGTAGATTTTTTCCTACTTGACACTTATCGTCATATTTTGGACAATTCACACAATATCTTTATAAATTGTAGCCTATGTATTATTCTGATGTATAAGCTGTATTATTGTAAAGTTTCATTTAAATCCATTCAGTATTTTTTACGTTAAAGAGTAACAAACATCCATCCATATTTACAAACTTTCGCGTTTATAATATTAGTAGGATATCAGTAGTTAGGTAACTTTATTTTAGTCTCTACAGGCATATGGCAAGCTTCTAGAATAACCGTCTGACGTGTGCCTACTGTTCTGTATCTACCTACTTACATTATTACTGTACTGACAATAAAACCTGTTTAAATATTAAAACAAAAACCGAAATATTTCTCTGTATTTTAAGTAAACTGAGTATCGATTTATGTTCGCTAAGTCTATGCAAATATGATATGGGTTAACTTCAACAAGCACCCTAGGAAACACGGTCACTCCTCCAAGCCTGCAAATTTCCCAGGAAACTTCGTGCTTTTAGGGGGAGTTAGGCTGGCTGGTTAAGTCAGATCACCCTTCACGCATAATGGACCACCTTCGAGTCTAAATGCGAATACAGGAGTATTGGACTCCTGTATACAAGTAACAAGAAATTCCTCAAAATGAGATCTCCTTGTAAAGGACTCGTCCTGGGAAGTACTACCACCATGCCTTTTTCTGCTCCCAAGCAGCGTTACTGGGTTACGGTTTGAAGAGTGTGGTTGCCGGTGAAATTACAGGCACATGAGGCTTATCATCTATACACCTCTAGTTCATGACGCAGGGCAGTGCATCGTAGCACGTTTCTATCGTGGTTGACTTACGAAGCAATGCTTTGTAAGTCATGGTTACGACATGGGCCATCTGTTTGTCCCATTAGCAAGTTGTAAAAAAAACAAGTTGACTTACTTATCAACATCGAGTCCACAGTGAGACAGTAAGATGATGATATCGGCTCCCTTCTCAGTCAGGATTTGGGCTTCCCTCTGCGTCGCTTCGCCAGGGTCAGTAAAAGTCACGTTTCCAGGTGATGCCAAGTCCTGAAAACATTATTTCTAGGTCGTAAAACTCTCTTCAAAATGTTTGTAATAACTCGAGGGATTCATTTGACTATTATCTATCGTGGAGTTCGTTTCGATCACATACCTATATGTCATGAGGGAAGGTAGTCATATTACGAAAAGAATGAGGTATTGATGTGGATGGTTTTAGAAGAATACCAAAGAAAAGATGGTTGGCTCTGTGGAAGAAGAGGATGAGAGCAGGTACTTTAAGCACCATATTCAACAACTTAAATCAAAGCTTTCAAGCTTTACGTACGCCTTGCGCGAAATAAAAACTACAACTGACCTACCTACCGCGTTATCAGCTTACTACGCAAATATATTCTCACATTTTTCTTTGTCCATTATTCTATGGGGCAACAGCACAGATGTACAAGACCTATTTATCTTGCAAAAAAAATGTATCCGTATCCTCGTAAATATAGGGCGAAGAGAAACCTGCAAACCACACTTTAAAAACCTAAAGATCCTAACGTTACCTAGTTTATACATTCTAGAATTGTGCAAATTTGTAAGAAAATATCCCCATTTATATAAAAATCTAGTCGACCTGCCTCGTAGATACGTATTGAGGCCAGGGAGAAATAAGTTAGTATATCCGCGTTCTCAACTTAAAATACACAGCGACGGCCCATACGTAATGTCAATAAAAATTTATAATAACCTTCCAATCGAAATAAAAAATATAGAAAAATATAGTCTATTTACAAAAACATTAAAATCATTTCTAATTAATAAAACATACTATGACATAAATGAATATTTGCAATAATTCAATAAATAATTATAATTTAAACTTGACACTGAAATTACCTAGATTTAACTTTGACATTTATTTTTATTTAACATTCGGCTATATACACAATTTGACCTAAATATTGACTATTTTTAATTAAATATTTCATTAACTTTGACATACATTCCTAATACCTTGTTTATTTAGAATACCTAGTTCTTCTTTTTCGTGCCTTGTATAACAGATAACACCTACTTTTTAACTGTAACTATACCTGTATACCGACTATACGTATTATAATTTAAAACCTCGGCCTGCCTCCATGTTGCCATACCCTATGCAGGGTCCATGTGATACTAACTAACAACTAACAACAATGTATGTACCAAAACTAAACCATGTGTAAGCAATAAACGTATTGAGTATTGAGTATTGAGTAATATGATTATGGATTTCGTTTCGATCGAGATGTACTGTTAGAACTTTTTATATGGATAGGTCCCAAGGATGTTCGGAGCGGGCCACTAGCTCATATAAACGAACGAGCCATGGATCTAGATATCATCAATTACTGCTTTAAACGGACTTCAAGTTAGAAAATTAATAGAGACCTTAGACATTGTACTGTATAATAAACCTAGAGGGTAATATGGGCACATTTCCTCACCTTAGTCTCAGGAGTGATCAGCCCAATAATTCCGATCTTCCGTCCTTGTCTTTCAACCATAATGTGAGGGAAATACAGGCCTTGTAGTGATGGTTCGTTTGTTGTGTCCATGTTAGCTACTACGACTGGTGCCTTCAAAGCTTTGAGGTACGGGACTAAGCCTTCGGGGCCGTCGTCAAACTCATGGTTACCTATTGCCTGAAAGAGATAGAAACTAGTATGAAGATATCATCATCATCATCATCAGCCTAAAGAAGTCCACTGCTGGACATAGGCCTCCCCTATAAATTTCCAGGAAGAACGATTCCGAGCCCTCTCCATCCACCGACTTCCCGCGATCCTGACAATGTCGTCAGTCCATCGGGTAGGAGGGCGTCCCACGCTTCGTTTTCCTGTTCGTGGTCGCCATTCGAGAACCTTTATTCCCCAACGGTTAACGGTTATGAAGATATAAAGCTATTTAAAAGTTAAAGTAGTTAATAAAATGCTAAAAAAACGTCACGTGTGTTAATATGCGAATTCGTCATAAAGCGAATATTTTTTTTCAATTATTGGTCATTATGCGTCAGATCCTCCTAAGCGTGCTACACAGTCGACCGCATCATTGCATTTGCTTAAAAACAGTCAAACAAGTAACATCGAGAGTACTACAGTCTTATCTTATCTCTCTTCTTATCTAAGGTTTAAATACATTTATTCTCAAAAAACATAACAGTTCACTTATAATCAGATAAGAAAGGCGGCGTTATAGAACCAGTATATTTTGCCTCTGGATGGCTCTCGTTTCTAGATAGGTAAAGTTAGGGAGGTACAATTTTATGACTGTAGAACAGCTGTTGGTTACAATATGCGTACGTGTCTGCTGAGCTTTGGCTTAAACGAGTGAATCTTACTCATACTAATACTAGTAGTTCGCCCCGAACTAAGATCTCGTGATGCGACCCGACGAACGCATCAAAACTTTGAGTCGGTAGTAGTCAGAGGCAAGTCCAAACATTATCTTTGGACTTTTTTCTGACTACCGCCTACTAACTTGGTATAGTTACCAAGTTTCAACTCTATTGGCCTATTTATTGAAGAGTTCCGTTGAACAGACCTTGGCTCCATCATCAGACCTGGTCGTCGTCATCATTTTATGAGAACGAGTACCTCCTTAATTTATTTCAAGAAAAAAAAATAAGAAAAATCAAAGGAACTGGCCGACCAGTAGAAAAACCTTGATGTCAACGAAACTCTTAGAGATGGGAGCTCTTGGATCGCTGGTTATCTTAATTTAACTTTTAAAATTTTATCTCGAAAAGCGAGCGTACCAAAAAAAAAGTAAAAATTGTTTTGGAATGTCCAAACAAAGCCCTTTCATATGACATGTAACTTGATTTTTTAATGTAACTTTTTTTATTTTTGCCCTCTTAAAAAACCCCATATTTCAAAAACCCTTCATCCGATTTTACTCATATACTTACCAGTAAATTTCTCAAGTACAAGCTATCGACATATCAAATTTCATGCAGATCGGATCAACGGTTCTAAAGTTATCGCCAGACAAACATACATACATACATACATACATACATACATACATACATACATACATACATACATACATAAAATGCCAAATCGCCCAAGTTGAAACTAAGATCTTCGTTCGCTTCGCTCACTTGATCAACAAGGTGTTCCAATACTAGTATTTAACATTTTCAGGGGGCTAAAGTATCCATCATTATGAATAACTTTTTCTAAGGAACCAACACTGTGAACGAAAAAAAAACAGCTGTTTCATACATGGGTACCTACTTTAGACCCCTGAAGTTTTTAAGAGATAGAGATATACAAGGTGTTCCAATACTTGTATTGGAACACCTTGTATATCTCTATCTCTTCTCTAATACTATAAGAATCAAAGTCCTGACTGACTGACTGACTGACTGACTGACTGACTGACTGACTGACTAACTGACATATAGACAACGCACAGCCTAAACCGCTGGTCCTAGAGACTTGAAATTTGAGGAGTTCATAGGTCTTATGGCGTAGAGGTGTACTAAGAAGGGATTTTTGGAAATTCAACCCCTAAGGGTGTAAAAAGGGATGTAAACGTTTGTATGAAAAATTGTATTCCTTGAACCTACAAACTTGGAACTTGGATTACATATACTCCAAGACAAAAAAATAGGAAATACATTTTTGTTTTTTTAAACTACCCGTAATAAGTGTGCTAAGGGATGTAAAAGTATGTATGGCAGTTTTTTGACCGCTGGTCCTAGAGACTTAAAACTTGAAAAGTACATAGGTCTTATGGCGTAGAGGTGTACTAAGAAGGTATTTTTGGAAATTCAACCCCTAAGGGTGTAAAAAGGGATGAAAACGTTTGTATGAGATAAAGTATTCCTTGAACCTACAAACTTGAAACTTGGAGTATTTGTATTTCAAGGCAAAAAAATAGGAAATACATTTTTAGTTTTTTAAAACTACCCTTGATAAGTGTGCAAAGGGATGTAAAAGTTTGTATGGGAGTTTTTTGACCGCTGGTCCTAGAGACTTGAAATTTGAAGAGTACATAGGTCTTATGGCGAAGAGGTGTACTAAGAAGAGGTTTTTGGAAATTCAACCCCTAAGGGTGTAAAAGGGTTGAAAACGTTTGCATGAAAAAATTTATTCCTTGAACCTACAAACTTGAAACTTGGAGTACATGTACTCCAAGGCAAAAAATAGGAAAGGCATTTTTAGTTTTTTAGAACTACCTTTAATAACCGTGCAAAGGGATGTAAAAGTCTGTATGGGAGTTTTTTGACCGCTGGTCCTAGAGACTTGAAATTTGAAGAGTACACAGGTCTTATGGCGTAGAGGTGTATTAAGAAGGGATTTTTGGAAATTCAACCCCTAAGGATTTATAAAGGGTTGAAAAAGTTGGTAGGTATGAAAAATTGTATTCCTTGAACCTAAAAACTTGAAACTTGAAGTAGATGTATTCCAAGACTAAAAAAACAGGAAAGGCATTTTTAGTTTTTTAAAACTACCCTTAATAAGTGTGCAAAGGGATGTCAAAGTTAGTAATGGGAGATTTTTAACGCATAGTGCTATTGATTTCAAACTTGAAGTAAATATACTCCACAATAAATAATTTAAAACCACCCCTGCAAAGGGTGCAAAAGACTGACAAAGTTTCAAGGTTTGTATGGGAGATGTTTAAAGCGTAGTGTAATTAACTTCAAACTAAAAGAAAATGTGTTCTGTGGATAAATAACAAAAAGACAGTTTGATTTTCGATAACAACCCCTAAAACGTTACCCTCCTTCGTTGTGCTCAAGTAAAAAGGATACAACAAGGCGTCAATGTTTGTAAGGGACATTCTAAAACGGGAATCTTGAGTTGGTACGAAGAGATCTTAGGGTATCTACCGTGCCTGGGGATCAAAGTGGTGAAGCTGTTTCGTTTCGTTTTTTTTTTGGGGTAGAAACTATGAACCAATTAGTACTTACATATTTTCCGTGTAAGGTTGTCTTTGTTGTATTTGTCATGTTTGTGCTAAACTCAGTACCTATACCTACCTACCTACCTAATATAGGTAATGTACGCCTATATATACAAGGTGTAAAGTCATGTACGACATTAAATTGAAACACGTACTCCTAATTACATTTTTAGATTTTAGGAGTTGGTTTTATCAAAAAAGCCTGAATATTTATCGAGATATCGATACTTTTCCAATAAATAATTTCTATGCAACCTGTATCTCTAATCGCCGGTGATGAGGTCAAATTTCCGGGGTCATGAAGTCATGTGACTCATCAATCAAACGAAAAAAAGGACAGAGATATCATATTTATACGCGTTAGACCGCATAAGAAACATATTTGTGCGCTCACATTGTAAAATTTCGCTGTGCGACAAGGACAGATATCATTCCGCTTACGTGTGTGATAGAGACAGATAGGTACGTAGCGCGCCCCACTATGTGCCACGCTGCCGCCCGGTGGCCAGTGAAAGACATTATTATTTAGTAAACAATCGCCTTGGTAGAGACCTTGACATATCTAATTTTGAAAATTGTAAATTCGTGTTATTACTCGTGACTAGTGTCTAGATTTGGTACCGCGAAATAGACTTTTTTTGTGAGTGTGTGTGTCTTGTTAATGTCATCAAAATGCAGAACTTGTATTATGAAGGGAAAGATAATTGTGAAACTAGGCATACAAAACAAACTCTAGAACAGTTGAAGGAGCTCTTCAGTGCATTCATTTGTATGTGCAACATACAACAACGTGAGCATATTGGAAACGTACGGATTTGAGGTACCTAACTAGTTTTATTTTTCCTACATGCTAACGTTGCTCTACTATATCGTCGAATCAAAGACGCCGCCGCCGGCCGCGCGCCCGCGCTGAAAGGGCGTTCACCTTTAGGCACGGGCGCGCGGCACAGTTTAGATTTAGTCGTAGTAGGTATGTAGGTATGTGCGGTTTCTGCGCGCGGGGCGCGGCATTGAATGAACGTACGTTGCTTTGTTTGTGTGTTTATACAGAATGTTCAATAATTTTATGCTTATTCTGATATTTAGTTTGTTTGAAAATAAAAAAATCTCAATTATGAATGAATGTTAATACAACCTTTTTTAAATCAATACTAGATAGTAGTACTACACGTGTATTAATTTAATGTCGTACAGTCGTTTACACGTTGTATACGGTAAGTATCTCTTATACCTGCGTAGGTATCCTACCCTAATAATATACAAATCAATGCGAAAGTTACGATGTTTGGATGTTTGTGGCTCAATTACAATTACGGCTCACCACTTCAACGCGTGCGAAGCCGCGGGAAGCCACTAGTGTACCTATAAAAGTGAAAGTTACGATGTTTGGATGTATGAATGTTTGTGGCTCAATCACGCCCTCACCTGTGAACCGAACGGGATGAACCTTAGAACAAATATAGTTAGTATCCAGGAACGGGGTAGAAAACATGAACAAAACAGTAAAAAGAAAACGTATTGCGAGCGTAGCCGCTGGCGCCAACTAGTCAATAATAAGACAATAAAATATCAATAATCACTAATAATGATAACAATAGATCGTTAGGATCTCTACTCTACCAACAACAGGTAGGTAGGTAGGTATACTACCTACGTCAGCAGTGTATTCAATTAAGGGGCTAATCACCATTAAACATTTTTTTCTACTTCAAAGTTTGCTACGAAACATACGAAAACCAGTAAAACAAACTTTTGTGTAAAATAACTTGTTTCTATCAAAATAATATTTGCAGAACTGTGTGCAATGTGAATCTCATTTGACAGTAGTTCTACTTCTTCTTCTCTCCATTTGTGGCGCCTGTACGTCATTCGACAGACAATCTTGCCAGTGTCAAGTGATTTGTATTGAATACTTTTTAGACAAGTCAGTCCATAGTCAAGTCGGCCGTCATTTGTTTTGAAGAAAATGGTGGCGATTTTCTTCAAAACATTCTAAACATTTTTGGTCAAATCAGGATACCTATCACTTATTACGCTTTCATTCCAAATGTACACTTTGTGCTAAGACCTCAAGTAATGTTTGTTAAAATGCCACCGAAATTACACAACTCAAAATAACATTAGGAAAAAAAAACTATGTTGCTTCCTAAAATAACAGAAAAGAATCCTCTTAGCTCTACTTTCTGCACTTCACAAGGACAAACATTTGTGTGATGAACGTCGATGTATTTCTTTGTCTGTTTAGGTGTGTAACAATGTTATTGTCTGTATGTATTGTAGTAGTTACCTACCTACTTGCTTATAGGTGTACATATAGGTAGGTATTTAGAAAGATGGCCGTGGAGTGTGAAAAGACCACCAATATTTATTTATTAGGTTCTTCTTGTCGTGTCACTTAGTTTCTTTCGAAACAGTGTGGTGAAAGGATTGAAAGAAAGCGATTTTTTTGAATGCTGTTGTTTACACTGGCTTGGACGGGATTTTTTTTGTGTGCATCGGTTGTTAAAAAAATGGAACACTTATGATCAAATATTCACTTAAATCACATTTGATCACTAATAATTACCTATAGCTAGTAGATCTTAGAATATTATGTGCACAATTGCAGTACTCTCAAACGGTGAAGGAAAACATCGTGAGGAAACCTAAAAAGTTTGAAATGAAATGAAATAATTTACTTGCGTGAAGTTCTCAAGTGCTCGAAAGGGGCCTCTTGAGGCGCACTTAAAATCCTTTCAGCACACTGTTTCGAAAGAAACTAGTGACATGACAAGAGAGAGAGTATATTATAATAAAATATTCCGAAAAAAAAAAAAAAAACTTAATAACAAAAAAAAGTGTCTTTGTAAGTCGTGTAATTTTAATTATGGGAATGCTGCATGAATTTATTTGATAAACAAATAACTGAAACTACGGTGCCAGAAGAAGGAAGACTCAAATATAAGGAAAACAATGAAGTTGATAAAGCAACCTTCGACTACCTACCATATTGATAAATTTCACGGCCAAAATGGCAGTCGCGCAAATATAAAAATAGCATCATTAATTTCTACAAAATTTAATCAAATAGTGCAATCACAAACGAATTGGACTTTAGTGGCGTAAACGTATCGTATCCCTAACTACAAAATAATAAGGTCGGAAATCGGTACGATAGTTAACGCCACAAATACATATTAAACTAACGGCCTGTCCTAGCTGCGCATGGGTGGATATAATTTTTTTAAACATTTTAGGATAACCTTAGACCGGGGGTGCCAGTCTCGCAGCTACTTATTTCATACATATATGCACTATATATATGCACGCCCTTCTCCCTCGCCAGGTTGCCCGCTGCGCTGAGTGAGAACGCGCCCCGTGGCTTTTATTTTTAAAACGAACTAATGTTTTTAATTCGTAATATCTTTTGAATGGAACGTCCGATTTGAAAAATTCAAGAAGTAATCTATCTAAGTAGAAGTAGTCTTGAGTACGAAATGATTTATTTGGTAAGGATTAATATAAAGAAATGTTTGTTAGACAAAATAAACGTTTTTATTATCTTATGCAAGACTGCAAACTTACGTGAGCATCATGAGGCAAGAGATTCATGAACTCCTGAATAACGTTCCATTTCAGCAGGGTATACCAGTAGGTGCCCTGGAAGCTGTCTCCCGCGTTGAGGAGGATCGCATCAGGCTTCTCTCGGAGTAGCACGTCGATCTCGTGGTACAAGCGGGGGAATCCCCCAAGGCATGAGTTGTTGTTGAAACGGCAGGTAGGTGTCGCTAGTGAGGTCTCTTCAAATCTGCAAGATGCATTCCAGGATATGAGACAGGATCTTCTTACAGCTCAGTTTTGGTAGCTCTGGTTCGATCCCCAGCGAAAACAAACATTTGTGTGATGAACATAGATGTTCGATCTCTGGCTGGGTGTTAGGTAGGTATATATTATAAGTATGCTTTACAAATTACAAAAAAAACAGTATTTAACTAGTAGTTCGCCCCGAACTGAGATCTCGTGATGCGACCCAACGAACGCATCAAAACTTTGAGTAGGTGGTAGTCAGAGGCAAGTGCAAACATTATGTTTAGACTTTTTTCTGACTACCGCCTACTAACTTGGTACGGTAACCAAGTTTCAACTCTATTGGCTTATTTATTGAAGAGTTCCGTTGAACAGACCTTGGCTCCATCATCAGACCTGGTCGTTGTCACCATTTAATGAGAACTGAGTACCTCCTTAATTTATTTCAAGAAAAAAAAATAAGAAAAAGCAAAGGAACTGGCCGACCAGTAGAAAAACCTTGATGCCAACGAAACTCTTAGAGATGGGAGCTCTTGGATCTCTGGTTTTCTTAATTTAACTTTTTTGTTGTATCTCAAAAACCGAGCGTCCCAAAAAAAAAGGAAAAATTGTTTTGGAATGTCCAAACAAAGCCCTTTCATATGACATGTAACTTGATTTTTTTATGTCACTTTTTTTATTTTTGCCGTCTTAAAAAACCCCATATCTCAAAAACCCTTCATCCGATTTTACTCATATACTTACCAGTAAATTTCTCAAGTACCAGCTATCGATATATCAAATTTCATGCAGATCGGATCAACGGTTCTAAAGTTATCGCCAGACAAACATACATACATACATACATACATACATACATATATACATACATAAAATGCCAAATCGCCCAAGTTGAAACTAAGATCTTCGTTCGCTTCGCTCACTCGATCAACTATTTTAATAGCGATCTGGTTCCCATAATTACAAGCTTTGCTTAGTTGGTAACTAGATAGTACCTACTGTATGAATGCATTAATGTTTCATTATTATTTAGCTTCACGACTTCCCCAGGCACTTAAAATTGATTCTATGCGATAATTAGAATTTTCGACGATCGCTTTATCATCACTATATAGTATAAAACAAAGTCGCTTTCTCTGTCCCTATATCCCTATGTATGCTTAAATCTTCGCAACGGATTTTGATGCGGTTTTTTTTATAGAAAGAGTGATTCAAGAGGAAGGTTTCTAAGCATAATACAAGCATAATCTCTTAGGGATAACCCACAATAACCGTGCGAAGCCGGGGCGGGTCGCTAGTTTTATTATTTTCTTAATTTTTATCAATTTTTTTTTGTATTTCATAGGTTATTAGTGTTATATTAATAAGCCTCTCAAACGGTGAGGGCAAACCTCGTGAGGTAACCGGCATGTCGTAGAACCTTAAAAGTTCTAAAACATGTATCAAGTTCTTGAAAGGAGCCTCTTCGCACTTAACATCCTTTCACCACACTGTTTCGAAAGAATGTAGTGACACGACAAGAAGATGTAATAAAAATAAATTGTAATATCTCGGTGTTTTAAGACATGACTAAATTTTATTACAAACGTTGGTAGTTAAACTTATCATTTCACTGAATTTTATACAAAAGTACCTACCTAGTTAAACTTATCATTTCGTTTTGTGTCATTTATAACCTACGGGTTTATTTTTTCCTTAAAAATATCTTATTTCTGCTAAAAACTGACGTTTAACAAAAGATCTACCACCACCACCACTACCACAAAGCCTACCAGTACGCGGGAAAGCACTAAAACCACGCCTCTTTCTTCCGCCCAGCAGCGTTGCTGTGTTTCGGTTTGAAAAATGTGGTTGCCGGTGTAATTACAGGCACATGAGGCGTCCATCAACTTGAGGCATACAGATGTTATCTGTATGCCTAAAGTTGTAGGACGCAGGGCAGTGCATCTTGGGGTACGTTCCTATCGTGACTTACGAGGCACTGCTTTGTTATAGGTTATAAGATGGTTACCACTTAACATCAGGTGGTTATTCTGCTTGTTCCATCAGCAAGTTATTAAAAAGGTATTAACCGCGCCAATAGAGAAAAGCGATCACCGATATCTTTCACTCAACAGTTCCAGAACTCTTAAACGTTGAAAGAAAACATCATAACCTAAAAAGTTCTAAAACATGTGTCATGTGCTCGAAAGGAGCCTCTTTGAGGCGCTCTAAGATCCTTTCACCACACTGTTTCGAAAGAAACTAGAGACACGACATGGAATAGTAATACCTCTCACGAGTGCAAGTGAGAAGCATCTAAATGTAACAACTGTCTCAGCGAATGGTGTAAAAAAATCATTTTGATCGATGGTACATGTTTTCCTGCTCAAAAGTTTGCTTTACTAGTTTTCGTACATAAGCAAACTTTTAAGTAAGAAAACTTGTATCGATCAAAATGAAATTTTTACTAAACTATGTCCAATGTGATTGCACACAAAATGGTTGATTGCGATTTTTCCAAAATTAGTTTAGTGACTCTTTCAACATGTCGAAACGTGCGAGCGAGAGTCACATTAGCTCTTGTCTTCGCCTTAATTTACTAAATAGATTTACGTTAATATAATAAATATGTGTGATAATGACATTTCAGACACGAATCTTGAGATTGTTCTTATCTCATTCTTTCACTATCTTTTATCTGCCGGTAGTACTTATGTAGATTAGACACAGTATTCATTGTTATATTCGTTGGTAAGTGTTTACCTAAGTTGAGGAAATTACGAATATTTTATGATGTCCCATAAGTTATTATCCGCGTTGGATAATTATAATAACTTATTGGCAATATTGTTTACTGTAGATAGCCCCATATTTATAAACATTGCATTTTTAATATTGCCTATAATATAGTCCAGTCGCGGTTTGTCTATAACCAATAAAGATATCTCTTTATTCAAGTATTTTACTACTACTATACTACTACTTATTTGGTTACCATACCAAATAAGTAGGGGTAGTCAGAAGCCAATCCAAACAATGTGCTCAGAATAAATGTAAGTAAATCTGGAGCGGACATCGCGAGGTCTCAGTTCGGGGCGAACCACTAGTAGGTATATTACTATTTTGAAAGCAGAAAAGTACTCACCTCGCATGAAAGTCATTGTAATGCACTATATCCAGTCTGTAGGGCCCTTCGAAGGGCATTGCGAAGCCATCAACACGGAATAAAAACACCAAAGTAACGCACAAAACGTGAAACGTCTTTGCAATCATTTTCTCTGTAATTCAAACTAAGGCCTTTATTCAAAAACGCTTGATAGAGTCTTGTTAGTTATAAGACGGTAGTGACTATTCAAATTTTTTGAATGAGAAAAAGGTACCAATCGCCTGTGCTAAGTTCAAAAACATAACACAATGTCAAAACAGAAAAACGCGAAGAATCACTCAATTCCGTTCCATCCGTTTTCGAAATAGATGTGACGTCGCCTATCTCAATAATGGTCGTTTTCAAGGTTAGCCACTGAAGATTATGATAGCCCTTTATTACATTCTAAGCGTTTACGAATAAAGCTGTAAGAATTGAAATCGAATGTTAACGTTTTTCTTCGCGGTCTGAATCGACCTACCGGTAGCGAGGCTAAGTAACTACTGGTGCATGAACACTAAATTGAATAACCTACTATCCTTGTTACGACTTATCTGTTAACAGACAGCTGAATTGTTTTATTTTAAAATGACAAATAGAATTGAGTCGTATTCATTGGCCTTGATTACTTAAAATCAAGCAACTAGAGAGTTAGGTTCTTTACCTTTACTTTTTATGCTCGGAGTTGTAAATTCTTACATCATACGTGTCAAAACAAATAAGTATCTATGTACGGTAGGTACCTAAGGTACCTACATTACAACACTCTACTTTATTTATAAGTAGAGAGTGGTATTTGAATTCAATAAATAAAAATGATGTCCTTTGGGTTATAATGGGGGAAGCATTATAACCCAAATATTCTCAATTATTTCTGCCGTGTATGGCTCCTATCCGTCATAGTCCAGTCATTTAAGCATAAACTAGTAGTTCGCCCCGAACTGAGATCTCGTGATGCGACCCGACGAACACACCTAAACTTTGAGTAGGTGGTAGTCAGAGGCAAGTCCAAACATTATGCTTGGACTTTTTTCTGACTACCGCCTACTAACTTCGTACGGTAACCAAGTTTTAACTCTATTGGCCTATTTATTGAAGAGTTCCGTTGAACTGACCTTGGCTCCATCATCAGACCTGGTCGTTGTCACCATTTTATGAGAACTGAGTACCTCCTTAATATATTTCAAGAAAAAAAAATAAGAAAAAGCAAAGTAACTGGCCGACCAGTAGAAAAACCTTGATACCAACGAAACTCTTAGAGATGGGAGCTCTTGGATCGCTGGTTATCTTAATTTAACTTTTTTGTTGTATCTCAAAAACCGAGCGTTCCAGAAAAAAAATAAAAATTGTTTTGGAATGTCCAAACAAAGCCCTTTCATATGACATGTAACTTGATTTTTTTATGTAACTTTTTTTATTTTTTCCCCCTTAAAAACCCCCATATCTTAATAACCCTTCATCCGATTTTACTCATATACTTACCAGTAAATTTCTCAAGCACAAGCTATCGACTTATCAAATTTCATGCAGATCGGATCAACGGTTCGAAAGTTATGGCCAGACAAACATACATACATACTTACATACATACATACATACATACATAAAATGCCAAATCGCCCAAGTTGAAACTAAAGATCTTCGTTCGCTTCGCTCACTCGATCAATTAGGTAAGAATCTCGGAATTCAAGATACCCAGCTGTAAGTCTGTAAATACTTGTATATTGACACCCTAAAAGTTGTCTCAAAACCTACATATGGTAGGGTGTACGCAACTATTAAATTTCAAGGTCAAAGGTCACAAAAATCGTTTTTTTGCGCTTTTTTTGTAAATATCTCATTTCCTATGGGTTTTTTGCTATTGGTATTTTTATCAATATTGTAGAATACAAAATTCTCTACAAATTTTGTTCAAAAAAATTTTTCATACGGTGAACCGTTTTCGAGATAGAGGGCGGAGAGCGCGCGGTCACAGCATTACTTCAGGTCAACCGGTGCCTCCGGTCGAAAACGCGCCATATATAGTTGATGAACTATCGATAAATCAATCGATTATAAATATTTGTAAATTTTTATTAACTATTATATTATATTTTATCATTTTCTTCATGCATTAAATCTATCTATTCAATAATACTGATAACCGTTTCCTAAAATTAAAAAATAATTAAGGGAAAAACTTAAATCATAATATAATTATATTCCCATTTACACTAATGACATTTTAAATAGAAAATAATTAAGTGCATCTTCTTTCAAATCTGTAAATTTTAAAATCCCGAAAAGTCTCGATCATCTTCGTTATATACATTACGTTAAGTCTACAAAACTTAATAAACCTGTGCAGCTTTCAAATATTCCACCAACAAGTGCAGCTGCTCATCATCATTTCAAACGTGTATATTATCAAGTTCAAACTTGGTTAGGCTATGATTTGGAACCCCAGGTATGGGGTTGGGGAATGCGAAACGATTTTCTGGAGCCTATCATTTTTTTACCACCTGCTCCAGAAGATTTGCTAAATACAATTTTCTGCAACTGCAAGAGTGGTTGTGGTTCGCGATGCGGATGCAGGAAAGCGGGCTTGCAATGCTCTTTAGCTTGTGGCCAATGTAATGGGCAAGCTTGTCTCAATGCTCTACCATATCAGAGCGACATTAACGAAGATGGAACCTTTGACCCCGAAATCATGGAAGAACTTGAGACAAATGTCGTTGAAGACGATAATGAAGACCAGTTTAAAATTTACCAGCAGCCGGAAGGCGACAATAAGGAGGAAGAAGATGATTAAAATTATAAATTGTAGTTTTTGTACCCTTTATTCCATTTTTTTACTTTTAATAAAAATAAATAAAGGTTTGAATTATATTTTTTAATAAAAAGATTAATACATAATTTATTTGTTTTTTTTTTCCATCATGTAATAAGTTATTAATATTAATTAGGTTAAAATTCAAATATAATTCCTATATTTTCTTTAACAATTCTGCAATTACATGGGCAGGTAAGTGTTGTTAAATAAATTAATACTGAATAAAAAGTGGATAGGTTAGGAAAAAAATTATAAAATATAATATAATAGTTAATAAAAATTGACAAATATTTATAATCGATTGATAAATCGATAGTTCATCAACTATATATGGCGCGTTTTCGACCGGAGGCACCGGTTGACCTGAAGTAATGCTGTGACCGCGCGCTCTCCGCCCTCTATCTCGAAAACGGTTCTTCGTATGAATTTTTTTTTTTTGACAAAATTTGTAGAGAATTTTGTATTCTACAATATTGATAAAAATACAAATAGCAAAAAACCCATAGGAAATGATATATTTACAAAAAAAGTGCAAAAAACCGATTTTTGTGACTTTTGACCTTGAAATTTAATAATTGCGTTCACCCTACCATATGTAGGTTTTGAGACAACTTTTAGGGTGTCAATAAACAAGTATTTACAGACTTACAGCTGGGTATCTCGAATTCCGAGGTGAACTTACTAGGTATAATGACTGGACTATCATTCGACAGACAATATTGCCAGTGTCAAATTCTATAGATAAAATACTTTATACTCAAGTCAGTCCATCATTTATTTTGAAGAAATGGTGGCGGATTTCTTCAAAACATTTTCGGTCAAATCAGGATATCAATAACGCACATTCATTCCAATTAATTACACTTTGTGCTAACACCGCAAGTAATGTTGGTTAAAAGGCCACCTAAATTACACATCACAGCTTAAAATAACACTAGAAAAACAATTAAAATGAAAAAGCTATGCTGCTTCCTAAAATGACAGAAAATGAATCCGCTCTAAGTTTATCCTTAAATGTTCAGAAAATGTATATATATCCACCCATGCGAAGCTGGGACCTGCCGCTAGTACTGAATAAAGACCGTTTTGATTGATTTAACTACCTAATAAGTATTAAGAAGTAGGAATCAAGAATGATCCGCCGAGATTCAGATTTGGTCTAAAAAAAACAGGTTTAGAAGTAGGTACTAACGTCTTTATTTATTGATCACAATCCTACCATCAGTGTGTACGTTCAGAGGAGTATGTTTCTTGACGTATGCCTCCACTATGTCCAAGTCCTTGCCCACGTCTTGTGGGTTGTTCTTATTGCTGAACATCTGTAAAAACGAACAAATTCAGCACCATTTTTTAAACGTTGAACCCTAAAATACACTTGCACAATAATCTAATTTTATTTAGTTAAACACAATTACCAAACTAGACAGAATTAGCATAAACATCATTTCTAATGCCTGACAGTTCTCTTATCATGTTTTCCTTTTTTGTGTTCCGTACCCAAAGGGTAAAACGGGACCCTATTACTAAGACTCCGTCTGTCCGTCTGTCGCCAGGCTGTATCTCATGAACCGTGATAGATAAACAGATGAAATTTTCACAGATGATGTATTTCTATTGCCGATATAACAACAAATACTAAGAAACAGAATAAAAATAAATATTTAAGGGGGCTCCCATACAACAAACGTGTTTTTTTTATAGATAATGGTACGGAACCCTTCGTGCGCGAGTCCAACTCGAACTTGGCCGGTTTTTTTTTATCGACTTCAAAAAAAAGAGGGCGTTATTTTCATGTCATGTTTACTCATGCTAAAAAAAAACTTACCGGATAGCCGAGCCAAAAGCGTGGTCCTAGGACATGATAGAACTGATCATCTTGCAAAGGTGTAGTGGAGCCTTTTCCACCGACGAACACTGACGTCACACGTCTGCCCTCAGGTAGCGATATTTTGTACGTCACTTGTATACCTAAAACAATAATCGTATTGTATCTTACTTCTAGCACCGGTGGTCTAGTGGGAGTGACCCCGCCTTCAGATCGTAAGGTCGCAGGTTCGAACCCGGTCGTGCACCAATGGATTTTTCCTGCATCGAAAAATTTATGTGGCATACTAGCATTGCGCAGTGCTTTTATACGGTGAAGGAAAACATCGTGAGGAAACCAGTTAGCACTCTAACAGCGGCGATAGGCTTGCAACCTGTCACGTATGGAAAACCAACTACTGCAAAATGTGGGTATGTGCCAGATCTAATGTTTGGACGTACCTCTGACTACCTCCCTTAGACATCCTCAAAAATAATCTAGAGTACTTGGTACTAAGAGATCTGAGGAGATATCTACCATGCCTGGGGATTAAAATCGTGAAGTTGTTTTTTTATCTTACTTCTTCTTTTCGGGTCACTAGTTCCTTCGAATCAGTGCGGTGAAAGGATTTTAAGTGCGCCTCCTTTGAGACGTTCTCATAAAATGATGACAACGACCAGGTCTGATGATGGAGCCAAGGTCTGTTCAACAGAACTTTTCAATAAATAGGCCAATAGAGTTGAAACTTGGTTACCATACCAAGTTAGTAGGCGGTAGTCAGAAAAAAGGCCAAACCTAATGTTTGGACTTGCCTCTGACTACCACCTACTCAAAGTTTTCGTGCATTCGTCGGGTCGCATCACGAGATCTCAGTTCGGGGCGAACCACTAGTTTTACTTACCTGAGACTTGCAACACCCAGGGCCCAGTGAATGGGTCTAGGGATGTAGCGTCACTGACGCTCTTCTCAAGGGCTTCCCTGATTTGTTTGCCTTTCAGCTCGAAGTGCTGTATGCGATCTGAGTACGGTAGCAGCTCGAATAGTACCCCTTTGGTTATTTCTGAAAGACAAAGAAAATAAATACATTAGAATCTCACTAATCCGGCACTTCAATAGACCGACAGAGTCCGGCTATTGTACGACATGATAATGTACAGCACGATAATGTTCAGCATGATATTTGGATTCCACTTTTGTACCTTTTTGGATTCGTTTTATCTGGGTGTACATTATCGGGGTGTGCATTATCTGAATGTGCAATATCGTCACGTGTCAATAATTTACACCCAGATATTGTACAGCATGATAATTGGAAGCCACTTTGGTACCGTAAAAATTAATTTCTGGCACTTCGGCGGCCGCTGCCGCGGCACGCTCGCTTTGCTCGCTCGCCTCGTGCGTAATTTATATGTTTCAACATAACCTAACCAATCCGACTCAACGGTACTAAAGTGGCTTCCAATTATCATGCTGTACATTATCTGGGTGTACATTATTGACACGTGACGATATTGCACAGCATGTTATTGTACGGGATGATAATGTACACCCAATAATTCAAACCAGTGGACACGGATTATCTGGGTGTGCATTATCGTGCTGTGCAATATCATGCTGTACATTATTTGGCCGTACATTATTGCCTCCCGACCGACACGTCCAATAATCCGGCATCCTTCAACATGCGAGAAAAGGCGAAACATGGGAAACAAGGACTCAAGTTGCACAAAAACAGACTTCAAATAAAGATTATTAAAAAACTATGTAATGACAAGTTAGTGACTTAAGATGCAATGCTTTGTTATAGGTGATGGTTACCACTTAACATCAGGTGGGTCATTTGCTTGTTCCATCAGCAAGTTGTTTCTACACTATCTACATCTACACTAATAAAGAGGAAAGATTTGTATTTTTGTTGTTTTGTATGTAACGAATAGGCTCAAAAACTACTGGACCGATTTCAAAAATATTTTCACTATAAGAATGCTACATTATCCCTGAGTAACATAGGCTATATTATATTTTCGAAAAAGTCAGGGATCCTTACTAAAACTCCAATAATGTAACCCAAGGTGGAAAAATTTATCCTTACATCGCGTGCGCTGCGAAAACTATTGATGATAGAACAAAATAATGTACTATGACTTTGCAGAACACGTCATCATCTACAAAAAATGTTGCCACAGCATATGTCTAACTATTATAGTTACGTCACAATAAGTGTTCTTTTATTATAAAAATTTAATTGAAATGCCGCCGCTAGAAAAGGGTCTTTATTTGTACCTTGGTATTAATCCTTATCCAAATAAATCATTTTATATTCAAGACGGTTTCTATACCTGTAGATTGCTTCTTGAATTTTCAAAATCGGACATTCCATGATTGTATTGTATTGTATTGTAGTTTTCGCAGCGCATGCGATGTCAGGTTTTCTTTTTCCACATTGGGTTACATTATTGGTGTTTTAGTAAGGATCCCTGATTTTTTTATGAAAAAAATATAATATAGCCTATGTTACTCAGGGATAATGTAGCATTCTAACGGTGAAAGAATTTTTGAAATCGGACCAGTAGTTTTTGAGCCTATTCGTTACATACAAAAATACAAATCTTTCCTCTTTATAATATTAGTGTAGAGGTGTAGATAGTGTAGATGTAGACTAAGTGTAGATAAGAACATTATTTTATTTAAAGTAGAATTCAGTGATGCTCCACTTACTTCCTTTATCAATATTGGATCTTATGTTCCCTCGTTGATTGAATGCTATGAATTCTAATTTAGAATTTACATGAAGTTTGGCCTAGAACAAAAAAACACTAAAATTGAAGCACACACACACGTTACCTATACCTTTACATACATATTCTAATTAATGATAATAATTCAGGTCAATGTAAAATTAATCATTAGCCCACTATTGTAGCTTAATACAATTAGAGTACATTATTCTATGTAATGTACGCTATAAAAAAAAATACTCTTATACATACGTGGAACGTATTAAGATGAGGAAAACGCTACCTATAATGATTAATGCTTTGTTATAGGTGATGGTTACCACTTAACATCAGGTGGGCCATCTGCTTGTTCCATCAGCCATTAGTATTAAAAAAAAAGCCAGTTTTCTTTCTCACCCAAATTGTTGTAAGATAATATTTTTTTAATACAGTGGTAACCATCACCTATAAAAAAAATGACACGTTACGCACGACGGGAACGTGCCCTACAGTGCACGGCCCTGCGTCCATCAACCTGAGGCAAACAGATGTTAAGCCTCATGTGCCTGTAATTACACCGGCAACCACACTCTTCAAACCGAAACACAGTAACGCTGCTTGGCAGCATAAAAAGGCAAGCTTGCGGGACTAAACTATGCTCTTCTGAGGGACTAAATTCGTCATTTTTAGAGTTCCGTACAAGGTAAAACGAGATCCTATTACTAAGACTCCGCTATCCGTCCGTCTGTCTGTCTGTCTGTCTGTCTGTCTGTCCGTCTGTCACCACGCTGTATCTCATGAACATTGATAGTTAGACAATTTAAATTTTCACAGATGATGTATTGCCACTGTAACAACAAATACTAAAAAACAGAATTAAATAAATATTTAAGGGAGCTCCCATACAACAAACGTGTTTTTTTTCCGTTTTTATAGATAATGGTACGGAACCCGGAACCCACGAGTCCGACTCGCACTTGGCCGGTTTTTCTTTCTGTTTACCGTAATAATAGGATAAGATTAACTCACATATTCCACAATAGCGTCTGTGAGTAAATTGCCCAGAGCGCACTCCCCGAACGCACAATCTTCATAGTTCATTGAATTCAAATTGTCCCCTACTGATACTTGTTCCGCTCGATGTACTTGTGCCGAGTAGGGCTCAAGCTTTTTCTTCACTTCTAGATCTGAATAAAAAATACTTTTTTATTTTTTGCAAAAATATAAGCCTCAGCCTCATACCTTTATCAACTTGAAAAAAGATCAATTTAAATAAATATTTATAAAATAAATATTGGTGGACTTCCCACACAGCACTATCTAGCGCCAAACTAAGCCAAAGCTTGTAATATGGGAACCATAGCATAGGAAAGATAACTGATATAATACATACTATTAATATACTTTTTTTTTGTTTGTAAATACATACTTATAATACCACACAGAGAACAAACATCTATGTGCATAACACAAATTTTTGTTCCCGAAGGGGATCGAACCGACGGCCTATGGCGCAGAAAGCAGAGCTACTACCAACTGAGCTGTGAAGGCTGTCGATATCTAATGATTTTTAAATCGTTTTTTTTTTAATATAATTTTTATATGGCATGAAAGATCCAGATGTAACAGGTTGCAAGCTCATCGCTGCCGCTAGAATACTAGTGCAAACTGATTCCTCATGCTGTTAAAAAAAAAAAAAAAATTGGGGGACATTCCACACAACACTATCTCGCCCCAAACTAAGCCAAAGCTTGTGATATGGGAACCAGATAGCTGATATATTACACAAATACTTTTTTTTTGTAAATATATACTTATAGCTCAGTCGGTAGTAGCTCTGCCTTCTGCGCCGCAGGCCGTGAGTTCGATCCCCACTGAGAACCAAACATTTGTGTGATGAACATAGATGTTTGTTCTCTGTCTGGGTGTTATATATAATAATATAAGTATGTATTTACAAAAAACAAGTATTAGCTTAGTTTGGGGCTAGATAGTGCTGTGTAGATAGTCCACCAATATAAAAAAAATTAAATGCATATTCGACGGTACGTAACCTAACCGCACCTTCAGGTATAGTCCTATCCAGGAAAATTGCATCTCCTTCGTGTTTAACGTAGTGTCCACGGCTATCGAAGTAAACTGTTAAATTCCCCATGTACTTCGTGAAAGCCGATGTTTGGACTACCAATACCTGAAATACAACGAAACGAGATTCAAGTTATTGGTGGTAAATGGTTACTATTATGGCGGTTAAACAAAGCCGGTTGAATACAAAAGTTTGCTTTACTAGTTTTCGTGCAAACTTTTGAGTACGAAAACATGTATCAATCAAAATGAAATCTTTACTAAACTGAGTGCAATGTGATTGCACACAAAATAGTTGATTGCAATTTTTCGAAAATGAGTTTAGCTTAGACGCTCTATCGCATGTCGAAAAATGCGATTGAGAGTCACATTAGCTCTTGTCGTCGCTTTAACTATTATTGCTAAAGGAGCCTTAAGTTTATTGTCTGAGGGTCTACAAAGTCCACTGGGTAGACTGATCTCAAATTGGTAGACTGTTGGAACAAATTGGTACACATTTTTACCGTAAAGAAATACGAGCCAGCTATAGAACAGAAAGCGTATATTATTAGTATTAGGTTGTACCATGGAGATACTTAGTGTAAGGGTTGTACAGGTCAGTTGGTCGCAGAAAAGAGGACGACCTCTTTTTTTTTTTTGATTGTACTAAATGCTGGTCATCGTCTGACGATTCTTATAGCGAGCGCTACCGAACAATGGCGAGCGGGAAGGCGCTCAACCGGCAACGTTAGGCTGAGGACGTTTTCTTTTTTTTTTCTAATTTACTAAATGCTGGTGATCGTCTGACGATTCTTACAGCGCAACCGAACAATGGCGAGCGCGGAAGGCACTCAACCGGTAAAAGAGGACGACCAGAGATCGCTGACAAGCTTATTAAAGTGGTTGAACAGCGCCCCCAGTGGCAACTGTCAAAACTAACTAGAATATCAGTAATCTATCGTAGTGTTAAGACTCTTTAATGACCTAGGTATCTAGTACAGCAGTTGAATCACAGATGGCGCTGTGTTCAACATGACTCTTAGTCCGGGGAAGTACTACCATCATACAGATGTTTAGCCTCATGTCCTGTAATTACACCGGCAACCACATTCTTCACACCGAAACACAGCAACGCTGCTTGGCGGCAGAAAAAGGTAGTATACTTCCCCGGACGAGCCCTTCACAAAGAACTCTACTACTCTCTGTACCTTGTTTTTATCCTTCCCTTCTACAACTACTGGGTAGGCACCTGCCACAGGCTCGCTGGTTGGCGCCCTGCCGTTCCATAGTAAAGAGTGAGTATGGCCTCCGACAATCACATCGACGTATTGACCGTAGTCCTTAGCTAGCTGTCTGAAAAGAAATGTCAATATCCTACTAATATTATAAACGCGAAAGTTTGTAAGTATGGATGGATGGATGGATGGATGTTTGTTACTCTTTCACGTAAAAACTACTGAATGGATTTTAATGAAACTTTACAATAATATAGGTAGCTTATTATACATTAGAATAACACATAGGCTACAATTTATAAAGATATAATGTGATCCTGCGCAGACGAAGTCGCGGGCACTAGCTTGTTAATTACACCGGCAACCACACTCTTCAAACCAAAACACAGCAACGCTGCTGGCGGCAGAAAAAGGCGTGGTGGTAGTAGGTACTTCCCCGGACGAACCCTTCACAAAGAGCTCTACTACTCTTAAAAAGAGTTGAAATACGCGTGCGACAAGTTAAGTTTAACAGCAGAAACGTAAACTTTATACTGAGTTGTTCTTACATATTATAACTGAATAATAATGCATCGCATACAACGACATGAGCTTAGCTCTTAAGAGGCTCTAAGAGTGGTTTCATATCTTTAGAAACGATCGAGAGGGATGTTAAATAAAATTAATAAATAAGAACTTTATTTAGGACGGTATTGATAAGGTTACAAACAGTAAAAGTACAGAGGGTTCGTCCAACGATCGGCAGTCTTATCGCAGGTAGTGATCTCTTCCAGACAACCGTTAGATAAATAAGAAGACGATCTTACCTGTCAACATCAAGTCCGCAGTGGGACAGGACTATTATGATATCCACTCCTTTGTCCTTCATAGCTAGAGCTTCACGTCTCGTGGCTTCGCCGGGGTCTGTGAAGGTCACCTTGCCGATGTCTATAAACATCTGGTAAAGAACATAATAGAATATGTATAAATAAATAAATATTGGTGGACTTTCCAAACAGCACTATCTAGTCCCAAACTAAGCCAAAGCTTGTAATATGGGAACCATATAGCTGATACTTAGATACTTTTTTTTTGTAAATACCTACTTAAGTACTTATAATATGATATACTTAACACCCAGACAGAGAACAAACATCAATGTTCATCATACAAATGTTTGTTCTCGGTGGGGATCGAACCCACGGCCTACGGCGCAGAAGGCAGAGCTACTACCATCTAAGCTGTGAAATCTGTCAAACATACGTTATATAAGTACATTGATTTACAGAGAAAATTACAATGAAAACATCAAACTGAAACAGCTTCACGACTTTAATCCTCAGGCACGGTAGATATCCCCTCCCATCTTGTAGTACCAAGTACGAACTCCAGATTCTTTCAAGATGTGTCAGGGGTGGTAGTCAGAGGTAGGTACCAAACTTAGGCACATACCCTCATTTTGCAGTAGTCGGTAATATTCCATGAATATAAGTGCTTACAAAATACAATTGAATCAGTTGAGCTATCTGCAGACCGTTGCGAATTATCTAGATAGCTCAACTGATCCAAATGCTATTCGGAAGCGTCCCCAAGACACTGGCTGAATTGCCACGCCGAATGGCAATGCTTATGCGCTGAACAGGTACTTACCAGCCCTCAGATAATATTTTGAAGACCCGGTTGGCCCAGAATCCTACTAATATTATAAACGCGAAAGTTTGTAAGTATGGATGGATGGATGGATAGATGGATGGATGTTTGTTACTCTTTCATTTAAAAACTACTGAATGGATTTCAATTAAACTTTACAATAATATAGCTTATACATCAGAATAACACATAGACTACAATTTTTGTGAATTGTCCAAAATATGACGATAAGTGTCAAGTAGGAAAAAATCTACCATCTGCGAGCTATTCTGGCGTGCGCTGCCAAAACCGCTAGAGTTACACATATGTAATGTATGATGGAAATGTTTATCTTAAATAGTCCTACAAAAAAGCCCGCCACAGTATATATCTATATCTTATGTGTAAGCCATTATAGCCAAAATAGTGAACCATAACTACAATAAAAATTGATAATTTATTTCAAATGCACATTTGGTAGTCATAAATTGATTCATAAATGAAAATAGATACTTTTATCGCTTCTGGTTTGTCATATTGGTGCTAAGCTCAGTAGGTAGTAGTACCTAATGTAGGTAATGTATAGGTATCTCTTACACCTACGTGGGTATTTAAATCCTACCCTACTTATATACAAATCAATGCGGAAGTTACCATGTTTGGATGTTTGTGGCTCAACCACTTCAACGCGTGCGAAGCCGCGGAAAGCCGCTAGTACAAAATTATAGTGTGTCTTACCGAAGTATCCACAGTAATCAACCCGATGATCCCAATCTTCCGTCCCTTTCGCTCTACAATAATAGAAGTCTTGTATTTCCCAAGCAAGGACGGTTCCTTCGATGTGTCCATATTGGCCACAAGTGCTGGTGCTTTGAGTTTACTCAAGAATTCTGCAAGCTTAGTAGGTCCGTCGTCGAACTCATGATTACCGATTGCCTGGAAAGGGATTTCGAGACTTTCAAGCACTCAAGTTAATAAAATTAAATAAAAAAAAATACCTATAACCGTTTTTTTATACAACTGCTGACGGTGATAACCATCACCTATATCAAAGCATTGACTCGTAAGTCACGCAATATAGGAACGTGCACCTCATTCGCTTGAGCCATACAGATGTTAAGACTTATGTGCCTGTAATTTCACCGACAACCACGTCTTCGAACCGAAACACAGCAACGCTGCTTGGCGGCAAAAAAGGCATTGTAGCACTTTCGCGGACGATCCCTTCACAAAGAGCTCTACTATACTCTTCAATTCTTCATTTTTCTTTCTATTTATTGTTATAGTAGGATATATAGGATTTACTCACATTCCACAATAGCGTCAGTAAGTAGATTTCCCAGAGCGCACTCCCTTCTACTAATGTAAAAACTATGCCTCAAGCTGATGGACACAGGGCAGTGCATCGTAGGGCATGTTCCTATCGTGCGTGATTTAGAGGCAATGCTTTGTTACAGGTGATGGTTACCACTTAAAATCAGGTGGGCTATCTGCCTGTTCCATCAGCGAGTTGTATTAAAAAAAACTGCAGCTTACATGAGCATCATGAGGCAGCATATTCAGAAACTGATCCGTGATGGATCCCCTCAGGGTTGTGAACCAATAAGTGCCTTGGAAGTTGTCACCAGCGTTCAGGAGTAGAGCATCTGGCTTCTCCTTGAGCAGTTGTTGCACGAGGTGGTAAAGGCGCGGAAAACCGCCTAAGCAAAAGTTGTTGTTTGTTCTGCATAAGGAGTTAGCTAGAGATGTTTCTTCGAATCTGTTGATAATTTTATCTCAAAATCAAAGTCAAAGTCAAAATGTATTTATTCAATAAAATCACAAGGATCACTTTGAAACGTCTTAACGCTAGGTGACGCTAGGTGCCAGTTCCACGCGACCACGCGATCTATTAACAAGCTTCATTTATATTTAGGATATCCATAATCACTAATCACGGGTCTCCTATTTTTTATCAAAACCATCTCGAAATAGTAGGTACTAATTTACAATTTACCGGTTGCTTTTATAACGGTCACCAAGCTGTAAGTTTGTTGCCTGTTCTTCTAGGCTTTGCCCTGCGTCCATCATCTTGAGGCATACAGATGTTATGCCTCTGTGCCTGTAATTACACCAGCAACCATACTCTACAAACCGAAACACAGCAACGCTGCTTGGCGGCAGAAAAAGGCGTGGTGGTAGTACCTACTTCCCTGGACGAGCCCTTCACAAAGAGCTCTATTAGGTACTCTTGAATGATATGAATAATGGCCTTTGACTGTAGGTACGAACCTACTAAGTATTACTACTATCTAGAGACTATCTAGGTACCTACTATCGTGACTTTCATCGCAATAGGTTACAATTCTTAATCAATAATACAATTATGTTTCAAAAGGTTATCGCATATGGAATATGTTTAGCTCAAGTTGATTGACGCATTTGTTGGCATGCATTGATTTGGCAGTGCATTGTAGGGCACGTTCCTATCGTGCGTGACTTTTGAGGCAATGCGTTATAGGTGATGGTCACCAATTAACGTCAGGGTGGGCCATCGCCTGTACCATCAAAATATAGATAGAACTTCCGAGATGGGTCGAAAAAATATCACCATCATCCATCATGATTTAAGGCCTTCATATCATCAATCTAAAGTTTTTTTTTTTTTTTTTACATTTGATAGGTAAAACGTTTGACCGCTATCTCACCTGATGTTAAGTGACGATGCGGTCTACGATGTGACACGCTTACCTAGAAGATAGATACCTATTCACTCGTCTCTTGAAATCGTCCAAATTATAGGCATTCGGAAAAACGGACGCCGGTAAGGAATTCCACTCTTTGGCTGTTCGCATTATAAAAGTAGAAGCAAAGCGCTTTGTGCGGGCAGTAGGTATGTCAACCATGAATGGATGTCTCGCTTCCGTACGTCTGGTGGTCCGATGGTAGAACGGGCATGGGGGAACCAAGTTGTGGAGTTCCATCGCACACTCTCCGAAATGTATCCTGTAAAATACCGATAAACAGGCAACTTTGCGGCGATGTTCAAGAGTCAGGAGCTTAGACTCGAACAACGTGTCACCTATGAGCCTTTTGGCTCGTCTCTCAATAGTCTCCAAGGCCTCAAGCTGGTATTTAGCAGAGCCATCCCAAAGATGAGAACAGTACTCCATACACGACCGGACTTGCGCTTGGTATAGATAAAGGAGCTGTCCCGGTGTGAAGTACTGTCTCACCTTCGATAGTATGCCTAGCTTCTTCGCAGCTGTCTTGGCCTTGGATTCTATGAACGAGCCAAAATTCAGTTTGCTGGTTAACGTAAACCCTAGACGCTTGAGCTGGTCTGATATCGGTATCGATACATTTCGGAAAGTTGGAGTTAGGTGGATTTGACTCCTCTTAGCGGAGAAAAGACACGCCTGAGTTTTCGCAGCATTGAACTTGACTAGATTGATGTCACCCCAATCAGCAACTGCTTTTAAAGTCAAGCTCAAGCGCTCAACCATTGCCTCTCTGTAAGATTGGATCTGAGATCCACTACAACGTGTGTTGGGTATATAGCTCTCTACGACTGTGCTGTCGTCTGCATACCCAATGATTCCGGGCATAAGCAGATCATTGATGTGCAGCAAAAACAATGTCGCAGAGAGAACTGACCCTTGAGGGACCCCGGCATTAATTGCCAAGTGATCAGACGAGCAGCCATCAACGACTACTCGAAGTGACCGGTCCCTCAAAAAGTCTGATACCCAGACACAAAGGATAAGCCATACGATGGAAGCTTGCTCAAAAGGCTATCGTGCCAAACCCTGTCAAAAGCTTTCGAGATATCTAGAGAAACTGCGAGAGCTTCTACGTTTTTCTCTATGGCTTCGCTCCATACATGAGTGGCATATGCTAGAAGATCTCCAGTGGATCGGTTTCGGCGAAACCCGTATTGCCGGTCACTGAGGAGGTTAGTGTCTTCGAGATATGCCAGGAGCTTATTGTTAAGTATACGCTCCATACTCTTGCATAGTATGGACGTAACCGAGATGGGTCTGTAATTGGCAGGGTCGGCGCGACTTCCCTTTTTGGGTACGGGCTGTACATTGGCAAACTTCCAGGACTTTGGCACTTCACCTGTCTTAATAGAGAGGCGAAAGAGTCGTGTCAAAACAGGACACAACTCAGGCGCACAATTCCTCAGAACGATGGCCGGAATACCATCCGGGCCACTAGCCTTGTTCACGTCCAGATTGCGTAGAGTTTTGCGAACCTCTACTTGTCGGATACAAATCTCAGACATGTACGTCTTGCATCTACTCGGGACAGCTAGAGGTGTCGAAGTAAACCATAATAATCATAATCATCAACCTAAAGAGTCCACTGCTGGCCTTCCTACGTATTTCCAGGAAGAACCGTTTTGAGTCAACTCTATGAACCGTCTTCCACGATCTTAAGAAACTCGTCGTCAACTTAATATTCCGGTTCGTAGACTACTATTCAATTTAATTAAAACTCACAAATAATTTTCCTGCTATTTTATGTTATAAAATATGTTTATTGATCGAGTGAGCGAAGCGAACGAAGATCTTAGTTTCAACTTGGGCGATTTGGCATTTTATGTATGTATGTATGTATGTATGTATGTATGTTTGTCTGGCGATAACTTTAGAACCGTTGATCCGATCTGCATGAAATTTGATATGTCGATAGCTTGTACTTGAGAAATTTACTGGTAAGTAAATGAGTAAAATCGGATGAAGGGTTTTTGAGATATGGGGTTTTTTAAGGGAGAAAAAATAAAAAAAATTGCATAAAAAAATCAAGTTACATGTCATATGAAAGGGCTTTGTTTGGACATCCCAAAACAATTTTTACATTTTTTTTGTGACGCTCGGTTTTTGAGATAAAATAATAAAAGTTAAATTAAGATAACCAGCGATCCAAGAGCTCCCATCTCTAAGAGTTTCGTTGACATCAAGGTTTTTCTACTGGTCGGCCAGTTCCTTTGCTTTTTCTTATTTTTTTTTCTTGAAATAAATTAAGGAGGTACTCAGTTCTCATAAAATGGTGACGACGACCAGGTCTGATGATGGAGTCAAGGTCTGTTCAACTGAACTCTTCAATAAATAGGCCAATAGAGTTGAAATAGAGTTGAAACCATACCAAGTTAGTAGGCGGTAGTCAGAAAAAAGTCCAAAAATAATGTTTGGACTTGCCTCTGACTACTACGTACTCAAAGTTTTGATGCGTTCGTCGGGTCGCATCACGAGATCTCAGTTCGGGGCGAACTACTAGTTTAAGACTAAAAATAGCTACCAGTTTCTTAAAGACGGGAACGATGATATCTGCAGAAGTATTAAATTGTCACGCAGATGTTATTACTAAATAATAATAGGTATATACCTAAAGTCTTCTAGTGTGATGAATAGACACAGTGTGATGAAAGGATAAGTGCGCCTCAAAGAGGCTCCTCACGATGTTTTCCTTCACCGTTTGAGAGGACTAGCACTGTATACAAAGATTTTTGAACAGAAAAACCCATTGAGGTTCGAACGGTTTTGAACCCACGACCTTAGGATCGCAAGGCAGGGCCGCTACCACTAGACTACAAGTGCTCTAATAATATATGAATATAAATAGATATGACAAAATAAAAACTCACCGTGCATGAAAATCATTGTAGTGTATAATATCCAACTTGTAATCTTCTTTTTTCAAAGCACTTTCACAAAAACTGTTCAGTAACAAAAATGTATATAACACGATAATCATTTTGCTTAGTAAATTAGAATAATTCACATTTGCAAGATTCTCCTCGTGTGGTCTCCGTTCAAGTGAGCACTAGATATCCTGCTTAGGGTCAGCCCATACTATATTGTATCCAATCACTTTTTGTGGTCATGACATTTGTAATGACTACAGATCGCTCAGGGCAGGCAATAGCGATACCGCTAGTAGTAGTCGAAGTAACTAATCGTTACTAGTAGTTCGCCCCGAACTGAGATCTCGTGATGCGACCCGACGAACGCATCAAAACTTTGAGTACGTAGTAGTCAGAGGCAAGTCCAAACATTATCTTTGGACTTTTTTCTGACTACCGCCTACTAACTTGGTATGGTTACCAAGTTTCAACTCTATTGGCCTATTTATTGAAGAGTTCCGTTGAACAGCCCTTGCCTGCATCATCAGACCAGGTCGTCGTCACCATTTTATGAGAACTGAGTACCTCCTTTATTAATTTCAAGAAAAAAAAATAAGAAAAAGCAAAGGAATTGACCGACCAGTAGAAAAACCTTGATGTCAACGAAACTCTTAGAGATGGGAGCTCTTGGATCGCTGGTTATCTTAATTTAGCTTTTATAATTTTATCTCAAAAACCGAGCGTCACAAAAAAAAAGTAAAAATTGTTTTGGGATGTCCAAACAAAGCCCTTTCATATGTCATGTAACTTTATTTTTTTATGTAACTTTTTTTATTTTTGCCCCCGTAAAAAACCCCATATCTCAAAACCCCTTCATCCGATTTTACTCATATACTTACCAGTAAATTTCTCAAGTACAAGCTATCGACATATCAAATTTCATGCAGATCGGATCAACGGTTCTAAAGTTATCGCCAGACAAACATACATACATACATACATACATACATACATACATATATACATACATAAAATGCCAAATCGCCCAAGTTGAAACTAAGATCTTCGTTCGCTTCGCTCACTCGATCAATAAACAAATTTAAAACCCAGCCTCCAACTACTAAAATAATAATTTTAGGAATCAATTACTTTTATAAAGTCTAGGCACATTATGAGTTTTTTTTTGACAAGATGTTCAAAGTCAAAGTCAAAAGGTATTTATTCAATAAAATCACAAGGATGACTTTGAAACGTCTTAAAGCTAGGTGACTCTAGGTGCCAGCTCCACGCGACCAAAGCCTAGAAGAACAAGCAACAAACTTACGGCTTGGTTCCTACCGTTTTTTTGTATGATCCTTGTTAGAATGTATTATAATACAATATTGAAGGTGTGGTGCCAATCAAATTTGGTGAAGCGTAGGCATAACGGAAAAAGGTAAAGGTAATCAAATTCATAAGACAGCACACATGTTAAGACATACAAGATGTTACCTTGACTCAGACAGATGTTAAGCATCATATGCCTGTAAATTTCACCGGCAACCAAACTCTTCAATCGAAAAGTCTTTATGATATTATTTATCGTCAAGTCTTTATGATGCTTTTTATAAGGTGTAACAAAAACATGAAACTTACTTACTGAAAAAAAACCCATGTGTTTGTTGACATTTGACAACTACACAACGAATGCATACGGGCATATAGAACATAATCAACGATAATAGGCTACCCACGTATATACAAACGAACTAGACTGCTCGCATTGACCTTATTACTAGATTAGTACATAAAAACCGGCCAAGCGCAAGTCGGGCTCGCGCACTAAGGGTTCAGTACCATTCTCTATAAAAAAGACAGAAAAATCTTAGTTCTTGTTGATTTTAGTAGTGCTTTTGACGCAGTCGACCATGACCTCTTACTAGCCCTTCTCCCACGTCGTCATTTCTCACCTCCAGTTGTCTCTTGGTTTTCCTCTTACTTAAATGATCGTCGTCAGAGAGTCCGTCATGGCGAAGACTTTTCTGAATGGCGAGAAATTGAGACCGGCGTGCCTCAAGGAGGAATTCTATCTCCACTTCTCTTCTCTATTTTCATTGACGTACTCTCTCCAAACCTACACAGCCAATACCATATGTACGCTGATGACCTCCAACTTTACTATTCTGCTTCTCCAGACAACTTAGATAGTGCAACCCGTGTTCTCAACGATGACCTCTGTCATTTGCTTTCATGGTCGACCCGGTTTGGCATTAAGGTTAACCCGAGCAAGTGCCAAGCCATCATGATTGGCAGCTCTCGTCAGCTCGGAAAAATAGATGCCTCCAGTTCTCCTAGCCTTTATTACGATTGCTCTATAATCCCTCTCTCATCAACGGTTAGGAACCTCGGGGTCATCTTCGATAACAACTTAAGCTGGTCGCCGCACGTAAAAGAGTTATCTAGAAGGTTCTATGCCACTCTGCACTCTATCTTAAGACTGAAGAACTTCCTCCCCATCTCTTCAAAAATATCACTTGCCAACTCGCTTCTTATCCCGATTTTGAACTATGCCGACGTCGCCTTTTTGGATCTGACTGAAGAACTTCTTAACAAGCTTGATCGTCTTCTCAACACCTGTATTCGCTTTATCTATAATCTGCGCAAGTATGACCACGTCAGTGAGTTTCGAGCTAAACTGAAATGGCTACCCATTCGTGAGCGTAGAAATCTTAGAATAATGTGTCTGCTCTTCTCCATTTTAAAAGATCCGCACACTCCTGGTTATCTAAAAAACCGTTTTCAGTTTCTGACCGATGCTCATGACAGACAGCTTAGGTCTGCCAACAATCTTTACCTGTTTACTCCGCTTCACCACACCTCATTTATTTCAAACTCATTCTCAGTTGTGGCGGTTAAGCTCTGGAATGAACTGCCACTATCTATTAAGCAGTCTGACTCCAGAGACTCTTTCAAGAGACTGGTACGAGAACATCTCCTCAACAAACTTAAATAAATTTACCTCTCCGAACTGACTGCTACCTATCTTCTTAATAAATTCCTGTCACTATCTATATCAATATAAGTTTATCACGTATATTATTATAATATGTTGTATCATATATAGTTAGGGTTTAATGGCATCCCCTATTTATTTTATTTATTATTATTATTGGTATATTTATTATTATTATTTCTTATTAAAATAGCATCTTACGTAGGTTTAAATATATATTTATATATGCTTCTTCCCTCTATTATTTATAGTTTTAAAATACCTACCTACCTAAAATAAAACAGTTTTCACGCCACACCTTCCTCACCATCTTTTTGCACGCCCAGGATGACTGGTAGACAATGCTATTAGCATTAAGTCCTCCTAGCACTACATTATTTTGTGTGAAAGTTTTAATAAATAAATAAATAAAAATCACGTTTGTTGCCCCTTTAAACATTTATTTTATTCTGTTTATTAGTATTTTTTGTTATAGCGGCAACAGAAATACATCATCTGTGAAAATTTCGACTGTCAAACTATCACGGTTCATAAGATACAGCCTGGTGACAGACGGACAGACCGACAGACGGACGGACAGCGGAGTCTTAGTAATAGGGTCCCGTTTTACCCTTTGGGCACGGAACCCTAAAAAATTCTGGTGGACATTCCACACCGCACTATCTCGCCCCAAACTAAGCCAAAGCTTGTACTATGGGAACTGGATAGCTGATATTTTTTTTGTAAATTAACAAAATTTTGATTTAACTTTTTAAGTTTTTTTCTAAAGAGATGTACATAAAAGAAACATTCAAATGTATTTTTTTATTTATGTCCATTCACAGTTTGTATTTAATAAAAAATTCATCATTATAAATGTGTTTTTTTTTTATCTCGGGCATTAAAAAAACCCATTGTATAAAATAATATACAAATTGCACAGTACAAAATGAACACATGTGTAGGAAAATACACAACAAAATTACTTATTATTCAAATTTTTTGCTCTGTACTGATAATGACAATAAGTATAACATAATAGCTCTAAAGATCTTACTTATAAACGTTACTTAAGTTGAAAAACTGCTCAAAGTTAGTCATGTCACTGTTTATTTTTTAAATAACTTGCTGACGGATTTTTTAAATAACGCAGATGGCCCTCCTAATGTTAAGTGGTTACCATCACCTATAACAAAGCATTGTCTCGTAAGTCACGCACAATAGGAACGTGTCCTAGATGCACTGCCCTGCATCGTCCAACTGGAGGTATACACATGTCACTCATTGTTAAGATGGCAATAGTTTATAGATTATATTTTGACAGATTTTTATAAGGCCGAATACATACAATATACTATATTTACAAAATCACAGCCAATGAGTTACAGAGGTGGCCAGAAAAGTGTAGCTTCATTGTGGGCCGATTCTGGAAGCCATTTCAGGTATTCGTCCAGTAAATCTGAAAAAAATTAACCACTTTTATCTGCATTTACTATATTACATGGCTGGGTTAAATAGTTTCGCTGGGTGGTGGCCGGTTTATTGGCAAAATAGTCTTGTATAGGTACAATTTTGTAGTTATGTGATAATTTTTTAACTAACTTCAAAAAAGTATATGCAAGATATAAGTTTTATCGAAATTAATTTGGCGATTTTTGAAAACATCAACAAAAACAATAAATAAATGTCAAACTTTTGTAACATTTTTTTGAAATCAGTTTCATTTTGGAAAAAAGTTGTAGCAGTTTCATTTTGCGCCCTGGCTTCGCACAGTTACAAAATATTTAAAAAATAAATGTCCAATAGGCTCAAAAACTACTAGTCCTATTTTAAAAAATCTTTCACCATTAGAATGCTACATTATCCATGAGTAACATAGGCTATATTTATTACTAGAAAAAATTAGGGATCCCTTCTAAATCTTCAATAACGTAACCCAAGGTGTAACAAAATTGGCCATCAAGAGTCTTTCATCGCATGCGCTGCAAAAGCTATTGACGATAGAACACCAAAATGTTCTCCAATATTAAAGAACACAATAATATCTACAAAAAACTCAGCGATGCCATATGTCTAACTGTTGTAGTTATGTTACTATAACTTCTTTTTGTTATTTTAAAAGTTGATAGAAATGCAGACCAAAACCATCAGACCATGTTATCCATACCTTTATATTAATCCTTATCCAAATAAATCATTTCGTATTCAAGACTGTTTCAATACCTATAGATTACTTCTTGAATTTTTCAAATCGGACATTCCATTCAAAAGATATTACGAAATTAAAATTTTAGTTCGCTTTAAAAATACGGCCACGGGCCACGGGGCGCGTTCTCACTCACTCAGGGAGAAGGGCGTGCAAATGTATGAAATAAGTTGACGCGAGACTCGAACCTACGGTCTAAGTTTATCTAAAAAGTTCAAAAAATTTATGACCACCCATGCGAAGCTGGGACAGGCCGCTAGTATAATATATTAATAGTATAGGATACTTACAGTGTTCATTTTCCTGCCAGGCTTCTTGCAACGCCTGTTTAGTCCCAGCTCGTTTTAAGATCAGCGCTTTCAGCAATATATCTGTTCTAGGCTGTAGCTTCGCCCAAGACTTCACCATCGTCGATGGCGGAGAGAGGAGCGAGCTATTGTATTTACGCAGCTTCGGGAATACGGAGCCTTCGAGAAGAAAGCGAGCAAACCATCTAATAAAAGAAAAATAAAACTATCTATTAAACATACTATTTCATATTTTCATTTTTTTTTACTTTTATATTGTTAACTACAATTAAAGAAATAAACAAGTAAGATGGGGAAGGTCGTGGGTTCAAATCTCACTCGGATAATAACTTTTGGGGTATTATAAAAAATCTTTGCTATTTCATATCTACACTAATATTATAAAGAGGAAAGATTTGTATTTTTGTATGTAACGAATAGGCTCAAAAACTACTGGTCTGATTTCAAAAATTCTTTCACCATTAGAATGCTACATTATCCCTGAGTAACATAGGCTATATTATATTTTCAAAAAAATCAGGGATCCTTACTAAAACTTCAATAATGTAACCCAAGGTGGAAAACAAAAACCTTACATCGCGTGCGCTGCAAAAACTATTGGTGATAGAACAAAATAATGTACTACGACTTTGCAGAACATGTCATCATCTACAAAAAATGTCGCGACAGCATATGTCTATCTATTATAGTTATGTCACAATAAGTGTTCTTTTATTATAAAAATTTAATTAAAATGCCGCCGCTAGAAAAGGATCTTTATTTGTACCTTGGTATTAACCCTTATCCAAATAAATCATTTCGTATTCAAGACTGTTTCAATACCTATAGATTACTTTTTGAATTTTACAAATCGGACATTCCATTCAAAAGATATGACGAAATTAAAAATTTTAGCTCGCTTTCAAATATTATTAGTGAACGCGCGGTTCCAAGGGGCGCGTTTTTACTCACTCAGGGAGAAAGGCGTGCGAAATAAGTACACGCGAGACTCTAACCTACGTTCTAAGTTTAACCTAAAATGTTCAAAAAATGTATATCCACCCATGCGAAGCTGGGACAGGCCGCTAGTTATTTATATTTCATCTAATACCAAAGACTGTAAAATGTGAAGACAATAATGTAAATGTTTCCAAGTTCAGCCAATGATTGAATAAAGTTTTATGTAAAAAATCCTGTGTTTTTGCAACACATCTACACTATCTACACTAATATTATAAAGAGAAAAGATATGTATTTTTGTTGTTTTGTATGTAACGAATAGGCTCAAAAACTACTGGTCCGATTTAAAAAATTCTTTCACCGTTAGAATGCTACATTATCCCTGAGTAACATAGGGTCTATTATATTTTCAAAAAAATCAGGGATCCTTACTAAAACTCTAATAATGTAACCCAAGGTGGAAAAAGAAAACCTTACATCGCGTGCGCTGCGAAAACTATTGATGATAGAACAAAATAATGTACTACGATTTTGTAGAACACGTCATCATCTACAAAAAATGTCGCGACAGCATATGTCTAACTATTATAGTTATGTCACAATAAGTGTTCTTTTATTATAAAAAAATAATAGAAATGCCGCCGCTAGAAAAGTGTCTTTATTTGTACCTTGGTATTAATCCTTATCCAAATAAATCTTTTCATATTCAAGACTGGTTCAATACCTATACATTACTTCTTGAATTTTTGAAATCGGACATTCCATTCAAAAGATTTTAAAAATATAAGGTCACGGGGCGCGTTCTCACCCAGCGCGGGCCCGGGCAAGGCGCGAGTTAGAAGTGACTCGAACCCACCACGGTCTAAGTTTATCCTAAAACGTTGAAAAAATGTATGTCCACCCATGCGAAGCTGGGAGAGGCCGCTAGTTTGCAATAAACTTTTTTTAGGGTTCCGTACCCAAAGGGACCGTTTTATTTATAGACATATTACTAAGACTCCGCTACCCGTCTGTCTGTCTGTCTGTCTGTCCGTCTGTCACCAGGCTGTATCTCATGAACCGTGATAGTTAGACATTTGAAATGTTCACAATGACAGCCTTCGCAGCTCAGTTGGTAGTAGTTCTGCCGTACGCCGTGGGTTCGATCCCCACCGAGAACAAACATTTGTGTGATGAAAATAGATGTTTATTCTCTGTCTGGGTGTTATATAATATTGTTAGTATGTATTTACAAAAAAAAAGTATATAAGTGGAATATCAGCTATCTGATTCCCATATCACAAGCTTTAGCTTAGTTTGGGGCGAGATAGTGCTGTGTGAAATGGAATGTGATGTATTTCTGTTGCCGCTATAACAACAAATACTAAAAAACAGATTAAAATAAATATTTAAGGGGGTTCCCATACAACAAACGTGATTTTTTTGACGTTTGTTTAGATAATGGTACGGAACCCTTCGTGCGCGAGTCCGGATCGCACTTGGCCGGTTTTTTTAACTTACCTATACCGCTCAATTTTCTCTGGATAGTCGACTTCCACGGTGGGTAGTTCCCAGCCGGCTCTTCCAAAGGTTCCCTTGAAATGGCACTTTACTCGACCCACCTTCTCGTCATAACGAGGCTCTGGCTCTGACAGAGGGTCGCCTGAACAGAAATATGTTCCAAGATAATTGTTTTTAAAACAATAAAATTATTCGAAATTATGCAACATCAGTATTCAAGTTTATTTTTATACTTCTAGCTGATGGAACAAGCAGATGGAAAACCTGATGTTAAGTGGTAACCATCACCTATAACAAAGCATTGCCTCGAAAGTCACGGACGATAGGAACGCGACATACGATGCACTGCCCTGTGTCCATTAACTCGAGGCATACAGATGTTAAGCCTCATGTGCCTGTAGTTACACCGGCAACTACACTCTTCAGACCGAAATACAGCAACGCTGCTTGGTAGCAGAAAAAGGCGTGGTGGTAGTACTTCCCCCGACGAGCCCTTCACAAAAAGCTCTACTACTCTTATATGGTGAGTAACCTGATGTGAAGCCGATTGTATGCATGTGTTGGTACAAATTGAATGTTTTATATAACTAGTAGTTCGCTCCGAACTGAGATCTCGTGATGCGACCCGACGAACGCACCAAAACTTTGAGTAGGTGGTAGTCAAAGGCAAGTCCAAACATTATGTTTGGACTTTTTTCTGACTACCGCCTACTAACTTGGTACGGTAACCAAGTTTCAACTCTATTGGCCTATTTATTGAAGAGTTCCGTTGAACAGACCTTGGCTCCATCATGAGACCAGGTCGTTGTCACCATTTTATGAGAACTGAGTACCTCCTTAATTTATTTCAAGAAAAAAAAATAAGAAAAAGCAAAGTAATTGGCCGACCAGTAGAAAAACCTTGATGCCAACGAAACTCTTAGAGATGGGAGCTCTTGGGTCGCTGGTTATCTTAATTTAAATTTTTTGTTGTATCTCAAAAACCGAGCGTCCCAGAAAAAAAGTAAAAATTGTTTTGGAATGTCCAAACAAAGCCCTTTCGTATGACATGTAACTTGATTTTTTTAAGTCGTCACTTTTTTTATTTTTGCCCTCTTAAAAAACCCCATATCTTAAAAACACTTCATCCGATTTTACTCATATACTTACCAGTAAATTTCTCAAGTACAAGCTATCGTCTTATCAAATTTCATGCAGATCGGATCAACGGTTCGAAAGTTATGGCCAGACAAACATACATACATACATACATACATACATACATACATAAAATGCCAAATCGCCCAAGTTGAAACTAGAATCTTCGTTCGCTTCGCTCACTCGATCAAATATTAAATATTTGTCGACTTTTCACACAGCACTATCTAGCCCCAAACTAAGCCAAAGCTTGTAATATGGGAACCAGATAGCTGATATAATACACAAATACTTTTTTTTTGTAAATACATACTTTTGATATATAATAACACCCAGACAGAGAACAAACATCTATGTTCATCACACAAATGTTTGTTCTCGATGGGGATCGAACCCACGGCCTACGGCGCAGAAGGCAGATATTATTTAATATGCATCACAAAAACTTACGTACATTCATAACTACCGAAATTATCATTTTATATTAATTTTACATAAACATACTGAGTTTAATATAACAAGTAATTTAGGTATTAAATTCAACTTACTTAAATGCCAGTACTCTCAAACGGTGAAGGAAACCTGCATGTCATAGAACCTAAAAAGTTCTATAACATGTGTCAAGTGCTCGAAAGAAGCCTCTTGAGGCGCACTTAAAATCCTTTCACCACATCACTATTTCGAAAGAAACTAGTGACACGACAAGAGAGAAGAGACTTACTTAAAATAATTGTTATATTCAATTTAATTCATATTATAAACGAAATTACTTGTTAAATGAATCTTACCTAGATTACACAGCTGAGGTACGTAGACGGGCAGCCATTCCGGTTCGATAGCTGTCACATTTCTCATCACCATCTTACGGTTCGATTCAGATCCCGTTTCGTATAACTGCAATAAGATTTACACCATAATTTAACTAGCATTTTTTTTGGGAATATAAGACAAAAATCGAAATAGCCTCATTATTTCGATCCCAGTACCCCAAGTATGAGTTTTGTTTTTAGTTTTTCGTAATTTCTAACCAAGACGGATGGCACGGGGTGTCTACTGTGCCTAAGTATTGCAGCCATGAGCCTATTTAATTAACATACCTCTTGGTACACCACCCATTCCGGTATAACTTTCCTCAGGATAGACTCCGAGTGTAGATGAACCGGCTCTTCCAATTCCGCGGCATGGTACGCATACTTAAACTTGCGTTTATCTTCACCTGTCAAAATAAAATAAATATATAAAAAAATAATTGTGGACTTTCAACACAGCACTACCTAGCCCCAAACTAAGCCAAAGCTTGTAATATGGGAACCAGATAGCTGATATCACTACATAGTATAAAAACAAAGTCGCTTTCTCTGTCCCTATATCCCTATGTATGCTTAAATCCTTAAAACTACGCAACGGATTTTGATGCGGTTTTTTTTATAGAAAGAGTGATTCAAGAGGAAGGTTTATGTGCATAATACAAGCATAGTCTCTTAGGGATAACCCACAATAACCGTGCGAAGCCGGGGCGGGTCGCTAGTAATACATATAAACTTCGTTTTATTTTCTTTTTTTAATATAAATTTTATTTTGACCAAGTTATTTTTTTGGTACCTACTTCCTTACAAAGTAGAGGTGGGGTGGGGGGTCGATGGTAGTAAAAACATAAACCAAAATGTATTTACCTTCTTTAACCTCTTCAAGTTGTATCTTCCTAGCGACCTGATCGGCCAATCCGCTCAGAATCAGTTGTCTAAGCAACCTGGCTTGCTTATCGTCCGGTGGCGCCATCGCTGGGTCGATAGTTGCGCCCGCGCCGCTCACGCTCAGATTTATCTCTGAGGTCAGCTGTTTTCGAAGCTTGCGTATTTCTTTTATGGCCTGAGGGAAGTTTCAAGTTTTGTAATCAGTTAAGTTATTGAAAAAGGGTTTCCGGTGCTACCAGTACAATTTAAATTAGGTATTTATATCTTTAAAACGTAAAAATACTTAAACCAGAAATTATTTTTTATTTCTAATAATTTATAATCTCAATTAGTATCGATCGAATATAAACATTCCTTAAAAAAGCTTCCTAATCGTTTCCTAGATGGCGTTGATCAGAAACTAAAGTTTCAATAAGTTGCTATGATCCAGCTCAGACAATTCATAACAAATTATTTTTTTATTTGAAACCTTCGAATACTATGGCTCACTATCACTATCTTGGATGCCCTATAGGACATAATCTAATAAGGAAAGCTTATTATACTTTAGATAGCTATATTGATGACTAGCGGCCTGTCCCAGCTTCGCATGGGTGGTCATAAATTTTTTGAACATTTTAGGATAAACTTAAACCGTGGGTTCGAGCCTCGCGTCTACTTATTTCATACATTTGCACGCGCTTCTCCTTGAGTGAGTGAAATCGCACCCCGCGCGAGACCCGTGGACCCGTTAACATTTTTAATTTCGTCATATCTTTTGAATGGAATGTCCGATTTGAAAAATTTAAGAAGTTATCTATAGGTATTGAAACCGTCTTAATTATGAAATGATTTATTTGGATAAGGATTAATACCAAGGTACAAATAAAGACCCTTTTCTAGCGGAGGCATTTCAATTAATTTTTTATAATAAAAGAACACTTATTGTGACATAACTATAATAGTTAGACATATGCTGTCGCGACATTTTTTGTAGATGATAACGTGTTCTACAAAATCGTAGTACATTATTTTGTTCTATCTTCAATAGTTTTCGCAGCGCACGCGATTTAAGGTTTTTTGTTTTCCACCTTGGGTTACATTATTGAAGTTTTAGTAAGGATCCCTGATTATTTTGAAAATATAATATAGCCTATGTTACTCAGGGATAATGTAGCATTCTAATGGTGAAAGAATTTTTGAAATCGGACCAGTAGTTTTTGAGCCTATTCGTTACATACAAAAATACAAAAATACAAAAATACAAAAATACAAAAATACAAAGTTTACCTCTTTATAATATTAGTGTAGATAAAAGTGCGTGGCCCGATGTCTCGGTCGCTCTGCCCATCGGCAGCTAACATGTCTGCAATGTCTGTACTGTACCTACTATTGTGTTTTTTACTTTTCTCTGATTTAATAGATTGTAATTATGCATTAGGTATTATTAGCTCGAAGCGTAGCGTGTGCTGTCTTATAAATTTGATTATGTTTACCATTTTCTGTATGTCTACGCCTCACTAAACTTCAATATTGTATTATATTACATTGTAAAAGGATCATACAAAATAACGGTAGTAACCAAGTGTAAGTTTTGTTTCATAAAACTAAGTAAAATCTGAATTTGAGTAAACAATTATGAACAAAGGTGGAATGCGCGTTTCACGTGTTTTTGTTTATTTTTATTTAGTTCAGGCGCTTTTTTTTAATCATAAAGCCTGCTTATTCATACAGTGTTCGTGATCTCTTTGGTGATTGGAACTTTTACTCAATAAGCACATTCCAAATTCAAATCACTTTACCGCCCTTGGGCGGTAAAGTACTTTACCGCCCTTGGGATCAAAGTGCTATTTTGCTACCTGTTTTCGAAGAGCAAACTATCTATTTTCGAATTGATGTGATAAAAATACCTTTTGACTTTGACTTTAAGACAACATTTTATGAAGCAGTTTTCTCTCGAAGAAGTTTTCTATTGAAGTCTCATCGTTATGTAACAATAATAGATTTGTCTAACTTCCTTTCTTTCTACTTGACTTTGACATTGATTTACTTGTAAAAAAGATATAGTACCTTATCCCTCAATCCGTATTTAGCACAGAACAAGTCTTGTTCGCCATTGACGTGAGCAAACTCAGCGGCGCCCACCGCCCGTAGTAGCACGCCGGGGTCACCAAGTAGGAGCGTGTGTCCAGTCGCCGGCCAACTGTCCGGTTTACCGGACATAACCTGGACAAAACAAATAGAGCTTGGCAAGAAAGTCTAGAAATGAAATTAGTTTGACATGCGAGTGTGCGAAAAACTCTGCCGGGGTCACCAAGTAACAGCGTGGGCCCGGTCTCCGGCCAACTGTGCGGTTTGCCAGACATCACCTGGACAAAACAATTAGAGCTTGGCAAAAAATTGTAGAAATGGTACTAGTTTGATATGCGAGTGTGCGAAAAATTCCGCCGGGGTCACCAAGTAACAGCGTGTGCCCGGTCGCCGGCCAACTGTCCGGTTTGCCAGATATCACCTGGACAAAACAATTAGAGCTTGACAAGAAAGTCTAGAAATGAAACTAGTTTGACATGCGAGTGTGCGAAAAACTCCGTCGGGGTCACCAAGTAACAGCGTGTGCCCGGTCTCCGGCCAACTGTGCGGTTTGCCAGACATCACCTGGACAAAACAATTAGAGCTTGGCAAAAAATTGTAGAAATGGTACTAGTTTGATATGCGAGTGTGCGAAAAACTCCGCCGGGGTCACCAAGTAACAGCGTGTGCCCGGTCGCCGGCCAACTGTCCGGTTTGCCAGATATCACCTGGACAAAACAATTAGAGCTTGACATGAAAGTCTAGAATCGGAACACATTTGACATAATGAGTGTGCGAAAATCTCCACCGGGGTCACCAATTAGGAGATTGTGCCCGGTCGCCGGCCAACTGCGAGACATCATCTGGACAAATAATTAGAGCTTGGCAAAAAGTATAGAAACGGAAGTTTAGATCATCGGCCATCGGCTAGACTTTCTGTATAAAATTGTATACAACGTGTAACATAATACCCCTATAACCCCGGAAGCAGGGTATTCTGCAGGTCATGGCGAACAATAACTATTCTAACTATATTAGACTTTCGTAATTTCGTAGTTTTTCACGAAATGCCGCTTAAACTTTCCGCCAAAACGAAACTAACAAACATGACGCAGCCCTATTTAAAGCGGTTTTTTTACCTTTAATTGTGAACTGTAGATAAAATAGATAACAGAACTGCCACCAATTAATAAACGCAAATAGAGTATGTACCAAGGTCACGTACACATTATCAGGGTTGTTGCAAATGAAACAATATTAATTTAACTTTTGTATGGGAGTTTCGAAAACGAAGTATTCAAACTTTGCACACGTCAAAGTATTCCAGTGCTTGGTCTCATCACTTGGTCTTTGGTCTTATAGGGGTATTATGTTACACGTTGTATAAAAGAAAACAATAAATATTAGTAGAATATGATATTATTTAGTCTGTCTCTTGTCGTGTCACTAGTTTCTTTCGAAACAGTGTGGTGAAAGGATTTTAAGTGCGCCTCAAGAGGCTCCTTTCAAGCACTTTACACATGTTATAGAACTTTTTAGGTCCTACGACATGCCGGTTTCCTCACGATGTTTTCCTTCACCGTTTGAGAGTACTGGCATTGTGCACATAAATTTTTGAACACAAAAACTCATTGGTGCACGACCAGTTTCAAACGACCTTAGGATCAGAAGGCGAGTCCGCTACCACTAGACCATAGACATATTTAGTGATAGGTAGACTTACCTCAGGCACAGTAAGAGCCGACACAAGTGCGATGGTATATGGCAGCAAGTTCTGTTGGTGACTGAGCGCCAACATTTTCCCATACCGCGGCAGGAGCGGAAACGCCGACACAGCTTTACCGAGCGGCGTTACTTTCAGAACCTTCAACAAAATGAACTAGATAAATCAGACGCGATAAATCACATAATACAATATGTCGAGTAAATTCGACTTTATTGCACAATGACAAACACCGTTAGATGTTAGCAAACCATAATATGCATCGCAGCTTGGGGCAATTTTTTTTTTTTATTTTATAATTTTTTTGAAGATTTTTCAATTTGACTTGTATGATTTAGGGGGGGGGGTCATGTCCCCTGTGAGCCAATGTCATAATTAAAAATAGAAACGCTTGTGATTGGCCCATTAGCGATGGGCCAATCGCCAACCATAAAGATGGAACTATGAAATTATAAAGGTGGCGGGGAGAATATGGGCAAGAAAAGCAAAAGATAGGGACGATTGGCGATCCTTGGAGGAGGCTTAGTTATAATGCCGAAGGTGGTCCATACACAAATATATAAAAGAAGTAACTAGTATATAGATAAACTAGTATATAGATAATAGTATACAACGTGTAAATGCTTGTACGACATTAAATTGAAACACGTACTCGGAATGGCATTTTTAGATTTTAGGAGTTGGTTTTTTAAAAAAAGCCTGAATATTTAACGAGATATCGATACTTTTCCAATAAATCATTTCTAAACAACCTGTACCTATTATCAGTCGTGTTCAGGTCAACTTTCCGGGGTCACGAAATCATATGTCTATGAATCAAAAGAAAAAAAAAGATAGAAATACCAAATTTACACGCGTTTGAGCAGAATAAACAATCAAAAAGTGCGATCTAGAACGACGTGACCAGGACAGATACATTTCACGTGCGTGTCGGAAAGAGAAGAGAAGCGCGCCCCGTCCCGCGTCGCCCACGCCTAGCCACAGAGCGACTGACTGAGGAAGCGCGTATGATTTAGTAATTGTTTCGGTAGCAACCTTGACCCATCTAATTTTGAAAATTGCATATTTGTTGCATTGCTAGATTTAGGTACCGCGAAATAGACGCTTTTTGTGTGTGTGTTTTTTTTCATAATAACCTAACCTACCTATCTAGTTACCGCGAAATTGTCGTTTGTGAATGTGTTTTTTTGTTATTAAACTAAGTGTAGTGGCCAGCACGATCGCCAGACCTCACTCCACTAGATTTATTTTTGTGGGGCTTCATCAAAGAAGAGGTAGGTACGCACAAGAAGTCGATACAGTGCAAGAACTGCGCAGACGGATTGTACCTAGGTGCTTTCGACAAACTGAAGGCAAGTGTCGAACAGCTGTGTTGGTGAAAGTACGGGCGAACGTTCCCCGTCTATTAAATTAGTGTGTGCAACGTGCGGGGGGGATATTGAAAACCTACGGATTTGAGGTAACCTAGGTACATTTATTATTTATTTTTAGTGTGCGGTACATTTTGTGTGTGTTCTGCCGCGCGCTCGACTTTCGGCTTTACTGGCCGGCGCGGCGGCGCCTTTGAGCGCCGCGCCGTGAGTGCGCGGCATATTCGCACTTATAGGCACCGACGAGTAATGAATGAACTTACGTTTCGTTGTTTGTGTACGTATACAGAGTGCTGTATAATTTTATGCTTTAACTGATGATTAGTTTGTTTGAAAATAAAAAAAAACTAATTATGAATGAATTTCAATAAATATTTTTTTAAATCAATACTAGATAGTAGCACTACACGTGTATTAATTTAATGTCGTACAAGCGTTTACACCCTGTATAGATTTTTTTGTGTTGAAATAAAGCTATTTTTATTTTATTTTATTTAATCGCCAACCAATAAACATACATGAAACCATTACATCTTTTAAAATTTCGGTACTACTACTTACCTAAAAATCACAACATCTAAAATTATAGTAACTATACAACCATCAAGATTACGTAACTTACATCTTCATCATCTTTCCTTTTATCCTTGTTGAATGGCGGCTCCAGAATCCCCAGGACCTCCAGCCGCTTCTCAGCTAACCTCAGCTGCATCCTGTCTGGAGCGGTGGGGAAGGGGAAGTTTACCACCTACCAACAAATTAAATAATATAAAACAACTAAATATAATCATTATCTTAACTCAGACGACAGCGAGATACTTCCAGCCTTCACAGCTCAGTTGGTAGTAGCTCTGCCTTCTGCGCCGTAGGCCGTGGGTTCGATCCCCACCGAGAACAAACATTTGTGTGATGAACATAGATGTTTGTTCTCTGTCTGGGTGTAATTATATATTTTACTAGTGGCTTCCCGCGGCTTCGCACGCGTTGAAGTGGTGAGCCGTGATTGAGCCACAAACATCCAAACATCGTAACTTTCGCATTGATTTGTATAATATTAGGGTAGGATTTTAAATACCTACGTAGGTATAAGAGATACCTATAGGCATACATTTCCTATATTAGGTAAGTAGGTATAGGTACTGAGTTTAGCACAAACATGACAAATACAACAAAGACAACCTTACACGGAAAATAATGTCCTTATTTGTTCCTAGTTTCTACACCAAAAACAAACGAAACGAAACAGCTTCACGACTTTGATGGGGATCAAAGTCGTGAAGCTGTATCGTTTCGTTTGCAGGCACGGTAGATACCCTCAGATCTCTTTGTACCAACTCAAGATTCCCGTTTTTAGAATGTCCTTTACAAACATTGACACCTCGTTGAATCCTTTTTACTCGTTCGCAACGAAGGAGGGTAACGTTTTAGGGGGTGTTTTCGAAAATCAAACTGTTGTGGCGGCTAGCCACACACAGGTACTTGCAATCGGGCTGACGCGAAGGTTTTGTATGTAGCGTCGCCAGTCGTCTCTCCCCGCTCATTAGGTTCAGACATGTAATACCTACTTTAAAGTGCAAATATAAATAAGTACTTATGTGAAAACGGACGTTTATCATTTTACATGCTCCTCTGAAGCTACGTGAAATAAACTATGGAATACGCATCATCTCATTATCCCCTACACTGCATTTTTGTTATTTATCCACCAAACACATTTTCTTTTAGTTTGAAGTTAATTACACTACGCGTTAAAAATCTCCCGTACAAACCTTGAAACTTTCGCAGTCTTTTGCACCCTTTGCAGGGGTAGTTTTAAAATATTGAAAACGTAATTTCAAATTATTTATTGTGGAGTATATTTACTTCAAGTTTGAAACCAGTCGGACTATGCGTTAAAAATCTCTGTAACTTTTACAGTCATTTGCACCCTTTGCAGGGGTAATTATCAAAAGTTAAAAGCGTCATCCTTAATTATTTATTTCTTAGTATATTAACCTCAAGTTTTAAGTCAATCGCACCACGCGTTAAAAAACTCCCATACAAACTTTGACATCCCTTTGCACACTTATTAAGGGTAGTTTTAAAAATCTAAAAATGTCTTTCCTATTTTTTTAGCTTTGGAGTACATCTACTTTATGTTTCAAGTTTGTAGGTTCAAGGAATACTATTTTTCATACAAACGTTTTCATCCCTTTTTACACCCTTAGGGGTTGAATTTCCAAAAATCCCTTCTTAGTACACCTCTACGCCATAAGACCTATGTACTCCTCAAATTTCAAGTCTCTAGGACCAGCCGTTTAGGCTGTGCGTTGTCTATATGTCAGTCAGTCAGTCAGTCAGTCAGTCAGTCAGGACTTTGATTCTTATAGTATTAGAGATAGAGATGTAAGTATGTATTTACAAAAAAAATAATATATATGTATTATATCAGCTATTTAGTTCCCATATTACAAGCTTTGGCTTAGTTTGGGGCTAGATAGTGCTGTGTGGAAAGTCCAACCGTAAGTGATACACATCTCCTTTCTCGAAACAAATGACGATAGCTATCTTGTATTGTCTTGCTCAGCCTACGTCATAGTCAAAGTTTAAAAAGACGGGACCCGTGTCCAGTACGGATGCGATCTTACTGCTATAGCTATAGAGTCGATTCTCGCAAAACAGAAGACGACCTGACAACGTTGCATACACTGCGCGATACTGACAATTGGTGACGTCACGCTTGGGAAATACATCCCGCGTTTTCTTGAAACAAATAACGATGGCAACTAGTACCCCAAGTATGAGTTGCGTTTACCATATTTGGTTTTTCGTTTTTCGTTCTTGTTCCGTGTTCATTGTGGGTTTTGTACGAAGACGCGATAGAGATACCGATACGGAACTTTATGTTGCAAGTATGAAAATTGGTAGTAGAACATACAATTCCGGATCGCCATCTCTATCGCGTCTTCATACAAAACCCGCAATGAACACGGAACAAGAACGAAAAACGAGAAACCAAATATGGTAAACACAACTCATACTCGGGGTACTGTTCACTTTTCTAGTGGAATAGAGGCACGCGGGCTTTTGTGTCGTCACGCTAATAAACGCCTCATTCGTCTTTTGTCGCGCGTTTCTAACAAAACGCGAGACGAACACACATACATTAGACTCACCTTGTCTATCCCCATACACTTCATAGTGAGAAGCAAGTCGTCAGCGGGTCGTCGGCATAGCTCTGGCGCGTATTGGTCCACACACTCGTGCTGGAACACCGCGCTACTGTACAGCCGGTAAGCGTGTCCGGCGCCGACTCGGCCGGCGCGACCGGCGCGCTGGCCGGCGCTGGCTTGTGACGTCCACACCACGCGCCATGCGCTAGCGCCGGTCACGTGATCGTACACTCTGGAATACACCAATTGAAACGATCAAAAGACGCATACGCTATCGGGATTCGGTGGGGCTATTATACATTGTCAGTAGATTTTTGAGTCGCTAAACGCACCATCGGTATGAAGTACACTTTTATCAAACTGTTCAACGTGAAAGGTACCTAGTAGAAGTACTGGTACACTACTACAATTTACACGCTTGCTTGTTACTATAGAAACAATAAGAACTCAATATACCTATAGATAGTTTAATTAAGTTATTTAGTACTAGCGGCCTGTCCCAGCTTTGCATGGGTGTGGACATAAATTTTTTCAACATTTTAGGATAAACTTAAAAAGTTGATAGAAATGCCGACCAAAATCAGACCATGTTATCCATACCTTTATATTAATCCTTATCCAAATAAATCATTTCGTATTCGTACCCACCAGTGGTGGGTTCGAGTAATTTGCACGCCCTTCTACCTCGCACGTGGCCCGCGCTGAGTAAGAACGCGCCCCGTGACCCGCGCGTCACTTATATTTTTAAAGCGAACTAAAGTATTTAATTCGTAATATATTTTGAATGGAATGTCCGATTTGAAAAATTCAAGAAGTAATCAATAGGTATTGAACCAGTCTTGAATACCAAATGATTAGTTTGGATAAGGATTAATATAAAGGTATGGTTTGGATAAGGATTAATATAAATATTTTAAAATGTAAAAAAGAACATTCTAGACTGAGCATAGAGCATGCTAGCATACTGTATAACGATACGATAACTTACTTCATCTTCTTCTTGCCAGTGTCAACTATGTATTTGATAGCTGGCAGAGTCAAGGACGTCTCCGCCACGTCGGTACTGACGACGCACAGTCTCGCCCCGACCGGCGCCGGTGCGAATACTCTCGCTTGCTTGGCGCTACTGAGCATAGAGTACAGTGGTAGCACCCATAATGGCTGTCTGCATGCTTTTATAGAGGCAGTTATAGTGTCTTCTTCTGCGTCTGAAATATTTTTTATTAAAAGTTTGAAGATTAGATACCTCTATTATCTAATTCAACAGTAAATTTATAAGTCAGTAAAAGCGTTTTAAAAAGAGACACTAAGCCACAAAATTCTTCACTGCCTTTCTCTTTTCTTTTTAATCTTTTCGTCACCCAAACAAGAGCTGTGAGGCCAGTCAAAATACCTGATTGTTTTAAGAATATTCCTTATTGACAGCCATCTGAAGGACATACAAACTGTCATTTTCAGGTACCTTCGGTATGTCATTATCAGGTATATTCGGAGACCGTGCTTTTTTTTATACTACTTGCTGGTGGAACAAGCAGATGACCCACCTAATTGATCGAGTGAGCGAAGCGAACAAAGATCTTTAGTTTCAACTTGGGCGATTTGGCATTTTATGTATGTATGTATGTATGTATGTATGTTTGTCTGGCCATAACTTTCGAACCGTTGATCCGATCTGCGTGAAATTTGATAAGTCGCTAGCTTGTACTTGAGAAATTTACTGGTAAGTATATGAGTAAAATCATATGAAGGGTTATTAAGATATGGGGTTTTTTAAGGGGGCAAAAATAAAAAAAGTTACATAAATAAATCAAATTAAATGCCATATGAAAGGGCTTTGTTTGGACATTCCAAAACAATTTTTACTTTTTTTCTGGGACGCTCGGTTTTTGAGATACAACAAAAAAGTTAAATTAAGATAACCAGCAATCCAAGAGCTCTTATCTCTAAGAGTTTCGTTGGCATCAAGGTTTTTCTACTGGTCGGCCAGTTCCTTTGCTTTTTCTTATTTTTTTTTCTTGAAATAAATTAAGGAGGTACTCAGTTCTCATAAAATGGTGACAACGACCAGGTCTGATGATGGAGCCAAGGTCTGTTCAACGGAACTCTTCAATAAATAGGCCAATAGAGTTGAAACTTGGTTAACATACCAAGTTAGTATGCGGTAGTCAGAAAAAAGTACAAACATAATGTTTGGACTTGCCTCTGACTACCACCTACTCAAAGTTTTGGTGCGTTCGTCGGTTCGCATTACGAGATCTCAGTTCGGGGCGAACCACTAGTATTAATAAGTGGTCACGCACCACAGAAACGTACCCTACGATGCACTGCCCTGCGTTCAAGAACTTGAAGCAGATGTTAAGCTTCAGGTGCCTATAATTTCGCCGCCACCCACACCCTTCAAACCGAAACACAGCAACGCTGCTTGGCCGAGACGGGCACGGTGGTACTACTTCCCCGGACGAGCCCGTCACAAAGAGCTCTATTACTCTTACATTGCTAGCTTCGGTAAATACCTGAATCACTGATATGTCCCTCGCTATCATCATCATTGCCGACCAAGTCCGCTTGCCCATCGTCCTCCGGCATATCGTAATCATCGAGGTTTATTTTCGGCAGCTCCTTAGATTTCAGCTTCGCTTTCCTGCGCGCTTTGCGAGCCCGCTTCATTTCTCTTTCAACCTGAAAACAGTGTGTAGTATAAATAGACATTACCTACTTATTTTAATTCTCAATAGTTACTCTTCTTCTTCTTTCCATTTATGGCTCCTGTCCGTCATTCGACAGACAATCTTGCCAGTGTCAAGTGATTTGTATTGAATACTTTTTAGTCAAGTCAGTCCATAGTCAAGTCGGCCGTCATTTTGTTTTAAAGAAAACGGTGGCGGTTTTCTTCAAAACATTTGAAACATTTTCGGTCAAATCAGGATATCACATAATACACTTTCATTTCAAATGTTTACACTTTGTGCTAAGACCTCAAATAATGTTGGTTAAAATACCACCGAAATTACACAACACAACTCAAAATAACACAAGAAAAACAAATAAAATGAAAAAGCTATGTTGCTTCCAAAAATGACAGAAAAATTCAATAGTTACTCAATAGATCTTATCCAAATGTAATTTTCGTTGAACCTTGATTGACGTGTGTCAAACTCTTAATAAAAAATAATAATAATCTTCTATCTATCTACATCTACATAATGTATAAAAATAGACAAAAATAGACATAAATTACATTACGGTTTTGAAATGTTTGTCGTAGTCCAGGGAAGGTTTAGGGCTCGTACACAAAAATGCGATGCGACGTCGCATCGCAAAAATCTGCGAGCTCGTTGTGGACTTTCCCGTGGAAGTTCCTGCGATGCGACGTCATATCGCATCGCATCGCAGTTTTGTGTACGAGCCCTTAAACGGTGAGAAAATATGGAAAAATTGCGAGGAAGATAGTAAAAACAACAAATTAATTGTCCGCCATAAACTATTGTACCTAAAGCCAATGGATGGTTTTAATGTCTTTAGGATAGGTTATAAGAAGTACACCGAGTCATCTAGTAAAAAATAAAAGAGTACTCACTGCATCGTCGTCAGACTCGATATCATCGGGTTCAGAGTCGAGAGCGGCTTCTGCTTCAGTCACAGTGTGCCGCTTAGTTATCTGCTTCGAGTAGTCAATGTCTTTGCGGTATGGAAACGAGGCTTTCAGCTTTCTGACCAAGTAGTTTACCTACAGACAATGTTTAATTTTATCTTAGTACTGTTGATTTATTGATCGAGTGAGCGAAGCGAACGAAGACTTGCAATCAACTTGGGCGATTTGGGATTTTATTAATGTACTAGCGGCCTGTCCCAGCTTCGCATGGGTGATCATAAATTTTTTGAACATATTAGGATAAACTTAGACCGTGGGTTCGAGCCTCGCGAGCCTACTTCTACACTAATATTATAAAGAGGAAACATTTGTATTTTTGTATTTTTGTATTTTTGTATGTAACGAATAGGCTCAAAAACTACTGGTCCGATTTCAAAAATTCTTTCACCATTAGAATGCTACATTATCCCTGAGTAACATAGGCTATATTATATTTTCAAAAAAATCAGGGATCCTTACTAAAACTTCAATAATGTAACCCAAGGTGGAAAACAAAAACCTTACATCGCGTGCGCTGCGAAAACTATTGAAGATAGAACAAAATAATGTACTACGATTTTGTAGAACACGTCATCATCTACAAAAAATGTCGCGACAGCATATGTCTAACTATTATAGTTATGTCACAATAAGTGTTCTTTTATTATAAACTAGTAGTTCGCCCCGAACTGAGATCTCGTGATGCGACCCGACCAATGCACCAAAACTTTGAGTAGGTGGTAGTCAAAGGCAAGTCCAAACATTATGTTTGGACTTTTTTCTGACTACCGCCTACTACGGTAACCAAGTTTCAACTCTATTTTCCTATTTATTGAAGTGTTCCGTTGAACAGACCTTGGCTCCATCATCAGACCTGGTCGTTGTCACCATTTTATGAGAACTGAGTACCTCCTTAATTTATTTCAAGAAAAAAAATAAGAAAAAGCAAAGTAATTGGCCGACCAGTAGAAAAACCTTGATGCCAACGAAACTCTTAGAGATGAGAGCTCTTGGGTCGCTGGTTATCTTAATTTAACTTTTTTGTTGTATCTCAAAAACCGAGCGTCCCAGAAAAAAAGTAAAAATTGTTTTGGAATGTCCAAACAAAGCCCTTTCGTATGACATGTAACTTGATTTTTTTAAGTCACTTTTTTTATTTTTGCCCCCTTAAAAAACCCCATATCTTAAAAACCCTTCATCCGATTTTACTCATATACTTACCAGTAAATTTCTCAAGTACAAGCTGTCGTTTTATCAAATTTCATGCAGATCGGATCAACGGTTCGAAAGTTATGGCCAGACAAACATACATACATACATACATACATACATAAAATGCCAAATCGCCCAAGTTGAAACTAGAATCTTCGTTCGCTTCGCTCACTCGATCAAAAAATTAATTGAAATGCCGCCGCCAGAAAAGGGTCTTTATTTGTACCTTGGTATTAATCCTTATCCAAATAAATAATTTCATAATTAAGACGGTTTCAATACCTATAGATTACTTCTTAAATTTTTCAAATCGGACATTCCATTCAAAAGATATGACGAAATTAAAAATGTTAACGGGTCCACGGGTCACGCTCGGGGTGCGATTTCACTCACTCAAGGAGAAGCGCGTGCAAATGTATGAAATAAGTAGACGCGAGGCTCGAACCCACGGTCTAAGTTTATCCTAAAATGTTCAAAAAATTTATGACCACCCATGCGAAGCTGGGACAGGCCGCTAGTATTTCATACATTTGCACGCCAGAGACTGAAATCGCATCCCGAGCGTGACCCGTGGACCCGTTAACGTTTTTAATTTCGTCATATCTTTTGAATGGAATGTCCGAATTGAAAAATTTAAGAAGTAATCTATAGGTATTGAAACCGTCTTAAAATTTGGGGGCCGTGTCATCCACGTCCGTAGGAGGATACCCCTTGTTACCCTACACGTGGCCTCCGGGTGGTGCTAAGCTGATGACACACTGGTGGTAGGCTTTGGCCGAGGTTAGTGACCACCCACCGGACAAAGACGCGGCGCCAAACGATTTATTCGTGTTCCGTCGTGATGTCCGGTGACACCGTAGGAGAGAACGGGTCAGAACTGGGACGACATTGGCGTAGACCGTTTTAGCACGCTAAGATTCCGCCGTATCGGATGACTAGTCGCGGAGGGTAGCGGGATCCGAGGCACGGTGCACCGCTGGCCGACCGCAGGTAGTTGGGGGCCCAAGTAGTGAGCTAGCCACTCATGAAAGGCTGCCCCGCCAACTGACGAAAAATCCCGGGATGCGCCATTGTGCCGGTCGGCGACCGGATGAGAGGGCCCAATGGACATTCCCGGGGGGGCTCGGGCGTCCCCGCAGTCTCCAGCCTAGTCTCCCCATAATACGTGTTGTTTCTGGGCGTGCCCCAGGTGCGCTAATGTCGTCTAGTTCTACTGCCGTTCGATCCGCCTTCCCTCACTCCTTAACTATCATGCAGAGAAATAAAAAGAAAAAGAAGTTTCCACAGCGGCTGCACTCCCTCTCATTAAAAGTGCACCTGTCTAACATACGAGGTCTGCACTCCAATCTCGTGGCAGTCCACTACCATCTAGAGACTGAAAAACCACACCTTTTGTTTCTCTCGGAGACGCAGATCAGGTGTCCATCAGACGTGGCGTACCTAAATTATCCGGGGTACACCTTGGAACACAGCTTCAAGCCACGAGCGGGCGTGTGTTTATACGCCCGCGATGACATTTGTATTCGGCGTCTCAAAAATCTTGAAAACTCCAATTTCAACGCACTTTGGGTTATGGTGGACACTGGTTTGGAGAAAATCCTTTATGCCTCTGTCTACCGTTCGCACAGCGGAGACCAGGAGACAACAAGGCTCACCGAATACCTTAATGACAAGGCCGACCAAGCCCAGAAGACTTATCCCACTGCCCAATTGGTTGTTCTGGGGGACTTTAACGCACACCATCAGGAGTGGTTATTCCCATACCAGAGCACAGACCACGCTGGGAGAGAGACACGCAAACTTGCGCTATCTCTAAGTCTCACCCAGCTTGTCAAAGAAGCGACCCGGATACCTGATATTGATGGCCACACAGCCAACTGCTTGGACCTTCTGCTGACAACAGATCCAGACCGATACTCGGTCTCGGTAGCCCCACCATTGGGTAGCTCCGACCACTGTCTGGTGAAGTCTGTATCGACCTATTCCCCGCCTGACCCTACCCTTAAAGGTACCCGGCGAGTATGGCGATACAAGTCAGCTAACTGGGAAGAGATGCGGTCTTTCTTTGCATCCTACCCTTGGCAACCAGTCTGCTTCTCTTCCGGCGACTCTTCGACTAGTACGGATGCCGTGACAGACGTGTTACGACAGGCTATGGAGTATTTTATTCCATTTGCTGACGTGCCCCTGTCTGGCAAAGCTCACCCATGGTTTGGAGCTGAATGTTGCCGCGCTAAGGCGCTAAAACATGAGGCTTACCTAGCATGGGTAGACGCTCGAAACCGAAAGTCGAATGATGTGCGTAAATGGAAGAAAGCCTTTAACAGAGCTGCCAAGTCCTGTAAGAAGGCACTTCGGAAGGCACGATTTGACCACATTAGCAGAGTGGGGAACAAACTAGCTTCATACCCTGCAGGTAGTAAAGCTTTTTGGTCCCTTGCTAAGTCGGTCGAATCTAACTTCTGCAAGCCCACACTGCCTCCAATGTTGAAACCAGACGGATCACTAGCTCACACTGCTGAAGAAAAAGCAAATTTATTTGCTTTTCTTTTTGCGGAGTCTTCGCGTTTAGATGCTAGTAGTGCAACACCTCTATCTGTCCCGATTAGATGCGAGACGTTCATGTCAGAGATTCGTATCCGGCAGATAGAGGTTCGCAAAACTCTTCTGAATCTGGACGTGAACAAGGCTAGTGGCCCCGATGGTATTCCAGCCATCGTTCTGAGAAACTGTGCGCCAGAGTTGACTCCTGTTTTGACGCGCCTCTTTCGCCTCTCTATTAAGACAGGTCAAGTGCCAAAGTCCTGGAAGTTTGCAAATGTACAGCCCGTACCCAAAAAAGGAAGTCGAGCCGACCCTGCCAACTACAGACCCATCTCGGTTACGTCCATACTATGCAAGAGTATGGAACGTATACTTAACAATAAGCTCCTGGCATATCTCGAAGACAATGACCTCCTCAGTGACCGGCAATACGGGTTTCGCCGAAACCGGTCTACTGGGGATCTTCTTGCATATGCCACTCACGTATGGAGCGAAGCCATAGAGAAAAACGGTGAAGCTCTCGCAGTTTCTCTAGACATCTCGAAAGCTTTTGATAGGGTCTGGCACGATAGCCTTTTAAGCAAACTTCCATCATACGGCTTATCCACTGACCTTTGTGTCTGGGTATCAGACTTTCTGAGGGGCCGGTCACTTCGAGTAGTCGTTGATGGCTGCTCGTCTGATCACATGGCAATTAATGCCGGGGTCCCTCAGGGGTCAGTTCTCTCTGCGACACTGTTCTTGCTGCACATCAATGATCTGTTTATGCCCGGAATCATTGGGTATGCAGACGACAGCACTGTCGTAGAGAGTTATATACCTGATACACGTCCTAGTGGATCTCAGGTCCAGTCTTACAGAGAGGCCATGGTTGAGCGCTTGAGCTTGACTTTGAAAGCAGTTGCTGATTGGGGGGATTCCAATCTAGTCAAGTTCAATGCTGCGAAAACCCAGGCGTGTCTGTTCTCTGCTAAGAGGAGTCAAATCCACCTGACTCCAACTTTTCGAGATGTATCTATACCAATATCAGACCAACTCGATCTCTTAGGGTATACGTTAACCAGCAAACTGAATTTTGGCTCGTTCATAGAATCCAAGGCCAAGACAGCTGCGAAGAAGCTAGGCATATTATCGAAGGTGAGGCAGTACTTCACACCGGGACAGCTTCTTTATCTGTACCAAGCGCAAGTCCGGTCGTGTATGGAGTACTGTTCTCATCTTTGGGATGGCTCTGCCAAATACCAGCTTGAGGCCTTGGAAACTATTGAGAGACGAGCCAAAAGGCTCATAGGTTACTCGTTCTTCGAGTCTAAGCTCCTGACTCTTGAGCATCGCCGCAAAGTTGCCTGTTTGTCGGTATTTTACAGGATACATTTCGGAGAGTGTGCAACGGAACTCCACAACTTGGTTCCCCCATCCCCGTTTTACCATCGGACCACCAGACGTACGGAAATGAGACATCCATTCATGGTTGACTTACCTACTGCCCGCACAAAACGCTTTGCATCTACTTTCATAATGCGAACAGCCAAAGAGTGGAATTCCTTACCGGCGTCCGTTTTTCCAAATGCCTATAATTTGGATGTTTTCAAGAGACGAGTGAATAGGTATCTTCTAGGTAAACGTGCTACACCGTAGACCGCATCATCACTTAACATCAGGTGTGATTGCGGTCAAACGTTTTACCTATAGCTTGTAAAAAAAAAAAAAAAAAAAAAAAAAAAAAGATTTATTTGGATAAGGATTAATACCAAGGTACAAATAAAGACCCTTTTCTAGCGGCGGCATTTCAATTAAATTTTTATAATAAAAAAACACTTATTGTGACATAACTATAATAGTTAGACATATGCTGTCGCGACATTTTTTGTAGATGATGACGTGTTCTACAAAATCGTAGTACATTATTTTGTTCTATCATCAATAGTTTTCGCAGCGCACGCGATGTAAGGTTTTTGGTTTCCACCTTGGGTTACATTATTGGAGTTTTAGTAAGGATCCCTGATTTTTTTGAAAATATAATATAGCCTATGTTACTCAGGGATAATGTAGCATTCTAATGGTGAAAGAATTTTTGAAATCGGACCAGTAGTTTTTGAGCCTATTCGTTACATACAAAAATACAAAAATACAAAGCTTTCCTCTTTATAATATTAGTGTAGATTAGTGTAGATGTATGTATGTATGAATGTTTGTCACGCCATAACTTTCGAACCGTTGATCCGATCTGCATGAAATTAACTTGCCTCTGACTACCACCGACCGAATCAAAGTTTTGGTGCGTTCGTCGGGTCGCATCATGAGATCTCAGTTCGGGACGAACCACTAGTTTAATAATGTGGATGGTTTTAGAAGGAGAGGCAGGCCAAAGAAAAGATGGATGGATTGCGTGAAAGATGACATGAGTAAGAAAGGAGGTAAAAAAGAATAAGAAGTTTCCAGTTCGGTAAAAAATAAATAAATTATAAATATTATTTCATTAAAAATTCAAACTAATAAGATTTTTCTTTAAAATCTGCCAAATGGCAGAAATCTGCCACAAATGGTAACACTGATCGGCGGCCGTCGGCCGTCCTGATTGGATATGCGTTTTTAAATGCAACCAATGACAGACAGGTTAGTCAAAGATTAAATAGGACAGACTAGACACTTCCCAAAATTGCAGTTGAATAATTTTGTCGTGTCAATGAACCATGGTGGTAAAGTAACATGTTACAATTTAAAGAACTATGAATATCATAAACATTGGTTTACGACATCTAGTAATTAAACAAAAATAAATATTCTATTAAATATTGAGTACGTAGCCACGTAGGTACCTAGTTACTGAATAGGTATTAGTACCAAAGATCTCAGAGAATGTTTACCGTGACTAGGGATTACAGTCGCGAAAATATTTCTTTTACATACCAAGATCTTTAAAAACAGCAACATCATTATTAGGTAGGCACATTACTAGATAATTGGTGGCAGTTCTGTTACCTATTTTATCTAAGGTTAACAACTAGAGGTCAAAGAACAGCTGTAAATAGGGCTGCCTCATGATGCGTTTAGATTCATTTTAGATAAAAGTTTAAGAGGCATTTCATGAATGAAAAACTTTGAAATTTTAAAAGTCGTAGAACAAAAGTTGTTCGTTATGACCGGTAGAATATCCTGCTTTCGGATCCCTACAATTCTTAATAAACACGTTGTATAAGCCTTACCTCTTGCTGACCGGTCACGAATATAAGTATTCCACCTTCAGGCAACCTCGTATGTATTTTGACAGTCTTTTTGTAGGCCTCTTTCAAATAGTCGCTGTAAGTTCGCTTATTGAAATGAATTGTCACTGGAAATTGTCTGGAGTCTATCTGCAAAAAAATATTTCATTTTTAGTTTCCAATCCAACCTTATCTGAATCAGAAAATCATTGAAACTCTAACAATTACTCTTGTGTCGGTATTTGGTACTAAAAGATGCCCTTATACATTTCCAGGAAGAACGATTCTGAGCCCTCCCCATCCTTCGACTTCCCGCGATCCTCACAAAGTCCGTCCATCGGGTAAGATAGCGTTGTACAAAACATAGTACAAATTCTTTATTTCATCATTTCGTTCCAACTTACATTGATAACCGGCGGCGGTTGCTTAAAAAGCCTCGTATTCTCCGTAAAGTCCTCCACTCTCAGAGTAGCAGACATCACTATGAGTCTCAGAGGGTTTCCTCTCTTCCTCCTCAGTGGCACTATTCTGGACAACAGGCCGAGAAGTATGTCTGTGTACACGCTCCTCTCGTGAGCCTCGTCTATTATGATCACCGAGTATTTGCTTAAGAGGAAGTCGGATTGGATCTCTTTTAGAAGCACACCTGGAACCAATGCATAGGATTTGTTAAAGTTAGCTGGAATCGTAGGGAACTGGCGCCTACAGTTTCACCTAGATTAAGATGTGAGTTAAATATGAATAATGACTATGAGTCTAAGAACGATACTCTCAATAATTTTTTCTTTGATTTATTTAGGCTGATATGAATATACAAGCGATAAAACCGCCGATTTCACGGTTTTCTTTTTGATTTTTAAGTGTACTGTTTTTTGTTTGTTACAATAAAGTACCTCATGTTCTTCACCTGTCAAGGTTGGCTAGTAGAAAATGCTGTCTAGCATTAAGCTGCCCTTTTGTAAAAACTTTGTATGGTGCAATTAAGAATTAAATAAATAAATAAATAAAGTCGGTTTATTCATTCATTTAGTCATACTACGTAGGTAGGTACTTTCCAAATAATATTCACTTACCATCAGTCATACTTAGGTAAGTAGGTACTTTCTAAATAATATTCACTTACCATCAGTCATACTTAGGTAAGTAGGTACTTTCTAAATAATATTCACTTACCATCAGTCATACTTAGGTAAGTAGGTACTTTCTAAATAATATTCACTTACCATCAGTCATACTTAGGTAGGTACTTTCTAAATAATATTCACTTACCATCAGTCATAAACTTGATCTTCGTTTCTTTGGTAGCGTTTCCTTCAAACCTCATCAGATAAGATACTTCCTTACTAGTCAGGCCTAGTTCATAGCCGACGCGGGAGGACATAGCCACAGTGGCGACACGACGCGGCTCCGTCACTCCTATCATCTTGTGAGTAGCGTAGCCAGCTTCGTAGAGGAACTGGGGTATTTGGGTGGTCTTACCGCTACCTGGAAGATAAAATAAATAAATAAATAATTATTGGTGGACTCTCCACACAGCCGTGGTCGCGGGCAGACACGGCTATTGCAACATAGCCGAAACGTCGGGAAAATAACAAAGGTAAACGCGATAAATACCCGTGTAATACTTTAAATATGTGTTATTATCGCGAGAGTTTAAAAAATACTATACTTATTATGTTATATAATAACACCCAGACAGAGAACAAACATCTATGTTCATCACACAAATGTTTGTTCTAGATGGGCATCGAACCCACGACCTACAGCGCAGAAGGCAGAGCTATGAGGGCTGTCAGAAAAAACATAAATTTATCTAAATAGCCCCTAGTGGCTTATGGTTGTAGTGGGTCTTACATTCTAGTTGGTTTTTATAGAGTCAGCACACACAAAGGATTTCAAGTGCGCCTCAAGAGGCTCCTTTCAAGCACTTGACACATGTCATAGAACTTTTTAGGTTCTACGACATGCCGGTTTCAACACGATGTTTTCCTTCACCGTTTGAGAGTACTGGCATTGCGCACATATTTTTTTTTATCAAAGCATTTCTTGCAAGCCACGCACCATATGAACATGCCCTATGATGCACTGCCGTGCGTCCATCAACATGAGGCCAACAGATGTACCTACATATCAAATGATTGCCTACACCGGGGCGAAATGCAATGCTTCGACATGCATGGCAGGCAACACGAGCCCTAATAAACTTCCGTGCATACGTTGAAGGTCATACCTGTTTCACCAGCTACAATCAAGAACTCATTCTCATTGATCAATTCCATAATACGCTGTTCCTCTCCCAAAATCGGCAATTTCAACCTTGAGACCTGAATTTTAGGGTCTCTTTTCACTTCTACATTAACTGTTGAATGAGATAGCAGAGGTTTCTTTTCTTCAACCTTAACTTCAGGCTTTTTCGCTACATTTTTCTTTTTTACTTCTTTGTTTATCAATCCTGTTTCATTTTCAATGTTTACTTTCTCATTGATGATAGAATCTGTTTTAGATTTTACTTCAACATCCTCAATGAGACTTTCAACCTTACACTCTTGAACAGAAGGACCATTTTCAGTTATATCATGGGGATTTTCCACAATTTCAGGGTCTTCGTCAGATTCAGAAGATTCATCTTCAGAAGATTGTTCTAAACTTACAACATTTGGGTCATATTTAGACTTTTTTATTTTTTCTACTCTGTCTAGTTTTAGCAGGCGTAAACGTTTTTTGGCTCCTAGAAATAAAATAGGTCAACATTCATTAAAAGTAATTATGTAGTAACATTTACTTAACAAATTCATCTGCTTTTACATTGATAAAATGTACTCTGTTAAGTTTTGTTGATTTGATTCTGGTTTAATGCTTTTCGCCTACTGTTCTTTTAGGCTTGGTTATGTGGAGCTGGCACTAAGATTCACCTAGCTTTAAGACAAAGTGATCCTTGTGTTTCAACTGAATAAATATCTTTTGACTTTGACTATGGGACAGACCTTATTAACAGGGTGTGTGTAAATCAAATCTCTTATCTTTACTTCTTATGAAGATGCAACAGTAACCATCAGAAAGTTAAAGTGGATATAAGTGCACAGAACATACAATTAGAGGAAACAAAACATGGTCACAATTATGTGCTGGTTCACATGAAACAAGAGAAGGAAGCGAGGTAGACCATCCAAAAGATGGGTTGATGATATAAAGGACACAGAAGGTGGCTACAACAACTATGGTCACAATTGGAGGAGGCCTTTGTCCAAAGAGAAATAACAATAAAGGTAGATTAGATCAAGCAGTTATAGCTAAAACACAACTGATTAAAAGGCTTGTTTATTTATAAGAGGAGCTATGCAGTAGTAACTTGTATGACCTCTATTAATTCCTTTAACACCAGAACCTCTATAGAATAGAGTCATTGTGTTTCAACAAGTTACACTGTAGCATACCGGGGAACCAGACAGATTTTGTATATTGTTGCTTTAACTAAGTCATTCGTTTTCAGAGGACCAAAATCTTACCAGCAATGCTGCTAAACTTCTTATCATCATCTCTATCAGCAGTTTCTTGCACTGACTTTTCAAAGTTGAATTCATTCAGTTTCCGTAAGCCAATAGTTTGGACGGCTGAGATTGTAGTCAATTGTTTCACTTCATCAGGTGAAGCTTGTACTAGTGATAATGACTCTAAAAGAGCAGCTCTCTGGAAGTGAATGAAGTATATAGACACCTAGCATTGTCTTAACCCTGCACCAGGTGTATGTGTAACGCATGTGAAGTAATTATATGTAGTCAGTGGCATAGCTAGGTGGACAAGGGCCGCAGTGCATAGAGAAAGAATCCAGCCCTCACCTTCTCTTTCTACACAGCTTGAACTTATATTGGCCTTTAAAATAAATTATTAAAAAAAATTGTGAGCAGGCTCAAGGTTTTCTAGCTCTGAGAGCTGGCTGACTCTCTCCTTTCAAAGCTTAGGTTAGAGGGCCCCCTGGGCTTCGGGACCCTGGTGCACTGCACCACCTAACCCTACAATAGCTATGCCATTGTATGTAGAAGTTGAAAACCAGAAAAAAATATAGCAAAAAGGCTTATGATAACATAAATTTCATAAAGTACTGACAAATCATTGTAACCATAGGTTTTCATGTGATATGTTGGGATTTCTCTCCAGTGGAATATTGTAGGACAGAAGATAAAGATTTAAAACGTACATTTTCCTTTTTCTTCTTTTTATCAACAATTTTCTCCAATCTTTTCCTCTGGGCTTTTGAGAGAAATCTTGTTTTTTCCTTTTTCTCAGCAACAATATGAGTATTTCTCTTCTTAGAGGGCAATACCAGGAGATTGGTAGCGTCAGATGCTCCATACTCAGTTTTGTTGAAATCAACTTGGATCTAAAAGATTAAAACATGTTGTATGACAGTATTTTCCAGTGATCCTTTATTTGAAGTAGAATGGAGTAAGTTATTAGAACGATTTAAACTTAATAAGATACAGCCAATATAAACCTTTGGAAAATGAAAAACAAACAAGCAAAAAATAACAACAGGAACTTAGTGAAATGGCTAAGACTTACCTCATTCGTCTGTGTATTATCGATACTAGTTTTCACAACTTGCCGAGCTTTGGCATTGTATTTATTCTTTCCCATGGTTTGAATTTGCGTTACTGTTACCCATTAAGAGATAAAATAAAATACATTTAAATATTTTAAAGTAGAAACAATACACTAAGTAAAAAAGTACTTAGATTAATGTATTTACGAAAATACGAACGAAGCAGTAACTTACGCCAAAATCCAACGTGCTTTTGTTATGACATTTGACATTTGTTTTTTTTCCGAAATTGTTATTGACAGATTGCTTTTTTTTAAATCACCTATCAGGCTAAAGTATGTGATTATACCGCTAGTCTTTCGTTTAAATACGACTTAAATGTATTGAACAATAAAAAAACAAGGCTCTACTTCGTGGTGTGGATAAATGAACTTATTTTTTTGTATAGGTACTGAAGAAAAAAAATTACGAAAGACGAGGTAGTATGGTTAAAAGGTTTTAGCCGGATTCGGGAGGGGCGAATGCTTGAATGTTTCGCAGCACAAGATTAAAAATAAAACTTTTTTGACTTGTACATATAGTAATAGTTGTTTGTCAATGTCAAAAAAGCATGGTGTGGTGTGGTGTAGACATGGGCGTTTTCGTTTTTTCCCGCAAACGGTTATCTAACCGATATACAGTTTGCATATCGATATATAAAACGGTTTTCTGATATCGATATCAGCCGTATGGGTTGCAAACGTTAACATGATATTTAGATATGGCAAACTAACAACGAAACGACAAACGCAAACTATTTGGCTATGGTTACGTCATATTCGCTTCATCTCTTTTTTACCAGTAAAACAATTCATTCTTAGAAAGGGAGGTAGCGAATATCAATTGGTGTTTGTTTCATATCGTTTGGTTTGTGAAGTTTTCGTTTTGTTCGTGTCTTTATTAGGTAACAGTTGAGGTTTTGAATAGTTTTTATGATATCGGATATGTTGATATGAATATCGATATGGTATGATATCTAACCCATATCCGATATAAGTTACGTTTTGATATATCCGACTCATGTCTAGTGTGGTGCATGGTAGCGATGTTACGAGTTGATTTTATTCCAACTCGGATAACTCGAGTTGACTCGGCCGCTAACTCGAATCGCAACTCGAGTTGACTCGACTCGCATCAACCGGATGGGATCCGCTTCGCGGCAGCAGCCAAACGGATCGGCGAGTCGAGTCGAATGCACCGTATTCGTATTCTTATTCTTGATTCGAGTTTACACTTGCATTGCCGATTGCCACTGCTCCACTCGCCGGCCACCGCTGTGCGTGTGTGTTATTTGTTTCGTAATGTACCATCGCCAACACAGTTAACTGACTATTCGTGCACTTTATACGCATTGTAATAAGGGTCACGAATGGTTAGTCACCCGTTTTGGCGTATTATGTAACCTATGGGTAACATCATCATAGATTCCATGTTATTTATAGTCATTATAAATAAGTATTACGATGTTATGCGAGTACCTTGCGGGGTTTATTACCGATGGTATTTATTTACCCAATTTTTACTTAATTGCGAAAATACAATAAAATGTTCACTTTAAAAAACCCCAAACTTGGTAAAAACCAAATCCTAACGTACGCCAGTGCAGTGCAGTCGCCACATCACTAGTTTTCCGGACTCCTAGTAATTTTGGCAGTTTTATTCTCTTATTCACTTTTACGCATTAAATATACTTGCTTTCTCTCTCAAACCTTGCTCGAGCGCCGACGGCGGCCCGAACCGACCCGAGGTGTGCCGACCCGGCGAGGCGACGGAATACGAATCAAAACAAAATGAATATTCGTTGTAGAGTCGAGTTTCGGTTTCGAGTTGGCGAATCGCTGACTCGCGACCTCGCGTGCACTCGCATTCGCATATCTCGCATTCGTTACCGACCGCATTCTATCTAGTAGTTAGGTAGGTAAGCGAGTTGATTCGAGTTGCGAATGAACTTGATTCGAATCAACTCGTTTAGACTCTGATTCGAGTTATTCGAATCAGCCAACTCGACTCGCCCATCGCTAGTGCATGGAGGGAGGTGCATTGCGATTGTGCTGATTTGCGCTCGCCCGGCCTTAGTTTTTGTTTATTTTGCAGTTACTTGTAGTTTGATAATTTATTTCATACATCAAAATTCTGTTACATTAATGCCCAAATACAATGAATCCAGAAACGCTGTACGAAGTAACTAGTTATTTTATCAATGTAAATAAAAATGAAGAAGGGACGAGTACTTGGCATGAGTCGACGCTAGCTGTAAGATCGGAGAAAGGTTTGCATTTTTACGAATTGGGGCACGATGTTGAAAGTTTGGATAAGAAAATCAACTGCTTACAATCCTTCCTACCCCCAGCAAAGTCGAAATCATCGTCCAAACTATTTACAGACAATGTTATAAATGATTCAATGAGAAACATAAATTACACTGAAATGATTCAAGATCAAACAATGTGGCCTCACAACCCTCAACTCATGGATGAAATGACCTGTGTTGTGTCATTCGAATGGTCTCCCATCGATCTCGTACCCAACCAGCAGTCAGTACTGGCTGTTTTGAACAATATTGGTAGTGTGGATTTATTCGTAAAAAACAATTTCAAGTGGAAACATGTGCTTGAACTTGCAGGATCATTTACAGAAAATTTTCGCAAGACTTTAAAAGAACCCAGAGCATTTTCTGAGCTCAGAGAAGCTGCTCATATACTATCTTCCACAGCATTCTGCTGGGCACCTACTTTAGCTGAAGATAAAAGTTGCTACATTGCTACAGCCCAGAAAAATGGTGTGATCATGTTTTGGCTGATTTCATGTCAAAATTCAACTATCACTGTTCACTTCCAAGGATCTATAGCTAGTGGTGAAGGTGAAATCCTCACAATGAAATGGATCCAAATTACAGCAGACCATTTTGTTCTTATTTGTGCAAATATATTTGGTCAAATCATTTTGTTGGACTGTCAGATGAGACCCAGTCTTGTGCAGTTAAATAAATCACATACTATATGGCCCGATAAAGATAGAATGATACCCAGACAACTGCAGGTCATAATAATGAATGATAAAATCATTCTCATTTGTAATAAACACAGGCATCTGTTGATTTTAATGATTGATAAGCATTTTAAGGTCTGCGGGAAGTACATAAGCAACATTAATGATCATCGCATAACTTGCATAACAAACTCTAGAGATGAAATATATCTTACAACTGTTAATTGTCAAATATTCAAGATAAATATATCTATCAATGATACAAATGTGGATGTTGACTTGTGCTCCATAGCTTGTAATAACATCAGCTCTACCTGTGAACTGTATGATATCAGCTTTTCACAAAACGGAGTATTATGCACCCTAATAACTGTTGATAGAAAAGTGAATTTCAGAAAAGAGTCTCTTAAAATCAATGTTGTATTTGCAACAACAATCACCAAACTCAACTCCTTAGTAAAAGTACTGATCGAGAATCCAACAAGAAAGTTCACAAACTATTGGGATGTTGTAGAGCTACTGAGATATAAATGTATGAAACACAAAGAAGCACCTGCTATTGTTTATAGCGACTTGTATGAAGAAGCATGCCAAAATATCTACTTACTCAAACTATATCTGATTTTCCTAACATTCTACAGCAATCTTAAGAAGCTGTTCAAAATAGACCCTATAGATAACATACCTGAAGATTCATTGGATACAATCAAAGAGGAGATATTAGTAATTCATGCCGAGATGCTATTCAGAAAATATAATTTGAAACGTGTTAGTGAAGGTCAGTTAGATGGAATAGAAAATGAAAGTTATTTAGGTGCTCTAAATTTTCTAGAATTCTATTGCAAAAAAAATAACAGACAACTGACTGATATTTTGAAAATTGATAAATCCGATCTTGTGGATATGGAATGTGAGTACACCTGCCAGGGTTGCGATGAGAAAATTCAAGATTTTACTTGCAAAAATAATCATTTGAACATGTTTTGTTCTCTGACATTCACTCCAATAGAGAGTTTTGAGTACCTGTCATGTATATGGTGTAATCGCACTGCTAGACTTGAATTGGCATTCGATGATCCTAAGTGTTTAATGTGTGATGTTAGCTTAGTTGTGATATGATCTTTGTTCAATAAAATTTAGTGATAAATAGTCTGGATATTCCTCTAGTATGTTAATGAGGAGAAATAAATATTCTTTAAAAATATATATTTGTTTCCATAATGCATCCTAGATGGCGCTAGTGGAACGTAGGAATTTAAAAGGAAATGCCTAAATAGATGTTTTCTGTGATTGCTAACTGATCTAACAAAAATAAATTTTTATTTCTGATAATTACCTATGAGGAAATCAGCTATTATTCTAAAAGCAGTGAAGGGCTTGCAACATTACATAATGAATACCAACTTGAGTTCATACTTACTAAGAGATCTGGGGGTCAGTCTTGAAGCTGTTTCTATTTACAACGCCATCTAGTAAATAATTGGGAACTATTTTTTTAATGTTTCTCATAGGGCCGGCAGATTTCAGTAGATAATGTTTGATTTATACTTAGTTGTGTTTTTGGAAAACGTTAATTTGTAAATACATTTTCGTTAGGTGGATATTTATAGTCAAACCTAGTTAAGTCTAGCGTGGTCAAGCCTAGTTAATAGTCAACTGTCTAAACTAAAAATTAGTAGCTTCTGATGTCTTCTTCTCTCCATTTATGGCTCCTGTCTGTCATTCGGCAGACAATCTTGCCAGTGTCAAGTGATTTGTATTGAATTAATACTTTTTAGTCAAGTCAGTCCATAGTCAAGTCGGCCGTCATTTGTTTTGAAGAAAATGGTGGCGGTTTTCTTCAAAACATTCGAGACATTTTTAGTCAAATCAGGATATCACATATTACACTTTCATTTCAAATGCTTAAGCTTTGTGCTAAGACCTCAAGTAATATTGGTTAAAATACCACCGAAATTACACAACACAACTCAAAATAACACTAGAAAAACAATTAAAATGAAAAAGCTATGTTGTTCCCCAAAATGTCAGAAAACGAATCCTTCTGATGTCTATAGTCTGGTGCTAAATAAAAGACATACGGCCGGTTTCTGAAAGCTCGATCAAAACTAATCGGATGTCAAGTCACTCGCCATTTCAGCTAATAAATCGAATTTGATAGAGATAGCAAGTGACTTGACATGCGATTCGTTTTGATCGGGCTTTCAGAAACCGGCCGTTAGTTATCAATCTATAACCTTCTCAACAAAAGTCTGTCTGTTTGTGTAAGTGATGTCTCACCCACGTCAGAATTTGCGGTAGGTTAAAATATTCTACCTGTACTACTCAATAGGTAAATAAGTATCTACCTAGCCAGGTATGTACCCAATTTTAAGTCTTAAATGATTACTTACCTACAAGTAGGTACAGTCAACATAAAAAAAAAAAATTGGCACTGTTTTACAAAATAGAAACTAGCATTAAAAAATGTTTAAATCTTTGATTAGTAGATAAGTAAAATGTCTCATTTTTAAGTATAGGTAATAATGAATAAAAAAAACTTTTGTTGAATAAAATGACAAATCATTTGGAAATTTCAAAATAGTCGTCAACTTCTGATGCTACTGTAAGTACCTACTTATACATAATTATACCTAGTTGGTTTATACCTTCTTGTATTATCTACAGTAGGAAGGTACATGCTATATTCTGTGCTGTTTTTGAAACAATTGAAATATCAAATTGGAAAAGATTGAGATGTACAAATTTATTAAAATTTAAAATAAATAATTACAAGAATATAACGATAGCCAAAATTAAGCAGCTTTGTAGTATCTCTTCGCAACTCCATCCCAAGTCGTTGAGGTAATAGTCTGTGAACACAATTAAATTAATATTAAGGGGCTGACAACTATCAAACAACTTCTCGCTCGCACGTTTCGACATTTGCCTATGTACGAAAACTAGTAAAGCAAACTTTTGAATAGGAAAACATGTATCGATCAAAATGAAATTTTTACTAAACTGTGTGCAATGTGATTGCACACAAGATGGTTGATGGCGATTTTTCTAAAATGAGTTTTGTGATTTTATATCTTTCAACATGTAGAAACGTGCGAGCGAGAGTCACATTAGCTCTTGTCTTCGCCTTAACACATTATTATGGATTAAAGGCATCCTACTGCACGGCCCTTTGCCTCTGCTAGTCAACCAAAGCAATCTACTAAGATTGCGTTGGTTGACTATAAACTAAAGTTTCCTTTCATCTGATGCTAGTTGCACTTAAATATTTTCTTTAGCTATGCGGGCTAAACAAAATAGCCCGACGGATTGCCCTAGTTATGACGGAACCGTTTCAATGTACCTATGGGTGAGGTAATTCAAATTCATTCTTTATAAAAAATGCGATACGAACGCTCCGAAAATTAAATTAGGTGGTAGTCAAAGGCAAGTCCAAACATTATATTTGGGCTTGCTTCTGACTATCTAACGCATTCTAACTTGGTATGGTAGCCAAGTTTCAACGCTATTGGACTGATTATTGAAGAGTTCCGTTTAACGGACCTTGGCTCCATCATGAGACCATGGTCGCTATCACCATATTAAGAGAACTAAGTACGATTACCTACCTTCTTTTATATGACACGTAACTTGATATATTTGTGTAATTTTTTTATTTTTGTCTCGAAATAAAAAAGGTAATCCTACTAATATTATAAACGCGAAAGTTTGTAAGTATGGATGTTTGTTACTCTTTCACGTAAAAACGACTGAATGGATTTTTATGAAACTTTACAATAATATAGCTTATACGTCAGAATAACACAAAGGCTACAATTTATAAAGATATTGTGTGAATTGTCCAAAATATGACGATAAGTGTCAAGTAAGTAGGAAAAAATCTACCATCTGCGAGCTATTCTGGCGTGCGCTGCCAAACCCGCTAGAGTTACACTACACATACGTATGTACTACGCCACGCTAATTTATGCTACTCGAATTACTAATCCTGCGCAGACGAAGTCGCGGGCACCAGCTAGTATTATCATATTCACCCGTTATACGATAAAACATGGCGGACAAAATGCGTGTTCTGTCAATTCTGTAGGTAGGTATACCTACTATAGTCCAGTCATTTATGGTTAAATTAGGTAAGAATCTCGGAATTCAAGATACCCAGCTGTAAGTCTGTAAATACTTGTATATTGACACCCTTAAAGTTGTCTCAAAACCTACATATTAAATTTCAAGGTCAAATGTCACAAAAATCCGTTTTTTGCGCTTTTTTTGTAAATATCTCATTTCCTGGGTTTTTTGCTATTTGTATTTATATCAATATTGTAGAATACAAAATTCACTACAAATTTTGTTCAAAAAAATTTTTCATACGGTGAACCGTTTTCGAGATAGAGGGCGGAGTGCGCGCGATCACAGCATTACTTCAGGTCAACCGGTGCCTCCGGTCGAAAACGCGCCATATATAGTTGATGAACTATCGATAAATCAATCGATTATAAATATTTGTAGGGACAGATGTTCAGTTGTATTGTACAGTTACGAGCGTGTTCTCTTTATTTCAGTTTGAATCGTATCTTGGTAACTACGGACGTACAATTTTAAGAACTATGACTGATTTGTGTTTTCTATTTAATAAGTTAATAAAAACTTAATAAACCTGTGCAGCTTTCAAATATTCCACCAACAAGTGCAGCTGCTCATCAACATTTCAAACGTGTATATTATCAAGTTCAAACTTGGTTAGGCTATGATTTTGAACCCCAGGTATGGGGTTGGGCAATGCGAAACGATTTTCTGGAGCCTATCATGAAAATTTTACAAAAAAAGCGCAAAAAACCGATTTTTGTAACCTTTGACCTTGAAATTAATAGTTGCGTACACCCTACCATATGTCGGTTTTGATACAACTTTTAGGGTGTCAATATAAAAGTATTTACAGACTTACAGCTGGGTATCTCGAATTCCGAGGTGAACTTACTATAATGACTGGACTACTATTACCTTCTGCTAGTAGATATAGCTATAATATGTGCAATATGCTTACAACAGTGAGTTGGTCTCCATTGTATTCCCTCTTAAAGTAAGCGTCGCCTTTGTCGGTCTTGATCACCTGATCAACGGTGTTGCCGTTAACTGTGTAGGTTGTCTTGATCTGCAAACACATTTTTTTTTATACAACTAGCTGATGGAACAAGCAGATGGCCCACCTGATGTTAAGTGGTAACCATCACCTATAATAAAACATTGCCTCGTAAGTCACGCGCGATAGGAACGTGCACTGCGATGCACCGCCCTGCGTCCATCAACTTGAGGCATACCTACTGATGTTAAGCTTCATGTGCCTGTAATTTCAACCGCACTCTTCAAACCGAAACACAGCAACGCTGCTTGGCGACAGATAAAGGCGTGGTGGTAGAACTTCCCCGGACGAACCCTTCACAAAGAGCTCTACTAGGTACTTTCAACTTCAGGCGGGCTATCAGTTTGTAGGTAGGTAGGTACAGTTACTTTTTCCAAATCACACATTAGGTTATGATTATGACCAGTCTAAAACGCAAACCCGGAACAAAAATTTACCTAAAGACCTTGCAAAATTGTTCCTCCGTGAGAATCAAAACCGCAAACGTGGCCGGATTATCGCCCGCCACAATAAACATACCGTGAAATTCTGAATCTTATCTTCAAATTCAACTCCGGATTTGAAGCTAGTCTCCTTAACACCCTCAGGGCTTTCCGAGAAGAAGGTGTAGGTGTCTCCGTTCTTCACCAGCTTGGAAGTAGGCTTGAATGATAAGTACTTCTGGATTTGTTCATCGGGAAGACCTTTAAATAAATAGCCGTATTTTTTGTGAAAAGGCGCGTTTTACGTGTTGTTTTTCTATTTATGTAGGGGAAAACGAGGTGCAGTTGAACACTTTTTATTTGAGAAGCTCTCGCATTTTTATTATCAAGGCTAGCTATTACGTCATAAAATATCTACAGCATTAAGTAACAGTTATTCATAAAGAAACAGAACATTTGATCTTTTTTGAAATATTGAATAAGTCTCGGGAACCCATAACCTCGTCAACACATTTTTTGCTAATAATTAAATATTCGTCTTGGCTAACAATTTATATGTCGTACGTCTAATGACGTAAATTAATGGTTAAAATTTAAATTAGAAAGAGAAAAAATATAAAAAACTCAAACTGTTAAAAAACTCTTATACCTAAACACACTCGGAAAACTAAAAACAGTGAGCGTAAGTAGCGTGAGCGACTTCAGGGTAGATAGGGCCTTATTATACCTACTCGTACTTATGTTTTTAGTAGTAAGTAAATAAATAATAAACTCACCGGCAGACTTGAGGAAACCATCAAAGTTGTCATCTTTATCGAACTTGTACTGTTTGTCTAAGAAGGCCATTTTGTGAGTTTGATGGCACCGTAGCACACGCAAGAGAAGAAATTAGAGAATGAAATCACGACATATCTTTACCGATATTTATTTACTGTGCTATCGAATGGATGGATAAGATTAACGAAACATTGATAATGATTTCACTACAGATAGGTTAGATGCTTGCCTAAGTTATCAAAAAATTTACAGCTATTTCCAAAACCACAACCAGTCCAAGCTACGAGAACGCAGAAAATATTTTAATTTAGCTTCAAGAAAAAAACGACTGAATTCAGATTTTTAGATCCAGTATCTTGACAAGTGAGATTTAATAGTACATTGTTACCCTAGGAGTGAAAGTAACTTTTTTAGTCCCGAGACCGCCAATAGTTCGAGGGTCTAAATAAGTCTTTAACCCGAGGGCCCGAGGTGTAAACACTGTGCTTTTCATTACGAATGCAAGAAAAGTAATACTTACCTAAATAAAAACATGAATTGACTAGGTATTTCCTATGTTTTACCTCACGGGCTACCTACTAACTACTACTAAATGCAAAAAGTAGGTATGTGTTTTAAAATAGTTTTTTAATGTATAAATAAAGTAAGTAGGCACTTAAATAGATGTTCTTAAACTTTTAGGCTTTGTAGAATCTCTTGGCGACGCCGTCGAATTTGTCGCTAGTGATGGTCTGTAACAAAGGTTTCCATTAGGTTTTCAATAGGTATTAGGTAAGGTAAGTACTATGGACGTGATACGCTTGTTTTGAGCCCGGCTATAGTGAAAACTTTGTCATCAGAGTGTGTATTTTGAGTTGCACTCACTGTTTGCGAGATCGTTTTCGTGTGGGTTTTGTTTGGAGACACGAAAACGCGGGCTTGTTGAGAACTCTCGCAACTCTAAACTTCACACACTGAGAGCAACGCTACACACGTAGCGTTGAAAATCACAAGCAAAACAGTGTGGGAGTGTATGTGCAGGAACGTACCACGACAAGTTCGTTTCCGTTGAATTCCCGCTTAAATTGAGCAGAGCCGTGGTCGCTCGTGACGTTCTGGGTGATGGTGTTGCCATCGACAGTAAAGGTGCTCTTGATCTGAAGATAAAACAAGAGTTAAAAGTTACACATGCTTTCAACTCACAGTAATACATAAAAGTAAGGACTTTGTATCATTATTAATATTCTGGTTCTGTCTACCATAAATTTTTTTTGCGCCCCGCATGTCTTGAAACCTGGCATTTTAAAACGTGCGAATTAAAAACTTATTATCACAATATTAATTCGTAGAAATAAATTGAGATGTAGGTACCCATGTATTAAGTAGGTACACAGTATATTTTATAGCGAGGAGCTTTTGATTATCTTCTAACTTACTGGTGTTTTGTCCTCTCCAATGACATCATCAAACTGGACGCCGGACTTGAAGGTGGTCACCCTGGGGCCTGAAGGGGAGCTGGTAGTCATGGTGTAGGTGTCACCATTCTTAGTGAATTTCTGGGTCGGCTTGTAAGCGAGCATGGCTTGGATCTTGTCATCACTGACTGAATATGGATAATGTTTTAGTGGTGAATTTGAATAGGAATTGCTTTTAGAATAAGGTGATTGGGATAAAGAGCAGTTAAGTTGGTAGTTTTACGTCAAATAATAAATTAAGTTTTAAACATTTTGAAATAGGTAGGTATACCTACAAAATCGTCACAAAATATTTAAAAGTAGAGTAGTTAATGCATTAAAGTTATCACCCTATTTAAGTGATCAAGTCAAATCAGGTTACATCAGAAGGTATTTGTGAACATTTAAAACAACGCTATCAAGTCAGAATGGACACTAGCAACAAATGGATTGTCTGGACCCGCTGGTGTAGCGGGAGTCTGTTATTTTAACAACAATATAAAAATACCTACCTTTTTATAAGTTGGTATTGGTACTTTAGATACTAAAGACCCGAAAGTGGCTATATCACCATCTCTGAGTAACGCTACTCACCAGATAAAAATATTTCCGTCTATACTTTAGACACATCAAAAAAAGAATTTTTTTATGTGAAGAAATAGCGTTACTCAAAGATCGTAAAACTGACAATAAATAAACTGGAGAGGTAATCACTGAACGTCATATTCACGGATCATTAATCTTCATGAATTAACTTTTCACATATCCGGCTTCTCAGTTTGTTCGTAGGTACCTACCGTAAGGTCTAAGGAAATCGTCGAATCGTTCGTGTTTGTCAAACGTGTACTCAACTCCGTAGAAAGACATTTTGTTGGACAATGTGTTCTTTATTGCGCGAACCTTCACAAATAGATAAATTGACTTTGCCGCTCCTTTTATAATTGATTTATAGGTAGGTATATAGGATGTTTTGTCGGGGCTTAGGTACTTATCACGCTACCAAGATTTAAAATAATCTTATCTAGATTAAAAAAAGAGCGGGTATAGTGGTTCAGAGGGTGCAGTGAATACCTAGTTTTGTAAACACTTTCAGTTCGCCAGAACTGAGATCGCGTTATGTTTTTTAAAGTAATTTAGTGTTTTTTTTCTGTATATTGAAGTTATTTTCTTTTACCATTTTTACTACTTATTTTCCATTCTACTATCACCTTATCGATCGAAAATCGAGGTATGCTGAAAACCAGCCCTGCGAATCATATTATAATAATGCGCCGAATTAGTGCCGAGTCTGCTCCAACTGTCAACTTATAATTTAAAAAGTACCTACGGTATAATATGTCTGTGTAATCGTTTTGTTACAATAAACATTTTATGTATTGTACCTAGGTCTGCTTTAGTCTTACAATACAGTCTTACAATACAATGTTTGGGCTGGCCTGGTTGGGCTTTAACACCGTCGTCCGTCGGATATTCTGAGGAAAGCAATGGACTTCTTCGGATAATGATGATGATATTAATAATGGTAATAAATACCACTTATTTGAGTTATTTGCCACAACAATTGCTAGCGGCTATGACACCTATAGTAACTACAATCATACCTAATGGTGAACTTGTAATTTCTTCCATAGACTCTGGAACTATTCCAAGTTTATGGAAGTAGGCTCGAGTAACTAAAAAACCTTATCCATACTCATTTTCCGAGTAGGTACCACCCTATCCCCATTCTCCAGTTCTTATCTAAAATCCTTTTGTAGTTACCTGTACGGACCCTGGCATCGTATTGACAATTACATATTCGTCTTGGTGTCGATTGACCGTTGGTGTACCTCAAGGCGGCGTGCTATTTCCTCTTCTTTTACCATCTTCCTCAATTTCTAAACATTTATCCTATTCCTACCACCTCTACGCAGATGATTTACAAATCTAAACTTAGGCTATTAAGTGAATATTGGTGACAGCGAGTTGGTGATACAGTCAGGGTCGGACTGGGCCGGAAGGGCCCGGGTGGCTGACCACAAGCCCTGGGCCCGAGACTAGATGATGGTAGACATTATAACATTTAGGTCGCAAGAGCTGAGACCTAGCCTGCGGGCCTTCTATCCTACGGTTGCCGCAAGCCCGGCAAGCCAGGCCCGTGGGGAGCCCGCGCAGGCTGGGGCCCGGCTGGCAAATGCCATTTCGACTATATGACCAGTCCGACGCTGGATACAGTTATAGAGCCAAGATCTGTATAACGGAACTCTTCCAACTAATAAGCAAATTGAGCTGAACTAACTTACCATAGATAGAGAGAGAGAGATAACATTTTATTATTCATAAGGATACATCATAAATCTAGGCGTAAATCAATGAAGTAAAATGGGCGGCCTTATCGCTCAAAGCGTTTTCTTCCAACCAACCTTACCACCACTTACCATATCAACCTAATTAAGGTATAGAATAAAAAAGTATGAGCCAGTATTTAATATAGAGATGTCAAAGCTCTTTTGAGGGATGTTGGTTGTAAGTATAGATACCTGCATACTGCGCGGGCAATGTCACCTAATTTGTCTAATAAGTTATATCTACTATGACCACACACTTAGGTAGGAATATAGTTTAAACCAATCGACAACGCTTGATCCACTGCTGCATTAGATTGAACTTGCTGTATATGTTTGTTTCCTTCAACAACTAGGTACATAATGCATGGGTGTTTTATGGAAATCAGTCAATATGTAGAATTTTAAAAGAAGAGTCTCATTAAAAGTTGTTCATTGCTCCATCTCTCCGATTTTGCCCTCTCATGAATGACGGGTTTACAATGCCGCAGACGTATCATCGACGAACCGATATCTTTAGCTTTTTGATGTCGGCGATCATATTCATATTTATTTATTCCAAAAAAAACTTTGTTTAGATCTAACTGAGGTCAGTTAGATAGGTATCCAACCTTACCTAAACTACAGAGATAATGTAATTCTAAGCAATGATGCTCGCGTTGCGTTGTATAAGTTGACCAATCATAATCTTATCCTAACACACTTTGTGTTAAAAAGAAGAAGACACTTTGTGCGAAGGGTGATCAATTGATACAACCCAAAAATCTAAATCAAAACGGTCTTTATTCAGTACAATCACAAGGATCACTTTGAAACCTCTTATACCAGGTGAATCTACCGCCACTTACTTACAGTACCTACTCAAATACTATATTGTGAATGTACCATTTGATTACTTTCCGTCGACAGTCAATTGACAGACAATTAGGTTTAAAGATACCTACGACTTACTAACAAAATGGTTTGCTTTCTTGTCCGAAATAAAAACTTTATAATTTGATAAAAGATGCATACAAAAATATTTTTTTAAGCATTTATAAAGAAATCTCTTTCATCTGTATTTTTTCTTCACCATTTAAATGTTATGTGTATATTTTGTAATACTTTAATCCTTCTTTTAAACCTCGCTATCACAGCTTCTTAAGTGAAAAAAAAGTAGAAGCATAGATTTTTAGAAATAAAACATTTTATTTTTATATAAAAAGATAATAAATAATGACTTATTTGCTAATAAACTTAGGCTTTGTAGAATCTCTTGGCGACACCGTCGAATTTGTCGCTGGTTATGGTCTGTAAAAAAGAAAAAAATTATGAATTTTTATCAATGTACTTATTGCATCAGAATTAGTAGATACCAATTCACCATACCAGATTAGTTAGTACCTATAGATTATAGTTAGCGATAGTACGTTTGTTACTTATTGATTAGGTTAGGTACCTACTTACCTAACCAATTATTTTGTTATCATGCAAGGTATATATCCCAGGTGACATGATATCATAGATAGGTAAGGAATCTACCTATAAATAATTTCAATATGCAACCCCTATATGTGTTGGGTTTGATAATAGCCCATTTTTCTTATTGCACCCTGACCTACCTGATAAATCTACAGGTAGCTTTATAAGTAACGTTACTTATTATTGCTAAAGAACATTAATTAGGATTTCGTACAAAATAATCATCATCATCATCAACTTACAAAAATCCAAACGTGGGCATGTACAATAAGTAGATACTTGATAACTCCCGCCCCAGGCCAAGAGTAGTAGAGCTCTTTGTGAAGGGCTCGTCCGGGGAAGTACTACCACCACGCCTTTTTCTGCCGCCAAGCAGCGTTGCTGTGTTTCGGTTCGAAGAGTGTGGTTGCCTACAAAGTGGTAGTGTGGTTGTGGTTAATTACAAGCACACCTGTATGCCTCAAGTTGATGGGCGCAGGGCATTGCATCGTGGGGCACGTTCTTATGGTGCGTGACTTACGAGGTAATGCTTTGTTATAGATGATGGTTACCACATAACATTAGGTGGGCCATCTGCTTGTTCCATTAGCTAGTTGTAAAAAAAAAGGCCGCCACCGAGGGAAATTTCACTGATGCTAATCTATGCTATCAACCAGTAGGTACATACAAATAGAAAAGCTACGTACCACAACAAGATCATTTCCGTTGAACTCCCGCTTGAAGGTAGCAGAGCCGGGGCCGCTCTTGATGACTTGCGTGACGGTGTTGCCATCTACGACGATGGTGCTCTTGATCTGGACAAAGAATATGAATTATTTTAAAAAGATTGGGATTGAACTACCCAAACCCCTGTTTATCACACATATTGTGACCTTACACAGTATTTTTATGAAAGGTAAATTATAGGAATTCTCGAAATTCGACAACAATAGTGTAACAATAAGTATTTGTCTTTCGGTTAGGTCAGTCAGTATAATGCGAATTTAACCTTACACAACACAAATTTGATGACTGGAATTTAAATTTTATTTTGTATGTAGAAGGTACCATTCTTGTAACCCTTAACAAAGAGTTTATTATGTAGGTATACCTTTATTATCTTAGAAAAAACATACCGGTGTTTTGTCCAATCCGATGACGTCATCGAACTCGACGCCGGACTTGAAGACGGTGGCCTTGGGGCCTGAAGGGGAGCTGGTGGTCATGGTGTAGGAGTCGCCATCCTTGGTGATAGTCTGAGTTGGCTTGTCCGCAAGCATGGCCTGGATCTTATCCTCACTGATTCCTGGAATAGAGAAATGCATAGTGTTTTAGCTGTGTTGACAAGTTAAATTATAAAATTCGAAGCTTTTACAACATTCGATTGTAAAGAATCATCGTATATTATAGGCCTAGTCTAATAGGTTATGAACTTCACAACCAGATATCTGCAATCCTTTAACTAAGTACATTTTTTTTATACTAATTGCTGATGGAACCTTAACCATAACTAGGTAAAAGCTTTGCCCGCAAGTCACGCACGATATGAATTTGCCCTATACGATGCACTGCCCTGTTTCCATCAACTTGAGTGGCCTTAAGATGTCAAGCCTCATGTGGCTGTAATTTCACCGACAACCACACCCTACCAACCAACCATACCGAAACACAGCAACGCTGTTTGGCGGCAGAAATAGGCATGGTACCTACTTCACCGGATGAGCCCAATAGAGTATAGAGATAATGAATACCTAAGTAGGTATATAAGCTAAATTGTGTTGGTACTTGGACTTGATAGGTAGATTTTACATAAATCTCGACACAGGAAGCAGGTCATAAAACGACGACTATAGAGATGGAATTGGCTCAATAAGGGGACAATACACAATAAAATAGTTAAGTACAATCAGACGCACTTGCTAAACTGGTATGAATACATGACAGAAGGCTCAGCGACAAAGACAGAGACAAAGTACACCAAGTAGTACCTACAGCAAGTCGAGACTAAAATGCCGATAGTCTTGGATGGTTCGATTGTTTGTAAATGCGCTTCATTTTCATAAACTATTCATCTCTGGCAAAATTTGAAATGTTTTTGAGTTGGATCGATCGTTGTTTTGGCTAAGCAAGTCACCGACTCGGGTGAAGGCAAATCAGAGGCAGTGGTAGAGACATTGATTTCAAACCTCCAATACGAATAATTTATCATCTCAAGTTCAATTTATTGGCATCAAAATATCTTTTCTCATCTTCAACTCATGATCGGTATGCAATGTTAATTATCTTAAATTGCAAACCTACCGTACGGTCTTACAAAATCTTCGAAGTTTTCGTGCTTGTCGTATGAGTACCTACTGAACTCCTTAGAAAAACATTATCGGATACAATGACTTCGCGTAAAGCTTTAAAAATTGTTAATAATTTTCTAAACTAAGATTTAAAAGAACTTATATCGAAAGTATGACGTATGTGCAATAAACCCGCACTGTCTTAATATATGTATTGTCCAGGCCAATGCACTGAGTCCGGTTATTGTACAACATGATAATCTACAGCACGATAATGTACAGCATGATATTTGGAATCCACTTTGGTACCTTTTTGAATTCGTTTTATCTGGGTGTACATTATCGGGGTGTGCATTATCTGGATGTGCAATATCGTCACGTGTCAATAATGTACACCCAGATAATGTACAGCATGATAATTGGAAGCCACTTTGGTACCGTAAAAATTAATTTCTGACACTTTGGCGGCCGCTGCCGCGGCACGCTCGCTTTGCTCACTCGTCTCGTACGTAATTTATATGTTTCAACATAACCTAACCAATCCGACTCAACGGTACTAAAGTGGCTTCCAATTAACATGCTGTACATTATCTGGGTGTACATTATTGACACGTGACGATATTGCACAGCATGTTATTGTACGGGATGATAATTTACACCCAATAATTCAAACCAGTGGACACGGATTATCTGGGTGTGCATTATCGTGCTGTGCAATATCATGCTGTACATTAGGTCATCAGGTGGCACCTGATTGTCGAGCTGTCAAAAAAGCTTTTTTTTTCACATCATCATCGGTATAATATCGATTTTCCGACAAAGGACCAATCGTCAATCGACTGACCTTTTGGCAAAGAGTACGATTGTTCCGAGTAGGAATTTTGCTGGATTTACTAGCTAGATATAAATTTAACCCCAGTTTACCCTAATCCGGTCGACCTTAGGAAACTTAACAAAAATAATGCTGTGATACTTTTTGATTCAACAAACTATCAACACGTGTAATTGACTAGAAAATATCGTTACAGTCTGCTGAGCAGAGCGCGGTATGTGAAAACTAAATTCCTTGTGCCTAAATTTACACTCGCGATCCTCCACGATATGTCGAATACTTTGATAAATACGTGGGTAAATGGGAGAGTATAGTCAGAGTCAGGGAGTTAAATAATTGTCAAAGGACTATCTCCGCTAGACAAGATCTTATGTAAGTACCGACTTACTTAGAACAGACATTTTAAACAATGTCGAACGTTCCTGAGGATTAAAGAAACGTCCAAGTGCTAGTCGGACTCGCGCACAAAGGGTTCCATACCATTATCTATGAAAAGACAAAAAAATCACGTTTGTTTGGCATACTATACGTAGCTTAGCTACCTGGTACGAACAACTTGGAAGAAAATATAGCAAAAAATCAAGGTAACTGGCATCAGTTTGTTGAACTTTGTATACCTACGCTAATGATGATGACTATTATAACAATGTAGGTATGTATGACTTTTTTGAACCGTCAAAACCACAACTCAAATTGCCGCGTGACGTAACCTGGTATTTAAGACAACCGTGAAACAGCTTTTCGCTAGTACGTACATTTTAACCTTTTGATGAGAAGATGTAAATTGTAATCTCATTATAAATACACTGAATACCAATTCAATTATATGATAAATCGCAAACCCAACCGAGTTTGGGAGTTTATTTTCTAATAAATCCTAAACTTGGTTCCAAAAAACATTTTAAACTAGTGGTCCGCCCCGAACTGAGATTTCGTGATGCGATCCGAACGCTCTGGAAATTTAAGTATGTGTTAGTCAGAAGCAAGTCCAAAAATTTGGTATATTTGGAGTTACTTTTGACTACCATTTAATTAAATTTTCAACACTATTGACCTATTTATTGAAGAGCTACGTTGGACAGACCTTGACTCCATCATCAGATCAGGTTGCTGTCACCATGTCATGATAACTAAGTAGGTACCTTCTTAACTTATTACTAGTAGTTCGCCCCGAACTGAGATCTCGTGATGCGACCCGACGAACGCATCAAAACTTTGAGTAGGTAGTAGTCAGAGGCAAGTCCAAACATTATCTTTGGACTTTTTTCTGACTACCGCCTACTAACTTGGTATGGTTACCAAGTTTCAACTCTATTGGCCTATTTATTGAAGAGTTCCGTTGAACAGACCTTGGCTTCATCATCAGACCTGGTCGTCGTCACCATTTTATGAGAACTGAGTACCTCGTTAATTTATTTCAAGAAAAAAAAATAAGAATAATCAAAGGAACTGGCCGACCAGTAGAAAAACCTTGATGTCAACGAAACTCTTAGAGATGGGAGCTCTTGGATCGCTGGTTATCTTAATTTAACTTTTTAAATTTTATCTCGAAAACCGAGCGTCCCATAAAAAAAGTAAGAATTGTTTTGGAATGTCCAAACAAAGCCCTTTCATATGACATGTAACTTGATTTTTTTATGTAACTTTTTTTATTTTTACCCTCTTAAAAAACCCCATATCTCAAAAACCCTTCATCCGATTTTACTCATATACTTACCAGTAAATTTCTCAAGTACAAGCTATCGACATATCAAATTTCATGCAGATCGGATCAACGGTTCTAAAGTTATCGTCAGACAAACATACATACATACATACATACATACATACATACATACATAAAATGCCAAATCGCCTAAGTTGAAACTAAGATCTTCGTTCGCTTCGCTCACTCGATCAACAAGAAAATAAATATGAGAAAAAGCAAAGAAACTGGCCGAACCAGTATCAAAACCTTAATGTCAACGAAACTCTTAAAGATTGGAGCTCTTGGGTCGTTGGTTATCTCAATTTTACTTTTATGTTGTATCTGAAAAACTGGGCGCCTTAAAAAAAGTAAAAATGGTTTTGAAATGTCCAAACAAAGCCCTTTCATATGACATGTAACTTGTTATACTTGTGTATTTTTATACAACTAGCTGATGGGACAAGCAGATGGCCCACCTCATGATAAGTGGTAACCATCATCTATAACAAAGCATTGCCTCGTAAGTCACGCACAATAGGAACGTGCCCTACGATGCACTGCCCTGCGTCCATCAACTTGAGGCATACAGATGTTAAGCTTCATGTGCCTGTAATTACACCGGCAACCACACTCTTCAAACCGAAACACAGTAACGCTGCTTGGCGGCAGAAAAAGGCGTGGTAGTAGTACTTCCCCGGACGAGCCCTTCACAAAGAGCTCTACTAGCTTACTTTTTTTATTTTTACCCCCTTTAAAAACCCCTTGATCTTGTCTCGTTATCCAATTTAACTCATACCCACCAGTAAATTTCTCAATTACAAGCTATCGACTTACCAAATTTCATGTAGATTGGATCAATAAAGTTATGGACCAACAAACATACATAGGTAGAGGTACATAAAATCCCAAATCGCCCAAGTTTACTGTAAGTTTTTCGTTCGCTTCGCTCACTCAATCAACTATCCCTGACGTTGTTATTTCATTGCATTGGTTACATTTTTTTTGTTTTTTATATTTCTGTTATGTTTTATGTTTCTTTATTTTTTGTAGCATTTTATTACCAACTCAGAATGCAATATTAATAATAAAATAACTAGATTTAACGCTTTGGATTATATCTGTAATGTTATTTCATAAGTGAATAAATAATTTGTAATTTGTTATAGCTACCTACCATCCGTCTACAATAATTCCACATACACAATTTATTATTTGAGATGTACCTACCTATGTATTAGTAATTTACTCTTTGGTCTAATAGGGCATTCACCCACTCCACGTAACATAAAGGATAACTGGAAGAAAATGCTAATTAGCATTAATTTCGCCTATGTAGGTAGGTTAGGTACCTACTTTATTTATGTGCAATAAATAATTTTCTCATCTAATCTACATTCTACCCCATGCAAACATATTTTACGTTCAAAACTCACCGTTGCTGCGAAGGAATCCATCGAAATTCTCCTGGCTTACCAGGGTATAAGCTTTGGCGAGGAATGCCATTGCACGGGTTTCTGCTGCTGCGGGTATCAACAAATGAGAGAAGTCAGCGTCCCCCGCGCCTTTTATGCTTGTCGGCGTTGACTGTTCATATTATCTAACTTTATTGCACCTATATTTTGCCTGGTTTATCTGGTTGTAAATAAGAAACGAGCTGTTCAGACTGTGGGTATAGTCGGTGAAAATGTTTTGACAGCTATAGGTACTTGTAATGGTGGCACTTTACATCGCTTTTCGGTATTCGCGTCTTCATATGCTTATTTTTCGGCTTTATTGTGCGGAAGACCGAATAATTCATAAACACCGTCTTTTTCGTCAGTAATCGAGTTATGCGTATTCGTCTTGTTCGCGAAAATAGGCAAATAAAAGTGAATAGAGTCACTTCACATCGTCGTTTTTGGGAAAATAGGAGGAATACGCGCAAACACGAGTATCGATGTGAAGTGCCACTAAGCGGTGCCATTTTTGTCCAAGACATTATTTCGATCATCTCAAAAATCATGTATTTAAGATATTTTAATTAAAGAATAACGTTTAAAAAACCCAACTTGCTGCGGTGATAAACATTTTTATTACTTATGTATTATTTTCATTTTAATAAAAAGTAGTGTTTAAAAAACCCAAAGTGCTGGGGGGTGATAAACATTTTATCAAACTACGTATTATTTTCTGCGACTGTACCTACTAACGCTGCCTAATAATCCACCGAGGATTAAGCGACGTTGACGAATTCAATCATTATCATGTGCACTTGCCCGAAAGTCCAAGTTTTATCTAAATCCTGTAAAGCAAACTGATAATATAGATATCTGTCGTTATCTGTAACGATGCAGTGTGATCACTTGATACATGATACTTTGACTGTGTCCCTATCTATTTTACTTTTTATCTCTCCAAAATTAAACATACATAACTATAGACAGACCATCCACATTGACAATGTTAGTAGAGCTCTTTGTGAAGGGCTCGTCCGGGCAAGCAGCGTTGCTGTGTTTCGGTTTGAAGGGTAGAATTGATAGAATTACAGGCACATGAGGCTCAAGTTGTTAGACGCAGGCCAGTGCATGTAGGGCACGTGCATATCTTGCGTGACTTGCGAGGCAATGCTTTGTTATACTTAGGTAATGGCTGCCCCTTAACATCAGGTGGACTATCTGCTTGTTCTACGAGTAATATAAAAAAATGAAATTATTGCTTTTTTTAGGACTAGGTTTTGCATTTATTTATCTGCGTTGTTAATTCATTTTTAAATAGGTAATAATCGATTAAATTACTCGTACCTACTTATACCCCACTGATAAATTATAACGGTGCAATCGTCTGCAGAACAGATATGAGAATACTTCTACACAAGACTTATTACTTATATTAAGTTTTGATATGAAATGTATTTTTTTTGTGTTGTCGCCCAGCGACAAAGCCCATAAAATAAATAATTACAAAAAAAAGTGCTTCATAGCATACAGCAAAAACTCAATAATTATGAAATCAGTACCCCAAGTATGAGTTGTGTTAACCATAATTTTGGTTTCTCGTTTTTCGTTCTTGTTCCTTGCTCATTGCGGGTTTTGTATGAAGACGCGAATATATTTTGTAGAGATACCGATATGGAACTTTACAAAACCCGCAATGAGCACGGAGCAAAAATTTTCGTTTGTTTGATTTGACGAAAATTACGAAAAACGGGGAGACAAAATGCAGTAACACTACTAAATGTAGGTACACTAATTTAGTAGGTACCTTACACTTTTTTGAGTGTCGCCATTTTGATTACTTACGTTTATCTACACAAAAACACTGTGTAAAAGCCCTCCAGATAACCGATAGGAAATTGTTCCAATCGGCCGGTTATAAAACATATTATATTTTATGATGAGCAACGACATATACTTACTTAGGTACTTCAAAATACATATAGCTGTCACCAACAGCTTTCGTCTGTAACTGTGGCAAATGGAAATCCGTCACAAGACGAACATAGGCCTCAACATTTCCAGGAAGATTTTGAAACTACTCCATCCACCGACTTCCCGCGATCTTTACAATATCGTCAGTTCATCGCTTATTTCGATTCCTGTATGTACCCCAAGTATGAGTTTTGCTTATCATATTTGGTTCCGTGTTTGCGGGTTTTGTATGAAGACGCGATATGGATACCGATATGGAACTTTATGTTCTACTACTAATTTTCATCATACTTTCAACATAAAGTTCCGTATCGGTATCTCTATCGCGTCTTCATACAAAACCCGCAATGAACACGGAACAAACACGTAAAACGAACAACCAAATATGGTAAGCAAAACTCATACTTGGGGTACTGTTAAACTGAATTATCGAGTATCGGGTCTTCCGGTTCACAATTAGAGAAAATTTCATAAAAAAAAAATAGAATGCGTCGTAGAAAACGTTGCTCTTTGGTTTGATTATGAACCTATGTGCCTGATTATACGCCAAAACTATAGAAATACAGCAGGTATTTCTATAGTTTTGCAGGTATTTGCTAGCGTTTTCGACCGTCGTATTTTGATAACATTATCGTGCTTTCTCATAGGGGTAATCCGAATGGGAGTGTACAAAAGATAGTGTTATTGCATGCCCTGATATTTGTTAGGTTATTGACTAAGGGCCGGTTTCACCATGCTCTGTTAGATTAACAAAGGATTAAAGGGCCGTTAGATATGTCAAAATGTACGCGTTTGACAGCTATGGTTAGATTTAACGGTCTTTTAATCCTTGATTAGTAACTAACAGAGCATGGTGAAACCGGCCCTAATGGTGGCACTTCACATCGCTATTCAATATCATCAGATTAACAACACTATGTTTAAAAAAGTTACTTTGTAATACATTAAGTAATCTTTATGTATTAAAAGTCTTGAATACGAAATGATTTATTTGGATAAGGATTACTATAAAGGTATGGATAACATGGTCTGATTTTGTTCGGCATTTCTATCAACTTTTAAAATGTAAAAAATAATTTATAGTACCATAACTATGATAGTTAGACATAAGGTATCAGTGAGTTTTTTGTAGATATTGATGTGTTCTTTAATATTGTAGATCATTTTTGTGTTCTATCGTCAATAGTTTTCGCAGCGCTATGGCCAATTTTTTTACACCTTGGGTTACATTATTGAAGTTTTAGAAGGGATCCCCATTTTTTTCTAGTAATGAATATAGCCTATGTTACTCAGGGATAATGTAACAATCTAATGGTGAAAGTATTTTTGAAATCAGACCAGTTTTGAGCCTATTCGTTACATACAAAAATACAAAACAACAAAAATACAAATCTTTTCTCTTTATAATATTACTAGTAGTTCGCCTCGAACTGAGATCTCGTGATGCGACCGGACGAACGCACCAAAACTTTGAGTAGGTGGTAGTCAGAGGCAAGTCCAAACATTATGTTTGGACTTTTTTCTTACTACTGCCTACTAACTTGGTACGGTAACCAAGTTTCAACTCTATTGGCCTATTTATTGAAGAGTTCCGTTGAACAGACCTTGGCTCCATCATCAGACCTGGTCATTTTCACCATTTTATGAGAACTGAGTACCTCCTTAATTTATTTCAAGAAAAAAAAATAAGAAAAAGCAAAGTAACTGGCCGACCAGTAGAAAAACCTTGATGCCAACGAAACTCTAAGAGATGGGAGCTCTTTGATCGTTGGTTATCTTAATTTAACTTTTTTGTTGTATCTCAAAAACCGAGCGTCCCAGAAAAAAAGTAAAAATTCTTTTGGAATGTCCAAACAAAGCCCTTTCATATGACATGTAACTTGATTTTTTTATGTCACTTTTTTTAATTTTGCCCCCTTAAAAAACCCCATATCTTAATAACCCTTCATCCGATTTAACTCATATACTTACCAGTAAATTTCTCAAGTACAAGCTATCGACTTATCAAATTTCATGCAGATCGGATCAACGGTTCGAAAGTTATGGCCAGACAAACATACATACATACATACATACATACATACATACATACATAAAATGCCAAATCGCCCAAGTTGAAACTAAGATCTTCGTTCGCTTCGCTCACTCGATCAATTAGTGTAGAAGTGTAGATGTACATTAGTGTAGACAACGAGGATCATACAAAAGAACGGTAGGAGTAGGAACCAAGCCGTAAGTCTGTTCTTTTAGGCTTTGATCGCGTGGAGCTGGCACCTAGATTCAAAGTGACCCTTGTGATTTACCGAATAAATAGGTACCTGTAGACTTTGACTGTGCTAATCATAGAGTTTTGTAGGTAGGTAGGTTTAGATAAGACTGAAGATACATTACTCACCCACCTGTTGCTCAGTAGGTAACGTAGGTACCTACTTACCGATGGATGAACATAAGTGTTATTTTATCAGCAAAACTAATGACTTGATTTTGTTGAATATTTTTGAGAGCAATATTGCTGTCTCTTTCCGATAATTTATGTTTTGAAAGCCCTCTCAGAGTTGGTAGCAGCTAGCAGCTATCTGCCTTCTGCGCTGTGGGCCGTGGGTTCGATCACCACTGAGAACAAGCATTTGTGTAACATTTTAACATCTTATTACATGTATTCTGCAAATAAATATACTTTGACTTTGGTCTGACGATACGATTACTAAAAACTAAATACAGAACCCTACTGGTCTCTGTTACAACGCGAAACTTAAAAACATAAAATTGGATTATTGTCTAAGACAGATAGCCAATGAACAGAATATAAATAATGTTCTATGAAAATGTGAGTCATCATGTAATAGCATTTTTTACATGATAACACTATGAGTCAGTTCTTCGTAAAAAAATTACTAATGGTAGCAATGATATACCTAGTCTATGATTTAGCCACTTTAGTAAAAAGTGCGGTTTAGCGCTGATTTCACCATGCTCTGTTAGATTAACAAAGGATTAAAAGGGCCGTTAAGGCCCAGTTTCACCATGCTCTGTTAGTTACAAATCAAGGATTAACAGGCCGTTAAATCTAACCTTAGCTGTCAAACGCGTACATTTTGACATATTTAACGGCCCTTTAATCCTTTGTTAATCTAACAGAGCATGGTGAAACCGGCCCTAAATAAGTATGTCAAAATGTACGCGTTTGACATCTAATGTTAGATTTAACAGCCTGTTAATCCTTGATTAGTAACTAACAGAGCATGGCGAAATCAGCTCTTAGCATTACAGACCACTAGCTGCCGCCCGCGGCTTCACTCGTATATTAGTAGTTATTGCTAAAATTCATATTTCAGTGTTTTCCCTTTTCCTTCTGAACTGAGAAGCTAGGTACTGATCTGTGAAGGTGATGCCTTCACAGCTCAGTTGGAAGTAGCTCTGCCTTCTGCGCCGTAGGCCGTGGGTTCGATTCCCACCGAGAACAAACATTTGTGTGATGAACATAGATATTTGTTCTCTGTCTGGGTGTTATTTAATATTAGGTATCAGTACGTATTTAAAAAAAACAAAAGGATAAATGTATTATATCAGCTATTTGGTTCCCATATTACAAGCTTTGGCTTAGTTTGGGGTTAGATAGTGCTGTGTTGAACGTCCACCATTTTTTTTTTAATTTTTATTTACCTCCCATTCCCGAAGTCTTTAAAATGTTACTAGGAGAAAGTTTATATCAATATGTTTCGGCATCAAGTTTAGTGTAGATTGACTCAGTTCCGATATATGTAGGTAGGTATTATAGGTAGGGTAGGTATATCGAAACTTAACCTGTACTCCAAGTCTGAGTTGTTTTTCGTTTTTCGTTACTACGTCATGCCATTTTTTGTATGGATATTCGAAAAGTGCCTCAATCGGGCGAGCTGAGAAAAGAGTCTCAATACAAAAAAAGGCCTGATGTTACAAAAACTGATGATATAAACTCAAAAACTAATTTTCGAAAAATCGCAAACAACCATTTTGTGTGCAATCACATTGCACAAAGTTTTGTAAAATAACATTTTGATCGATCACCTATAACAAAGCATTGCCTCGGAAGTCACGCACAATAGGAACGTGCCCTACGATGCACTGCCCTGCGTCCATCAACTTGAGGCGTACAGATGTTAAGCATCATGTAGGTACTTGTAATTACACCGGCAACCACACTCTTCAAACCGAAACATACAAGTTTTCCTGCTTAAAAGTTTGTTTTACTAGTTCTAATCTAATCTAATCTAGTAAAGCAAACTCTTGAGTAGGAAAACTTGTATCGATCAAAATATTTTTTACTAAACTGTGTGCAATGTAATGGTACACAAAATGGTTGATTGCGATTTTTCAAAAATGATTTTAGTGATTTTACATCTACCTATCAACATGTCGAAACGTGCGAGCAAGAAGTATATTAGCTCTAGTATTCGCCTTAAGAGTTTAAAAAAATACACGCCCTTTTTTCAAAATTACACACATTTTATTCAAAAATAATTATACTTTATGCATTTTAGACATCGAAAATTTATTATTTCATACATTTAAGTCAAATAATTGATTGTACATGCTTATCTAACAGATAGTATGGCAAAAATAGGCGCGCCTATATAAAGAAAGAAAAGATATACTTGGCATAAGTTCACCAAAACACTAACCAGTTGTTTAACGGTAAGAATAGTCGAAGGTTAAGGTAAGTTGAAGCTGCCAAATAAGTTACGTTCTGTGAAGCAAGTGCGGTCGAATGGTCAATGCACATCAATGTACTAAAATTAGCGACTGCGATGCTGTTGCTTTAGTTTTAAGAAGTACCACTTATTTAACAGCTACTTTATAACCTTACCTACAGAATATTTTGCACAATTACGCCATAACGGAGGAGTGATTTGGATAAAACTGCATAGCTACTCCTTAGTTCCATTGCACTTCAGGCTAGTTAAGAACCACCCTTGCAATATCGCAGGAAGAAGCAAGTGTTTTCTAATTAAGTATTAACATAACCGATGGTCACAATAACTACCGGTTAACTCATTGGTGAACTTGGCCCACGTATGAACTACTATTGGTTTTAGCGCTGTAAATCGTCTGGATTATATCTAGTGGGTACTTTATCAATTCTAGTGGTTTTCCACTGAGTTGTGTACCCCGCTACCGTTAACATGGCACATACCTATCGTAAAGTTTACAGTTCCTGGATTTTGCTGTGGCACATGGTTAACAATTAGACAGAGGGCCAAGTGGAAGTTGCGCTTGTTATTGTTTACGAGAGCACTTTTTCCTAGTGAATTTTGTATGGAGTTACGAAAACTTTCAACACGTCCGTAGGGGAGTTAAGTTTTCGTGACTCTATCAATATTCTGAAAACGGACTCGTATTACACAAAAAACAGAGCAACTTGGACTTGGGGTATTAGTGGTATTGTACTGATACAAAAGTCATAGTTAATTAATGCAATTATCCAGTAAATTTAAAACTCTCTACAAATCCGCAACTTTTTTGTTTACGAAAATTATCGAAAATTAAAGTCGAAAATTATGAGATAAAAAAAAATTCTATTCAGTAAATCTTTATTAAAGAATATTAAACTTAGTGTACTTTTGTGCTGAGGTAAAAAATAATTTATAACTTTAATTATAACTTCCAACAAAATATGCCGACACAAAATTTATAACCCAAAATAAAATCGAATTTTTTTAGTTACATAATAAAAATCATCTTTGGAATTTAGTCCCGTTTTCTAGAAAATAAGGAATACTTCTTTTTTTTATTTTGAAAATAAAAAACTATTTTTGGAAAGAGCAATACAGTCCTAAAGTCTGTCTGGGTAACGTATTATTTTTAAGTTGAATACAGAAATCGGGTTTTTTCTTTTACGGAATATTCTACATAATATCATAACTTTTTTTAACAATATGTATTGATGACGACGAAGTTTTATTATAGATGAGGTTTTATCCAAGGAAGGCAGTGTCGGTAAACACGTTGTCTTAAGGTCAAACTGCATATTAACGCACGCTTCAGCACTGCGGCTGTCATAAAGATGTTTATAAAAGTTTTTATCCTAGGAATAAAGATGTTAATAATATTTCAAAAGTTTTTAACCTAGGAATAAAGATGTTTTTAATATATCAAAAGTTTTTATCCTGGGCATTAAGATGTTTATAATATTTCAAAAGTTTTTATCCTAGTGGGATTTAAAATCCACGACCTTCCCCTTGATACGGATGCTAGCCACCTGGGCCATCGGATATATTCACATAATCCCTGAGTTATTCGCTGGGTGTGATTATAGTCCGATGGTGCAGGTGCTTAGCGTAGCCTAGTATTCATGGAAAGGTCGTGAGTTCATTTGCCACTCGTACAAAAACTTTTGGTATATTATAAACTCTTTATGATTTCGCTGAGGTAAAGACTATAAATTAAAAAATTCGGCTGTCATGTCATGACATGTAATGCAATACTGCGTTGTAGGATAACATGTGCGCTGTTATTAAAGTTATTTAAAAACACTTTGTGTGCATGTGTTTGTGACCATGCGACCTGTATGCGATTACATTTAATTTTATAATATTTAATGAATTTTTAGTATAATAAATAGGAAGTACGCGGATATCCAAGACTCCATATCAAGATTCATTTCCGAATCAGGTGAACGCCTTGGGTAAGTGCGCGTTGCTGAAGAATGCGTGTGTATGTAGTTTGACCTTTACTACTAAGTACAAAATCTAATACATTCTAAATAAGTATAAGTAGATATCTATTGAAAATATAGATTCTCATGCTACAGTAAGATTCTATTTAAATATCATTTATTTGACAAGTTTATCTATTCCGCTATACAAGATCTTAAATCTCTAACAGCTTAGCTTTCATTAAATAAAAATGCAAAATTGAATACTTAAACAATATGAATTTATGAGATTCCAAAGGTTTTCTTAAAAAAAACTTGGAATATACGAATATGGTATGTACGCAGTAATATAGAAACGAATCGAATAAAAAACCGCTAAACCCCATTATTCCTTCTCGCTCTCCCATTATTGATTAAGAACAATGTGCGAGTGAGAGGGATATATTTACGGCGCCATTTTAGATTCGCTTTATTGGTTATACACATTACACATACATGGCAATGAACGTAGTTGTGACGATAGCTGTCTCATCTCTTTCTTATGTAATTGAAACAAAGGGGCATACATATATTACGTCACATGAATTTCATGATTTTTTGTAAAAATGTGATGTCACTAAATTTGAGACCCCTGACGAGACGAAGTGTGACATTGTGTGACAAGGGGTGGGGCCTTGTCACACAATGTCACACTTCGTCGACCCCCTCCCTCCCCCTTAACGTGTGACGTCATTTATGGATGGCCCCTAAAAAGGATGGCTATATATTCCGCTGTCAAATTACCTCGGACTTGAGGTACTGTAGTCCACTGTGGTAGATTTCCACGAGCAGAGATATAGTCAGCGGCAAAAGTGGATTTATAATTTCAGTTATTCAAAGCTACATTTGACGTTGACTTTACTTTGCATCTTTTCACAATTGAATTTCGGACATTTATTTTTAACCACTCTTGGGCTTAAACTATACTAGTAGTTCGCCCCGAACTGAGATCTCGTGATGCGACCCGACGAACGCATCACAACTTTGAGTACGTAGTAGTCAGAGGCAAGTCCAAACATTATCTTTGGACTTTTTTCTGACTACCGCCTACTAACTTGGTATGGTTACCAAGTTTCAACTCTATTGGCCTATTTATTGAAGAGTTCCGTTGAATAGACCTTGGCTCCATCATCAGACCTGGTCGTCGTCACCATTTTATGAGAACTGAGTACCTCCTTAAATTATTTCAAGAAAAAAAATTAAGAAAAATCAAAGGAACTGGCCGACCAGTAGAAAAACCTTGATTTCAACGAAACTCTTAGAGATGGGAGCTCTTGGATCGCTGGTTATCTTAATTTAACTTTTTAAATTTTATCTCGAAAACAGAGCGTCCCAAAAAAAAAGTAAAAATTGTTTTGGAATGTCCAAACAAAGCCCTTTCATATGACATGTAACTTGATTTTTTTATGTAACTTTTTTTATTTTTGCCCTCTTAAAAAACCCCATATCTCAAAAACCCTTCATCCGATTTTACTCATATACTTACCAGTAAATTTCTCAAGTACAAGCTATCGACATATCAAATTTCATGCAGATCGGATCAGCGGTTCTAAAGTTATCGCCAGACAAACATACATACATACATACATACATACATACATACATACATAAAATGCCAAATCGCCCAAGTTGAAACTAAGATCTTCGTTCGCTTCGCTCACTCGATCAAAAACGTGTAACATAATACCCCTATAACCCCGAAAGCAGGGTATTTTACAGGTCATGGCGAACACGTTTTGTTTTACGACTTTTGAATTTTTTTTTAGTTTTTCATTTATGAAATGCTTCTTAAACGTTCCTCCAATATGATACTAAACACACCATGAGGCAGCCCTATTCACAGCTGCTTGTACATTCCTTGTGTGCGTGACCTTGGTACTTACGTGAACAATATCAGGGTCGTTGCAAATTTCTGAGGTAAAATATAAATTTAACTTTTGTATGGGAATTTTGAAAACGATATATTCAACCTTTGAGCACGTCAAAGTGTTCCAGTGCTTGGTCTGATCACTTGGTCTTTGGCCTTATAGGGGTATTATGTTACACGTTGTATTTTTGTATTACATTGAAATACTTCTATAACACTTAAAGATACAGGTGGGTATGGGTAACATTGTTCTGATATTTTATGAAAAATCTAAACAACATTTTTTTGCTGAATATCTCGAAGTTTTTGCTACATTTTAACATCTGTTAACTTTGACGTTGGTTGAATTAGGAAACGAGTTTTAGTCCAAGACATAATAAGCTGAAATTGAAACCAAACCAAATTAAAACGAAAAATAAATAATACAGATAAAAGTGTATTCTTCCACAAAGGTTCTTTAAAATAAGGGTTCAGTATGAATACACAAAAACTTAGTGTAAACCTCAGGGCCATCTACTTGTTCCATTAGAAAGTTGTGTAAAAAAACTTGCCTTGTTGATGTCTAATGAGGGTAGTTAAAAAAGAACTAAGCTAGTCTGAGCCTCGACTAAACCTCGTTTCTTCATTCGACCGCTAGAACTGTTAAAAAGGTGTTAAACAAGGTGTTTCAATACTTGTACTTAAAACTTCAGGGGGCTAAAATGTATGAAACAGATGTATTTTTTCGCGTTCACAGTGTTGGTTCCACAGAAAAAGTTATTCATATTGATGGGTACTTTAGCCTCCTGAAGTTTTAAGTATAAGTACCTATTGGAACACCTTGTATATAAACACGCAATCCACACATTTGCTGTTTTTTATGTTCATTTCTGAAACGAACCATAGTCTTGAAACTAGGTATACGTAACTTTATATTTAATTGCAAAATCTGATTCTGTGAAGTTTCACACATAGCATTTGCTGTTTTTATTTGAGTTTAATTTGGCAAAATTTCATTCTGTAGAGTTTAACACACAGCTTATAGAGACTTGAATTGAATGGAATTGAAAAGTATTTGAGTTTCAATTTTGATGTAATTTTACTGCCAGTTCTGATTCTGTAAAGTACACACGACGATACACACATTAGCTGTTTTTATCTTCACTGTTAGTGGCTCAAATGAGACATTTCGTCTTCCTCCAACCGTGCCTTATTCAAGTATAACGCACTGAGCCACTGAGCGTGTAAGGACCTTCCCTAGAACGCTGATACCTCCTTCTTCAGCGGGTTCTTGGCTGCTGGAGACAGTTCATCTGCAACAAATAAATTAGGATTGTTAGGTTTCCAGATCAGGTTTTTATAAGTGGTAGCCATAAAAAGCGTGCAAGTCACGCACGATTAGAACCTATCAACTTAAGGCGTCAGCCACATCCTTCAAACCGAAACACAGCAACGCTGCTTGGCGGCAGAAATAGGCGTGATATCAGTCATAGCTCTATCAACTACTACCTACTAGGTGGTAGTAGCTCTGCCTTCTGTGGTTGTGGATTCGAGCACGAGTGCCGAGGGCGCTGCGTGCGGGTACTTTACCTGTGGCTCTGGGGTGCTGCGTGCGGGTACATTTCCAGTGGTTCTGGGGTGCTGCGTGCGGGTACGTTACCTGTGGCTCTGGGATGTGGGGAGCTGCGTGCGGGTACGTTACCTGTGGCTCTGGGTTGCTGCGTGCAGGTACGTTACCTGTGGCTCTGGGATGTGGGGAGCTGCGTGCGGGTACGTTACCTGTGGCTCTGGGATGTGGGGAGCTGCGTGCGGGTACGTTACCTGTGGCTCTGGGATGTGGGGAGCTGCGTGCGGGTACGTTACCTGTTGCTCTGGGATGTAAGGAGCTGCGTGCGGGTACGTTAACTGTGGCTCTGGGGTGCTGCGTGCGGGTACGTTACCTATGGCTCTGGGGTGCTGCGTGCGGGTACGTCACCTGTGGCTCTGGGGAGCTGCGTGCGGGTCCGTTACCTGTGGCTCTGGGATGTGGAGAGCTGCGTGCGGGTACGTTACCTGTGGCTCTGGGATGTGGAGAGCTGCGTGCGAGTACGTTACCTGTGGCTCTGGGATGTGGGGAGCTGCGTGCGGGTACGTTACCTGTGGCTCTGGGATGTGGGGAGCTGCGTGCGGGTACGTTACCTGTGGCTCTGGGGTGCAGGCGCTGCAGCACCTGGTTGAGGTCGAGGCCGGTGAGCGAGCGCAGCGCGGGCGCCATGTTGCCGGCGAGGCGCGCCACGTCGCCGGTGCAGCCGCCGTCGCCCACCATCACTATCTCGTCGGTCTTGGCTAGCGGCGCGGATACTTCCGCTGCGATCTGTTAATATCACAAATGGCTTTTAACTTCGAACAATCATCCGTGATAAGAGGCTGACCTCCGTCAAACAACTTCATGCTCGCACACTTTAACATATTTGAAGATTTATTTTTGAAATCGCTGTATTTTTTATGCCATAGCAGCAGCAACAGTTTTTTGTACCCAATGATCCTACTCATTAAGATAAATCTGACATTAATGAAATAATAAAGCAAACTAACGAAATGAAAAACTAGAAGGCGCCTAGCCTAAAGTACGACATACACTGGAACACAAAGGTCTGCTCCGCAAAACAAAAATGTTCCTCCCATATACCTACTTAAACTATTGCAATCATATCTTTCAGACAGGGTGGTCAGGGTTGAGAAAGTAGATAGCACCTAGTAGATACTAAACATTATGTTATACAAGCAGAAATTCTATGAAAATGTCTATTGCAATGCTGCAAAACTAATTTGAAACTACCAATAATTGTATACATTCTAGTGCATGCAACAGACTCAAAATCAAAACGGTCTTCATTCGGATAGGATTTCAGTATTTTAATTTAATTGCATTTTAGTTTAGTTTTAGACAATGCAACGTCAGAATCCGACCTTGGCTCACCTTGTGATAATACCGTACCGTAAGTCCATGATACCGTATTGCATTCAATTAATCATTGATAACAAATTATGATATCATACTTATTTGTTTTACTTATTCGTTTTATATCGTACGATTACATACAATTTTAGTCATTATACAAGGTGTTCCTTAAGTTGTGTATATAAACTGCAGGGGGCTAAAGTACCCATCAATATGAACAACTTTTTCTAAGGAACCAACACTGTGAACGCGAAAAAAAAAACAGCTGTTTCATACAAAAGTTCAATACCTACCAGGCTAAAATGTATGAAACAGCTGTTTTTTTTTTCGCGTTCACAGTGTTGGTTCCTTAGAAAAAGTTGTTCATATTGATGGGTACTTTAGCCCCCTGAAGTTTATATACACAACTTAAGGAACACCTTGTATAGGTAATGATGTCATCAATCACTCCTCCATATTAGACGCTTTCCGTAACACGAATAATACATTCAAGAATTTTACAATAGCAACAGCATGAAAAGACAAACCTCCGACCAAGATTTTGCAATAGAGAAGGGGAGTCGAACAGGGAGACCCTCGGTCCCCTATACTCTTTATATCTACACTAGAGGAGGTGTTCAGAAAGCTTGCGGCAGGCTAGGAAAACAGCCTGCCGCAACCTGAGTGAGGTTGACAAATATTCAAACAAATATTTAACACTTTACCCAGAGAGTTGAGAAGCCTTCCGCTGAATAAGTTCACCAAAGAACTAAAGACTTTGGCTACTTAGTAATGGCTATTGTAATTTAAAAGATTTTCTAGGTTAGAATGGTTACTGCAATTCATTGGCATACCATAATTTTATTTGACATGGATTAATATATTTTGACATACTATACTAACATACTATTAATTATTTTATTTGATTACTATTGATTGTATTATACAACGTGTTTATTAAGAGTTGTAGGGAAACAACTTTTGTTCTACGACTTTTAAAATTTCAAAGTTTTTCATTCATGAAATGCCTCTTAAACTTTTATGTAAAATGAATCTAAACGCATCATGAGGCAGCCCTATTTACAGCTGTTCTTTGACCTCTAGTTGTGAACTTAGATAAAATAGGTAACAGAACTACCACCAATTACCTAGTAATGTGCCTACCTTATAATGATGTTGCTGTTTTTAAAGATCTTGGTATGTAAAAGAAATATTTTCGCGACTGTAATCCCTAGTCACGGTAAACATTCTCTGAGATCTTTGGTACTAATACCTATTCAGTAACTAGGTACCTACGTGGCTACGTACTCAATATTTAATAGAATATTTATTTTTGTTTGATTACTAGATGTCGTAAAGCAATGTTTATGATATTCATAGTTCTTCAAATTGTAACATGTTACTTTACCACCATGGTTCATTGACACCACAAAATTATTCAACTGCAATTTTGGGAAGTGTCTAGTCTGTCCTATTTAATCTTTGACATACCTGTCTGTCATTGGTTGCATTTAAAAACGCATATCCAATCAGGACGGCCGACGGCCGCCGATCAGTGTTACCATTTGTGGCAGATTTCTGCCATTTGGCAGATTTTAAATATTTCAAGAAAAATCTTATTAGTTTGAATTTTTAATGAAATAATATTTATAATTTATTTATTTTTTACCGAACTGGAAACTTCTTATTCTTTTTTACCTTTATTGATTTGGTTTCTAAACAACTTCTATCTCGTTTTAGATAACTGCAAACCGTTACAAACGATCAAAAGATAGTAACTGAATGTAATGTAGGTATTTAATTTATTCCGTAGCCACGAAGGAGATTGGTATGAAGTCATATTTTTGGTATTTTTATCGTCAAGCTTGGTAGATTTTGACAGATTTTTTGGCAGGTGTGTGGTAGAACCGCTACTTTTGAGATGGTCACCCTGTTTGTGTTTACATGCGTTGTTGTACATTGTTTTGTTGAGAAAATGTCATCAAACGTGATAAAATGGTGATTGTTATGTAAAAAGCCGTCGTCAGTCAGTGTGTGTATGAGCAGTGCCTACGAGGTAATGGTTTAGTGTGAAGTTTGAAGCCTGTGTCGTGCGAAATCTCGCAAACTTACCAAAATCCAGTTTTATCCAGTGTTATTATAGCCAGTAAATAATGACAAAATCCATAGGAACCAGTAAAAATATCGTGTCAGGGGATTGGCGGCGTACCTACCTACCTACCGAAAGGTAAGTATTTCAAATTATCTCGTAGGTTATCGTTGTTTTTTTCTTTCCTAGATAGAAGCGCGCGTGCGTGTGACCTTGACACGTACACAGCAAAGGGCTGTTGCAAATTTCTGAGAAAATATTAATTTTACTTTTCTATGGGAATTTCGAAAACGATGTATCCAACCGTTGCACACGTCAAAGTATTCCAGTGCTTGGTCTAAATACACGCTCTTTGTTTTCCTACATAACTTCATCAACACGTTGTATTTATTATGAATTTTACTATTGTTTGTATAAAAAGTACCTAACTACCCAAATGTATAAAGCCCACACCTACAATCACAGCTATGGGGAATGAGTGCTACCCATTTTATTTATTATCAAATTTATGTTCCTATAACATTGAAGCAAATAAATGATTTATGATTCGGTTTGTCTAAGACCTATCAGGTTCCAATATTACAAGCTTTGGCTTAGTTTGGGGCGAGATAGTGCTGTGTGGAATCATTATTGATTTATGTTATTTTACCTTGGGCAGAGCTTCCAACACGAGAGCCATGATGGCCGCGTCGCCGTACTGCTTGTACACCTTCGCTTTGGCCAGCATGCGCTCCGCATCTGCTTTGCCGACGTCGCCAATGGCGGCTGCTTCCGCCAAACCGATCACTTTGATCCTTTCTCCGTCGGCCTTGGCCGCCTCCACTGTTTGGGTACTGAAATACATATTCACATTTAAATCTTGCTATAAAAATGTTTATTACAAAATACATTTTGCTTATAGGTACTATTGAATTAAGAATTATTGAATAACCGTTCAGTAATTCAAAACTAAGATACTAAGATTAAAATAAGATACTAAGATAATAAATTACAACACGAGGCTGAGGTATTAAATTATAATACGAGACGAAGATAATAAATTATAATGCGAGACTAAGACAATAAATCATAATACGAGTTTTAGATAATAAATTATAATCTAGACTAAGATAATAAAATTCTAAATACAATACAAAGATAGTAAATCATGATACGAGACAAATATAATAAATTATAATACGAGACTAAGATAATAAATCATAATACGAGACTAAGATAATAAATTAAACACGGGAATGATAATATTGAATTTAATTTTAATAAATTTAATTAAAAATAAGCTTAATATTGAATTATAGTAGTTTTTACACCGAAAAGTTATCAGGTAGGACAAACCAACCTAATAAAAAAAACGCCTAAAATATTAATATTAGCAATCACAGCGAAACTGCAGGCGGCAGCTAAAATATTTACAATATTTAAGGAACCTGATATAAAAACCTATACAACGTGTAACATCATACCCCTTTAAGGCCAAGGACCAAGAGATCAGACCAAGCACTGGAATACTTTAACGTAGCAAGGTTTGGATACTTCGTTTTCGAAATTCCCATACAAAACTAAATTAATATTGTCTCAGAAATTTGCAACAACCCTGATAATGTGTACGTGATCTTGGTACATACGCTATTTGCTCTACAGTTCACAACTAAAGTTAAAAAAACAGCTGTAATAGGGCTGCGTCATGTTGTGTTAGTTTCGTTTTGGAGGAAAATTTAGGAGGTATTTTATGAATGAAAGACTTCGAAATTTCAAAAGTCTTGGAACAAAAGTTGTTCGCCATGATCTGTAGAATACCCTGCTTTCGGGGTTATAGGGGTATTATGTTACACGTTGTAAAAAAACCAGGGACCGTAACTTTGTTGCAATCAGTTTCTATATGAAACCAATAAGTATATAAAACAATATGAAAGTTTAGCGATTATCCATCAATAGAAACACCAGTTGTAATCTAACTTTGTTAGCAACTGCAGCTAAAATGTAACCGCATAGCCGTCATATTTACTTAATTCAAACAGAAACTGATTGCAACAAAGTTACGTCATCAGCCAGCAGGTTTAAGAGGGATATATTACCGTTTTCCGGATGAAAGAAGAATGCATGCAGCGGAGATGCGAATGTTTAGATGGATGTGTGGAGTGACGAAAATGGATAAGATAAGGAATGAGTTTATTAGAGACAGTATGAAAGTGGCGCCAGTGACTGAGAAAATGACAAGCAATACGTTAGCGTGGTATGGGCATGTCATGCGAAGAGAAGAATGTTATGCAACGAAAAGAGTGTTAGTTATGAATGTGGATGGATATAGGAGTAGAGGAAGGCCAAAGAAAAGATGGATGGATTGTGTGAAGGATGACATGGGTAAGAAAGGAGTGACGACTGAGATGACGGATGATAGAGGGAAGTGGAGGGAAAAGACCTGTTGTGCCGACCCCACATGAAGTGAGATAAGGGCAGGAAGATGATGATGAGCAGGGATCGGAATAGGATCGGAGTTTTTAAAAAGTACCAAATGACGTAAACTTACCTACGCATTCTTAACATGGATATGCCTTTTAAACCCGGACTTGCGGATTAATAAAAATTGTTTTCTGAAACTTATGGGTTTTTTATATACAACTAGCTGATGGAGCAAGCTGATGGCCCACCTGATTTTAAGATTGATATTATTATCTTCTAAAAATCTTTTTTCCTAAACACAAACTAAGTAGCGTTACACGTAACACGTACAGCAAAGCTATTTTAAAACATTCGGAAAGGTTTCCAATCGGAAACATCAGTTTTTATCACATTTGATTTTGAACTCGTATCGTTTCCGACACGGGGATTAAAAAAGGCATATCAATATTAAATTTCGTAGTAGCATATTTGACGTCATTTGGTACTTAAAAACTCTACCTATTCCGACCCCTGATGATGAGTCACAGCGACAGCCTTCACAGCTCAGTTGGTAGTAGCTCTGCCTTCTGTGCCGTAGGCCGTGGGTTCGATCCCCACTGAGAACAAACATTTGTGTGATGAACATAGATGTTTGTTCTCTGTCTGGGTGTTATATAATATTATAAGTATGTATTTACAAAAAAAAGTATATAAGTAGTATATTAGCTATCTGGTTCCCATATCACAAGCGTTGGCTTAGTTTGGGGCGAGATAGTGCTGTGTGGAATGTCCACCAATATTTATATTTATTTATTTATTACCGTTTCCCCTCGGCGATGGTCTGCAGACGATAGGCCTCCGCCTCGGCCGGCAGGCGGACGGTGGCGATCAGCTCTTCTTCTCGTCGTTGGACTTCCTGCTGTTCCACCTGATAACACAAAACATTATTAGTAACGTTCTTATTAAAGTGTCTGATTTAAACGTAGTCTAATTTTTTTAAGAGTAGTAGAGCTCTTTGTGAATGGCTCGTCCGGGGAAGTACTATCACGCCTTTTTCTGCCGCCAAGCAGCGTTGCTGTGTTTCGGTTTGAAGAGTGTGGATGCCGGTGTAATTACAGGCACATGAGGCATAACATATTATTATGTCTCATGTTGATGGACGCAAGGTAGTGCATCGTAGGGCACGTTCCTATCGTGCGTGACTTCCTTCAAACCAAAACACATAAATGCTGCTTGAAGGCAGAAATAGACATGGTATTAGTACTTCCCCAATCGTGCCCTTCACAAACACCTCTATCTACTACCTACTAGCTAGTGGCATATCCCTGTTATGTCCCCAAGACGCTGGCTGCATTGTTCTTGTCACATATTATGTTTCTCACCTCAATTTGCTTGCGTCTCTCGACCACTTCGATCTGTATTTGCTCGTTTCGAATCCTTTGCTTTATCTTCGCAGCCTGCAGTTCGTACGCCAATGCCGCTTCTGCTTTCTGGAATGTAGAAAGAAAAATACTGTTAATCTAAAAACTAAAAAAAAAAAACCGGTCAAGCGCGAGTCGGACTCGCGCACTACCGTGGTTCCGTACCATTATCTATAAAAACGGCAAAAAATCACGTTTGTTGTATGGGAGCCCCCTTAAATGTTCATTTTGTTGTTTTTTTAGTATTTGTTGTTATAGCATAGCGGCAACAGAAATACATCATCTGTGAAAATTTCAACTGTCTAACTATTACGGTTCATGAGATACAGCCTGGTGACAGACGGACGGACGGACGGACGGACGGGACGGACGGACAGACGGACAGACGGACAGACAGATAGACAGACAGACAGACAGACGGACAGCGGAATCTTAGTAATACGGTAGATAGGCACGGTATAAATCCCCTTAGATCTCTTAGACTTATCTCTGACTACTCCCCTTAGACATCCTCAAAGCATCTGTATTTAATCTTTAAAATAAAAGAATCCCCTAAACGAATAAAACAGAACGTTAACCAGAATTTATTAGTAATGCTATCCGTCAGATAAAAATATTTCCTTCCCTATTTTATACTTGTCAAGAACAAAGATGGAACTTTGTACGATGGATAGCTTTACTCAGACTGTGAAACGGGCAATAATAGATATAAACTATTGCTATAAATATACCCTCGAGCCAAACGCAGAACAGACGATAAGAAAACCCATTTACAAGCTTTTAAAGGTCAATTTGCGTCGTCAATTTGTTTAGTAAAGGCGAAAGTTTTTAGGTGAACTTGCGTCCTACTAAAACAATGTCACGAATTTTTACCGTGGAAAAGTTACAAAACAAGAAATTTTAATGAAAATTGTATCCAAACCATGGAGTTACGATTCCACATTTAAGTAAATAATACACCAGAGAAAAATACATGGACTCCGCACTAGAGTCTAGTATCGCGTGATAAATCTTGATCAATCGTGGTATAGAATCTTTATTTCTCAAAAGAATTACATAAATTCACTTGCTGAGAATAATAATATTGGAATAAATTTTTTTTTAGTTTCGTATGTTTAAAAACATTTAAATTAAATAAACACGTAAATATGAGTTTGTTAGGTAGGTACAACAATTTACCGACACATTTTTTAAGCGGCTTGTTGGAGGTAGGCAAGTAAAGAAAGTGTTGATAGCAGGCAAGTTACGTAGATTTAGCGAATCTGGATGTGGCAAGAGTGTACTCTGTGTATTAATCGTGATTTTAGAAACTTAGGAACAGAGCGTCTATTCTGAATTTTGACAACTTGTTGATCGAGTGAGCGAAGCGAACGAAGATCTAGTTTCAACTTGGGCGATTTGGCATTTTATGTATGTATGTATGTATGTATGTATGTATGTTTGTCTGGCCATAACTTTCGAACCGTTGATCCGATCTGCATGAAATTTGATAAGTCGATAGCTTGTACTTGAGAAATTTACTGGTAAGTATATGAGTAAAATCGCATGAAGGGTTATTAAGATATGGGGTTCTTTAAGGGGGCAAAAATAAAAAAAGTTACATAAAAAAATCAAATGACATGTCATATAAAAGGGCTTTGTTTGGACATTCCAAAACAATTTTTACTTTTTTTCTGGGACGCTCAGTTTTTGAGATACAACAAAAAAGTTAAATTAACATAACCATCGATCCAAGAGCTCCCATCTCTAAGAGTTTCGTTGGCACCAAGGTTTTTCTACTGGTCGGTCAGTTCCTTTGCTTTATCTTATTTTTTTTTTCGTGAAATAAATTAAGGAGGTACTCAGCTCTCATAAAATGGTGACAACGACCAGGTCTGATGATGGAGCCAAGGTCTGTTCAACGGAACTCTTCAATAAATAGGCCAATAGAGTTGAAACTTGGTTACCGTACCAAGTTAGTAGGCGGTAGTCAGAAAATAGTTCAAACATAATGTTTGGACTTGCCTCTGACTACCACCTACAAAGTTTTGGTTCGTTCGTCGGGTCGCATCACGAGATCTCAGTTCGGGGAGAACTACTAGTAAATTTAATTCAGATTTCGTTTACATGCGATAAGCACCCTATCTGGCTTGCTGAGAACGAATGTTTGCATTCACGCCCGCAAGAGGGCGCTAATCCTATCTTCATACATAACCCACTGGAAAACGAAATCCGAATGATCGCATACGAAGTCGAAAAATCTAATTATCCAAATTAAGAATAAAGATTTTATTTTATAAAACTTGCTGACGGAGAAAGCTAATGGCCCACCTGTTAAGTAGTCACCATCACCTATAACAAAGCATTGCCTCGTAAGTCACGCTCGATAGGTACGTGCCCTACGATGCACAGCCATGCGTCAATCAACTTGAGGCATACAGATGTTGAGCCTCCCTCATGTGCCTGTAATTTCACCGGCAACCAAACTCATTTAAACTATACCAACTACTATTTATTTATGGCATGTAACTCACCGCAGTATTAACTTCCATGTCGAACTGCGCTTTCTGCAGTTTGTACAACCTCGTGTTGTCTTCGATCCGCGTGTCCATCGAGTACTTCACGTCCATGGCGCTCTTCTCGCATTCCGCTTCCTGAAATATTCACACAATTAAAATAAATGAAGCTGCTTTAGAAAAATAAAAAATAACGCAGCATAAGGCGAATGGATACCCCGATACTAGCGCCACTACATATTTTATTTTATCATTACGATAAACAAATGAATTATCAAAAAATCGGACCGCGCGTACACGATACCTATCACAAGCTTTTTTTTAATGTATCTGTAATAGTTTTGTATTGTATTATTTAGGCAGGTACTTGTTTAAAGAGTTTAGTTCCTATTGGTGGCCACCAAGCTCTCCAAACAAGGTATCTGACTGAGTAACACAAAACAAAACTATTACAGATACAATAAAAAAAAGCTTGTAATAGGTATCGTCTACGCGCGGTCCAAATTTTTGATAATTCCTTTGTATAACGTAATGATTAAATAAAATATGTAGTGGCGCTAGTATCGGGGTATCCACTCGCCTTAACAAAAAAGGACGCTATGCTCGAGAGGGACCAATTTAGAAAATGACAATATTGCTCGTGTCGAAAGCCTTTTAAAAAAAAAAGTCATATCAGTTTAAAATAACGACAACGATGATGTTCGTCTCTAGACGCCCCTTTACGCTGATTCTTTCTTAAACTTTAGTGATCCACTCACTTATTTTTTTTCTAGTACCTCTTACGGAACAGTGTGGTGAAAAGATTTTAAGTGCGCCTCAAAGAGGCTCCTTTCGAGAGCTATCCACATAAACTAATTGAGATGCAAAGTGAAGCTGATTGCAACCTATTTAACCTACCATTCATGTAAACGACTGGATTAGATTTATGCAGGCAATGCTAGTGCTCTCAAACGGTGAAGGAAAACATTGTGAGGCAACTCGTGGCTTTGTCAGCTCCGAACACAGCTTCCTAGTGCTGGGCAAGGGCTAAAATCTTGTCCTAGGCAATATAGGATCTGGCCAAAGGGTCTGATAAAAGTTTCCCGCTGTGTAAATAATCTACAATGCAAAAGTCTGTTTACAATGTAAAAAGAACTCACAGCTTTCACGATTGTTATTAATGTCCGAAGTATACAAAGTAAACCAACTCCCTAATAGTCGGAAGCCAGGTTCGGCGTGTGATTACGGCGCATTCACAAGTTTCACGATCGATAAGTAAGTCTTCGTCTAATCCGATTTACTATTTAGGTTACTACCACCTGTGGCTGAACTGGCTTGTTTATTTAACTGGACGTAATGCCACATACTATCTAGGAAACCTAATGGCTCGCAAAATCAATAAACACAATATCCACTGAGAACATACACGGCGTTGCAGTTATATACGCGTCAGTCGCGAATCATTTACGCGATTCCAATAGTTGATATGGGGTCAGAAAGTGCCGAAAGGCTGCTAATATTGATGCAGAAAATGATTTGAGTTTACATGAAATCTACATCATGTTAATTAATATTTAAAAAGCGTACCAGTTAGTGTTGAACCGCAATATACCCATATCTTACCCGTATTCCAGCATCCCTGTTAGCCTGGGCGACCCCCACGTCCGCGTCTCGCTTCACATTCGCCGTCTGCGCCTTCCCCAAGCTGGCCAGGTACTGCACGTCATCGTACACGTCCTTGATCGTGAAGGACAGGATCTCGATGCCCATCCGGCCGACGTCGGGCGCCGCCACCTCGCGAACCAGACCCGCGAACTGGTCTCTGTCCTTGTACACTTCTTCTACAGTAAGAGTTCCTGGAACAACACGAGACTTTGCTCAGACGAAATTCCATTTTGTGTCGATTTATTGTTATTTTTAATATATTTATTTTTGGTTTAGTGGCTGAATAGTCCGTGGCATCACCGAACAGCTCTGATAAAAGACCAGAGTTGGTTGCAAGCCAACCAACCTAATGCTGAATTGAGTCCGTTTTACAACGCACCGGGTACTTCAACTTTTAAGTCGTAAAAAATAAATTTTGCTTTCTTTCCTTCTCTCTTTCTCTTTAAATGATAATCCAAATAAAAAGGACCAATTTTTAGTAAACGGCCCTCGTAGACCACTATTAATGCAGTTTAAGGAAACTTCGTCCTTTGCCACTGGCAACTTTAAGATTATCATCCACTCGTTTACAAATTAATATTGGAATATAGAAGATGATAAGGATTAAGGATCTTTAATATAGTATCTAAAGGCTTACAAGACTACAACTCGGTAAAAGTAAACTTTTGAAGCAGTATTCCGGGTTTTTATAATTTCGGGTAGAGTTTTGTAGTCAGGCGGTGCGCCCGTTGATTGTAATCCTCTTATCGGAAAACAAGCAAATTTACATCAAGTCATTATTCCTTTCGTAAATTTATAATCGTTTCCCGGAAATGCATAATTTGTGTGGGGCCAGATAATAGGTTTTTGAAACTTTATCACGGGATTTAATGAATTATCTTTGTAATTGCATAGTAACGGAAGGATTATGACTAGTATTTAAAAATCTGATAAATCAGATTTATTATAAGGCCGTATTGAATTTGTTTTAAGCCACACTACACCGAACTCTGTCCAGTTTCGGTGGTGATTAGAGCTTTAACTCGCTCTTCGCAGTCATTCTTCTTTTCCTAGTTTTATTCTATTGGAATTAAATTATTAACTAAGGTATTAAATAAATTATTTCATATCTTTTTTTCTGTTTTTTAAGAGCACCTGAGCAGTCTGGTCGTAATGTCGTAGGTTCGAATCCGGTGTTGGTATATCCTAAATGTATTATTTGAAAGTACCTCTAGTTTAAGTTGGTAGTCGGTACTAAGAGATCTGAAGGAACCTCCAGTATCAAAGTCATGAGGCTGTTTCTTGTTTTTCTTTTTTTTTTACAATATACTTACTTTTTAATGTTAAACGATGTGATACCAATAGTTAGTATAAGCGGCGTCAGCGCTATGCGCAGAATTTCCATTCTTAATAATTTATATCACTACACTTAGTAACAAACACTTCACATTTCAATTTGTTTACACAAATAATTTGGAAGACAAATTTCTTTCTATTGACATTCGCACCAAATAGATCTTACTTAAATTTGACAATAAGTTTTACCTATTTGTTTTATATTCTTGAAATAAATAAACCGAATAATTATTATTCACATGCGTCCAATTTATCTCACGACGTTTGCGTTTGTCTCATACTAAGTATAGGTAGTTTGATGTAGCCTTGAATCCCTTTGCAAAACAACAATGAATGAAATTAGCGCATGTTGTGCATATTAACAATCACATAGTTATTGATTCACTTAGGGCCGGTTTCACCATGCTCTGTTAGATTAACAAAGGATTGAAGGGCCGTTAAATATGTCAAAATGTACGCGTTTGACAGCTAAGGTTAGATTTAACGGTCTTTTAATCCTTGATTAGTAACTAACAGAGCATGGTGAAACCGGCCCTTAGCATTTAAAAACGCAACATTGTTGACAATCATTATATTTATCGACTTCGATATCGATACATTTCATTCGTTTCTTTCCTCGTAGGTTATCTATTAGAATCTGTACCTGTATAAAATTGCACAATTTTGCAACAGTATTTTTTTATCCATTTTCAATTTAAACTTATTTATTTATTCAGTGCCCTGTGATATGAAATTAATGACGCCCATATAATTATAAAATTATAAAATGAAATAGCACTTCTTCTTCTTCTTCTTAAAATAAACCTATCAAGATAAGGAGAAGCAAGGCGTTATGGATTAAAAATAGTAAATAGCAAACTTTCTGTTTTTCATCTGTCTTCTGTTTTTACTGTAACAATTGATAAAGCCTTTTGGACAAACCTTGCTTGATACAATAGATCGTTATAAATGAAGAAAACTATGAAATGAATAGTCGTGGTTTTGAGTCTTTTTACATTTTCTTTTAGCATTTTAAATAGACTGGAGCTTACAAGTTACAATGAAGAACAGTCTAAATTCTATCAAGAGTATAGAAATAGCTCTGTACTTTAACCCATCGAAATGTTACGCTTTTGGGCGCCAAGTGTAAGACCACTAAAATGTAGAACAACACGAATGTTTCTGTTTATTTTGAACCGTTTACCACAAGCAATAACTAACTGAATCACTGAAACTGTTCACTTTGACACTCACTCTATGAATACGGAAAAATACAAACTCTCAAAGTTTGTGTCCCAAATTAAAAATATACGGAAATCTGCGCATCCTTATCGTAAAACCCTATGCTTATTTAAATGATGGTTGGTTCTTATCCTAACGCAATAAGAGTGCTTATATAAATTCAAATAATGCTGTAATGTGTCGATGTTTTATCTGTATTGACATAGCGAATAATATATACTACATTATGATGGTGATAACGATGCGGTTATGATCACTATCTTGGGCTTACTTGGGCCGTATCTTTTCGGTGTAATCAAAAAATAAAACGGACAAGTTCGCATGGGACTTGCGCCATCAGGCTTTTGCTCTTCTTCGCTTCTGGTTTTATCATGTTTGTACTTATTATTTTGCTCAGTTTTGGGTCACGTCAATGACATTTTTCAAGGCGTGACAAAGTTCTTGCAAAGTGCAGGTGTCCACTCAGGACAAACAATAGATGAGGCAGCCTGTGGGGCTCGTAGTCACACTCCAGCTGGCCGACAATACTTGGCTAAGAATACATTGGAAGTGCTGACTTTTCTACTATCTTTTTCAAAAGCCTTTAAGAAAAACTTTAAAAGCACCGGTGAGCGACCTGAGACGCTTTATAGATAATCCCACTAAATGCATTTCCATTAGCTTCAATTTTTTTATATACAATGTAAAACTTTCCTCGGGATTTATATAGTTTCTCGTAGCTTTAAATAACTCGAAGAGTGCCTACGTCATGCAAGAAAATACATTTTCTGCAATATCTCATAATATTTCAGATTTCGTTGAGCTTATGTCAGCCATAGTTAAGGTTTTCAGCACCCAAGTTTGGACAGATAGAGATATAAGTGTGTAATATCATATCACGGAATATAAAGGTAATACGACCATGCCTAGGCATAATATAGTCGAATTTATTGTTATGTAAAGGTAGAATCACACAACGCCCGCCTCGCGTGGACCCGCATGGTGCTGCCGTTTTTAACAGACTTACTTTTTGACAGACAATATTTTATTTATTTATTTTTCAGTGGCGCCATAGTGTGTTTTTTTTTTACTATTTGATACAATACTTCCGCCAGTAGTAAACTGATTTCAATAACTCCTTTTTTATTAGTTTGGCGCTCTTTGTCGTGTTGTATGTTGAAATATTGGGTAGACATTGTCATCTCACCTTTGATTATAATGTTTTTTTCTGAAACTTGGTGGTTTGTGAGTTTACTTATTTCACTTATTTTTTGTTTTACTGTTATTAGAGTTAACATATAAATCGGGTTATTATGGATTATATAAAACATAAAAAAAATCTTTTCTTAAATTTTTAATAAGCTGCATTCATTAGATCTTCAAAAATGTCAAAATGTTCGAGTCAGTAGTTGTTAGACGGTTGTCAGTCTCTTAACCTCTTGACTGCTGCCATTCCAGACACAATCGATTATTTATTGTGTCTCGGCCAGACGTGATGTTAAAAGAAACCTACAGCCTATTAATGCTAATTGGTTTTGTTTGAAATAGTTTTTCAATTGTTTGGTTTGTTAGGAGTGGTTTCTGACAGTGTTTTTGTAAATACTTTAAGCTTTGGAAAAGCAATACAAAACTGTAAAACACATAGATATCTTCAATACATGCACGTATTTACGAGTAGGTAATTGGTACATAGATAGACTTGTTGGGAAAACGTGGAAATGCTTTTTTAAAAACAAGAAAAATAATTGATTTTAGAATTATTTTAATGTCGTTACAAAGATGTAATACAAGCAAAGGCTAAGAACAGAATGAATTATAATCTAGGCAAACATCCGTGGTTCGAGACATCTACATCAGCAAATCGTTAGCCGTCTAGACGCTTGACCGCGCGTGGGTGGTTCCAGAGAATCACAGAGTAAAGTGCTTAGCACGCTGGAAATACTGGCCGACTGGTTGATGTAGGTAACGTAACTCCTCCCTCCATAAGTTCGAGATTATCTGAGGGATGAAGATTATCTCGAGTTTTCCCCATAACACATGATGTCCTTATTCTATTTTTAAATGCTATTAATAAAAGGCAAATGCCCATAAAAAAACACAATACAATAGTTCCTATGCTAACACTTCTATAATCTAGAGCACTATAATTATTTTCACTATCACTAATTTCACTTCCACTTTTCTGCAATAAGTAATTCAGGAACTGGACATCCGCAAGATCGATTCCGTTGAGATTGATCGGTTTTCTCAGCATATCTGATGGACTTGGCAGTAATTTTGGCAAGTTGATTACTGGAAACTTCATGTAGACTACTTCTTTTCCTTGAATCTGGTGTTTCTTTAACTTTAATTCCTTGATCTTAACTTGACAATCATCGTCCATAGTTAACAGGTAAGTTCCACTAATCGTTTCTTGTGTTATTTCGTCCTCGCAATACTTGGTAAGTAGAGTTTCGGTTTTCACGTAAATGATCCAGCGATTGGGCTGTACTAGATCAACTTTTACGTCGTCGATGGTTACAGGAACTTGGTGACAGCTCGAAATATTTGTGGAAAATTTCATGAGTTCAATAATGCAATCGTCTTCGATCAGTGGTGAAACATCGTTCTCAAAGCATAGGAAACGGGCTTCGTCGACTTCGCGGCATGACTGGGAGAGCGGCCTTGCTTTCAACCCTTTCACAAGGACATACGGGTATTTGGGAAGGATAAGAGAGGTAAGGCCATTGACTTTATTGTGGATAGGTAATGGAATCAATTTAAAATAGTTAAAAATATCTTTTCTAATCAAAGGAATATGCATTATGAATTTTATCTGATTTTGTTTTATATACGCTTTCATTTCTATACACTGCTCTATTTTTACAAAGTTTTCAATTTTAGCTGGAAATACTAAACTTTCCGTTTTCTCAATTTCCTTGAACAACAGTAATAACTCATCCGTGTCTACAATTGATTGATGTAATAGTTTAACCTTAGCGAAAGCAATAGCCGTTTCAATCTCGTTCAGTCTGATGTAAAGTATTTGGAAGTTATGTATAAAGATGTTATAGATGTGAATGATTTTATTACTGGTTTGTGATAACTTTGATCCATTTAAACTGCGATGAATATCCTGAATACTTTCCTCAATCTGAATGAAATTGTTTTTGGTAGAGTTGGCTATTTTTGTGAACGTACCCACCATTTCGGCAACGATTGTCAATTTTTTAGATATCGCGTGTTGTTTAGATTTTACTTCATGAATTAACTTTTCGTACATTACAGCATCGTCATTATCAAGATTACCTGTGATCGTCTTAATCAATGAACCGAGGGGATTTATTAATCCACGCTTAGATCTTACCGATGGAATCAATTGCTTATACTTTTCTATAGTTATATTCATGGCATAATCCGTTTGTGACTCTACTCCAATGAAGTCTGAGTCAAAAGCTTTGGTGTCAAAACAGCTTTCTACCTGTCTTTTTAATCTTGCATAGCTATCTATAGTTAACTCTAGTTCCTCATGGATAAACCTTAAATCCAGGATCTTAATGACAGTCCATGAATCATGGCTGACCACGGCTTGACCTTCCTTTACAGGTAGCAGTCCTGGGTTCTTGTCAATCGGCTGCAGTTGAAGGGCCTGGCTTCGGATCACTTGGACCGCCAGAAGGATTAACCTGTGGAGGACGCCTGATATCTTTAATGGGAACCTTAGTGTTTCTGTTGTTCGTTACCACGGGTACTATGTTTCTTTCTATAGGTCCGGTAACCTGAGCTTTTTGATATCGGGGTTTATCTTTACTACGCCTAATGTTTACTCCTTTAACGAAGACTGTATCGCCTATGTCTATGTCAAAATCTCTCTCGCCGCCACGTTTATCTATCATAGCTCTTTTTTTGTCAATTATTTTGTCAGTCAAATATTCATATAAATGTTTTGTTCTTTTTACATGTTCCTTTACCAATTGTTGAGTAAATTGTTTATTGAAATCTACATAAAATGCGCTATTGGATTCGGTGTGACCGAAAACTACTTCGAATGGAGTGAGATCTGTGGTAGAGTGAATCGTGTGGTTATATGACATAACTGCATAAGTCATGACAGATGCAGCATCCGTTATTTTCTGTTCATACTTAGCAATGCGGTATATCTCTATAATAGTTGAATGGAATCTTTCAACTATCCCCATAGAGTTGGGATTATGAGGGGTACCGATATGAAGATCGATTTTATAAAATGATAACATTTCTTTCATCAGTGTGTTATTGAATTCCGTACCGGGATCTGAACTTATTCTACTAGGTGTTCCGTACAACGAAAAGTACTTTATCAGAGCTCTTACTGCTTCAGGGGTGGACTTGGCGCTTATTTCAAATGCTTGACCTAATTTGCTGAAGGCGTCTACTATTGTAAGATAATGTTTTCCGTCAATCGAGAATGTATCTATAAAAAGTTCTTGGAAAGGTTTAATTTGCGTTTGTGACAATTGTAACTCTGGTTTTAGTGGTTTACGATCATATTTCATTTTCTTACAGAGCTCACAAGAATTAATTATGCTAGCTACCGTTTGGTCCATGTTGTTCCAATAAAAAGTACGTCTAAGATGTACTAACGTCTCTTTAATTCCCCTGTGACTATTCTTACCTACGTGATACTTAAGTACAACGTCTCGCTGCTCTTGTTCGTTCTCTACATAAATTACTCTTTTGGTACACTGATAAAACTTCACTGTTCCTTTCTGAAATAGCAATATAGTAGCCTCTGAAAACTGCTTCCGGTGTAAATCGTCTTCAAAATAAAAGAAATATTTTATTTTAGGCCTAATATATCCCTTCAAAAACCTTTTAACTAGATCTAAATTGTTTAAAGGTAAGTGGACTTCCAAAACTTTTTGCTTGTCTCTAGACAAATCTTTGACTGCTAGTTCGTCTCTATTCCAGGTGTGTACAAGTATTTGATTGGGCTTGGTGTCTATAGCCTCTTGTAATATAAGCATACCGTCTGTATCTAAATCGCAGGCTGAATGAACCGTGCCTATACTTGCATCGTCGCGTCCTTCAGATGCAGATGCGGTGGTACTGCCTACCGATGGATTTGAATAAGGTGACCTACGACCTTTTGCTATTGAAGGATTGCTTTTCTCCGACCCAGATGAGATTAATATCGGAGATGGCGTTCGCTCGCGTGGGGTAGAGGCGCGAGATGTATTGTTCTGCTGTTTCATTTCCTTCTTATCTAAATTAACCTTCATCGAGATGTTATCGTGTTCACCTAATGCGTTAAGTCTAATTCGTGACAATGCATCGGCATTACAATTTTGTTTTCCTTCTTTGTGTTTAATGTCGTAATCAAATTCCGATAAACGTAATTTCCATCTAGTTAATTTACTGTTAGGTTCTGTGATCGATTTAATCCAAGTTAGTGGTCTATGGTCCGTGTAAATTATAAACTTTTTCCCGTATAGATATGGTCGAAAATGCTTTGTAGCCCAGACTATCGCTAGAAGTTCCTTTTCAATCGTACTGTATCGCGTTTCAGCATCGTTCAAAGTACGACTTGCGTAGGCTATCGGCTTATCGCTACCAATGGGCCCCTGTGAAAGGACAGCGCCGATGGCAAAGTTGGATGCATCCGTCGTAAGGACGAATGGTTTTGTGAAATCTGGAAACTGTAAGAGCGGTGCGTTGGTTAAAAGCTCTTTACATTTTTCGAACGCGTCTATATATTCTCTTTTTGTGTGATCGATCTTATTTTTCTTTTTCAGACATGATGTTAGTGGCTGTGTAAGTTTTGCAAAGTCTTTTATAAATTTCCGGTAATACCCTACCAGACCAAGAAAACTTTTAATTTCAGTGGATGTTCGCGGTATCGGGAAATTTAAGACTGCTTTTATTTTGTCGTTATTGGGCATAAGGCCGTTTTTGGTGATGGTGTGACCAAGATAAAGGACTTCCTTTCTAAGGAATTCGCATTTATCGAGAGTTACCTTTAAGTTCGTTTCCCTGAGGCGATTAAATATTTTACGGAGTTTCTCAACGTGTTCCTCTAGACTAGATGAAAAGACAATGATGTCGTCAAGATATACTAAGCAATGAATACCCTGTAAACCTCGCAGCACATTATCCATAGCCCTTTGAAACGTTGCAGGCGCCGTTTTTAAGCCAAACGGCATCCTTTTAAACTCGTAATGACCTGATTGTGTTGTGAATGCGGTCTTTGATCTATCCGCCTCATTTACTTCAATTTGATGATACCCACTAGCAAGATCTATTGTGCTAAAATATTGTGCTTTACCTATCTTATCGAAGAGGTCAGTTATATTGGGCAACGGGTATTTGTCGTCGACTGTGATTTCGTTAAGGCGCCGGTAATCGATCACCATCCTAAATTTATTTTCTCCAGATGCATCTGTTTTTTTAGGTACCAGATGGACCGGTGCACTCCAAGGTGAGTGAGAGTCAGCTATAACGTTATCTGCCAAAAGTTTATCTACTTGTTTTTGAATTTCCTGATTTACGATAGGCGGATGTCGATAGGGTCGAATATAGATCGGGTCCTCGTTTGTCGTTCTGATGTTGTGTTTCACTTGATTAGTGAATGATAATGGTAGTTTATCGCAATAAAATATATCCCGATATTCGTGGCATAAACTGAAAACACTATCACGCTCTTCCTTATTCATGTGATCTAGTCGCAATTTTCCTAAATTTTCTTTCAATACCTGATCAATCACACAGTCGTCTTTCACAAAGTTAACCTCACATTCTTCATTTTCAAATAGCGTTACATCGAATGGTTCCTTGAACGTAATCACTGCTTTCTCGTTAGATATATTTTGTATGATCGTTTCCGCAAAGTAGTTCTCGCACTTAACAAGAGCGGTAGGCATACGAACGCCTTCCTTAAATTGTAGGAATTCTAATATCGCGTCACCATGTTGTAAGTTGGTGGGAATCCTAACTCTTGTCTCAGATCGTGGTGCTATACAAAGCTCATAAGGTGGGTTGTAAATGATCGGAATTGCCGCATTATGTGTCAATAGCAGCTGGTTACGCATGTCGATGTTTGCTCCTAGCTTTGACAAAAGGTCAGATCCTATTAAGCCGTCATATCGTCCGTCAACATCATAAATGTAAAATTTATGAGGCAGTGTGCTTCTAAAAGTCTTTAATAATGGTATGTATATTATCTCATTGTGCATGCTCTGAGCGTGTGTGCTAATAACTGTGAACGGTTCATAGTATTTGAATTCGTTGAAAAATTTATTAGCTATGGCAGGACTTATGAAGGATCTGCTACTTCCAGTGTCGATGAGAAACTTAGAATTTATTTCAGGAATTACCACGTGAGGTAGTCTTAAAATACTATCGCAGTAATTTAAACTAATCACTTCACCACATCCTTCGAGGCTGTTTCCTGAAAATTTTCCGGACAGATGTTTTCCGATTGGATGTTTTCCGGATAAGCGGAATTTGTCTCATCGATGTTTTCCGTATAATGGCACTCGTTTCCTACATTATCACCGTACATCTCGTTCATGTTATAACTGTAGTCATAATAATTGTTATAATCGGTGTAATCTTCCTGTAAATGTGGAGGATCTTCTGTACAATACAGATCGTTAGAAATCATATTTTGTCTTATAGGCGCTGTGCGCATCGTGATGTCGGATTCTTGTAGCCTAGGTTCCTGTACCTGGCGTGGTGCACCAAATTTATGCTGGTTGCCTAACTGAGGTTGGTTCTGAATACCGAACTTAAAACCTTGCTGCTGGGGGATACCAAACTTATAACCGCCGTATTGGAATGGCGCGCGTTGCGCGGGAGCCTGGCCGAAATTACGTTGAGGCAGATTTGGTGATGTCCCAAATCGATACCCATGCGTGGGCGGCGCGAATCTCATTTGTTGAAAGTTTGGTCTGAACCCTTGATTTTGGGGAATGCCAAATTTAAAATTAGTCTGTGGAATAGCGGGTCTAAAATTATTATTCTGCATCGAGTTAAATGTTGGCTTAAAGCCTTGAAGCTGAGGCACTGGTGGTGTTGGTGGTTTTGATGTACTTTGAGAATTTTGTGAATTTGTTATTTGCGATGATGTTTGTTTTAATAGCCTATTTTTCGCATCATACTGAAACTTAAAGTTCACCTCCTCAGTTACTATGCTTAAGGCATCTTCCAGGATAGAGCAACCTTTCAATCGTACTATACGAATCATGTCTTCCGGTAAGTTATACAGGAACACATTTAACGAGGTGTTGTTGTACACGATCATTTTCGCTGCCTTGATTCCTTCATCGGTAAGCCTATTTACTTTCGCGAATAAAGAACTTCTGACATTCTGAATTCTATGACAAAACTGTATGTACGTTTCACCTTGTTTTAGCTTTAAAGTTTCGAGTTCGATCGCAATGCACTCTTCCGATCGAGGGTCACCGAAATGTTGTGTAAGCAGCGCCTTAAGTTGTTCGTATGACACAATATTCGGGTGGTCGCTAAGTAGAGTCGCAGCTCTACCAGTTAGTCTACTGGATATGGCATGGAATAAGTACAAATTCTGAGCCGCATTTCCCTCTATCAAACTACCACTAAGCACATAATCACATTTAGATAAAAATAAATTTAATAAGTTCTCCTCTCCGTCATATTTAGGGATGATTGATAGCGTTTCTTTAGGAACCGCTTTAACTGACATTTTAATAGATTTTTATTACAGCTTAACACTATACTGATTTACCTATTTAGGTGTAAACCAATTTGCCAATTTTTGTGCAATTAATCCTAGTCAATTTACCAATGTTAGTGTAAATCAATTTGCCTATTTTCGTGCAACTTACTCTACTTGATTTACCAATTTATGTGCAAACCAATTTGCCTATTTTAGTACTACTTAAAACTACACAAATTAATTACGTCTAACAAATTCGCCTATATAAGTGCAAATTAGTTTGCCAATTTGCGTGCAAACAAAATCAGATAAACGCAATTAATAAGCTCGACAATTTAAGTTCGAGAAAAAGGTTGGAAAAGACACAGGAATATAAAAACAGGAAGTGAAAAGGTTTACTCACAAGCTGCTCGATCCCATGTCCTCCTGAAACTGCTAGCCACTTTGTTTCACACGTTTCACCAGAGTCGTATTTATTTGGTTCGTTTCCACATCCGCGTAAAGTCGGTTTTCATACGAATTTCTACTTCCGTGAGTCCGATTTTTGGGTTCACGAGTGCAGATTTTCCGGAAAATCGTGAAAATCCTACCGGCTGCGCCAGACTTGTTGGGAAAACGTGGAAATGCTTTTTTAAAAACAAGAAAAATAATTGATTTTAGAATTATTTTAATGTCGTTACAAAGATGTAATACAAGCAAAGGCTAAGAACAGAATGAATTATAATCTAGGCAAACATCCGTGGTTCGAGACATCTACATCAGCAAATCGTTAGCCGTCTAGACGCTTGACCGCGCGTGGGTGGTTCCAGAGAATCACAGAGTAAAATGCTTAGCACGCTGGAAATACTGGCCGACTGGTTGATGTAGGTAACGTAACTAGATATATAGAGATAAAGCATGCATTCAAACAACCACATTGAGACAAAATAAAAATACAAAAAAACATATCTTCAAACGAACTTGAAAACCCCAAGTTCATATACATGAACATCATTCTTTATTAATGAGGTCACCAAACTAGCCCAAATACGTTCTTGACATGGGGTCAATTTCTTCAAAAGAATCATTGTATGTGGCTCGTTCTACTCGACCAGCAGACACTGGCCGCCTTGACATACTTTTGAGAGGGCCCTTTATTTGACTTGAAAAAGTATTCCATGCACAAAGCAAACATTGCATTAAGTATGCAATTTAATCCAATTTAATTTCATAGGCACTTTTTATAAATGAAAAATATAGGTATTTAAAAATAAGTAAAAGTGTAGGTAATTTGTAGTTTTTTTGGTTCTTTTCTCAGAAACCCTTAAACTTAGCGGTATAATTTAGCTAGATTATGCGCTAAAATTGAGATCGTTGAACTCTCTGCATGCAACTTTATTTGATTGCCTCTACCTTTTTCTGCTATGCCTACGCTTCACTAGATTCACCTAGTTTTAAGACGTTTCAAAGTGATCCTTGTGATTTTATTGAATAAAAATACCTTTGACTTTGAATTTGAATACTGCGTTCAAACTCAAGAAGGCTGCTATAAAATACACCTAAAACACGTTTTTAGGAACGCCGTTTTAGACGAAGACGACACATACAAATCATTCAAGATTAAATACATACATGTACGAGTAAATACACTTTTGAGCTCGTATTTACTTATGTTTAATAGGTCTGTCATACCTATACATAAATGACTTGAAACTGGTACCTAAGATTGTCTTAGTTTACAAAACGTTTCAAAGAAATCCTTGTAACTTTACTAAATAATTCAGATTGAAAATCGTGGCTCCTTTTTCAGGGTAGCCGAACACTTATAATCTGTTTAATTTGTAGCTCTGTTTATGTGAAATGAGGTACAGTTTAATTTAAAAAAGTATTATCAGTTTTGGTTTATAGCAATTTGAAACACAAAATTGTAGACTGATATTATTTTATTTTATTGCATCACATGTAGTTTTGCAATTCAAAGTCAGTACTATACTAATACGTCATAACTTTTCACCTAATTTCTCTGTTGAGTGCCTACCATTGTCAAAGCATCTATTATTTAAGAATATAATTTTGTATCTCTAATACTATAAGACTCAAAGTCCTGACTGACTGACTGACTGACTGACTGACTGACATATAGACAACGCACAGCCTAAACCGCTGGTCCTAGAGACTTGAAATTTGAGGAGTACATAGCTCTTATGGCGTAGAGGTGCACTAAGAAGGGATTTTTGGAAATTCAACCCCTAAGGGTGTAAAAAGGGATGAAAACGTTTGTATGAAAAATAGTATTCCTTGAACCTACAAACTTGAAACTTGGAGAACATATACCTCAAAGCAAAAAAATAGGAAAGGCATTTTTAGTTTTTTAAAACTACCCTTAATAAGTGTGCAAAGGGATGTAAAAGTTTGTATGGGAGTTTTTTGACCGATGGTCCTAGAGACTTGAAATTTGAAGAGTACATAGGTCTTATGACGTAGAGGTGTACTAAGAAGGGGTTTTTGGAAATTCAACCCCTAAGGGTGTAAAAAGGGATGAAAGCGTTTGTATGAAAAATTGTATTCCTTGAACCTACAAACTTGAAACTTGGAGTACATATACTTCAAAGCAAAAAAATAGGAAAGGCATTTTTAGTTTTGTAAAACTACCCTTAATAAATGTGCAAAGGGATGTAAAAGTTTGTGAGGGAGTTTTTTGACCGATGGTCCTAGAGACTTGAAATTTGAAGAGTACATAGGTCTTATGACGTAGAGGTGTACTAAGAAAGGGATTTTGAAAATTCAACCCCTAAGGGTGTAAAAAGGGATGAAAGCGTTTGTATGAAAAATTGTATTCCTTGAACCTACAAACTTGAAACTTGGAGTACATATACTTCAAAGCAAAAAAATAGGAAAGGCATTTTTAGTTTTGTAAAACTACCCTTAATAAATGTGCAAAGGGATGTAAAAGTTTGTAAGGGAGTTTTTTGACCGATGGTCCTAGAGACTTGAAATTTGAAGAGTACATAGGTCTTATGACGTAGAGGTGTACTAAGAAAGGGTTTTTGGAAATTCAACCCCTAAGGGTGTAAAAAGGGATGAAAGCGTTTGTATGAAAAATAGTATACCTTGAACCTACAAACTTGAAACTTGGAGTATATGAACTTTTAGGCAAAAAAATAGGAAAGACTTTTTTAATTTTTTAAAACTACCCATAATAAGCGTGCAAAGGGATGTCAAAGTTTGTATGGGAGTTTTTTAACGCATAGTGCGATTGATTTCAAACTTGAAGTAAATATACTCCACAATAAATAATTTAAAATCACGTTTTCAATATTTTAAAACTACCCCTGCAAAGTTTCAAGGTTTGTGTGGGAGATTTTTAACTGTAACTGTGTAATTAACTTCAAACTAAAAGAAAATGTGTTCTGTGGATAAATAACATAAAGACGTTACCCTCCTTCGTTGCGCTCGAGTAAAAAGAATACCTACAACGAGGCGTCAATGTTCTAAAAACGGGAATCTTGAGTTGGTACGAAGAGATCTGAGGGTACCTATCTACCGTGCCTGTGGATCAATGTCGTGAAGCTGTTTCGTTTTGTTTGCTTTTGGGTTAGAAACTAGGAACAAATAAGTACATATTTTCCGTGTAAGGTTGTCTTTGTTGTATTTGTCATATTTGTGCTAAACTCAGTACCTATACCTGCCTACCTAATATAGGTAATGTACGCCTACAGGTATCCCTTATACCATAGTTCATAGTTAATATCAAATCATCATAAAATCCTACCCTAATAATATACAAATCAATGCGAAAGTTACGATGTTGGATGTTTGTGGTTCAATCACGGTTCACCACTTCAACGCGTGCGAAGCCGCGGGAAGCCACTAGTCTATAATGTTTCTATAAGATATGTACTCAATGTATTTTTCTTGCACAATAAATAATTTGATTTGATTTGATTTGATTTCAGAGCAAGATTATGTATTAATTACAAAACAACACATGTCGCAATCGCAACCTTGGCGTAAACCTTTAAGGAGTAAGATATGCCCATTGGAGCATCACACCATTACCCACCAACGCGTAAGACGAGATATAGAATAATATGTAGTTGGCACGGTAGAGTCAGATGTACATTACATATCTCTCAAAATCGCAAATGTATCAGTTTGGACCTTCTAAATATGTACGGGCGTAAGTTCTCCATCATATACCACACAAATAAATTGAAAAGGAATTCTCAGATCTTTTGGCACGAGAATCCTTGAGCTTGTTTATGGAATACCCCCTTTTAGAAGCACAAAATACGCTATTTTCATCCAAAGAAGTCTCCACGATTTGAAACTCATTGTTTGGAATTTACTCATATGTTTTAGAATCACTTATCAAAACTGATGTCTTCCGAGATAAATATTCTTATAATGATTGTGAAATTTTATGAACTTACAGATAAAAAGTACTTTATCACGAACGAGCAACCGAAGTTATATTTACTAATCAAAATACTTGAATATTTATTTTTAGAAGGAATATAACAAATTCATGTTCCCGAAACATGGAAGAACTTTTGGAAGGGACTTCTGAAGTGAAACTCTCAAAGAAACTAAGCAATACTGACGGCGTCCAATCACGGTTCGCTGTCAAAACGGAATAGCTCTCATTACTCTTGAAGGATTGGGATAATGAGACGAGAGAATTGGGCATTCAGTAAATCTATGTCCAAAACGCACATCGGTATGAACATTTGCTTGCTACGTCTTTCAGGTTATTTAAATTAGTTTTTGTATTTGTACATTCTAAAATATTGCTCGACGTTCAGTATGTCCCCGGACCGGTTTTTGATTGATCTGATCCCCAAAACCTAAATTGTTGTCAGAACTTTTAAAGGAAAAAAGCAAAAGGTATAAATCGAAAATGAGATTTCATCTCCAGCTGGTAAAATTACAGAGACAGTCCTCGTAGAGCACCGATTTTGAGGGTTCCGTAACAAAACGGTAAAACGGGACCCTATTACTAAAACTCCGCTGTCCGTCTGTCTATATGTATGTCTGTCTGTCTGTCACCAGGCTGTATTTCATGAACCGTGATAGTTAGACAATTGAAATTTTCACAGATGATGTATTTCTGTTGCTGCTATAACAACAAATACTAAAAAACGCTTTTGGCCCGTTTTATGCACATAATAATATGGCTTTACATCAGCAAGATAGAGAAAACTGACTTGATAGACAGAACTGTTTATTTTCGTGTTCACAACACCTTCTCTGATTATAGTACCTACTGCTAGTTTTCCCTAGTGCTAGTAAGCTTACAATAAAGCTTAGATTTGAGAGTCTGTTATCTCTGTCAAACGATGAGAGTATGTTTTGCGAGAATAATTAGCTGAACAACTTTCGGAGGTTTCTTGAAATTGCTGAAACCATCACATATTCATAATTAATGACGATTTTTCCAATATTAACCTATCACTGACCTAGGTTACTTTTAACTTGTTTATTACTAACTATTTACTTAGAAAGAACGCTTCATGGATTACTGGATTTTTCCCACCAATTTTTATAAAATATCGAACCGTAAAAAATTACACAATGATTGCAATTCTCATACAAAAACAAAACAAATGTTGGTAAGCAAAATGGTTTTTCCGCGAAAACTGCAAGCTTTAAGCGCAAAGCGGCAGACGAGACCCACCGCACGCGGTGGCCGCGGCGGGACTGCTGGGATAACCACCTAACCACGCTCACGCGAACTACGCACAGTGTGTTAGTTTACCTTAGTTTCGGACGTCCTCGTTTTATGTTCGATTTCAATAGGTTGAATCATAATGATTTACACAAAAAAAACTCCTGCCTAATTAGTTTTGGAAATACAGATTTTTTTTCGAAAGGTTTCTTCATGAATTTTATTATTTATTTCTTCATGAAATTTATTTATTATTTTCGCGAATTATGTGAAACTCGTTGTAAATAAATACAAAACCGACCGTCTATTTGAAATATAATTATTATGTATGAAAATTGCAAGTCGCTAAGTGCACAAGAAAGGGAGAAAAAAAAATTAACAGGAAGGGAGATAATCCGTTTCTATGGTTTTTATGGATTTTACTCGATTTTCAAATTTTCTCTAAAACTATTATGATAAGAGTGCTACGAGAGTTTTATTGAGTTTTGTTTGAATATTGGTGTCAATTCTGTTGTTAAATTTTCCTAATTTAACCTAATTTGACAGCACTAAAAATATTGCCGTCCCTTTCTAGAAGACCGAAACAACAAGGATGGCTATAATTTTAGAGCTGTCAGATAAAGTTAGTTTAGGTTAATGCAACAACAGAATCGACACCAATATCTCTCTAAAAAAACACATAGTACGAGGACGTCCGAAATTAAAGTCAAATCACACATAGTGGCTACGGCTGCTACTACAAACCCTTTTGTTTTCCATTCATTCTAGTACCTCCTATTGTCGTGCTCTAATTACTTGAGCGCTCGTGGTGTAGCTTGCATGGCCAGTCCTAGCCGATCAACTAAGGTACATTTACATTGATATATTGGAGGACTTTCCACTGTATCTAAACCAAAACTAAGCGAGCTTGTATTATGGGAACTTATAATTAAAAAAATAAGTATTTCGTGATGATATACTTTTTTTTGCTGCGCAATCAGTATGGGTAATCGCAATATAGCTTCTACATCTGATTGCTTCCGTGCTTCGGATTGTATGGTATCGGTTGCATGGGCTATGAACAAGCAAATAGCGTGACATGAAAATTATAAATAATTTATTCTTTACTGTCATGTATATCAATAAATAGCTTAGTTCTAATAGCTTAGGTCATGTACTACGTACGACACAAATGTCATACACTTCTGGTAAAATTAAAATTAAAATTATTATTTTTATTTAAACTTAAACTTATTTAAACTTTATTAGATTTAGATATTGTTAATGTTAAATAGGTAATTGGTAAACTATTAGTCAATTTGGAATGTCAAGTGATCATAAAAATAAGCCTAGAGTTCTATAAAAACGCGTATATCGTTACACGTAGTACTTAGACACAATTAATAATTCTTACGTACCTAATGAGGCAACATTTCTGAATAAAGAGTTATGAAATGATATCATTATTCAAAGCCTGAGAGCTACAAAGCTAGAGATTGCAGATTTCGGCCATTTCGCTTCCAATAAGTTTCCAGAATTTATTCTGTACGTATGTAATAAGTAGTAATAACGTTCACTAGTAGCTATTACGAATAGAATCCTCTTTTATTAGTGTTCTGATGGTATCGAGGGTTTGTTTGTCAGTTACGGCTTTCAAAGAGCTTACAGAGTTCTATTGAGAAACAACGGAAGACAATACTACATTTATTTATTTTTATCTCCTTTTGTATTGGACATCCTTAAAGAATCTTCAGTTGGCACTTGGTACTAAGAGATCTGAGAAGATTTCTACTGTGTATGGGGATTAAAGTCGTGAAGCTGTTTCTGTTGTTTTTCTATATTCTATAGGACATGGTGGTGACAGAGTCTACGAGATAGGTTAAAGGATAGTGTCAGAACATAAGCTAATATATCGTCGCTTCGATACTGGAAAGACAAACATTGTTAAACACTTGTGGATTTGCTATTCCAGACAATCTTGTTTTTTATTTCATCTAGCTGATGTTAAGTGGTAACCATCACCTATAACAAAGCATTGCCTCGTAAGTCACGCACGATAGGAACGTGCTCAACGATGCACTGCCCTGCGTCCATCAACTTGAGGCATACAGATGTTAAGCCTCATGTGCCTGTAATTACACCGGCAACCACACTCTTCAAACCGAAACACAGCAACGCTGCTTGGCGGCTGAAAAAGGCATGATGGTAGTACTTCCCCGGACGAGCCCTTCACAAAGAGCTCTACTACTCCTAATCTAAAAATATCTAACTAAGGTATAATGTATAACCCTACGTTGCTTAATGAGAAAGTCTTGTGAAAGGGGCACGTGGAGGGAATTAGGGGAGGGATTTGTATATTAAACCTAGATTAACTTAGTATGTAGTAAAAATTGTTAGTAAGAAAGAAGTGTTTAATATAGGTTGTAAGTTAGTAGATAAGATTGTACATATGAGTGTTTACCATATTAGAAATTAAGGCTTTTTATTTAATTTGATTTATAATGGATAACTAAACACGATAACAGCGGTGAAAAGATAAAAGGATATACGCTAATAAATTTGATCTTGCAAAAAGTGAAATAGAAAATACTTGCACTGAAGTGAACAACAGCAAAGATTGCGCGGAAAATGAAAGCAACTTTGTCCTAGCCACCGAGACAGTTTTCCACTTAACTTGGTTATTGCCATCTACCCTCATTCTTGGAGGGTCATTGTAACATTCTAATTCCGAGGATTTTGCATTAACTTTATGACTTTGTCATAAATAGTGGCCTTGAAGTCTTTCACATGGAGAGCGTATACCTTTTTTTACTTGTATTTGAATGGCTTGGTCGTGACCAAAAAACACACAACTCAAACAGCCTCATGACTTTGATCCCCAGGCCCGGTAGGTAACCCCTCAGATCTCTTAGACAAAATTGATTTATAATATAACTAGTGGCTTCCCGCGGCTTCGCACGCGTTGAAGTGGTGAGCCGTGATTGAGCCACAAATATCCAAACATCGTAACTTTCGCATTGATTTGTATATTATTAGGGTAAGATTTTAAATACCTACGTAGGTATAAGAGATACCTATAGGCGTACATTACCTATATTAGGTAGGTATAGGTACTGAGTTTAGCACAAACATGACAAATACAACAAAGGCAACCTTACACGGAAAATATGTAGTTATTTGTTCCTAGTTTCTACCCCAAAAACAAACGAAACGAAACAGCTTCACGACTTTAATCCCCAGGCACGGTAGATACCCTCAAATCTCTTCGTACCAACTCAAGATTCCCGATTTTAGAATGTCCCTTACCAACATTGACGCCTCGTTGCATCCTTTTTACTCGAGCGTTTTAGGGGTTGTTTTCGAAAATCAAACTGTCTTTTTGTTATTTATCCACTACGCATTAAAAATCTCCCATAAAAACCTTACAACTTTGGCAGTCTTTTGCACCCTTTGCAGGGGTAGTTTTCAAATACTGAAAACGTGATTTTAAATTATTTACTGTGGAGTATATTTACTTTAATTTTGAAATCAATCGCACTATGCGTTAAAAATCTCCCATACTAACTTTTACAGTCATTTGCACCCTTTGCAAGGGTAATTATCAAAAGTAAAAAGCGTCATTCTTAATTATTTATTTCTCAGTATATTTACCCCGAGTTTTAAGTCAATCGCACCACGCGTTATAAAAACTCCCATACAAACTTTGGCATCCCTTTGCACACTTATTAAGGGTAGTTTTAAAAAACTAAAAATGCCTTTCCTATTTTTTAGCTTTGAAGTAAATTTATTTCAAGTTTCAAGTTTGTAGGTTAAAGAAATACAATTTTTCATACCAACATTTTCAACCCTTTTTACACCCTTAGGGGTTGAATTTCAAAAAAACCCTTCTTAGTAGGTACACCTCTACGCCATAAGACCTATGTACTCTTCAAATTTCAAGTCTCTAGGACCAGCGGTCGAAAAACTCCCAAACAAACTTTTTCATCCCTTTGCACACTTATTAAGGGTTGTATTAAGAAACTAAAAATACCTTTCCTATTTTTTGGCCTTGGAGTATATGTACTCCAAGTTTCAAGTTTGTAGATTAAAGGAATAAAATTTTTCATGCAAACGTTATCATCCCTTCTTACACCCTTAGGGGTTGAATTTCTAAAAATCCCTTCTTATTATTCTTCTATGCCATAAGACCTATGTACTCTTCAAATTTCAAGTCTCTAGGACCAGCGGTCAGAAAACTCCCATACAAACTTTTTCATCCCTTTGCACACTTATTAAGGGTAGTTTTAAAAAACTCAAAATACCGTTCCTATTTTTTTGCCTTGAAGTATATGTACTCCAAGTTTCAAGTTTGTAGGTTCAAGGAATACTATTTTTCATACAAACGTTTTCATCCCTTTTTACACCCTTAGGGGTTGAATTTCCAAAAATCCCTTCTTATTACACTTCTACGCCATAAGACCTATGTACTCTTCAAATTTCAAGTCTCTAGAACCAGCGGTCAGAAAACTCCCATACAAACTTTTTCATCCCTTTGCACACTTATTAAGGGTAGTTTTAAAAAACTAAAAATGCCTTTCCTATTTTTTTGCCTTGAAGTATATGTACTCCAAGTTTCAAGTTTGTAGGTTCAAGGAATACTATTTTTCATACAAACGTTTTCATCCCTTTTTACACCCTTAGGGGTTGAATTTCCAAAAATCCCTTCTTAGTACACCTCTACGCCATAATACCTATGTACTCCTAAAATTTCAAGTCTCTAGGACCAGCGGTTTAGGCTGTGCGTTGTCTATATGTCAGTCAGTCAGTCAGTCAGTCAGTCAGTCAGTCAGGACTTTGATTCTTATAGTATTAGAGATATCTCAAGATATCAGTCCTACAAAGATTATAGGTATTTGTAACAATAAAATTGGCTTAATTTTACCAAAACCTTTGTTTTGTTAGGTCATCATTTTACTGTGATTTCGATCAGGAGACTAGTTTGAAATTCGGCGACCTTCAAGTAAATTTTGGACCGATGCCACAGATGAAATAATAGTATAGGTACAGCCAATTCCGCAAGGATTCGATGCGTCTTTTGTTTTAAATAAGAAATCCCTTGTAGAAAATCTTCCTCCAACGATAGACCTTCGAGCATTGTTTTTAATTACAATAGGTTTGTTGGTGTTCAATAGTCTTTTGTGCGAGGCGTCGCAATAACGATGGCCGAGAATAATACAATCAACGCTTCAATCAGCCAGCGCTTTCTAACAAGCAGTTCTAATTAACTGGAACACTTGGGATATGTGTAATATGTGTATGTATTATATTATATCCGATAGAAGCAAATCTAATAAACAACCCTAATTAAGTACGGAAAGAACTTCGAACAAAGCATACATTTTGCAAAGTGACCTTATACAACTTGCTGATATAACAAGCAGATGCCCCACCTAATGTTAAGTGGTAGTCATCATCTATAATAAAGCATTGCCTCGTAGGTCACACAATAAAGAAACGTGCCCTACGATGCACTATGCCTGCAATTTCACCAGCAACCCTTCAAACCGAAACAAAGCAACACTGCTTGGTGGCAGAAATAGGTATGGTGGTAGTACTTCCCCGGACGGACCCTTCATAAAGAGCTCTACTACTCTTAAACAAAACCTGAAGTAAACGTTTGTTAGTAGTACAGTTTTTTGTACAGGTCTCGTCCGGGGATATACTATTTGTACTACCAGGATTTCTACCGTCATGAGGCTTAACATCAGGTTGTTGGTGAATGCAGGGAATCGCATTGTAGGGCATGTTCCTATCGTGCTTAACTTGCAAGGCAATACTTTGGGATACCTCGGAATACAACGTAGTAATATTGTACCCTTTTGCTATGAACAACCAACTACAGGCGAACTAAGTTTTACTCATTTCTTTGTAGAAGTTTGAACAAACTATGCCCGTAGCACTCGTGCATGGCCTGAAGCAATTGGAATCTAATCTAAGGAGACCAACTTCAAGTCTTACTCCGAGTCGTAGCCAAGTATATGGACGTATTCCTCTCTCAGGACTTCTGTGCTGGAGTAGTTTTCATGTATGGAAGCACTGTTTATGTAAAAAAGTGCCGTGACTGTTTTGTGTGGGTAGTTGTAAAATATATGCTAGTCTTAAGGTATCTATCTATAATGGACTATAAATGTACATATTATAGTTGAATTTATGTTATTAGTAAGTTAAACAAATGTTTCTGTATGTCTAAACCATTAATCAAGATATTTTTCAACTCCTAACGGGAAACATTCCAATCCATTAGTAATTACGATATTTATCAAGGAAGTTGGCAGTTTTCAATAAATCTATACCCAAATCTCGTTTCAGATTGCGGAAAATTTTTAAATAAGAGTTTATGAGAGTTGGGATAAGTGTCAAATCATTTTTTATCGAAGCACCGGTGGTCTAGTGGAAATTACTTCTGATCTTAAAGTCGTGGGTTCTAATCCGGTCGTGCATTATTGGATTTTGAAAAATTTATGTGTGTAATGGCGGTGCTCGCAATCGGTGAAGGAAAAAAACATGGGAAAACTAGTTTAGACTACTGCAAAATGTTGCTCTGCGCCAAATGTAATATTTGGACTTACCTCTGACAACATCCATAGAGAATGTTGAATTGGTATACTGAGAGATTTTAAGGCATATCTATGTATAAAAAGTATATAATTATTGTATCAGCTATCTGGTTCCCATAGTAGAAGCTATAGCTTATTTTGGGGCGAGATAGTGCTGCGTGGAATATCCAACAGTATTTATTAAAAATATCTACCGTGCCTGGAGATCAATGTCGTGAAGCTGTTTCTGATTCATTTTTATCGACATCAGGAACATCATGTTTGAGGATAAAAGCAAATTGTTAAAAAAACATTTTGTTTAAATGTAGGTATTGGAAATCCATTGGAGCGGTTTTTACAGCGTCCTACTAAAAATGGGTCACCGAGATAGATAGCGCACGCGTTTTGGGACACGAGCGCCAAGGAATAAGATTTAAGAATTTAACGAGAGTTTTGTAAGCGTTTCTATAGCCATGCGACAGGTCCTCCACCACATGTTCAATATCTTACTAATATTATAAACGCGAAAGTTTGTAAGAATGGATGGATGGATGTTTGTTACTCTTTCACGTAAAAACTACTGAATGGATTTTAATGAAACTACCATAATATAGCGTATACGTCAGAATAACACATAGGCTATAATTTATCGCGGGCACCAGCTTGTACCTACATAAACTAATAGAAAACGAACGCTACAAAAATACAACATATTGTGAGGACCCATCATACTATCAGCACGCACCCGGTCAGTCAAAGACCTCGGTAATGACGAGTATGTGTTGACATAATATGTTTGACAGCCTTCACAGCTCAGTTGGTAGTAGCTCTGCCTTCTGCGCCGTAGGCCGTGAGTTCGATCCCCACCGAGAACAAACATTTGTGTGATGAACATTGATTTTTGTTCTCTGTCTGGGTGTTATATATTATAACTAGCGGCCTGTCCCAGCTTCGCATGGGTGGTCATAAATTTTTTGAACATTTTAGGATAAACTTAGACCGTGGGTTCGAGCCTCGCGTCTACTTATTTCATACATTTGCACGCGCTTCTCCTTGAGTGAGTGAAATCGCACCCCGCGCGTGACCGGTGGACCCGTAAACATTTTTAATTTCGTCATATCTTTTGAATGGAATGTCCGATTTGAAAAATTTAAGAAGTAATCTATAGGTATTGAAACCGTCTTAATTATGAAATGATTTATTTGGATAAGGATTAATACCAAGGTACAAATAAAGACCCTTTTCTAGCGGAGGCATTTCAATTATTTTTTTTATAATAAAAGAACACTTATTGTGACATAACTATAATAGTTAGACATATGCTGTCGCGACATTTTTTGTAGATGATAACGTGTTCTACAAAATCGTAGTACATTATTTTGTTCTATCTTCAATAGTTTTCGCAGCGCACGCGATGTAAGGTTTTTTGTTTTCCACCTTGGGTTACATTATTGAAGTTTTAGTAAATATCCCTGATTTTTTTGAAAATATAATATAGCCTATGTTACTCAGGGATAATGTAGCATTCTAATGGTGAAAGAATTTTTGAAATCGGACCAGTAGTTTTTGAGCCTATTCGTTACATACAAAAATACAAAAATACAAAAATACAAAAATACAAAAATACAAAGTTTACCTCTTTATAATATTAGTGTAGATATGTAGGTATGTATTTACAAAATATGTATTATATCAGCTATCTGGTTCCCATATTACATGCTTTGGCTTAGTTTGGGGCTAGATAGTGCTGTGTGGAAAGTCCACCGATATTAATATACAAAACTACACTTCTGTTTCGAAAATAATACTTTTAAAAACTGAATTACTATACATATAAAGTAAATAAAAAAAGGAAGTACTACAGACGTTCTAGAGAAGGGCCAAGTCAAGAGTACCCTAAACCGACGAGAATTTATGAAGAATTATGAAAGTGAATGAAGCTAAAGAGGTATGTAAGGACCGTAGCAAGCGGAAATCCGTGGTCTCTGTCTACCCCTATGGGAATCAGACGTGATTTTATGTATGTATGTATGTAGTACTATAATATAAAATAAGGTTCAATGAACAACTAAAACTAACTGTAAATACACTAATAGGAAACCCCACTCCATCGGCACACAACTTAATGGCTGTAGAGTCAAGTCCTTCTGCTAATCGCTATAACATCTTAACTATTTGCTATTTTGTTATATCACAGTCAATGTATGTGCCAAATGTAATGTTTGGACATACCTCTGACTACCCTCAGACGTCCTCATAGAATCTGGAGTTAGTACTTGGTACTAAGAGATCTGAGGGGATATCTACCATGCCTGGGGATCAAAGCTGGAGCTGTTTCTGTTTTAGTTTAAGAGCCGCTTGCACACTTGTTCTATTTGAACAATATACAAATAGAAGTACCTACGTTAATAGAAGACATTCGTCACAGGACCCAGAAAGAAATCAGAGCCACTACTGTAAGCCACTTTGAGATAATAGCTGCGTTTAACGAGATCTGTCGACCATTTTATCTCGAGCCGTGAATTTGACGTAACCAACGTCCAGCGGGTATTTTCATACTTTGATACTAACCACAAAGCACATTGTATTCCGTTAATAACACAAAATGATAACCACAAAACGGAATATATTTACATTTTATAGTACTCGAATAGAACTTTAAATCTACACTAATATTATAAAGAGAAAAGATTTGTATTTTTGTTGTTTTGTTGTTTTGTTGTTTTGTATGTAACGAATAGGCTCAAAAACTACTGGTCCGATTTCAAAAAATCTTTCACCATTAGAATGCTACATTATCCCTGAGTAACATAGGCTATATTATATTTTCAAAAAAATCAGGGATCCTTACTAAAACTCTAATAATGTAACCCAAGGTGGAAAAAGAAAACCTTACATCGCGTGCGCTGCGAAAACTATTGATGATAGAACAAAATAATGTACTACGATTTTGTAGAACACGTCATCATCTACAAAAAATGTCGCGACAGCATATGTCTAACTATTATAGTTATGTCACAATAAGAGTTCTTTTATTATAAAAAAATAATTGAAATGCCGCCGCCAGAAAAGGGTCTTTATTTGTACCTTGGTATTAATCCTTATCCAAATAAATTATTTCATAATTAAGACGGTTTCAATACCTATAGATTACTTCTTAAATCTTTCAAATCGGACATTCCATTCAAAAGATATGACAAAATTAAAAATGTTAACGGGTCCACGGGTCACGCTCGGGGTGCGATTTCACTCACTCAAGGAGAAGCGCGTGCAAATGTATGAAATAAGTAGACGCGAGGCTCGAACCCACGGTCTAAGTTTATCCTAAAATGTTCAAAAAATTTATGACCACCCATGCGAAGCTGGGACAAGCCGCTAGTAAATAATAAGCTTGTTTAATATAGCCATCTTGTTTTCTCTTGTGCAAGACGTTAATCGTAAATGCGATTAATGGCACTCTAAACTCGATTAGTGATAGTTGCCCAGTTGCAAAAGAAAAAGCAAAGAGTTAAAATGTTCCTAGCGATTAGCAAAAGGACTTGACACTAAAGGACTAGACACTACACCTTTGCATCAGAGACGATTGCGCCTTCTGGTTTAAAAAAAACAATTAAAGGCGTCATTTCATCAATATATGGAGCCGGGGTCGGGTCTGTGTACAGTTTATATAATTATCGCTTAGCAATATAGTAACTGTTTTAATTTGCTTTATTTTTGCTTCGTTTTCTTGCTCATCAAGATTTTATTGGTCAAGGAGAGCAACACAATGCACTAAAAATATGGCGGACTGACATGCATGAATGTCATTTTGACAACTGTTGTATAAGTCAAGCTTGAGAGTGAAAGTCATTACCGTCAAAAAAAAGCAACAAATCTGTCAAAAAATGAAAAAATGCAATGCGTCATATCAAACGTCATGTCAAACGTCAATTACAGACTGTCATGGCGGCTCTAAAAATGTGCACATAGTAAGGAACAGATCAACATTTAGTGATGAACACTTTATTAACCTAAATTTTTAATGAAATTGCATTTGAATGGTAATCTTCAATTTTTTCTATGTGCGGTACGTAGACCAGACCCAGAATAAACCTGTCCTTTAAACTCAGTTCACCAGCTATAACAAAACTGAACGAAGTCCGACGATGGTACACAATGTACTAGACATAAATCAAAATCATATAGACAGAATGCGAAATCGCATCGATAGATTCAACCAATGAACAAACACTAGTCTAATGAAGCAGCGACGCAAACATATCCCAATGAAGCGGACAGTGTATTGCATCCGTGTTTTGCAACACTCATGAAACGAAACACGCAATTGAACACATTTGTATATGAAATGAAATGAAATGTTTATTTGCGAGAAATATGGTTAGAAGTTAGTTCTTAGTAGGTAAGTATTAGGTATCACATATTTCACCAAATCATTGACATGCAAATTTTTACTTTGGTACAATTAAATTAAGTACATTATAATAAAGAAGTCCATAATAAATCAATGAATCAATAAAATTAGTAAGTCAGTGTACAAGTTCAATTATTCAAAAAACCATTAATATTATTAAAAAAACTTTTTTCAGTTAGCCATAATTTTAACTTTTTTATAAATTGTCTCGTTGGTAAGTTTTTTATTTCACTGGGCACTTTATTAAATATTTGTCCACACATAGCAAAAGAGTTTTTTTTATATAAAGTATACTATATTATTATTGTATATATGTATATTTATTTTATGTTATATTTTTAACAAATGTTATATTTTTTTTATACAACAAGCAGATGGCCCACCTGATGTTAAGTGGAAACCATCACCTATAACAAAGCATTAGACGACCGGAAATGGTAAGGCGAAACGTGGGACTTCCTACCCGATGGACCAACAACATTGTAAGGATCGCAGGGAGTCAGAAAATGGAGAGGGCTCGTTCTTCCTGATTCCTCGGCTCGGGATTCCTATGTCTAGCAGTGTACTTCTACAGGTTAATGACGATGATGTATCATACCTCTTTATTGTAGGCTGTGCTGTTTATGCACCTATACTTTGACTACAGAATGGTAACATTGTAATGCTGCTTTTTATCTCGTACTTCCTTTGTCATCTGCTTGATGTGGATCGATCGATCTAGAGACTGACGCCACTTTCACGGATACTTAATTCGCTGTTCATCTTAGAGGCTTGTCAAGCCTTTTTGATGCCAACCACTTATCTCGCCCTTCTCAACTTCACAGCATTATTTAGTTCATTATTTTTTTATTACTTTATATTGTTTATTAAACTAAACTAAAAAAATGCGATCTGAAAGTAAATGTGCTTTTAATGTATTACTATTGAGGCTAGCAATTACTTTTAAACACTATACTTAGGCAGTATCTACACCTGAAATTAAGCCGAAATATATTTTTGGCGACAGAAAGATTTTCCCTTCTTCTTTTAATGACAGAAATCGGTCTTGACTTGGCAAAAACCATCTAAACAGTTTTTTCCCAAGTAAGGTGACAAAAACAGAAGCCTAATACAATGCTAATGTGTCGTAGAGTGAATAATACTGGATTCAACAAAAACACTTTTAAAATTATCATAAAACATTACGGACGGAGCTGGGTGAATAAAGGCTAGTATATAAAATATGCAGCCCTAGGGGCAACAAAGCTGACTGGACCGTATGAATCCCTTAACGTCTGACTGCACACAGTTAAATCCGATATAATGAGCGATCCGAGCACCCTGGAATAAACCAGGACGAGCTCCAGGGAGTTGAGACAGACAATGGCAGGTGTATAAACCAGAACATATGATAAGCCTTACGTTGCGTTGTCGTAAGGATCAATTCCATGTTGAACATAACATAAAAGTTTAGTATAATAAATAAATATTGACGGACATTTCACCCAGTACGGGATATATTCAATATATATGGGATATATGGGATATATGGGAACTAGATAGCTGATATAATACTTACATACTTTTTTTGACAGCCTTCACAGCTCAGTTGGTAGTAGCTCTGCTTTCTGTGCCGTAGGCCGTGGGTTCGATCCCCACCGAGAACAAACATTTGTGTGATGAACATAGATGTTTGTTCTTTGTCTGGGTTTTATATAATATTGTAAGTATGTATTTACAAAAAAAAGTATATAAGTAGTATATCAGCTATCTGGTTTCCATATCATAAGCTTTGGCTTAGTTTGGGGCGAGATAGTGCTGTGTGGAATGTCCACCAATATTTATTTATTTTGTGAATATGTACTTATCTACATCTACACTAATATTATAAAGAGAAAGACTTTGTATTTTTGTTGTTTTGTTGTTTTGTTGTTTTGTTGTTTTGTATGTAACGAATAGGCTCAAAAACTACTGGTCCGATTTCAAAAATTCTTTCACCATTAGAATGCTACATTATCCCTGAGTAACATAGGCTATAATATATTTTCAAAAAAATCAGGGATCCTTACTAAAACTCTAATAATGTAACCCAAGGTGGAAAAAGAAAACCTTACATCGCGTGCGCTGCGAAAACTATTGATGATAGAACAAAATAATGTACTACGATTTTGTAGAACACGTCATCATCTACAAAAAATGTCGCGACAGCATATGTCTAACTATTATAGTTATGTCACAATAAGTGTTCTTTTATTATAAAAATTTAATTGAAATGCCGCCGCTAGAAAAGTGTCTTTATTTGTACCTTGGTATTAATCCTTATCCAAATAAATATTTTCATAATTAATACGGTTTCAATACCTATAGATTACTTCTAAAATTTTTCAAATCGGACATTCCATTCAAAAGATATGACGAAATTAAAAATGTTAACGGGTCCACGATTTCACTCACTCAAGGAGAAGGGCGTGTAAATGTATGAAATAAGTAGACGCGAGACTCGAACCTACGCTCTAAGTTTATCCTAAAATGTTCAGAAAATGTATATCCACCCATGCGAAGCTGGGACAGGCCGCTAGTAATATTATATTTGCACCCAGCAGAGAACCCATCTATGTAGAGGTATGTTCATTACAAAAAAATGTTCTCGGTTAAGATCGATCCCCACGGCCTGCAGCGCAGAAGGCAGAGCTACTACCAGCTCAGCTGCAAAGGGTATGTACTCGTAAGTCAGTCAGTATGTCATTAGTGGCTCACTAGTTACCACACGGACTTTTAAGGGCACACGAAAATAAAACGCCACTTGGATCATGAAAGTATTTTCGCATTGTTTTAATATTCTGTTTGTGGAACCGTTGGATCCTACAATTCAGTATATTACACAACGTTACATGCAAATTCTGAACAAACCTGTATTTACCTAACGTCGCATTCGATGTTGTGTGGTTTATTTGGTAAGACGCCATTTGAAAATAGGTTTTCACCCAATTAAGACAGTGACATGACAGCGAGATCTAAAGAAAGAAAACGACCGACCTATACTATGGACTGACTTCTTCTTCTTTTCCCCATTATGGCACCTGTCCGTCATTCGAGAGATAATCTTGCCAGTGTCAAGTGAATTGTATTAAACACTTTATAGTCAAGTCAGTCCATATTCAAGTCGGCCGTCATTTGTTTTGAAGAAAATGGTGGCGGTTTTCTTCAAAACATTCGAAACATTTTCGGTCAAATTAGGATATCACATTAAGCTTTCATTCCAAATGCTTACACTTTGTGCTAAGACCTCAAGTAATGGTAGTTAAAATACCACCGAAATAACACAACACAACTCAAAATAACACTAGAAAAACAATTAAAATGAAAAAGCTATTTTGCTTCCCAAAATATCAGAAAACGAATCCAAAGACTGACTCTATATCACTTGACACTGGCAAGATTGTCTGTCGAATGACTGACTGGTGCCATAAACGGAGCGAAGAAGAGGTCTTGGAAAGCCAACAGCCCGGTAGGTGGATGACATTTGTTGCTTTACAGGGAAACTTCTGGATGCAAAAGACCCAAAACCGACAAGAGTGGAGTCTAACGGAGGAGCTTAATCCCAGCAGTGGGACGACCTGTTTATGATTTTGATGATGATGATAGAACCAATTTCTTAAGCTACGAGTAGGTAGTAAGAGAGGTTTTAAGAGTAGTAGAGCTCTTTGTGAAGGGCTCGTCCGGGGAAGTACTACCACCACGCCTTTTTCTGCCGCCAAGCAGCGTTGCTATGTTTCGGTTTGAAGAGTGTGGTTGCCGGTGTAATTACAGGCACATGAGGCTTAACATCTGTGTGCCTCGGTTTGATGGACGCAGGGCGGTGCATCGTAGGGCGCGTTCCTATCGTGCGTGACTTACGAGGCAATGCTTTGTTATAGGTGATGGTTGCCGCTTAACATCAGGTGGGCCATCTGCTTGTTCCATCAGCTAGTAGTATAAAAAAAAAAAAAAGGTAGAATGAAGTTGGGTGCTCCAAATTACAAGTTTCTTTAGACAGAGACCAATTACAAATATGTTTTCCTCCTTAGTTACTTGTTCTGGTAGATCGATACTTTTGAAGTAAGATGACAGATTCGGTTTGGATACACTTCGATAGTATCTCTACCTACCAAGTACTACCTCAAGACTGTTTAAGGATGTCTAAGCGGGGTACTCGGGGGTTTAACAGTATTCCATACGTGACAGGTTGCCACTGTTCGAATACTAATTTCGTAGATCGATACTTTTGAAGTAAGATGACGAATTCGGTTTGGATAGTGGCCTCATTACGAATGAATTATGACATTTGTCGCGTTAACGTATCCTAGCAATAATCGACCTTATTCTGTTGTATGCAACAGATATTCTGAGGGATACGATACACATACGCGACTAAAGTCAAATTCTTTCGTGATTAGGTCACCGTTCGATAAATAATTGCGCTAGTTGTGGGTAGTAATGTAACAGACACTACAATTCGTCATAAATAATATAGTTTATTAAACACAATTGGTGACCAATTGGTTGTAATTTTTACACGTCTCGCGATGTAAATTTTAATTGGACGTTTCAAAGATTTCAAGAGTCTGACAACGCCAAACAACTTTTCGCTCGCAACTTTAAACATTTTTGAATGATATTATGAAAAATCGAAAACAACAAAATTATAAATAACATAATAAAGATTCAGAAAAAATATAACTTTGCTGCAACGAAGTTTTCTTACCAAAAAGTTTGACTGTTTACCGAAAACTAGCAAAACAATGTTGAAATTGTGAACGTGACGTTGTTCGATAGTTATCTGCGTCTTAATAAATGTATGTTTACATTATACACACAGCCTTCGATTTGGCTCACAAGCGTAATTTCTAGACAAAGTTGTTTTTTTAAGAATCTATGTATTTTACAGGAATTTACTTAAATGCAAATATGTGAGCACTTCGTTTTTAAAAGGATTCTGTTCATTCTAATAACGTTTCCAAAGCAATATCCGGACAAAATTGATTTTGCAACTCGCTGAGGTAAAACCACGATCAAATTCATTCTCCAAACCATTTCCTATCGCGGGGTAAAGGCCGGAGTATTTCCAAGGACTTGTGTTCCATATATGATCGCCAACGCGTACTGAATATATTTAAAGTATCGGTGTAAAATACAAATGCAAAAAATATATTTATGCACGATATTGATGCTCACAAACTAAATATACATTGATAACCCAGATCTTCATACAATTAATGGTTTTACTAAAATCCTACCAATGCAAGCGTACAAATGTAATTTGGTACCAACTACGCGAGATTAGCACGGATACAATACTTAGCATCTTTCGCATCAAAGATGTTCATCAGGGAATAATTTTTCAATCCTTAAGACTCGTTATTTCTGGAGACACAAGGCGCGTTACGTCTGAAGACATGAGATACAAGGCGTTTCAAAATGATCCTTGTGTTTTGTACACAGGATGCATGTCTTTTACTTTGACTTTATTCCCTCATTATTTATGACTGAATCTGAATACACTTTGAATCCTGTCACCACATTGTTTTTTTTTTCATTTATTTAGTTAGTATACCCTGTCTTCTAAGGTAATAATATCCATATATGCAGTAGGTAGGAAATATCGACTTCTACATACCTAATCTAGACGTCTACGGTTATTATCCAATTAAAATGAATTAAGATCTTGACATTGAATAATCATCATCAGTTACGTAACCTTTATCAATGTAAATTATTATGACGCAGAAAATCGGTAGCATATAAACTGCTTCGATGTAGGAAAGTACTTCCCTTTAACAATATTCCCTCTCGCTAGTTGAAACGCTTATCGATCTGGAGTTTGAAAGTGTCAAGTGCAAGCTCTTCTCTTCTATCGACGAAATGGAATGGAAGAAAACCTTTTCTATTTGCGCAGCAGTAATAGCTATCAGATAGTATTATGTCAATCATTCTCTCTTGTCGTGTCACTAGTTTCTTTCGAAACAGTGTGGTGAAAGGATTTTAAGTGCGCCTCAAGAGGCTCCTTTCGAGCACTTGACAAATGTTACAGAACTTTTTAGCTTCTACGACATACCGGTTTCTTCGCGATGTTCTCCTTCACCGTTTGAGAGTACTGGCATGTCAATCACTGAATTATAACATAAGTCAGCTTATTTTTGGATGCCTTTTATTATCAACTAGCTGGTGCCAGCGACTTCCTACTTACTTGACACATATCGTCATATTTTGGACAATTCACACAATATCTTTATAAATTGTAGCCTATGTGTTATTCTGATGTATAAGCTATATTATTGTAAAGTTTCATTAAAATCCATTCAGTAGTTTTTACGTGAAATAGTAACAAACATCCATCCATCCATCCATACTTACAAACTTTCGCGTTTATAATATTAGTAGGATGGGTTGACGAGCGGTCATCCGCGTGGTATTGCAATAAAGTGACAAAGGTCCCAATATTTAGTAACTACACGTTCGAAATATTCACAGGAGTTTCGCAGGGCTTCATTCTAGTTTAGGTAATAATGTTCATCCTGGCCCATACAATAGTTAGATCAACGTGGGTGTAAGAGTAAAGTCCATTGCGAATAATGATGTCACTGAATTGTGAGATCTATTGTGGGACATTATTTTGCTTGAATCAGCCGTCATCATAACTCAATCTTGTCATTAAATATTACTTCTTCTTTATAGAGACGGATGGAGTTGAACGATAGAACGCATTTACAACACAACTTCGATATTTCAAATATAGCATGTTTTATATCATTGTGGTGAACAAAACAACCCTGACGGAGTTAGCAGCTTGAAATGGCAAAAATTTTAACTTCAACCAAAAGGTTGATTATTTAAAGGTTATATTGGAATGTCTAGCAAAATTCGCCATTGAATTGAGATTTATTTTATTCAACCTTAGTACAAAAACACCTTGAATGAACAAATAGCATTGCAGCAGTCAAGTTCACGGCCTCTACTAAATCAACGTCAGATCAGCTTTGCTTACGTCATTCGAAATGAGGTCACTTGATAACGCTATGGAATGTACGTTACACGTTTCTGGCAAGAATCAAAGGCTTATCTACACTAATATTATAAAGAGGAAACATTTGTATTTTTGTATTTTTGTATGTAACGAATAGGCTCAAAAACTACTGGTCCGATTTCAAAAATTCTTTCACCATTAGAATGCTACATTATCCCTGAGTAACATAGGCTATATTATACTTTCAAAAAAATCAGGGATCCTTACTAAAACTTCAATATTGTAACCCAAGGTGGAAAACAAAAACCTTACATCGCGTGCGCTGCGAAAACTATTGAAGATAGAACAAAATAATGTACTACGATTTTGTAGAACACGTCATCATCTATACAAAAAATGTCGCGACAGCATATGTCTAACTATTATAGTTATGTCACAATAAGTGTTCTTTTATTATAAAAAAATAATTGAAATGCCTCCGCTAGAAAAGGGTCTTTATTTGTACCTTGGTATATCCTTATCCAAATAAATATTAAGACGGTTTCAATACCTATAGATTACTTCTTAAATTTTTCAAATCGGACATTCCATTCAATAGATATGACGAAATTAAAAATGTTAACGGGTCCACGGGTCACGCGCGGGGTGCGATTTCACTCACTCAAGGAGAAGCGCGTGCAAATGTATGAAATAAGTAGACGCGAGGCTCGAACCCACCGTCTGAGTTTATCCTAAAATGTTCAAAAAATTTATGACTGCGAAGCTGGGACAGGCCGCTAGTTAGGATATAAAAGAATATGATCTCTACTACCTATTTTAGCGTACCTTCTTGTGTTGTGCTAGACCTTGAAGGAGTTTAGAAAGGGTTTGAAATAGACCTTCATTCTCGCTCTCAACAAAATTAAATATAACCTTACCAAACTGTAGGTATAGTCATAACATGAAATACTACTAAAGCCATTCCAAAATTCATAGTAAGCAATAAATTCGAACCAAGAGATACAAAAGAACACAAAACAGGTGAAAATTAAAAAAGGCTAAGCATTAAAACATATCTTAACAAAAAACTTTGAACCACCAATTGTAAATTAGACATTTCAGTAATGTTTGATTCCGTTATGTAACTTGCTCCTCTTGCAGCCAATACAGTCTCAACTTTATAAATGCAATATGCTCGTATCTGAATAGTTCCACTTTGCATATGAAAGTGCAGAAACAATGAACCTATGAATAACTTTGTAGAGAAGAAAATTACCCTCCAATATGTTACATGTTGATACTGTTTTACAGTTACTGATTAAAATGTTTATCGATGGAGAGCTACACTTTCAGGGATAAACAACATATCAATGTATATGTACCTCTAGGTACATAAAGTTACCAGCTGTTTAAAAAAGTTGTTTATACTGTGAAAGAGAGATTTCATAATGTCCAATATAACAATCTGCAAGTATAAAATCAAAATACCTCTCGTGTTTTCCACAGGGGTAAGCAAACATACTTTTTTAGGGTTCCGTACCCAAAGGGTAAAACGGGACCCTATTACTAAGACTCCGCTGTCCGTCTGTCTGTCTGTCCGTCTGTCACCATGCTGTTTCTCATGAACCGTGATAGTTAGACAGTTGAAATTGACACCGATGATTTATTTATGTTGCCGCTATAACAACAAATACTAAAAAACAGAATAAAATAAATATTTAAGGAGGCTCCCTTACAACGAACGTGATTTTTTTTGCCGTTTTCATAGATAATGGTACGGAACCCTTCATGCTTTGTTTTTTATTAATTACACACTTCGGTCCCAAGCGAACAGAATCTGCGTTTTAATGAAAAATATACAAACTAACAAACCAACTAGCACATCGACAATAAATAATAAAGAGCCCGAAAATGCCTAGGTAGGACAGAAAATACCGAGGTAAGCATAACAATAATTACAGTCATTATTGTTGCAGTAACTTAGAACCTAGTAAGTCACTAGTTTTATAAATACACGGGACATTATAAAGGTGCTGACCTGGCATGAAATAAACAAAGCCTGCTTTGTTTCGCTTAGCCTGGAGAGCAAGAAGTAAAATAGAGCTTATTACCTTGATATAACAGCTAAACTTGCAACAACGGTGACACCAAGATTAAAAGCGCTCATCCACACAAGAGCCATGGCTACAGCTTGGATAAAACGGAACCGGCGTCACTTCACAATGAGAACATTCGACACATGCCGCCAGTCCACAACACTTTCATTGCAAACACTAACAAAACTATTCAAATATTTTTCCGATTAGTTAGACCGGGTATAACCTTGACGCGCGAATGTAAACTATTTCGAAACGCGCGTACGCTCTAATTCCAATTTTAACTTTTATATGAACTCCCGTTATCGATATGGACGATCGTTATGAATGTAATCGATTGTTTTGATGCATCGACTGAGCACCTGGATGATAATCGGGTCGAATACGGGTTCAAACGTCAGAGAGTAACGAAAGAGTGGCGCGGCAGGTCGTGCGTTTACAATATAAACTGTAAGTTTCCCCCCACTCACAGACTTCGTATCTATGGTTTGTTAGCTGTATTCACGACATGGAAATGTATTGTGTAGCGATTTAGAAGCAACACACAATATTTATTCTATTATTTGATGCGAGTTAAGCTAAATACAGAATGTTACAATTTACACAAGATGTTGATTTTCAGTTTACGAGCTGTGCACCTCTAACTAAGATTACGTCTATTGTCTCATAGAGCACTTCACATTACACAAAGGTTGACTGGAATAATTTTTTTAGTTTCGCTAATGTACTTTATTTTTGTGGAATAAAGAATTTTCTTGTCTAATTTACGACTTTGTCAAAGAATCGAACTCCATCACTATCCTGATTAACATTTTATTAATAAAAAATAAAAAAAGAATGGAAAAAATTCGACGTTTTAAGGTGATCTTTCTTATTTTATATGATTATGTTTATTTGTATTTTGAAGCTGCAAAATAACATATAAGGCCTTCCTTTAGAAGAGCATTAGCTTTACAATAAAGTTAATTTAAAGATTTCATTATAACGCTTATTTAAGATTCACATTATGAACACAAATGGTAGGTATTGACATTAAAAGACTCCGCATAAAAAAGCCATTACATTCTAAAATAGAAATATCTGCTGTTAACAGGTTTTATTATGTAGACATATTTGTATAATTTCAGGTTGTAGCCTCTAATGACGGCATAGATCGAGCTATATATGAAGACTATGATAACAATTACATTAGTTAGATGAAAAGATAAATCTGCTGAAGTCAAGTAGAGTTCTAGAGCTACTGATATCATTTGATATCATTACCATTTGCCAAACTCAATAAAAAATGAGCTCAAGGGTATTCAGGTGACCTTAACGAATACCCTTCTGTCTGTCCCTTAAGTTCAAGGACAAAAACAGGAATAATCAGATGAAATGTGTGTTTAGAAATGCAATGCAAAGACACTTCCAAGGTTTTTATAGTAAGTAAGAAAAGAGCAAAAATCAAAGCCAAGTAAGGACAGAAAATGTATGTTATAGACCGCTGCAAGGCTAATTCATAACTCTCGGAAACGTTTCCGATCGGGGAGTTAGAAGTTATGTTAACCTGTAAACAGAAGAGTCACAAATGGACGGTTTCGATTAGAAAGTTTGCGTATGTTTAAAATATTAGGACGCTTGTTTTAAGAACAAACGTTTTAGAAATATAAAGAATCAATTTGGCAAAAGCGTGTGATATCATCATTATATAAATAGAGCGAGGATTAGCGCAGGTGGTAATTTACCAGAACAGATAAAATCCTAAAACTGGTATTAGTAGGTCCATAGTCCATACCACTAAATGTCCATTACGGATAGATATAGACATATACCAAACCGTAATTTCTATTCCAGCATACAGCTAACTTTTGCTTGAGTAGCCTCCAAAGTTCTGAATTAAATGAGCTTTTGCTGTAAAGTTGCAGTTTATTCCACAAAACTTCATCATCATCATGTTCTCGTGACTTATCTTTGATGTGTTATTTATATTTTTTCTAACGCCATTTAGTTAGCCACAGAGCTAAGTTTAAGTTAATTACAAAAGAATTAGCTAGAAATCGCCTTATTTTCCACCCAAAGCAAAATAAACGGCCAGATAATTTCAAATAGTGAGCAGTGGTTAAAAAAGTGGAAAATTACTGGTCATATCATAATGATTGAGATGTGTTGTGTACGTCTAAAACAAGTACGGTAAAATAACACAGGATTTCTTATATCGTTTCTGACGTGATCGACTTTAGTAATAAACAAAATGAAACGATGAGCCCTTTAACGGAATTGAACATCGCATTTTTGTAATTCACAATTATATTTTCGACGTAAATTCGATATGCCACAATGGACTTTATCAGTACTAATTGACACCGAGGGCTTTAGACCACCCATGTTGCTTTATTTATCGCTTGACATGACATAAAATGGAATACGTCATATTATTTATATTTTTATCAGTCAATTTTTATGAATGAACGCGAAACCGGATGATATTTTATTTTTGTAGTGGCCAATCCAATTTTGAACTTTATTTTTACAAATCTTAATACCTTTAAATTCTGATTGACAATATACGTCACGAAAACTATAATAATGCTGCCGTTATAAATAACATTCAAGTTTTATTTACATAACTTGTTTGATGATGAGATCAACGATGGAATTTAGTTTTCAAATATTCTTGAATGTGACGCCCACAAAAGTGAATCCAAAAATTTAAGTCTATTTTGGAAGTTATTTAAGTTTTATATTATAGCCACTTCTTAAAAAAACGGCTTCACGACTTTGATCCCCAGGCACGGTAGATAACCCCCAGATCTCTTAGTACCAGCTTATGTATATATCAGTGCCAATTCTTATACTAACATAAGTGCGAGTAAGTTTTTTTGGTGAACAACCATCGCTATTAAGAGTATGACAATAGTTTCTCAGTTGTTATGGGTAGAAGAGCTCTTTGTGAAGGGCTCGTCCGGGGAATTACTACTACCATACTTTTTTGTGCTGCCAAGCAGCGCTGTGTGCCTTTCAGAATGGTGTGGTCGCCGGTAAATTTACCGGCGCATGAGGCTTACCAAATGTATGCCTCAGGTTAACGGACGCAGAGCAGTGCTTCGTAGAACACGCGAGGCAATGGTTTGTTATAGGTGATGGATGTTATTAGTGATGGGGTCACCTCCCACGAGACCACCGGAGCTCTGCCTACCCACCGACCGAACTTATGTGCAATTCTACAGGCCTGTTCTATTTTGATCCTAACAGGAAGGCATGACAAAACAACACAGCCAGTGTTGCAGGTTTGTCGGGTGAAAGCCCCCTCAGAGGGCTAGCGCCTACGTGATCGCTGGCACGTTGCCCTGGAGATAGCGACAGCAACATTGATTCAGCATGAAGGTTTTCATAGGCCCATGCGTTAGATTCGAGCGGAAAAGAAATGATACTCTCAAATACTCTTAACAACAAACGTTTTAGACCAAACAGACAAATTGAAAACTAAATCATTAGAAAAAAAAGAAACAGCTTTACGACTTGTGATACCTATTTTATTAGAGTCAAATAGAAAATACGCCATACGGAGATGTAACAACTACTCGCTCGCAAATTTTACATTTTTGAATATATAAAATTACTGAAGGTAGTTATGAAAAAAGGCGAACAACTAGGTTTCGGAGAATCCGCGTTATAAAATAAAAATATTTACCGAAGCTTAATTTATAATCTTTTATTTTATTGTAAGTCAGCTATCATTCTGTGCACCGGCGTCGCTAAATGAATATCTTTTTTTCTAAAAATGAATGTGATGTTTCAGCATAATATTTTTTCACTAGAGTTTAAACTTCCGTGTTGTGTCTATGCAGACCGTACAAAGCAGTCACAGGCTATATTATTTCAATCGTGTGTATACTCACACACAGGACTCTGGATAATCCTTTGTTTGAGTCATGCACAAAAACACCGGTAAATTGTTTCACAACGCTCGAAATACCCACTTTCTAAAGCTAGATTGTTTAGTTTATACGCAGAACAAGGCAGGCAGACTTTTTTATAAGTAACAAGCTGGTGCCCGCGACTTCGTCACACAATATCTTTATAAATTGTAGCCTATGTGTTATTCTGATGTATAAGCTATATTATTGTAAAGTTTCATTAAAATCCATTCAGTAGTTTTTACGTGAAAGAGTAACAAACATCCATCCATACTTACAAACTTTCCCGTTTATAATATTAGTAGGATACAATCTACCCAGGCCATTATACGGATATATAAAGATTTCAAAGCAATGTCGCCGCTAAAAATCATACAAACCAACCACGCCATTTTAAGGAAACATCAAAGCTACTTTTTTTTAACTTGCAATGTATGTATGTGAATATGTTTGTTCAGGTGGAATCTTGCAATTCAATTTTGAAGCAGATATCTTCAAACGATTGAGCTGAAATTTTGTATACACTTTTAGTTTGGATGACAATGCATGGTTAGCGGAAGTTTTTTACTTTTTAATTATTCATAAGGCATTCGGTACCTGACGCACAAGGACGGAGGTAGGTTAAAATATTTACAAAACAAATACAAAATGACTCCAGTCTGGCTTACGTCTGCCGCCAAATGTGGATGAAATGAATAAGTCATGAAAAGCTCGGTGATGTTACTATACAAATATTTTTATTAGGGCCACCCGAGCGCCCCAGTTCGGGGAATATTCCTTTTTTGTGGACGAGTTTGAAGCAAAGAGCTTAAAAGCTGTTTGCTCCAAGTTGTTTCTTTATTTACTGAAAGAATGCCAAGGTCGCAAAGGTACCTTATTAAGAAATCTCTATGTTATTTGCCGGGTGAGATTAGAATCCAATGGTGCAAGGTGGTTCGCGCATGCCCGTATTAAGGGTTCAAGTCCCACTCGGCTAATAACTTTTGTAACATTATAAAGTCTTTATTTAATTTATGGTCCTTTGAAAACAATGCGTTTATAAAAAGCTAAGCTATTTATGGAGTGAACAGAGTGCACATTCCTTGCTGAAAATGCACAGCCTACTTTGCTAATGAGGTCGCTTTGAGAGCAGCGGCATAAGACGAAGACAGACAGTCCTTTCGCACTGCATTGTAGCTTTTGTGACAAAAGTTACAAAGCCTTCACAGAGAAAGCATGACTAATCATGGAAGTAATGGGTTGTGAACGAATTTCTTCACGAGAAGTGACAAATCGCCCTTCTAAATGGTTGATGATTGATGAATTTAAAAGCCAGCTCTATAAATATCCCTATTCAGTCTACACCTGTGTTCAGTACCCGAAGTCTGAGTTATGATTTTTCTTTATAATTATGATAGACTTCGGGTACCTATTGTATGTTTATTGCCCAATTATGTTCCTTTTATGATGGTTTAAGTAAAAAAGGGGTTCGACATGATGGCACCAGATTAGCAAGGCATTAAGCTAGATATTGTATTCATAAATGAGTACTAACCGGAACTAAACTTACACGGATATACTGCGTAGACCCTTGTTCAACCTTTATCGAAGGTGATAGAGTGTTCGCTTTCATACAGGTACTTCCTTAGTTCCTTAGCAGAAATTATAATGAAATGTTTAATGTATAGAGTTTTTTTTTATACAACTAGCTGATGGAACAAGCAGATGGCGCACCTGTTAGTGAGTATGTGGTATGTTTAGTGGTAACCATCACCTATAACAAAGCATTGCCTCGTAAGTCACGCACGATAGGAACATGCCCTACGATGCACTGCCCTGCGTCCATCAACTTGAGGCATACAGATGTTAAGCCTCATGTGCCTGTAATTACACCGGTAACCACACTCTTCAAACTGAAACTCAGCAACGCTGCTTGGCGGCAGAAAAAGGCGTGGTTGTACTTCCTCAGACGAGCCCTTCACAAAGAGCTCTACTACTCTCTTAGTTCGTGCTGGTTTCTTGAAAACAATTCATGTTTAGCGCAAACCATGCTATTCATGAAAATAATCACTTGAGGCCATTACTTACATAAAATGCGAATGCTACTTATACATATACAAATATGTAGACAGATAGAATTATAGAATATATAGATACAATTATGCGAGTCAAAGACAATTTAGCTTAGTTGAGATCACGTAGCCACCAACGGTGCACCTGTAGGACCTCAGCTTATAGTCATAGTTGGTAGCTTAGCTCTAACTTGAATCGATGTATGAAAAGACACCGCAGCCATGTAAGATAAGCTAAATTAGTTTAGCTCGCGTTTCTCTTGATAAGCTTTAAACTAATAAGGCTTTAAGCCTGGAACCCAGAAGCCCAGGGAACAGGCAACTTTCCTCAATAAAACTGAGTTTTCCCTTGTTCACATGCACGTCAGTGTTTTGGTCACTACGAGTACGTAACGGACACTTCATGAATAATTAAGGCGAACAAGGCACCTGCGAAGGAAACTTTGGCTCCAATAATGAACTTTCCAGTAACTAACTTCGCTGGGAATTTGATCGAAAAGCGATACAAAGTGTTATTAAACTGAAATTGCTTGACAAGAGAATGCAAATTGAGGATTGTGTGACTTTGTATTGCTTGTTTATTCATCACACTTCAGAGTTCGTGTGTATGCTCCTACATTTTCAGGACAGACGACTTTTACACTGATCTTTCACCCCGTGACCTTGATAATGTCCGTCGGACGAGAGGCTGTCCTTTGCTTCGTTTTCCAGTACATAGTGGGCAAGGAGATTTTAGTTAGATGTAGACGTGATGATGGCCGCTGGGCTAATGCTTTAATGAGTGGTGGATGAAGAAATCTGGGTCGTCTGATTGTGCTTCGGATAGATGAGGCTCGCAAACCTTAGCTTAGGCTTATAAAAAGGTTATACTCAATTGATTCTACTCTGTCACTAAACCCGGTAGTGATGGCACAATCACTACCGGGTATAGTCACAGGTTATCTGATAATAATTATCAGATAGCCGGTGACAATACCATAATTATATAATTTTGACGGCATAACAATTCAGAGGACACAGGAGGCTGGCAGAAAATGAAGGAGGCCTATACCCACCATTGGGCGATACCGGGTATGATGATGATGATGATGATAACAATTCACACATAAGTGCATCGACTAACACTAGTTAAACTTTAGAAAAAATATTATTAACAAAGTTCCAAACTGATTTACATTACAGCGATGAGGAAGGGTTTATTCCAGCCAATTCTGAAGTATCTAGTAATTTATACGTTGTAAAATGTGCATTAAACCAAGTAAAACGTTTGAACAAGCATAACATTAATTATGTATTGTGTTGGAATTTACAAAATCTCAGATGCAAGATGACACCTCACCGCTTACCGTGATGGATTACACCGCAGTCTACTTCTCAGAATAATAATCCGCATTATTCTGAAGCCTACTTGTTCTGAGATGTCTAGCCGTGAGAGATCTAAGATTACTCTATTTTTTAAGCGAAATATTCGGAATATGATCAACTACTGCTGTAGAGCATTTCATGATAATGAAATCTGTCATGTTCTTGACACAAGTTACAATTATGTTAACAAGGAGTAGTTTCGAAAGAAACGACAAGAAGTAGACGAAAGCGTTGTTTTACTACGAAAATTACATTGTTGATACATGTTGATGCAGGGGTTTATTGAATAAAATCACAATACAGCTTAAAATGTCTTAACTCGTTTAAGATAGCAAAAGCTATAGAATCACATACAGGAACTGTTTACCGTATTTTAATAACTGTTTAAACAAGTTTCAAGGGATATCAGACCAAGGTGAGTATAGCAGTAAATGCGTTCTTGGATTCTCTGTGACTCACTGATTGTGAAATGCAGCGACAACGGAGGATTTCACGTGTTGAAGTGTCTTGTCGCTGTTTACACATGAACCGTGCGCTACTAGAACTCTATAGAAACTGTAGTAACTACTTATAATATGACTCAGTCCTCCAGTAGGTAACATTATTTTGTAGGTCAACGAAAAACTAAAAATCAATCCGTTTACGTACTTAATAGTTATTTTATATGGGCAAAAAGTAATCTAAAAGCATGCTTGAGGCAGCCAGCTCAAATGCGGATCGAATGAATTTCATTTTACAGCCAGACTACAAAAAATGCAGTAAACATTCTCTGAATTTTCTAGACACTTTCACCAGTAAGACTGGAACCTCTAGAAGTCAAGATGATTATCAACGTGACCTCATCTGAAGGGTCAATGTTAACTAGTTCGTGACCAGTTCAACCTTAAACAATGGTATTTGTATAAGTAGGTTTCTAAAACCACCCATCGCTCAAGTATAAGATGTCTCTCTAAACATGCTCTAGTTTTGTATACTTTTTATTCTTTTATTTGTGGCTGTTCAGTGGCCGATAGGGTTTGCCACGAATTTGTTAATGTCAAGTTGTTATAGACTTCAAACGAAAAGGCGAAGATCTGAGTATACCAAGGGAGACTACAAAAATTGATTCGTTAAAATGAAAAAAAAAATTGTATTAGAACATAGTTTTGTATTCACGATCTCTTTTCTTTGTAATGGAAAAAAATGTCACTGCTAAATTCTAAAATTATTGTCCTGTAAACCGGGAAGTTTTCACGGAGTTTGAAATTTCAGAAGTACTGCTGTCAGCTGCTCCACAGTTTCAGGCTGCGGATATCCGATAAGAGGAGTGATGAGCTCTCGGATATATTTTCAAACAGTTAAAAAGTTTCAACCTCAAATTTCTAAAGAACTTCAGAAATTTCATGAAGGAATACGCTCTCAAGTTGAAGGATATCTCTCGAAGGTTTTAATAGGTTTTCACCAAAATATATGGTATTATTGCCTATAGATATATCCCGTTCAACGTAGGTTTATTGGCAATGTATTGCCTACGCACACCACCCGTAAATATCCTATCTAATAACTAGCAATTCAATCTCAATTAATGTCATTATAGTATTATTCTTCCTCATTGAGATAATATGAATCATACACACGGTTGTATCTAATACAAATAATGAAAAATAATGTACTTAGCCTTGTCTTTAAAATGGCACTGTGTTTCATTGCACAAAGCATAATGTTTTCACGGTCTTGCTACCAAGAACACTGAGCGCCATCTATGATTGAGTGAGACAAACATGTTCGTAGAGTTACGAGCACCTGTTTCTAGTTTGTTGGCTAGCTCTATTGAAGTACTGCTTAGTATCACTAGATGGCATTTGAGCAAAATCAACACATTATTGCATTAGAATGTATAAGCGACGAGACGGAATGCTAGAAGCGTCAATATTCATATTGCCTAGTTATTTTATAGTTTAAAGTTCTTTAAAAAATGTTCAGATTTTATTTTCAACTTCAGACCTCTGATTATCAAAGCTCGCATATTGTCTTTATATTCGGGCAGGTTTTCATTGCATACACGTTTAAAAGTTGCAAGCAAAAACGTATTCCGATAGAAACTGAAACAATCATTGTTCGTCAAGGTTCGTCAAAGTTCATCTAAGCTTTGGTACTTACCGAGAATAGCTCTCAAATGTCCTTCAAGTGTCTGCAGGATGGTCATCTTGATCTCCCTGACGTCCTTGCCCAGGAACTGCTCGCAAGCGGTCGTAAGTAGCTCGTCTTCGTTCATGATCTTGCATTGTGCTACGCCAGTGACGGTGAGAGGAACGCCTTGCGCCGTCTCCACGTACTCGCACATCGGGTTAAGTGTCATAACCTGGAGATATATTCGACTGTCAGAAAATCAGGGAAGCAAGCCTTCATCTAATGTGCACTACCCAAAAAGTAAGCTCCTCATTACCCAAAGATAAGCTGCTGGGTTAATTCTGGATGCATTAAGCTCGCCTGTATGTTGAATGACTTACTTGTTCAATAAATAATTTCCTATATATCTAGTATACCCCATACTAGCTAGTCTAAACACGTCATAATTGTGTAGTGTTTCTATATTTTGTTTGGCGACTTTTGTTTTTATTTGGGCCACATAGACAGCCTTAACCAGAGTAAAAATGATGTTGCATACTTCAAGGGAGATACGTTGCACATCCGTCACCAGCCACCATGCCCACGCCCAGCCGCCCACTATCGTGTTCTTCGTTGTGGAACCGCAACATCCTCCTGCAATCAAAACAAATAATTAAACTCAGTTTGTATAACATTGTAAGAGATCTTTGAAGATATCTATCGTGCCTGGGGATCAAAGCCGTGAAGTGGTTTCTGTTTTCTTTTTCGTAACAGTATAATCTACACTAATATTATAAAGAGGAAAGATTTGTATTTTTGTATGTAACGAATAGGCTCAAAAACTACTGGTCCGATTTCAAAAATTATTTCACCATTAGAATGCTACATTATCCCTGAGTAACATAGGCTATATTATATTTTCAAAAAAGTTAGGGATCCTTACTAAAACTCAAATAATGTAACCCAAGGTGGAAAAAATACTCCTTACATCGCGTGCGCTGCGAAAACTATTGATGATAGAACAAAATAATGTACTACGACTTTGCAGAACACGTCATCATCTACAAAAAATGTCGCGACAGCATATGTCTAACTATAATAGTTATGTCACAATAAGTGTTCTTTTATTATAAAAAAATTATTGAAATGCCGCCGCTAGAAAAGGGTCTTTATTAGTACCTTGGTATTAATCCTTATCCAAATAAATCATTTCATATTCAAGACGGTTTCAATACCTATAGATTACTTCTTGAATTTTTCAAATCAGACATTCCATTCAAAAGATATGACGAAATTAAAAACGTTAACGGGTCACGCACAGGGTGCGATTTCACTCACTCAGGGAGAAGGGCGTGCAAATGTATGAAATAAGTAAACGCGAGGCTCGAACCCACAGTCTAAGTTTATCCTAAAATGTTCAAAAAATTTATGACCACCCATGCGAAGCTGGGACAGAACGCTAGTCATCAATATAATCCAATGGTAACTAATGTATAAACGCTTAGGCAAGACTATTTAATAAATATATGCATTGTTAAAAAAAAAAATATTTTGAGAAAGATATAGCGTGAAGCAGGGTGGCTGCATGGTTGATAGTTTTAAAGAGCAAGGTCTCGCATACTATCACGATAACTACGTAAAATTTTGTGTAATTTTGTATTTATAAATGGCAACAAGCTACTACTACTATTACTATTAAATAAATGGTATTTACCCTATAAGTGAATCTGTAAATTATTTGTACAAATAAATGTATAAGCGGGACTAGGTATCATTCTATCATCTATTATACTCCAAACAGCACACATACTGCCAAAAAACCTTAAACAAATCTTAGGCCAGCATGGTTCTTCCTGGAAATAAATGGGACAGGTGGCTCATGTCCAGCAATGGTATCGTTCAAGATTTATTTATTTATTTAAACAGTATAAACTAGACAATATACTCAAGCAGACTAACACTGAAAATATCGCAGTAGTAAAAACTGTGTCGCGTTTTACAGCGTTCGATCTTGGTACAAAAAGAAAAATAAAAAGCTGATGATGGTATTTGAAGATGGCAATAGTATTTGGCTATAATTTCAAACCAATCATTGCGACATTCACAGATTAGTTTTTGCCTTTGAACGAGGTAGAACGAGTAAGTATACTAGAAAGTGTATTAGTCACCAAACTTCCTTCATGTTTTTCCTTAAGCTCCGCTTAGCAAGGACCGTTCATTTCCAACATCACAATGAGCCAAGTGCAATAACCTCGAAGGGAGAGTAAACAGGTGTTCAAACGGGTTCGCGTGAACATGTTATAGGTCGTTTGTTAGAAGCTGGAAGTGTCCTTCCACTTTCTTTTAAATACTTCCGCCGCACCAAATAAGGTTCAACTGGATTTTTATGTTTCTAATTGCATTTAGCTCTACTCATATCCCGTGCTTATTCGTTTGGGTAATGTTGTTCTCATACAAACTTCTACATTCGCTGCATACATACACTATCTACAACCGAAAACAACCTCCAAATTTAATATTGTTTCTATCAGTCATTATGTAACGTAAGAGTTTTATATAAACTTCTAACGATAGCGTCTTGTCATGGGAAAGTTAGGAATTGGTAAAATTATGACTTTTTATACAGAAGAATTCGTCCCGATAATAATTTGCAAAATTTCACACGTGGTAAATTAAGAATTAGGAACTAATCGCCGACATCGTCTTGTAGGGCAGATATTATGTACCTAAATACTTAATGGATACCCCACACTAATAGTGTAACCACGAGTCTTATGTTTTAATAGCTTAACTATTGGTTACACCACACAGTGTGACCACGAGTAAAATAAATTCCTGTTAGTCACACCATTGTGACAATCTGGTGTGGCCACGAGTCCGCAGTGTGCTAGATAGACTCATCTCCGGTCTAGTGATCAAATTGAGTTAGTTGCGAAAGCAAAACGGTTTTGAAATTTTCGTCATTCATTAAAATGTCACTGAGACGGTGAACTATACATTTATTGAAGGCTATTTGAGTTTATCAACGTTATTTGAGAGCATACGACATAATTATCTCATTTCTCACTTCAGTGTACCGTAACTAATGATTCGTAACTTCGGTAGAAAATATAGCAATCTTCAAGTTCCATTAGACTCCACTCGACCGTTGGATGTAATAACCAAATTCACTTTCATTACTTCTATTGAGTTGACACTTCATCTATAAAAAATACTGATACAATTTGATAATTCTCAAGGCAGTTGGGATATTGTATTTTTTGTGGGGTAGGTATTTATAGGACACAAAGGATAATTAACTTAGAAGAGAATTAATACATCACATCATCAACCTGAAGACAATGTTAGACATAGGACTTCCCCATGTCTCCCCAAGGAAGAACGGTTTCGAGCCCTCAATATGAAATATATACATCGGTACTTTCAAATTTGTTGTTTTTAATTTCAAAAGTTATTTGCTTAATCTTAATATATATAAATTCGCGTCACGTTGTTTTTCCGCCATGGACTCCTAAACTACTTAACCGATTTCAATCAAATTTGCGCACCGTGTGCAGTTTGATCTAACTTAAAAGATAGGATAGCCTTCATCTCAATTTATAGCCGCAATATTATTTTATTGCAAATTTGACACCGCCCAACAAAGTGGGCACGGGTCAGATAGTTATCTAATATAACAAATAATGAGTTGGGTATTCCCAAACCTAACATGATCAATTGTTCAACTTGTATCATGAACGCACGGAAATAATCGTCACTGACCACAACGTAATAAGATATGCGGTCTGAAATTATGGTATAACATTATTAACTTCAGTTTCTCTCGGACTGAAAATAATTTTCCGTGTATCCACTGTGACACAACTCCTTATCTGATACTTCCGAAACATGGCCTGATCTGTTCCACTAAGTTCAACTATAAGTTCAACCAGTTGATCTTTCTGGACAACATTGATCCTATTAGTTCAAATTTATATTTATTATTCAATTACAAAGAAAGCTATACAAGTAAGTTACAGTTCTTAGTTAAATAAAATAAAAATAAATATTGGTGGACATTTCACACAACGTAATAATTAAATATGAATAGCCTTACTTACAAGAATCTGTGCAAAATTAACAATGCATATACTATTACCGTGTAAACTATCTTTAAACAAAAGTTATAGTTCCGAAGCAGATCAGATTCATTTCGGATTCATTCAAACATTTTTGGATAATTATATCGTCTACCAACATAATGCTTTGTAAATAAAGCTTCGTGATCGAAGTTAAACGTGTCTTACCTACTTATTCGCCGTAACCGCTATGCTTTTTAGTATTTCCAAAAAAGGAACAATACCAGACCACTCTCCCACCATTTCAGAAACAGTTTGACGGCCTACGTGCGCAGGAGTCGGTAATCGTACGTCGAAGAAAGTTACCGTTACACCGGAGAATTGAAACGCTAGATAGTGCACGAAAGAAAACAATTTGATCGCTGTTCTGTTGAAAGAATTCAATTCTAAATTGAAGGAAATTCGTGTAAGGACTTTGTTAGAATTCTTGTTAGTTCTTGATTAAATACCAAAATGTTTGGCGAAGGAATTGTCTGTGTTGTGAGTTTACCGTGAAAGTTTAAATACAAGAGGTAAGTTGAATTGTTGTGTTCTAGAATATTTGTATTTAAGACCAAACCATTGCAAGGTCGTATAAAGTTTTAGGCGGAGGATACTCAAAGTTGCATACAATTTTTTTTTAAAACTCTTTTCCTGTTTTTTAAGTCTAGGAACAATACCAGAAAGTTGACTGAAACACGAGTAAGTATATCCTAATTGATGACTTTGCGATCTCAAATATTTAACCATCACGCAGGTACTGAAATTAGTGATGGGCATGCGCATGAGTGCTAAAAATGTTGGAGCTCAAGGGGTGGATATGCCACCCCATTACTATACAAGGTGTAAAAATACCACTCCTGAAAACTTCAGGGGGCTAAAGTACCCATCAGTTATTCATATTTATGCCCCCTGAAGTTTTAGGGAGTGGTATTATAACACCCTGTATATATTTCAATTAAAATCACCGAGAAAGAGCGATTGTGACCAAAGATTTGAAATCAGCTAGAATATCATCTTATTCAAAGGAATCAAAAAGACCGATGTCTTAGAGGTGATACGCAGAGAAAGAAGATGATGTTGCAATACAGTTCTTTAGACGGACCCCAATCAATATTCCACGTGTAGGGCAGTAATTGGCACAGAAACATAAGTTACACAATATATTATTTTCACCGGAACTTGTTGTTATTCTGGATGCTCATCGTGCAAACACTACAAAAATGTTCCGTCACGGCTCAACTCGCTCAATAAAATTCACTTTCTAACAAAAACATATTTGTTGATCTGATAACGTTATAATGTAGATAAGGCACCTGTTATGGTTCTTTATGGCTCTATTAAGTGTGATATAAAATGCAATAAATTAACGATTATGAAACCTATTAGGAAAGCATACATAAGATAATCATGAGTACATGAAATCTTCATTTTACTATTAACTAAATTATATCTGGCTTTGCTAGTGTGTAATCACTACATAGTATAAAACAAAGTCGCTTTCTCTGTCCCTATATCCCTATGTATGCTTAAATCTTTAAAACTACGCAACGGATTTTGATATTTTGATGCGGTTTTTTATAGAAAGAGTGATTCAAGAGGAAGGTTTATATGCATAAACCCACAATAACCGTGAAAAGCCGGGGCGGGTCGCTTGTTACGATATAAGTGTAAATACCTTCTAAGCATTATTGAGGCATGGTTGACATCCCTCATAGCTCTGTTGGTAACTCTGTTTTTTGTATTGTAGGCCGTGGGTTCGGTCCCCGAGAAATAAAAATTGTGTGATGAATGAACATAAATAGATGGTTGTTCTAAGTACCTATTAATATGCATTTAGTTACAATTTTTTTTATTATATCAGCTATTTCATAATGCCACCAATATTTCTATATAAACTTATTTATAACATACATACTAGTAGTTCGCCCCGAACTGAGATCTCGTGATGCGGCCCGACGAACGCACCAAAACTTTGAGTAGGTAGTCAAAGGCAAGTCCAAACATTATGTTTGGACTTTTTTCTGACTACCGCCTACTAACTTGGTACGGTAACCAAGTTTCAACTCTATTGGCCTATTTATTGAAGAGTTCCGTTGAACAGACCTTGGCTCCATCATCAGACCTGGTCGTCGTCACCATTTTATGAGAACTGAGTACCTCCTTAATTTATTTTAAGAAAAAAAATTAAGAAAAAGCAATGTAACTGGCCGACCAGTAGAAAAACCTTGATTTCAACGAAACTCTTAGAGATGGGAGCTCTTGGATCGCTGGTTATCTTAATTTAACTTGTTTTGTTTTATCTCAAAAACAGAGCGTCCCAAAAAAAAGGTAAAAATTGTTTTGGAATGTCCAAACGAAGACCTTTCATATGAAATGTAACTTGATTTTTTTATGTAACTTTTTTTATTTTTGCCCCCTTTAAAAACCCTATATCTCAAAAACTCTTCATCTGATTTTACTCATATACTTACCAGTACGTTTCTCAAGTACAAGCTATCGACTTATCAAATTTCATGCAGATCGGATCAATGGTTCTAAAGTTATCGCCAGACAAACATACATACATACATACATACATACATACATACATATATACATACATACATAAAATGCCAAATCGCCCAAGTTGAAACTAGAATCTTCGTTCGCTTCGCTCACTCGATCAATAAAGCATCCAATGATCTATCCAAGCTTTGGCTCATATCAAATTGAAAAATTACAATACCAAGTATGATGGAAGTTTGATTCTTAGATAGTTTCCTATACTTTTTCTTTTAAGTCGATTACACGCACAGGTTGTTACCTAATTGTTTTCTTTTCAATTGAGCGGAAATAATTCGTGAGATTTAAGTAAAAGTTTCATTGTCCTAAATCGGCTTGTTAAGTGGCTTACATGATCTCAATTAAATTGTGAACAACTGCTGTTGATAGAAATTCCACACTACTACCTAACCTCAAACTAAGCAAAGCTTGTAATAACGGAACCCGATAGCTGTTAATACTTATATACTTTTTTGCAATAACTTATAATATAGTATTTTTGTAGTATAGTATTTATAATATAGTATAGTTTTTTTTATAAATAAGGCCGTAAATGTTCGTTTGCGCATTTTTCTCATCTACTCTACTATAACCATTATAACTCTACTATACTACTGTAACCATTCGTGAGGACCGCTAATTAGCTTCTCTGATAACCTATATTAATTAAAATTTAAGTTTTAATAAGCTGTTGGTCTTCCTAAAATAAATAAATCACACCCAGACAGAGATCATATATGTCCATTACTCAAATATTTGTTCTTGGTGGGGATCGAACCCACGGCTCATAGTGCAGAAAGCAGGGCTACTACCAACTGAGCTGTGAGGACTGTCGACTGCTTGTTGCTTTCGTAGACTAGACAGGAACTAGACGGTAGGAACCAAACCGTAAATTTGTTGCCTGTTCTTCTAGGCTTTGGTCGCGTGGAACTGGCACCTAGAGTCACCTAGCTTTAAGACGTTTCAAAGTGACCCTTGTGATTTTATTGAATAAATACCTTTTGACTTTGACTGTATCAAACGAATCTGATAATCTTCTATTTGATCTCGTGTTGTTTGTCTCTGTCGGAAACTTTAACTAGTAAATAAGTGTTCCGCTTTTACTAAATTTGTTTGGGAAACCGAAAGCGTGCACCATAGAGGTATTATCATTGCAAAGTCCAAACCCTACTCTATTCAAGTTTCCTTATCTCTATTTAGGAACTGGTAATTTTCACGGTTATGTTTTTAAAGGTGTACCTAACAGACAAAGTGATGAAGTTATGGTCTAATTTCATCCTCTTTTCATTTAATTTCATTCCCTCTTCGTATGCCCTCATACGAAAAGTCTTCCTACGAACGACCTCTGGCTAGGATCCGGTCTTCTGTATGTTTAGCATGTCATGTCATGCATTTTTCTTCGATTTATAACTTTTTTGAATACTTCTAAAGTGTGCCAAACAGAATGAGGTGACCGTTAAAAATCCATTAGACCAGCGCAGCATCGACCACTAACGGTAGATAGATAGACGGTACAGCACCGGCTATACCACATAAACAATTAAACAAGGTTGACAATGAACTGTTTTATAAACTGTATAGGAAAATCAGCGTCATTTATATTACATTTTTATAAGAGGCACGCGTATTTCATAAAAACCTATCAATTCGTTAATTGCTTGGTTAAAAAAATTGTATTTTAGTATAACAAAGATCAATGGATATTATTTAAAGTAAGTAGTATTTTTTTGGACTCAATTTCTTTTATTTTTTAGTTACCTTTGAGATCTTTGCCCAGCAGTGGGAGAGTACAGGTAAAAAAAAAGTTACCTTTGGTAAACGATTAAAGACTTTAGCTCTTTTCGGTGTTCTAACTTTACTAGTCAAAGTCGAATGGCATTTATTCAATTGAATAACAAGGTCACTTTAAAACTTCTAGGTCTCTAGGTCCTATAATATCCGTCTGATTTTTCATACAAATTTGTTTTCATCCATTATATTTTTTTGTTATAATAATAAACTAAACTAGGTGTAGGTACAGATACAAAAAGATTTAAGTGTAGTTATATAAGTTGTAAACATCAGTTTTGAAGTTATAGTGTCGAATAAAAATAAATGTAATTAATAAGCGAGACCAGCGCCTCGCATGTAACATGCGTCGCAGAATATCACATGCAGTACATTACATGACGATAAATGGCAGTCGTATAGAATCGTGCGCGCGCAATATTTATTTATTAGCTATGCTTATAGTAATCCAACAAGTAATAGACAGAACACGCTATTCAAAGCAACGATGAAGGAAAGTCCAATTCCAATGGAATTGGTACAATTCCATCAGTCTGTCACATAAACGCAATGACTTCATACATTAACTCCCGGCAGCGAGAGACTTGAATTGAGAGATGCTTAAGGCGAAGAAAAGAGCTAATGTGACTCTCGCTCGCACGATTCGACATGTTGAAAGATATAAAATCAATAAACTCATATTCAAAAAATCACAATCAACCATTTTGTGTGAAATCACATTGCACACAGTATAGTAAAAAAATCATTTTGATCGATACATGTTTACGTACTCAAAAGTTTGCTTTACTAGTTTTCGTACATAAGCAAACTTTTAAGTAGGAAAACTTGTATCGAACAAAATGAAATTTTTACTAAACTGTGTGCAATGTGATTGCACACAAAATAGTTGATTTTGATTTTTCGAAAATGAGTTTAGTGATTTTATATCTTTCAACATGTCGAATCGTGCGAGCGAGAAGTTGTTTGATGGTTGTCAGCCCCTTAAGGAGAAAGTGATGAATGATTATTCCCACAAAACAGACCATTAGGTGACTAAAATCTATCCCAGGCAATTTTCGGAAGACGAGAGTCATTAAGATTGGGTACCTATGATCATTTTCGCGATAAAAGTTCCCAGAGCCATTGCCAGCTTAGAAAGCGCCTTGTCATTGCAGTCAGCAAAGCAATTGTGTAGATTGGTTGTTGAAAATGCTGTGTTTTTTATTTCAGGCGGCAAGATGAGCTCAATAGTGAATGTTGCTGCAGATGTGCTCTCCGGGACGGCTATAGCCGCTGCTGCAGGTACGCAGGTAACTACATCTTTAAACAAACATGCATTCTTTCAGAAGAATTAGGGCGCAAACAAGTAGACTGCACAGCAGGGGATTTCATTATCAAAAGGATTCAATGTAGGTATCTTTATCTTGACTGGTTGAAATAAAGTATAATATATTGAAATGATGTGTAATGGCCCTGAGCAAACCTCTGAAATACACAAACCTGCCTGTAGAGATGCAGAGAAATCTGCATCCCTTTACTGCTTTTATCCCGTTACTCTAAGGTATATTTAAGATTTTCAAAAGACGCTTTATGCGGCCATGTTTGCCGTAGAACCGACGATAGTTGGAGCAAACAAATACTTGAGTGGAGACCGCGTTTAGGTAAGCGTAGTGTGGGACGCCCTTCGACAAGGTGGGCGACGATCTGCGAGATATAGCTGCTGACAAGCCCTGGATGTGAAGAGCCTAAGACCGGGCTTAGTGGCAGGTCTTGGGAGAGACCTACGTCCAGCAGTGGACTAACATAGGTTAATGATGATGAAGCGCATGATAATATGCGTTAAGTTGCACTTGCTATATTATGTTTCAGATCGATTTCTTTTTAAATTCCAGGTGGCTTGGTTCATCCCGATGCTAGTGGCAGCCATTGCATACTACCAGTTTGACCAGACAGATCCGGAGGGTCGGCCGGGGAACGTGGATGATGGAGTCCTGCTCACAGACTACGACTTTATTATAGTGGGAGCTGGGTCCGCTGGTCAGTGAGTATATCGACTTTATTGCTGTTACTTTTCCGTACCGTTATGTAACTCTTTGAAGAAACTCTTATTATGAAATATCTTGATAGCGGATTTGTTTAATTTATGTGTTATTTTACTATAGATTCATTATTTAACATCAGAATCAGACCAAGGTTAGATAGGTCTGTTTTGTATAATATCTCTTGTAATATATATTTTTTTTCTTTTTATATGTTTTTTTGCCATAAGGCCGCTCGGTAGTAGTCGGCGACTGACATTACGTTAGGTGTGAACACGGCTTAACAGTAATAAAAACAGCTTTGTAACAGACGCGCCGGTATGTCGTACGAGTATATACTCAAGTCTGGTAAACTTTACGGTACAGAATAAAAGCACAAATTTTATTGATTTGGTATTACGTTTTCATGAATTTCAGGAGCGGTGGTGGCAAACCGTCTATCAGAAGTTGGCAATTGGAAGGTCTTGTTATTGGAAGCTGGTGGAGATGAGACAGAAATATCCGATGTACCGCTACTAGCCGGCTACCTGCAGCTTAGTAAGCTTGATTGGAAATACAAAACTGAACCACAAGGAACCAGTTGTTTAGGTACAAAAAAAAACAAAAATTATAACTTGCATTGGTTTCTCTAAAACTTCTCTAGTAATAATCCCATTACGATTTTCAGCAATGGACGGCGGTCGGTGCAATTGGCCTCGAGGCAAAGTTCTTGGAGGCAGCTCAGTCCTCAACTACATGCTTTACCTACGAGGAAACAGAAAGGACTATGACTCGTGGGAAGAACTTGGAAACAAGGGATGGAGCTATAAAGATGTGTTGTACTACTTTAAGAAGTCTGAAGATAACCAGAACCCGTATTTAGCAGAAACGCCGTATCACAGTACTGGAGGATATTTGACGATAGCTGAAGCTCCATTCCATACACCGCTGGTATCATCTTTTATTGAAGCAGGCTTAGAAATGGGATATATGAATAGAGACATAAATGGAGAAAACCAAACAGGATTTATGGTAGCTCAAGGAACGTTACGAAGAGGCAGTCGTTGCTCCACATCGAAGGCATTCCTTAGACCCGCTAAAGATCGAAAGAATTTACACATATCAATGCATTCTCACGTTACTAAAGTCCTGATTGATCCAAGAACAAAAATTGCGTTTGGTATTGAATTTGTGAGAAATAAAATGATACATAGGGTCAGAGCACGAAAAGAGGTTATACTTTCAGCTGGAACAATCAATTCTGCGCAGATACTGATGTTGTCGGGAATAGGTCCAGCCGAAGAACTAGCTAAGCATCGTATACCACTCATACAAAATTTAAAAGTGGGAAGAAATCTTCAAGATCACATTGGACTTGGTGGACTAGCATTTTTAATCCAAAAGGAGATCTCCATTGTCGAGCATCGCCTTCACACTATGAGCACTCTAATGGAGTACGCTGTCTTAGGAGAAGGTCCACTAACCATAATGGGTGGAGTAGAGGGCCTTGCTTTCGTCAATACTAAATATGCAAATGCGTCAGACGATTTTCCAGACATTGAATTTCATTTTATCTCCGGATCCACCAACTCAGATGGCGGGGAACAGCTACGGAAAGTCCATGGTTTGAAAGATACATTCTATGATGCAGTTTTTCGACCTATAAACAACAAAGATGTTTGGAGTGTAATACCTATGCTCTTACGACCACGTAGTAAAGGTTTCATCCAGCTGCGTAGTGCAAATCCATATGACTATCCCTACATCTACCCAAATTACTTGACTGATGAGATGGATGTAAAAACTTTAATTGAAGGAGTTAAGATAGCTGTTGCTTTGTCTACGACGACGGCATTTCAAAGAATAGGTTCGGTTTTAAATAAGCACGTCTTTCCAGCTTGCGTTAGCATTAAGAGGTATACCGATGCGTATTGGGAGTGTATGATAAGACAGTACACGTGTACTATTTACCATCCCGTAGGCACAGCCAAAATGGGGCCCTATTGGGATCCAGAAGCTGTTGTTGATAACGAATTAAGAGTCTACGGAGTAAAAGGCCTGAGAGTCATAGATGGCAGCATAATGCCTAATTTGGTGAGTGGGAACACCAATGCACCTATTATAATGATTGGAGAGAAGGGCAGCGATATGATCAAAGAGTTCTGGTTAAAGCGTCGGATTTCTAGGTACTACATTTAAATAAAAGAGATTCATTTTAGAAAGTTGTTCATTGGTTAAAATGGTCTACAAATAAAATAGTGTTTTATGGACATGGCTATAAGTAAAGAACGCTACTGTGTTTGTTTTGTGTAAAAACAGTCGAACCTTTCGATTACCATTTGCACCGATGATGTAATGTTAATTAGATCGTAGAACGTACAAACTAAAGAGTTAATTTATCAGTATTATAAGCAAAAACGTTAAATATAAAAATGTAAATATTATTTATAATAATTATTTTAATTTATTATTTTATTAAATTATTTCATTGTGCAAGTTTTGACATTAACAATACTAATCAAAACAATGTTTTTTTTTCCTTTTATGCTGCATTTCTCTTCAACAATGATCCCATTGATAATAACTAGGTCAAATGTGCAGTTTTTTAATGTCGTAACGTAACGTAGTATTGTTAATCACGAATCGCTCCATCGCATGTTAAAGTGCTGACTCTGCTTACTGGTGGGCAACATAGTAATACGATAGAGCTATACAATTTAACGAAAAAACAATCAGAGATGATTTTTTTTATAATATTTATCGAAAATATATATCCTTTTTAAAGCAGCACTACAACAATTTTACAGCATTAGGTAAAGCAAAAGTGATGTCGCATTAATGTGGTGATCTTGGTATAGAAAAGGAGTTCTAGTTGATGTCGTAAGAGGCGACATAGGCAACGCACTGGGGTTACATATTCTGTCCTCGTAACACCAATACTACTATCACCAATCTTGCGGTTGATGATGATGAATCTAATGCCAAAATGTTTTAGTGATGATTTTGAAGTTATCGATAATTATAAATAATTTGATGTCATTTATTTATTACGCTGCAGAACAGAAAATGGTGTAATCGGTCTATTCTCGAGTCTCGACAATAGTCAGCAGAAGTCGATATATTTATTATACACGAAGAATAAATTAATAAGTCAGTAATTACAGCTTTTGTAAATAAAAATGTTGCGATTTCTACTAAAGTGTAACTCTATATTTCGTTTATAATGATGACCCTTCGTAAACAATGAAAAGCTGACTCGCCAAGGTCTTGACTGCTGTTCATATTAGTCAGTAACAAATTAGCTTTTGACAAGATGCCACCTGACATGAAACTGGCCATGAAAAGTATCCTTTCAAACACAAGAATCACGTTAGGGTTACTACCAGGACTAGGAGTGCTAATAGTTTTGCGTATGGCAATACATCTCTACCGGCCCGATATAGAAGACATAGAGAACCGGATACGTGATCGTCCTCTGGAGCAGCTCCACGAATGTTATGACTTTGTTATCGTAGGCGCAGGCTCGGCAGGGGCTGTTTTGGCTAGTCGACTAACAGAAAACCCAGAGTGGAAAGTGCTGCTTCTTGAAGCGGGAGAAGACGAGAATGTTCTATCAGAAATCCCTGTAATATTCCCTGCTTTGCAGTTATCATCGATAGACTGGCAGTTTCAGACGGAGCCCAGTGATGGGTATTGTTTGAGTATGACTAATGGTCAATGCAAGTGGCCGAGAGGCAAAGTGCTCGGAGGTTCGAGTGTGCTTAACGCAATGCTATACGTACGAGGAAATAAGCAAGATTACGATGGGTGGGAACGAATGGGTAACGCCGGGTGGGCTTACAAAGATGTGCTTAAATATTTTCGAAAATCAGAGGACAATCGAGTTCCAGGATTTCAAACTGATCGTTATCATGGAACAGGAGGGCCATTGACCGTCGAGAACTTTGCGTACCAGCAACCTATAACAGACAGAATATTAGAGGCGGCAAAACAAATGGGATACAATATTCTGGATGTGAACGGAGAGTATCAAACGGGGTTTACACGTTCTCAAGCAACTTTGCGAGATGGCCTTCGGTGCAGTACTTCTAAAGCCTTTTTAAGACCGGCGGCCAGAAGGCCAAATCTTCATGTAAGTACTAGTTCTTATGTAGAGAAGATATTGATCGATGAGCATAAGGCGGCTTATGGTGTGAAGTTTACGAAGCACGGAGAACAACGCATAGTGAAAGCAAGTAAAGAAGTTATCTTATCGGCCGGATCTATTCAATCACCGCAATTGTTAATGTTATCTGGAATAGGAGATGCAGAGCATTTGAAAGAGCTTGGCATATACCCTGTTATACATCTCCCTGGTGTCGGCCAGAACTTGCAAGATCACGTCGCTATGGGTGGACATTCATTTTTGTTTGATAATCCAAATGAAAACGGTACAGATTATTGCTTTAATTTAAAATCTGCACTAGGAATTGGCAGCCTCGTCGATTTTACGATTAATAAAAAAGGTTTGCTATACAGTATGATGGAAGCTGAAGCAATGGCCTTTGTGAACACCAAATACCAAGACCCAACTGAAGATTACCCGGACATTCAGTTGTTTATTGCACCCACAGCCGACAACATGGATGGTGGATTATTTGGAAAACGGGCAAATGGGCTAACCGACGAAGTCTATGCTAAGTTGTACGAGGAAATATTATACAAATCTTCTTTTTCTATAGTTCCGTTGCTCTTACGGCCCAAAAGCAGAGGTTACATAAAGTTGAGAGATACTAATCCATACTCAGCTCCACTTATCGTTCCAAATTATTATTCGGATCCGGAAGATGTCAAAGTTGTGGTAAGCTTTTATAGATTGGTATTTTTTTCTCAAATTCATAATTAATTTATTCAATAAAATAACACCAATCAAGTATCGTCTGTAAATCTAAGTTTATTGTATTGTATTTCCCAGGTGGAAGGGGCTCGTATAGTACAAGATCTAGTCACACAAGAAGCGCTTCAAGACTTGAATGTTCGTCCTAATCCCCGCCGCAACCCTGGTTGTACAGAGCATGAGCTTATGTCCTATGAACATCTGGAGTGTCAAGCAAGACATCACACTTTGACTATTTACCATCCAGTTGGGACTTGCGCAATGGGACCAGTTGACAACCCTGCTGCAGTCGTTGATCCTAGGCTAAGAGTAAGTAATTGTTTTAGTTAAATAAAACTATGTATCTAAATCATAATTATCAAAAATAATCAAATGTCATGTTCTTTTTCAGATTTACGGAATCAAAAAACTAAGAGTAGTAGACGCTAGTGTAATGCCTACCATTGTCAGTGGCAATACAAATGCTCCAACGATCATGATAGCTGAGAAAGCTTCTGACATGATCAAAGAAGATTGGAATGAACAACTGCCGGTGCATGTAGCTGATACATGCCCTGCAGTATACGAGAAACTCGAGAAGAACTCTGAAGACGAATCTCCTAAAACTAATATAAATCCTAACCTGTTTAATGAAACTACTAATCTATTCACTTATTTTGTTGAAGACAGCACTATAGGCTCTAGTGAGTATGCAGAAACCCCTAAAACATTAAAATCCAGCAACAAAATATCGCTACTTACTAAAGAATACGAAACACAAAGACAAGGAATAACACCTGAAAAAGATGTACCATATAGAGAAACAGATCAAAACATGTATGAAATCGATAGAGTTCCTGTGAACTATTATCCTGACACTTCAACAGTCAACTACGCAAATCCAATGTCGTACTGGTATCCTAGTGTTGTTCGTGGTCAATTGATACCGGTTCAGGATCCATTGCCGTTACTAGGAAAATATCCTTTTTACGATCAGAGAAAATATGGTTTTTCTAACAACTACAACCCTGTAAATAGTCGACCAGTCAATCACAAATACTATCCAATGACGTATGATTACGATGATAAACAGATTTATTATGAAACGAAGGAAGTAATTAAACCTCAAGATCAGAAGAAATGTAAGGTTTGGCTGTACTATGATGGTGTCAAGTATGAAGTGTCGATATAATTAAGTAATGAGGTGAAATTATTTATTCCAGTTATGTAACTAATAAAAATGTTTTTGTATGTAATCTTAGGCAATTCTTATTTTATTGAAATATGATATAAGTTTTTTTTTATACCATTAGCTGATGGAACAAGCAGATGGCCCACCTGATGTTAAGTGGTAACCATCACCTATAACAAAGCATTGCCTCGTAAGTCATGCACAATAGGAACGTGCCCTACGATGCACTGTCCTGCGTCCATTAACTTGAGGCATACAGATGTTAAGCCTCATGTGCCTGTAATTACACCGGCAACCACACTCTTCAAACCGAAACACAGCAACGCTGCTTGGCGGCAGAAAAAGGCGTGGTGGTAGTACTTCCCCGGACGAGCCCTTCACAAAGAGCTCTACTACTCTTAAAGGTCATTGAACATTATTATCTTATTTGTAGATAATAATCTAAGTTATTCATATTATAACATACAGATGTTGATAGTTTACTTTTTTACTTTACTTAGTATAATTATCTGCTATCTCATTCCCATAATACAGGCTTACCTTAGTTTGGTGCTAGCACCAAATACAACATTATCTAGACAGTGTTGTGTGGAATGCCCACTAATATTTATGGGTCATTTATATTTATTTAATTAGGTAACTAAAGTGTGGTAATAACGCCTATCTCAGTGAGTCACCTTACCATGAGTACGTAGTATTTATTTCTATTCTGCTGCGCCTTAGATAACAAAGAAAATTGTTTTGAATAGAAACTTGATCACAAATGAGATATCGCATTGTTCTCAATTTAAACTTGTTTGAGGTACTTATGTACTTACCTTTTAGTTATTTCAGTTTAAGTTGTCAGATGCCTTAGTCTTGCTTAGCATATGCATACAACAATGTTTTGCTAGACAATAATAATATTAAAAAAAAACATTTCTGTAACTGTTGATAATGAGAGTGAGAGTTTATGAAATATACTGTAATAGTGAGCAAGTTTTTGACATGAGGAAAATATAAGTAATTTTAAAAATAAAAATATAAACGTAAGTAATTCCATAAAATATCAATGCAAATAAAACATTGCTTTTTCACGGATCTCCTTAGCTTAATTTTTTTTTAATCAACTCTTATTTTTTCATTAACAACATAGAGGAGGACGATGATGGAAACCCTGGAAGGAACAATAGCAATTTCATGTCCAGCCGCGTTTTCTGGAGCAGGCGGAGCGCTGTTTTTAAGTGCAGTCACTGCTTTAATATCAGCACACTGTGGTATTTTAAATGGCACCCAATGGCCCAAAGACATGAGCAAGGAAATCCTAACCATAAAAAACGGTAGGTTATTTGGCCCACGAGTATATTTCTTACAGGCACGGTATCCATCCCCTTTGATCTTTTGATATACAATATTCTTGATGATGCTTAATGGTGCAATCAGAGGCACATCCAAACAATTCTCTTGGTACATGTTTTATTTGGCAGTATAACGACTACAAGCTTATCATAATTAGATATATTGTTAACACGCGATACTTTGATTATGTGACACTATGCAAATTTCAAGTAAATGACCACTTTCAGATGAACTTATCTACGACTTCATAGTTGTCGGAGCCGGTACAGCAGGATCGATAGTTGCAAGTGGTCTATCTCAGCAATTTACTGCTCAGTCTGTACTTTTGATTGAAGCTGGTGAAGACCCCACGATTGACACAGAGGTAAGTGAGAACAGACGATAAAACATCAATAACCTAGCAATTTTCTGTAGTGCAGGTAATAATTCAAAATGTTTTCCAGATTCCAGCATTATTGTTTATAACTCACAAGGCAAACAATAATTGGGAATATAAAACAAATCCTGATGGAAAAAGTTGCTTGGGTTTTAGGAACAATAGCTGCATTTGGAGCAAAGGTCGTGCCATGGGAGGATCCAGTTCAATAAACGCTATGCTTTACATTAGAGGTCACCCTGAGGATTATGATAAATGGAATGAGGATGGAGCCACCGGATGGGGATACGAAGATTTGAAGTCGTATTTTGAAAAGGTTGAAGATAAGTTAAAACATGAAGAATGTACATTTCAAAACAATCCATGGGACATGATTATAAGGACGGCATGGAATCAGCTTGGCTTTGAATCCAATGATAACAATAACGAGGCCCAAATCGGCACAAAGAAAACTAAACTTTTGATAAGAGATGGTAAACGATTAAACACTGCTAAACTTTATTTAAAGGAGAGAGGTAATTTGCATGTGATGAAAAACATTCGAGTTAAGAAAATAATTATAGATACGAAATCTAAAATAGCCAATGGTGTCGAAATTGATCAAGTAAGCGGTGACACTGCGGTCATAAATGTAAGGAAAGAAGTAGTTTTAGCGGCAGGATCGATTGCTACTCCTCAGGTACTCATGCTTTCTGGCATAGGACCTGTGGCACATCTAAAATCTATGGGCATTAAATGTTTGGCGAATCTTTCAGTAGGTCAAAATTTACAAGATCACGTTATCCTGCCAATATTTTTGAAAATCAATTTGCATACTAATATTTCTGAACAAGACCTAATTACGTTTGCTCTCCAATACATGTTGAGTAGAAAAGGGCCTTTCTCTAACATAGGCATTACAGATTTCATGGGATTTATCCATACTGGCAAATCAAGTCAATATCCAGACATCCAATTTCACCATTCATATTTCACAAAAAATGATAATTTCATGCTTCCAACATACCTGAAAGGAATAGGATACAAAGACGAAATTATAGAAGCTATTATTAATTTAAACAAAAAAAGTGACTTGTTCGGCGTATTTCCAACATTGATACATCCTAAGTCTAGAGGGGAAGTTTTATTATCAGATACCAACATCAAAACTAATCCTATAATAAATTCGAATTACTTTAAAGACGCGAAAGATTTAGAAACATTCGTGAACGCTATCGACTTTATACAAGAACTTGCAAATACAGATAGTCTTAGGTCATTGGGTGTTAAATTAACAACTTTGAATATAGCAGGTTGCATAAAATACTCTCCAGCGTCAGTTAATTACTGGAAATGTTACGTAAGACACATGGCGACTACGATATACCATCCTGTAGGTACAGCAAAGATGAGTCGGCATTCTGATGAAGGTGTTGTGAATAAAAACTTATTAGTTCATGGATTCCGTAATGTGCGAGTAGTAGATGCCAGCATTATGCCTACGATACCAAGTAGTAATACAATGGCACCGACACTGATGATCTCTGAGAAGGCAGTTGATATTATCGTTAAACATTACAAAGACAGGCAAGAACTGTAGTGTAAAAGTGTCAAGACGAACTACTTCTATAATAATGTATTTTTAGGACAATATAGTTTTTCAAGTTTGTTATAGACAAAAATGGGTTCGTAATAATTATTAATATTAATAAATAAATATGAGACATTTATGGTTATTTTTACACATCTAGCCCCAAAGCAAAGATTAGACTATGGGATCCATATAGCTGAATGAATACGTTGATCCTTTAATTTTGTAAATAAATACTCTAAAACTCTCTAAAACTCTCTAAAACTCTGTAACATCTGGACACAAAAGAACCATGTATGTTCTGTGTTTTCAGGAATTCTGATGTTTCTAGTTTGTGGGTTCGATTCTCACCAAAGACAGCGCAGAAGGCAAAGCTAACAGCGCTGTGACGCCAGTAACTATGTATTAATATTGTTTTTTGTAACCAGAAATTCTAGTTTGATTTGGTAGTCAATGCTGTAAAATGTATAACTTCTCTGTTTGTTATATAAATAATACAACCACGCGAAAAAACAACTTACAATTACATCAGACAAGGGTGGCCTTGGAGATGGTCCGATGATCTCGCATGTGACGAAACGAATTTCGTATTAGATGTTTGAGAAACGCGAATAATGTTGCTGAAGCGATACTTTGCTCAAATATTTACGAAAATGAGTTGCTTATGCATTATTCAAAGAATGAATTCGTATCTGAAATACTAGTTTCATATTTAAACGATGATTTATAAGTTCCAGTTTTTATTAATTTACATAATTTGTACACACAGCCTTAGATCTCTCTTAGGACTCAAAAAGAGGCCTCAAAAAGAACCTGTTCCAAATTTAAGACTACCGGGCGCTGTAGCTTCGGAAATTTCGTTAGTGCGTAACTTCTTTTTAACCGACTTTAAAACAGGAGGTTCTCAATTTGACCCTATGTTTTTTTATATGTTTGTAACGCCAATTATGAATTGCTTTTGATGATTATTTTTGTTGGGTAAGTTATACTGCAGCAGTGACCCCATATAAATTTTATCGAAATCGATTCAGCGCTTTTAAAAAAATCAATAAAACCATATACACAAATGACGTATTGGCTTGTGGTTCCCCTCAGCAAAAGTTTGGATTTATGTTTTTCAGTATATTTGAGGTTGATTTTATTTTTGCAAAAAAGTTATATATTATTTGTATGTACCTACAGATTACTAGCGGCCACCCGAGGCTTAGATAACACGGCAGCCGTGATTGCTAACAAACTTTATTTTTTTCTACCAATAAAAGTAGCCTATAAGCTATCTAGGTTACTATACCTACAATATACTCTAAATATCATCCTAATCTGCGCGGAGAGGTGAGGATGGTCAACCAAGCACCCAAAAACATCCAAACATATCCAAACTGGTCGCATTTATATACTAGCGGCCTGTCCCAGCTTCGCATGGGTGGATATAAATTTTTTAACATTTTAGGATAAACTTAGACTAAACTTAGAGTCTCGCGTCTACTTCTTTCATATATTTGCACGCCCTTCTCCCTGAGTGAGTGAGAACGCGCCCCGTGGCCCTTTACCGCGTTCGCTAATAATCTTAAAGCGAACTAAAATTTTTAATATCTTTTGAATGGAATGTCTGATTTGAAAAATTCAAGAAGTAATTATAGGTATTGAAACAGTCTTGAATATGAAATGATTTATTTGGATAAGGATTAATATAAAGGTATGGATAACATGGTTTGATTTCGGTCGGCATTTCTTTCAACTTTTAATATGTAAAAAAGAAGTTATAGTAACATAACTACGATAGTTAGACATATCATATCGCTGAGTTTTTTGTAGATATTGATGTGTTCTTTAATATTGTAGAACATTTTTGTGTACTATCGTCAATAGTTTTCGCAGCGCATGCGATGAAAGACATTTTATGGCCAATTCTTTTACACCTTGGGTTACATTATTGAAGTTTTATAAGGGATCCATAATTTTTTTCTATTACCTATGTTACTCAGGGATAATGTAGCATTCTAATGGTGAAAGAATTATTGAAATCGGACCAGTAGTTTTTGAGCCTATTCGTTACACACAAAATAACAAAAATACAAATCTTTCCTCTTTATAATATTAGTGTAGATTCTAAATGTCATCCTAATCTGCGCGGAGAGGTGAGGTGGGTCAATAAAGCACCCAAAAACATCCAAACATCGTTACTGTCGCAGCATTTATATATAAGTACGATGTGTTAATGTATAAAGATAAGGATGAAATAAGGCGGATACAACATAACTGCTGTGTCTGAGACGCCGACCGTCTCCTGGTCACGCATAGTGAGTTCGAGTTTCAAGTCAAGGGTGCTTACAAAACGCATAGGCAACTTATGTTTCGTCTAGTTTACGAAACAGCGTCGAAGTTTTCGAATGCCAATCAATACTCGGACAAAACTACACCAATATCTCTATCTCTATCTCTATCTCTAATACTATAAGAATCAAAGTCCTGACTGACTGACTGACATATAGACAACGCACAGCCTAAACCGCTGCTCCTAGAGACTTGAAATTTGGGGAGTATATAGATCTTATGGCGTAGAGGTGTACTATGAAAGGATTTTTTGAAATTCAACCCCTAAGGGTGTAAAAAGGGTTGAAAAAGTTTGCATGAAAAAAAGTATTCCTTGAACCTACAAACTTAAAACTTAGAGTACATGTACCCCAAAGCTAAAAAATAGGAAAGGCATTTTTAGTTTCTAAAACTACCCTTAATAAGTGTGCAAAAGGATGTGAAAGTTTGTATGGGAGTTTTTTGAAGCCTGGTGCGATTGACTTAAAACTTGGGGCAAATGGTATCTCTTATACCTACGTAAGGTTTTTAAAATTCTACCCAACTAGTATACAAATCAATGAGAAAGTTACGATATTTGGATGTTTGTGGTTCAATCACGGCTCACCACTTTAACGCGTGCGAAGCCGCGAGAAGCTGCTAGTTTTATCTATATATTAAAAAGAAAGTCGTGTCAGTTACACTATACTATAACTCAAGAACGGCTGAACCGATTTGGCCGTAAATTGGTGGGCAGGTAGCTTAGAAAAAAACTTTCTTTTTTCCTTATTTTTACAAAAATTAAAGATGCAGGAACTTCAAGTCGTCAGTTAGTACCTGTTCTTTCTGACAAAATAACGTGGCTCAAGATTGTTCCATGGGGAAGAAAATACAAAAAATGTATTAAAGATGTTGCCAATCATATCAATAAACCATTCTTTTATTTGTACTCGTAATTATTCTAAAGTAAACGTGCCCGAGTGAAGCCGCGGGTAAGAGCTAAAACCAATATAATTATGATGTTTGTCGTTTGTTAGGCTAACTTGATGATAATATCTTATTCATATGAAATCATCATCATCATCAACAGCGTGAAGAAGTAAAAGCTGGACATAGGCCTCCCCTATACATTTCCAGGAAGAACGATTCTGAGCTATATCTGTCCACCGACTTCCCGCGATCCTCACAATGTCATCTGTCATGTTCCTCGCATCATCACCATCATTTGTCGGTTCATCTGAATTGCTGTGCGGTAATAGTTTTGTATTGTTTTGCATCCGCAAGTTTACCGAGTAAAAGCTAAACCAACTTTAGTAGTATTTTATCAATGTGTTATTGGTGGGTCAGTGGTCAAATATTCGTCAAAAATCAATCTAAAATCATCGTCTGCGTAGTTTTGCAACAGTTTTGGCATACGTGAGCTCAGTCGCGTCATTATAAGCGATCGAATGTTGCAGAAACGTTGCTAATGACGAAATTACGTGATGGAGTAAGCAGTTTGGGAGAACCCTTTCATGGAGATTTCTACTTTTAAGTATTTTTAAAGACTAAATGTAATTGAACGTACCAAACTATTTTTTTTTTGACGCTTTACGCATTCCCCCCAATATGTGGGACTCGCCGCTTTTTTCGATACCGGTATACCCACTAAACAACCCAGCGGCACTCCCGCGTCGCCTATATGGCGGGGGACTGGGAATCCGGCAGAGCCTTCCCATCCAGTCCCCCGCCGGCGACCAGCCCGCTATGACAGCGGTGACCGCAAATGCCTCCGGCCTTTAAGGCGGGGCCCGCACTCCCCCTTTGTACCAACCTAACTGTATGTTCCTAAGCTTTATTGTTATTTACTATATTATTGCTAATAGAAGGGGAATACTGCACACCTTTCAAACCGAAACACCCCGGCTGAAATAGATATAGTGGTTGTACTTCTTCCGAAGAGCCCTTGACCTAAAAGCACTTTTTTTAAACCACCATTCCAGAGATGAACGACACGATCGGGCAAAAGATGTATTTGTTTCTTTGGGTTGCTTGAATCTGGTGTCCTTTTAGATCACATGTTCTAAAAGTAATATCGAATAGTTGTTTTAGAAACGACCTCATATAAATTGATTTACTTTCGAAGTGCACCTTGAAATAAGAATTATCTAATAATACCTACATATTCTACACTAGCTTCCTCCCGTGGTTACGCTCACTGGTAATATTTATTCTAAAGAAGAGACGGAAGTATTTTTATCTGACGAATAGCGTACTCGGAGATGGTAAAACGAGTACTATGTAAAGATTTAATATAGTCCCAAAAGTTATTACCCGAGTGGGATTTGAACCCACGACCTTCCCCTTGATACGGGGCTCTTGAAAATATAAGTTTTCAGTGGATTTGCTGTATAAGGTAATGCAATTAACACAGGCAGAGGAATCCGCTCAACATCAGGTAATCAAACCGTTGCTTACATTTTTCTCATAAATAAAAATCCAAATATTAATAGCTGAACCCGTTAACGAAGTGGTAAAGTCGGAATCATTTATATATTTATTTAAACAACATCACAACATTATAATATCCAAACATCTATATATTCAACTACTATTTCAAATGTTATCTTGATCCAGAGCACGGTACGACCTCAGTTGAATCCTGGCGGAAAGGAAAGTGCCTAGTGCATAGATGTAATAGAGGGCTACATCATTATTATAATTAAAATTAAATCGAAACAATATAACATCAAGGTTCATACGTAGAGATTTACAATATAAAACAAATGCCTTGCAAGTACGAGCCAGTTACAAACCGAGAGTAAGATAAAGAAGAATAGGGTCGAAGTAACCCAGAAGGCAGCGTCCAAGGGTGTGACGGTCACGCGTCCTAAGTTACACCGCACGTAACATTGACTGCAGCCGAACTTGGCGGTCAGTTGTGCAACCCCTGTTAAGCCCAAAGATACCGGTTCGGGTTTAGATAAAAATTGATAGTATTTATTAAGAGTAAGAGCTCTTTGTGAAGGGCTCGCCCGGGGAAGTACTACCGCCATGCCTTTTTCTGCCGCCAATCACCGTTGCTGTGTTTCAGTTTGAAGAGTGTGGTTGCCGTAAAATTACAGACACATGAGGCTTAACATATGTATGCCTCAAGTTGATGGACGCAGGGCAGTGCATTGTAGGGCACGTTCCTATAGTGTGTGACTTAAGGCAATGCTATAGGTGATGGTTATCACTTAACATCAGATGGGCCATCTCCTTGGTTCATCAGCTAGTTTTATAAAAAATAGAGGTCAAGGTCAATACCCCATACTAAACGTTCCGTGCATATAATGTGAGACTATAAATTTATAGTGACGACGCGGCCGGCGGTCCCCTGTCCCAAATCACATCGCAAGTTGCAACCTATTAACATTGACCGTTCGCCGAACCTGCCACAGTTGTGCAACCCCTTGCATTCGCGATCGGGCGCAGTGTCTCGACGGCCTGCTGTGTGCGCGCTCGTTCACTTTCGATGGTGTTGTCTGTGTAGTGTTGTGGTGGCCAGTGCGGTGTGACTGAGGTGATACTTCTTCCAGGTATAGCTTATTCCTTATCATTTATAGCTCGCTACTTTTAGTTTTCGGAAATCTTACTTTGATAACTATCAGTTTTATCTGGGATAGATTTTCAAATATTTACATAGTGCTTCAACAGATTTCCTACACCTAAAGCACTCTTATTATAAAATTTCTTGTAGTTCTGTTTGCGTGGTGTTTAGATTAAAGTATAATGCTAGACACGACGTCTCTCTATTCCAAGCTTTGTTCAAATCGGTACAGTCGTTACAGATTCAACATGATTATGGTGTTTCATCCTAAAACCACGATAGAATTTATAGTGAGGAACTAAATTAAAAACTTCTAACTATGCATAATCTTGACCTGCGCTTACGCCAATGGCATTAACCATTCAAAAATTATGCAAGATATGGTTGGTGATTAATGAGTGCAACAATACGAAGTATTCAATATCACATCTCCATGAATCACGTACATTGTCATCGTCGAAACACATCATATGACATAACAGCTATACAGTAAGCACAGCTTTAAGTAAACCGTGAGTTCAAGAAACTGATCGTTCATTCCATTAAATAATGATTTGTGTGCAATGTGATTGCACACAAAATGGTTGATTGCGATTTTTCGAAAATGAGTTTAGTGATTTTTTATCTTTCAACATGTCGAAACGTGCGAGCGAGTGTCACATTAGCTCTTGTCTCATCTGAGCACCAAATATTTCGCAGTACAGTATGTAGTTAATAATACTTAAAGCTTTCTATAGACATCTAAATGAACGGGAAGAAAGATATCATATTCCAATATCAATTCTTTTTCTCCGAAATCTTAAAGCAACAGCTTGTACAGCTTGTTCAGTGGGTCAACCACGAGTTATCCCAGACTACACTCGCTACTAGTATGAAATCTTGTCAAAAAATAATGGAAAAATAGTTTTCATATTTTTGACTACTATCGCTAGCCAGTAGTATGGGAAAACGAATGGTAAACTGTCTGATAGCGGTGGCAGACAGACAAAAGCTGGAATGAGGCTATTATTGTTTTCTATCCTTTTTGTCGTGTTAATATTAAGTTACTCAGTTCTAATGTAAATTTTTTAACGCTTAATTAACTTTTTCTATTGTATCCAAAATTTTACCGAAACATTAAAACACCTACTGCGTCGAATTGCATAACTCAGGCGGATCTACCCAGTCACGATTAGGAATTCCTGTTACGTTCGTTACCGAGAAATAGTTGACGAAACTAGAATTTTAATAGTTTACACAGAGGGTGTGTAAACTATTAAATCATTAGATGAATAAGATATTTGGCGCCTATTTCACCATCTTTGAGTAACGCGTCAAGTGAAAATACCCTTTTTTGTTTTTACATAGTCTAAAGAAGAGTCGGAAATATACAGGGTGTTAAATTTTTTCTAAGGAATAAACACTGTGAACGCGTTAAAAAACAACTGTTTCATACATTTTAGCCAGGTAGGTATTGAATGAAACAGCAGTTTTTTTTTCGCGTTCACAGTTTTAGTTCCTTAGAAAAAGTTATTCATATTGATGGGTACTTTAGCCCCCATTTTTACACCTTCTATATAGGCACTAAACTTGCACTTAACCACAGATAAGAAAACTTAGTTTGCAGTTTAAAAAACAAAGCAAAAGCTCCTTTGATTTCGACTATGTTTTGCACTGATATATGAAACAAGAATTTGACCTATCCCATACATGGGACAATTACGTTTCGTATTCACACGCGCGGTAGCTTGCGATTGTAAATATCGTTACTACGCCAGCCTTCGAACGGTATCCCATGTTTCTAAAATGTTCAAACTAATGAGAAATGCGAAAGAAATTTAAGTCAGCGCTTATGCAAGCCCCGAATCGCAGTAAAAATGAAGCAAACATTGAATTAATACATACTTTTTTTTTTTTTTTTTCAATATAATAATAATTATGTTATTTTCTATGATTTTATTTTAATCTTGACTGTCTTAAAGCTTGCTTGACTAATAGGTCATTTGAACGAACCAAGTATATATATATATTTAAGAACTTGACGAATCATGTATATCAAATTTAGGTTTGGATCAGTCTCTAGTTTGATAAATCAAGGATTTGACGTGTTTTTAATTATACAAATATAGATTTGACGAGTGTAAAATTTGACAAATCAATGATTTGGCAAGTGTCTGCGAAGTCCTTAGCATAGCCAATTATTTTGTACAATACATTAATAACACACAAATGGTTAAAGTACCAGCTCGTTTATATGTGGACATAGGTCTTTGAGACTACCACATTCTTTCCTTGAAGCCCCTAAGCAGTACACCCCGAGGTCAACACATGACTGTCGCAAGCAAATTTATAAGCTGTTGCAATTGCTTCTGCTTTTCATACCAACAACATTCAACGAAGATTAATTTAACGACGCAAAGTCTGTATATATATAGTCATTAAAAATATATATTTCATATTTAACCTATTATGCAACGCTGCAAGTTTGATCAAGCATTATAAAAAAATAAGCGTTGCGAAGGTTTTTAATTATAAATTAACATTCGATGAAAAATTCACTTCAACATTAGCATTAATTTAAATATGTTAATATCTGTCTAAGAATCTACCACTTTAGCACCACCTAAAAAAATTACCTTATTTTTTTGTTTAATTTTTGTGGCTCGGGATTAAAAACAGTGCGGACTAAGTGACATCAGAGCCAAAAAAATTGCAGCTATTTTAAATATGAAGGTACATATTTTTAAATCTTTATAAAAACCAGAGTCCATTAAATCAATGTATAATCAGGAGTCGTTTAGATGATACTTTTACCGGAAACGCATAGGTAACATACCAACTGTATTTCGTCGAGGATAGAAAATAGTTAAGCCGTTAGCTACATCGAGTCTGGTTTCCTACTCAACAGTAGTGTAACACCTTACGAAGAGGATTGCTAAAACGACCTTGATTGTAACTGTTACATCGAATCACGGGTGAAGAATTCGGCGCTTGAGTCACATACACACAATGAAAAGCTGAGAAATTTTGCTCAGTTTAAATAATTTATCGATATTGTAAGGCAACATCTAGCTCCCATAACATGATCATCTAGCTCGCTTATTGCAGTGAGGAAGTGATTATTTAGGTACTATAAATAAATTATTGTCTATATCTAAAACTAGAACAAAATGTTTATGGTAGGAATACTTTCTTGGATCAAAATTATATTTTTGCTGAACTCTTTAAATGTTATTCTCCTAAACGTGGTTGTTTGAAATTTTTCATAACTATATTAATATTGAATGATTTTATAACTTCAGAAATTTTAAAATATGCGAGCTAGAAGTGGTCTTCATCATGGCTTGAAATAGTACCGATTATGATGTATTAAAATGTAGCAAACTGTAGCGTTTGAAGCTACAATACATTAGAACGTACTTTGTAATGCATACTTACGACATAAAATGTATAATTGACTATTTACACCGCATTTATCATAAATTCAGTCAATAAAGCCTTGGGCCCATTTCAACACAGACTAAGCTAAACAAGTTCTTCTAAATAGCAGGAGTCGCCTTTTTATCCTCAAAGAATCTTGAGTTGGTACTTGGTAGTAGAAGATCTGAGGATCACCAAAAAAACGGTCTTTATTCATTACAATCACAAGGATCACTTTGAAACGTCTTATATACTAGGTGAATCTGCCGCCAGTTCCTCGCGACCAAATCCTAGAAGAACAGGCAAGAAACTTACGGCTTGGTTCCTAGCGTTTTTTTGTATGTTCGTTTACCCCAGTAACGGTAGATATACCAAGTAGTAGTAGCTCCCAGTGCTAAAAAAACTGCTTCACGACTCTGATAAGTCCTGCAGGTTTAGAAACTCGGGTTTTCATTGCATCTCATTTCAATGTACAAAGAGCTCTGGTGGTCTAGCTAGTGGGAGTGACCCCGACTTCTAATCTAGTATACTAGAACTTATGCTAGTCTTGACTTGTACTGTGTGCGTTGAAATATGAAATTCACTAGCACACGCCCGCGGCTACTTTCGTGTGGTGCCTACGAGTACCTATCCAGATAAAAAGTAGATTAAAAAAGTGAGCGAGAAGTAGTTTGACGGTTGTCAGCATCTTAACAATCTTACAACACTAAATGAGGATTTACATTGTAAGCCTAGAGCGCACTGTTAAGCTTATTACAGTGCGCTCTAGCCTTACAATGTAAGTGTATATTAATTATTTTGCTAATTATTTCACCTCTACTATGTAACTTTTCGGCCTTTTGGTCTGGACAGTCAGCAACGTAAGTAGAGTAACAGTTTCAATTCTCGAAAGACCTTTACCTCGAATTTTACAACGAAATGGTAAGTTTCGCTTTCAGATAATCACTGCTCAACGCGGAACTTCAAATTAAGTTCAAATCTTTGACTTAAATGCATTGGTATAATAATTATTTGAACTTGAAATACCAAAACCGTTTGATTTTGTCGTTGAATCAATTTAAAATAATATGATTTATCAGTACTTAAATTTAAACAACGGCCGGTTTCTGAAAGCTCAATCAAAACTAATCGAATGTTAAAATCACTCGCCATTCCGGCATCGAATTAGTTTTTTTATTTTTATTAAACTAGCTTATGGAACAAGCAGATGGCCTCTCTCATGTTAAGTGGTAACCATCACCTAAAACAAAGCATTGCCTCATAAGTCACGCACGATAGGAACCTGCCCTACGATGCACTGCCCTGCGTCCATCAACTTGAGGCATACAGATGTTAAGCCTCATGTGCCTGTAATTACACCGGCAACCTCACTCTTCAAACCGAAACACAGCGTTGCTGCTTGGCGGAAGAAAAAGGTGGTATTACTTCCGCGGACGAGCCCTTCACAAAGAGCTCTACTACTCTTAAAACAAGATAGCAAGTGACTTAACATGCGATTCGTTTTTATCGGGCTTTCAGAAACCGGCCGTAAATCAGTCTTAACACTTGTGTGATTTTGTGTGTCTGATTTTTTGATGGTGGCACTGAACAAACTGAAACACAAAAAGCAATCTATTCGTCTTTTTTCACGAACAAGTAGTACCTATATGCAAATACAGGAACGAATACCGCGATTGGTGACGATGTGTTCGAGTTATTCGGACTTAAATAACAACAAATCCGAATAATAAGCAAACAAAAACGCGAATAACGTTATGAAGTGTCACCATTAGGATTTTTTTTAATACTTACCCATCATGTATATAGTATACTAGCGCCCCGCCCCGGCTTCGCACGATTATTGTGGGTTATCCATAGGAGATTGACATATACCATCGCGGACTTTTTTGTAGACCTTTTTAAGGAGTACAATACTGTAGTACATTATTTTGAGGGATCAGCCAGCGTTTGCAATGTAAGCGCAAAAAAATATGTTTATTTACGGCATCACATTAGAAAACTCTAAAATAGCATTGATTTGTTTTTACAAGTATCTAAAAAGTGTTCGGAAAATCGAGAAGACCAACGAAAAAATAGGTATATTTCGATCTACCGATAACCTGCGAAAACGAAGAGAGTAGGCCAAATAAAAAGTAGTTTTAATAAGATCAACCGATAACCGACATGATGATTACCAAAGTGGGTAATTGTAACAACGCCTTTTCCTCAGAACAAGGAACTTGCTTGAGTTGAATTCGAAATCAGTTACGTTACCTTTCCCAAAAACAATTGCACAATCTGTTTTATTAATTCTCCTGCGCGATGGAGAGGCATCCCCAGACAGAAGAGTAGTTTTAGGAGTAGTAGAGCTCTTTCAAAGTGATCCTTGTGATTTTATTGAGTAAATAGCTTTTGACTTCGACTTTGAATGGCTCGTCTGGGGAAGTACTACCAAGATGCCTAAGTATGTCTCATCCAAGCAGCGTTGCTGTGTTTTGGTTTGAATAATGTGAGCTCTCGGTGAAGTTACAGGCATATGAGGCTTAACAGGTTATCACAACTTAACATCGGGTGCGCCATCTGCTTGTTCCATCAGTACGTGGTAAAAAAAAACACATAGCCTTATCCATAACTTTCCAATATGTTTTTTTTTATACAACTATCTGATGGAACAAGCAGATGACCCACTTGATGTTAAGTGGTAACTATCACCTATAACAAAGCATTGCCTCGTAAGTCACGCACGATAGGAACGTGCTCTACGATGCACTGCCTTACGTCCATCAACTTGAAGCATGCAGATAATAAGCCTCATGTGCTTGTAATTACACCAGCAACCACACTCTTCAATACAAAACACAGCAACGCTGCTTGGCGGCAGAAAAAGGCGTGGTGGTAGTACTTCCCCGGACGGGGAACACATTTCTTTTGTTTGTGGTTTTCAATTTAGAATATATTAAATTACTGAATGTTGCTCCTGAATATCTGCCGTCTTAATGCAATTGCACTGCATCCCAACTAACGTAACATACGAAGTTCGTTCAAACTCCGGTGCAACAACGCCATATGCTCTGAGAGAAAGTAAAGATCCGTTCAATACTGCATAGTGCTGAAGTAAAATACGCTTTATATCAATACAATAGGGTACGATATAGACTGAAATATAACTGGCAAGCGTGGGTACAAATTTAATATTTCAATACGTTATAGATACACTTATACATACAACTTTATCAAAAGTTGAGTTAAAAAAAATTGGTTGACTTTCCAGGAATCTAGCCCTAAACTAAACCAAAGCTTGTAATATGGGAATCAGATAGCTGACATAATATTTTTTTTTCATAATATATACCCACATGATATAACAAACAGTTATGTTCATCATTCGAATGTTTGTTCTTGGTGGGGATCGAACCCACGGCTTACAGCGCAGAAGTCAGAGCTACTAACAAATAGATTACCCGCACCCCCCGCGCCATGAATGGTCTAATTCTCACACTATGTTAACGATAAAACATAATGCAATTAAGTATGCCTTTGTTAGATTAGTTTTTATATAATTGATGAAATAAGGGTCTTATTATAACTGAAACTTTGAACCTATAGACCAGTGTTTCCCAGACATTGTTCTGCCATGGCCCGGTAATTTCCATACTGCCCCTTCGTGGTCCACTTAATTGTTTTATTCTGCTCGAAGGGATAATGCCAGCCTGGCGATAATGATCTTGATATTCTTATAGCCAATGGACAGTTTTTATGTGGGAAAAAGTGACGGAACAAGCCTTTAGCCGAATAGTAAAGACACGAGGCGGAGCGTCACGTGCTTAGCAACTTGCCCGCAGAAACCTTGCTTTTGAAACCGCCATATTGTAATTCGTAGTTATGAGTAGTAGAGCTCTTTGTGTGGGGCTCGTCCGGGGAAGTACTACCACCATGACTTTTTCTGTCGCCAAGCAGCGTTGCTGTGTTTCGGTTTGAAGAGTGTGGTTGCTGGTGAAATTACAGGCACATCTGTATGCCTCAGGTTGATGCACTCGGGGCAGTGCATCGTAGGGTACGTTCCTTTCGTGCGTGACTTACGAGGTAATGCTTTGTTATAGGTTATGATTACCACTTAACGTCAGGTGGGCCATCTGGTTGTTATTGTTATTAAACAACTTGCTGATAGAAATTAAAAATAAAAAAGCAAAATTATGAGTAAAAAATCTGTCAAAAGACAAACAAAAAAACTAACTATATGAATGAGGGTAAGGTCTTCTATTTGTATAACCACAGAAGAATAATGTTTTCTTATCTCCCACACTTATACCATTGTCACCTAAGCCGTTTCCAGACAAGTTATTCAGTGACCCTTCGTTTACTCTCTGACCGAGAGCACCCAGTTCGTTGAAGATTACAATGGTATTGTCACAAAACTCATTGGCACAGGACACAAGACACAGCTATGTGTTGCGTAATCGTTGCATAAGAACCTGGGGTGACACCCATCCGTAGAGCGACACTGTATACAGTACCGTGTACATGATGTTGTTACAAGACCTTTTAAGAATTAACGAAACCGGTCATGTTGAAAGAATATAATTTAGGTCGTTAATATCAGCCAGCGATGGGCTTGTACATGTACCTCTAACGTACTTTATGGTAACTGCTCGGTCAAAACTTGGCAAGTGTCAAATGCTGTTTGTGCGTCTGTGTACCCTAAGAATCAAACAAGTTTTCTATCATATCTTTGACAGCCTTCACAACAGCTCAGTTGGTAGTAGGCTCTGGCTTCTGCACCGTAGGCCGTGGGTTCGTTCCCCACCGAGAAGAAACATTTGTGTGATGAACATAGATGTTTGTTCTCTGTCTAGGTGTTATATAATATTTTAAGTATGTATTTATAATAAAAAGTATATATGTATTATATCAGCTATCTTTATTTATTTATCTTCTTTCCAACTGATTATTTAATTGTGTAATTATTTAAGTCTGTGAGATCTATATCAATATTGGTGGGGCTGAACAGCAAGTTTTACTATAAAGTAATTTCATATCAAACCTAAGAAAATGCAATAATACAAATCCTCGAATTATCTAAAGATATAAACCAAACAAAAAAAAGTTACAGGGATATAAAAACTTTCTTTTGCACTTAAACGGCGCTCCAGATTTCTCAATATTTGGTTATGCCTTAGTTATGGTGCAGGTGGTGGTGATGCATAACATTCATGGTGCAACTTGGACATTGCAGAACACATAAAAAAAGAAAAAAAATCTGACTGGTTACACCATATTTTAAAACTTTAGAACCACAACAAACTTTAATAAGAATGTGTTTCTTTTTTTCAGTGCCGAAGAATGCAAAACTGATTGAAAATGGGAGTTTTGACCGTGGCGGCCGCAGCCGCTAAAGCCGCTTTGACTATAGGCGGCATCAGCAAGCTGACTTTCATCCCAGTCATGATGGCTGTAATGGCGTACTTTAACTACGAACTACTGGACCCTGAGCAGAGGCCGTTCAACCAGAAGTACTTGAGAGAGACGTACGACTTCATTATCGTCGGCGGAGGATCGGCTGGGTCGGTGCTAGCAAATAGACTGTCCGAAGTCGAAGGATGGAATGTCCTGCTGCTGGAGGCAGGAGGTCACGAGAATGATATAAGCGATGTGCCCCTGCTATCTTTGTATTTGCATAAAAGCAAACTCGACTGGAAATATCGGTGAGTTGTGAAATCGTAATACACCTCCTTGGTAATCGCAAGACAGTTAAGCTTCAAAAATTGCATATTGAAATGACCCCAATTACATAATGAGTAAAGCGATTACTGATTTGAAAAGAAGTAATTTTTGAATGAAGCAATATGACATAAAGGAAATCATACAATTCACCAGGAGGCTTTCAAAATTTTAAGGCTGATAACCGTCAAATAATGTAAATGTCAATATCGATATGAAAAATCGCAAACATCAAAGTTTAGGAGAGGAATTTTGACCCAAAAATAAAGATTTTATGTAGTTAAGTTAGTCTCATCTAAAGAAGTATTTAATGTTAAATTTATTAGGTTGTCTTAAATAATATTTATTATAAGCATATGTATTTACAAAAACGTATGTTTATAAATATACTACTCAAAACAAAATAAGGGCCCCCGAGTATTTTTGTTTTGAGAACGTTTTTTGCTGACTCTGGTCCAGATAACGTTTTTTTATGAATGCCGCTGTGTTCTCAAGTGTTGATACGTAACTATACAGTGAAGTACTAGGCGATATTAGTCTTGACGGTATGGTTAACATTTTTTATGTCTCACTTATCGTGAAGTAGGTTGTTTTGTTTATTTTTTAATTTGATTTCCGAGTTCGTTTATCACTGGTTCACTAACTGCTACGGTTGTTTTTGGAAGTTAAACGTGTAACTCAATCATTTAACCTTAAAATGCCAAGAATCCGACACCATTCGGACAATGCTTCAGCTACCAGAGCCGTAACGATGATCGAGGCTGGTCAGTCACAGCCCTCCGTGGCTTTGCAGCTGGGATATTCGCGAAGGGCTATTCAAAACCTTTGGAAGCGGTATCAAGAGACTGGGAGTGTATCCCGGCGTCGTGGATCGGAAGAATTTGTGTTACCACCGCCCAGGAAGACCGGTACGTGCGACTTACTGCGCGACGCGATCGTACTGTAACAGCTCGTGCATTACAAAACCGTTTACGCCGAACCACTGGTACCTTTATCAGCGACCAGACAATTAGAAATCGTTTGCACGAAGACGAGCAAGGTTCACGAAGACCTGTAACTCGCACTAAACAGACGGGGACTCATCGTGCAAATCGATTAAGGTTTACAAGTCAGCATCTTGAATGGGGCACGGAGGAATGGCGTAAGGTGCTCTTCACGGATGAGTGTAAGGTGATGTTTTTAGTGACGATCGACGTATACGAGTGTAGAGAAGAAGCGAAGAAGGATTTCGGATCCCTACATTCGCGAACACAACAGGTATGGTGGTCCCAATGTCATGGTCTAGGACGGGATCAGCTTACAAGATAAACCTGACCTCGTTTTTCTGAATGAGGGTAATGTGACTTCTCAAAGTTACATCGAACGGGTAGTCAGGCCATATACCATCCCATTTTCACAAAGAGCGGTGGATGGTTTCATCCTCATGAAGGATAATTCACGACCGCACACAACCCGGGCGACCATCTCTGTACTGGAAGAAGCCAATATTCAGGTTTTGGCATGGCCTCCTAACAGCCCTCACCTGAATCCTATTGAACACCTTTGGGACCAATTAAAACGTCAAGTCCAGGCAGCTGAAGAGGATGTACACAACCAGTAACAGTTGATTCAGTTACTGAAAACGTGCTGGGAAGAGATCCCAGAAGAAAACATCCGCCATCTTATTGAGAGCATGCCAGCAAGACTCCAAGAATGTGTTTTTAAAAGGGGAGGATATACCCGTTTTTATTCATAACAAAAATAAACAACACAGTGGTGCATTAAGTCTACAGTTTAATTCTATTGTTAGGTGTAAAATGCCTTAAAAGTTAAAAAACCCAAAAAAATCCAAAGATTTAGGTGTTTTTTATTTAATTGCGATAAATTTGATTTAATAAAACTAAGAAAACATTCGTCTTTAATATTCCAAGCAACCCGAGGACATATTCCGGACCAAAAAAAAATTATTCGAAAAATTCGTGGTGGCCCTTATTTTGTTTTGAGTAGTATATTATATCGGTTAATAGTTATCAGTTAGTTTGGGCCTAGATAGTGCTGTATGGATTGTCCACCAACATTGATCGATTTATTGAATTCATCATCATCACCATCATTTTCCTGCACTCATCCCACTTCATGAGGGGTCGGCACATCACGGTATTTATTTAATTCATGTCTTTTCTTATTTTTCAGAACACAACCGCAAGACACAGCCTGTCAAGCCATGATTGACAAGCGCTGCAGTTGGACGAAGGGAAAAGTCCTCGGTGGATCTTCGGTTCTGAACACAATGCTCTACATTAGAGGGAATAAACGAGATTTCGACCAGTGGGAGTCGCTCGGCAATGCTGGATGGGGATACGAAGATATATTGCCATATTTTAAAAAGTCCCAGGATCAAAGAAATCCATACTTGGCGAAAGACACAAAGCACCATGGCATGGGTAATTTAACATTTTTATATTGTAAACATAATCTACGGTGCCTGGGGATAAAATCCGTGAAGCTTTTTTTTTTGTGTCTAATTTAAAAAAAGAAGTCTTCGTTCAGAGTCACAACTTTATTGCAAAGATTTATGAATATTTTATGAAAAGTATTTCAAAAATGTTACAGGAGGCTACTTGACTGTGCAAGACGCTCCCTATAATACACCCATCGGAGCAGCGCTTCTTCAAGCTGGAGAAGAGATGGGCTACGACATAAGAGATGTCAATGGAGCTCGGCAGACAGGCTACGCTTGGTACCAATTCACAATGAGACGGGGCACCAGATGTTCTACCGCTAAAGCCTTCTTGAGACCAGTTAGACTACGACAGAATCTGCACGTGGCTCTTTTTTCTCATGTCACGAAAGTTCTCATCGACAAAAATAGTAAAAGAGCTTACGGAGTGGAACTTTTAAGGGATGGGCAGAAAATGGTGGTGTACGCTAAGCGAGAAGTAATTCTTACTGCCGGAGCTGTCGCATCTCCGCAGTTACTCCTGCTCTCTGGTGTCGGACCAGCAGAACACCTTAAGGAAGTTGGAGTTGATGTTATTCTTGATTCTCCTGGAGTGGGAAGGAACTTGCAAGATCACATAGCTGTTGGTGGAATCCTGTTCCGCATTGACTTTCCGATCAGTTTAGTAATGAATAGACTTGTCAATATAAACTCAGCATTGAGATATGCGGTTTCAGAAGACGGCCCCCTGACATCAAGCATAGGTCTAGAGGTGGTTGCATTTATAAACACAAAATACGCGAACGTTACGGAAGACTGGCCTGATATTGAGTTCATGATGACGTCCGCTTCGACCCCGTCAGATGGTGGTACTCAAGTTAAAAAGGCACACGGGTTGACTGATGAGTTTTACGATGAAGTGTTTTCTGAAATAAACAATGAGGATGTCATTGGAATATTCCCTATGATGTTGCGGCCAAAAAGTCGTGGTTTTATCAAATTGAGCTCAAAAAATGCATTGGATTATCCAATAATGGTTCACAACTATTTAACTCATCCCGATGACGTTGGAGTTTTAAGGGAAGGTGTAAAGGCCGCAGTAGCAGTTGGCGAAACGTCTGCTTTGAAAAGGTTAGGAGCAAGGTTTCACAGCAAACCTTTGCCGAATTGCAAGCATCTGCCGTTGTTCACTGATGAATATTGGGACTGTTACATTCGTCAGTACACAATGACTATTTACCATCTGTCTGGTACAACTAAGATGGGTCCTTCTAGTGATCCGATGGCTGTGGTCGACTCTACACTCAAGGTGCATGGAATCGAAGGGCTGCGTGTGATTGATGCTAGCATTATGCCTACAATAACCAATGGAAATATAAATGCTCCTGTTATAATGATAGCTGAAAAGGGGGCTGATATGATTAAGGAGACATGGCTGTCTAAAAGAAGAAGACGGAGGTCATCCAATTGTACAAAATTAGATTATATTGACTTGAAAAATACCTCAAAGAAACTTTGTTCGATCAAAAGATGAAGAAAGTACAATGTAGCCTTATTATAGTCATCATGATGAGGGTTCCTAGTGTTCAAATTATTAGTCTAGTTCGTGGTATTAATATGGTGTTTGGAACACATTGTCAATTTATGTTACCGTTACGAATCTAGTCTCCGTAGAAACTTAATTTAAATAAGTACAAATATACTCAAACATTACGAAAATCACAAATATCCCATCCGTCCCTATTATTTCAAACGTACACGTAAATGTTAATTATTTTTAGTAGTAGTTATCACCAAATAATTATTGTTTACACGGTGGCTTATTATTTTTATAATGTAGGTAAACACATAGTTGGGTTTTATTAAAATCTTGTACATACTATAAATAATGTATTTATTTCTTTACAAACCTTTACTGGTTTTATTCCTAAGCATAACTTAAAGCTACGATGCATTTTGATCAGACAAGCAATATAAAACGCTCTGCACTACAAATTCTAGTTTAGCCAGCGACATCTCTCTTTATTCTCCCATACTAAAATACAAACTTGTAAAAATGAGAAGAGCAAACATCAGTAATGTTACAGGACCAAAGGTTTATAAGATACCTTGCTTAGGCAGTAGATGGAGTTGTACAAAGAGGATTCATATTTTGTGTAACATCGATATTCTATTCGGTATAATTTCAAGTGTTCTTTAGCGGTTTTACATCCATCGCTGATATTTTTTATACCGGCAGTCATAAGATTGCTACGAGTATAAAATATTTTATGGCCCCATATCGATTCAAATGTATTTTTTAAAAAGTGCCAAAATGATAGTGAACTATACAGATAGGTCGCATCTGTGTAAAAAACAAAAAAAAACATAAAAAAAAGAGAATACTTAGGTAAAACTATAGTCTTATTACTATACTGTTTTGGCTATCGTTGTAAAATAAAATAAATACAAATTTTAAAATATATATTTTTATTTCGTATCATCATGGTGGGGGGGGGGGGGGATTGGACCATTACCCACCGCACTGGTCCAGTGCGAGTTGGTGTGGAGGGCGCCAGAGCCTCGTCTGTTGTTCGGCAGGGTGTACCACAGGCCGGTGAGGCCTTTGCCCAGCAGCGGGACATAGAAGGCTCATAATAATAATAATATTTTTACCTACCTATAATTATTCAACTAGTTAGAAACCAGGGTTGGTCTTAAGTCTGCATCACACTATTTTGTTCAAGTGTATTACCTCATTACCTAACATGTGAACAATGCATTAAAGGTACCATAAGCAGAGATATGAACTGCTAAGTCATCATTTGACCACTCTTGCATTGAGTTCAAATTATGCAACTCCATGCAAGTACCTTATCTACTAAATAAAGTTCAGCCACAATCATTTTGAACTTTTGCAAACCAACATACAGGGTGCTATTAAATTGCTCTAAGAGTAAATTTATTCTGAGGACTATAATTATGTAAATCTAGAATTGACGAATCGCGAAATACTGTACAGTGTACACACAAGCATCCGAAGATATCAAATAATTTTGTCGTTTCCGATTTAACCAATGTTAGTCAAAATCAAAAGGTATTTATTCAATAAAATCACAAGGATCATTTTGAAACGTATTAAAGCTAGGTGACTAGGCCTTTAGACTCGCGACCAAAGCCTAGAAGAACAGGCAACAAACTTACGGCTTGGTTTCTACCGCTCTTTTGTATGATTTGACTTGTTACAATGTAATATAATACAAGTGTGGTGCCAATCGATTTTAGTAAGGCGAAGGTATAACAGAAAAACGTAAAGGTAATCAAATTCATAAAACAGCACACGCTACTCTTCAAATCAATAATACCTAATGCATACGTACAGGAACTGAAAGACCAAATATTATATCACAATGAACCTATCAGTGCAGACAGATAAGTTAATTGTGATGGAAGTTTGACATCAATACTATGAAACATAAACAGGTCAATTTGCAGGAAGCCCATGCAAAGGTCTCGAGATTTGTGTTAGATGTTATTACATCATTGCATCATCAAATAACATTAGTCATGGTTACTTGCGAGCTTGAGATAATAATAGCTTGACTTTCTTAGTTAGGCCACATCCAGTGCGAAGAGGAAGTTTCTGCATTAGTTATTATAGTGCTAATCAGCTCTTACGTAAAGTCAACGGACCAACTGCACTCTGTTTATGTTTTAATCTAGCTAACCGTCCTTATTCAGTTTTCAGTGCTACTCCTGACACAATAGCTAAAAGTAATTCCGATCGTCATTTCAAAAGGATTTTATGAATGACAAATGAAAACAGAAAGCTGATTTGGTAAACCTTTGTGTTTCGATGAATCTAATCAGGTAAACCAAGGTTCGACTTTGGAGTCAAACTACGCGGTCCGCTTTATTAGTTCGCCTGGTAAGATTCGAAAATCGAACTAACTGGAAAAAAAATAATTAAGTAATCCGATTGATCGAACCATACGGTCGAACGACGTGGCCAGAGCCCATTTTTTGTATCTTCTACATCACACTGTAGTTTGATTTCATATTTCATTGAAAAGCTTGAGAGCTCTGAATATTTTAGAACGTAATATACAAGGTGTTCCATAAGTTGTGTATATAAACTTCAGGGGGCTAAAGTACCCATCAATATGAACAACTTTTTCTAAGAAACCAACACTGTGAACGCGAAAAAAAAAACATCTGTTTCATACATTTTAGCCTGGTAGGTATTGAACTTTTGTATGAAACAGCTGTTTTTTATTTCGCGTTCACAGTGTTGGTTCCTTAGAAAAAGTTGTTCATATTGATGGGTACTTTAGCCCCCTGAAGTTCATATACACAACTTATGGAACACCTTGTATAACTATACTTGAACTAAAATATTTAAATTTAATAGAAGTATGCCATTGAAACTGTATACAACAAGAACACAAGTTGTTGCTGTGGAATAAAAAGACTATTTACCTAGACTAGATTTTTTTTAAACAAACTATAAATTTTCTCCTATACTATTTCAAGTTTCTACTTATGAACTTTCCAGTTTTCGACCCCTGAACGTAACTCGTAGCAATTTTAAACGTGTCTTGTAATATCTTCATAACGCAACTTAATTTTACTATTAGTATACAACAAAAATTACCATGTAGGTAATTTCTTGCCTAGCCAGTTTATTGCAAGAAGTTTGTAAGCATGTTCAACAGTGCTCAATTTATATTTATTACAATTTATATTTATTTATATAAATTTGATTTTGTCTACCTTTTTCTGTATGCCTACGCCTCACTAAACTTCAATAATATATTATATTATTACATTGTAAAATGATCATACAAAAGAGCGGTAGGAACCAAGCCGTAAGTTTGTTGCCTGTTCTTCTAGGCTTTGGTCGCGTGGAACTGGCATCTAGAGTCACCTAGCTTTAAGACGTTTCAAAGTGATCCTTGTGATTTTATTGAATAAATACATTTTGGCTTTGACTTTGACTTTGATATACCTAATTACCTACCTACAGTTGCCATAAACAGGGTTTTGTATCTATTTAAGATGATTAAGACCGCACAGCGCACAGCGTGTATACCTAACTAGCGGCCTGTCCCAGCTTCGCATGGGTGGTCATAAATTTTTTGAACATTTTAGGATAAACTTAGACCGTGGGTTCGAGCCTCGCGTCTACTTATTTCATACATTTGCACGCGCTTCTCCTTGAGTGAGTTAAATCGCATCCCGCGCGTGACCCGTGGACCCGTTAACATTTTTAATTTCGTCATATCTTTTGAATGGAATGTCCGATTTGAAAAATTTAAGAAGTAATCTATAGGTATTGAAACCGTCTTAATTATGAAATGATTTATTTGGATAAGGATTAATACCAAGGTACAAATAAAAACCCTTTTCTAGCGGAGGCATTTCAATTAAATTTTTATAATAAAAGAACACTTATTGTGACATAACTATAATAGTTAGACATATGCTGTCGCGACATTTTTTGTAGATAATGACGTGTTCTACAAAATCGTAGTACATTATTTTGTTCTATCTTCAATAGTTTTCGCAGCGCACGCGATGTAAGGTTTTTGTTTTCCACCTTGGGTTACATTATTGAAGTTTTAGTAAGGATCCCTGATTTTTTTGAAAATATAATATAGCCTATGTTACTCAGGGATAATGTAGCATTCTAATGGTGAAAGAATTTTTGAAATCGGACCAGTAGTTTTTGAGCCTATTCGTTACATACAAAAATACAAAAATACAAAAATACAAATGTTTCCTCCTTATAATATTAGTGTAGAAGTGTAGATTTATAAGCGTCTCATAAAACTTCTATAGCTGAAATGGTTTTAAATGTTGTAATCTCTTTTCGTCGATAAAAAGTATTACTATAATTGGTATTATAATAAAAGTAATATTATTTTATAACTATCACAAACTTTCAGTCCATCCGTGATTGTTTGTTTGTTTGTTTTTGAGTTCATTGCTTGATTAAATCTAGCTAAGGCTATTTTAACCGTATCTCGTTTAAGCATCCACTTAATCGTTATACCGCCATCATTACAGCATTCACGCAACTTTATGATCCTCTTACATTCAAATCACAATGTATCAGATTGTAGGTCTATTATAATAGCATGTTATTAGATTTTACACTGAAAAGGGTAAATCTTCTTAACATTTTTCCTTTTTGAAAAGTTGGTAGATTTTTATAAAATATATCGTTCAGACTCATGCCGGTTTCTGTTCTACTCGTCGCCTTATGTCTATGGCTCAATATATAATCTGTTTCCTTAATATCACCTTAAATAAATTAAAATCAGCTGATCCAAGCAAGTATCTAAGTTGACGGCTACTTTCACTACGGGCTCGCGCAAATAGCAATTCTCCAGATGGTGGTCCAATAATAATTTCATTTACGTCAGTGGTGAAAAAGCGTTTTTAAAATCAGTATCAAAAACTAACAAAATTGTACTTACAAAGGTTTTCTTTAATTTTTTCAAGGAACATAAACTAGGGATGGCATTACCTGAAAAAAAACATGAATAAGTAAGGAGTTGTTTGAAGAATGTATGTAGCCTGGGCTAGCTCTATTTACACCGTATATAAATATAGCTAATCAACATAGTATTCGTTTTATTTGTTTATTTTTTATAATTTTCCTTTGGGATCCCTTTGGAATGAGGGATGAACACAAAGCACTAGAGAACATGGCGGAGCCACATGCGTTCTGAGCGTTGGAAATGTCAAATCTCATTTCGCCTCATGTCCCTCGTCCGTAAATACAATTTACCAACAAATTAAACAATTTCATTTTTGCGGTAATCTTCATTCTCCTCATATTTTTCTGTAAACCAATCCACAATTTTCTTACTTATTAATATACATTATTAGTATACAAAACTGCAGTTACATTATTCAACTGTGTACTGGAAAAATTAAAAAAAAACACAAATTGCTTGTCTCTGAAGCATTTCAAAATGGAAATTCTCTAAATCTTTAGCAATTCCAACAAGATTTTTTTGATATCAAGTTCATACCAACTCAACTTTAAGAAAGTACATTTAATAATAACAAGATTCATTATACAATAAATTTTACAGGCATGAAGCGTGATAAGATGTGTTTCTCACGCAACATCATTAACTTTGAAGAGTATTGTTTCATGCGATGTCTCTTTTGTTTCTATATTTTACTTAGTATCGATTTAAAAATATATTTTCTTAGGTATCTTCGTACCAACACAGAATAAATAATCGCAACAAAAACAAAGAAATTGAGGCCAAGTTCAGTGCAAGCGACACCCGGGGCGAAGTTTTCACCGACAAAAGAGTTGAGATGTGAACGGATGCCAAGTTTCAGACTACAGGAATGTACATACAACGTTCTATTAATTTGAAAGAAAAGTTGTATTAATTTTGTTGATTTTGAATGAAGAACTCGAATAACTTTAAAACTTTTGTATGAGTAAATTATTTGAAATCAGTACCCCAAGTATGAGTTTTGCTTACGATATAACAAAAACGTAAAACGAAAACGAAATATCGTAAGCAAAACTCATACTTGGGGTACAGTACCTATATGAGTCATACAACGTGTAACATAATGCCCGTATAATCCCGGAAGCAGGGTATTCTACAGGTCATGACGAACAACTTTTTATATAAGACTTTTGAAATTTCGAAGTTTTTCATTCATGAAATGCCTCTTAAACTTTCCTCCAAAATGAAACTAACACAACATGACGCAGCCCTATTTACAGTTGTTTTTTTTCACCTTTAACTGTGAACTGTAGATAAAATAGGAACCAAAACTGCCACCAAATAAAAATAAGTAAACGCAAATAGCGTATGTATCAAAGTCACGTACGCATTATCAGGGTTCTTTCAAATTTCTGAGACAATATCTCAAACTTTGCACATTTCAAAGTATTCCAGAGCTTGGTCTGATTACTAGGTCTTTGGCCTTATAGGGGTATAATGTTACACGTTGTATATACTTTTATAACGTTACTAATTTATTGAATGGTGGCAGCCGTATATTTATGGCTAATATCACAAAAACAATATGTAGCGTGATTGGATCTTTGTAATAAATACCATGATATCCCTGATACAATACAAGACCATGATACTAAAACCGTGAAGGCTCAATCGTAACCCTAGGAAGTGATTTAATTCAACTAGTAACCAACAAAGCCTAACATTCAAGCCTATACAAACAAACAAACTTTCCCTCCGCACTATACCAATGCGCACGCAGATACAATCTGCTGGTATGACGTACGCTGATCAAGATCACTTCCAAGTTAAATTATTGCACTTTCTATGCGACTCCTGTTTATGATACAGGAAGCATCTGAAAAACGTAACGTAAATATATACTCGCGAAAACTTACACGCGTCGTTGAAACTTTAATAACCGAAAAAACAAAAGGAACACACAATTTCATCAACTATACTGTTACAAATCTTAGAATTTTGTAAATAAATGACGGATTATTTTATACCATATGTACAATCTCTAAATTTAAGGAATCGTATGTTCCTGGGTTGAGCTACAGAATCATAAAAAATCCTAATAGTTAAAGACCATTTTTGAAATATCATAATTTTCAAACAAACTTATTGTTAAAAGATAATCAAAGAAACAAAACTTGAATCACCCTTTCGTGAGCTAAACTAGACAGCTAGATTTTTTTACCGCTAATTGAATCGAGAACATTTTGGAACACATCGCAATTTCAGGCGTCATTATGAGCAACAGATGCAGATGCAGCCTTCTAGAAAACCATTTTGTACTGATACAGGTTACGTAGCAGTTTTGCGGCTCGCCCGTTTTCAGCCAGCACTTTTTTGTTCCTTTAACATCTGCTTGCATTTGGCAATAAAAAGCATAGAATAAATGATATGCTTATGAAGTGACTTTAATCCCCAGGCACGGTAGATATACAATCCGATCAGATCTCTTAGTACCAAGTACTAACTCCAGTTGGAATAGCAACTACTGCAAAATGTGGGTATGTGCCAAATTTAATGTTTGGACGTACCTCTGACTACCCCCCTTAGACATCCTCAAAAGAATGATAATGAAGAATAGAAGAAATCATGTTGTACCGATTCCACTTAATGGCATAAAGTAAATGGATATAGTCATAGCAATTTCTTGCTTTGATGATGTTAGTATTATACGGTTTTGGATTACAGTTACATTCAGACACCGATTTTCCGGTCCTCACTTGACCAGTAGATATTCAAAACGGTAATTTAACTTACCAATAAACAATATCACGATAACCATGAATTTTGGACATAGCGTCAATCATTTAACACTAGGGAATGCAATTCCAGTATACCGGGGTATAATGCAACAAGTTAACACGTGATAAAATACTTTGTCCGTGCAAATACTTTTACAAAAGTATTTGCAAAAGTTACAATTTAAAAGCTACAATTTACAAAAGTAGTATCAATAAACAAAGTTCACACTTAGATGTTATAAGAAAAAAGATAGTATAACGATATATGTATGGATAGTATTGCCGGAAAAATAATACATTAACATAAACATAGTTTGGTAAAACAAAAGGCGACATCTACACTAATATTATAAAGAGGTAAACTTTGTATTTTTGTATTTTTGTATGTAACGAATAGGCTCAAAAACTACTGGTCCGATTTCAAAAATTCTTTCACCATTAGAATCCCTGAGTAACATAGGCTATATTATATTTTCAAAAAAATCGGGGATCCTTACTAAAACTTCAATAATGTAACCCAAGGTGGAAAACAAAAAACCTTACATCGCGTGCGCTGCGAAAACTATTGAAGATAGAACAAAATAATGTACTACGATTTTGTAGAACACGTTATCATCTACAAAAAATGTCGCGACAGCATATGTCTAACTATTATAGTTATGTCACAATAAGTGTTCTTTTATTATAAAAAATTAATTGAAATGCCTCCGCTAGAAAAGGGTCTTTATTTGTACCTTGGTATTAATCCTTATCCAAATAAATCATTTCATAATTAAGACGGTTTCAATACCTATAGATTACTTCTTAAATTTTTCAAATCGGACATTCCATTCAAAAGATATGACGAAATTAAAAATGTTTACGGGTCCACGGTTCACGCGCGGGGTGCGATTTCACTCACTCAAGGAGAAGCGCGTGCAAATGTATGAAATAAGTAGATGCGAGGCTCGAACCCACGGTCTAAGTTTATCCTAAAATGTTCAAAAAATTTATGACCACCCATGCGAAGCTGGGACAGGCCGCTAGTAATCAATAATCTTCCAGGTAACATAAAGAAGTTGTAGTTGAAAAACTTTTTGAGAAATAGATTTTTCAGGTTAGGCGTTTAGCGGAGTTCATTTAAGTTGATTACTTATAAAGTACAAGCTGGTGCCCGCGACTTCGTCTGCGCAGGATTAGTCACACAATATCTTTATAAATTGTAGCCTATGTGTTATTCTGATGTATAAGCTAAATTATTGTAAAGTTTAATTGAAATCCATCTTGTATAAACCATTTATCTAATTTATTTAATATATTTAATATATTTATCATTTATCTTTAGATTAACATAAACACTTACTCACATTTCACATCAACTCATGCCCACATTCAAAGTTCTCACATACCTACTTACACAGAACCACTTTTTCAAACACACACAGAACTACGTTGTTGGTTCTCCTGTGAAACCTTGGCTCTTAAAAGACTCGTGTAATCAGGAGAACCATCACACTCACATGTTCAAACTCTCACGCCCTTAGATAGCATACACAAAATATTAACACACTCTCAGAAATAAACATACACTCACACCACTTGCATAGGTACACTTAATTATTTTTATAATGTTTTTAAAAAAGAGCTGTTTATTATTTACTAGCGGCCTGTCCCAGCTTCGCATGGGTGGTCATAAATTTTTTGAACATTTTAGGATAAACTTAAACCGTGGGTTCGAGCCTCGCGTCTACTTATTTCATACATTTGCACGCGCTTCTCCTTGAGTGAGTGAAATCGCACCCCGCGCGAGACCCGTGGACCCGTTAACATTTTTAATTTCGTCATATCTTTTGAATGAAATGTCCGATTTGAAAAATTTAAGAAGTAATCTATAGGTATTGAAACCGTCTTAATTATGAAATGATTTATTTGGATAAGGATTAATACCAAGGTACAAATAAAGACCCTTTTCTAGCGGAGACATTTCAATTAATTTTTTATAATAAAAGAACACTTATTGTGACATAACTATAATAGTTAGACATATGCTGTCGCGACATTTTTTGTAGATGATAACGTGTTCTACAAAATCGTAGTACATTATTTTGTTCTATCTTCATTAGTTTTCGCAGCGCACGCGATGTAAGGTTTTTTGTTTTCCACCTTGGGTTACATTATTGAAGTTTTAGTAAGGATCCCTGATTATTTTGAAAATATAATATAGCCTATGTTACTCAGGGATAATGTAGCATTCTAATGGTGAAAGAATTTTTGAAATCGGACCAGTAGTTTTTGAGCCTATTCGTTACATACAAAAATACAAAAATACAAAAATACAAAAATACAAAGTTTACCTCTTTATAATATTAGTGTAGATTTCTGCATATAGCAATTTTGTATTTCTGTTGTATGGCATCTCGTTCAACTTGTTGTCTCGGAAGGTAATAGCTGAAAATCAGTGCTTTGCTCTCGAGCAATTTTATGCCCTGAGCTATTACCTTTTTGTCTAACTGCAACACACACATGGACCAAAATGTTTATTATTTAAAATGTTTGTTTTATTTGTTGTTTGAATTCTGTTGTTTTTTATGCTGATTTTGTATTTTTGTGTCTGTGTATTAGTTAGGCAAATAAATGTTTTATCTATCTATCTATCCATTCAGTAGTTTTTACGTGAAAGAGTAACAAACATCCATCCATCCATCCATATATACTTACATACTTTATAACGCGTTTATAATATTAGTAAGGATTATTCAAAAAATTATTATAAAGCTTTGACGTGGTAATTTTTGTTAAGAGTCGCGTGTCATCATCATCTTTGGCCAAAATACGGCAGAATCAGTAACAGCTACCTGGGCCGCCGCCGGTGTACCAACGTCCTAGCATCAAGAGAAGGAGTTGCGTTGACAAGCGGGCCGCGCATGCGCAGTGGTCGCGAAGCACGCGTCGACGACGCAACGAAGCACTCTCGCTTTCGGTCTTAACAAACATGTGTCTTGTCTGTTAGTTCCTAAACAACATTGGAGTACTCTTCAAACGTGCAGTTCACTTTATTTCGGTGAGCATTGTTTTTTTTTGTTTGTAACAAAATCTCGATTAATGATTTTATTGATTAGAGCAGCCAAGGATCTAAAGGTAAAATTCCTGTATTGACAATACTGTACACTGAACTTTGAAAGTACTGTATACAGTAAGTACTAAGTACACTTAGAGCTGATTTCACCATGCTCCGTTCGATTAACAAAGGATTAAAGGGCCGTTAAATATGTCAAAATGTATGCGTTTGACATCTATGGTTAGATTTAACGGCCTGTTAATCCTTGATTAGTAGATAACAGAGCATGGTGAAACCAGGCCTTAGTCTAAAAAATCCTGAAAATCAGTCGATCAGGGGTAGAGCAGCTAAAATTTGAATTGCTTAAAATGCACTACGCACTGAATCGTTGTCATTTTAATTACTAAACCAAAGACACTTGTTCTTTAATATTAGTTTCTAGTCTTGTAGAATCAAAAACATTTGCAAAAAGATTGCATGTATTCTCAAAACAAGTGAGATTGATTTCAGACTGTTACTAATATGTTATCAAGTTGAAGTGCTTTTCTATTCTCAGAATAATTACTTGCACGTCGCTCGCTCCTACAAAAGTAATTAAATGAGAAGTTTCATCATTTTGCTTGCAAGAAAAATAAATTCATAATGCACATCTAAAACCCCTCAGATTTCTACAACGCATGGTTTGTTTTACGGTTGTACGTTGATTGGCAGTCAAGAAATATATTGTCTTGTATACATTATATACTTTTTTAAACTGGCCAGTAGGTATGTCTTGTAATCTGAGCATCGTAACATTTTTAATATCAATCAATATTGACAAACATCTAATCCCAAAAATGATGTACTTACAATATATATCCATATTTTTTTGTAAATAATAGGTGCTATTCTCTCTTGTCGTGTCACTAGTTTCTTTCGAAACAGTGTGGTGAAAGGATTTTAAGTGTGCCTCAAGAGGGTCCTTTCAAGCACATGTTATAGAACTTTTTAGGTTCTACGACATGCCAGTTTCCTCACGATGTTTTCCTTCACAGTTTGAGAGTACTGGCATTGTGCACATACATTTTTGAACAGAAAAACTCATTGGTGCACGAACGGTTTCGAACCCAAGACCTTAGGATCGTAAGGCGGGACCGCTACCACTAGACCAGCAGTGCTCTTAAATAGGTGCTATTAAAAGTTGCTGTTAATTTCAAAACAGGGCAACTTTACTACTTTATCACCTACTAGCGGCCTGTCCCAGCTTCGCATGGGTGGATATACATTTTAGGATAAACTTAGAGTGTAGGTTCGAGTCTCGCGTCTATTTATTTCATACATTTACACGCCCTTCTCCTTGAGTGAGTGAAATCGCACCCCGTGCGTGACCCGCGGACCCGTTAACATTTTTAATTTCGTCATATCTTTTGAATGGACTGTCCGATTTGAAAAATTTAAGAAGTAATCTATAGGTATTGAAACCATCTTAATTATGAAATGATTTATTTGGATAAGGATTAATATCAAGGTACAAATAAAGACCCTTTTCTAGCGGCGGCATTTTAAATTTTTTTTAAAAGAACACTTATTGTGACATAACTATAATAGTTAGACATATGCTGTCGCGACATTTTTTGTAGATGATGACGTGTTCTACAAAATCGTAGTACATTATTTCGTATCAATAGTTTTCGCAGCGCACGCGATGTAAGGTTTTTGTTTTCCACCTTGGGTTACATTATTGGAGTTTTAGTAAGGATCCCTGATTTTTTGAAAATATAATATAGCCTATGTTACTCAGGGATAATGTAGCATTCTAATGGTGAAAGAATTTTTGAAATCGGACCAGTAGTTTTTGAACCTATTCGTTACATACAAAAATACAAATGTTTCCTCTTTATAATATTAGTGTAGATAACATGCCTAAGAATACAATATAACACCCAGGCACTGAACAAACATTTGTTCAACTTCAAACACAAATGTTCGTTTGTTATTCTTTGTGGGGATCGTATGAAAGCGTGCAATGACCTGTAAAAATTATTAACAATAAATGACTATTGACCCACAACCTACAGAGCAGAAGGCAGATATACCAAGTGAGCTGTGGGAAATATACATGTATACATATATTATAAAAGAAAGTATCACAATATTTGCTGTAACAATGCTTTAAAACGTTTAACAAAAGCCTTTGACCCACATTGCGAAAGCAAGCATTGACGGTAAGCCGATTCATGTGACAAACGCTCCGATACATAAACTGCATAATAGGTACAGTCGCTGGAACAAATACTAACCTAATACCTAAAATTGACTTCATACATTAAAATTAAAAATGTAATCAAGCAGAACACGAAACTTCGGCTTACAAAACCAGATAGAAACGTTGTTAACTGCAATAGTTAAAACTTAAAGAAGGAAGGCCCTTCAGGACAAAACATACGCTTTATATAAGTACTAGCGGCCTGTCCCAGCTTCGCATGGGTGGTCATAAATTTTTTGAACATTTTAGGATAAACTTAAACCGTGGGTTCGAGCCTCGCGTCTACTTATTTCATACATTTGCACGCGCTTCTCCTTGAGTGAGTGAAATCGCACCCCGCGCGAGACCCGTGGACCCGTTAACATTTTTAATTTCGTCATATCTTTTGAATGGAATGTCCGATTTGAAAAATTTAAGAAGTAATCTATAGGTATTGAAACCGTCTTAATTATGAAATGATTTATTTGGATAAGGATTAATACCAAGGTACAAATAAAGACCCTTTTCTAGCGGAGGCATTTCAATTAATTTTTTATAATAAAAGAACACTTATTGTGACATAACTATAATAGTTAGACATATGCTGTCGCGACATTTTTTGTAGATGATGACGTGTTCTACAAAATCGTAGTACATTATTTTGTTCTATCTTCAATAGTTTTCGCAGCGCACGCGATGTAAGGTTTTTTGTTTTCCACCTTGGGTTACATTATTGAAGTTTTAGTAAGGATCCCTGATTATTTTGAAAATATAATATGGCCTATGTTACTCAGGGATAATGTAGCATTCTAATGGTGAAAGAATTTTTGAAATCGGACCAGTAGTTTTTAAGCCTATTCGTTACATACAAAAATACAAAAATACAAAGTTTACCTCTTTATAATATTAGTGTAGAAAACTTAATTTGTAGTTAGTTTGCGCCGATATGACAGGTACAAAAAATATTTTTATTAATCCTGCCTTCATCTGGTAACTGATGAAATGGAAACATTGGTACATTGGTTATTAAAAAAATCATTTAACACGGTTCTTTCGAACCAACATTTGAAGTAGGTACCTAAATCTAGGACTAAAAGTTCAAAGAAGATGAGCATCTTTAAATAAAGTCTTAATTCGGTCAAAAATTACATTACATGTGACATGAACATCAGCAAAAACTTATAATAGACGCCACAAGACGAATTTGGTACATAGAATTTATGACGAAATATCTGAGCAAATTAAATCAAATCATTTATTGTTCGTGAATCTGGGTTTTACCAAAAAAAATCTTGTTCTTCTTCTTCTTCCAAAAAAATAAGATGGTTGGTGTGTAGTGCCCAGATCCTGCTGCTTAGCATATAAACATTAAAACAGAATAGAGCAAGTAAGACTTTATTTTCTTCCTGTGTGTTAACCAGATCTACGATAAGAATGGTGTATTGTAGACGACTTTGGTGATGACGCTCCGCGCGTGTTGAGTTGAGGCCTTTCCTCTGGCGACTGTACTTACGTTTGTATTGTACGGAAATCGCGAATCATTAATTCAGTTAAATACAAGCATGTTACTTGACCGGTGTTACGTAGTGAGAATCTGCCTTGACTGTAACGTTCGGCCTACTTAGGTGTTATGTTCACAAACATAAAAGATCTGTTATGCGTAACTATTGGTTATAATAACAATGTGACAGTTTATCAGTACGACCAAAACTTGGAAAAAAAAAACTTAATTTAAACAAAAACAGTTGCTAGTGATTATGTTTATCATTTAATGCTGGTTCCACGTAGTGAAACAATTAAATAAAATAAATAATAAATATTGTTGGACTTTCCACACAGCACTATCTAGCCAAAGCTTGTAATATGGAAACCAAATAGCGGATATAATACATATATACTTTTTTTTTATAAATACATACTTACCTCTATAATATTATATAACACCCAGACAGAGAACAAACATCTATGTTCATCACACAAATGTTTGGTCTCAGTGGGAATCGAACCCACGGCCTACGGCGCAGAAGGCAGAGCTACTACCAACTGAGCTGTGAAGGCTGTCAAATGACAATTTTATATACATAGTAAACATTTTATAAGTTTAATGTCTCTGGGTTACCCATAGAGGAGAACAACTAACGATTTCTAGCCTGTGTTGTAAGCAAGTTTTAGTTACAGCTCAAATTGGCGCGCCTGAAGTTAACTGTTTGTGCATAAATGGCCTATGGCGAGTGGCGCCAAACGCTACCTTCAGACGTGTCAAGACAAACTTGTTCAACTGTACTTATGTAATATGCGTTGTTTCACATTTACCTTGTACATAAATAAAACAAGTGTAGTGCTTAAGTAAAAGGTAACAGTTACAGTTATGAGAACAATACCATTGATAAAAAAATAACAATGAATCGCTTTAAAAGAAAGAGATTACAGAATCCGTGTTGTCAGAAGATTAATTTTAGTAAGTTATCTTATATTACAAAGCTGTGTTATCTAGGTTTGAGTGCAGTATTATTTACGTTTACGTTAATACTTACTAGTTTTAATATTGGGTTAAGGGCAAGAAAATTATGATATCAAAAATCTTGTGTATCCTACTAATATTATAAACGCGAAAGTTTGTAAGTATGGATGGATGGATGGATGTTTGTTACTCTTTCACGTAAAAACTGCTGAATGGATTTTAATGAAACTTTACAATAATATAGCTTATACATCATAATAATAATAAAATATCATAATAAATATTGGTGGACATTACACACCGCACTATCTCTCCCCAAACTAAGCCAAAGCTTGTGATATGGGAACCAGATAGCTGATATACTACTTACATACTTTTTTTTTGTAAATATATACTTATAATATTATATAACACCCAGACAGAGAACAAACATCTATGTTCATCACACAAATATTTGTTCTCGGTGGGGATCGAACCCACGGCCTACGGCGCAGAAGGCAGAGCTACTACCAACTGAGCTGTGAAGGCTGTCAAATCAGAATAATCTAAAGAATCAGAATAACACATAGGCTACAATTTATAACGATATTGTGTGAATCGTCCAAAATGTGCGCAGACGAAGACGCGGGCACCAGCTTGTATAACATAAAATTAAAACTTTGCGCAAATGGAACTCAGAATAAATATCATCATCATCATTTAGAAATACAGATAAAATAAAAGAAAGTCATTGCAGTCATCATCAACAAAATAATTGGGCACACAGATGATGTATCCAAAAGTGTCTCAGATACTGTTCAGAATTTTAAAAAGTGGGTATATCATACACAAACATAATATATCTTCTTATATATAAAATTTTCGTGTCACAATGTTAGTTACCATACTCCTCCGAAACGGCTTGACCGATTTTTATGAAATTTTATATGCATATTCAGTAGGTCTGAGAATCGGGTACTATCTATTTTTCATATCCCTAAATGATAAGTGTTGTCCACCCAAAACATTTTTTTTCTGTACGTTTTTTTTTAAATATTCTGGTATTAAAAAATACATACAACCCTAAATTTTCACCCTTCTATCACCAACCCTTATTTTTTTATAGTCATTGTAGTAGCCAAGTAGCCAAGTAGGTATATGGCAAAACAACGATTGCCATATACCTACTTAGATATAAAAACAAAGATCTTTAGAAAATGAATTAGCAAAGGCGAACAAAACCTTATTATTTTCTGTGTTATCAGATGTACCAAACAAAGGGCACACGGTGATTGGGGAGATTATTGAGGTAACTAACATTGTGACACGGAAATTTTATATATATAAAATTTCCGTGTCACAATGTTAGTTACCATACTCCTCCGAAACGGCTTGACCGATTTTTATGAAATTTTATATGCATATTCAGTAGGTCTGAGAATCGGGTACTATCTATTTTTCATATCCCTAAATGATAAGTGTTGTCCACCCAAAACATTTTTTTTTCTGTACGTTTTTTTTTAAATATTCTGGTATTAAAAAATACATACAACCCTAAATTTTCACCCTTCTATCACCAACCCTTATTTTTTTATAGTCATTGTAGTAGCCAAGTAGCCAAGTAGGTATATGGCAAAACAACGATTGCCATATACCTACTTAGATATAAAAACAAAGATCTTTAGAAAATGAATTAGCAAAGGCGAACAAAACCTTATTATTTTCTGTGTTATCAGATGTACCAAACAAAGGGCACACGGTGATTGGGGAGATTATTGCGTAACATGTCACTTACATAACATTATGTTCGTACATAATCTAACTAAGCAACTCAAAATTTCACTTTACATCAGCAAATCAAATATTTCGTACGAGAACATGAAATGTTTCTGCTCGTACTGATTGGTTAGAAAATTGTGGGTTTAGTTGGTATTGTCATCACCACTAATTACCTAAAAAACACTGGTAGTAACAATTGGCTTGGTATAGTTGATGACAATATCCCAATTTGTAAATATTTTAACATACATACATACCTCATATGAATCATAAAATGCCATTATAAAATGAAATGAAATCTATTATACACTCATAAACACATAGATAGCTTTAAGAAAAAGAGTGATGCACATAACGTTAACACTAGAAATAAAAACAAATTATGTATTCCTAAATTTCGACTCCAAAAGGTAAATGGCTCGTTTATGGGGAACGGTATACGCTTCTATAATAAACTTCCAGAAAGTGCCACTGGGCTTCCTATTAGAAAATTTAAAGCATACATTAAGAATAATCTAATAAGTAAAGCTTATTATACTTTAGATAGCTATATTGATGATAAAAGTGCGTGGCCCGATGTCCCGGTCGCTCTGCCCATCGGCAGCTAACATGTCTGCAATGTCTGTACTGTACCTACTATTGTGTGTTTTATTTTTCTCTGATTTAATAGATTGTATTTAATTTTATGCATTAGGTATTATTAGTTTGAAGCGTAGCTGTCTTATAAATTTGATTATGTTTAACTTTTTCTGTATGCCTACGCCTCACTTAACTTCAATAATATATTATATTACATTGTAAAAGGATCATACAAAAGAACGGTAGGAACCAAACCGTAAATTTGTTGCCTGTTCTTCTAGGCTTTGGTCGCGTGGAACTGGCACCTAGAGTCACCTAGCTTTAAGACGTTTCAAAGTGATCCTTGTGATTTTATTGAATAAATACCTATTGACTTTGACTTTTACTTTGACATATGAAGTATGTATGCATGTACTCACACTTGTGCTAGTTGTGGCTAACTTTAAGGAGTAAGCAAAGGAAAGGTATATACAGTATTGTTATTTTTTTTAGAAGAAATGTATATAATTCACTGGAAGCCCAAAAAAATAATTCTCTATGGCACATTATTTAATTCTACGACTTGAAGATAGACTAGAGTTATTTTATGCCTTTGGTTTGATATTTATGATTTACTTTTAATTTTATTACCACGCTTCGTCTTCCAGTACCTACATGAAAGCCATTCGAGAACCTTTATTCCCCAGGGCTTTTTAGTTACGAGTGATATGGCCTGCTCATTATCACTTCAACTTGATAATTTTGCGTAACTTTGGTTTTTCTATGTTTGTGAAGCCAAAAATCTACACTAATATTATAAAGAGGAAACCTTTGTATTTTTGTATGTAACGAATAGGCTCAAAAACTACTGGTCCGATTTCAAAAATTCTTTCACCATTAGAATGCTACATTATCCCTGAGTAACATAGGCTATATTATATTTTCAAAAAAATCAAGGATCCTTACTAAAACTTCAATAATGTAACCCAAGGTGGAAAACAAAAATCTAGCATCGCGTGCGCTGCGAAAACTATTGATGATAGAACAAAATAATGTACTACGATTTTGTAGAACACGACATCATCGACAAAAAATGTCGCGACAGCATATGTCTAACTATTATAGTTATGTCACAATAAGTGTTCTTTTATTATAAAAAAATAATTGAAATGCCGCCGCCAGAAAAGGGTCTTTATTTGTACCTTTGGTATTAATCCTTATCCAAATAAATCATTTCATAATTAAGACGGTTTCAATACCTATAGATTACTTCTTAAATTTTTCAAATCGGACATTCCATTCAAAAGATATGACGAAATTAAAAATGTTAACGGGTCCACGGGTCACGCTCAGGGTGCGATTTCACTCACTCAAGGAGAAGCGCGTGCAAATGTATGAAATAAGTAGACGCGAGGCTCGAACCCGCGGTCTAAGTTTATCTTAAAATGTTCAAAAAATTTATGACCACCCATGCGAAGCTGGGACAGGCCGCTAGTCATTAATACAATGAAATAACAAGGATTTCTCTAAAGAGTTTCAAAGTCTTGAAACGTCTTCAAATATCTATCCGTGAAAACCTTTAAATGGCTCTCTCGTTTTTATATCATGTATGTTATTTAAGTTATAATAAGCTGTTGGTTTTCCAATAAATAAATATAACAAGTTTTTCAGGAAATAAGTCTGCGCGAACGAGCTTCCGGGTTTTCGACCAAACCTACTGCGTTTTTTATTTTAAACTAGCGACCCACCCCGGCTTCGCACGGTTATTGTGGGTTATCCCTAAGAGGTTATGCTAGTATTATGCATATAAACCTTCCTCTTGAATCACTCTTTCTATAAAAAAAACCGCATCAAAATCCGTTGCGTAGTTTTAAAAGATTTAAGCATACATAGGGATATAGGGACAGAGAAAGCGACTTTGTTTTATACTATGTAGTGATGTAATGAGGACTGCAGATTACAAATTTTGAGTAAAACCTTGAACATTATGCTAGTGATGATAAGTAACAATAAGAAATTAATAGTCGCGTTGACCTTTCATTTTGTAATAGATTTGAATACAAATAACATTTGAATCATTAATATTTAAGTAAAAGTTGTTTGTTAACCTTGACTTTAAAATATGCAGTTCTATAATAAAATGGCTGCAACTAATGTTGTGCCGATCATCATATTTTACTCAACACCACCTATTTCTAGGTCTAGGCCATTGCGCACGGAAATATTACCAATTCACTCTGAATGTTTGGAACTTAAACATCGTCTCAACTATATTGTCCTATTTATTGAAGAGTTCCGCCTGAACAGACCTTAACTTTTTTTCAAATCAAATCAAATCAAATATATTTATTTTGAACATAAAACATGTGACAATAAACAATGGAAACGTTGACAGCTGCAAAAGTTAGAAACTGAGTAGCAGTGTCAGCGCCCTCCTGCAGAGCAAAAGAGCAATATGTTCATTATTTACAAGTTATACAAAAAACTAAATACAATGAGACAAAGCGCAGCACATTTTGTGTGAAAACGAATATTGGATTTTTTTAAGTGTTCCACAATATAAGACCCAACGTTATTTCGTAGTATTTGTTTGTTGTAGCCAATAAGATAGGTATATATCTCATCAGAGGGCGATACTCTTAAAACTACTTACTACTTTCTGATGGATCTAGCGGACTGCCCACCTGATGTAAACCTTATCTAATATAAGGTGTATGTATATGTAGTATCCTATACCAGCCTCATTAGATTGTCTCAATCAAAACAAATGTCATAAAAATCTCATTAATGAATTGCCACAAATTATAGGCAACGCCGTAATATGCATGTTCTTCTTTTCATCAATCATAAATTCAAATGTAGCCAATTTAGTTGTGTTTTAGACAAAACTAACATTTTAATAACTAATATATAACACTGTTTAAAACTTCTGAAGTAATTATGCTAATCTTTATTATTTAATGCTATGCTTAATAAATATATTATTAAACATACATCATGCACGTGTTTGTTTGTTTTTTTAAGAACATGAAACAAACACTAGTTATTATTATGTTTTATTTAATTTATTTTACGTACTTAGAATAAAATACGAAACAACGTAACGGCATGCAGATAGCTCATTTGTTTCATTTGTACATTACATTTGTAAGTACATTTTGTAAATATTTGTATTCATTGTGATTTTCTTTGTAAATATATATTAAAAAAACAACAATAAACTAGTGGTTCGCCCCGAACTGAGATCTCGTGATATGCATGCAGATCGGATCAACGATTCGAAAGTTATGGCCAGACAAACATACATACATACATACATACATACATACATAAAATGCCAAATCGCCCAAGTTGAAACTAAAGATCTTCGTTCGCTTCGCTCACTCGATCAAAATTACTATAAGTATTGCATAGTAAGGCTCATGTTGAACACTTAAACCCTGACTTGTAATGATTTTGATTACCAATATATTGATTATTCTGAAACTTTATTTTAAAATAAGATCTAATTCAGAAGAAAACGAACTCTTCTGCTGCTGCGATTACCTACTATAAGTGCTAGGCTCTAACTTAGATTTATGTCACATATTACTCGGAGAGCTCGAATAAATTGTGGGGTTTCAAAATATTCGATTTCTTGCTTTTTTGTTGTACTTTCACAAATGTTTCTATTCATGACGAGATTAATAAGCGCAACGACCAAATACCGACTAAGATAAATAAGAAAATACAACAGTGCTCTACAATTTTATGTCATAATACCTTCCAATACAGTCTAAGTGTCGTTTCTGACATTTAGATTTGAAAATGGCTAAACAGCTCTTGTTTTTAATTATATTATAGATTCCTCGTCCACCAAGTTATTATTAATTAGGAGTATTTATAATGTTGTTACGATAGTCAAAACAAAAATGTGCAAATCGACAAATTGAGAAATTGCAATGAGATCATATTTCATCGTAACATTCGTTTTGTAACGTTTGAATGTTACGTAGATAAGATGAAAGCGGCCAAGTGCGAGTCGGACTCGCGTACGAAGGGTTCTGTACCATTACCTATAAAAACGGCAAAACAATCACGTTTGTTGTATAGGAGCCCCCTTTGTTGTTGTAGAAATACATCATCTGTAAAAATCTCAACTGTCTAACTATCACGGTTCATGAGATACAACCTGGTGACAGACGGACAGATAGATAGACAGACAGACAGACAGACAGACAGACGGACGGACAGCGGAGTCTTGGTAATAGGGTCCCGTTTTACCCTTTGGTGAGCAAATAAAAAAAACTGGGAACAGCTTCACGACTTTGAAATAGGCACGGTCGATGTACCCTCAAATCACTTAGTACCGATTACCAACTTAAGATTATTTGAAGATTTCTAATATTACATTTGGATCATACATACATTTTGCAGAGTAAATGTATAAAACATAAACTACAAAAAACTACTGAGTGTGTTGATAAAAGTGTACCAAGTGTAGTTCGAGGCAACCTAGAATTGAAATCTACCATTTAAGAACGTTACAATTTGATTAAATATAATCTCAGACAGACAACTGTTCTGTATCTATCTATTTATATTAAGATTTATAAATAAGAAACTCACTGCATATCTCTGAAACAACAGGTAGCGCCCGCATGACTGCCTTATTGTGAATCTATTTACGTCTTTTCAAAAATCGTTTCTTATTGAGAACTTAACCTAAAAGTGCACCAAAAGCCAGGCCAAAAATAGTGCCGTTTTTGTTAGGTGATCTTCTCAGTGGCGGATTTACATATTTGTCGCCAGTATTGCAGTAGTCTATTCATGCCGCCCCTACTGACCTCTACAATTCGATACTCTAGTTTACAATTATATTTATTACATTTTATTTGTTGATGAAATTGGAACGATGATTTATGATTTTATAAGTAGAAGGTACAAGATTGAGCTTTTCTTATAGCTTAGAAATATACCCAAAAACAAGATTCACGTAATAAGATGAAAAAAACCTAATTATGCCGCTCCCTAAAATCTGCCGCCCTAGGCTTCAGCCTACTCAGCCTGCTGGTAAATCCGCCACTGGTTCTTCTCGTTTATAAAAGTAGATGAATCAGGCAATGTACGTCCCACATGCGGTGAATTAGTTGATTTGATAAGCACTAACCTTATGCAGTTTTATGGTTGTTGGATAACCAATTTTCATTTTGTTATTTCATGGAGATTTTTAACACGTAAATTATCGCCATCAAGTCTGTTAAATTATAATTTAACAGACGTTTATTTTCAACATAAAATGGAAAGATCTCATTCATTTTACTTCCGGTATTCCTGCTACAGAGTGATTGATTAATATTGATTAGAAGAAAATGTCTTTTTAATCACTTTCCATTATTAAGAACTGTAGTAGTTTCCGGCTCTTTCTTAGCTTTTTCACTACATAGTATAAAACAAAGTCGCTTTCTCTGTCCCTATATCCCTATGTATACTTAAATCTTTAAAACTACGCAACGGATTTTGATGCGGTTTTTTTTATAGAAAGAATGATTCAAGAGGAAGGTTTATATGCATAATACAAGCATAATCTCTTAGGGATAACCCACAATAACCGTGCGAAGCCGGCGGGTCGCTAGTATTAGATAAAACACAAAAATGTACATGTTTCCCTACTTAAAAGTTTGCTTAAGTACGAAAACTAGTACTAGTACTTGTACTAAACTTGTATCGATCAAAATGAAATTTTTACAAAATGGTGGATTGCGATTTTTCGAAAATGAGTTTAGTGATTTTACATCTTTCAACATGTCGAAACATGCGAGCGAGAGTCACATTAGCTCTTGCATGCCCCTTAAGTGGTAACCATCACCTATAACACAGCATTGCCTCGCAAGTCACGCACGTGCGCCAGGATGCACTGCTTTGCGTCCATCAACTTGAGGCATATAGATGTTAAGCCTCATGTGCCTGTAATTACACCGGCAACAACACTCTTCAAACCGAAACAGCAACGCTGCTTGGCGGCAAATAAAGGCGTGGTGATTGTACTTCCCTGGACTAAGAACTTCCCTAAAACTAGCTTCAAATTACCTATTTGGTTGAGTTAAAGCCATTTCTTGTGTATTGAACAATGCTCCATAAATCCGCAAATGCATTACAACTCTTTATCTGGTACATGCAGGTTTACGTAACGAATTGACTTTGTCGAAAGCATTGCTTTTCAATTTCGCATAAGTAGGTATAGTCTACTAGGTATAGTCGCCTGCAGTAAGATGAGTAAACTTCTAGTATTCTAGTTTGACTGTACATTTCCAAGTCAAAGTCAAAAGGTAGGCATTTATTCAGTTGAATCCGTCACAGGGGTGACTTTGAAATGTTTTTCTCTTGACTCTACCTAGGTATACCGCTACGTACCGAACTATATTTACGACTATACTATATTTATTTCTTTATAAAAATCATCTAGGTAAATCAAATATAATTTTGTGAAGTCGTACGTAATAGAACAGGTTAAATATAAAAAACTTTTTAGTTAAAATAAAGTTTAATCAAATAACGCGACTAGGACCACTGACCACTGGACCCAGCATTCAATTAATATCTTGAAATTAAAAACTTACCAATTGCTATACATTATCATACTGTGATGTAAAAATGATTAAGCGCGTTTATGTCTTTTATATTGATATTTAAAACTACATTTTTACAAAGATGTTTTCGAAAAATGAGTAGGTAGTGTAAACGTTTTAATTATTGCTTTATTATCAACTTAGTAAAGCTTAAAAAAGTATCAAGGTACCTAGTAAATGAAATGGTAAAAAAAATATGTTGATAAACTTTTTGTTAAAGCGCCATCTATCTACTGGAGTAGATACCGAGTTGAAGCTATGGCTATGTCCCTCTCTACTGAGAGGCAAGTAGCGTCCGCAAGATTATAATGCTATTCCACGCTAGATGGCGCTATTGATGATTTTATGTCTCTTCGATAAAAGATGGCGTTAGTGGCTGCCAAACACATATTAATTAATATACTTTGCGTTTTTCGTCAAATTAATTAGCATGACACAGTTGACTAAAAAATGATGATAAGCCTAGGCGTTAAAAAAAATATCGTCTCTAGGAATTTAATCTCTAACGCAGGCCCTCAGGTATTCATATTCCCAACCATTTTATAGCGGCTTTATAAAGTATACTTGTCACTGTCACTTTCATGTCAACGAAAAGAGACAGCAACAGACTTATTGGTGTGACTTATCTGGTTACATTGTTGAGCTAATGTAGCTCTCAGCGACCAATACGAATTGGATCTTATGTCTCTAGAAAATAATATACAATAAATAGTCCTACCAATATTATAAACGCGAAAGTTTGTAACTATGGATGGATGGATGGACGGATGTTTGTTACTCTTTCACGTAAAAACTACTGAATGGATTTTAATGAAGCTTTACAATAATATAGCTTATACATCAGAATAACACATAGGCTACATAGTGACTAATCCTGCGCAGACGAAGACCAGCTTGTAATTAATAATATAATAAATTACAAATAATAAACAATATTTAGAGACAGAGCTGACAGAGTGCTTGGTTAAGGTTGCCTCGAAGAAATAGCTTTCAGCGATAAGGCCGCCCATTGGCTACCATAAGTGAAATACCTACACGCATCAGTCCTAGGTCTCCTATCCATGGGCAGTTTTCCCATGGGTCTATTTAGATGGTAAATACTAGTTGCGTATTTCTCTTCCGATATGGAAGTGAGCATACCAGCCATAGATCAAGTTTTCGTATCCAGTTTGAACTCAAGACTACGAATATAGGTTAACGCCATTGAATAACGAACTAATAATTGAAACCGTATTTAAAAGTTAAGACAGGTACAGTTTTTGCAATCAAAACTGTCGGTACTTGTAGAGGTAAATATACTATACTAATATACAAGGTGTTCCAATACATTGGTTTTAAACTTCAGGGGGCTAAAGTAGCCATCAATATGAATAACTTTTTTTAAAGAACTAACACTGTGAACGCGAAAAAAAACCAGCTGTTTCATGCAAAAGTTAAATACGTGCCTGGCTAAAATGTATGAAAAAGCTGGTTTTTTTTCGCGTTCACAGTGTTGTTGGTTCCTTAGAAAAAGTTATTCATATTGATGGGTAATAATTAAAAGGTAATGAATAATAGTTACATTTATTACGTTTATAATAGGTTATAGTAACGGTATAGCAGGTTATGGGCAGAATTTAAAACGAAATATTGAAGTCAAAAATTAAACGATGAAACAGAAATAAAATTAACCAGATAGACGGTCTGTTGAAATAATTGGCCAAGTGCCGAGCCTGCGAGTCCTTTATACAAGGTGTTCCAATAATTGTACTTAAAACTTCAGGTGGCTGAAGTACCTATCAATATGAATAACTTTTTCTAAGGAACCAGCTTGTGAACGAGAAAACAAAAACAGCTGTTTCATACATTTTAGCCAGGTAGGTATTGAATTTTTGCATGAAACAGCTGTTTTATTTTCGCGTTCACAGTGTTGGTTCCTTAGAAAAAGTTATTCATATTGATGGGTACTTTAGCCCCCTGAAGTTTTCGGTACTAGTATTTTAACACCATGTATACACTGTCCCGTGTGTAGGCCACGTATACGATAGTGAAAGGGCCACCGTGGTAGGTATAAGGTTCGCGTTGAAATAGCATTTTACAGTTTTTCCAAAAATAAGAACACAAAAAATGAAATGATAATTTTCTATAATGACGATCTTTATGTTCCTTTTCCTAATAAATTCTAGGTACGCAAATAAACAAGTAAACTTACATAGTTTATAAAGATTATGACTATCTGTTATATTGACGATGTGCCAATAAATGCCCTTATTGAATTCTTGAGTCGAAATTTTTGAATTTTCAATGAAGCTACTCCAGACACCGCCTAGAGATGCGGAATCGCCACTCGCCGTGAGCCGAACCACGTCAACGGACGCGTCCAATCACACTCTCACGCCGGAACTTTCTATCGATCCAACATTGACCATTCCTACTTACCGAATTAAACACACATTTCTAATTTCACCGTTATATATACAAATCACAAAAAAATCAGTGATTAATTATCCCAGTGGTTCCCGTTTGCTTGGATAGTGATTTTAGTATAGTGTGTTAAGATATCAAATATTTTGGATTGCTGCAATTTATGGACTTCAAAATGGGGCCAAGGTAATCATTACATTCTAATTTTTCGCATAACATTTAATGAGGAACGAGATAAACGCCAGTTTGTGCAAGCTGCGTCAGATTGCAATCGCTCACAACTTGTGTTTTGACGGTTCCTTTGCTATTAAGACTGGTTTATTTGGTTAGATTCAAACTGAACTGAAATCTGAAAGTCAAGCGAGCTATTGCGGCAATAAATTATTCTGCAGCGCAATCATGCCCGTGTCCAGAATTAATTTTAAATAATGGAAAGCTATGGTTAGTTAGGTTAGTTCGAGTGTCCGAACTGGTACAACATTGGTCAAAAATATCACCGCTACGCGGAACCGGTTGCCAAACAAAGTAAATAAAGCAAAGTGCCTACTACAAACCAATAATAATATCCAGATCTAAACTTTCATTTGAAACTACAATTAACTAGTTATGCAATAAGCATTAAGGCTAATTATTAGAGTACCGAGTAAGGTCAATGTATAAATGAAGTATTCTATTCTTTATTTATTTCTAACCTTGCTAATTGACAGGTTAGTAACTCTAACTACATTTTCGCTAAACCGATCCCTATTTGAGAATACATTATTACGTTATGCTCTAGCTAAAATAAAGTGTGCCCATATTCATACATAAATTATCGCAATGATGTTAATAGCCGAATGCATAACCAAAGCAGACTTCCTTAAGACGAAAAAGCTACCTCTAAACCTTAAGAAATACGCAGCCGATTCAAGATTTTTCATACTTTTGTAAAAGTTGGTCATGATATAACTCAAATTAACTATAATTAGATTATCATGATCTAGTAGTTGCGTTAATTACAGGTAAACAACCATGCGGTATGAATTATTTAATCAGCACACACAAAACATGTTTGAAACTACTTAAGGAATTTTGTTTGATTTTATAGTGTTTACACTACACGTTCTGGAAATCACAAATATTTTATTCTAAATTCGAATCGCAGACTCTTTTAAATATCATTTAAACTCAAATCAACACGGTCTTAATTCAGTTGAATCACAAGGATCACTTGGAAACGTCTTATAAACTAGGTGAATCTAACGCCAGTCCTTCGCGAGCAAAGCCTTGAAGAGCAGGCAATAATCTTTATAAAAAAGTTCATGGAAATAATGGAAAGAAGTTCAATATTACAAAAGAAATTTTAAAAACATCAATACAAGAAACAGCGCAACATTTTCAGAACGAGGATGTAACTGGTCAGACAGGATTCCAAAACGCACTTGTCTATCACCGATCGCCGTGTTGTTTTTTTTTCTGATTCTTACTACTCGTCAAGATCGTTAGAACTTAACTCTCCATAAAATCTTACTTCACGACAACCTGTCATTAGGTAATAAGTAATGAAACTATGAATAAACCTTTGGCAGATTTGAAGACTTGAGGTTCGTTGTTGAAACATGCAACATCACAAACGATAATAGCCAGTTTTCTCACTGCAAATGGTTGGTTATTTCCACAGTAACCTACTGATGATTATAGGGGTCAACTTTATAGGCAAATTGCAAAACACCAGACCACCTAGCACAATAAAATACCGTTGTCAAATGTCAACGAGCATCTGGGTTCGCACCCACTGACACCGTTGTCATGCTGACCTGCCAAGATAATGACTGTTGCAAAAAGCCAGAGGTTCCTTTTCGCGAGAGATGATAATTGCATGGCCTTGTGGAACCCTTCTGTACAAACACATGGACCCATACATGGACAGCGCAGCGGCAAATAAAGACGATCCTTCGGAACTGAGGAGGAATATTGTTGTAAATAAAATAGTAATTTCCTTATTATATTATGAGATCGGATAGTTATCACAAATAAACAGTCTATCTTCTACTTCTTGGTCGTAAAACTGTTGACATAGAAGTCGTGGTCTTCATACAAAAAATCTTTAAAATACCGTTCCCGTAAACTGAAGATAGACAGTTATTTCTACGTGCCCTTACATAGGACCCGTAGCGAAACAAAATATATAAAGACATATATCAATTATGGGAACTTACCCCTAATTCACATTTTCGCAAAAACGTAAATTCATCAACATCATTCCTATGTTATGGGTATTTAAACGCCTGTGTAATTACAGTTGCGTCATCCATAGGCATTAAAATATGGATTTTGGGATTTCACTTAGAGAAACTAAAATGTATAACGCCATAAATAGTTCGACTGAACCTGCAGTAGTTACTAGTATAGTTTCATAAAACTGACAAGCAAAAATAGGCTCACGAATGTAATCCCACGGCACGGTAGACCATCTCCTTACTACGCTGAGCATTTTAGTTACTTAATTCGTACTACACCTTTTCATTTAATTTTTTAATGCATAGTTCTTCACAGATTTAGCATGACTAGGATCATGTAAAACGTCTTTACCCTTTTATTGCGAAATACAATAAAATTGAAGTTTCAGAAGCAGAAATTAAGTTTCTGAAAGCATAAAATAAAGTTTCAATATTATGACATCACAAACCACATTACAGCTTAAATTCAAAATCGTAGAACGTAGGCGAGATGCCTTATTCAAGACTATCTTTGAACCTTTGTATAAATTTTGTCCAGAATATATTTATTAATATTTCTTTGCTTTGAACCCTGGCACCATCAAATGAATTGCACAACGATATTCGTTAAAAATACTCTATAATTTATTATTCAATCGTATAAATATTTAAATCTTGTTATGTAATATGCTGCATGTCTTCTACGGGCCCTAAATTGAATGTGTCAATAGAAAATGAGAGTGTCATCCATAATTTGGTGTTGTTACGCCACTGTGCGCACACGCATGCTCAGTGGCGGTTAACTATACTAACCATTGAGCCAACTAAACAAATAGACGAGCAATCTTTAGCTTTCCCTGTTGTAGGTGAACAAATGCAAATCAATCACCGGTGATAGTTCTCAACATCATATAGGTTACGTCATTCAATAATGAACCTTACGACCTTGGTAATAAAATTGGTATTGATGATTATAATGTCACTGGTGGAAGAGACTGCTCGCGGCGCACGTAGGCTATCGGTAGCGATGTTGGTGCCCCACTTGATTATGTGGACGTTCCAAATAAAGTTCGCAATGGATTCGACGTAGAATCAACAAGTGGGCTTACTATTCCGAAGGTATGTGACTTGACTCACGTTTGGTGGGTGCAGCCAGTGTAAGACGATTACGTGCACTAATATTTAATTTTCACCTCACTGAGTAGTAGTGCAAACTTAATTTTTTATTGAAAAGTACTATGAGATTTTGCGTATTCGGTTTTGAGTAATACTGGTTATAAAGGAAGGCTGATAAAGTCTCCAGAGATCAAAAAGGCTTCGACGTGGGACTTATAATAAGACTTTTTAAAACTAAGGTTTCCTGCGTTACTAAACCAGACAAGAAAAGTGAAGGAAACGTTTTACGTTCAACTATTTGCATAATTTGAGGCCGCCAATGGCTATTGATCGCCATGAATAAAGATTACCGATTTGCTATTCAGGCTATGCCTGGCCAAACTGAACGCAGAATACGGTACACTGACACAGTTTTATCAATTCTTGTTTTTCGACACAATTCGAGGACTTTATAAGCTTTTGTATGAGCTGTCAATGTTAAAAAAGTAACAAAGAAAGAAATACGATACAATGGTTGGAAAGGTAGTTAAAAAAAACAAACTGTAATGGAGTAATAGTCAAACAATGTAACGACAAAGAGCAACGAAAGAAAAGGGTTAGTAAACAAAGTAACTATGCAGAACGACTTATTCATTGCTTTTTCAGAAACGACTACTACATACCATCACGCATGGTCTTGCTAGTTGCTACTAAAGAATAAGTAACATAGCTCATCTACACCAAGAACGAATACAAATAACTATTACGATAATACTTGTAGATACATTACACGTAGCAAAACGCTACCGGGTGCGATCAGTACCCCAAGTCTGAGTTGTGATTTTAATTTTACGTTTTTCGTATCTTCAGGCCGTTTTTTGTATGGAGGGAGAAACGGCCTGACGATACGGAAAACACAATACTGCGTTTACATTTAGACATTCGCGCTGCCATTCGCGTAGACGTAAATGTTGCCGTCCATATGTCTGCGGCAGCGGCGCCGGCAATGTGTGTTCACGCAACACGGGCAACGCGAGTGGACATGGAACTGGTCCGTTTACATTTTGGCACTGCCCAAGTCCCTGCTCATGTCTATGCACATTTCCACGAACATGAGCCGAGTGTAAACGGGGCACAAAACAAATCTCAGACTTGGGGTACAGACCTTAACATCGAAATCACCTTTATTGCAGAACATGGTAAGAATTAAATAAGAAAGACGTTACAAAGTTGGTCGATAGTGTAGCAAAGATACATCCACTTACAACATTTCTGGCTCGAATAGGCTTCAAGAAATGTCGAGAAACGCATATGCAATTGGGTGTTTATGCAATAAATGCCCAAAGGCTTTTGCGTCGTAATTTTGTAAGCATCACGACGATGACCTGCGCATATATCGTAAGTCAGATGCATTCCGGTTCTACCATAAATGAGAATTTCCCTCACGAAAGTAAGTCCTAGATGGTATCACAGATACACCAAGATGATACCGGTTACTGGATTCTCCAGTACAAAGATTCAAGTAAACTATTGTTTTGCATATATATTTCACATGGTTATATATATTTCGCATGGTTGGTGAAATGTGGTTGGGTATAAAAGTAGAGGTAAAGAAAATATGAACGGTTTGTGTGAAAAATTACCAGGGTTGTTGAGACGATTCCCTTGCGTTTCAATACGTCCTCTATATACCCATCTCTGTACTATGCCTTTCTCACCTAGTAATAATGCGAAGCTAATGCGTATAGTAAGTCAAATCAAGCAAATAAATAGCTATGAAGCCAGCGCGAATTTTAAGGGTTAAAATTATCTGATAGAGGAGAGTGGACGAAAAACCATGTTCTGCTGACCACAGTAAATTCAAAATGATGATATATATGTACATGTGGCATTTAAGACGAAATTCTTGTATTTTAGAGAAAACAGGTCAATAACCTTCACTTTTAAAACTTGTACTTCTTTTAAATTATTACCTTTCCCTTTTTTGTAACTTCACTCAAGGTTTCTTGATATAATTTATGTTATTAGTTCATATAAAAAGTAGAACTTCGACTCTGTTTTACATTTTAGCCTAAAACCTATATTATGAATGTAGAAATAACGAATCTCTTCAAAATGTAAGTCCTTGAAACCCTCAGCAACATAGCATAATGATGTCGATATATAAACAAATTAAAAAACTGCTAGTCAATATTAAGTTACCAAACGTCCACAGGTTTTAGTTGTGCAAATATCTACTGGATTCTTCAACCGTTTCTTAACAGACTTGTGACTAGAGTTTTAATGCTTTTTAACGTAGCTTATCGATCAATTCGGTTGAATCAATGCATTCAAAGCAAATGTAGCTTTATTCTTTTACAAATAATTAATAAATTCCATACTATATTTTGCTAGGATCAGGCATTTCTGGAAAAAATATTTCGTAATATTTTTTTAAATTTAGTTCAGTTTTTTGATTATACAATAATTTATATCACTCACTTTACAAACAACACACCCATATTTTACGTCGAACATTCTAGTAGAGCTTTTACCGAACAGGTCTCTAGGAAACTCAGACCGGTCTTACAGTTACCTGTTGTTTCTACCACTATAATATTCATAAAATAAGATTGTTGTAACGGAACTGTATCTTCTTTATCAGAGTCTTGAAGATCAATACTTCAATTTAGGTTAAAATGTTATACTTTTCGTTTCGTAGGAGCTTTGTGCAGTTGAGATTTATAAAAATGATTCAATAGATGCCTATTTCTGCCGCCAAGCAGCGTTGCTGTGTTTAGGTTTGAAGAGTGTGGTGGCCGGTCAAATTACAAGCACATGAGGCTTACCATCTGTGTGCTTCAAGTTGATGGACGCAGGGCAGTGCATCGTAAGGCTCGTTCCTGTCGTACGTGACGCAATGCTTTGTTATATCACAGATATCTATCATCTGCTTGTTCCATCAGCAAGTTGTATTAAAAAAAAAATGAGAATTATAATATAGTGAAGAATTATTATTGTGATAACATACAGCCAACATAATATAATCGAATCGAAACGGTCGACTGCAAACAGTGAGGGTTCGTGAAGCGGAAACACTTGAATATAACGGAGTAAATACGGATTACTGAACCGTAACAGCGACTCAAGACTGACTCATATCCGAGGAAATAACTGAGACGCCTTCGATAATATTTTACTTCCTAGCACAATATACATAGTAATATAATCATTCCAGTGCCCAAAACACAGCAAAAGATTTTGTTGCTTTGTAGTTTAGATTCTCTAAGATACCGATATATAACTACTTGTATGCCAGAACGTAGATGATAGACACAAAAAATATTAGGCGAACTTAAAGCTGGAGAGCATTCTCTTCCAGTTAACCTCTGTGTAATTAGAAAAAACCGAAAGGGTTACTGCACAAACATAGATCATAGGGAGCTATTTTCTTCAAACACCTTAAATCTATACATTTGATATTAAAAATTGGTAATAAGGGATACTTCATAAGGCACTCACAAACGATGGTTGGTATGTTGGTGGTATTATGTCTAAAATTCTGACATACCAGCGATAAAAGATATGAATAATTCAGAAATCCATTCATTTTAACCGACAATTGCTTGAACAAATAAGCAATTATCACATGGAAGCTCTTTCAAAGCAAACCGTAAGAAAGGCAAATATTTGTTTCAAGGATATTATAAACAACAGCGGACTGAAGATGGGCTTAAACACTTTAAAGTTACAAAAGAATGCATTACCTATAAGCTACATGAAGAATTTTCTCTATTCCCTTCAAGATAACGTTCAAAATTCTGAATTTTTCACTCTGGTTCAAGAACAATGATAAAAGGCAGTTTACCACGCTTGTTAGAGACGTTACTTACGTTGAACTTCAATTACCATTAGGCGTAACACGGTAAATGGATCATACATTTTTTGCTTAAATCGACCGGAAACAGATATCTATGAAAGAACGACCTATACCTGTCTGTTACAAGGGTTGTTCGTGGAATTGTGCTACCTTACTTTGTTTGTATTGTCATGGACCAAGTGAATAACCAATGTAATAAAATGTATGTACATCTGATAATAAATATGTATTCTGTTCATTTTGTAAATACCTGTATTTATTGTAATAATTGTCTTTGTTAAATAATTTATGAATATGTATTTCATTGGACTATGGTAATGCAAACAAACCAATTGAATTAAATGCGGTATTCTGCAAAGAAATTAGATATTTCAAGTTTAATCATTTTATGTAAAACTAGCGGCCTGTCCCAGCTTCGCATGGGTGGATATACATTTTTTGAACATTTTAGGATAAACTTAGAACGTAGGTTAGAGGCTCGCGTGTACTTATTTCGCACGCCCTTCTCCCTGAGTGAGTAAAAACGCGCCCCTTGGAATCGCGCGTTCACTAATAATATTTTAAAGCGAGCTAAAATTTTTAATTTCGTCATATCTTTTGAATGGAATGTCCGATTTGTAAAATTCAAAAAGTAATCTATAGGTATTGAAACAGTCTTGAATACGAAATGATTTATTTGGATAAGGATTAATACCAAGGTACAAATAAAGAGCCTTTTCTAGCGGCGGCATTTCAATGAAATTTTTATAATAAAAGAACACTTATTGTGACATAACTATAATAGATAGACATATGCTGTCGCGACATTTTTTGTAGATAATGACGTGTTCTGCAAAGCCGTAGTACATTATTTTGTTCTATCATCAATAGTTTTCGCAGCGCACGCGATGTAAGGTTTTTGTTTTCCACCTTGGGTTACATTATTGGAGTTTTAGTAAGGATCCCCGATTTTTTTGAAAATATAATATAGCCTATGTTACTCAGGGATAATGTAGCATTCTAATGGTGAAAGAATTTTTGAAATCGGACCAGTAGTTTTTGAGCCTATTCGTTACATACAAAAATACAAATCTTTCCTCTTTATAATATTAGTGTAGATTAGTGTAGATAAGTGAAAAACGTTAATTTGATCGCAGCAATATTGTAATCAAGGGGATGTTCAATTCAGTCGGTACTTTTGAAATTTTATCAATCTTTATTAGACTACACTAAATATGAATATTTATATTACTGAATATATTTGATATGGCTCTTAGTAAACTAGCCCTAAAAAGTAAAGAATCGATATAAAAAATCTAAAACTACAAGATCAAATACTGACGCTCAACTGGAATAAGTTGTGATTATGAGATAGTAAAATATGACATACCTGTTTAAATATCCACTTTCTATAAATCTCAAATTAAAATATATAATGAATAACTTGGGACTTCTTTATTGTGAGCGTGTTTTGTTATTACTCATTCATGATATTTGCATTGCATGCATCATTAAGTTGTTGTGCATTCATAGCTCAGGAAAACTACCGAAGATCAATTATATAACAGGGCAGGAACATACGCCAGGAAGTCTATCATGTACACCTACCGCTTCCTAGGGTAATCTTTTACTAAGAAATAATCATTACCTTTTTTGGTTTTATCTCTTCGAACATTCTTTTAATCATTGCCCTACTCTAGCGACCGGTTGTAATTGCTGCCTTGTCTACAATCTCACGTATTTGAACTTTCCTCAACATAAAAGTAACAGTTTGTCAGTTGGTAACACTTTTGAGCTATTCAAGTTAATGTACTACGTGTATGTTGAGCCCAACTCTAAAAGTGAAATCTTACGTAGCAATGTAGAGCCGTTAATTTAATATTTTTCGCGAGTTCATTCCATTCATAGAAATTAAAATTGCTAGCGTAAACCGCAAAATAGTGTTCTGAGGTAACAGTAAGAATATAGGAGGTATTTGCTAAGATGATGTAAACAAATTACTAGAGAAAGTTTCTAAGAACAACGGTTTAAATAACACGTTCCTCTTTTTCTGTAGAAATTTTATACAATAAACACTGAACTAAGCTTACGTGATTAATCACCGTAGCACTAAAACAGAAAGCTTTGAAGAGACCTTAATCCAATAAAATAAGGTGCTTTTATTTTTACTTAACAAAGCTTACACTTACGATAAGCATACACTAGCATCACTTATTTAATATTTTCTATCTATTAATAGGTACCTACCAATTTTTTATAACAAGGTCATTGTCCGAACAAGCCAAGCATTTAAACAAAACAGAACTAGATGGCGCTGCTAAATTTGTACCGATCCTAGAACGCGCTATCGTTGCGTTTCGGCTGGGCAGCCACAAGCGCACGGTGAATTGAGTATCGTTGCCATCAGAAGGGTCTTAACTGACTCGACTGAACAGCGAATGATGAATTCGGATATGAATCTCTGTGATTTCGCTCCGCTCTCCTACAGGTCAACTATCGCAGACCTGTAGGTTGAAAGACTGACGCTGTTTTTGGCCACTTTTAAAATTGTATATTATTGTATGTACTTTGTATGTACCAGAAATATCTGAATGCATTATATAATAAAATTGTTGATGTGATTTATTTTAATCTTGTATGTCATATGCAAATTTGATTTAGATAAAAAATACTTTATTGTCCACCACATAAGATTTACATTACACATATCATCATCCGCAGTCTGACTTAGCCCACTGCTTGGCATAGGCCTATCTATGCTCTTACACATAACAGAACAGAAGAATATCATAAAATACAATGGGCTCTTATCGCTGAATTCTCTCTTTTCTTAGAAAACATTGGATAACTGGTTTATAACTTTTAACTACTACACTACGCGTTTCTAGTTGTCTTTGTACCCTATATTAATAAATAGGCATGGTGTAAAAACACTCTTGCATTAGGCAAAATATAAAATTGGATATCATAATAAAAACGGCTTCTAACATTTGTTTCTCTATCCTGTTTCAGAAACGGATTAATACGAGAGCGCGACCGCGCCTTCAACAATGGGTCAAGAGCAGTCCTATTCACACGCTAGCGTCGGTCAAGCGAGGCGTTACAAGGAGAAGGGCGACGAAGCTCCGTACCGGAGCTCCCAAATCAACTATCGATCTAGTGATTACGAAGACAAAGATTACAAACGACACAAAGCCAGAAGAAGCGTAGACAGCTTTAAAAGTGATAACAGCTCCACAGAGAGTAGCGGGTATAGAAGCGGATCGAGTGTGTGCGAATGCAGATCGTCCAAAAGCGACTACTATTGCACTTCTTTATACAAGAACGACCATTACAATGACAAAAATAAGGAACTGTACAAACCAGTAAAAATTCCTAAAGAGAAACGCTATCAGCTACAACTGTTTGACTTACAGAGAGAGGAACTTAGAAACGCTAGATTAAAGGGTTACCTGAGTGAAACCGAGAAAAGTAAGCTCAAAACTGGATCTGTGCCCAAAACGACAGGCATCAGAAATTATACGCCCAAGATTCTCTCAGAAGACGAACACAAAAATAAAACAGACAACTGGATATAAGAGAAATAAGACTAGTAGGATAAGTTGTACATATTAGTGTAGCGTTAGATGAGTTGTTATAAGGATGGAGGCGGCAGGAGCGTTGGTGAGCTTAGCACCGTCGCCCATCACCGTGTTGGGGCTGATACCACTTCTGGCACTCGGGATCACGTACTTCAGATACCAGCAATACGACCCAGAGTCGTATATATCGGAAATCAATGCTGTACGTATATTTTAATACAAACTTCAATAAAACTTTTTAACTAGTGCATGCATGAACAAAGCCTTGATTACGTTTTTTTTTAAAGGGTTTTTCTCGCTGCGTTCGCTCGATCACTAACTGTAAAATTAATCATTTGTATGTGCATTTCAGGTGATACCGATATACGACTTCGTGATAGTGGGCGGCGGTTCGGCCGGCGCCGTAGTCGCATCCCGACTTTCCGAGATAGGCAACTGGACAGTGCTGCTCTTAGAAGCTGGCCAAGACGAGAACGAGATCTCAGATATTCCCGCACTGGCCGGTTATACACAGCTCTCCGAAATGGACTGGAAGTACCAGACGACACCTTCCAACAATCGCTCCTACTGCCTAGCGATGAACGGCGACCGCTGCAACTGGCCCAGAGGCAAGGTACTCGGCGGCTGCAGTGTCCTCAATGCCATGGTTTACGTGAGAGGCAATCGTAACGATTACGATCTGTGGGAAGCGCTCGGTAATGACGGCTGGTCGTACGATCAAGTGTTACCATACTTTATGAAATCGGAAGATAATCGAAATCCATACTTGGTCAATACTCCGTATCACTCTGCTGGTGGATATTTAACAGTGCAAGAAGCACCGTGGCGAACTCCTTTGTCAGTCGCTTTTATAAAAGCTGGAAAGGAACTTGGTTATGAAAATCGAGACGTAAACGGGGCTAAGCAGACAGGTTTTATGTTGACCCAGGCGACGATGCGGCGCGGCAGCCGGTGTAGCACAGCGAAGGCTTTCCTGCGACCTGTTCGTCAGAGAGACAACCTACATATCGCACTTGGAGCCCAGGTTACACGAATTCTAGTAAACCCAGTCAAAAAGCAAGCCTACGGAGTAGAGTTCATCCGAAACGGGCAAAAAATTAAAGTTCGCATAAAAAGAGAAGTGATAATGTCTGCAGGGGCACTAGCAACACCTCAACTAATGATGTTAAGCGGCATTGGACCGGCAGCACATTTGCGAGAACATGGCATCCCTTTAATCGCAAATTTAAAAGTTGGACATAATTTGCAAGATCATATCGGTTTAGGCGGTTTGACTTTCGTTGTAAATAAACCAGTTACATTCAAGAAAGATCGCTTTCAGTCATTCTCAGTAGCAATGAACTACATTTTGTATGAGAAAGGACCGATGACCACACAAGGCGTCGAAGGACTTGCCTTCGTCAATACCAAGTATGCTCCTCCTTCAGGAAACTGGCCCGATATACAGTTTCACTTCGCACCGAGCTCGGTAAACTCTGACGGCGGAGAACAGATAAGAAAGATTTTGAATCTCCGAGATCGGGTGTACAACACCGTTTACAAGCCTGTAGAGAACGCTGAAACGTGGACGATACTGCCACTGCTTCTACGCCCGAAAAGTTCTGGCTGGATAAAACTGAAGAGTCGAAACCCATTCCACGCGCCGTCGATAGAGCCCAACTACTTCGCTTACAAGGAGGATCTAAAGGTCCTTGTGGAGGGAATTAAGATTGCCATGTCTATATCCAACACGACATCATTCCAGCGGTACGGGTCACGACCTCATAATATTCCTCTTCCTGGCTGCCAACAGCATACCTTGTTCAGTGATGAGTACTGGGAGTGTTGCTTGAAGCATTTCACTTTTACTATTTACCATCCGACTGGGACGTGTAAGATGGGGCCGAAGCACGACCAAGATGCTGTTGTAGATCCGAGATTAAGGGTACATGGCATCGCCAACCTACGAGTGGTTGATGCAAGCATTATGCCCTCTATTATAAGTGGGAATCCGAATGCTCCCGTCATCATGATAGCTGAAAAGGCATCAGACATGATCAAAGAAGATTGGCTTGTGTTATGATGATGTATGACAGAGTAAAAGTGAACATTGAAGTTTTTTAGTGATGAACAAAAACATTTTATATGTTCTGAAGTTACTCGTGAGTTCGGTTATTGTATAGATTGTTATTTTAAGCTTTTTGTAAATAGAGATGTTAAAAGTAACAAAATAATGTTAAGTTAAGTAATCTAAATCGTCTTATATCCTGAGCAGTTCTTGTGCAACAATATAAACTATGCACTTGAAATAATAAATTAATATAATATTGAAATGTTACGTTTTTATTACATGGTAACCCATCTATTTGTATTCAGATGCACATAACTACAGGAAAAATGGAATAATGCTAGCCGAGCTCAAATTTAATAAACTCCACACGATTTTATAAATTGTAATTACTAAAATCGTTAAATTATATTATGGAAAACTAAGACGCGGTGGAGGGAAATATGATATCTTTTGGCCAAGATAGGGTAGTTGTCAGGTGCACATCCAATCATTATATTTCCGTTCTACAATTGAGCTTTACTTGAGAATAGATGACAATAAGATAACACTAAAATAGGAACGTGCCCTACATGCCTCTCATCGATGCTGAATAATAGGTACTTACCTATTATTAAGTAACATAGTATATGACCTAACTTTCACAGTCAGGTGAAAAATTCTAATCGCTGTTCTTCACAAAGTCTAAAAGTCTGTCATCTCTGAGAGTAACACAATCTGTCACGCTAACATTTCCGTCAAAAAACAAATATACATTTTTATCTGACGCTTAGCGTTACTCAGAAATCGTGAAACAGGCTCTAAAAAAAGTTTTATTAATAACTCGAAATTACTACTAATTAATAGCTAATTAAATATTTCGACCATAACAGTCCAATCCTAGTGCGGGGTCCATTGCATTATACATTTTTTTTTATCGAATAATTACTTTAGATTTTCATTTTGTATTTGTAATTTATCAGATGAATCAATTAATAGTCATTAATGGTAGATTCACGTTTTAATAATCACTGAACGCTTCCCAGGAGAGGCAAAACTGATAAAAATTGAAACACTGCCATCTATTGGCGAGTAGTGAAAGAGATCACTGAGTCGCATCCGCGCCGCCGCAGGTGGCGAACGCACTTATTTTTGTACGTGCTGCCATCTAGCGTCCAGTAATAAAATTAATTTGTACTCTATTGAAATACCACACGATCTTACTTCATTATCTTACACGCAAGCTTAGAATAATTTAGTTTCATACTTTGCAACAAGATGGCGTTTTACAGCGTTATGACAACTCGTCTTCAATCCGCTAAAAATGTAGACTTCCTCTTGGATTATCGTACCTGGAATAAACAAAGTTTCAGATATTATTATATTTTGGTCGTTAAGTACTTTTGACATAATCATTCTGTATTGACATAATCATTCTGTAGGTAAGATTTAAGATTTCTGTAGGTAAGCAAAAACCGCGAACTGGCTTAGCCTTGCTCTGTGCCGGGACAAATGGAAGAGTCTGGAGGAGCCCTATACACGAGAGGGGTCCTAACTTAATTTTAATTAATTTTTAAGTTCTTAAATTATTGTGTTCATAAGTGTTTAGTTAGGAATGAAAAATAAGGCTTTTTTTTATATATATATATAATTTATTTTTTAAGCAATAAGAATTTTTGTAAACACCTACCTTTTGGATTGGTATGCTATCAAAACAGATAACAGGTCAAATTAGTAGGCTATTAAGTATAGGATTTTTTATAAATAAGTCAGTCCTGCGTCAAAACTAACGGCTTTATTTTTATTAGGGTAATTTAACAAGATCATAATGACCACTGGCTAGACCTGCTGGCATAGTGTGAGTGACCCCACACTCCAATACTAAGGTTACTGGTTCGATTTAGGTAGGCCAAAGATGTTTTTAAATTAAAAATAAATTATATTTAGATCAGTTGAGCTATCTTTAGAATTTCCGCAACGGTCTGCAGATAGCTCAAAGAATTAATATGTATTTTGTACATTTTGTAAATACTTGTAAAACTTTTTTTTTTAATGGGCCTAGGCATTACATGTTTGAATTTGGCAAGTGTATGAAAAATCATAAGCCTCATCAACAAAATACGCTCTAGAGCTCACGTACGCCAAATGGCAGTGTAAATTATGCAGTATGTTAGGTACTACTGGGTTGGCCAGTGACTGTAGGCCAACCCAGGACTTAGGTTAGTAACCCAATAACAGCTTTTGAGATTAGGCTACTGCCTACGAGTATTATTATTATTTTCCTCGTACATTCTTATATGGAAGAATGGTATAGGTAAGCAGATAAATAGAAATTTAGACGTTAGAAACGCGCATTCACCTACTGAATTGGTTACACTATGCCAGTTTTCATTATGTAACACAGACATACTGTGTTCCGCGATTACACCGGTTTGCAAACATTATTTCATGTAAATGAAATGGTTCGAACGGCCGATTACAAAATATTAATACGACTGTTATCGGGAATCCCAAATTTGCTTAACATTTATTGAGTTTTTATAGGCCTACTTTATGCACTCGAGTATGGGTGTTTGTCAAACCGGATTCTTAGTTTTTTTTTTTAAATTTACATAAGCATCACTTTTCCAAATAGAGGTCAGGCGCGTTGAGTGTCAAGTCAAAAAGTCAAAGTCAAAAGGTATTTATTCAATAAAATCATAAGGATCACTTTGAAACGTCTTAAAACTAGGTGAATCTGGGTGCCAGTTCCACGCGAACAAAGCCTAGATCTAGAAGAACAAGCCACAAACTTACCGCTTGGTTCCTACAGTTCTTTTGTATGATCCTTGTAAAGGTTTATTATTTATTATTCTATCTTATTATTTATTATTCTATCTATATTATATTAGGTTTTATTACTCTATCCTATCCTATCGTACATATTAGGTATAGATGTGAAAATTACGATGTTTAGATGACATTCAAAATAAATATAGTTCGAAACCTTGATTAGCATATAAGCAAATTTTTATCCCGAAAAAAGTAAAAGTAACGGGGTAGACAAACTGTACATACCAAAATAGGTAATAAATCACCTCTACCATGCGAGGAAAGCTACGGGCGGCCCTCTTTTTTTTATACAACTTAGCTGATGGAACAAGCAGATGGCCCACCTGATGATAAATGGTAACCATCACCTATTACAAAGCATTACCTCGTAAGTCACGCACGATAGGAACGTGCCCTACGATGCACTGCCCGGCGTCCATCAACTTGAGGCATACATGTTAAGCCTCATGTGCCTGTAATTACACCGACAACCACAGTCTTCAAACCGAAACACAGCAACGCTGCTTGGCGACAGAAAAAGGCGTGGTGGTTGTACTTCCCCGGTCGAGCCCTTCACAAAGAGCTTTTCTACTCTTACTTTAATATAACTAAGTACACACGGATACGCATCTGACTTTGTACTGCTCGCTTTTATGTCTTTATATTAAGCGTCATTTTTCTTTGGGCTTGTGTAGCTTGATCTATATCCGTGTGTGTAAATTACATTAATTTCAGCCGACGAACATCTGTCGTGCATCTTAGGGGTATTCTGAAAATCATCGTTGTACAGACACTAACACGTTAGTCAGCATTTTTGCTGAGTACCTATACCCCCATCGCCTGAACTAGATATCCTACTTAATCTTATAAACGCGAAAGTTTGTAATTATGGATGGATGGATGGATGGATGGATGTTACTCTTTCACGAAAAAACTACCGAATGGATTTTAATGAAACTTTACAATAATATAGCTAATACATCAGAATAACACATCGGCTACAATTTATAAAGATATTGTGTGAATTGTCCAAAATATGACGATAAGTGTCAAGTAACTAGGAAAAAATCTACCATCTGCGAGCTATTCTGGCGTGCGCTGCCAAAACCGCTAGAGTTGCACATACGTACTAGGTACGCCACGGTGATATAAGCTACTCGAAATACTAATCCTGCGCAGACGAAGTCGCGGGCACCAGCTAGTATACAAATATTCTATTTTCAGAGTATCAACAACTGTTAGGTTTGTTTATTTCTTTCTATGTCTAACTAATCTGTGACTTTGCTTATCCAGGGCAAAATCCTAGTACTTCGTAATTTTGATGAATGCTATGATTGTAACCCAACATGTTACGTTGCTTAAACATTCCTAGCAAACGTTTCCGCAGATCTCAGCTCGCGGTATTGTGTTACTCACAGTAATTGCATAAAGCAGTGTGGGTTTCGCGGGCAAACATTACTTCCTCTGTTTTCCACAGAATGCTTATACAGTTGTCAAAACCCGGAGTATAACATTTGAACTATTTTTTTTTATTTTTTATTCTACTGGTTCATAAAACAAGCAGATGGCCCAATCACCTATTTCAAAGCATTGACTCGCAAGTCAAACGCTATGATAGTGTAGACTGGAAGACGAAGTGTGGAGCACCCTCTTACCCGATGTACCGACGACATTGTGGGGATCTCGGGAAGTCGGTGGATGAGGAGGGCTCAGAATCGATCTTCCTAGAAATGTGTAAGGGAGGTGGAGATGATGATGATAGTATCGAGCTATAGTAAAGGCAAACGTAATAGCTAAACTTCATCGCGGGTTGAGAATTCTCATTATATTTCTACTAATATTATGTTAAATAACTTACTTGATAAATACAAACCCAAACATGCATTACGTACATGCATGCAAGAGCGTTCATTTATTGCAAAATCTACTTATCGTAAAACAGTACGTAGTATCGTGAGCCATCCATCAAGCAAAGATAAAATTTTAACAGAATCTAGAACCAGCTTTTGCCGACCTATTTTGTACATTTTGTAAATACTTAAACATATGCAAACCCTTTACTTTTCCAGGAAGAACTTTTGAGGCCTACTCCGTCCATCTCTACCTTTACAATGTCATCGGTCTCACATTATGTTACTGCCTCAATTTTGAGAAGTAAGAAAAAAAGAAGAAAGAAAGAAAAGGCATTTAATTTTACAAACTGTACACAACAAGGTACAGTACAGTACAGGATATAAAAAAAAGGGTTAAAAAAAACTATTCTAGATATGTAGAAATGAGACGTAAGTACAGGAAAAACAGTACAGGATATAAAAAAAGGGTTAAAAAAAACTATTCTAGATATGTAGAAATGAGACGTAAGTACAGGAAAAACAAAAAAATCGGTAAAAATTGTGTGTGTCGCGTATACGCAATATGCATGTGGAACGCTGCCATGTACGGTCTGTATAAAAATCTCTGTGCTCAGCATCAGCTGAAAACGAATTCTCAGCGCTGGTTTTCAGTACGAGGCTTTTGGTGACGCAAGTCTAAGGGATTGTTTTGAACTAGTTCATAATTTTAGGGGTATTATAAAATCCTTCATGTCTGTTCAAACCGTTGAACTATGTAATAGGTATGTACTTGTTTTTATTTTCACAGATTTTAGTAAGTAAATTCAATTGTTGCTATCAGTCGCGTAACAACTTCATTACCAAGTTCACATTTTTTACTCAAAAATACTTAAATAGAATGCTAGAGTACGTTATGCAAAACTAGGCGAGTCAGCCTTAGCAACCTAACCAACACTAAAGAAATACTTAGGCACTATTAGATAATGTTTTTCAATCTAAAGTTACTGTTGCCCAACGATAGGTTGGCTCTTCAATTATTATTTATGGTTCGCTATAAAACTCTTCACTCCACAATATTAATAAAAATAAAGTTCACATAAGTGTCGAGAAAGCCTACGACGCGGACACATTGTGCCCGCGTGACGTAACGCGGCCCCATTACGCCGAGAACTTTCGATTTCTGGATGAAATCACACTTCCTTACTTCGGCAACCTTGCAATCTGCTCTAATAATGCACTTACAAGCTAAGAGGAAGTCAGGCATTATGAATCAACGCTTTAAATAGTTTTAGTTATTTTGCTGAGCTGAATACAGACCAATCGACAAAAAGAATCTGAGTAATTAGGTTTGTTTATGCCAACTGTGATGAAGGATTTCACGAGTTGCCCGTCGCCCCAAGGACATAATTTCTTTTGGGCAACTTAATCCATTGAAATATTTGTTGTTCTTTGCCAAAATCACAGACACAGCGACGATGTACAATTGTCTGCAACGGTCTTAGACCAGTCCATGACAGCAAAATAAATAGAATTCAAAATAATAAAAGAGAGGAAAAATAATTGGGCAAAAATCGGGTGGTTTCTTTAACAGTTACCTCTGCCTATAACAATTTGCATTAAGGTAAAGCAATTGTTTGTGGCCACTGAGGATGATTGCTACTGTGTCCATCGTCCAACTCTGAGGTCTCACGTGCAATTGTACCGGAACCCATACTTTTCAATTAATTATCATTTAATACGAGATTAGTTACCGTTGCTGTGCAAATATCCGCATGAACTATATCGCCACCCTAACCGACTGTTCAAAAGATTTTTGGCAAATGTTTTCAACCTGTTCATCTATGACGGAGATAGTGGTTAGTACAACAAAATAATAATTTCACCATAGACCTTAGACTAAAATTCGGTGTCATCATAGTGGATACGGGAGATTTAGGTGTAATTTCAATAATTGGACTCAGTGCAAATGGAATCTGTACAACTGGATTAAATTGGTTATTGCGTACAAACAAACAAAACACAATGACCAATTGAGTTCAATTTTCAATCAAAAGCTTTCCCAGAATCAACATTGTGTAAACTTAAGTGCCAGCCAGGGCATGGTTAAACATTTGTTTAACCTGGTTTCAAAATAAGGCTAACTTCCCCACTTAACAGCTTCCTAGAACGCTACCGTTAGCGATCTAAGGGTATGTCTACAGTTCTACACCCTTAGATCTCTTGGTACCAAGAACATTGAGGTGACTAAGAGGTTTATAGTTCATAATCGCATGATAAAGTTATGCTAACATACATGAACAGCGTATACGTAACCTCATTCTTCATTTTAGGAAACGCTACAGGAAGAAGTCACAGTAAACTTTTAAGCCTTTTAAACAGTTCAGGGCCACTGTTTACTCATGTCTTTATTTGATCGATTTTAATCGATATTATATAATCGATTAGATACACTCAACGGTGCATCACTGCGACACATTTGGCAACCAGCCGTCATGTCAGACTCATCACGTAGGTGTGGTTTTCGCCATCGTGCGATCATGTCATCGCAGGCTACATGACACACGTCACGTCACATTGGCCATTAACCGACCTTTGATTTGAACATTAACCTACGTATGAACCGACTGTTTAAAAATAAAGGGTAAATCGATATTACTTTTAAAAGGTTTTTATATAAAAGTTGTTTGTGAAGTTGCCTAAATTAATTAACTTTGAACTGTTTAAAGTATCCTTGGTTAGACAGGAAATACTTTTCCAAACGTTTAAAAAAATAAGTTTTATTTCATTATAATTTTCGCTTCCTGGTCAACTGTTAAATACTTGAAAATCAGCCAATTTTATTGCTTTTCTCCCCGAGTCCATGGAACTATTTATCATCATGTTGCGTTCTTTTACTTCCTTTTATCAGTAGTCTTTTTACCAATTTTCCAAGGAAGATGTTCTTCACAGAGATGCAGTTTAGAGCATCGAAAAAAAATATCTGGAGCAGGGAGATCCGGAATAGGACCTTTTGGTTAAATTAATAACCACTGGAAACCTAAGTCCATGCCGACGGAGTCACAAACACCCACTATTATAGTCAATTTATTGCTTGTTTACCAATGACATCTTTTACACAATTTATAATATTCTGATGTAGCCTAATTTCGCCATCCCAAAAGCACATTGCCCAAATCCCGATTGATAAACTATGAATGCTAAAACGGCCGTGATCGCGCACCCTGCCGACCCACAAGTCCACATACGGTGTCGTGGTCTCGTAACACTGCGATAATCCCTTGCGATACCATTGCGTGGGGAGCCCGCTCTACCGCGAGGCTTGCAGGCCGCAGTGCAACACGCGGACTCGCGGCGCGCACCAGTCGACAATCGAAACCTAACCACCGAAAATCTACAGTACGATCTTCACTCAAAACTTGTGCTTATCCCAAACTCCTATCTCATTTTCGTATCTAGAGGTCCTAGTGTAACACAGAGGCTTCGATAACTGGACGTAACAAACTAGAATCCTGTGTTGCAATTGGCTGCAAGTGGTTGCGTCACGTTCATGCCCATTTAACCCTTGGATTACGTGTTTCGCGTAATATGTTGTGCCATTAATAGGTGTGCTGGCTGCGTTGATAATGTCTTCATTTTAACTAGATCTAGCTTACATAAAGTAAGTTGGTTCAATCTTATTTCTTCGTTGACCTTTGTAATTAATTTTGTGCGAATTCATCAGGTTCTATAATTTGGATCAGTTGAGGGATCTCTAGGTATGCAGATAGCTAAACTTTTTAATGTGTATTCATTGTAATTTTCTTTTAAAAATATACTATTATCTAAGAATAATCTAATCTTAAAATAGCGTCCAGTTTTGTTCTTGTCTCTTTGCACTTGTGTCATTGCATTTCCGATAAACATTCATTTATAAAACGCACTGCAATAAACTAGCTCCAGTGACATAATTACAACCAATTCTTTAAGGGGTAAATTTTGATTTGTAATAATTTGACCCAATCACGAGTCTTCCTGAACTTCAAACTCCCCAGCCGTGGAATTCCAATGACCTTTCGTGTTCTGTCACTGCAATCGTTTGAACTATTACATCACTGACTGTAACGTCTTTTTACTCGAACTCTGCCTAATCATTGATTACAATTAGTAAACTGTTAGATAACTTTAGAAACGTTTACTTGTTGTTTTCTGATCGACGCAAATGTCGCTACTGATCGCTATTTGATATATTTATCGGCGTTCCTTTGCAATGTTTATTAGGCTCTAATGTTTCCGTGTTTTTGTCCAGCTGTCAAAGATAAAATTAATAGAGTTTACGTTTGGACGTTTTACTATTACTTTTTGTCCGGATTTGTTCTTACTGGTTAGTGGTTTTCATGCATTTGGATCAAGTTTTTGTAGAGTTCAGTTCAATTGTCAAGTTGCCGTTGAAACTTAATCTCAATCATTCTTGGCCTTTGTGGTGGCTGTGCTGTGTCAAAATCTTGTGGTTTCCATTTGTTTTATTAAAATTTTGGTATTATTACAAATTCTTACATCAACACATCATTTATTAGGTTAGGCCAGAGCTTGATATCAGTTTTTATATGATGTTTAAGTTTATTAACATAATTTTTGTCATTTGATGTAAATTAATTTATTGTTTCTTTGTACAATGTCGTTGAAAACGATCTCCGAATCTTTTGCATTCAATTTCGATACTTTTCTCTTTAGTTTGGTGTACTTTGTCATATCACTAATAAATCAAAACACTCTTATTTTCTAAATTAATAAGCTTTTCTCACATTGTAATCTCAGACTCGAACCAAGGTCAGAGTGCGTCGGTGCATCGACAGAGAATCGTGAGAGAACACTCACAATAGTCATAACAAGTAATTAGACGCATTACTTTCCACAAAGTTTTTGAGTGAAAATCTAAATGAACTAGCTCGTTAACTAGAGGGTGATAAAAGATTAAAGTGTCTGGAACAGATAAGGAAGTTGATAAAATCATTGAACGAAGAAGAACATAGTGAAAAAGTGGACTAAGACTCAGACCTTACCTTAAAAGGGTCAACCGGTAAAACCAAACTTGGTGTAAATCTTCTTAGTGTTGTGAAGAAAATCATCAGCAATGAAAGTAAGCATAAGTATATAACATACAAGACTATTAAGTAAGTCGTAACTGTAATTAAAAACGTACAATCTTTAGATTTATTTTTTAAATATCGTGACATTTCGAGATAATCCTAATCGACCAATTGTAGAAGTCTTTAAATGAATTGTTAACTGTTACTCCGCAAAAACAATTTTAAAACTGTCGATAATAGAGGAGATAAGTAAAGTATTATAAAGAAGGGATTGACTGTGCTCTTTAAAAAACTAGTCTCATAAATAATTAGATTAGTTCATAAATAATATTGCTATTAATATTTGTAAAGAAAGATCAACGAACCCGATGGCGCGTTACACTATTAATTATAGATATTATGGCAACAGTGTGTCATAATAAAGGTCGGAGTGGGCCAAGGCCAGCGACGTTATTTATGGCATACAAAACTCGGCCATTGTACAACACTGTCAAAAATGCTAACTGGTTAGTCTTATGAATAATGTGCACAATTTATAACATAGCGTTCGTCTATCTCGTGAACTTGAGTTTGAGTTTGGAGATAGTTAATTAATTTAATTAATTCGTTAATGAATCAGGAAAAGCAAAACTTACTTGAAACAATGTCAAATGTGGTGTTTTTCTCGTTTGTGAAATCTGACAAATGTGGCTAAAACCCAGAACACTTCGTATTTTGCAAAAGTTATAGATATCGGTTCTATGTTGCAACGATTCCCATCTAATTAAAAACAAATGTCAAAAGAACTACAAAATAGTGCCCTTCCTAACACGTTATGTACGACATATAGGTACCTATGTAGTAACATATAACATAACATATAGGCACCTATGACAAATAGGTACCTATGTACCTATATGTCGTAGGTGCCTATGTACCTATATTTCATAGGTGCCTATATGTTATGATAGCATAAGCGCATCATAGTTAGAGTATTTAGTAATTATATTTATGTGACTTTCAAATATTAAAGTGTCATAACATTTTATGTACCTAAAATTTAAATCCTGGCGATTGACGTTTCAGACATTAGTTTTAACTTTGTGAGAAAATAAAATATTATATTTTATATGTAACACCATCTTGTGTAGTTTTCGAGTGTAAAGAAAATGCAACACTAACCAGCAAGAAAAAAACAAACCCGTTCGGCCGTAGTGTATGTAATCTGATAAGTTATAGCAGAATCAATACATCAGTACACCATTTTCAGGTTTTGGTCGTAACTATTTTAAATCTGATGACGCAATAATGTTCTTCTAATATTTATTATGTTCGGCTTGGGCATATCTGCAGTTTATTTGGCGTGGTATCTTCATTTGCTACAGTCGATTATGCAAAGACTATACATTCTCTTTGTGTCATGCACTTCGGCTGAGTTAATTAGCATTTATCTTTTGTAATAAAAAATTAAATAAATATATTTTCTTTGGAAGACATAAACACATTATACCAAGTTTTCATTGTTATTTGCCTATCTATACCATACAATCTGAAATATCATCTACTTTGCTGTTAGGTACTTAATTCTTACGTCATGAAGAAGATCTAGAGAGATCTAAGAAAGAACAAGACCATTAGTCTTGTTAGATCTTGTATAAAAAAACTTTATTATTTATTAGTTTCACACTATATTTTTAGTTTTAAATGTCTTCACATCGTTAATAAATTATGAAGGTTTTTTTTTATACAAGATCTAATGATCTTGTTAGATCTTCTTCATGACGTAAGAATTAAGTACCTAACAGCAAAGTAAATATTACACAACGCTTTACCACGAATCAAATTACATCAAAATAAATATATAACAGCTCGAGCGTAACCTCACACACAATAAACATGAGCCACTAGGGCAAGTAAACTTCATAGGCCATAGTATACGGGTACGTGACCAAATTAATATAGCACAAAAGGGACAGTACCTACGATGAAGTAAACGGACGGTTTTTGTAACTTACTTTCAGCTACAAATAAAGAGTAAGATTTGGTGATTGTAGGAAGGGAGAGCCGAATGAAGTGTGATAGGTAGAAGGCAAAGTGAATAGGGTCACAAACAAGCATACATACGAAATTTAGGAAATACAAAAAAGATAAATTGTAAGATAATATTTTTCATCAGCTAAATATCAACTTGTTTCAGTGGACTATTGAAACTTAATCGATAGCCTACGTTAGTGAACATAAACACACATAATACCAAAATATTTCAACTTATAAAAACAGCAATTTACTGAATCAGCAATAATATTATTGCAACAGCGCAATAGCAATCACCAATTGCGGAAGTAAAAAAATTATAATCATCATACAAACTGGCTCATCCTATTTACTCAAATCGATAACCGGATGCCGGTGCAAACAATATTACAAAATAGCCTACAATTAATGTACTAATAGACTGTACTCGTAATCACTATCATGTATTAGCCTGCAGGTACTTACGCGACCAACGCGGCGAACGCATGAAATGAAATAATTAAAAAAAAAGTTTATTGAACAAAATTTAAAGTATAATTTTTTTTCACAAAGAAAATTACAATAAATACAAGTATTTACAACATGTTCAAAATACAAACAGTTGAGCTATCCGCAGAGCGTAGCGAACGGTTTAGAGATAGCTCAACTGATCCAAATCAGTGAGAACTAAAAATGTAAAGAGTCATAAAACCAAAACTAAGAGAATGACACGGTTATAAACGTGACCTATAAATTTAGCATCGAAAAATTTACTTAGAGATTGTGAGGTAGAGAATGTAGATACTTTGCAAATTGGTTTATGAAGTGGCAAGAGCTGGACTGAATTAGCTGAGGGAGAGCTAAGGGAGAATCTTTAAAATAAACAAAATCGGGACGCGGAGTCTGATTTTGTATATTTTAAAAATGAAGCAATACAATACAATACAATACAATACAAATGTTTTTATTGTTCCAAAAGATACATAAAATATTCCAACAATGAAATCTCCTTTTAAGTAAAAAATACTTGTCATAGGAGATCTCGCTCTTGCTTAGGTCTACAATAGATTATTTAAAAGGCGTTAATCCGAAACATTTGAATAAAGTTAATAATTTAGGTTTAAATTGGTAAAAGTTAAAGGTTAAAGTTAAAGTTAAAGTGAATTGTGTGAGTAGGTTTGCGTTTTTTATAAATCTGTATGCGTGTGTGAGAGAATGGCGTGTAAGATAAAGTATAAAGTCAAGTAGGTTAGTGAGTGTGTGTGTGATGGGTAAGGTAAGTGAGTAGGTTAGGTTTGCCTGGTTATCACTGAAATAAACAGCTATCGAGATGGTCGCACTTGCATCTGTAGTTCGGTTATGCAAATAAAGTCCTAAAGCCTATGGAAGGGAAAAGTGAATCTAATGGCAAATGACATAACCAGAGGCACGGATTCCAACGATTTTACACAGATACAAGCGATTTGTTAAACAGGCGGTATGTTTGAATCGTAGAAGTTAGGTTTATGGTTGTAGAAACACCAATTGACATCAAAAACTACTTATCAGGCAATGAAATATTTTGAAGTGTTATGCGATAGCTGGAAAACCCGCGCTTGTAAAATAAAACTTTTTTTTTCTTTTTTAAATTGAGTTAAATGAGAGTTTTGTCACAATGACTGTGTCAGTCACCCCGGTCCCGTACAGACTATACACATATATAGACAAAAACAATCTCATACTACCCGCAAATTAAAAAAAACGAATTTAAAGTCGCAGTCAATCGTAAAACAGCTATCTGGCAGATTTCCATTTTTTTTAATAACTCCTTAAGTTTTCCTAACAAAAAATATATACATTACGAAGATTAGTAAAACAAACTTTTTGGTGGGATAACTTGCTTGAATAAAAGAGATATTATTGCAGAACCTTTGCAATGTTATTCTCAGGAACTTGGTTGTTTGCTATTTTCATAAAATTATGTATGAAATGATTTTAAACTGAAACTGAAACAGCTTCACGACTTTGATCCCCAGGCACGGTAGATATCCCCTCAAATCTCTTAGTACCTAGTACTAACTCTAGATTCTTTGAGGACGTCTAAGGGAGGTAGTCAGAGGTAAGTCCAAGCATTACATTTGGCACATCCGCACATTTTGCAGCATTGGTATTCCATTCGTGACAGGATAAATGACATATGATTTTATATCTTCAAAAATTACGAAATGTACGCGTGAGAAGTTGATTATCGGTTGTCAGCTTCTTAAATGGCGGCACTAATCACTACCTCTCACTCAAACACTAATGTTGACAGTAGTTACCTTACATTCGCGCTCGTGAGAGGTACAGATTAGTGCTGCCATTAAGATTCGTTACTCTACGTGCGCGGGTTATACGGTCAGCTAAAAACGCATAACAGCGGAAAAATATGTGGAACTGATAGATAACATAAACACGAACATTCAGTTATTCGAACTTTATGGGTTCATAATCATCATCAGCCTGAGAAGTCCACTGCTGGACATAGGCCAATTCAATACATTTGCAGAAAGAACGATGCTGAGCTTTCTCCATCCACCGCCTTCCCGCGATCCTCACAATGTCGTCGGTCCATTGGGTAAGAATTTTTGTGCAGTTTTGTTGAAAGACATGGTCAACTTTTGAGAACCTTTATTCCTTTTTTAACCTATTTTTACGGGTTTAAAACTTCAAAATAAGAAGCTGCACAAAAATTCAAGCTGTACTCTCGTGCTGTCCTCAGCAAGACACCCTTTGAAAAGAAACTTAAACAGCGAATATCAATCAGCGGTGCATTCTGTTGCAATGAAATCGGCGCCGGCGCACGCGGTCTGTTACGTAAGCAACCGGTGGCCCACAGCAATGGCTGCAATGTTGGCTGCCTTGGAAGGACTCTGGGTCAGCGCCGTAGCGCTCGCAATGTTGCTATGAAGACAGGGCCAAGAACGTTTCTAGCATTTGAAGCTCAAACTATAATTAAACCTAATTGTGAATGAAGGCGTTGTGTTTCAAGGTTTCGCAATCAACGTCAGATTTGAAAATGTAACAAACCAATCTACTATTACTTTAATACGTTAGATTTCACTCATTTTATTTATTATCATAATTATTTATTACCATTTCAATGCCCTAATAGATATACTAAATCGGCATTGAAAAAATAAGTTAATAAAACAAAACTTTGACTAGATATTATAATTGATATTAATAATGATATTATAACTGTTGATTGAAAACCAAAATTAGCATAAGAATGTAAATCAACTCTAACAATCTGTATTGTCATAAAATGTTTGCTCATATGTTTAGAAGAATTATTTCAGTCAAATGCTAGTTGTTTCAAATCAGCCTATTAGATGCATGCGTAAGAGGTGAATTTGTCAATGCCTCTTACTTTTGAAGGTGGTCAACTTTCTTATCATTTCATTATAGCCGGTGAATATAACCTTGATGTTTTTGGGTAGAGCCCGCATGGTATTTTCAGGATCACATGTGAAGCAACAATCCGTTGAAAGTGTTTTAGGTGGATTGCTGTATATGAGGAGAATATATGCGGTATATGGAAATTTCAATATCATATAACTGACCATTATTTGAGAAATATGATCGTTCAACTGTAAATTTCGTTCCAAATTGGAACTTCCAATACCACTTAGTTTTACAAATACATCCTATCTGGGTCTTAAAAGCAAAGTAAACCTAAAAACGATTAAAAAAGAGTTGTCAAACCAAATAAGTGGATAATGACCAAGCCGAGAGAGAGATTGGCTTAGGAAACAGAGCATAGGAGCGCGACCGCGAATCCTTGCAAGGCGAACTTGCTTCACTACTGGTTATAGTATGATCGTGACATAACATTCAGTTGCAACACTGAATGTATTGCATTTAGAGATATTTTGGATTTGATAAACAGCCATTAGAGTTTGACGATGCAATAGTGGACCACCTAGAACCAAGACAGAATATTACAGACTTGCCATGTTGCAATGTTGCTGATTAGAGATTCACAAGACTGGAGTCTTTTCTATGAGTTGAAATCAAACCTTTCTTTAATGTAAAATGTTGATTGAGAGGTTGACAAAATCAGATTTTGTGTTCTAAGATATTCTATTACGAGAGTCGAGCCAAAACGTTACACCATTCGGTTAGCAACCCACTGAATTAATACTAAAGGGAAGCAATTCAAAACCGCATTAAGACACAAATCTCTTAAAAACGTTCATGCATAAGGTCAAAGATCGAAAAGCATACGAAAATTGAATTAAAAGGATCTCTTAGAAACGTTTTAGAGATAGGTGAATCTAGAAGCCATTCCACGCGACCAAGCTTATCCTTCTCTTATGTGATAATAAATGAACACTGCGTCGTTAAACAATAAACAGAATCGAGAAATAAATAATTGGCATTAAAATTTATTGACAAAGTTATTTCCAGCCAAATAGTAACTAAAATAATAAACTCCACAATTGCCTATAAAGAAACATAGAACCTACCTAGTGACTGTCATTCACAGTGCGCAGGTGGCTGCATAACATTAGCGTGCATTACCGCAGACCACGTAACGCACGCAATGTTATATCACCGTATCTAAGCAGGTAATATGCCACATGTATGAACGTGCCTTTGACTAGCCTCAGATGTCTCTTTAGACATCCTCAAGCATTTGGAGTACCAAGAGGTGACTAGACTACCGTGTTCACCGATTATTGTCGTGAAATATTTTGAGGAAACAAAAAAATATTTTGAATATTAATTTTTAAAAACTACCAATCAATGACAGAAATGTATTTGGATCCTGAAATAAGGGTTGTTTACCTTTGCTGCGTATATGTAAGTACATAGATAAAAAGCATTAAAACAAGTTGAGAAGTTCGTTCTAGTAGGCAAAGGAGACAAAAGAAATTATGCAACGTAAGAAATCCGGAACAAAATGGAGGCGTCAGTATAAATTCATTGAATGGGACATTAAAGCCAGCGTACATTGTGGTTGAAACGTAAAGCAGTGCCTCGTCTACGCTACAACGCAGCTGACTGGTTACATCAAGTAGTTGCGGTAACACGACAATTAAAATCATAGAGATTTGCATAAGAAAAAACCTACCCAACAGTCTTCTAAATCATGGGATAGATCGAAGCCACATGCAAACGAATGATCAAAAGAGAACAAGCAACAAGATCTTCTTATACTACTTTCGAGTCAATGGCATTAAAAAAAACTTTATATGACGTGAGCCCAGTAGGAGGCGACCTCTATACCTCGTTCCATTGCCTGGTTTAGTTCCTCGCGTGTGCAGGTGGTCGGGGACAGTGGACAGGAGAGCAGGTGCTCCATAGACTATGTCTTTCCAAAGTTACACTTGCTCTGGGATGGGTTGATGTAACCCCATTTGGCAAGGTTTTATCTGCAGCAGCCAACTTGGGTCCTCAGCCGATTGAGAGACTTCCAGGTTGACCACTGCAGTTCGTGGCAACAAAATGAAAATTGCGAAAGATGTTTACCAATATTTCAGAACAAGTCAACAGAAGAACCGGTCACCATCTTTCAAGGCCGTAAAGTAGAATGACGTAAACTTTCCGAATGCATATTCATACGCAATACAGTGAAAGTAATTTCAGTATAGCCTTCACCTATTGTACCAGTTGTCGTGTTAATTGGGTTATTACGATAGCTCACCACACCACCATCGGTCAGTAGGGTCGCAGGTTGTTTACCAACAAGTTCGTTACCACGTTCAGTTGGGTAATGATAACAAGTAATCCGGCCATACAGTTTAAGAATAACATTATGGAACATTTTGTAGATTTATGTTTTATAGAGGTTGTCGCCAAAAATAAGTTCACTAAAAAATATTTAGTGATTCGAATTAAACAATTCACCACACTGATTCTTCTTTCGTTATGCTCTTTTACCTGATTCTATTGCTTTTTCGTGGGACTATAATAATAATAATAATAATTAAGTTATACATTGTGGTTAAATTTAGATTATTTATTCACTAGGTATTTACTTACTCAGGTGACTAAATGGTAGTTAGTTAGACTTAATAACTATTATTTAATCGAATTTTAGCCGCCTTAATCTAAGATATGAATACTGGCCCTAAACTGGGCAAAAAGATGGGTATATTGGGTATGGATATAAAGGTTATTGAAGAAAAGGTTTAAAGAAAGCGAAGAAGAAGAAGAGGGCCCAGAATAAAGAATCGTATAAAGAAGTCTAGGAGGCCGCATTCGAAAGAGTCAATTGGAGAAAACTGCAGTTTTTTAAAGATATTTTAGAAGATGATAGGAATTTATGGAGAAAAATTATAAAAACGTACGAAAAATGGACCAATGATTGACAAATATCATCAAGGTTACCGTTAAGGTTTTCCAAATGGTTTTCCAAATATTGACGTGGTGTTAATGTGGTTATTACATGGCTTCTTCGTTCTGCTCGCTGGGCGCCACAAGGTCGTACATGCTAAGGAATTGAATGTATCACCGACTGGCCTGTCAGTATGTATTCAGAACAGCTTTCTTTACATTTCCCCGGCATATCAACGAGCGATGACAACACAGTGACATCACAATCGAAAGTTCGAGAAACGGCCTTCACCTATTGCCACGGATTCTAACTGGTCGTGCGTGTTACGTAAGGTTTGTTTTCAAACGTCATCTCTGCACTTTATGAATATGTTAAAAGCCGGTATTTGAGCATTTAGAGCAGTGAGTGCAACATAAACGTCAGATTTTAGAGATGATAAGCGTTACTGACTTTTAAGGACACGTAATAGCGAGGTAAGAAGTAATCTTCTACATAATATGCGCCAAAATGTGGCTGATTGAAATTTTAATATTAATACCCAAAAACCCGTTTATTACCCAAAAACTGAAACTGGTGCTTAACTGATTCATACATAAACCTATTTGTCAGGTAGGAAAGTTGTACAAAATGAGAACAGCACCACAATGTTAGCTCTGTTCCCCGCACTGGGTCTTAGAAAAGCCTGTGGAGCGGGGTCACAAGGACTCACCAAACGGACTCTCTCCTAGCTTGTGTTGTATGATTGTTGATCGAAGGTTGTATGCCCTGACACAATTTTTGGTAAATAATAAAAACAAGAAGATTATAACTATAATTCCAAATCAAAGCCATAAAGATCTAGAATTATAGAAGTGAAATTCATGAATTTTGTTTTTGTAAAAAAAGGTACCTTCGAAAATAATCCTTTATTCGGATCAAGATCAGCAGATTTTTGTTTGTGAGATGATAAAACCGCACATAATATAAATAACGACAGAGACAATAGAAAATTCAAGTATTTGTTGAGTTGTGTTGTGACACGCGAGCAAGAATGATTTACTAGTACGTTACCAAAACACATCATGCTCTGATAAGCTCAACTCAATCTACGTTATTTTTCTTCAAGATGTTTTGTATAGCGTAATCTCTATAGAGTTTGCAAATTGTTTACTGTTCGTGTACTACAGCGGCCCTATTATTTATATTATTTATTACTGTTATGTATAAGTCATCTACAATAGATATAAAAGCGCTACATCAACGCCAGCCTCAATTATGTTCAAAAAAATGTTTATTTGTTTGTCGTGTAATAGAGCTATTTCTTTGTATTACAAGACTGATCTTAATATCAAAGGTCACCAGAGATACTCATACAAACTCGGTAGGTAAGTTTGTACGAGCAAAAATGTTTACCAATATTTCAGAACTTTGGTTCCGTCTGATACCAAATAAAATTCCTACTTCCTCAACTCTCATTATTACGTCTCTTACCAAACAAAAAGTTACCAAACTATAATACTGTATCATCGATCTTAACTTTCACGAATGCCTCGGGAGTGAGTGATATCAGGAAATTAGATCGTATCTTCCGCACAGGTAGGAAATGTTCGTCGTCCCTTTCTCGCAAATCGTGACACAGATAACGCCGTCTCTTTTGCTAGGTAGTTCCGATCAAATGAAAGATTGCTTAAGGTACATATCTATTATAGTCATATTGCGAGGCTAACAATGACAAAGGCTTAGGAAATGTAAATAATTTCTTACCACAATGCTCGATGCAAACTAAACGCCATCTTACCTAGAAAATACAAACATAAATTATATAAAAGAAGTTTTATTTAAAGAAAAATTTACATTGGTAACGAATCATACGATAAAGGTCAAATACGCATTAGTTAAAATGAAAGAGCATGTAAGATTTCGCACCCACTCGGAATCAGTGAAAAATATATTATTTTTCTCACTGAAGGTTTGTACCACACTGGTTCTTTGGCCTTTAATTGGATATTAAATCTTTTATGTCTGGCTGTCACATTATCTCTAGCTGATCACCGCTAAAGAAGACTGGTCAAAACGGACCCAGTAACAAAAAAATTCTTCAGGTTTAATTCCACGAGGAAATTCATAAACGGACGCAGGAGCGCGTTGAAGTCTTTTCCTTAGATAAACTCAAAATTCATCATTTTAAGCACATCCTTGTTAGATGTTTCATAGAAAAATAATTTTTATTCTTCTCTTATTTTCAGATCAGATCAAGCCGAGATATCACAAGAAACTGTGATAAGGAATAACATGCCTACTTGCCGCCATCCAGCGCCAACCAACAAACCAATGCGCAAAAGCAAACCACCAGATCGTCACAAATAGATCAACAAGACGCTATACTAGTCCTCCAAACAAAGCGTTCAAAAATGCTGTGATACTGGCTATTCGGAGAAAAAACTAAAACTGTGATATTTTTGAAATTGGAAAATGGGTGTTCACGTGCTTCTCGCGTCAACAGCACTGAAGACAGTCAGCGTGACCGGACTGTGGCTGATACCACTGTTGCTTGGGGCTCTGACCTACCACAATTACAATGCTTATGATCCAGAATCAAAGGTGTTGGATAAAGAACCAAGGAGGGAGTATGATTTTGTAGTAATAGGAGGCGGTTCAGCGGGAGCGGTTGTGGCAAATCGACTAACTGAGGTCCATAATTGGAATGTGCTTATATTGGAAAGTGGTAAGTGTTAATTGATCTAGTAAAACTACAGGGCTGATTAATATTAATATGAGAAACTCATTGACAGCCCATACACAAACACATAGAGTGTGTGTATATGGGCTGTGTTAAAAAAAGCCTTCTGCTCTCTAGAAATCTTCGATTAATCTTAAAATATCATGCCTTAATAAAGTCTCATATCAAACCCAAACTCTATACAAGGTGTTCCATAAGTTGTGTATATAAACATCAGGGGGCTAAAGTACCCATCAATATGAACAACTTTTTTAAGGAACCAACACTGTGAACGCGAAAAAAAAAACAGCTGTTTCATACAAAAGTTCAATACCTACCAGGCTAAAATGTATGAAACAGCTGTTTTTTTTTTTCGCGTTCACAGTGTTGGTTGCTTAGAAAAAGTTGTTCATATTGATGGGTACTTTAGCCCCCTGAAGTTTATATACACAACTTATGGATCACCTTGTATAAAATAATATTTCAGAAACCCGACAAGTTCTCCCTATTTTATTGAACTCTCTTTTTTAGGGTTCCGTACCCAAAGGGTAAAACGGGACCCTATTACTAAGACTCCCATGTCCGTCCGTCTGTCTGTCTGTCCGTATGTCTGTCTGTCTGTCACATGAAACGTGATAATTAGACAGTTGAAATTTTCACAGATGATGTATTTATGTTGCCGCTATAACAAAAACTACTAAAAAACAGAATAAAATAAATATTTAAGGGGGCTCCCATACAACAAACATGATGTTTATACCGTTTTTAAAGATAATGGTACGGAACCCTTCGTGCGCGAGTCCGACTCGCATTTGGCCGGTTTTATTTATATACTAGCGGCCTGTCCCAGCTTCGCATGGGTGGTCATAAATTTTTTGAACATTTTAGGATAAACTGAGACCGTGGGTTCGAGCCTCGCGTCTACTTATTTCATACATTTGCATTTGCACGCGCTTCTCCTTGAGTGAGTGAAATCGCACCCCGCGCGCGACCCGTGGACCCGTAAACATTTTTAATTTCGTCATATCTTTTGAATGGAATGTCCGATTTGAAAAATTTAAGAAGTAATCTATAGGTATTGAAACCGTCTTAATTATGAAATGATTTATTTGGATAAGGATTAATACCAAGGTACAAATAAAGACCCTTTTCTAGCGGAGGCATTTCAATTATTTTTTTATAATAAAAGAACACTTATTGTGACATAACTATAATAGTTAGACATATGCTGTCGCGACATTTTTTGTAGATGATAACGTGTTCTACAAAATCGTAGTACATTATTTTGTTCTATCTTCAATAGTTTTCGCAGCGCACGCGATGTAAGGTTTTTTGTTTTCCACCTTGGGTTACATTATTGAAGTTTCAGTAAGGATCCCTGATTTTTTTGAAAATATAATATAGCCTATGTTACTCAGGGATAATGTAGCATTTTAATGGTGAAAGAATTTTTGAAATCGGACCAGTAGTTTTTGAGCCTATTCGTTACATACAAAAATACAAAAATACAAAGTTTACCTCTTTATAATATTAGTGTAGATATTATAGAATATATTCCATAAGTAAGTAAGAAAAGTATAAACATCTGTTAACTAACAAATCGTTATCAAATGCCTGTACTAAGCAAAAAATATATGTTGAATGAGCAAGTCTGCAATCACACGCTAGCATGGTCACCTCGAAATTATGGTGCCATGTATGCTCCTAATGGAGTTTTTCAGCTATAACTTTACGTGATTTAACCATTCTTTGAGTCCAAAAAGGAAAAGGGAATTATAGTTTAGCCGTTTTCGTACGTCTGTTATCAATCTTTCCACTTGCAGGCAAAAAGTTTTAAGATAGATAGATAGATAGATAGATAGATAGAATAATAAAGGGGTTGTATTTTTTACACATTTATATATATCATTGTGTGAAGAGGTCTTTAGAATACATGACTGATTTAAAAATACGAATCCTTGAACAACATTCTACTGGACAACTATTTGAGTAAACCTGAATGTTGTTCAAACTTATAGCCTTCAGTTATATTTAATTTATCTGCTGCTGTTCTTTCTACTAGTTTTTTCTCGCAGAGAACGAAGTTTTAGGGTGTAATTTTTTAGTTACCACGGTTATTTTTCCACACCGTATTGTAGAAATTCTGTAGGACTTCGGAAGCACGCCCTGTGCGAATCCCGATAAGCACCTGGACAATTTATTCAATTTAAATTAATAAGATGCCTTTATATTCCAGGTCCAGATGAGAATGAGATAACAGACGTCCCTTCGCTAGCTGGGTACCTGCAGCTAACGAAACTGGACTGGCAGTACAAGACAGAGCCCACAGCCTTTGCCTGCCTCGGATTCAAAAAACACAGATGTAGTTGGCCGAGGGGCAAGGTACGAATATTTTCAGATATGGTTACACTTTACGCCAACTCGAACTCGTCGTTTGGCGAGACTAAAATGCGTGCTATCTCACCTTACATCATGTAAGAAGTGTTAGACTCAGTGATGAGTAGTAAGAAACTATTACGCGCACGCATAAACACTCCTGTATAAAATACCGCCGTTTTTAACTTTCGACATACCTTTTATGAAGTGTTCTGATGAAAAAGCTACAGAATAGAGCTTCAAAATAAAGAAAGCTCTGATTCTACAACTAGTTGGAACTCGTGGTTTCACTCACACAGAAATAAATTCCAAGAACCTGTACAAATAGATATGTACATTAATAGATATCTTACCTGTAGACTTATTCCTTTTATGGCTTTTCGTTATTTATCATACACGAGTTTCCGATTATGCTACATCTTAAAGGAATCGATATGTTAAACTCAAAAGGCTGCACCAATGAACTGCTTATTCGTGCTGCATGAAGCGCCTAGAGTTATTTGTTGAGCAGCACGCTGTACGCATTAACGAATACTACTTTACTTTTATAAGGAGTGAAAGTATACAAGCACGATTAAAATAAAAATACATGTAAAAAGTTAAAAAAATATAATATATATTTTGTTTCTTAATTTTAGGTTCTCGGAGGATCCAGCGTATTAAACTACATGATCTACGTCCGAGGAAATCGCCACGACTTCGACCAATGGGAGCAGTTCGGTAATCCGGGCTGGGGCTACCGTGACGTGCTAAAATACTTCATCAAATCTGAGGACAACAGAAACCCCTACCTCGCAAAGAACGCGTATCACGGGAGAGGTGGTTATTTGACCGTACAAGAAGCCCCTTGGCGGACGCCTTTAGTCGCGGCATTTGTTGAAGCAGGAGTTGAAATAGGCTATGAGAACAGAGACATCAACGGGGCCGTTCAAACTGGCTTCATGATTGCTCAGGGAACTATTCGACGCGGAACGAGATGCAGTACAGCGAAAGCTTTTCTTCGTCCAGTGCGCACAAGAAAAAATTTAGATATTTCGTTAAACACGCAAGTAACAAGAATTTTGATCAATCCAGTCACAATGAAAGCTTACGGAGTAGAATATTTTAAACATGGGGTGAAAAGAGTAGTTTTTGCAAAGAAGGAAGTTATTCTATCAGCCGGGGCAATCAATAGTCCGCAGTTACTTATGCTATCAGGAATAGGCCCGAAAGACCATTTGCAGGAAGTTGGCATCAAAGTGCTTAAAGATTTACCAGTGGGTGAAAATCTGCAAGACCACGTCGGAGTTGGTGGGCTAACATTCTTAGTCGACAAACCAGTTGCTATAGTCCAAAATAGATTTCAAGCTTTCCCAGTAACGATGAATTATGTAGTAAATGAAAGAGGGCCTATGACAACTTTGGGAGGATTAGAAGGAATTGCTTTTGTAAATACAAAGTATGCAAATAGTTCTGGGCTATGGCCAGATATTCAATTTCATATGGCTCCTGCTGGTTTTTCTTCAGATAATGGACAAGTGGTAAGAAAAATTTTAGGATTGACCGATGAGATTTACGATTCGGTATACAAGCCCATAGCGAATAAAGATGCTTGGACTATCATGCCTCTTTTACTTCGGCCGAACACACGAGGATACGTTAGATTAAAGAGTTCCAATCCTTTTCACTATCCGATAATGAATCCACGATACCATGAAAATGCATTAGACGTAGCGAGGCTTGTGGAAGGTATCAAAATTGCCTTGAAAGTTGCAAATGCGTCTCCGTTCAAACAATTTGGATCAAGACTATATACGAAGCCTTTGCCAACTTGCAAGCATCATGCGTTTATGTCTGACGAGTATATTGAGTGCCAAGTTAGACACATTTCTATGACAATATACCACCAGTGTGGAACGGCTAAGATGGGTCCATCTTGGGATAAGGATGCAGTCGTAGACCCAAAACTGAGGGTCCTAGGAGTGGAAGGTTTACGAGTGATAGACGCTAGTGTAATGCCTACAATAGTAAGTGGTAATACGAACGCTGCTGTTATAATGATCGGTGAGAAAGGTGCTGACATGATCAAACAGGACTGGCTGAATAAAAGATAAGTTTGATCTGTAACCTATTTGTTCAGTTACCATGATCGTACCTGTTAAATAATGTACCTAATTATACCTATAAATATCAGGTCACTATACCAAAATGTAGAATTTTCTTGATTAATCCAAGATTAGTTTGCAGTCTGTGACCTTTGTTAGATATTTAAGTAATGAAAGTCCTTTCCAAAGATGTAAGGTTATTTTATAATTAAATCAATTTATACACAGAAATTATTCGATACAAGTGTTAATTAAGATAAAAATAAATTTAATATCTGTGAAAAGTAAGAAATTTAGTAAGCTTAGGTGAAATGGTACAGTTATGGTTTGTTTGTGAAAAACTTTATGTAAAAATTAACCTAACTTAATATCGTTCAACACTGTAAATAATGTACATAGTATGTAGTTAGAATATAGTGGGTAAATGAATAGATTTTAGTCAATTTATTTATTTTATAAATGCCATATATTTTTAAAACAAAATCTTTTAAAAACACAAACAAAACATTATTTTAAGTACGATTTTCACCACATCTGACGTATTAGCTTTCTGTTAAAAAAAACTTAAATTGTTTATCCAATTAATATCAAATATTGTTGGGTTTATAAATACATACTGATAAGTTACCACAGAGATAAGTGACCGTTACTTTCATAGACCCTCTCCCATGGTGAGGAAAGATTTTTTTATTTTTGTATGTAACGAATAGGCTCAAAAACTACTGGTCCGATTTCAAAAACTCTTTCACCATTAGAATGCTACATTATTCCTGAGTAACATAGGCTATATAATATTTTCAAAAAATTCAGGGATCCTTACTAAAACTCCAATAATGTAACCCAAGGTGGAAAAATTAATCCTTACATCGCGTGCGCTGCGAAAACTATTGATGATAGAGCAAAATATTGTACTACGACTTTGCGGAACACGTCATCATCTACAAAAATATCGCGACAGCATATGTCTTTCTATTATAGTTATGTCTCAATAAGTGTTATTTTATTATAAAAATTTAATTGAAATGCCGCCGCTCGAAGAGGGTCTTTATTTGTACCTTGGTATTAATCCTTATCCAAATATGACGAAATTAAAAATGTTAACGGGTCCACGAGTCACTCACGGGGTGCGATTTCACTCACTCAGGGAGAAGGGCGTGCAAATGTATGAAATAAGTAGACGCGAGGCTCGAACCCACGGTCTAAGTTTATCCAAAAATTTTCAAAAAAATTTTGACCACGCATGCGAAGCTGGGACAGGCCGCTAGTATATTAATAAAAATGTCTAGTTAATTTGCCGGATAAAACAGCTATCTATTTTTCGGTCAATATTAAAATTTTATCTCATTACTAGCGGCCTGTCCCAGCTTCGCATGGGTGGTCATAAATTTTTTGAACATTTTAGGATAAACTTAGACCGTGGGTTCAAGCCTCGCGTCTACTTATTTCATACATTTGCACGCCAGAGAGTGAAATCGTACCCCGAGCGCGACCCGTGGACCCGTTCACGTTTTTAATTTCGTCATATCTTTTGAATGGTATGTCCGATTTGAAAAGTTTAAGAAGTAATCTATAGGTATTGAAACCGTCTTAATTATGAAAAGATTTATTTGGATAAGGATTAATACCAAGGTACAAATAAAGACCCTTTTCTAGCGGCGGCATTTCAATTAATTTTTTATAATAAAAGAACACTTATTGTGACATAACTATAATAGTTAGACATATGCTGTCGCGACATTTTTTGTAGATGATGACGTGTTCTACAAAATCGTAGTACATTATTTTGTTCTATCATCAATAGTTTTCGCAGCGCACGCGTTGTAAGATTTTTGGTTTCCACCTTGGGTTACATTATTGGAGTTTTAGTAAGGATCCCTGATTTTTTTGAAAATATAATATAGCCTATGTTACTCAGGGATAATGTAGCATTCTAATGGTGAAAGAATTTTTGAAATCGGACCAGTAGTTTTTGAGCCTATTCGTTACATACAAAAATACAAAAATACAAAGCTTTCCTCTTTATAATATTAGTGTAGATAGTGTAGATAAACCAGATTAGCATGACTTCTAATATTGATACAACATTTTTTTTTGTGTTTATCAACTTCCTATCTAACAGAAAACTGAGTATTCGAACCCCGCCCCATAAGTTTAGGGATATAATAAAATATATCGATAAATAGAAAATATATGGTAATTGAAGACGGCTCTTTAAACTTTTTAACAAAAATATATGTTTTTAAGATACTCAAAAGCAAAAACTCAACAAAATGTTTTTCAATAAATAAAGCCGAACTTATTTCAAAACTATGCTTAAAATCGTTTTTTCTTCCTCAGTTCTCCAATTGAGAAATTTCACGTTGCATTATATATTATTTGATTTTGTTTATTTCTTTAGTACGAGTAATAAAATTATCTACATTGGTAGTAAATAAAAAAACAGATTGCCTATAAATCCACGGGTTACTTATCGTTTGATAAAAGTAAATAATACCTAATATTATCTTAAATAATACTTTATCTTAATTTCTTATCTAAAATTATTATCTCACTAGAAAATATCATAGGCAATAATGAACAGAAAGCTAAGTGGTGCTATTTTACTTCAAATCATAAAATGTAGGTATATGAAATATGTCTTGTTATGTGTATTGTGTGTCAAATAAATGTTTCTTTCTTTCTTTCTTCTTTCTATGTCTGTTGAAATAAATGATTATTCCCGTTTGTCGAGATGTTTTATTCCCATAGCACCTAAGAAAGTTGAACTTATCGGAATAATTTTGTCCAGAAAGTTCAACTTTTACAAAAAAAGAACAAAGTTGAAATAAATGGAATTTTTCGTCCAATTAGTTCAACTGGTTGAACTTAATAGTTGAACTTATTGGAATAGGTCAATTCTGAAGATTCAAATACAGTAGTTCACTATAGTCAAGTACTGGCTTTATTTTATTACCTGAAAACTGAAACAGCTTCACGACTTTGATCCCCAGGCACGGTAGATATCCTCTCAGATCTCTTGGTGTTCCTTTCGGGATGGATATGTAGTACTTGAAGAAATAAACGAATTTATTCTTGACAATATAATGTTGTAGTTTATGCGTACAATGGTTTCTAGGTTATCTTAATATTAATCGAAGCTGTCAATGTCAAAGAGCACGAGGCTATTTACATCTGAGATGACACTGACAGTTGATATGCACCTCCGCGACGTCATAGGCCGGAACATGCTCGGGGCCCTTGGAAGATGCTTCCAATGTGCTGTCTTCCATGGTATCCAACAGGGGGCAAAGGTACTGAACTCCACGACGAGTAGTCCCAGTAGTGGTCTTCACCTCTGCTACTCTCACTACGCCGTCCTTTCCCGGAAATAGTGAAATAATGCGACCCAGTCTCCAACGCATGGGTGGTGCGTTCTCCTCCTTTAGCAGGACCAGTTCTCCCTGCTGCAGCGGTCGAACAGGAACGCGCCATTTGTGTCTCTGTTGCAGCTCTGAAACGTATTCCAGCTGCCACCGGTTCCAAAAGTGCTGGCGAAGTTGCTCCAGTCGCTGAAACCGATCTAGACGGTGGCTGTTAATATCTTGTAGATCTGGTGAAGGCAGAGCCGCTAGGGGTCGTCCAATTAGGAAGTGCCCGGGGGTAAGGGGATTAAGGTCATTAGGACATGATGACAGAGGAGAAAGGGGTCTACTGTTTAGGATGGCTTCAATTTGGCTAAATAGAGTCGACAACTCCTCAAAAGTCAAATGACTGGTTCCTAAAATTCTCTTTAGATGGAATTTAGCTGATTTTACGCTAGCCTCTACTAACCCATTAAAATTAGGAGCATAAGCAGGCTGGAATTTGAATTTAATACCTTCCTCCGTGGAAAAACTACCAATATCATTTACTTTAGATGTAAGAAATTCTCCTATTTCCCTAGAGGCGCCTACGAAGTTCCTACCATTATCGCAGAATATCTCTAATGGCTTTCCTCTGCGAGCGATATAACGACGCAGCGATAATATAAATGCATCCGTAGATAGCTCACTGACGGCCTCTAAATGCAGACATTTGAACCTAAGACAGACAAATATACATAAATAGCACTTAGTGATTTTACATCCTCTACCTTTTCTATCGGTTATTAAAAATGGTCCAGCAAAGTCAACTGCAGCACTTATGAAGGGGAAGCCAGGATTTACGCGCTGATTCGGAAGTGCTCCCATAAGGGGAGTAAGCGTTTTGCCGCTTGCCCTTCTACATACGACACATTGTCTTGACGTAGTGCGCGCCAGATCTCTACCTGCAATAGGCCAGATGTGCTCCCTCACTGAGGACAAGAGAAGCTGAGGACCAGCATGAAGAAGGCGAAGGTGTTCATGTCTGAAAATCAATTTGGTGAGTATATGCTTCGCATGTAGTAAAATAGGATGACGCTTCTCAAATGAATAACACGAATTATCTAATCGCCCACCTACACGTAAAATGCCTGCTGCATCGAGATACGGAGAAAGCGATATCAATGGATTTTTAGAATTGAGAGCCTTTTTGGAGCGAAGAATAGCTAATTCATTGGGAAAACTTTCATGCTGAGACAATTTTACCAATACTTGAAAGGAAGCTGCGAGTTCCTCAGGCTGCAATATACCATTTGTTTTGTTGTGTGGGTGTCTACAATTGTGTATAAAACGTAGTAAGTATGCGACTGAACGCTTTAATGTATTTAATTTCGAGAACCGATCAAAGTTTATAAATATTTCGTTTATTTTATCATTACATTTAATAATGTTTATTTTTATTTCAGGTATCTCCGCTTCACAGTGCGTTCTGTTGATGACAGGCCACGCACTTTCGCATTGGCTCAAGAATGCGGGTCCTTTCCACCACAAATCAAGATTGTTTAGGCTTTTAGCATCTACACCGCGTGAACCTAAGTCCGCAGGATTGAATGCCGTGGGAACATGACGCCACTCGGAGCCGTCAGTCATTTCCCGTATGCTACTTACCCTGTTTGCTACGAACGTTTTGAGCTTATCGTATCTCATTCCTAGCCAGGACAGTGCGATGGATGAGTCAGTCCAATAAACCTTGCGAGTAATTACACATCGCAGAGCGCGACACACGGCGCCCGCGAGTTGCGCACCTAGAAGGCATGCGCACAACTCTAGTCGTGGAATTGTGGTGTGCTTTATGGGGGCTACTCTAGCCTTTGCGCACAACAGGTTCACAACATTTTCACCTTGCTCATTACTTGATTTTAAATAGATACACGCCGCGTACGCCACTTGTGAGGCGTCGCAGAAGCAATGTAGCTCTACATGGATGGGTGACCTACACAGACTATGCCTAGGTATTTGCAAACTCTGTATGTGCGACAGACTATCAATATAAGATTGCCATATCCTACCGATCTCTGTGGGAACTTGCTCGTCCCAACCTACACCTGCTATCCATAATTGTTGGATTAGAATTCTTGGTTTTATGGTTATCAAACATAGCAATCCTAGCGGATCAAATATCCGGCATGATTCAGATAAAATAGATCTTTTTGTTATTTTTGCATCTTTGCAATTATTATAGCTAGTTGGAAAATTAATAACATCTTTGTTGGGATCCCAACCTACACCTAAAGTGTGGGATGAAGAACTAATGATTAGCTCCCTCTGTTGAGTTTGTAGATCGACAAGTAAAGATGGCAGATTAGATCGATACTTGCGCAAGTTTAAGCAACCGGCAGAGAGGGCGCTTTCCACTGCTTTCTTTATGTAGGTTAGTTCCTCTTGGCTTTCGCTACCTGTCAATAAATCATCAATTAGAAAATCATTTTGTATTATGTTTTTTATTTTAGGATCAGTACATTCCTGCCCTAACTGCCACAAACAGCGTGTGCTGAGAAAGCTGGAGCTGGATAGGCCATATGTTACAGTACTTAGCTTGTAAGATTTTAATGTATCTTTGTTATTGTCACGCCACAAGATCATTTGTAAGTTTCGATCTACATCTTGTATTTTGAACATTCTGTATAATTTTTCTACGTCACCAGACAGCACAAAGGCATGTTGGCGGAACCTCATCAGTATGTTAAATAAACTGTCCTGTATGTGTGGACCAACCATTTGTATATCGTTGATTGAAAACCCTGATGTGGTCTTGGCACTACCATTAAAGACGACCCGAAGTTTTGTCGATTCGCTGGTCGGCTTCAGTACTGCATGATGTGGAATAAAATAACACACATTCGGTATCAAAATGTTTGATTCCGTAAGATGTCCTAAATTTTTGTATTCTTGCATGAACTGAGTGTATGATTTTTTTAATTCTGAGTTATTATTTAGTCTTTTTTCTAATGATAAAAATTGTCTTTTTGCAGATTTGAAAGAGTCGCCTAAGCAATCAGGATCTGACACCAATGGCAACCTTACATAAAATCTACCATCGTCATTTCTGTAAGAAGTTTTGACAAAGTGGTTTTCACATTCGATTTCTTCTGCTGTCCGCTGACTAGCAGGCTGAGGTATCTGCTCAATCTCCCAGAATTTCGCTAATTGATCATTTAACGCGTTGTTAGTTAGATCCTTTTCGTTTCCTTCGATAGAAACATGATTATACTGTAAATAATTAGTGACACTACTTGTGTAAAGTGGCCCTGCTAATAACCAACCTAGTTTTGACTTGTGCATTATAGGCTGGCCTGGCCCTAGCGTGATTTGTTGTGGTTCTATAAGTTGCCAGAAAATATCGGCGCCTATCAATAGATCTACCGGCGCGGATTGATTGAATGTGGGGTCAGCCAGTTTAACATGAGGTGGCAACTTGACATGCCTAATGTCGATAGTTTTGGATGGCATATTGCTAGTTATTTGTGGCAAAACGAGGCACGAAAGGCTTGTCGTAAATGCACTGCATTTTGATTTTATTTCAATATTGCATCTTTTTAGTGTTTCGTATTCAGTGGTATGATTACCTATACCTATTATGTTTAATTGTGTCAGCTGAGAAGCCAACTGCAATTTGTCATTTAGATTTTGACTGATTATGGAACCTTGGCTGCCGCTATCTAGTAGAGTGCGGGCCGTGACATGTGTCCTAGTAATTGGGTTGTATACATCAACCAGGGCGGTTGAGAGCAGCACGCTTTGGCTGGTACCTACCGACATGACGACTGCTTCGTCATCATGAGGCTCAGATTCAGTTTCAGATGAGTTCTGATCTACTTCTAGTAAGTTTTGACCTATTTCAGTTGTTTGTACATTGGTTATTGCAGCCTGAGAGTCCCTATGCAGCAAAGTATTGTGATGTCTCTTACATTTAAGGCATGGACCCAACCTGCATTGGCTTGAAGAGTGTCCCTTTCTCAAGCAGTTAAGACAAAGTCTCAACCTTTGCACCTCCGAAGCTCTCTCTTCTAAAGATTTGCTCAGGAATGCAGCACAATCATACAACCGGTGGCTGCCCTTGCACAGGACACACACAGGTGAAGAAGATGGTTCAGCTGAAACTGCAAATGATTTTGTGTTAGATCTTTCATTCTTATAAATGGCTGGACTGTTGGGTTTGTGACTGGATTGTCTTTCAGTTTTATTAATTTGAACAGACTCTAGAATGTTAGCCCTACCATTGATGAAACTAAAGAATTCCTTTAGAGAAGGGGATTTTTCCAAGTTACTTTTGAATTCTTCCCATTTAAAATTTGTACTGTTGTCGAGCTTTGCTGAGACCAAATGGATGACCAAAGTGTCCCATGATTCCGTTGGTTCGCCCAGTGTTTTTAGAGCTCGTAAGTTTTTGGATACATTATCTATAAGAGATCTCAAACTTCTTGCAGAGTCACGAGGCACAGATTGAATTGCACACAATGAGTTAAGATGGTTAGTAATGAGTTGTTTCTCGTTGTTGTAACGCTCACAGAGAAGACGCCAGGCCTCCGTGTAGGTGGCTGCACTGATTTCAAGATTGCTTATTACCAAAGATGCTTCACTCTGCAAATATGAATTGAGGTAGTGAAACTTGTGGATTGCATCAATGTTAACATTTTTGTGTATGAGAGCTGAAAACGTGTCCCTAAACTCTAACCATTTTGATGGAGTTCCATCAAATTTAGCAATTTGTAGTATGGGCAATTTAAACCCTATCGGTTTGTTATTATGTTGGAATTTCTCACAACTTGATGCAGATGAGTGCATAGATTTGAATTCATTGTTTTTACAACTATTTTTGTCTATCATTAGCTGAGCCCTAGCAAGGTAATGAGCGAAATCTGATTCCATTTCCTCCCTAATATCCAGTTCTCTGGACATGTTGGTGGGATCTAAGACTTCGATCTCTGATTGTATTTCTTGAAAAGAAGTGGATAGGTCTTTGAATAGTTCTAGTCTTTGCACCAACATGTTCAGATCAACCTGTTCTATAGAATCAGCATCTATGAATTTTTTAATTAAATTTTTAAACTTTGTTATGCGGCCTTTAACTGAACTTCTTTTATTGATAAGATCCTTTATGTTTGCATCATAGGTTATAGATGGAACCTCTAGCTTACTAGGGGCTCCTGCTTTCTCAGATGTATGAGACATTGTGAAAGGGAAAAACCTAACAATAGAATGTTATACGTAACTTATAATCCTAGTGCTGTACTGCCTATGCTCCCCAATTTCAATAGGTCAGCGACACGAAAGAAGAATAGGTCAGTGACTGACCAGCGGCGTCACCTGACAGGGTGCAGAGGGTAAAAATGCTCTGGAATGTAAAAATAATCACGTAAATGTTTTGTATGGTTAACTTGTTTGTGAGGTTAACTTCTGAAACTGTTTGTAATAATGGATGTTGTAATAATAACTGTTTGTAATGTGGATAACCTATTGCACGAATTAATATTTGACAGAGTAGTTGCAAATAGTTGACTTTTGAAAAGTTGGCAATGCCACTCAGACCAAATGAAGATGAGAAAAAAGGTTGGAATTTGGATGAGATTAAGGATGGGGCACTTCCCTTGCTTGCAATAGCTGCGGTGATCCGGCTGGCTGAAGCTGAGGTGTAAATGTCCTCCTCTCGATCCTTATCCTTGTGAGGGTTTGCGTTGCGACACGACAACCGCATGCGCCGGTGTGGCGTGGGAGCGTCCAATGTCGACGATGGATACCTCGATTCGATTGTATTTGCGATCGAAATCACGTCGTGGGTCACCAATGTTCCTTTCGGGATGGATATGTAGTACTTGAAGAAATAAACGAATTTATTCTTGACAATTATAATGTTGTAGTTTTATGCGTACAATGGTTTCTAGGTTATCTTAATTATTAATCGAAGCTGTCAATGTCAAAGAGCACGAGGCTATTTACATCTGAGATGACACTGACAGTTGATATGCACCTCCGCGACGTCATAGGCCGGAACACTTGGTATCAAGAACTAACTCCAGATTATTTGAGGACGTCTAAGGGGGGTAGTCAGAGGTACGTCCAAACATTATGTTTGGCACATACCCACATTTTGCAGTAGTTGGTATTCCATACGTGACAGGTTGCAAGCCCATCGCCGCTGTTAGAGTACTAACTGGTTTCCTCACGATGTTTTTCTTCACCGTTTAAGAGCACTGGCATTGCGCACATAAATTTTTCGATAGAAAAATCCATTGGTGTATTACCTACGTGATTTAAATAATCTACGTTATCCAATTATAACAAACTAGCGGTCTGTCCCAGCTTCGCATGGGTGGTCATAAATTTTTTGAACATTTTAGGATAAACTTAGACCGTGGGTTCGAGCCTCACGTCTACTTATTACTTACTAGTGGCTTCCCGCGGCTTCGCACGCGTTGAAGTGGTGAACCGTGATTGAGCCACAAACATCAAAACATCGTAACTTTCGCATTGATTTGTATATTATTAGGGTAAGATTTTAAATACCTACGTAGGTATATGGGATACCTATAGGCGTACATTACTTATATTAGGTAGGTAGGTATAGGTACTGACTGAGTTTGGCACAAACATGACAAATACAACAAAGACAACCTTACACGGAAAATATGTACTTATTTGTTCCTAGTTTCTACCTCAAAAACAAACGAAACGAAACAGCTTCACGACTTTGATCCCCAATCACGGTAGATACCCTCATATCTCTTCGTACCAACTCAAGATTCCCGTTTTTAGAATATCCCTTACAAACATTGACGCTTCGTTGTATCCTTTTTACTCGAGCGCAACGAAGGAGGGTAACGTTTCAGGGGTTGTTTTCGAAAATCAAACTGTTTTTTTGTTATTTATCCACAGAACACATTTTCTTTTAGTTTGAAGTTAATTACACTACGCGTTCAAAATCTCCCATACAAACCTTGGGACTTTGGCAGTCTTTTGCACCCTTTGCAGAGGTAGTTTCAAAATAGTGAAAACGTGATTTTAAACTATTTATTGTGGAGTATATTTACTTCAAGTTTGAAATCAATCGCACTATGCGTTAAAAATCTCCCATACTAACTTTTACAGTCATTTGCACCCTTTGCGGGGGTAATTATCAAAACTTCAAAGTGTTATTCTTAATTATTTATTTCCTAGTATATTTACCTCAAGTTTTAAGTCAATCGCACCACGCGTTAAAAAACTCCCATACAAACTTCGACATCCCTTTGCATACTTATTAAGGGTAGTTTAAAAAAACCAAAAATGTTATTCCTATTTTTTTAGCCTTGAAGTAAATCTACTTCAAGTTTCAAGTTTGTAGATTCAAGGAATAAAATTTTTCATACCAACGTTTTCAACCCTTTTTACACCCTTAGGGGTTGAATTTCCAAAAATCCCTTCTTAGTACACCTCTACGCCATAAGACCTATGTACTCTTCAAATTTCAAGTCTCTCTAGGACCAGCGGTCAAAAAACTCCCATTCAAACTTTTACATCCCTTTGCACACTTATTAAGGGTAGTTTTAAAAAACTAAAATTTTTTTTCCTATTTTTTTGCCTTGAAGTATATGTACTCCAAGTTTCAAGTTTGTAGGTTCAAGGAATACAATTTTTCATACCAACGTTTTCATCCCTTTTTACACCCTTAGTGGTTGAATTTCCAAAAATCCCTTCTTAGTACACCTCTACGCCATAAGACCTATATACTCTTCAAATTTGAAGTCTCTAAGTCCAGTGGTCAAAAAACTCCCATACAAACTTTTACATCCCTTTGCACCCTTATTAAGGGTAGTTTTAAAAAACTAAAAATGCCTTTCCTTTTTTTTTGCCTTGAAGTATATGTACTCCAAGTTTAAAGTTTGTAGGTTCAAGGAATACTATTTTTCATACAAACGTTTTCAACCCTTTTTACACTCTTAGGGGTTGAATTTCCAAAAATCCCTTCTTAGTACACCTCTACGCCATTCTATCTATGTACTCCCTAAATTTCAAGTCTCTAGGACCAGCGGTCAAAAAACTCCCATACAAACTTTTACATCCCTTTGCACCCTTATTAAGGGTAGTTTTAAAAAACTAAAAATGCCTTTCCGTTTTTTTTGCCTTGAAGTATATGTACTCCAAGTTTCAAGTTTGTAGGTTCAAGGAATACTATTTTTCATACAAACGTTTTCAACCCTTTTTACACCCTTAGGGGTTGAATTTCCAAAAATCCCTTCTTAGTGCACCTCTACGCCATAAGACCTATGTACTCCTCAAATTTCAAGTCTCTAGGACCAGCGGTTTAGGCTGTGCGTTGTCTATATGTCAGTCAGTCAGTCAGTCAGTCAGTCAGTCAGTCAGGACTTTGAGTCTTATAGTATTAGAGATTTCATACATTTGCACGCGCTTCTCCTTTAGTGAGTGAAATCGCACCCTGCGCGTGACCCGTGGACCCGTTAACATTTTTAATTTCGTCATATCTTTTGAATGGAATGTCCGATTTGAAAAATTTAAGAAGTAATCTATAGGTATTGAAACCATCTTAATTATGAAATGATTTATTTGGATAAGGATTAATACCAAGGTACAAATAAAGACCCTTTTCTAGCGGAGGCATTTCAATTATTTTTTTATAATAATAGAACACTTATTGTGACATAACTATAATAGTTAGACATATGCTGTCGCGACATTTTTTGTAGATGATGACGTGTTCTACAAAATCGTAGTACATTATTTTGTTCTATCTTCAATAGTTTTCGCAGCGCACGCGATATAAGGTTTTTGTTTTCCACCTTGGGTTACATTATTGAAGTTTTAGTAAGTATCCCTGATTTTTTTGAAAATATAATATAGCCTATGTTACTCAGGGATAATGTAGCATTCTAACGGTGAAAGAATTTTTGAAATCGGACCAGTAGTTTTTGAGCCTATTCGTTACATACAAAAATACAAAAATACAAAAATTCAAAAATACAAATGTTTCCTCTTTATAATATTAGTGTAGATAGTGTAGATGTAGACAAAGCCAGTTTGTACAACAAGTTTACAACGATATAATTAAATGACATTTCGAGTACAAAACCTGACAATAAAAACAGAATAATATTAACCGGCACAGACAGCCCTATATTCAGATACCTTGTTGGACTCTGCCCTGGATACTAGTGTATTTTTGATATCCCGTAAAGTAGGCAGTGCGAAATGTGGTTGTTTCAATATATACTCAGGTTAGTAGTGCATTAAGTAAAATCAGGTGTTATTTTGCCTAAGAATATGATTATTTCCTTTAAAACCTATTTGACACAGAATGTTATAAGAATAATTAAAAAGGGGTTATGTTAAGATCGAAACAAGTGGAAATACGTGTTCTCAGTTCACAAAGAAGCGTGATAATAGATATAAAATTCTTTTATATCCAGCAGGCTGATCATGCAATGAATTTAACATTTGTCGCGTATCCCAGCGATATTCGACCTTAGTCTGTAGGAAAATTCAAATTCTTTCGTGATTAGGCCGCTGAACAATGGTAAGAAATAATTTTGCAGATTTAATAAACTTATAGTCGTTAGTTACAATATTCCGTCGCAGAAATACAGATATTTACCATAGTATTAATTGTATTATTTGAAACACTCATGTGGTATCAAATACCATCTTAAACAGGGAATGGATATAATTTGCGGTTTATTGACGTCATTGAAGTGCGTCTTAAAAAACTGAGCTCTTTTTTTAGGTCTTTTTTTATTCGTCGAAAATCGATATCGTTAATAACCTGTCCAATTTACATGGAAATTGGTTATAGTCCAGTTCAATTTTGAAGTGAACGGATGATAAAAGTTGATTCACAAAAATGGTTTAGCAAGTGTCTGCAAATAGCTCAACTGTTTCGCGTGTATTTTTGTTAATTTTATAAATACTTGTATGCACTATCCTTTCCTTTTTAAAGTGATCACTGTGGTTGTACTGAATAAAGACCGTTTGGATTATGATTTTAAAATAAATTTTAATTGGAATATATGTTAGCTATACGAGCTCGCGCACACACACGCCACACATAATTAATTAATTAATTAATTAATTAATTAATTAATTAATAATTAAATAATTACTGGTGGACATTCCACACAGCACTAGCTCGCCCCAAACTAAGCCAAAGCTTGTGATATGGGAACCAGATAGCTGATATACTACTTATATATCTTTTTTTTTGTAAATACATACTTATAATATTATATAACACCCAGACAGAGAACAAACATCTATATTCATCACAAAAATGTTTGTTCTCGGTGGGGATCGAACCCACGGCCTACGGCGCAGAAGGCAGAGCTACTACCAACTGAGCTGTGAAGGCTGTCATGGTTACAAATTAGGATTTCAGATCTCATCTCTGGATCAGACTCTGTAGCAGTATGCTGCACTATTATTAAGCGGCTGACAAACAGTTGCCAGCCCCTTAATAATCCAGCATTAAAAAAAATACATTAGCGTGGTAATGTTTCATTATTACAAAGACCTTGCATTGTTTGAAAATGTTCAGAATTAATTGTATTTAATATATTTTCAGTGTCATCATCACAATATCGGCCGTGTCTCTCACCGCAGCAGAACAAGCCACTATTTTTGATGCCATCGCGGGTTTTTTGAAAGACGCAGTAGAGTTATACGATGGGGAACCCTCTGACGCAAATTATATTCTGCCAGAGTATGACTTCATCATCATCGGTGCTGGCACAGCTGGGTGCGTCCTCAGCAACAGGCTGACTGAAGTTAAAGATGTCACGGTAAAATAAAACAATGCTAACAAAATGTAAAGAGTAGTAGAGCTCTTTGTGAAGGGCTCGTCCGGGGAAGAACTACCACCACGCCTTTTTCTGCCGCCAAGCAGCAAGGCTGTGTTTCGTATTGAAGAGTGTGGTTGCCGCCGGTGTAGTTACAGGCACCATGAGGCTTAAAATCTGTATGCCTCAACTTGATGGACGCAGGGCAGTGCACGTTCCTATAGGGCACGTTCCTATCGTGCGTGACTTACGAGGCAATGCTTTGTTATAGGTGATGGTTACCACTTAACATCAGGTGGGCCTTCTGCTTGTTCCATCAGCTAACGGTATAAAAAAAAATATGTTAGCACTAGTAATAGGCACGAAACTAAGCATAGTAGATAGAGCAATGTTCTCTGTCACTTTTGAACTTTTTCTCGACATGTTGAAGGATATAAAATCACAAAAATAATTTTTGAAAAATCGCAATCAACCATTTTGTGTGCAGTTTAGTAAAAATTTGATTTTGATCGATACATGTTTTCCTACTCAAAAGTTTGCTTTACTAGTTTTCGTACATAAGCAAACTTTTAAGTAGGAAAACTTGAAAAAATGAGTTTAGTGATTTTATATCTTGCAACATGTCAAAACGTGCGAGCGAGAGTCACATTAGCTCTTGTATTCGCCTTAAATAGACTTCAGTCCAATTTTCTCTAATAAATAGTAAAACTGAAACAGCTTCACCACTTTGATCCCAGGCACGGTAGATATCCCCTTAGATCTCTTAGTACCAAGTACGAACTCTCGACTCTTTGAGGACGTCTAAGGGTAGTCAGAGGCACGTCCAATCATTACATTTGGCACACATAAACACATTACGCAGTAGTTAGTATTCCATATTCTGATAGATAGTTAGTAAAGAATAATACGAAGCATGGTGACGCACCTTTCTCTCTACGTTGCTGTACTCAAAGGAAGCTCTGCCGAAATAGGTAAATCAATAAAAAGTAAAACTAAAGCAACAAAACTTCAAGTAAAACTGCACAAAACATTTTAAAATTACATTAATTCACATAGTTGTTCAATAAAAATGACGCCATTCCCATTTTGTTTTGTTAAACAGGCATTTTTAGGCCTGATTTCACCATGCTCTGTTCGATTAACAAAGGATTAAAGGGCCGTTAAATATGTACGCGTTTGACATCTAAGGTTAGATTTAACGGCCTGTTAATCTTTGATTAGTAACTAACAGAGTATGGTGAAATCACCTCTTAGGCTTTTACTTTTGACATTTAGTTAATCATATCTTGCGCAAGACGTTAATCATGATTACCTTCCTAAATACAATTAGCCAAACAAGTCATCGTTGTGGAAGCGTCTCTTTTAGCCTAAGTTGAAGATCTTAACAATTTTCTTTTGTTTAACTTCTTTTGTCCCACTGCTTAACCATAATAATCTACAAACTGGAGTAACTATTTCGTCGCTAAATTCGGATAAATAGATCGTTCAATAACTAAAATAATCTAGTCTGTCGTTGAATGCACTTGTTGTTAAGGACTTTGATGGCTTTCCGCATAGAAAACTATGTCAGAGCCTTTCGGGCTATCTTAGGACCTACTGTTTTGTACTTTACAAGGTCATACGATAAAAAATAAATTGTTTGTCAGGTTCTTGTGATCGAAGCCGGTGGCAACGAACAACTGCTCATGGATATTCCTGTGCTGGCCACACTTCTGCAGTTCACGGATGCCAACTGGAACTACTACACTGAACCCCAGGTAATTTAAGCAGTGCCAGGAGTAGTCACACATAACGGATCTTAATGGCTCAAGATTATATTTGTAAAGTCGGCTACACATCAGATTACACACCCTAAATACGTTCCATACAATACAGATAATTGTAGGAAAGGAATGGCGCGATGGCCAGCGGTGCGTTAGTGGAGCGAATGAAATAACAACATATCGCACAATCTCGCACGATTCGCAGCGTCCAACCTCAAGCAGTTCAAAGTCAAAACTGATTAGTCTGATACGTAACCGATGCTTATCTGTGTGTACATATTCAAGCGGGACACCGGCCGGGTAGGCTGACTTTAAAAGCACAACCCTATGTTGGGATGTGACCTCGTAGATATTAGACTGTACGAGACTATTTAGCGTTCGAGCCTAGTAAAAGCTTAGAACTTTCTATATACATACACGTACCTAAGTCTCCAAGTGCTGGTTTTCTTTAGATTCTTGTACATTTAGATGTTGCTACAAATTACAGATTTTTATTTTATTACCTATATTTAGTTCCTCGTCAGCTTTATCATGTAACTGTCCGAGAACCAAAGAAAATATATTGTTACCAGAGTCTCGGCAGTCTGGAGGTAAATATAAGAAAATGTCCAAGATTTTTAAACTATAAATGTGATGTATACACTACTATAATTCTTATTCAGAATTATTTTCAAGTATCTCGTCAAACCAGTAAAACTGAGGTTGAAAACCTAGACGTGCCGGCCGCCGCAGTAGGTAATGGTGGACCTTGAAAAAAGTTATTTTCTGATAGGTTTATTCGTATGTTACGGTAGTATGTATAGGGGAGGCCTATGTTCCAGCAGTAGACTACAGGACTCCCCTATATAGTCTACTACGCATAATATAATAGAATAATATAATGTAATCCACTCGTGCCTTGCTATTCTCGTCTGTAATGCTAGCACTTCATTATAAAAAAAAAATAGCAAGCGAGCCACATTATCGATAATAATTGTCACAATCTTACAGTCAACTTGGGCGATTTGGCATTTTATGTATGTATGTATGTTTGTCGGGCCATAACTTTAGAACCGTTGGTCCGATCTGCATGAAATTAGGTACGTCGATAGCTTGTACATGTGAAATTTCCTGGTAATTTAATTTTACTATTTATGACGAGGTCGACACTTCGAGAACGTAAAAGGCAGAGCTTTTTTTAATAAGTTTTGAGGCTAACGTTTGACCGCAATCTCTTCATCGTCATCATCATCCGCCTCAGAAGTCCACTGATAGACATAGGCCTCCTAATCATTTCCAGAAAGAACGATTCTGAGCCCTCCATCCACCGACTTCCCGCGATCTTCACAATGTCATCAATCGGGTAGGAGGGCGTCCCACGCTTCCACCGTTCTATAACATAAATGTACAAACAAAATGATTTGTAGTTTATGGGGTGCCATAACACAGCTTTGAACTGTAGCGGGCTAAAGTTTCAAAACTACAGTGTATGCCAGTTGGCTTTAATTTGCAGATTATAACTGTAAGGTATCTCAGAAATGACAACTACTGCAAGTAACTATGATATTTATAATTCTTGAAACTACTGCAAGTAACTATCACATCAAACATTTCTTCAAGTTGTTAGTCCTGTCCGATCGGAACCAGGGTCTCAGCTCGAATCCCCTCTGCCTTCTCCGCCAACGGGTGCGCGTCCGCATACCCCCAAATCTCCCAACTTGAGGCTCCGTCAGTGTTGCCAGTGCAAGCACTCCAAAAAATACCATTAATATTTGTTAAAAATAAATAAAACCTTACAGGATTAGTAGACTAACTTATCTAGTTTATTACCTAACTGTATCGTGATGATGCGGTCGACGATGTAGCACCTAAAACATTCACTTTTCCTTCTCTTGAAGAGATCTAAAGAATAGATATTGGAAAAAAATTACCGCCAGTAACGGACGACCTATTGGAAAATTCGGAAGGAGTGGCTCTGTGCAGACTAACAACTACTATAATATTTATTAGAAATTTAAATTTATTCAAATCAGTAGCAAACATTATTGTGTAATATTAAATTGTGTCTGGGTATAATATTTTCAATATTTCTTGGTTGGTACCCAAACTAGGATTACTCTGTATTATGATGACATTTCAATGCCCTCCGCCGAACAAATAAAGCATACATTTTTAAAACTATTAAGTACTATAAAGAATCCTCTTGATCCTAAACTATATTAATATTTTTTTTAAAAATATCCGTTTTCGGATCCATAATAACCTACTACTTAATAAATTTAACAAAAAAAATATCAATATTGATGAATTTATTGATCGAGTGAGCGAAGCGAACGAAGATTCTAGTTTCAACTTGGGCGATTTGGCATTTTATGTATGTATGTATGTTTGTCTGGCCATAACTTTCGAACCATTGATCCGATCTGCATGAAATTTGATAAGACGACAGCTTGTACTTGAGAAATTTACTGGTAAGTATATGAGTAAAATCGGATGAAGGGTTTTTAAGATATGGGGTTTTTTAAGGGGGAAAAATAAAAAAAGTGACTTAAAAAAATCAAGTTACATGTCATACGAAAGGACTTTGTTCGGACATTCCAAACCAATTTTTTCTTTTTTTTTGGGACGCTTGGTTTTGAGATACAACAAAAAAGTTAAATTAAGATAACCAGCGACCCAAGAGCTCCCATCTCTAAGAGTTTCGTTGGCATCAAGGTTTTTCTACTGGTCAGCCAGTTCCTTTGCTTTTTCTTATTTTTTTTTTCTTGAAATAAATTAAGGAGGTACTCAGTTCTCATAAAATGGTGACAACGACCAGGTCTGATGATGGAGCCAAGGTCTGTTCAACGGAACTCTTCAATAAATAGGCCAATAGAGTTGAAACTTGGTTACCGTACCAAGTTAGTAGGCGGTAGTCAGAAAAAAGTCCAAACATAATGTTTGGACTTGCCTTTGACTACCACCTACTCAAAGTTTTGGTGCGTTCGTCGGGTCGTATCACGAGATCTCAGTTCGGGGCGAACTACTAGTTATACAAATTATATAAACTTTGCAGAAATACAGCGAAGTATGTACGTCCTATTTACAAAATAATATATATTTAGGTACTATATCAGCTATCTGGTTCCAATATTACACAGCTATACATAGCTATGCTTAGTTCGGGGCTAGATAGTGCTGTGTGGAATCCACCAGTATTTATTTATTTGAAATGAAATAATTCATTTCATTTATTTATTATATTATTTATTTGATTTGAATGAGACCTGTACCCCAAGTATGAGTCGTGTTTACCATATTTGGTTTTTCGTTTTTCGTTCTTGTTCCGTGTTCATTGCGGGTTTTGTATGAAGACCCGATAGAGATACCGATACGGAACTTTATGTTCTACTACTAATTTTCAGCATACTTGCAACATAAAGTTCCGTATCGGTATCTCTATCGCGTCTTCATACAAAACCCGCAATGAACACGGTACAAGAACGAAAAACCAAATATGGTAAACACAACTCATACTTGGGGGTACTGGAATCTCTATCCAGCTACCAACTGACGCCGCGAGCGGAAACCAGTATAGCATATAGCAACGTGCGCTTTAGTCATAAGCAACTGTAGCCCATCAAAGAACTTGTTTGTTTAATATGTCCGGGTGCGACCGCATGCGGCATTCCGTAGAAAATGCTTTAGGTATGGGCGGGCGATGAATCGTATATCGAATAGAATATAATTAATTTTATTTGCAACACACACTAAAAAATAGACATAAAACAGTTTTTTTTAACTAAAGGTACCTACGTATTATTTGACAGAATAATCTCTAATACTATAAGAATCAAAGTCCTGACTGACTGACTGACTGACTGACTGACTGACTGACTGACTGACTGACATATAGACAACGCACAGCCTAAACCGCTGGTCCTAGAGACTTGAAATTTGAAGAGGACATAGGTCTTATGGCGTAGAGGTGTACTAAGAAGGGATTTTTGGAAATTCAACCCCTAAGGGTGTAAAAAGGGATGAAAACGTTTATATGAAAAATTGTATTCCTTGAACCTACAAACTTGAAACTTAGAGAACATGTACCTCAAAGCAAAAAAATAGGAAAGGCATTTTTAGTTTTTTAAAACTACCCTTAATAAGTGTGCAAAGGGATGTAAAAGTTTGTATGGGAGTTTTTTGACCGCTGGTCCTAGAGACTTGAAATTTGAGGAATACATAGGTCTTATGGCGTAGAGGTGTACTAAGAAAGGATTTTTGGAAATTCAACCCCTAAGGGTGTAAAAAGGGATGAAAACGTTTGTATGAAAAATTGTATTCCTTGAACCTACAAACTTATAACTTAGAGAACATGTACCTCAAAGCAAAAAAATAGGAAAGGCATTTTTAGTTTTTTAAAACTACCCTTAATAAGTGTGCAAAGGGATGTAAAAGTTTGTATGGGAGTTTTTTGACCGCTGGTCCTAGAGACTTGAAATTTGAGGAATACATAGGTCTTATGGCGTAGAGGTGTACTAAGAAGGGATTTTTGGAAATTCAACCCCTAAGGGTATAAAAAGGGATGAAAACGTTTGTATGAAAAATTGTATTCCTTGAACCTACAAACTTGAAACTTAGAGAACATGTACCTCAAAGCAAAAAAAATAGGAAAGGCATTTTTAGTTTTTTAAAACTACCCTTAATAAGTGTGCAAAGGGATGTAAAAGTTTGTATGGGAGTTTTTTGACAGCTGGTCCTAGAGACTTGAAATTTGAGGAATACATAGGTCTTATGGCGTAGAGGTGTACTAAGAAGGGATTATTTGAAATTCAACCCCTAAAGGTGTTAAAAGGGATGAAAACGTTTGTATGAAAAATAGTATTTCTTAAACTTACAAACTTGAAACTTGGAATACATATACTTCAAGGCAAAAAAATAGGGAACCCATTTTTAGTTTTTTAAAACTACCCTTAATAAGTGTGCAAAGGGATGTAAAAGTTTGTATGGGAGTTTTTTGACCGCTGGTAATACATAGGTATACTTCAAGGCAAAAAAATAGGAAACACATTTTTAGTTTTTTAAAACTACCCTTAATAAGTGTGCAAAGGGATGTAAAAGTTTGTATGGGAGTTTTTTGACTGCTGGTCCTAGAGCCTTGAAATTTGAGGAGTACATAGGTCTTATGGCGCAGAGGTGTACAAAGAAGGGATTTTTTGGAAATTCAATCCCTTAGGGTGTGAAAAGGGTTGAAAACGTTAGTATGAAAAATTGTATTCCTTGAATCTACAAACTTGAAACTTGAAGTAGATGTACTTCAAGGCAAAAAATTAGGAAAGGCATTTTTAGTTTTTTAAAACTGCCCATAATAAGTGTGCAAAGGGATGTCAAAGTTTGTATGGGAGTTTTTTACCGCTGGTCCTAGAGACTTTAAATTTGAAGATTCATGATGATGATCATCATCAGCCCAAAGAAGTCCACTGCTGGACATAGGCCTCCCCTATACATTTCCAGGAAGGGTGTTCATCATTGGGCGGGGGGGTGTTTGCCATAGTCACCACGCTTGGCAGGCGGAATCGGTGAACGCAGTGTTGATGGTGTTTACTCTGGAAATGCTGCTGCCCATTTCCTGGTGTGTTCCCTTAGTCGCCTTTTACGACATCCACGGGAGGTGATGGAGGGGTCCAATTCTATGCCGGGACCACCACGGCCAATTTGAAGAGTACATAGGTCTCATATACAAAGAAGAGATTTTTGGAAATTCAACCCCAAAGGATGTAAAAGGGTTGAAAACGTTTGCATGAAAAATAGTATTCCTTGAACCTACAAACTTGAAACTTGGAGTACATGTACATGAAACATGTATTTTAAGGCAAAAAAATAGGAAAGGCATTTTTAGTTTTTCATAACTACCCTTAATAAGTGTGCAAAGGGATGTCAAAGTTTGTATGGGAGTTTTTTGAACGCGTGGTGCGATTGACTTAAAACTTGAGGTAAATATACTAAGGAATAAATAATTAACATGACGCTTTTAACTTTTGATAATTACCCCTGCAAAGGGTTCAAATGACTGTAAAAGGTAGTATGGGAGATTTTTAACGCGTAGTGTAAAACTTCAAACTAAAAGAAAATGTGTTCTGTGGATAAATAATATAAAGGCGTTACCATAAAGGATACAACGAGGCGTCAATGTTCTAAAAACGGGAATCTTGAGTTGGTACGAAGAGATCTGAGGGTATCTACCGTGCCTGTGGATCAATGTCGTGAAGCTGTTTCGTTTTGTTTACTTTTGGGGTAGAAACTAGGAACAAATAAGTACATATTTTCCGTGTGAGGTAGTCTTTGTTGTATTTGGCATGATTGTACTAAACTCAGTACCTATACCTACCTACCTAATATAGGTAATATACGACTATAGGTATATCTTATACCTACGTAGGTATTTAAAATCCTATCCTAATAATACACAAATCAATGCGAAAGTTACGATGTTTGGATGTTTGTGGCTCAATCACGGTTCACCATTTCAACGCGTGCGAAGCCGCGGGAAGCCACTAGTAATATATAATACTAGCGGCCTGTCCCAGCTTCGCAATTTTTTGAACATTTTAGGATAAACTTAGACCGTGGGTTCGAGCCTCGCGTCTACTTATTTCATACATTTGCACGCGCTTCTCCTTGAGTGAGTGAAACCGCACCCCGCGCGTGACCCGTGGACCCGTTAACATTTTTAATTTCGTCATATCTTTTGAATGGAATGTCCGATTTGAAAAATTTAAGAAGTAATCTATAGGTATTGAAACCGTCTTAATTATGAAATGATTTATTTGGATAAGGATTAATACCAAGGTACAAATAAAGACCCTTTTCTAGCGGAGGCATTTCAATTATTTTTTTATAATAAAAGAACACTTATTGTGACATAACTATAATAGTTAGACATATGCTGTCGCGACATTTTTTGTAGATGATGACGTGTTCTACAAAATCGTAGTACATTATTTTGTTCTATCTTCAATAGTTTTCGCAGCGCACGCGATGTAAGGTTTTTGTTTTCCACCTTGGGTTACATTATTGAAGTTTTAGTAAGGATCCCTGATTTTTTTGAAAATATAATATAGCCTATGTTACTCAGGGATAATGTAGCATTCTAATGGTGAAAGAATTTTTGAAATCGGACCAGTAGTTTTTGAGCCTATTCGTTACATACAAAAATACAAAAATACAAATGTTTCCTCTTTATAATATTAGTGTAGATAGTGTAGATAATATATTTGTACACTCGTGTAAGCTAGTCGACAGCTTTCAACAAAATTCACATGTCATGGTTTAGTGACTATCTACACTTCTACACTAATATAAAGAGGAAAGATTTGTATTTTTGAATGTTTGTATTTTTGTATGTAACGAATAGGCTCAAAAACTACTGGTCCGATTTAAAAAAATCTTTCACCTTTAGAATGCTACACATTATCCTTGAGTAACATAGGCTACATTTATTATTTGAAAAATTAGGCATCCCTTCTAAAACTTTAATAATGTAACCCAAGGTGTAAAAAATTGGCCATAAAATGTCTTTCATCGCATGCGCTGCGGAAACTATTGACGACAGAATACAAAAATGTTCTACAACATTAAAGAATACATCAATATCTACAAAAAAATTGATGATTGACTTTTTTTTGACTAACATACATCATATTTCGAATAAAAATGTTATCCGATTCTTTGTTTATCTATACTATTAAAAATGTAAAAAACTGGCTTTAATAAAAACTCGAGGGTGGGCGCTAATGCTTATCATAGAAGAAATTTTTATCCGGGATCCCTCGAACCACAACCTGTGTCTACCTTAAAGCTGTAAATATTTATGTATGTATTTCCGATTGTAACTACTGTAAGGTGTGAAATAAACATTTTTTCATTTTTATTCACCACGGTTCATGAGATACAGCCTGGTGACAGACGGACAGACCGTTTTAACCTTTGGGTACTGAACCCTAAAAACATCAAAATCTGTACCTATTTTCATAGACCATAAATATTTTTTTTAAACTACTAAAAACAACACTAATTCGTATTCACATGAAGCATAATCTGCCTAAATTGATTTATCCGGTTAAAAAATTAAATTAAATAGAATATAAGTGGATAAACATTATTATATAATTACGCTTAAATTATATCAACCGACTATAAAAATAGTCACTACATATTTGCATAGAATAGAAGCAATACCTAATACGATAGAACCTTTTACTCAAGTCATAATAATACTATATTATACAACATAACTAAATGAATTAATTAATAAACTTGATCTAAAATAAGTAGGTATCGGTAGTAGGTAGTATATTTATAGAAATCGTTAAATAGTTTTTTTGTAACTTGTTGCTTTTTTTCTTTGATTTGTGATTAGTAATGTTCTCTTTTCTGTGTTGCTATTTAAAGCGTGTTTTTTTTTATCAATTCATTTCAAGGTAATTAAAACAAAGTCTACGATCGAATTGATTTGTACAAATCCATAATTCTTTTGTATCAATTGAAATCAAGTACCCTAGGTACTAATCGATAAATGTTGTTGCGTGCAAGATCATACTCGTACTGGTATTATTGAGAAGGTTTTGTGCAAGACATTGACATTGCCCTTGATGAATCGGAAGCTACTTATAAGTACAACGGAATAGGAACCATGGTCCAAATCTAGAAATGCTACCATTAAAATGCAAGTAGTGTTCGACATACGTTGAAGGCGAAGCAGGGGTCAGCCAATAGTATTGGTATGCATCTTTCGTCAGCTATAAGGAAACATCAAGAAACTGTGTTGGTCAGAGAGGATAATTGATAGTATGTTGTCATATTAATCGTAAATTTCAAAGTACTCTCTTTCTTAACAGCGGTTCTTCCGTTAACAGCGGCACTTTTAATAATAAAAATACTAGTAGTTCGCCCCGAATGAGATCTCGTGATGCGACCCGACGAACGCATCAAAACTTTGAGTCGGTAGTAGTCAGAGGCAAGTCCAAACATTATCTTTGGACTTTTTTCTGACTACCGCCTACTAACTTGGTATGGTTACCAAGTTTCAACTCTATTGGCCTATTTATTGAAGAGTTCCGTTGAACAGACCTTGGCTCCATCATCAGACCTGGTCGTCGTCACCATTTTATGAGAACTGAGTACCTTCTTAAATTATTTCAAGAAAAAAAAATAAGAAAAATCAAAGGAACTGGCCGACCAGTAGAAAAACCTTGATTTCAACGAAACTCTTAGAGATGGGAGCTCTTGGATCGCTGGTTATCTTAATTTAACTTTTTAAATTTTATCTCGAAAACCGAGCGTCCCAAAAAAAAAGTAAAAATTGTTTTGGAATGTCCAAACAAAGCCCTTTCATATGACATGTAACTTGATTTTTTTATGTAATTTTTTTTATTTTTGCCCTCTTAAAAAACCCCATATCTCAAAAACCCTTCATCCGATTTTACTCATATACTTACCAGTAAATTTCTCAAGTACAAGCTATCGACATATCAAATTTCATGGAGATCGGATCAACGGTTCTAAAGTTATCGCCAGACAAACATACATACATACATACATACATACATACATAAAATGCCAAATCGCCCAAGTTGAAACTAAGATCTTCGTTCGCTTCGCTCACTCGATCAAATATAATAATATATCTTTATTTCAGACACGAGATCCATTACAAATTTTAAAAACTAAAAAATTAAATAAATGTCATACTTATGTTAAAGTAGGTAACCTAAAAAAAGCGTATACCTAGTCTAAAAATAAGTTAGGTATGTGACACATAATGTACACTACCATCTATAGACGCCTGTCAGCGGGAGCCTATCTGACAGACTTGCTATAATAGCATTTTACACTTGCCGACTCTGGAGATAAATTTTGCGATGCGAGATAATTTTAGATACATATGATCCTATTTATAAAACGAGTTTACAATGGTTTATAACATTGAAATGAATATTTTGGCTAGTTTCAAATCAAGGTTTCGAGTGTTGCCCCAAATAATATTTCGGTTTTTGAAAAGTTGAATAACCTTCATTGTTTGGAATTTCAAGGTGTGTTCGCGGAACAAAAAAAATCGCATTTTCGACGTTCCAAACATTACTTTCGTAAAAAAATGGTAGGTATATTTAATGTCCCTGATCACTGACCTAACCAGAGTGTTAAAGGTGAAGCCAGTTAAACGAAGAATTCTTTTTATGTCAAGCCTGCGTCATCCCACTGGAGGGCAAAGGCCTCTAGACCTATCCCCTTCCATTTTCAAGGTCTGGACAAAGCATAAAAAGTAAAAAAGCCGTATTTTTTCTAAGGAAAATCCCCGCAATGACATCACTTGTTCTATTAAATGAGATCTTAGTATTCTGTGGGAATACAAAAATACATCTAATCTTCGCAAGGATCCCACAAACTTGGTTTGCATTACTCATTTAAAATGAAGGTGGTTTTCATTCCTTTTGAAGGTACGATGCCAAAGAAATACAAATCAAGTCAGTCAGACTCAAATAGAGTGAACTTGAGTAGAATTTAGATTTTTATGTATTTCTATTGAAAGCTAAATGCTTACATTGTATGTAGGGTCGTTGTTATATTTATAATTGGTGAAGATGACATTATTTACTTAAATTACGGGAGAGGTATTGTATAGTGAGTGTTTGTTACTTTGAAATATGGCGCTTCATTTTTTTGTTGCCAACAAGTAGACTTCCGTAAAAGTCAGTTGGAAAAACAAAAGTTCAAAGTGAAGGACAGCCACATTGAATGCGGATTTCAACACGCCTTTAGCTACGTTGAGCTGAGTCCACATTTGTAGCATCTTGACGTATCCCGATCAGTCGTATCGTATCGAGTATTTGTATCATAAATATGGAGCTCATTTTGTCCATGTCGTATTATTAAGACGTATTTGGTAAAAAACGCGTCCATACTTATCAAATGCTGTATCATGTCAGTGTATTGGCTTTATCTTTACACATATGGACGCTTCATTTTTCTTCCGATCCTCGTATCTTTTCCTGATACGCGTTTCTTTCAATGCACCTTCTACTCTCATACGGTTCAGTCGTGGCTTCGTTCCCAAACGGTTCAGCTATGTTATCGTACGCAATTGCTCAGAGTTTAACGGTGACTTGCGTTTACTCAAATCACGAAATGGCAGGTGGAACACAGGAAATGATCGCGTATCAAATGCATTCACGTACAAATAAAATAATAAATAAATATAGCGATACAGTATCGTGATACAGTGTCAAAATACGTCCATACTACCGATCGTGATACGCGTATCGGACACGAGGTGTATCAAGATACACGGTTAGTGTGGATTGGGCCGTATCAGATACGGCGTGTATCATTAACGGGTATCATCTTGCGTCCAAACTAGCGATCATGATACGCGCCGAGGCCACGCAACGGAGATACGATACACCGAAATGATACAAATGTGGACCCAGCTTTGAAGAGAAATACCGAAAAACACAATAGTTCGATTTTATGTATTTTTTTAGGTATTCTTTCTTTTGAAAATTCCTTTCTTCCAGTTTTTCGTGAAGTTTCTCTCGCTCGTAATATAATTGAAGATTTAAAATATCTGAATGTGGTTATAAAAATTGCGAACTATGTTTATTTCAATCTTCACTATAATCAGTCCAGTAGTATACTCTTGACACTGGATTCTTATCCCAATCTCGATTTAGTTGAGAATTTTGGCAGAAAACATAAAAATTCTTACAAAATCGTGATTGGACCACAAAAATATAAACTCGCAATTTATATAGGTAGTATATAGATGACCCCGAATAAATTACTAGCTGGTGCCCGCGACTTCGTCTGCGCAGGATTAGTATTTCGAGTAGCTTATATTAGCGTGGCGTAGTACATAAAATAAATAAAATATTTTTTTTTTTTTTTTTTATAACTTTTTATTAACTAACTTTTTATTCCTAACTAACATATGTACACAATAATTTGAAAAGTAAACTTAAAATTAATTAAATGAAAATTAGGTTAGTAGGACCCCTCTTGGGTATAGGCCTCCTCCAGACTTTTCCATGTGTCCCGGCATAGAGCAAGATTAAGCCAGTTCGCGGTTTTTGCTCCTCTTTGCACCTCATCTGCCCATCTGGCCTTTGGTCTGCCTGTCCTTTTTTTTTTCCGGTAGGACCTTTCCGCTTGGTAACTATTATAGTCCATCTTTGTTTATTCATTCTGGCCACATGGTCTGCCCATTGCCATTTCATTTTAAGGCAGTGTTCTAGAGCATCTATGATCTTTGTTTCTCTCCTTATCTTTGTATGATTTATTTTATCTATCAGTCTGAGCTTCAGTAGTACATATGTGTACTAAACTGTAGCAGTTTTGGCAGCGCACGCCAGTATATCTGTATTATTGTAAAGTTTCATTATAATCCATTCAGTAGTTTTTACGTGAAAGAGAAACAAACATCCATCAATCCATCCATCCATCCATACTTACAAACTAGTAGTAGGATTGTATTTCTGATGCATTCATTCACTTTTTCCACAACACTATAATAATAATAATAATAAATCTCTTTTATTTCCTTATTACCTAAGATAAAATATTAACAAAGATTAAAAATTACAATTAAATTAAATTTCAATTAAATCAAATTACAATTAAATTAATTACAATTAAATCAAATTAAATTTCAATTCGATTACGATATTTTTACATAAGTATTAGATTTTTGATAATAATTACGAAATATATATACATTATTATTATTGAATTTGATTACTTAAATTAAACATGCAATTAATAATTTGTATAAAACTATGTACCTATTGTTAATTTTAAGGACCTATCAACGAGTAAAGGCCTCCTCCATTTTGCTCCAAGCGTCTCTATCTTTTGCCTTATTCATCCAATCCTCGCCCACCTCTTTGTTTATCTCGTCCACAACACTATAGAACGTGTAAAATAACAACAGCTTCTCTCAACAACGCTATTTTAAATGTAATTTTTTATTCGATTCTCCGTCAATCTTTCGGTCAACAGTACACGTTTCTAAGTTTTGTTTTTCGTTTTCTGTATCGTCAGACCGTTTTTGTATGGAGACTCGAGCATTTCTCAGCACGCCCGATAGAGCCGCTTATCGAGTATCCATACTAAAAACGGCCTGATACGGCCTTCGGGTACAGATAGCGTTCAATCAGATGTTGCCAAAAAAACTCATCAGATTTGTTTTATTTGACGAATAACTCTACCACTCGATTTAGCTGAGTTGAGAGTTGAGACCATTTTGGCTCATAAAGTACTGGTCGGCATCCATAGTACCTACTATAGGTTTAGGTATAGTTGTTACCTGCATTGTTGTTTTTTGTGTTTTAAAATGTTTCTTTCCATATTATATGTACCTATCTACCTACCTACTATAAACCTACCTGCTATGTTAAACAGTTTTTTCTTCTTCTTGTTTTTCTTGTTACTTATTATGTGATGCTGTACCTTGTTTGTGTGTCGAATAAAAAATCTTCTATTCTTGATGATCTAGCAATTGAGGAAGAGGCTCTACAAATTGCATCAACAGCTGACATTTCACATCCGAAAGAATTAAATCAACTATAGATACCTTTTTTTTATACAATAGTAAAAGGTAAAAATCCTTTATATGTAAAGTATAGCCTAAATAAGTCCATTAATGGGCATATGCCTATTCTGCCGCTGTGTTTCGGTTGAAGGGTGTGGTTTCCGATGTAATTACAGGCAAATGATGCTTAACATCTGTAGGTATACCTCAAGTTGATGGACGCAGTTTCCTTTGCGAGGAAATACTTTTTATAGGTGACGGTTACCACCAAACATCAGGTGGGTCATCTTCTTGTTCCATCAATATGACAGCCTTCACAGCCCAGTTGATAGTAGCTCTGCCTTCTGTGCCGTAGGCCGTGGGTTCGATCCCCACCGATAACAAACATTTGTGTGATGAACATAGATGTTTGTTCTGTCTGGGTGTTATATAATAAGTATGTATTTCCAAAAAGTATATAATTAAAGTAGTATATCAGCTATCTGGTTCCCATATCACAAGCTTTGGCTTAGTTTGGGGCTAGATAGTGCTGTTTGGAATGTCCACCAATATGTATTTATTCATTTATCAGCAAGTAGTATAAAAAAATAAAGGCTTCTCCGAAATTTTGGTTGGTTTGCCGTAGTCACCACACTTGGCAGGCGGATTAGTGACCGCAGAAGCGGTGTTAAGTACTGAGGAGATGATGCTCATCTCGGTGATTTCCATTAGTCTTCCGACATCCATGGGAGGTCTTGGAGGGATCTTGTTCTATGCCATGACCACCACGGCTTTGGGCCAAATTCGCAACGTAAGCTCTGTGCTGAATTTCACCTTGGTCGGTTCAATGTTCAATCTGTGATCCCGCAACAAACAGACACTATAGCATTCATAAATTGACATAGATAATCCTTCCTACTAATATTATAAACGCGAAAGTTTGTAAGTATGGATGGATGGATGTTTGTTACTCTTTCACGTAAAAACTACTGAATGGATTTAAATGAAACTTTACAATAATACAGCTTATACATCAGAATAACAGTTAGGCTACCATTTATAAAGATATTGTGTAAATTGTCCAAAATATGACGATAAGTGTCAAGTAAGTAGGAAAAAATTTTCCATTTGCGAGCTATTCTGGCGCGCGCTGCCAAAACCGCAGAGTTACACATAATAGCCACGCTAATATGAGCTACTCGAAATACTAATCCTACGCAGATGAAGTCGCGGGTACCAGCTAATGTTAAATAAATACTAGATTCTGCACTAGCTCATATCTACTTCTGGACTTTTAAGCACTGATTAAATTTAATTAACGTTATGGGGGTTACCAGTTATCGCGCCTTCGCGGAAGCATTGGTAAGTGTAAGATTTAGGTATCATATCTTTATAATATTCTGTGACAATGCCTGGCTAAACCCCACCGCAACGCAACCGCAAATTATAAATAACTGCCACAGTAATGAACATGGATTTTAGGATGGTGCTAGTTTGAAAAAAGCTCCAATGACGTCAGTAAAATCTCGATTTAATAGCAGTAAATTTCCGTATGATAATAGGCTTGAGAACATACAAATACAATAAAATATTGTTTCCATACTTTTATATTGGGCAGTCGGGTTTTTTCATTTTTTAATAAATTATTTATTTTTAACTTTTTTGTCGAGGCCTATAAATATCGGATTTAAGATGAGTGTTTTCGTAAGCGTTTTAATTTCTCTATAGATTGCTGGTCATGTAGGTGGTTAAAAGGCAAATACTGACCTGTGCTATGAATAAATAACTATGAACTATAAAAGAAATAAAAGGATCGAATGACTAAACCAGCAAGCGAGAACTCCTAAGGCCCACATAAGTAAAATAACGAAACTCGTAATAACTTCAAAACGGCTTCATCGATTTGGATGCGGTTATTTTTAAACGATTTGTATGACTTTAGAGAAGTTTTTATGATATATTTTAGAATGACGCATGGCCTAGGTCGCTAAAGTGACATAACAAATTTTGCGTTATGGTTTAGTCTTTGAGAATTTGAATTAAATTAAATGAAAAACAAATATATTATTTGAATTAACTCTATTACTCTCTTGAATTTGATACCCATATTGCTATAATTGTGTAAAGTTTTTTTTTTTCATGTGTGAGAATATTGTTGCTTTCCTGCTCACCAAATTTTTTGAAACTTTTTGTATTCTAGGACACTCGGGCAGTTGAGACAAATCTTATGATACCTCAATAATCAAAATCCACCCAGTCGTTTGGGTGCTATGTGGTAGTAAAGAAAATATCGAAGGATAGATACCTACATAGATACACGCCAAACACATAACCCGGTGTACCTTCGGCACTCGGGTAAAAAAGTTTACAGTCATAAAAACTGAGTACACACACAGATATAATTATTATGCAATACAACATGAGTACTTTTCCAAGCTAACATTAGTTTCTCGAGGTATACCTCGAGAAACTAATGTTAATGTTAACACGTCATTACACTTGTAATTAAAACACAAGATAAAGAGTACCATATGCTTAATCAATCAAATAAAAACAAATTTAATTTGATTTCTTATTTTTGAAATTCCTGTTTGAAATGAAAATTGCACTTTTTTAATTCCTGATGGTTGGCCGACGGCCGGTTTCTGAAAGCTCGATCAATACTAATCCGATGTCACTCGCCGTTTCCAGCCGTTCTCGAGTTTTATCGAGACACACGAACAGCAATAGATTTTTATATACATATATAGAAGAAGAAGATAGAAGATAGACGATAGAAGATGCACATTGATGTTTGATGTGATGTTGTTGTGATTGATGTTCTATGTCCAGTATTACTTAACTACCCGGATAAAAGTAGCCTATGTGTTATTCCCGATTACAAAATATTTATTATCCAAGTTTCAACGAAATCCGTGCAGTTATTACGGAGATTAATAGTAACGAACATTCACACACACACAAACTTTCGCATCTTTAATATCAGTAAGAAATAATACGTTTAGTACATACCACTTGAGTCAAGTCAAGGGTCAAAAGTAATCAGGCGGTTGTTAAAAAAGATTTTAAAGACTTGTTATTCCTTCTTGTTGGTCCTTTGTGTAATTCGCACGTATTCAAATAAAACCAGAAATACAGTTGAGTAAAGACTAACAAAAAATAAATAGCTCATAAAAATACATGTTTATTATAGCCCGCTATATTACTATACTTATTTCGATTGTCACCTTAGATCGAACATCGGGGACGGGGTAAATTGAAAATCAGCTCGGGCGTATTGAAATAGACACAGATATAGACATTTATTTATTAACTACATAATCACACAAAAACCAGTAGACAAAACTATTGTACTTACGTATCCTTTTTTGTATTATTATATGAAAAAAACACGGTCTTTGGTTTTTCAGTTCACCAAGCCTTACTGTTTTTTCATGTTCATTCGCAATTATTTTGCTTGGTAATACTTGTCGGGTACTACTACCTAAAAAGACATTAATATTTGCGATTTTAATTTATGAGACCTATTCATGTTGATGAATAGGTCCACACGATATTTTAACAAGCTTTGTGAAGGTTCGTGAAGGCACTGATGTGTGGCATGCGAGATATATGAAACAATATCAATTTTCACTGATACTGCATGGTACGGAACGATCAGTCACGTGTTGGCACTGATGCGTGCCTCATGATACACGGATACAGATCAATCCGCACAAAGCCAAAGAAAAATGACGCTTACTTGCACATAAAAGCGAGCTGTGTATCGCCTGATGCATATTCGTGTGTACTTCTTCTACCCCGTTTACACTCAGCTCATGTCCGTGAAAATGTGCAGAGACATGGGCAGGTACTTGGGCAATGCGAGAATGTAAACAGGCCACTTCCATGTCACACACATTGCCGGCGACGCTGCCGCAGACATATGGACGGCAACATTTCCGTCCACGCGATGGCGCTGCCATTCGCGTGGACGGAAATGATCCAACATCATCCAACGTCTAAATGTAAACGCAGTATGTGAGTATAAGCGACTCTTGTTACCGACAGCAGACAGACCAACGGACATACCGAAATTACATAACAAGTAATAAAGACTTTGGAACCCTGAATACAGACCGTTTTTGCTAGTTAACAAATGGTGAGCAATTAAAATCTAACTCAAACGAATATGATTTAAAAATATAATTACAAAATTGACGTATCCACATTTTTTTTCACAAGAGACTTCACGCTTTTCATGTATCTATCACGTAAAAGATTTGGCGTGGTATAAATGTTTGAATTGTTGTTGGGTATAATAACGAAAAAGGTAAAACATCCGTGTGGATTTTGGAAACAATAGTTATGGGGAGAGTTTATTTAAATTTATAAATAAATAAATACTGGTGGACATTCCACAGCACTATCTCGCCCCAAACTAAGCCAAAGCTTGTCCTATGGGAACCAGATCTACACTAATATTATAAAGAGGAAACATTTGTATTTTTGTATGTAACGAATAGGCTCAAAAACTACTGGTCCGATTTCAAAAATTCTTTCACCATTAGAATGCTACATTATCCCTGAGTAACATAGGCTATATTATATTTTCAAAAAAATCATGGATCCTTACTAAAACATCAATAATGTAACCCAAGGTGGAAAACAAAAACCTTACATCGCGTGCGCTGCGAAAACTATTGAAGATAGAACAAAATAATGTACTACGATTTTGTAGGACACGTCATCATCTACAAAAAATGTCGCGACAGCATATATACAAGGTGTTCCATAAGTTGTGTATATAAACTTCAGGGGGCTAAAGTACCCATCAATATGAACAACTTTTTCTAAGGAACCAACACTGTGAACGCGAAAAAAAAACAGCTGTTTCATACATTTTAGCCTGGTAGGTATTGAACTTTTGTATGAAACAGCTGTTTTTTTTTCGCGTTCACAGTGTTGGTTACTTAGAAAAAGTTGTTCATATTGATGGGTACTTTAGCCCCCTGAAGTTTATATACACAACTTATGGAACACCTTGTATATTAAATAAATAAATATTAGTGGACTTTCCACACAGCGCTATCTAGCCCCAAACTAAGCCAAAGCTTGTGATATGGGAACCAGATAGCTGATATACTACTTAAATACTTTTTTTTTTTGTAAATACATACTTATAATATTATATAACACCCAGACAGAGAACAAACATCTATGTTCATCACACAAATGTTTGTTCTCGGTGGGGATCGAACCCACGGCCTACGGCACAGAAGGCAGAGCTACTACCAACTGAGCTGTGAAGGCTGTCAAAGTATGTCTTACTATTATAGTTATGTCACAATAAGTGTTCTTTTATTATAAAAAAAAATAATAGAAATGCCTCCGCTAGAAAAGGGTCTTTATTTGTACCTTGGTATTAATCCTTATCCAAATTAAATCATTTCATAATTAAGACGGTTTCAATACCTATAGATTACTTCTTAAATTTTTCAAATCGGACATTCCATTCAAAAGATATGACGAAATTAAAAATGTTAACGGGTCCACGAGTCACGCGTGGGGTGCGATTTCACTCACTCAAGGAGAAGCGCGTGCAAATGTATGAAATACTAGCGGCCTGTCCCAGCTTCGCATGGGTGGATATACATTTTTTGAACATTTTAGGATAAACTTAGAACGTAGGTTAGAGTCTCGCGTGTACTTATTTCGCACGCCCTTCTCCCTGAGTGAGTAAAAACGCGCCCCTTGGAATCGCGCGTTCACTAATAATATTTTACAGCGAGCTAAAATTTTTAATTTCGTAATATCTTTTGAATGGAATGTCCGATTTGTAAAATTCAAAAAGTAATCTATAGGTATTGAAACATTTATTTGGATAAGGATGAATACTAAGGTACAAATAAAGACCCTTTTCTAGCAGCGGCATTTCAATTAAATTTTTATAATAAAATAACACTTATTGTGAGATAACTATAATAGATAGACATATGCTGTCGCGACATTTTTTGTAGATAATAACGTGTTCTGTAAAGTCGTAGTATATTATTTTGTTCTATCATCAATAGTTTTCGCAGCGCACGCGATGTAAGGTTTTTGTTTTCCACCTTGGGTTACATTATTGATGATTTTTTTGAAAATATAATATAGCCTATGTTACTCAGGGATAATGTAGCATTCTGATGGTGAAAGAATCTTTGAAATCGGACCAGTAGTTTTTGAGCCTATTCGTTACATACAAAAATACAAATATACAAAAATACAAATCTTTCCTCTTTATAATATTAGTGTAGAAGTAGACGCGAGGCTCGAACCCACGGTCTAAGTTTATCCTAAAATGTTCAAAAAATTTATGACCACCCATGCGAAGCTGGGACAGGCCGCTAGTAGCTGATATAATACTTATTTATATACATTTTTTATAAATACATATTTATTATGTGATATAACCCTCAGACAGAGAACAAACATCTATGTTAATCACACAAATTTTTGTTCTCGATGGGGATTGAACCGAACGACACCGGCCCACGGCCGTAGTAATAAATAATTTCTTGTAATCATTTTTATTCTAGAACCTCATCTCCATTCACCGACCTCCCGCGATCCTTACAATCTACACTAATCTACACTAATATTATAAAGAGGAAACCTTTGTATTTTTGTATGTAACGAATAGGCTCAAAAACTACTGGTCCGATTTCAAAAATTCTTTCACCATTAGAATGCTACATTATCCCTGAGTAACATAGGCTATATTATATTTTCAAAAAAATCAGGGATCCTTACTAAAACTTCAATAATGTAACCCAAGGTGGAAAACAAAAACCTTACATCGCGTGCGCTGCGAAAACTATTGATGATAGAACAAAATAATGTACTACGATTTTGTAGAACACGTCATCATCTACAAAAAATGTCGCAACAGCATATGTCTAACTATTTTAGTTATGTCACAATAAGTGTTCTTTTATTATAAAAAATTAATTGAAATGCCGCCGCCAGAAAAGGGTGTTTATTTGTACCTTGGTATTAATCCTTATCCAAATAAATTCATAATTAAGACGGTTTCAATACCTATAGATTACTTCTTAAATTTTTCAAATCGGACATTCCATTCAAAAGATATGACGAAATTAAAAATGTTAACGGGTCCACGGGTCACGCTCGGGGTGCGATTTCACTCACTCAAGGAGAAGCGCGTGCAAATGTATGAAATAAGTAGACGCGAGGCTCGAACCCACGGTCTAAGTTTATCCTAAAATGTTCAAAAAATTTATGACTACCCATGCGAAGCTGGGACAGGCCGCTAGTGTCAGATATAATTACAACAACGAAATTTAGATAACTAGTGGCTCGCACTGTATGTGATTTGACCTTAGTTGCGGACATGTACATTTTATGTGTTTTTTAGAAAGATAATATTCAAACAAAACTCTTAATAAAACTCTCGTGGCTCAATCAATAATAGTTTTTTTTTAATCGAGAAAAATCCATAATAACCATAGAAACGGATTATCTCCCTTCCTGTTGCTGTTTTTTTATAAAATATTTATATTTGAATGAAATATTTATAAATGAATATTGAATTTTAAAAACTTAAGTTAGCATTGTCAACCTGTAATATTCTACATGCACGTCTTGCTTTACTCACATCTTAAATTTAACTTCTTCGAGAGTATTGGTGGTTTATTGTTAGTGAGCCCGCCCCCCGATCCTTAGGTCGTTGATTCGAATCCAGTCGTGCACTAATGATCTCTCTTTTTGAAAAAATAACTCTATAACTCTATAGGTACGATAATCCTTTCACCACACAACTGGTCCAAAATGTGACGGGTATGAGTAGTAATAATAATGAGATGATAAATGATTTCGAGTCAATCTATCAGTCAGACAGTCAGCCCGTCAGTGAGAGGAATATTCATTTATTAATATAGATAAACATAAAATTATATATTATGTTGTATTAACCAGCTAAATAGCTAACATATTTGTGACAACCCTATTTCCATAGAAATCTAAAAGAAACTTAGAAACTAAATATCTCAGAGATCCTGCGAGATTAATAATTATTTTTTTCTCAATTTGATAGGTACATTTACAATAAGTATATATTTCGTTGGTAAAAAAAATGCTATAATAAGTATAATTTTATATTAATTTTTATTTGAAATTTACAATAAATTTTTTTCTCCCTTTCTTGTGCACTTAGCGACTTGAAATTTACATCCTAAAAATATTATACACGCGAAAGTTTGTAAGTATGGATGGATGGCTATTTGTTACTCTTTCACGGTAAAACTACTGAATGGATTTTAATGAAACTTTACAATAATATAGCTTATAGATCAGAATAACACATAGGCTACAATTTATAAAGATATTTTGTGAAATGTCCAAAATATGACGATAAGTGTCAAGTAAGTAGTAAAATATCTAGCATCTGCGAGCTATTCTGGCGTGCGCTGCCAAAACCGCTAGAGTTAAAAGAAGAAGTTTCCCTTTCGAAAGAAAATCTGTATCTGTATCTGTAAGGTCAATAATTAAGCAGTTTTTTTGTGTAATTCATTATGATTCAACCTATTCAAATCGAACATAAAACGAGGACGTCCGCAACTAAGGTCAAATCACACACAGTTGCTCGCCCCGAACTGAGATTTCGTGATTCGTTCCGAACGCTACGAAAAACGTAGGTGGTCAGAGGCAAGTCCAACAAGTTCTGTTAACGGTGGTCGGGAAGTTCCTTTGATTTTTCTTAGCTGTTTTTGTTTAAATAATGTAGGTAGGTACTTACTGTTAATATAAAATGGTGATAGGGATATGGTCTGTTGAAGGAGCTCAGAGGCGGACCACTAGTATCCTACTAATATTATAAACGCGAAAGTATGGATGGATGGATGGATAGATGAATAGATGGATGGATGGATGGATGTTACTCTTTCACGTAAAACCTACTGAATAGATTTTAATGAAACTTTACAATAATATAGCTTATACATCAGAATAACACATAGGCTACAATTTATAAAGATATTGTGTGAATTGTCCAAAATATGACGATAAGTGTCAAGTAAGTAGGAAAAAATCTACCATCTGCGAGCTTTTCTGGCGTGCGCTGCCAAAACCGCTAGAGTTACACATATGTACTACGCCACGCTAATATAAGCTACTTGAAATACTAATCCTGGGCAAACGAAGTCGCGGGCACCAGCTAGTATGACATAATAAGACGTGTACTAGGTAAAAGGTACATCCGTGAGAAGAATATGATTTTTTTGGGTGACCCATAAGTATTTTTTGGTTACTTCTATTGTTACATATCCGGGGATTTCCCTATTCTGTTGTTGTAAGCTTTGAGTGGAAAAGTACAGACATATAATAATTAACCGACATGTTCGGAATGGCTTAACGGTTCAGTAGATTATACTGGCTTTAAAGGCTAGGTTATGGGTTAGACCCCCAATTAAGGTCAATCATTTTTGTGATGAACGCACGATGTTTGTTCTTTGGGGATTATAATGTATTTTCTATTTTAGTATGTATTAAAAAAAGGATTTGTTAAGAATTATAACAGTCAACACACCGGTTCCTACAGATTTGCTATTGATGATGGTGCTGTGTGAAATTGCTGACAAAAAAAATACAGTAAAGGTATACTGTATTTTTTTTATGCTACCTTACTCGGTAATAAGTCTTACTTAGGAAAGATTTAGGAAGGTAACATGAAGTGTCGGAAAAGGTGCCACTTCAATCCCCAATAATACTTTAAAATTGTTGTACTTAAACAGTCCTTGTCATGGGTTATCGTTTGTTGAAATAAAAACTAATACTAAAGGCTAAACCACTGGTCGAACATACATTTGGGTATATATTTAAGTACGCATTAGTAATAAGAGGTTAAAAACAATATCAGTTGATGTGTTGCAAAAAAAAATTGCGAAATACAATGAGTACCGGAGATTTATATGAAAAAAATTGACCGCGCGCGGTTCGCTCGCATGGTAGCGATGATTGACATCATAAAAATTGAGGTGGGTTTCTTAACGGTAACTTTTTTCCGTTCCTGTCAATTAAAAAGCAGCCAATAATGTTAATCCAGGTAAAACTATACACCTATGTCCTAAGTTTCGTATACGGATTGGTTCAGTGGTGAGGGATTCATTGAGCCACAAAAATCTTAATAACTTTTGCATTTGAATATAGGTAGGAAGTGGGATAACGTCATTCACGACTCCTCTAGTTTATGAATATTTTATTAATAGGTAGGAAGTGGGATAACGTCCTTCACGACTCCTCTAGTTTATGAATATTTTATTACTAAAAATGCAACTCAGAAAAAGCCAACAAAGTTCCACTAAAACTGGTTTCTAGTTAAAAATTGACTGAACACGGAAATTATACAAAAAAAAGTGAGTTCATTTAAATTATTGCGTACATCTATTAGATCGATAATATATTTACCTAGTGAATAAATTGATTCTGGCTTTTAAGAAGAGTATAAGGATGCCCGACTCGGAATATATTGAGATACCTATAATAATCTCTGAAGTTTTGTGTGTTTCAAAGAGCAGCATAACAGTATGCTTGTATATATTGTCTGTATTATGTGGAGGGACCAAGCAGTAAGTTTGTTGGGTGTTCTTCTAGACTTGATCGCGTGGAGCGCTATATAGATAGCTTAAAAGTGATCCTTGTGATTCAATTGAATAAATACCCTTTAACTTGAAAGGCAACATTACCCTATTGCCGAAGGAGGGAGTGTTATTTTGATAGTGAAATGGTTTTTGTTGAGATAGTGTTGAGCTTCAAATCTGTCACGAAAATCTAATCGATGCCTGCAGTTACCAGAATCAGCAGATTATTGTAGTAGATCATTTAGCAGCAACTTGCTTGATACCTCCTTATTAACCAAATTCTTTATGTACCCTACACTGCTATTACCTTATTTAAGATTTGGTATGATATGATTTGGTAAACACGTACGTTACAATTAAACACGTACGATACAAGTACGTATGAAAAGTAATTAAATTTTTTCAACTCAAATTGTCTTACTTATGGGCAAAGGTATCTCCCGAATCCTTCCAACCGTCTCTATCCTTTGCGTTTTCCCACCATTGTGTCTCGAAGGTGTCGAGATCGTCCTTTCAACGCTTTCTTAGCCGACCTTAACCTCGCCTTCCGTCTGGTTTTTTTTTTATATATAGGTGGACATTTCACACAGCACTATTTAGCCCCAAACAGAGCAAAGCTTGTACAATGGTAACCAGATAGCTGACATATACTTATACTATTTTCTAGTAAATACGTACTTACAATATAAATAGCACCCAGACAGAAAACCATCCTATGTTCATCAGACAATTTTTTTGTCGGAGTTGCCACGTTCGTCCAATTAAAATCCTAATCAAGCAAATACAAATTGACAAATTGTTTCAGAAAGCTGGATGCATCGGTATGCGTGCGGGTAGATGCGCCTGGCCCCGCGGTCGAGTGGTGGGAGGCTCTTCAGTTCTGCACTCCATGATGCATACTCGAGGAAATAAAAAAGACTACGACAGATGGGCTGCTAATGGAAATCCAGGTATAGAAAAATATAAAGTAACAATTCTGTCTCATTAACATCTTAACATAACATAACATGAGGAGGACAGTAGTGCAAGTATTGGGAGAAGTAATCCTATGCAACTATGAATATTATAAATTCGAAAGTTTGTGAGTATGTGTGTATGTTTGTTTCCAATCATCTCAGTAACGGCTGCACGGATTAAATGAAAATACATTCAATCCGGAATTGAAATATAGTTTGTAACCTAGAACAGATGCTAGTAAAGTATGATTTAGTGTCAATGTGATAATACTCGATCGGATTTGCAGGTTGGGACTACAAATCAATTCTAAAGTACTTCAAGAAATCAGAAAATATACAAATACCGAAGTTGGCGCGTAACAAAGAGTATCACTCATCAAAAGGTGAAATGATATTACAATACCCAAACTGGCGTACACCGTTGTCAGAAGCTTTCTTGAAAGCTGGAGTCGAGAGCGGCGGTAAGATTGTGGACTACAATGGAGAAAAACAAATAGGATACTCCATCATTCAGTTTACAATGAACAATGGAACAAGAGTTAGCGCAAGTAGAGCGTTCCTTCATCCAATCAAAAAGAGAAGAAACTTTCATATCTTAAAAAATACTATAGTGACTCGTATTCTTATAGATCCTTGGAAGAAAACAGCTTACGGGGTAGAATTTAAGCGAGGCGGTAAAAAATACAAAGTCTTGGCGAAAAAAGAAGTGATATTATCAGCTGGAGCAATAAACTCACCTCATCTACTAATGATCAGTGGAATCGGTCCTAAAAATCATTTGACAGACAAGAATATTACGACTATAGCGAATCTTCCAGTCGGCTACAATCTGCAGGATCATTGGGCATTGGGAGGTCTCACTTTTGTGATCAATACAACGGATTCTATAAGATCAGAACGTGTCCTCACATTGGAAAATATAGTTCAATATTTTACACATAGGACCGGTCCATTGTCAGCTCCGAGTGGAACAGAAGCACTAGCATTCATCGATACTAAGAATCCATATAATGACGATGGATATCCTGATTTAGAATTGTTATTTGTAGGAGGTTCTTTAGTATCACAGCCGACTTACAAGCAAGCTTTTTCAATCGACGATCGTGTTTACGAAAAAGTTTACGGTCCGATAAGAGACAAGGATACATGGATGGTATTTCCGATGCTTTTACTTCCGAATTCGAAAGGACGTATCATGCTAAAAGACAAGAATCCGTATCACAAACCTATGATTTATGCAAATTATTTCAGTGATAATGGACATGATGAAAAGGTTATTTTACATGGCATTCGAAAAGTAATAGAACTATCAAAGACTAAAGCATTCCAGAAGTATGGAAGCAAATTACACGACATCCCCCTACCCCAGTGTGAGCACTACAGATTCAATACCGACGAGTATTGGTTCTGTGCTATGAAAACTATAACAAGTACGATATACCACCACTGCTGCACGAATAAAATGGGACCAAGTGAAGATCCCGAAGCTGTTGTCGATTCTAGGTTAAGAGTTCATGGAATTTCAGGTCTGAGAGTGGTAGATGCTAGTGTGATGCCACATGTACCAGCTGCTCACACGAACGCACCTACGATGATGGTGGCAGAGAAAGCTGCCGATATGATTAAAGAAGACTGGGGTCTGCTTTTTACTTGATCAACTAAGATAGAAATGGTTTAGATAGATGCGAAAAAAGCCAAAGTTTTAAATCTTTACTGGGATTTATTGTGTGATATAGCTGATCTAAGTAAATCGTGTAAATATATATATATGCATTGTTCACAATACAATTCTGATACTATGTTAACTGCTGTTGTTTTGTCATAACATAGTCATTTAACATACCAGTTGTGAATATCATAGTTTACTTCTCGGTTATAAAAATGAAAAAAACAGAACCTTTTTATTGAAGGTGAACATACCCTACTCAACTTGGGAAATCCCCACTGCCATTTACTTTCATTAAAAAAAATATAACGTTTATTGATAATAATTATTTTACAACTTGGCTCTTTTTTTACATTCATGTTTTGTTCCTTCTAACCACATTTGCAGAGCGCCGAGTCGGAAGCTCACTTATACCCGAAGTAGTTGCATCGGCCGTTTCTTTACCAGTCTTAATACCATCCCGCTTTCTGAATTTTAAAAAGTGCTAAGAATTAACCGTATTACGACGGTATACAAATCATTGAATTAGTCGAATGATAGCGATTCAAGGGATTGAATCGCAATAAGATTTCATGGTACAGCCTCCGTTCGAAGACTATTCAGGCGACGACGTGCGTGTAATTGGTGAATGGAGATCTATCTCACTTTATATCCGTGTACAGCAGTGAGAGAATGTAAGTTCTGTCTGTGGTTGAAGAGAGTCGAAGTTTATTTTTTATCAGTATCATTATAAAATAGAACTCACTTTAAACTAAAACATGCAAAAAAATAACGATGCTTTAATATCCATTTCTAGCTTTCAACTGGCTGGGAAATAATGAGTTGTATAGTAATTAGAATGAGCGTTAATTTTAGCAGAACTTTTTTGGTGTTGTTTTTCTTTATATAGCTACAAACTGAATAAAAAGGTTGATTGACATATAATAAGCAGTTCGTAACTACTCTGCGCACGTCTGTGGGCCCGGGTTTTTCTTTTATATTGTATTCATGAGTCGCAAGTCACGGAGTAAAGTAATTTGTATAGCAAAAAGATCATCTTACGTCAAACTATTAGCGTGCGATTTTTTGTTTACAATAAACGCTAAGCACCTGTACTAAAAACAAAACATGTTAAATAATTATAAATAAATACTATTAATAAAGTACTGGATTGTTTTGATTTTCCTTTTATGAAATAACCAGTGGCTTCCCGCGGCTTCGCAAGCGTTGAAGTGGTGAGCCGTGATTGAGCCACAAACATCCAAACATCGTAACTTTCGCATTGATTTGTATATTATTAGGGTAGGATTTTAAATACCTACGTAGGTATAAGAGATACCTATAGGCGTACATTACCTATATTAGGTAGGTAGGTTTTAGGTACTGAGTTTAGCACAACAAGACAAATACAACAAAGACAACCTTATACGGAAAATATAACAAACGAAACGAAACAGCTTCACGACTTTGATCCCCAGGCACGGTAGATCTCTTCGTACCAACTCAAGATTCCGGTTTTTAGAATGTCCCTTACAAACATTGACGCCTCGTTGTATCCTTTTTACTCGAGCGCAACGAAGGAGGGTAACGTTTTAGGAGTTGTTTTCGAAAATCTAGCCGTCTTTTTGTTATTTATCCACAGAACACATTTTATTTTAGTTTGAAGTTAATTACACTACGCGTTAAAAATCTCCCATACAAACCTTGAAACTTTGGCAGTCTTTTGCACCCTTTGCAGGGGTAGTTTTAAAATATTGAAAACGTGATTTTAAATTATTTATTGTGGAGTATATTTACTTCAAGTTTGAAATCAATCGCACTATGCGTTAAAAATCTCCCATACTAACTATTACAGTCATTTTCACCCCTTGCAGGGGTAACTATCAAAAATTAAAAGTGTCATTCTTATTTTTTTTTTTTTTGTATATTTACCCCAAGTTTTAAGTCAATCGCACCACGCGTAAAAAAACTCCCATACAAACTTTGACATCCCTTTGCACACTTATTAAGGGTAGTTTTAAAAAACTAAAAATGCCTTTCCTATTTTTTAGTTTTGGAGTACATCTACTTCAAGTTTAAGTTTGTAGATTCTTGGAATACAATTTTTCATGCCAACGTTTTCAACTCTTTTTACACCCTTAAGGGTTGAATTTCCAAAAATCCCTTCTTAGTAAACCTCTGTGCCATAAGACCTATATACTCTTCAAATTTCATACCTTTAGGACCAGCGGTCAAAAAACTCCCATACAAACTTTTACATCCCTTTGCACACTTATTAAGGGTAGTTTTAAAAAACCGAAAATGCCTTTCCTAAGGGTGTAAGGGGTTGAATTTCCAAAAATCCCTTCTTAGTATACTTCTACGCCATAAGACCTACATACTCTTCAAATTTCAAGTCTCTAGGACCAGCGGTCAAAAAACTCTCATACAAACTTTTACATCCCTTTGCACACTTATTAAGGGTAGTTTTAAAAAACTAAAAATGCTTTTCCTATTTTTTTGCCTTAAAGTACATGTACTCCAAGTTTCAAATTTGTAGGTTCAAGGAATACTATTCATACAAACGTTTTGCTCCCTTTTTACACCCTTAGGGGTTGAATTTCCAAAAATCCCTTTTTAGTACACCTCTACGCCATAAGACCTATGTACTCCTCAAATTTTAAGTCTCTAGGACCAGCGGTTTAGGCTGTGCGTTGTCTATATGTCTGTCAGTCAGTCAGTCAGTCAGGACTTTGATTCTTATAGTATTAGAGATATGTGCTGTGCTGGCTGGCTAGTCTTTTCAAGCAGGGACTGTTTTATAAATTTTTATCTTTAATCTTGGCTGGTAGAATAGTTTTTGATCCGTTATCAAGCAAAAAAATAAGCTTTATTTTTCATGTTTTTTATTTGTTTCATGTCTTGACATGGCCTCGTTGAATCAAATCTTAGGTACGGGCTCTTTTTATGGGGCGCCTAATTCTGCGAAGGGCTTTTATCTTCCAAGAGCAGTACGCGTTAGTTGTGATGAAAGACGCCTAACGTCTTGCCTTGTTTTCCGCACTTTTGCTTACTCTTCCAGGCCTATACATTTTTGGAACCTGCTATTTCGTTAAAAATTAGCTCCATTTTTCATAGAAAGCATGACATTTGATAAAAGTTTTCCTACTACTGCTTGAAGGAAGAACTTTTTGTCACCGTTATTTATCAAATTTTAAATGAATCATTTACATGACAGTTCGGTGCCCTTCGAATAAACAATTTAGAGGCCACTGAAATTTATTCAATAATTAAGTCAATTTACTTTATCAATAAATTTACAATAGAAAATCCTTCTTATGACTGGCCCCTGAAATATTGATTTATTGTGTAATATTATCGAATTAAGCCAAGCCCAAGGTAAATATGTATGATGTATTAGCTAAATGTCATTATTTTAATCAACATAATTATAGCTTCCTCCTAAAATACCTATTAGAAATAACAGACACGTACGTTAGTACGTTACTATACTATTTATGCATGTTTCCCACTAATATTATAAAAGCTAAATTTATATGAGTGAGTATATTTACGTGCGTGTGTATATTTGTTCCCCTCATCTCCATAACGAACGAACAGATTTAAACGAGACTTGGAATATGCATAGTTTGTGACGAGGATAATCACATAGGCTAGTTTTTATCTAGGTCGGTACTACGCGAGCGGAGCAGTGGGTGGATGCCAGTTTTAGTAATAAATCAATAATAAGTATCTTCTAAATGTTATTCGTAAGGACTCTATATTTAAAATATTTTTTTAATGTCTAATAGCAGAAAAGGTTAATGCCGATATTGTTATTTAGATATGTATATGTTAGATATTGTTCTGTATTTATCTTGGTATGTGTTTAGTATTGGCATACTATTCTATAGCATGTATGCTCTCTCGCTCTTTTCCAACTGTTTTTCTACTGATCGGCCAGTTCCTTCGCTTTTTCTTATTTTTTTTTCTTGAAATAAATTAAGGAGGTACTCAGTTATCAAAAAATGGTGACAACGACCAGGTCCGATGATGGAGCCAAGGTCTGTTCAACGGAACTCTTCAATAAATAGGCCAATAGAGTTGAAACTTGGTTACCATACCAAGTTAGTAGGCGGTAGTCAGAATAAATTCCAAACATGTTTGGACTTGCCTCTGACTACCACCTACTCAAAGTTTTAGTGCGTTCGGCGGGTCGCATCACGAGATCTCAGTTTGGGGCGAACCACTAGTTAATAAGGTGTTTAGTCTCCTCCGCTGTCCATAATGGCGTGGCATCTTCGAGGCAGACTTTCGACTAATTTTTCTGCATATTCACGAGATAATGACTTCCATATGGCCTTCGAATTGCGAGTAAGCTAGGTGGCATATAGTGTTTTTTTCCCTCGAAGTTTAAGCTGTATCAACGCCCAAACGTTTATTGTTAATTGGGTTTGCGTTAGCAGATTGTGAGGGCCAATCCAAGACCTCAATGCTATTCTTTTGTTTCCAGGCGGTGCATAGGCGACTTCGCTGTTTAGGGTCATTGTCTTCTTGTAATATCCATGATTCACTTGGGCTTCGGAACAGCTTTCGGGCAGATGGTAATAATGCTTTCTGGTATATTTGGTTCATCTTTACAGCATTCAGAGAACCAGTAAACAAGTAAAAATTTCCAAAACCACTTTTTGAGAAGCATCCCCAAACATGCACCTTTACTGGGTGTTTAACAGTTCGTTCGACAAGTCTGCTATCGGCAGTTGACCAAGCACGAGGTGTGTGTGTGAAAATACTTTGTCCCAGTCGCGGTCTTTGTTTTCTTGTGCCCAGGCCATTCTTATTTTAACGTGCTTTTCTGAAAGGAGCGGTTTCTTCAATGTGCTTCGGTATTTTAACTTAATCTCCACTAAATTTCTTCTAATTATAGCTAGAGATATATTTAGCCCTTTTTCTTCAGTTTTCCTTGTGCGGATCGCAAAAATAAACGTGGATTTTTCAAAAATAGAGTAGTTATCTGCTTATCCTCGGCGGAAGTCGTCTTTCTTGTTTTACCACGTTGTGGTAGGTCATCGACGTGTTTGGTTTCTAAATATCGGTTCTCCCACTTGGTCACAAACGCCTTTGACTTTTTCATATACTTTGCAGCCTGAACACTTGACATTTTGGGCCCTTTGGGATGCGAATAAAAGAACACTGCCTCATAGCGGGAAGCATACGCGGCACTCATCTCGGGAAACGTATGCTCTGTGCGAATTGACCGCGAGAACTGATTTGTTTTTTTGATGCGTCATGGGCAAAACGTTGGGCTACCTGTTTGTGTTTTTTGTTTTGCAAACAACCCTCAAATACACTTTTTTTACCCTCAAATACACTTTGATCACGTTCTTGTGAAACACACTGTAATAAAATCAGTCCATTAAAGTAAATACGGTGTTTTCCTCAAGAATCCGAAACAGTATGTATATAAATAGGTCTTAATTTTTAATAATTAATTGAGTTAATTTTTAAGATCAATTTGGGCCTCTCCCCATACCTTCCACACGAAATTTAGAAATAATATAGAGGTATTACAAATATTGAAAACGTACACGAGCAACTTCCGGTTTGATTATCTTGAAAAGACGCATAATTGACGTTTTTTTGTTCCGGTATAAGAGGGCAGGTGGCTAGAAGTTGCTCGTGCACGGGGACAGTGTGTTTGTGATATTGAGACAGAAAATAACAGTTTGTGAAGTTCACGTGTACCCAGTTACCAATGGTGAATAAACTGAAGTAAAGTGCTATAAAGACTTACTATTATTTTACCGCCATCTGTAATAGATGTATATAATTCTGAATATTTCAAGGTTACGCATGAAGTGCATATTAAACGGTATTAAGAAGTCCTACTACCCACATGGTTCAATGATGCCTTCCTGAACTGAACCATTAATGATCGAGCGAGTGAAGACCTCTCAAAGTAGGTACATGAGCTAAATCGGCCAGAACTGACATCTAGGTCTACGTATGTGCCTAAATAGATACTGTACTCGTGCCTAACATAATAGGCAGTAGCATATGTTTTTATACAAAATGCTGATGGCTAATCTGAAGTTAAGTAGTAACCATCACCTATAACAAAACATTGCCTCTTAAGTGGTGATGGTTCCCACTCCACATCAGGTGGGCCATCCGCATGTTCCATCAGCAAGTCGTATAAAAAAAACGGCCTTTTCAGCATTTTTAGCTCCTTGACGGCCCTCGCAGCTCAGTAGGTAGTACTTGCCTCCTGCTCTGAAGGCCGTGTTCGATCCCCGAGGAGACCATAGCGGTTTGTTCTTAGTCTGGGGCTATAACATATTATACGAACGTTTTACTAAATTCCCGCATAGTACAAACCTTACTTAATTTGGGGTTTGGGTGTGCTATGTGGAAAGTCGTTGTAGGATACCACTGGTATGGTGTCACAGAAGACCAGCGCTATAGTAGTGTATGCTGCTATAGCATTCATGCCGAGTGGCGTCCAACTTTATGTTACTTATCTTGCATGTCCATTCTTATATTAATCAACAAGCTGGTGCCCGCGACTTCGTCTGCGCTGGAGTAGTCACACAATATAATAAATTGTAGCCAATGTTATTCTGATGCATAAGCTATATTATTGTACAGTTTCATTAAAATCTATTCAGTAGTTTTTACGTGAAAGAGTAACTAACAAACATCCATCCATCCATCCATCCATCCATCCATACTTACAAACTTTCGCGTTTATAATATTAGTAAGGATAAGGATTATAAAAATTAATAAATTAAATTTGTTTTCATGTATGGAATAAATAAATTGTATTATTTTGTATTATCGTAGCCGTCCCACTTAGCGTATATGAGACCGAGAGCAGGAAGATGATGACGGCGTAGATCTAGAACAACTATTTAAATAATCGATGATATTTAAATCATCGATTATTTGAATAGTAGTTCTAGTTTAAATAGTAATTTTTAAGATTTACAAATATACGAAATAAAATACGTGATAAAGTTCTGACGTAAAATTCGGGGTATTTATTGTTTTAAGGTAAAGGTATTTATGTACGCACTAGTAGTTATTAGGAGCTATATAATGTATAAGCGTTAAACAATGATAATTATTTACTAATTGTATAGTTATTAACCGGTCATCATCAAAATACATTTATCACGATAGCATTTCCACGCACGTTTGGATCGTGAGTTTTGATTGTTCTTATACAATTTAGCTTCCAAAGATTTAAGGCGATGATCAATATACTGTTCAAAATGTTGAGGTGTGCGAGCGAGAAGTACATTAGCAGTAATGATCCCCTTAATAATTAGCGGTCGGTAGGAAATTTCTCTAAGAGATGACAAAAGAATGAAATAATAGCTTTAAGACTTTTTCTCCAGGCACGGTAGATCTCTTGGTACCAAGTACCAAAAGGAGTCGAAGGAGGGTTGTGAGAGGTAAGTGTAATTATAACATTTGGTACATAACACATTTAGCAGTAGTTGGTGTTCCATACTGGCAGGTTGCAAGCCCATCGCCGCTGCTAGAATACTAAGTGGTTTCCTCACGATGTTCTCGTTCACCGTTTGAAGGCATTGCGCACAGAGTAAAATCAATGGGTGCACGACCGGATTCAAACCTTCTGATTGTAAGACGAGGCGGCTCCCACTAGACCACCGGTGCTCTCGTCATCATCAACCTGAATGACTCCACTTCTGCATCTTTTCGTGTTACTAGTTTCATTTGAAACTGTGGCGAAGGATTTTTAGTGCGCCTCTTATGGCTCGTTGTCCAAACAATCTATCAATGAGGACATAGGCCTGCCCATATTTGGGAAGATTTGCCGTAGTCACTTCACTAGGTAGGTAGATTGCTGACCGCAGTTCGATGTCCATGCAGTCAGGAGGTGCTACTGCCCATCATATAGTGCGTTCCCTTAGTCTCCTCTACAAGCCTCTTACGATATCAAAAGGAGGTGATGATGGAGAGGCGCTATTCTTTACCACCACAGCCAAAAGGGTTATTCTTCTTTTTCTTCTAGTGTCATTTATTTCGAAACAATTTGAAAGAATTTTAAGTGCGCCTCAATGAAGCTACTTTCGGGCACAGAGTCATTGATTATCACGGAAGTTTTCTATTTACTTATTTTATAAATACAAACAATTTTACTTTCTTCTAATGAATGAGGTAGGCCTACGTCCAGCAGCAGTGAACTTGAGCTTGAACTGAACATGATATTTTAATTAAACTATTATTTTCGCCTAAACTTTAGACCTGTCAGAAACATCTTATAAACTAGTTAGGCAGACAAGAATAGCCGCTCTCATATGGATAAACCAAATGCGTTCAATAAAGTAGGGAATACCGAATGTACCTCACCCACGCGGACAAAGTCGCGCGACCATAAAACCAGCTAGGGTCATTGACTACACTGCAATAAAAATCTTCCAATTCATACCATTTAACAATAATAAATACAAGCTTTTCCTTTCACCTTAGGGTACCGTATCTGAAAATGCAGAAAAAAACAACACTCTTTGAATCACTTGGTTGTCAGCTTCTGTATTTTATGAAAGCCTTCACAGCTGAGTTGGTAGTAGCTTTGCCTTCTGCGCGGTAGGCTGTGGGTTCGATCCCCACCGAGAACAAACATTTGTGTGATGAACATGTTTGTTCTGTCTGGGTGTTATTATTTATAATAAGTATGTATTTACAAAAAAAAGTATATATGTACTATATCAGCTATCTGGTTCCCATATCACAAGCTTTGTCTTAGTATGGGGCGAGATAGTGTGTGGAATGTCCACCAATATTTATTTATTTAAAGAAATTTATCACATTTTTTACCAGGATATTTTAGTTATGTGCACACTTACTAGGAGCCTTTGTGATACGCAACGAGGAAATTATTTGGTATGGAAAGGAAAAGGCTGCAAATCAACAACATGTCACAAACCCTTGTACTGCAGGGTACACCAAATTACATAAGTAGGCATTATATTATATTCATACAGCATGTTTGGTGCAACAAGGCAAATGTCTATTCGGCTTTTTAAGGGCTTGTTTATAAAAAAAATCTCCCAGTAAAATTCGCGTTTACCTTTCTGTATAATTTGTGTACACATCATTAATGAAAGATACACAGACCGTTAGGAAAGGTTTAACAAAACTAAGAAAATAACAAGTGTGTTAGCAATTCTGTCATGAACGAACAGTATAAAATTATATTATACAGTCAACAAAGTATTTTAGCAGTAGTAGAACTCTTTGTGAGTAGTTTATCCAGGAAGAAATATTATTAGTTCAACCGGTGCAAATATAGGCACATGAGATATGAACATGTGTATGAAAGTCTCAGGTTGAAGGACGTAGTGTAATGTCTATAGAGCTCGTCCTCGGAGGACGTTAATTATAAGATAATGCAATTGTTATAGACAGAGACTCGAGTGCTTTATCTGATTGCTTTATCACTTTTTCTCATAAGAAAAACTTAATTAATCCAATTCGGACGCACGCAAAGCCTTGAGCAAATAATTTACAATTCCAGGTACCTACGGAATCCGTAAGGCACAAGAGTTACTCAGACATTCCCAGTATTTTTTTGAAAGATCACACAAGCTTACTCATCAGCAGGTGGCACCTACTTGACGGAAAAAACCTTTATACGTGAGATTACAACGAACTCGTGACGTTGAGGGAAGAATAGTCTAGTAGGAGTAGTGGAGTAGCACTTAAAATATTTCGGAAGTACTACCCCCGCACCTATAACAGCCGCTCATGATTGGTGCTCGCATTGCTGTTGCGATTTGAATGGGCATGGGTGAGTGACATATGGACGCAGAGCAATTTTACATAGTGGCACCTCCTCGGTTGACGTGCGTTTTGTGAGGTAGTGCACAATTGTAATTGGCAGAGGTTACCGCTCAAAATCAAGTGCTCCGCATCAACCAGTTAGTTCCGTTACTATAAAAAAAAATTGAGACTGGTAAATACGCTGAATAATTACAATTAAATTCAGTTATGCGAGTTTAATCAAACGTGCTTCGTGTATCTTTAACAAAATTTTAAATCCCGTTTCTAATTGAAAATAAATATTTAAACAATTAAACTAATCGTCTTCAAAATTAAAAATGTAGTAAGTAAAATTTTTATTTAAAAACGCTGTACTTCCGAGTGCCCGTGTGTGCAACCTTCAAATCCATTCAAGAAATATGTAAACAAAGCCACAACCCCAGTCGTAAGCGTAATTCAGAAGTTCAGCGGTTACGCGTGGTGGCGCACGCACTATCTAAATATTCAACTTGGAAGAAAGGTCAGGGCTCAGCGACGCCTCTGAAGCGTCAGTGCTACGTGTGACGTCGATGCGAATTTCCTCTGCTGGATATAACTAGACGTCGGATCCCCCGGTGCGGCAGTGGCGCAAGGACTTGCTCCTGCGACGCTATCGGTTATGTGCTGTGAAGTGCTTATGAGAACAGTTGAAAAGTGATTTGAAGATGTGAGTTTCTATTACAGATAGCATTTATATATATTTTTTATTGCACTAGAAATTATATTCTAAACATTTTAAATACAAACAATCACGACATCGACAATTATTTTCTAATTAAATAAAATTATCGATAATTAAATGGACTATTAGAGTTACTAAGAGGCATCAAATGGAAAATTGTTTTTGCTATAATAGCACAAAGACATTCCGTCACGAAAACTTATAAAAGATTCTATTCTCAAAATAAACTCAAAATAGTATTAAAACACATCACAAGAATTAGTTTCTATTTTGTTAAATTTAATGATACACAACACAAACAAGTTTTATGTAGAGAATCTTTATGAGCTAAGTTCAAGTTCAAAATGATGCTAGAAAGGTTATCTTCAAACAAAAAATCAATGGCATACAGTCGGAAATGGCAAACTTATAAAAATTCAATGTCAAACTTAGCATCATAATAAAATAGAAATAATAAAATGATATGTAACAGTTTCAACCTCGTGGGTGTTCTTGGTGGTGCGTTTTGCATTGCATACAAATATAAATTGACTAGCGGCCTGTTCCAGCTTCGCATGGGTGGTTATAAATTTTTTGAACATTTTAGGATAAACTTAGACCGTGGGTTCGAGCCTCGCGTCTACTAATTTCATACATTTGCACGTCCTTCTCCTTGAGTGAGTGAAATCGCACCCCGAGCGTGACCCGTGGACCCGTTAACATTTTTAATTTCGTCATATCTTTTGAATGGAATGTCCGATTTGAAAAAATTAAGAAGTAATCTATAGGTATTGAAACCGTCTTAATTATGAAATGATTTATTTGGATAAGGATTAATACCAATGTACAAATAAACACCCTTTTCTAGCGGCGGCATTAATTTTTTATAATAAAAGAACACTTATTGTGACATAACTATAATAGTTAGACATATGCTGTCGCGACATTTTTTGTAGATAATGATGTGTTCTGCAAAGTCGTAGTACATTATTTTGTTCTATCATCAATAGTTTTCGCAGCGCACGCGATGTAAGGTTTTCTTTTTCCACCTTGGGTTACATTATTGGAGTTTTAGTAAGGATCCCTGATTTTTTTGAAAATATAATATAGCCTATGTTACTCAGGGATAATGTAGCATTCTAATGGTGAAAGAATTTTTGAAATCGGACCAGTAGTTTTTGAGCCTATTCGTTACATACAAAACAACAAAACAACAAAAATACTAATCTTTTCTCTTTATAATATTAGTGTAGATGGGCAGCGCTGTGATAGAGTTCGCATAAAAATGTATTCATAATTCATTTATTCGTAGCCAAAAACATCAATACAATACGAGTACCTAATCCACATTTGATGATTAGGTAAATTATAAAAAAAAACATGCATTACTCAATTCGGTACAGGCATGCATACACCCTTGGCATTAAGTTAGGCCGATACATACAACGATACAAAAATGAAAATTTAAACTAAAATGTAATGAGTAACACTATGATTTTCACAATTGTTCTATTCTATCGGTTTCTCAATATTATGAAATGCAATTTAATAAGTGCTCGGTTACAAATTGGTTTATTAAGGGCATCCAAACCTGAATAACCGAACCCCTAAATTAGTATAAAATAATTCCGTTTTATTTAAAACGTTGTCAAAAACAAAAATAATAAATATATTTGACGCATATGGCGTTACTCTGACATGACCGAAATAGATTTTTCAAACCGAAGCTTTTCATTTCTGTAAAATAACTGTTGTGTTCCCGGAAAGTATTAAGAACACTTTCCTACTACGAAGCAGGAATTTATTTGTGTTGTTTGGTATCACGATTTTTTAAGGCTACCAAGCCCCTGTCGAAAGGGTTTGAAAGATTTGCAAACTTGGCTAATTATTTCTATGGAAACACACGTTTACAAGAGAAGAAACGAATGAACTTGAAAAACACATAGATCTTTCGGAGAAAGACAGAGTTATTTTAGTTATTCGGTCACAACAAAAACCGGTTCAACGCGATTAGACATTATTCTTTTATAAAAACAGAATTAAAACAGATAAATTAGACGTTTCCTCGTATCCGAACTAACTAGGCTACCTAACTAGTTTATACTTTAAGTATTTCACAGTTAATTCCAATAAAGTTTTATTTTTATAATCATCATTTTGTTGGTAATGTTTTGTTTTAATAAACTTTGATTTCATCTATACAAACAAACAAAGAAACTATGTATTTATCTAAAATCACAACTGTCCAACTGAAACGCTATTGGTGTGAGTTTGCTTAGATGTATTTCCATTCGTTATATTCAGTGTACAGTAAGTAGTAAACAATTGTAAATGTTTAATTTTATAAATACATAAAATTCTAATAAATACCATATATATTAATGATTACTATTAATTACTAAATGATATTATATACTATAAGAAATTACGTTATTCTAAAAATCAGGTGACTTCGAGAAAAAACTTAATTATCCACGTTGCGAAATTAGTTTGAATGTATAAGTAATAACTAGGAAGTCTAAAAGCAGCGGATGAATATCACCAAAAATAGTGGGCGAAACTGTACACAATAATCTTAATGACACAGACAACTCATCGTAAGAGGAGTAGGTACGCGATACGGCCATTATTGGAAGGAAAGGAATCACATCAAACTATATTTATGCAATTCTATCACAAGGATCACTTTGAAACGTCTTTTAAAACAGGTCTAGTGCAGCCTCATAAAAAAATGCAATTGCTTAAAAAAAATGTTTAAAAAAATAACACTTTGCGAGTCGTTTAAGTCTTAGGTTAAAAAAAACGGTCGTCTTTAGGAATTTGCCGTAAAAGCACCGATTGTATATATAGGTTTAGTTATCTTGTCTATGATAATTGCTTATCTGTACATAGATCTCAATAAATAATTAATTCATATTTTTATAATTATTTAAATACGTTGTTGTTGCTTTTGATCTGCCCAAAACTTTGTACCGGAACCACTTAAAACCTCAGGGTCCTGGCATTTTTCCGTAAGCAAGTTAGACTAGTGTCATGGTTGGGAGTGACCGGTCATGCATGGCATGCCTTTCGAAGGACCCATCCATGCAGTGACGTCATAGGAATAACCAGGCACGCTACGCCTCAGTTTCCGCATCTGTGGTTGATAATGACATAAATATGTTGCCTGTTTTTGCACCTGCAAATACAACGGCTATAACAAGTAAAACACGATTGCGTTGCGACTCTTGATTTGACCGGAACTTAAAATTTGAAAAACCAGTCTTCCTACTTGCTTAAATAACTTGTCAAGTAGTATTCTGATAAGGTGTAAAAAAACCTCCAAGGCTCTACATATATAAACTGCACTTACCCAGTGGCGTAGCTAGGTGCATAGAGAAAGAATCGGGCATAGAGATAGAATTTTGTGAGCAGGCTCAAGGTTTTCTAGCTTCAGGAGCTGGCTGACCCTCTGTTTTCAAAGCTTAGGTTAGAGGGCTCTCTGAGCTCCGGGGCCCTGGTGCACTGCACCACCTGCACATACGATAGCTACGCCACTGCACTTGCCTAGATCCAGTTTATTTGTTTTTGTGTAATTAGAAGCTATCGACATAAGACTCTTTAGTAGCATTACTTTACCTTGGTTTCTTAGTGCTATTTAATTAATATCTATACACGAACAGCATAGGTACTTTATATACGTCTAGGATACGCTCTTGGACAGTGTAAAACGTTTACGTTAGAAAGCCATAATTTCGGAAATCACACTAATATTTAAACAAAAACTTTCTATGTTTTTAAAGTGTAAAGTAGAGACGGAATAATTTAAAACTGTATAAAATAATTCCCCTTTTAGCTTAGTTTCCGGCTTACAGTATTTTTAATGACACCACCTTAATCGTGTTTGCCCTATAGTTCACAAACGTTTGACTGCCATCTCACCGGAAGGAAAGTGACGAATGTGACGATACAGTCTAAAATGTCGCACGCTTAGCTATAATCCACTTGACTTGAATATTCCTAAGTTATTTTCGGAAATACCGACGTTCGAACATGTTTTTCCAACGTGAAAGTCGTTGCTTTTCGAGCATTTCAATTTATACTTTAATGCTCACTTCATCCTAAGAGTGATTCTTTGGTTTACGACGCTAGCCTTGCCTTCAGTATCAAGTACAAGCGAACGTGCACGCGATGGAGTAGCTATATTATCATCGTGCCTTGTTACAGCTAATGCCTTGTTGGGTATTGTAGTTACGGCAGGAATTTCAGTACACACGTAAAAAACCTGACACTTAATTTTCCACAAATTAACCGAATACTAATTATATCAATGAAAACAAACTATGGTAATAAACGCTTACAGAAATGGAAAATAACGGATTTGAATAAATAAAAAAAATATTGATGGACATTCCACACAGAACTCTCTCTTTCTCTCTCTTTTCGTGTCACTAGTTTCTTTCAAAACAGTGTGGTGAAAGGATTTTAAGTGCGCCTCAAGAGGCTCCTTTCGAGCACTTGACACATATTATAGAACTTTTTAGGTTCTACATCATGCCGGTTTCCTCACGATATTATAAATTATACATTATTATATATTATATACACACAGAACTTATATTTCAAATAAAAGGTTTTTTAAGGTAATAAGCAATAAATATTATGTGTAATCAATGTGTCCGGATCGCGAAAGTTTCATAATTATTAATTAAACAAAAAAAAATTTGTTATTGAGTTTTTTTTTATTGTAAAGAAGACAGTGATTCAATTTTTTATGACAAGTGAAACTAAGCATATTATTAAAAAACACATTAAATATTTTTTCGTATATTTATTAAAGATGCCGGCCTTTGCAACTACTAGGTGCTAAGGCCGGACATTATCAAGTTTAAGTCTCTTGTAACCTTACAACACTTTTACCGAGACAGAGCACAAAAAAAACATGAGGAAAAAGAACCGGCTAAGTGCGAGTTGGACTCGCGCACGAAGGGTTCCGTACCATCTACACTAATATTATAAAGAGAAAAGATTTGTATTTTTGTTGTTTTGTTGTTTTGTTGTTTTGTTGTTTTGTTGTTTTGTATGTAACGAATAGGCTCAGAAACTACTGGTCCGATTTCAAAAATTCTTTCACCATTAGAATGCTACATTATCCCTGAGTAACATAGGCTATATTATATTTTCAAAAAAATCAGGGATCCGTACTAAAACTCTAATAATGTAACCCAAGGTGGAAAAAGAAAACCTTACATCGCGTGCGCTGCGAAAACTATTGATGATAGAACAAAATAATGTACTACGATTGTGTAGAACACGTCATCATCTACAAAAAATGTCGCGACAGCATATGTCTAACTATTATAGTTATGTCACAATAAGTGTTCTTTTATTATAAAAACTTAATTGAAATGCCGCCGCTAGAAAAGGGTCTTTATTTGTACCTTGGTATTAATCCTTATCCAAATAAATCTTTTCATATTCAAGACTGGTTCAATACCTATACATTATTTCTTGAATTTTTCAAATCGGACATTCCATTCAAAAGATTTGAAAAATATAAGATCACGGGGCGCGGGCCCGGGCAAGGCGCGAGTTAGAAGTGACTCGAACCCACCACGGTCTAAGTTTATCCTAAAACGTTGAAAAAAATTATGTCCACCCATGCGAAGCTGGGACAGGCCGCTAGTTATCTATAAAACGGCAAAATATCACGTTTGTTGTATGGGAGCCCCCTTAAATGTTTATTTTATTCTGTTTTTTAGTATTTGTTGTTATAGCGGCAACAGAAATACATCATCTATGAAAATTTCAACTGTCTAACTATCACGGTTCATGAGATACAGCCTGGTGACAGACGGGCATACAGCGGAGTATTAGTAATAGGGTCCCGTTTTACCCTTTTGGGTACGGAACCCTAAAAAACAGTTGTACATACGACGTCACTTGTTCGTTTCAAACCTTATAAGAACTTTAAAGTCAATGAAATGGGAAGTCTCGGATTATTTTTTTATCGGTTATCTAGTTTTTTTTTCAATAATCAATGCAATGTAAAACAAAACCATTTCATGTGACACCGCATTCTGACCTTTGGACTAAAACCAAATTCATGTACAATTTACCAGTAAATTTGTCAAGTACCTAAACAGGGCGTCCCAAGACTATGCGACATGAAGGGAAAGTACCTTAAGGGCCGGTTTCATCAGGCTCTGTGAGATTAACAAAGGGTTAAAGGGCCGTTAAATATGTCAAAATGTACGCGTCTGACAGCTAAGGTTAGATTTAACGGTCTGTTAATCCTTGATTAGTGACTAACAGAGCATGGTGAAATCTAACCTAAATCTACACTAATATTATAAAGAGGTAAACTTTGTATTTTTGTATTTTTGTATTTTTGTATTTTTGTATGTAACGAATAGGCTCAAAAACTACTGGTCCGATTTCAAAAATTCTTTCACCATTAGAATGCTACATTATCCCTGAGTAACATAGGCTATATTATATTTTCAAAAAAATCAGGGATCCTTACTAAAACTTCAATAATGTAACCCAAGGTGGAAAACAAAAAACCTTACATCGCGTGCGCTGCGAAAACTATTGAAGATAGAACAAAATAATGTACTACGATTTTGTAGAACACGTTATCATCTACAAAAAATGTCGCGACAGCATATGTCTAACTATTATAGTTATGTCACAATAAGTGTTCTTTTATTATAAAAAATTAATTGAAATGCCTCCGCTAGAAAAGGGTCTTTATTTGTACCTTGGTATTAATCCTTATCCAAATAAATCATTTCATAATTAAGACGGTTTCAATACCTATAGATTACTTCTTAAATTTTTCAAATCGGACATTCCATTCAAAAGATATGACGAAATTAAAAATGTTTACGGGTCCACCGGTCACGCGCGGGGTGCGATTTCACTTACTCAAGGAGAAGCGCGTGCAAATGTATGAAATAAGTAGACGCGAGGCTCGAACCCACGGTCTAAGTTTATCCTAAAATGTTCAAAAAATGACCACCCATGCGAAGCTGGGACAGGCCGCTAGTATTGTATAAAGGATAATTTGCTGAAAGAAGACTTTATTTTATTTTTAAAACTTAGTGCATAATACTGCATTCAAACATTTTTTTTAAATACTTTCTTCGTCTAGGAATCGAACTGACTCCAATGTAATAAAAAACAACTCGTATTTTTATGATGCCAATAGAAAAAATGGATAAAAAAAAATCCTCTTAAATACTTAACATAGTATCTTCAAAGTATGAACTAAAGAATAACGTAAAATGTTTGATTCAAATATCAAGAAAAATATTTATAGCCGACGACTACGTTCGAGAAATAGCGATATTATCATTCTATAGATAGCATTGATCGTTCGCAAATTAATACCCACTTAAAAAACGACTTCCTGGCACAGTTTTAAGTTATTACTATTGAATGAATGTGTGCTACTTGAATTGGTACGAATGGACCGATTAGATGGCCGGTAAGACCCCCAGATCTTACACTAGCTAGATTACTGCTTATACGTGAAAAATTTGCTATACAAAGGCAATACGACAACGTGGGCGAGTTACGAACAAAATTGAGACAAATCATATCGAGTATTCACCAAAATATGATAAGAAAATCAACTTGCAGCGAACTAAGTAAAATGACAATTTGCATAAGACACCAAGGATCACATTTAAAGCTTTTAATTAATTAATTTAAAAAAAAATCTCAATTGACTCCATTTAGACAGTTTCAAGTAGGTTTATGTTTCTAATTTGATTAAAATGTTTAATTTTACGTTATTCCTTTGCTTTAAGATACTATGTTACTTAAGAGGAATTATTATTTTTTGTGCATTCTTTCGATTGGCATCATAAAATCACGGAATGATTTTTTTTCACATTTGAGTCGGTTCGATTCCCAGACGAAGCAAGTAATTTTTAGAAAATCTACGAATGCAGTATTACTAACTGTTAAAAATAAAATAAAGTCTCCTTTCAGCAAAATTTCCTATCTACAATATTTAAGGTCCCTTCATGTCGCTTAGTCTTGGGACGCCCTGTATATCGAGCCACCAAAATTTAATTTAGATCAGACCACCAGTCAGAAATGTATGCTTGAACAAACATACAAACATGCCTAAGTTGCCGCTAAGGTATATTCGCATCGACCACTCGATTAAAAATGTATTTCCTGATATCGTAAAAAGTGTAACACGCTATGAGTGACTTCAACGAGCAAGGTGCAACTATAACAATGATAAAGAACAACATTGCGATAAGTACGACGACGCAATGATGAGTAATTAATAAGATAAGGTATTACTAATATTCTCATTTCCTAGCAAAATCACAATACCTGATTCTTCATTAGGACATTTCTTTGCGCAAGAAGATTTAATAAAAGATGAACGTATAGACAGAAATGGTAATCATGAGTTCATTTGTAATCACCGTGGTTTCATGTAAGTCCTAATTGTTAATTTATTACCGTTACAACAACAAATAGGTAACCGTAAAAAACCGTAAAATTTTTCTAAAAAGACAGCTTTTGTTTTTTTTACCGTTTGAAGTAAAAGCATGTCGCGAAATACACACGATTTCCTTTTTATATTTTAACAATACTCGTAGATATGCGTATGAAAACAAGATATTGCCCCAATTTGTAACCTGCTTCTTAAAAAAACATATATTTTAATGCTTTTTCTTCTAGGTACTAAGTACTATTATTTATTCTGTGACCCAGAATAGTTCAATTCGTTTTGAATAGAGTTAAAAATTTAAACTATCATATACCTACTTCAATTAAAAAATGCAAATCAAAGATTTTACTGAGGTCAAATCCAAAAAATTATAGCAGAATGATTTACATTTAGCTAACCTTTGAATGGACCATGCAACTGGTCATTATTTTGTTAGCACTGCATCAAATTTTAATTATGACAATCATTCTAGATGACATTAAAATTCCTATTTAAATGACAGTTCAGGTTGGTTGTCAAACAACTGTTATTTAATTTAACGAATTCCGTACATATGTTAACTTTTCAATGTTGCCTATAGATTTTGTCGATACTTACGATTAAATAAACCATGTACTTTACATGGATAAATATTCATCTGTCTGGGCACAAATATTAACAATTTTATTTTCGAAATTTTCGAAATTTTTTACATCTACTTACTACTACTTCTAACCTTCGCTGTACGAGTTTACGAGCGACACTTTTTGTAGATAATGATGTGTTCTGCAAAGTCGTACATTATTTTGTTCTACCATCAATAGTTTTCGCAGCGCACGCGATGTAAGGGATTTTTGAAAATATAATATAGCCTATGTCACCCGGGGATAGTGTAGCTTCCCAACGGTGAAAGAATTTTTCAAATCGGTCCAGTAGTTTCGGAGCCTATTAACAAACAAACAATCAAATCTTTCCTCTTTATAATATTAGTATAGGTAATATAGATAAGCGACGGGTTTTCTAGAATACTGTCCTGCTATTATAATATATTCGTCCTAAAAGTAATAGCAATAGCAAAGGCATGCCTATGCTATTGCACCTACTTTGACCAGTTTTTCCTCCATGTAGAGCAGATCGCCGCACAGGATCGCCAAGGGCCTCGTTGACTGATCAGAATACCAATGAGCGTTTGAATGATACAACCAACCGGTTGCTATAAATTAAACCGCACAATAGAATGTTTGCATTAATGACGCCCTTTCTGTAGGTCCACAATAAAACAGATTCAATTGTTATTATTAATAAGAAATAACGTAATATATAAACGCGACAAGACATGCAATATGCGATATGCCTCATATACTCATATACCAGAGCCTAAGGGGTAGCCAGAGACACGTCCACATTTTTGCAGTCGTTAGTTGTTGTTGTTATGTATGGAATATACATGACAACAACAACATACTTCACAACCGTAACGCTGCTGCTAGTATACCAAGCAAACTGGTTTCCTCTTTATGTTTTCTTGAGAAAAGGCTACACATATTTCTTTCAAAAGTGAACTTAGCAAGAATCTTACAAACTTGTTAAATTTCCCGTAATGCAAATTGTTTATATTATTTTTTCTCCTATTTCAGATGCAGTATCAGCGCCGTATGCCGTTGGCGGCAGCGGTTGGGGTCCTTCTTTCTGGTCTACTTTACACGGATGCTCAACTCAACAACCCCATCTCATCGTTCATGAACTTCCTAAATGAAGGCAGTAATCAACTCGGCAATGAGCCACCAGACCAGAAGAACCTGTTAAACGAGTATGACTTCATTATCGTTGGAGCCGGAACCGCTGGTTGTGTACTCGCTAATCGTTTGTCCGAGGTCCCAGAGTGGAAAGTTCTTTTACTAGAAGCAGGAAATAATGAAAACTTTGTAATGGATATACCCATAGTCGCGAACTACCTGCAGTTCACCCAAGCTAATTGGGGATACAAAACAGAACCATCGGGAAGGTATTGTGCTGGATTCGAAAACCAACAATGCAACTGGCCGAGAGGAAAAGTCGTAGGTGGATCGAGTGTCCTTAACTACATGATATACACTAGAGGAGCTCCCCCAGATTACAATAACTGGGCATCTTTAGGTAATGAAGGCTGGGGGTGGGATGATGTTCTTCCTTATTTCAAGAAAGTAGAAGATTTTAACATTCCATCACAACATGATCCAAAATACCACGGAAAGAAAGGTCATCTAAATGTTGAATACGCCCCATTCCGTACCCAAAAAGGAAAGGCGTGGGTAAAGGGAGCACAGCAAATGGGTTTTAAATATGTTGATTACAATGGAGCTGACCATTCCGGAGTGTCATTCTTACAACTATCAATGAAGAACGGAACACGTCATAGCTCAAGTAGAGCGTATTTGCATCCAATTAACGGGAGACCCAACCTTCACCTCTCTAAGAATAGTATGGTTACAAAACTAATTATGGACGACACAAATACGAAGGTAATAGGTGTGGAGTTAGAAAAGCTGAATAGGAAGTACAAAATATTGGCAAAAAAGGAAGTGATAGTATCTGCTGGTGCAATCAATTCACCACAGCTATTAATGCTCTCTGGAATTGGACCAAAAAATCATTTAGAGACGATGAAAATCAAGGTTATAAAAGATTTGCCGGTCGGTTACAATTTGATGGATCACATAGCTGCCGGTGGAGTGCAGTTTATGGTTACCAAGCAGAATTACAGCATAAGCACAGAGTATATATTGAACCATTTAGAATTAGTGTTCAAATGGATGAAAAGTCACAAAGGTCCTCTGTCTATACCCGGAGGATGTGAAGCCTTAGTTTTCCTGGATCTGAAAGATAAATTCAATTCTACGGGATGGCCCGATATGGAACTTCTTTTTATCAGTGGAGGACTCAACGCAGATCCGTTGCTTCCACGTAACTTTGGGTTCGACGAGAAAATATACGCTAACACATACGGAGCTCTTGGAAAAAATGATCTGTTTATGGTTTTCCCAATGTTGATGAGGCCCAAATCTAAAGGCAGAGTCATGTTACAAAACAGGAATCCCAAAGCACATCCATCTTTGATTCCAAACTACTTCGAACATAAAGAAGATCTTCAGAAGATTGTTGAAGGTATCAAAGTAGCGACACAGATAGCGAGGCAGCCGGCAATGAAGAAAATAGGCACGAAATTGTACGATGTGCCGATCGAGGATTGTTTAAAATACGGGCCTTTCGGTAGCGACGCTTATTTCGCTTGTCAGGCTCAGATGTTTACTTTTACCATCTACCACCAGAGTGGAACTTGCAAAATGGGTGTAGAGGGGGATCCGTCTTCTGTCGTGAGTCCTAGATTAAGAGTGCATGGCATTGGAAACCTGAGAGTTATCGATGCTAGCATTATGCCTGATATTGTTTCAGCGCACACAAACGCGCCAGTTTACATGATAGCAGAAAAAGGAGCGGACATGATTAAAGCTGATTGGGGTAGATAAAATTTATTTTTCTTCTTCAAAATGGGAAAAAAATATATAGGATTCAGCCGTCTCCGCATTGACGACTAAAGGGATTAGTTTTTAATTAAAGCTATCTGTGATGTAAATATTTAAAGTTATTATAAGCGAGAGAAAACTTACATATTTTGTCTCCATTAATACGGTTGTCTAGATTAAATAGCTTACAAGCGATAAGACTAATAATTATTATGATTTTACTTGTTACTATAAGTTTAAGCAATAAGCTCATGTTTTTAATTTATTTTGTCAAAGATTATAATGCAATGAAAATTTTCAGTGTTATGTGTAGAGTTCATTCATTTCTTATTATTGTAAAACGCCATTTACAGACTTGGGAGACTAGTACAATACAAGAAGGCAATATCATAATAAATATAGTACACTAGCTGACCCTACAGACGTTGTCCTGTCTTAACTATGAATATTGAATTCGAATTGGTATAACACACCAATCAATGGGTGTTGTCAATTATATGTCAAACGTCATGTCCAAAGCGCTAAGGTTAGATTTAAAATAATTTATATGGTGGTTAAGTATTCTTAAATTTTCTAATTTTCCGCGCAATTTTATTAATTTTTTCTTTCATAAGAACCTTCTCCTGACAATAACAAACACAACAAAAGAACGTATTAGCGAAATCGATTCAGCTGCTCTCGAGATTTGCGCTTAGCAACACATTCAGCGATTCATTTTTATATATAGAGAAATTATGTACAAGTTTGTATAACCGTGAAATAAAAGTGTTTAAAAAAGTGTATGATTTTTAGTTTATCCTCCCTAATCCTTGGTCGTGGGTCTGACTCCGGTAGGTTCTAAAAGATTTGTCGATTTTAACTTTTCAACAGGAATGTTTAATTTCGCAAATTCAATGCATTGCTTAAAATGGCGAAGGAAAACACAGTGAGAAAACCAGTTGGTATTATATTCCGACATTTTTTCCGTGTCTGTGGTGCCGCCAACACGAGTAGTCCTTGGTACCATAGACACTAGAAACATCTATAATGCGTCTTTACAGTATTTTTGTTTATTTGTTAATTGTGGACATTATGTACATCAATTAAGTCAAGATTTAGCATGAGTCAAGTACATGTACCCGGTTGGGTACGGCAATGTTTTTGTATTGGGAAGCCAGCAGTAGACCTACATGTTTGCCTGCCTTATGAGCATATCTTCTTAGCCAACTTTGCTTACTTATCGCATACTTGAAGTTTTAAAATTTAAAGGAAATGCATTCTTCCAATCTACACTAATATTATAAAGAGGTAAACTTTGTATTTTTGTATTTTTGTATGTAACGAATAGGCTCAAAAACTACTGGTCCGATTTCAAAAATTCTTTCACCATTAGAATGCTACATTATCCCTGAGTAACATAGGCTATATTATATTATCAAAAAAATCAGGGATCCTTACTAAAACTTCAATAATGTAACCCAAGGTGGAAAACAAAAAACCTTACATCGCGTGCGCTGCGAAAACTATTGAAGATAGAACAAAATAATGTACTACGATTTTGTAGAATACGTTATCATCTACAAAAAATGTCGCGACAGCATATGTCTAACTATTATAGTTATGTCACAATAAGTGTTCTTTTATTATAAAAAATTAATTGAAATGCCTCCGCTAGAAAAGGGTCTTTATTTGTACCTTGGTATTAATCCTTATCCAAATAAATCATTTCATAATTAAGACGGTTTCAATACCTATAGATTACTTCTTAAATTTTTCAAATCGGACATTCCATTCAAAAGATATGACGAAATTAAAAATGTTTACGGGTCCACGGTTCACGCGCGGGGTGCGATTTCACTCACTCAAGGAGAAGCGCGTGCAAATGTATGAAATAAGTAGACGCGAGGCTCGAACCCACGGTCTAAGTTTATCCTAAAATGTTCAAAAAAATTATGACCACCCATGCGAAGCTGGGACAGGCCGCTAGTTACCTAATAAAAACAATAAGACCTTAAACTAGCTAGAGGCTTTGGCTTTGGCTAGAAGTAAATTAAATATATTTGTGAAAGAAAATTCTATATTTAATTATGCACAATGGAAATGAACTAGAAAAAACAAAACAGAATCTAAGGTTCTATAAGATCAACATATTAAATACAATCGTAATACTAGGAAATCCGCGCTATAATTTATACGAAGAAATTACCTTGTTGTGTATTGTTTATTTGCACATGTTCACTACAGTGTTGGTTTAAGTAAATATGTTTATTTTATATAGCACTAGCGGCCTGTCCCAGCTTCGCATGGGTGGTCATAATTTTTTTGAACATTTTAGGATAAACTTAGACCGTGGGTTCGAGCCTCGCGTCTACTTATTTCATACATTTGCACGCGCTTCTCCCTGAGTGAGTGAAATCGTACCCCGTGCGTGACCCGTGGACCCGTTAACATTTTTAATTTCGTCATATCTTTTGAATGGAATGTCCGATTTGAAAAATTCAAGAAGTAATCTATAGGTCTTGAATATGAAATGATGTATTTGGATAAGGATTAATACCAAGGTACAAATAAAGACCCTTTTCTAGCGGAGGCATTTCAATTAATTTTTTATAATAAAAGAACACTTATTGTGACATAACTATAATAGTTAGACATATGCTGTTGCGACATTTTTTGTAGATGATAACGTGTTCTACAAAGTCGTACTATATTATTTTGTTCTATCATCAATAGTTTTCGCAGCGCACGCGATGTAAGGATTAATTTTTCCACCTTGGGTTACATTATTGGAGTATTTAGTAAGGATCCCTGAATTTTTTGAAAATATTATTATATGTTACTCACGGATAATGTAGCATTCTAATGGTGAAAGAATTTTTGAAATCGGACTAGTAGTTTTTGAGCCTATTCGTTACATACAAAACAACAAAAATACAAATCTTTCCTTTTTATTGATCGAGTGAGCGAAGCGAACGAAGATCTTAGTTTCAACTTGGGCGATTTGGCATTTTATGTATGTATGTATGTATGTTTGTCTGGCCATAACTTTCGAACCGTTGATCCGATCTGCATGAAATTTGATAAGTCGATAGCTTGTACTTGAGAAATTTACTGGTAAGTATATGAGTTAAATCGGATGACGGGTTATTAAGATATGGGGTTTTTAAGGGGGCAAAAATAAAAAAAAAGTTACATAAAAAAATCTTTTAAAAAAAGACTTTGTTTGGACATTCCAAAACAATTTTTACTTTTTTTCTGGGACGCTCGGTTTTTGAGATACAACAAAAAAGTTAAATTAAGATAACCAGCGACCCAAGAGCTCCCATCTCTAAGAGTTTCGTTGACATCAAGGTTTTTCTACTGGTCGCCCAGTTCCTTTGCTTTTTCTTATTTTTTTTTCTTGAAATAAATTAAGGAAGTATTCAGTTCCCATAAAATGGTGACAACGACCAGGTCTGATGATGGAGTCAAGGTCTGTTCAACGGAACTCTTCAATAAATAGGCCAATAGAGTTGAAACTTGGTTACTATACCAAGTTAGTAAGCGGTAGTCAGGTAAAAGACCAAACAATGTTTGGACTTGCCTCTGACTACCACCTACTCAAAGTTTTGGTGCGTTCGTCGGGTCGCATCACGAGATCTCAGTTCGGGGCGAACTACTAGTAATATTAGTGCAGATAAAAAAAATTGCCGTGTAACCATCATATATAACAAAGCATTGCCAAGTTACGCACGATAGGAACGTGCCCTACGATGCACCGCCCTGCGTCCATCAACTTGAGGCATACAGATGTTAAGCCTCATGTGCCTGTAATTTTACCGGCAACCATACTCTTCAAACCGAAACACACCAACGCTGCTTAGCGGCAGAAATAGGCATGGTGGTAGTACTATGGTAAAGTATTTTCATGATATGCATTCTGTAATTACTACGGACAATGTAAATTCCAGCATAACATTACATGATTCACCTTTACTTACAACGACATGATTACAAGATTACATGTCATTTGGATAGGTAGAATTGCAGTACAACTAGGTAGGTAATTTAGTTACAAGAATCAGTATCCTGAAATAATGCTTAGGTATAAATCGAGATTCAATCTTTGACTGTGTTATACTATTTGACAGCACTCACAGCTCAGAAAACCAGCTCAGCAAGTTGGAACGACTTCAAAATGTATGTATTAAGTTTATTTTTGGCCTCCGAAAATGAAATGAAAATGAAAATGAAAAATGTTTATTGGCAATAATAAAATCAACAGTAAAGTGTGAGGCTATGTCTCCTGGAATAGCGGTAGCTGTGTAAATATGACTACGTTTCTGAATTTCGTACAAATCTTAAATGGCTCCCAATTCGTCATCGCCGGAATACTCACATTCTTTCCCTCCTATTCAACATCCTCCATAACCCTTCCACTCCCTGTTACCTGAAGGATCGATTCGAGTATCTCAGTTGTTCCAATCTCCGTGCTCTTCGATCCTCAGATAATCTCCTTCTTAAAACCCCAGTACATAGAACCAGGTTTTATGCCGATTCCTTTACTGTCCAAGCAGTCCGTTTATGGAATGGACTACCAGTTTCCATAAGACAGTCTCCTTCACTGGCTGTTTTTAAATCTACATCTACACTAATATTATAAAGAGGAAAACTTTGTATTTTTGTATGTAAGGAATAGGCTCAAAAACTACTGGTCCGATTTCAAAAATTCTTTCACCATTAGAATGCTACATTATCCCTGAGTAACATAGGCTATATTATATTTTCAAAAAAATCAGGGATCCTTACTAAAACTTCAATAATGTAACCCAAGGTGGAAAACAAAAAACCTTACATCGCGTGCGCTGCGAAAAAAATTGAAGATAGAACAAAATAATGTACTACGATTTTGTAGAACACGTTATCATCTATAAAAAATGTCGCGACAGCATATGTCTAACTATTATAGTTATGTCACAATAAGTGTTCTTTTATTATAAAAAATTAATTGAAATGCCTCCGCTAGAAAAGGGTCTTTATTTGTACCTTGGTATTAATCCTTATCCAAATAAATCATTTCATAATTAAGACGGTTTCAATACCTATGAGGTAGATTACTTCTTAAATTTTTCAAATCGGACATTCCATTCAAAAGATATGACGAAATTAAAAATGTTAACGGGTCCACGGGTCACGCGCGGGGTGCGATTTCACTCACTCAAGGAGAAGCGCGTGCAAATGTATGAAATAAGTAGACGCGAGGCTCGAACCCACGGTCTAAGTTTATCCTAAAATGTTCAAAAAATTTATGACCACCCATGCGAAGCTGGGACAGGCCGCTAGTTAAAAATAAAACAGTTTTATTTGTCATAGATCGTTCATTTGTTAATTACATCGATATTATTTTGTATATGTATGTACGTATATTATATTACTATATATTATAAATAATTATGATGTTTATGTATTATTATGTATGCATATGCATATTATTATTATTTAAGTATGTAAGTATCTCCTTACCTATTTAAAGTGTAATTTGATTTTTATAATTACATACTATCTTGTTATTTTTCGCGAGCACCTGCGACCAATCTTCCTAACTCTTACAATCCTCTCCATCCAAAGGTTGTCTGGAAAAGATCGCTTTCAGCGATACGACCGCCCATTGTACATTTATTATTTTATTTTATATTTTGTTTTTTACTGTTGTTTTGTTTGGTGTACAATAAAGCTATTTAATTTCATTCATTTCTCAGTTAGTAGTAGCTCTGCCTTTTGCGCTATAGGCCGTGGGTTCGTTCCCCACGGATAACAATCATTTTTTTTTAATTTTGTTTTCTGTTTTTATAAATATTATAAGTATGTATTTACAATAAAAAGGTAATAAACTATTGTATCAGCTATCTGGTTCCCTTAGTAGGTAAGGTAAACGTGCCTTGACAGTAAAAAACAGCAACCTACATGCGTAAAGAGAAACAAATAAAATTGTGATGATAAGATTATCACTTTTTAGCAAGGGTCATAAGCTAATTAGCTCATTATAAAAATAGATTTGAAAAACTTATTTTTATTAATGAATTTATAACAATTCTATTCGTTTACAATCCGCCTTATTATAAAACGTGGTTTAAAGATAAATCGAAGATGTTACTATAGTTAGACCGTGACTTAGACCAAACGTTATTATAAAACGTAGTTTATCTAGTATAAATAAACCTGATAGATCCTTGGTTTAACAATGGTTTATCTGGTAAAATGGCCGCCACAGCACAGCTGATATGATTTGTTTACTTACGTTTTTGTCAAATCAAAAACCTAATTGTAGGTTTAAAGATCTCTAAAATGTATTCGAAGTGGAGTGCACTTCAAATAAAGGATGAGCTACGGAAAAGAAAAGCATGTACCACTGGTAAAAAAGGCGCTCTCATAGAAAAGGTAAATATCTAGACATCTATCAATAATCAGAGGCTAAGTTTCATCACAATTATTCCAACTGTTTTTTGTCATTGTAGGCTGAATTCGTACGACAGGAACAATCCTAATGGAGTAGAAGACGAGTTGGACGATCAGATTCCGGAATTTCCTGCCTTAGATAGCTTTAGGGACGAAATGCAAGCACTAATCTGTCGGCGTTTTCAAAACATCGCATTCAAAAGTTTGCAGAAAGCTAAAAGATAATATCTGCTTAAATGCTGCGAGGAAATCGTATAATAATAGAATATCATAAACTAATAATTATTGTGGACATTCCATACAACACTATCTAGCCCCAAACTAAGCAGAGCTTGTACTATGGAAACCAGATAGCTGATATAATCTTTGGATATTTTTTTTGTAAATAACTACCTACTCATAATATTTTATAATACCTACCCAGACAGAGAACAAATATTTCTTCTTGGTGGAGATTGAACCCACACCCTCCAGCATAGAAGGCAGAACTTTACCAACTGAGCTGTGAGCATGTATTGAGCAATGCACAATACACCCCATTGCAGGATGTCCGTGCAGATATCTTTCCCTCACCACTAATTAGAATTACAGGGCTGTTTTAAGTTGTTAATCATTATTTCAGGTTTCAGTACCGCCTAAAGGAATGACTCCCTGATTGAATCATCACATGTGCTACATAGCAAGCGGTCTAAGTCTATGAAAGTAATATACCTATAACCCAGTCAAAGAAGAAGACAATTATAAAGTCTATGTGCAAAATTTAGCAATAGGATTTTCTAGCACCTCGGGCAGCAATATGCCTTATCTGGAAGTCATCAAGCAGGCATTAGCCAACAGTATTCCCAAAGAAATTTTAAAATATCCTTTTATATGTAGAATAATTAAAACCAGCAATTTTTAAATACTTACCTATACAAGGATTATTATTCTGTAATAAAACCAAATTAATGTATTTAAATAGTTTCATTTATTGAACCTAAAATTGCAGCACATTAGACACACAAAATAGTTTTTTGATGCGAGGGGTACAGAATAGTGATGTAATTCTTCTCTAACAAGTTTTTATCACTTCAAATCCGGTATAGAGCCTTTCCTTCTAAAAATGTAGTAATATCTTTTCCAATAAACAGATCTTGAATATTGTAACCTCCGACTGTTATGATACTGTCTCCGGGCTCACACAATTTGAATAAGTCACTTCTTTCTACATTTGTCTGTCGCTAATTGACTTGAACCAGCATACGCAGGGAAGCAATATGATAGTAGAGTAGACCTCCAAGTGTGTCTCCAACTAGCATCTTCAATGTATTGTTAGGTATGCTTGTAACTGCTCCATGATGCTTGCTCTACAGGTTTCTCAGGATTTTGGATCCGTATTTCTGTCCCATCAATGATAAATTTAGTAAGTATTTATATCATATTTCTTTTATCTCTCGGTAATGCTCGGTGGAGAATTTTGTTCCTTTTTCTTTTAATATTATTAAAATGGTTTTTTTTTATTTTCTTCGGAGCAGGCTATAGTTCTAAGACCATACCACCTAGTCTTACGTTTTGTTTTTTTTTCCTTTTGTTTATTTTTGCAGTTATATCTTACGTGATTTTTTATAAGTAGAGATCGTATCAATATTATTAAAATGGAGCGAGCTCAACACTTCTCCGTTACACGCATCAGTCAGATAGTAATATTGTAGGTTGTGTGTAAAAAGTTCTAAACTAAATGGTGCTTGCTTGATATAAAAAAACGTTATTATAACAACAAATTGAATAATATTTTATTTATAAAAATGTATCTAAAACATCAAAATACAGAAAATATCAACAAACAACTCTGTTGGTGGTAGAATGACTGAGGGAAAAATACAACGAAAGACGAGGTAGTATGATTATATGACTATAGCCTGCATAATATCTGTGGATATTAGTTAAACTATGGACTAACTCTGGTTTTATGTAATCCTTGATTAAACTGTGTTTTGTAATACGAACAAGTTTAGACTATGAATTAACTTTGATACCAAGACTAGTTGTTACCACGTTTTCGTTGTATTTTTTTCTCAGTCATTCAAGCACAATCCCGATGCAACATTCCGTCTATGAGGTGTTGATATTTTCTTTACAGATGATGTCTTTTGAAGATTTTTTTTAATTAAGTACAAGATTAATCAATTTGTTCTTAAAATATTTATTTAGTTTTTTTTAATTTAGTTTAGAATTTATATTTCACACGATTTTTTTTTATATACCCCAAGTACGACTTTGGTTTACCATATTTCGTTTTCGGTTTTGTTCCGTGCTCATTGCGGGTTTTGTATGAAGACGCGATAGGGACACCGACACGGAACTTTACAAAACCCGCAATGAGCACGGAGCAAAAACGATTCGTTTTTGTTCCGTGTTCATTGCGGGTTTTGTATGAAGACGCGACAGGGATACCGATATGGAACTTTACAAAACCCGCAATGAACACGGAGCAAAAACGATTCGTTTTTGTTCCGTGTTCATTGCGGGTTTTGTATGAAGACGCGATAGGGATACCGATATGGAACTTTACAAAACCCGCAATGAACACGGAACAAAAACGAAAAACGAAATATAAATGGTAAGCAAAACTCATACTTGGGGTACGGATGCGTTTATCGGAGTAGAGCGCAGTGTTGCTGTTTTAGCATTTTTAGTGCTAAATTTAGCATATTTCTTGACTCTTTTGCATGAAAATTTTGCATTTAGCTTAATTCATATTTTGGCATTTCATATCAAAAGTCAATGTCAAAAGATTTAATAGGTAGTAAGGTAAGTATGGCAATTCTATAAAGGAACCCAATTCCCCGAAATTAGTTTGTGATTGTTTTTACGTAGGTAGGTACGTATTCTTGAAACGTAGGTACCTACCAGAAGAACTGCCAAAAAACTATTAAAAAGTTAACTTACTTCATGACGACCCCAGTTGCGTAACGCGCAAACCACCTGCATTTCAGGGCTAAAGGGGCATCCTCGAGGATCGTGGGGCAAATCGTTACGCACTAGCTTTACAATTTTGTCGCCAAAACGTTTTGTAAAACGATATTTATATCGAAAATCTTCATCACATAGGTCGAATGGATTTATTCGATCACGCCGTCTAATAAAGCGCGTCAGAGTGGTGGCGGTCAGTGACATGAAACATCAGCTCACCAATAAAAAAACAGGAGAAAACAGTAGTTAAAGTAAAAAAAGGCAGATTTCATACTTTCCTCATACAACAATTAAAACAATCACCTACTTTTATTAGTTAACAGGACTCACATAAATTGTTATATTATAACATTGATCACACACAACATAGTAAAAAACGAAAATCAAAGTAACGAGTTTTACCAGTTAAACCATATTTAAACTAGGGGTCTATCGAGTTTATCTTTAGACCATAGGCAAACAATGGTTTATGAGATAAACTACGTTTTATAATAACGTTTGTCTAAGTCATGGTCTAAGTATAGTAACATCTTTGATTTATCTTTAGGCCACGTTTTATAATAAGGCGGAGTAATACGAACGAGTTTAGACCAGGAACCAACTTTGACACCGGGTTAAACCAAGACTAGTTGGTACCAGGTTTAAACCTAGTTTAACTGATATTTTTATAATAAGACGGAATAAGTTTTGTCTTAATCTAGAGCTCTTTAAAGCGGAAGAAACCCCTTACAAGAAAGACTGATCAAAATGTTCGAATAGCAAACATACCATAAGCAAAAGGCGCTTTGGTGACTATAATCGTATGCTGGCGAGCGCCTTAATAAAAACTTATGCAACGAGCAGAAAATAGTATACGACGAGAAAAGCAAAGGAGCTGGAAGAATCATTCATCTTGTATTAATGCAGTTCTGTGCTGGCGAATTTCATTCGATCTTTCGATTGTGACCAATCCTGGTGCCAAAGTTTTTAGGCCGCCCCCAAGGATTCGTCACGGCTTACGATAAAATTGCCACTAGCGGTATTGAATATATCTCAATTTAGCAATGTACCATTAGGTATCCATAAAAAACGGCAAAAAAATCACGTTTGTTGTATGGGAGCCCCTTAAATATTTATTTTAATTTAATTATTTTTTTTATTTTTTTCATTGAATATATTTTATAACTAAATATTCTATGATTGATTTTAAGCGTCTAGCTGTTGCCATTATCTATATCGAGCAAAAAAATCACGTTTGTTGTATGGGAGCCCCTTAAATATTTATTTTATTCTGTTTTTTAGTATTTGTTGATAAAGCGGCAACAGAAATCAGAAATCAGAAATTATTTATTTTATAACTGTAGTACAAAAAAGATCTTATAGCTATGGTTATGTAGTTTTAACAGTTTGTCCGTTCCGGACGTACAACACAACGCATTGTTATATTCTAAAGTTTTCACCCAAGAACCAACTAAAACATTTTAATACCCACTAATAGCCACTCCTAATTTCTTGCAAGTATATACCTACAAGAAACCAAGAGGTAGATATTATAGAGCTTCCAATTTTATCGTTCATATATAATATTCGTTTAAGTTATAAAATGCATTCAAGACTAACCATTTTCTCAAAACATCATTTGTCAAAATTTCAACTGTCTAACTACCACATGAGTTCATGAGATACAGTCTGGGATTCATTTTCTGACATTTTGGGGAGCAACATAGCTTTTTCATTTTATTAGTTTTTCTAGTGTTATTTTGAGCTGTGTTGTGTAATTTCGGTGGTATTTTAACCAACATTACTTGAGGTTTTAGCACAAAGTGTAAACATTTGGAATGAAAGTGTATTGTGATATCCTGATTTGACCGAAAATGTTTCCAATGTTTTGAAGAAAACCGCCACCATTTTCTTCAAAACAAATGACGGCCGACTTGACTATAGACTGACTTGACAAAAAAGTATTTATTCAATACAAATCACTTGACACTGGCAAGATTGTCTGTCGAATGACAGACAGGAGCCATAAACAGAGAGAAGAAGAGATACAGTCTGGTGACAGACGGACAGACGGACAGACAGACAGACAGACAGATAGACGGAAGGACAGCGGATTCTTAGAAATATGTTCTCGTTTTACCCTTTGGGTACGGAACCCTAATGATTTGTTCTCTCTGTTTTCTACCCCTCTCCTTATCATTTTTCGAGATAAAAAGCCTTATGCTAGTCCAGGTTTCGAACTATTAAAATTTTCCCCCCAATCAGTTCACATCCAAAAATCGTAACTTTCGTAGTTATATTTAGGTAAGACCAAACAAAAATAAACACATAAAGAACAATAATATTTGTCCTATCCTAACGGTTGGTCCCACATACAAGTACGGGGGAAGCCGGTCTAACTAAAGTGTTTGTAAAAATCAGTTGTGAGCACATTTCAATGTTTAATGTTTTAAAAGCGGGACCGAATCTGCTAAGGACATTGAACCGAAATAAAAAGTATTTTACAGGTTCTGCCAAAACTGCACTCACATCCCGTTTTGGAAAGTCTTTTATTTCTCGATTGCTGGAGTATCGGGATACGAATAACTGCTGTTATGCATATGGTGAGAAAAAAAAATGTAAGTAACTATTAGGGTGCGTTCATTCGTCACTCAGATCGTGGAGTTTAACTTACTGCTTTACGTATCTTTCGTGTCAAATGCATATAATTAGAAATAAAAAACCTTTTTATACTGCTATGCTTTGTTATAGGAGATGGAGACCATTTAACAACTTTCATTTGCATGCTTGTTTCATTAGCAGGTGGTATAAAAAAACGAATAATATAAATGGAGTGACCAATTGAAAACGGGTTTCACAACCCTTTAAAAAAACCAAGGGGCGGTTGGGCGTAATATGCTTTACCCGAATGGCCACTTGGCGGGCCGAATGAGAATAGAACGTCTTTACTAAGTCTACTAATAAGAGCAACGAAATCGAGTGATAAAGTTACTGAAAATGTTCTAATCTACGCAATCATACAAGTATGACACTCTCGTGTCAATCACAGAAGGAAAGGTACAAGGCCATGCCATGCAGGTGACGGCGACAAGGTTGCTTCGCGTTTGTAACTTGTCCACTGGGCGGCTGCGACGCAAGTGCAGGTGCGTTACTTTTGATTGCAATCGAAAGTTCTGCAACTAAACGCAACTTTTACTAGATATCGATTCGGTCGAGATAAATAAGGCCAATAAAACTACAATTTTTATCCCGCGGTGATCTTAGGCGCCACGACTAGGCACTTGTTGACTACTCTATATACGAGTATGTTTGAAATTTACTTTTTTATTTATGTGTTTTGCGTTTGCGTTTTTTGACGCGCAAATTTGACGGAATTCATCGTTTAGACTCTGACCACTGGTCTCAAAGGGACGCGGGGCGAGGTTAGCGGATGAGGATAAAAACATACTTTCTTTGAAATTGTCTTCAGACGTTTCACTTTGTGTGTATTAAAGAACAAAACACCCCGTTTGCGCCGCTATAAACATCTTCGTGTGAAAGCGACTTTAGGCATTGGGGTTCATCGAGCTCATAACATGCTAAGTAAGTTCCCACAAGCCTTACTCAAGGAACATTTTTTTAACTACATATACATAATAACTATACCTACTACTTTTAACAACCTTATTAGTAGTAGTAGATTCAATTTGGTTAGTGAACAGAACAGTGTACATCAAATAGCTTAAAATAGACACTCAGATAAACTGTAAATCTGAGAATCACTACATAGTATAAAACCAAGTCGCTTTCTCTGTCCCTATATCCCTATGTAGGCTTAAATCTTTAAAACTACGCAACGGATTTTGATGCGGGTTTTTTTATAGATAGAGTGATTCAAGAGGAAGGTTTATATGTATAAAACATGCATAATATATTAGAGAAACACTGATAATTTAAGAGGTTTCTAATGTGATGCCGTAAATAACATATTTTTTGCGCTTACATTACAAACGCTGGCTGAACCCTACGAGATAGATCAACATAATGTAATACAGTATTGTACACCTTAAAAAGGTCTACAAAAAAGTCCGCACTGGTAAATGTTTATCTCTTAGGGATACCCCACAATAACTGTGCGAAGCCGGGGCGGGTCGCTAGTAAATAAATAAAATAAAAATCAACTATACATATATAAAACCCTGATTTATTTTAAATCTGATTTAAGGATTGAAATTAACGATTGCAACATCTCTCTTTTACACCGGAAAAGCAACAAGAGCTTGCTCAACATTTGTATAGCATTAGGAATAGCCTTCATTTGACATTCATCACCATCGTAAGCAGCTCGCAATAACCCACTGGTGGAGATAAAACAAGTCAAAACATCATCCTGAAAACCATATGGGGTAGGTTTACCTCTCCCATATGGAATTGTTGCAAGTCACGCACGATAGGAACGTGCCTTGTGTCCATCAAATTGAGGCAGATGATTCAGATGTTACTCATGCGCCTCTAATTTCACCAGCAACCACACCCTTCAAACCTAAACACAGCAACGCTGCTCGACGGCAGCAATAGGCATGGTGAAGTTCTTCGTATTTGTGAACCAACGTGTGGTCTACGCGTTTGATTATACAGGATTGCATCATAGTGCGTAATTGGAGTAACCAATGTAAACTTAGAAACGTAATTGATATTGTTTTTTTTTATTCTGAAATGTTATTGATATTTTAGGTACTTATACTCTTAAACTTATAATCAAAATGGCATTTTGTTTTTTTTTTTCAAACCGGCTTCTGAAGAACTTGTTTGGTTGGTATCCTATCTTACTATCATTAAAAATGCGAAAGGTTGTGAGTGTGTGTGTATGTTTGTATCACCACTCATCCTCGTAACGTCAGACAGATTAGTAAAAAAAACTGCAAATGTGGGTATGTTATATACCAAATGTAATATTTGGAGTCCAAATTTCGAACATACCTCAGCAAATTAAGGTTAGTACTTGGTACTAAAAGATGTGAGGGGATGTCTACCGTGCCGGGATCAAAGTCGTGAAACTTGAAATAATACAGTTCGTGACCTTAGTATAGCATAACACGTCGGCTACATTTATATAATTAATCTATGATGGCACGACGCGAGTGCAGCCGCGGGCGGATACCATTAATTTAAATAAATCTTTATGAATGCACTAATTGGTTGAGTGTATTTTTAATCATGATGAAACATGTACCTAGAGGAAAATTTTAGGTATTACTAGCGGCCCGTCCCGACTTCGCACGGGTATTTAACAAAAAATTCAAAAACACACACTTATACACCCTTCTTTTTGGGTCGGGTTACTAAAAGAGTACATTATAAAGAAAGTTTAGTATATATATTTTGTCATTCTCATCATTCACGCTATCGAATAATGACAAAACTCGCTGTAGATTCCCAACAGTGAAAGAATTTTTCAAATCGGTCCAGTAGTTTCGGAGCCTATTCAATTCAAACAAATAATCACTTCATATTCTCTTCCAGGCTTTAAACTCATTCGCAACGACCGCTCTGGTGTGGTTGGTGGGGGTGTCGCCATATATCTACGCGCACATTTTCCCTTTTCTATAATCAGTATGTCGGCACAACCGCCACCATCCAATGCGGGTGAGCACCTTTTTATAGAAATTGATCTCCTCCATACTAAAGTCCTGCTGGGAGTGTACTATTGTCCTTCCTCTAGCATTAACTTCTTCCTATCTTTTGAAACACTCCTAGAAAATTTGGTCGCTTCCTATGATCATTCTATTGTAATGGGCGATTTCAATACGTGCTTGCTTAAGCAAGACTCTCGTTCAGCTTCACTGAAATCTCTTGCTAGGGCTTGCAATTTAGATATTCTTCCCTTGTCTGCTACTCATTTTTATCCTCATTCAACTCCATCTCTTCTAGATCTTATTCTTGTTTCTTCTTCTGCACTGGTTGCCAAACATGGTCAATGTGCAGCAGGAGCTTTTTCTTATCATGACTTAATATATGTCTCCTATAAAATCCGTCCTCCCAAAGCAAAACCTAAAATAATTCTGCAGCGAAATTTTGGTGGCATTGTCATAGAGGAATTGCAACGAGACGCTGATGCTATTGACTGGTCGCAACTTGCTGGCAACACTTCAGTAGATGGCAAAGTGGAACATTTCACATCCATTTTAATTGAGCTTTACGACAAGCATGCTCCACTGAGGGAAATTAAATTAAAACATTTGCCAGCTCCCTGGATTACAACCGAACTCAGGTCCCTCATGAATAAAAAAGTAGTTGCCAAGGCGCAGCTCAGGTGTAAGCCAACTGACCACTATAAAAATAAGTACTTAAATTGCCGGAATCGCTGCAATAGAGTGTGTCGTGACGCGCAACGCCGCTATATCCACAACTCGGTAGAGGATTCCGATCCTGCGAAGGTTTGGAAATTCCTACGGTCACTAGGAATCGGGAAATCACGAGAACCAGATAAACTCCCTCATAATCTAGATTCAAATTCTCTAAATAAACATTTTACTCCTGCTTCAAATTTAGATAATATCACAAAATCTCAAACACTACAACAGCTTTCATCTTTTCCGATTCCTGACTATCCATCTTTCAATTTCAATCAATTCACTGATTGTGATGTTAAGAAGAGCATTGTATCTATTTCGTCTAATGCTATCGGCAACGATTGTATTAGTCGAAATATGATTGTTCCCATCCTTAATCAAATCGTCCCAATAATCCGCCATATCCTCAATTATTCCATTTCTTCTGGGGTCTTTCCTACTCTCTGGAAAGAAGCACAGGTTACTCCATTACCTAAAAAATCTAATCCAACTTCATTCGCAGATTTCCGTCCCATCTCAATTCTTCCTTTTCTATCCAAAGTTCTGGAGCGCCTTGTCCATCAGCAACTTACCATTTTCCTTTCGAGAAACCATCTCCTAAATCCTTTCCAATCTGGTTTCCGTTCTGGCCATAGTACTGTGTCTGCACTAGTTAATATAACTGATGATATTCGTGAAGGCATGGATAATGGACGAGTGACTGTACTCACGCTATTAGATTTCAGCAGTGCTTTTAATAATGTTGACTTCGAAATCCTCCTTGGCATCCTACGCTCTCTTAACATATCTCCCACGGTGGTTGATTGGTTTCATAGTTACCTTTATGGGCGTCGGCAGCGTATTCGCATGGATGATTCTTACTCATCGTGGTGTGATATATCTGCCGGTGTACCCCAGGGCGGCGTTTTATCACCTCTCCTTTTCGCAATTTTCATAAATACTATTTCTCAACAACTAACTTCATCGTACCACCTCTATGCAGACGATCTCCAGATTTACACGCAGTCCACTGTTGAGAAGCTCCCTGGCGCCATCCATGCCATAAATTGCGATCTAGGTCGCATTTTAGACTGGAGCAAAGCGTACGGTCTTAGTGTCAATCCGCTCAAGACTCAACTTATTATTGTAGGGGGTTCGCGGATGGTGTCTAGGATTGACTGGGATTACCTTCCGCAAGTAATATTTGATGGCACACACATTAAGCAGAGTGAGACGGTGAAAAATTTAGGTGTCCTTATCGACAGGCAACTGTCATGGGGACCTCAACTCACTGAAGTCAGCCGTAGAATGTTTGCATCTGCAGGTTCTCTCCGAAGACTGCGAAATTTCCTGCCAATTGCTACTAAAATTGCGCTTGCACAGTCACTCCTACTTCCGATTCTCGACTATGCTGATGCTTGCTATTTAGATCTTACCGAACAGCAACTCAGTAAACTTGAGCGCCTGCAAAACTTCGGAATACGTTTCATATTTGGTTTGCGCAAGTATGACCACGTTTCCGAGTTTCGCAGGAAGCTCAAGTGGTTACCTATAAGACTTCGCCGGAATACTCACATTCTAAATTTGTTATACAATATCCTTTTCTGTCCAACTTCCCCTCCCTATCTTAAAGATCGTTTTCAATTTCTTCATCTCTCCAACTCCCGATCCTTACGCTCTTCTGAAACTCTCCAACTTAAGACACCTGTACACTCCTCTTCTTACTTTGACAACTCCTTTACAGTGCAGGCTGGTCGATTATGGAACGCATTGCCTGTTGCTATCAGACGTGCTAAATCACTTTTTATTTTTAAATCTATGGTTAAGGAACACTATTTGTCCTGTTGTTACTAAATTTTCCCTGCTTATTTCTTTTATTACAATTATTTATTTATATATATAAATATGTATTAATCATAATATGTATCGTGGTATAGTATGTATGACTAATGTAAGTATTTTATTTATATTTTTTATATATTTGTTTCTAATTCTTTTTCTTTTATATGTATGTAGCATAGCCTTTTTCACACACAAATTATTTTTTTATCTCTACGCACACAAGCACCCCTTCTAAATTGAATGAGTCCACTTCATCCAACGGTTGTCTGGTAGAGATCGCTATTTAGCGATAAGACCGCCCATTGTACTTTGTAGTTTTAAGTCTGTTTTTTTTGTAATATCCTTAAGTTGTGTGCAATAAAGTATTTTCTATCTTCTATCTATCTATCTATCTAATCAAATCTTTGCTCTTTATAATCCTAATAATACTATAAACGCGAAAGTTTGTAAGTATGGATGGGTGGATGGATGTTTGTTACTTTTTCACGTAAAAACTACTGAATTAATTTGATTTCATGAAACTTTACAATAATATAGCATAGGCAAATATAGCATATATTTATAAAGATATTGTGTGACTAATCCTGCGCAGACGAAGTCGCGGGCACCAGCTTGTATTAGTTTAGATGTAAGGAACTACGAATGCGTTTAATAACCACGTAAAGGCGACATTTCCGTAAGAGCAATAAAAAAGAATAAGTATACCAGTCTAAATTATAACGCGACCCAGCCATCTTACTTGCCGCTTACCACTTCCTCAGCAACAGAGTGGTTTACAACTGGAATGCACTATCAGAAGGCGTAGTTACTGCTCCTACTGTCAATGCATTTAAAAACAAGCTCGACAACTGGCTTCAATCCGTGCTCATAAAAATCTGTCAAACATAATGACAATTCCAACACTGCGATATAGACACACCAGAGACAGCTGCTCGTTTTTAAATAAATAAATTATAAATAAATAAATATTAGACACCAGATTAGGCAACAGGACGCGGACAAGGGACAAGGTCCAGACAGAAATGGACGACCATTTCATTTTAAGAAAGAGGCACATTTAAAAAAAAAATTGGATGATATAAAATTACTCAAGACAGTTATGAAAAACCGGCCAAGTGCGAGGGACCAATTCAGGTTTTTGAATCAAAGCTGATAATTCTAAAACTGTCTTGACCACTTTTATGGCGACCAGTTTTATATTTTTAACAAAAGAAAACAAAAAGTATAAATATAAATAAGTATAAATATCATATATCCAAAAGAAGTGATGACCTAGTAAAATTCACTGTGAATTTTAAATCTTCTAGCGTGTTATTTAAAGATTTATAATAACACGATTGTGAAAACCTGCGATCGATGACTAAAGCAATTATACATTTTCGCTATTTCATAAAAGCCAGACTAAGAGATTAACTAGTTGAAACAAAGAGATCGCCGAAAAATGCGATCGATGACAAAAGCGAATACCTATACATTTTCACTATTACATAAAAGCCGAACCAAGAAATTGTGCTATTTGAAACAAAAAGATCCCGGAAAAACGCGAATGCCGAAAGTTACTACACGGAAAAACGATTCAGGAGAAGCCGTCTAATAAATCCTACTGACGGATACTCGTATAATATTGAAATCGGATATAAGTGTGTTTTTTTTTGACAAACAACATATATTAGTAGCCTAAAGTAGAAGCGACTGGAGAGAAGGAACTCCCTGAAGGAGCCTGTAGCCTACAAGCTCCAAATAATAATAAAAATTATATGTACAGAACCTAAGCCGCAAAGGCAGTATCCCACGTGTGTAAAAGGCAATTTGCATTTGTAATTTTTGATTTATGATTTTGCATATCTATAATACGTAGCTCTTTAAGTTTAGAAGTTTTTTGATCTTGACCAGACACTTAGAAGCTGCCTTGCTTATAGGTTAAATAACATTTATTAAATAGCGCAATAGTGGACTGGCCGGCGGCATGTGCTAACGTGGATAAAATTCGCAGCATTTCAAAACTATACCGGTTGTTTTATAGTGTTTTGAAATAATATAAACAGCGCCTGGAGATTCAGTGTCGCTTCAAGACGTGGAGTTGAATGGTGAGTGCCCATCCGCGTAAAAGTTAGCTATAGGCATTGTGGAGCCGAAAAAGAAAGGCAAGGTAACAACAGTGAATAAATACAAAAAAATACGTAATTCATTAGACATTTTAAGAGTAGTAGAGCTCTTTGTGGAGGGCTCGTCCGGGGAAGTACTACTACCACGCCTTTTTCTGCCGCCAAGAAGCGTTGCTGTGTTTCAGTTTGAAGAGTGTGGTCGCCTGAGAAATTACAGGCACATGAGGCTTAATATAATATATTCCTCAAGTTGATGGACGCAAGGCAGTGCTTCGTAGGCCACGTTCCTGACGTGCGTAACTAACGCGGCAATGCTTTGTTATAGGTTATGGTTACCATTTAATATCAGGTGGGCCATTTGCTTGTTCCATCATGTAATTGTATTTAAAAATATAGAAGTCAAATAAGAAAGAGTTGTTGAGTTCTCCCGATGGTTTCATAGACAGCCCACGTGTAAAAATTATATAAGTTTGTGGAAGATGTCAGCGCTATTCGATGCTGGGCTGTGCGTTTGTGGCTGAATTATTTGTATTCGTTACCCGATTAAACATAGACAAACTTTTGATTCCATCATGAAATAGCCTTAAAACCACTGGCACAGTTAATTAAATTACCGTCATTTTCTATTTCAGGATTTTCCAAGCTAAAACATGTATTTGGACCAAAGAAAAATGTTTTCAATATGGATTTTACCGTTCCTATTATCCGGAACTTTAACTGGACAACTGGATTTTTTACCAGAAACGTCGTCAAGGGAAGGAAGGTCGTATTTACAAAACCCAATCATAGATTTGCTGATGCAATCTGTAGCACCCAACTACTCGCCGAAGAATTCTGGAGACCTGTTCGATATAATACGGGATACATATTCATTGCCTAATGGTAAGTTAATAAGTTTACAATAGTCTATACTTAAGTTCGACCGATTGATCGATTGAAACCAAAAGCCCTTCTCCGCTACTTAAGGAATGGGTTGACTGGAGTGAGATTAGCAGGGGGATAATGCACACTCCATTGGCGGATGTCAGTGCAGATCTTATTCGCCCACCATGGATTGGAATTAGAAATTCGACAGATTCGATTAGAACGTTGATTAAAACTGCGTGGTAGGCACCATTTAAAACCTGTAAGCTCTCACCATAACTTTATCAGAGGATAGATAGATAGATAGAAAATTCTTTATTGCACAAATAAAATATACTGTACATAGGCGAGCTTAATGCTGGATAGCATTATCTACCAGCTAACCTTTGGGATGGATTTGGGAGGATGATCATATATCATAATTATACCGAATAAAGCCACTGTTGTACAGTCACGTGCATTAATAAGTAAACAGTTTCAACTTTTCTTACTAATGTAATCATAAGTTTCCTCAAAAGATGCTACACTGATTCTACGTTCAAAATTATGTAGACATTAAAATGTGTCAAAATGAGGTATACATTTTCATGAGAATAATGTAAGCACAAGAAAAAAACTAAATTAAGTAAACACTACAAACATCATATTTAATATCCATCTTTCTCCTCCCCTATACATTTCCAGTAAGATCAATTTGGAGCCATATCAATTTATCGTCTTCCTTGCGAACTTTACAATTCCCTCGGTCCATCGATATAGGATAAAAAACTAGGATGTTGTGATGTTGACAAATATGTAAGTTCTATAAGTTCTATCTTAAACTAGCCTCATATTGTTAACAAAACTATTTATTTCATCAGCATAGTCATCAACAGGATGAGTACAAATAATGAACTGAAAATTAACTGAAACAGCTCCACGACTTTGATCCCTAGGCACGGTAGTTATCCCTGAAAAAAATGTAAATAGAGAACTAACAAAATTTAATTATGATCTAAGCCTAAAATCGTTGAATTATTAGCGAGATTTTATGATTTTGTTAAATAACAGAATATAAAATTGCAGCTCTGCCATGTTTAGAAATTTAAATATAAAATACTTATTTCGTGAAAATACGTTGCGAAGGAGTCATAGCACTATTTGTTTACGCACTAGATCCGATTTCCGTTATCCGATTTCGCTCAAACTACCGTACAAATAGTTATATGACTACTTCGGAACGTATTCGATTTCGCACAAACTACCGTACGAATAGTTATATGACAATTTTGGAACATATTTTCGGATTGGAAGTGCGAAACCTGTCTGTGGACGTGACGATACAAACACAATGTAAAATGGGAGAATTACAAACGCGTAAATACGAAAAAACCATTTCCTGCAAAATTATTTTGTGAGTAGGTTAGGTAGGTTATTTCTTACATACTGAATATTATAATATTATAATAAGCTGAATATAATAATGAAGAGTTGAATCTCTTATATGGCAAATTCATTTTTTTGCATAAATTTCTCAATGACAAGTTAAACGTGAAGAAACTGTTATAATCCAAATTACAACGAGAAACACAAAAAGGTAAATATAAAAAAAAACATTAAGAATAATGCAAGCTTTTCAAGGTTACTTTATTATTTGCGAATATTTGAATAATACAGGCTGTAGAAAGACCACTCTTGAATAGGCCTAATATCGAGACAAAATGAGAGTTATCTACGGATGTTTAATTTATGACAGTCTCAAATGCCAAAATAACGGATTTACAAAAGCGCTGGAGTCCTTGGTACCTACAACTTTTTTTTAAATTCAGCTTGTTATGCCCCACTGCTGGGCAAAGGCTTCCCTTTTTTTTCTTTCATCTCGGTCCCACGCCAGATATGGAATACTGCTATACATTGGTATAGCAGTATTCCATATCTACACTTCTACACTAATATTATAAAGAGGAAATGTTTGTATTTTTGTTGTTTTGTATGTAACGAATAGGCTCAAAAACTACTGGTCCGATTTCAAAATTTTCTTTCACCATTAGAATGCTACCTGCTACCTGAGTAACATAGGCTATATTTATTACTAGAAAAAATTAGGGATCCCTTCTAAAACTTCAATAATGTAACCCAAGGTGTAACAAAATTGGCCATCAAATATCTTTCATCGCATGCGCTGCGACAACTATTGACGATAGAACACCAAAATGTTCTACAATATTAAAGAACACATCAATATATACAGAAAACTCAGTGATGCCATTTGTTTAACTATCTTAGTTATTAACTTATTTCTTATATAACTTCTTTTTTATATTAAAAAAAAAATGATAGAAATGCCGACCAAAATACCATGTTATCCATACCTTTATATTAATCCTTATCCAAATAAATCATTTCGTATTCAAGACTGTTTCAATACCTATAGATTACTTCTTGAATTTTTCAAATCGGACATTCCATTTAATTAGGAAATTAAAAATTTTAGTTCGCTTTAAAAATACGGTCACGGGCCACGGGGCGCGTTCTCATTAACTCAGGGAGAAGGCCGTGCAAATGTATGAAATAAGTAGACGCGAGACTCGAACATACGATCTAAGTTTATCTAAAATGTTGAAAAAATTAATGTCCACCCATGCGAAGCTGGGACAGGCCGCTAGTAACTGTATATTATTGGTTATCGGTCTCAAAACATAGTCTAAATTTCCCATTCTGTGTTAGAGGTATTATGTTACACCCCGTATAAATATAAATTACACTTTTTTGAGTTAAGATTAAATCTACATTTTTCTTATCGAATCTTATCTTTATGTCCTCTGTTTTGATGAACTATGTAAAAAAGTCACCTTAAACAAGTATTAGGTATAATTTTACGTACAATGCATGCAAAATCTTACCTAAACTCGTTCACTAGGCCATAAATATATTTTTATAGCCACAACTGTTCATTGACCCTAGTGGTTTGGTCACTCTTGAACCTCAATTTCATTTAATTAGAGTTATTATACCTATGTTGGATGGGATTAATTATTAAAACAAAATTTACGTGTCCCATGTTTTTTACACTAAAGATTGTTTTCTACAAAAACTGCAGCATTTTGCGAGTATACAATATCATACAAGGACAAATTATATAAAAATAAGTTATATACTTATTTTCCCATCTTATTTGTTTAAAAAAAAAATCATCTACTCAGGTACTTGTTTTTATTTGCGAATGTTTCGAAACCACGCCATTATTTTAAGTGATAAATCACAAGATAACACCAGTTTAAATATAAACGCATTGCTTACGTTACCTACCACATTCTCTATTAGGCAATGCTAACACTTTAAGACCTCAAGTAATGTTTTGTTAAAATACCACCCGCAATTACACAACAGAACTCAAAATAACACTAGAAAAACAATTAAAATGAAAAAGCTATGTGGCTTCCCAAGATGACAGAAAATGTTCCATTAAATTACTGAGTAAGTTTTGTATTTTTTTCAGGTTTGAAATCCCCACTGACAGAATATGACTATATCATAGTCGGAGCTGGGTCTGCGGGCTGCCGCCTGGCTTCACGGTTATCCGAGGACCCCCACGTGACCGTCTTGTTATTAGAAGTTGGACGGCCAGAGTCGCTGCCTACAGACATACCGTCCATCGCTCCTTTCTTTCAAAGAACTGATTATTCTTGGCCTTACTTTATGGAACCCCAACCTGGAGTATGTCTAGGTCAGTCATGCCATTTGTTTTTAATGGTCACTTCTTCAATCAGCAAAAGAGCTGATTCGTATAGAAATCGTATATCGTAGAGAAAGTGAAAAAATCTTGGGCTTTTCAGGTATGAGAAACGGAATATGTTATTGGCCGAGAGGGCGGGCCGTTGGAGGTACCAGTGTCATAAACTACATGATTTACACGAGAGGACGACCCGACGACTGGAACCGAATTGCCGCAGCCGGAAACTATGGCTGGTAATTTTGTAAAGGAAGAAAATTTGATGGTGTTGGTTATTTATATTCATTTGATTCACCGTCTATTTTGCAGGACGTACCAGGAGGTCCTTGAGTATTACAAAAAATCGGAGCGAGCACAATTAAATGGACTGGAGTACTCTCCATACCGGGGCTTACACGGAGAAATGGATGTTACTCACGTAAAATTCAGGTTAATATTGCTTAAAGCTAAAAAATATTAAAACAACATTTAATTATAAATAATCAACTAAGCTTAGTATCATTTGCAGGACACCACTGGTTGAGGCATTTTTAGCAGCAGGCAGAATATTAGGATCGCCTACAATTGATTACAACAGTCCTGAACAACTCGGTTTCGGATACGTACAAGCAACAATTCGTGGTGGCAGAAGGCTAAGCGCGGCTAGAGCGTTTCTGCCGAGCAATCAAGGGAGGCCAAACCTTCACATACTACCCATGACCACAGCCACAAAGATCCTAATAGACCGAAAATCGAACACAGCCTACGGTGTTCAGTATGTACGTAACCGACTGAAATATAAAGTAAGGGCAAGAAGAGAAGTTATATTATCAGCAGGTCCGATAGCCTCACCACAATTACTGATGTTATCTGGAATTGGACCAAGGAAACAACTCATTGAACACGGAATTCCAGTAATAAAGGATCTACCAGTAGGACGCACCCTTTACGATCATATAACCTTTCCTGGTGTCATATTTACTCTGAACAAAACTGGCGTAAGCTTTAATGAAAACAGAGATGGTAATTTGGAAAACTTTGTAAGGTATTTCAGGTATGGTGATACTCCGATAGCATCCCCAGGAGGCGTAGAAGGCATTGGTTACATAAAAACGCCATTTTCAAATATTAATGATAGAATACCTGATATAGAGCTGATATCCATAGGTGGATCTTTATTGTCTGATGGAGGATTATCCGCAAGCAAAGCAACGAGAAGAGGTATGATGATTTCAGAAAAAAAATTCGATCGCATTTTTGGACCGATCGATAATACTGATACGTGGAGTGCGTTTCCTATGCTATTGCACCCCAGATCAGTAGGTCGATTGGAGTTAAAGGACAAAAACCCATTTAGTCATCCTAGGATGTACGGAAATTACTTAACTGATCCCATCGATGTGGCGACGTTTATTGCCTCCATAAGATATATTCAGGCCTTAGCAGACACTGAGCCATTTCGTCAGTTCGGTGCAAGAATATACCCAGGTCAATATCCTGCCTGCCCAGATATTTCGTTTGACTCTGACGCGTACTGGGAATGTGCATTGCGTACGTTTACCGCCACACTGCACCACCAAATTGCAACCTGCCGAATGGGTCCGGAAAGTGATCCTCTAGCGGTGGTTGACCCTGAACTTCGAGTGCATGGCATCAATAGATTGAGAGTTGTAGATTCGAGCGTCATACCACGAACGGTCTCAGCGCATACGCATGCGCCAGCTGTTATGATCGGAGAAAAGGCCGCAGACATGATAAAGTCTACATGGACCTGAACTCTGGCTGAAAACGACTACTATTATTATTATTATTATTTTATTTGATACTAGTTTTAGAATGCATGCAATAATAAGTTATTTTCATCGGCAGTATTAAATATGTATACGATTGTTAAAAGCTCTTTTGAACTCGAAACGCCACACAAATGCATTACAATATTAGAAACATATTTCATCTAGTTGTATTTAAAAAAACAACGGATTTAGCGTTTTTATTCGTTTACAGCTCAGTAGCTCTGCCTTCTGCGCTGTAGGCGGCGCGGCGGGTTGTATCCCTGAGAAGAACAAAACATATTTTGTGAGATGAACATAGATATGTTTGTTATCTACCTGAATGCTATTTTTTTTCTAAAATTACTTGTTTATTTATTTGAATTCAGATTCAAGTGCTTTAACTATTTTTAAAGACCACGGTCTTTAAAAATAGCATTGCATTGACAGGCGTAGTTTAAGAGTAGTAGAGCTTTTTGTGACGAGCTCGTTCGGGAAAGAACTACGATTCTGCCGCCAAGCAGCGTTCCTGTGTTTCGGTTTTAAGAGCGTGCGTGCCGGTAAAATTACAGGCACATGAGACTTAACATCGGTATTTCTCAAGTTGATGGACGCAGGGAAATGCATCGATAATCACGTCCCTATCTTAATGACTTAAAATGCAACGCTTTGTTATAGGTGATGGTTACCACTTAACATCAGGTGGGTCATCTGCTTATTCCAACAGCAAGTAGTAACAAAAAGCGAACAATAACTTTCAAGTTCACAACTTTTTTTCGTCTTGAATACATTGCCCTGAACTCAAACAAAAATGTCAATGCACTTGCATTACGGAATGCGTTATGTATAGGTACTACAACTGCGAACTCGCTAATGTACGTAATTTTAAAGTACTCGTTTTATATTTGTCGTTTAAAACCGGCTAAGCACGAAGAGGACTCACACATCAAGGACATAATATTCGCGTATTCTGCGTTTATTGCATTGAGAATCAGGCAACCATGTCTCTCAAGTTCAATTCAAGTCTCAAATTCAAAAGTTTTTCGTTTTGAATACAATGCAATAAATTAAAACAAAAATGTCAATGCACTTGCATTATGGAATGCGTTATATACTACAAAAAAACTGAGAACTCGACAAGACACGTAATTTTAAACTACCCGTTTTATATTTATGCCGGTTAAAACCGGCTAAGCACGAGTCAGATTCGGGCACTAAGGGTTCCGTATCACTACACAATAAAACACGTTTATTTATACGCCATACGCCATTTTTATATAACTTTTCCTTTGATAAGTTTGATGATTGTTTTGGTTTGTCTATTATGATCATTTCTTAGGTCTTTTTTATTTCCTATTCGTCCTATTCATCTTAAATAGCACGCATTTTTTTTAATTGATCGAGTGAGCGAAGCGAACGAAGATCTTAGTTTCAACTTGGGCGATTTGGCATTTTATGTATGTATGTATGTATGTATGTATGTTTGTCTGGCGATAACTTTAGAACCAATGATCCGATCTGCATGAAATTTGATAAGACGATAGCTTGTACTTGAGAAATTTACTGGTAAGTATATGAGTAAAATCGGATGAAAGGTTTTTGACATATGGGGTTTTTTAAGGGTGCAAAAATAAAAAATGTTACATAAAAAAATCAAGTTACATGTCATATGAAAGGGCTTTGTTTGGACATTCCAAAACAATTTTTACTTTTTTTTTGGGACGCTCGGTTTTCGAGATAAAATTTAAAAAGTTAAATTATGTTAACCAGCGATCCAAGAGCTCCCATCTCTAAGAGTTTCGTTGAAACCAAGGTTTTTCTACTGGTCGGCCAGTTCCTTTGATTTTTCTTAAATTTTTTTCTTGAAATAATTTAAGGAGTTACTCAGTTCTCATAAAATGATGACGACGACCAGGTCTGATGATGGAGCCAAGGTCTGTTCAACGGAACTCTTCAATAAATAGGCCAATAGAGTTGAAACTTGGTAACCATACCAAGTTAGTAGGCGGTAGTCAGAAAAAAGTCCAAAGATAATGTTTGGACTTGCCTCTGACTACTACCGACTCAAAGTTTTGATGCGTTCGTCGGGTCGCATCACGAGATCTCAGTTCGGGGCGAACTACTAGTTAGGTCGAGTTATGTTTAAAAATATATTAAGCCCTATATCAGCCTGGAGGAACGTAGGCTTAGTCATTGTCATTTACGCACTGAACTCTAAGATGAACTGTCCTAAATGGCCTTAGCATATTATTTATACAGCGCGTCCAGTTTAAGAATTCGTGTCCTGTACCCTGCTCGCAGTTTCGGCATAGTATCGCGAGCCTTCGAAGCGGTTACTAGCCAACCACTTCCACCAGTAGCTTGACCGTCAACATGCTACGTTTCAGATTACTTTCATTATTATGTATTTGTAATTTCGCGATCTCTCTCTGTTCATCGGTGGATGATGAAGACGTTGTAGAATTGGACTCCGCTGTTGGAAACATGCAAGAGATTCGTAGTCAACATGATACCTCGAGAAGTTCAAGGTTATTTTCACTTGTACAAAGCCCGATAATCGATTTCGTTCTGAAGACGCCGTCAACGAGCTATGTTCCAAAGAAACCTGGAGACTTCTTTGATTTTTTGCGGGACCAGTACCCTCTACCTGGAGGTAAGTGGCATATCATTGTAATAGTTAAGCGCTTTTAACTAATAACGAATAGTATGTAGGTTATGTACATATTATGTATGTAAAGCACGTTAGTCTTGAAAATCTCCAATTAAAATAGTAGTTACTCGTATGTTGACGGCCATGATACGACAATATTTATAACTTGCAAAGGTAAACAGCGATTAAAAATAGAAATCTTAATATCTACTCAAGTTTTTTTTAATAACATGAAACCGATGTCTGATGCAAAATGGCAAAAATAGCAAATGGTAGCAAAATTTGCTAGCACTAGATAAGATTCAGTTTCTTTGCAGAACACGCATCGGAAATCTAAATTGTATGAAATGACATTTGAATAGCGTGAGCATCTATCAAGCTAATTTGATTTTCATACAATTTATCTTTCTTCTACAATTTAACTGGTTTAGACCCGTTTAGACCCCCTGCCCAACCAGTTTACAAACCAGTAAACAAACGTTATTTTTTTGTGCGATTTTATAAGTTTGTTTTTCTTTTGCAAAAAAACACCCTCATAGTTTATCCGTAGAGCGCGCCTTCATCTACATTTGTAGATATATAGACTATGCCGCGATACGTATTGATATCACTTACCTGCAGACTTATGCCAAAACTCTCGTCGATAATTTATGAAAATAATTGAGAGGTAATGCGATATACAGGGCGTCCCAAGACTATGCGACATGAAGGGAAAGTACCTTGAATATTGTAGATATAAATAAGAAATATTTAGAAAATCTTTGGATGCAGTATTACTAAGTTTAGAAAATAAAATAAAGTCTCCTTTGAGCAAAATTTCCTATCTACTACAATATTTAAGGTACATTTCCTTCATGCCGCATAGTTTTGGGACGCCCTGTAAAACGAGATGTATGATATGCTAGTCATAATTTGTCAAGTATGTAGGCCACAACAAATTAAATACCGTAGCGACCGTATAATTATTTACTATCAATAAATAGTCCTACAAAGAATACCTACAAAAAAATCCGTTAGCTAAGAATCTAAATTGACTTTGGCAAAATGTGGGTCGAATAGTGAACTAAATCCTTTCAATGTCGAAATTAACGGAATAAATCAACGGTTTCTGCCAAAACCAATGTCGCATAAATCGTTTATTTGATATTATTTAAATTTATTATTTAATTCGCTATAACGCGCATGATAGGATTCGTCGTGTGCTTGATTGGATCCTTGCGGTTCCATTATTGTTTCTTATTGCTACAGATTTAAATATCAAAGTAAAATTGGATTATTTTAATTTATTACAAGGATAGGTGCCAGTTCCACGCGTCCAAGCCTAGGAGAACAGTCATCAAACCTATCACCTACCTTGACCCTGTGACGAAGCCGTTCACTACGGTTCTTGGCTACCATTGAATTTAAATATGTACCAGTCAAATCGTATAGAAACTCACATAAGAACAACTAAATCAGAATTAGACATTAGCTCAGGAACCATAAACATAACTCCTTGTACATTTCAGATTTGACCTCCCCGCTGTTCGAGTATGACTTCGTTATAGTGGGAGCTGGTTCAGCCGGCTGCGCGCTCGCTTCGAGATTGACTGAAGATAAAGGCACAACGGTTCTGCTGCTGGAAGCAGGCAAACCTGAGATGCTGTTGACTGATATACCGGCAATGGCACCTTACTTTCAGTCTACTGATTACTCCTGGCCGTATTACATGGAACCGCAAGAGGGCGTTTGTGCTGGTAAGTCATATAATTCTTGCATAAATAACACCATAAAACCGATTCTACTTCCTAGATTATAATAACATCGAGCTCGTATTTGTACTAGCTTTTGTTATATTAATAAGACTATTTTGCAAGAATGCTCAAACAAGAAAAAAAGTTTGTTATGATGAACTTAGTAGCGTAGACCTAGATTAAAAAAGAAAAATAAAATTAGCCTCATTTTGATTTGTTTTCTCTTGGATTTTTAGCCAACGTTCGATAATATAACCTAATCAAATAAAATAATGATTCCAGGCATGAAGAATGGCTTATGTTACTGGCCTCGCGGGAAAGCTGTAGGCGGCACCAGTGTTATAAACTACATGATTTACACACGAGGCAGACCACAGGACTGGGACAGAATCGCAGCTGACGGCAACTATGGATGGTAAGGCTGATATCATCATTAGTATTTTTTAAACTCTCGCGATCGTAACACATATTGAAGTATCACAATAATTTTTGAGTGCCTCCTACGAATTGCAAGAAAATCGACGTCCACTTTTTAGCATTAAATAAAAGGGGTTTAACAGTGCGTTAAATGTCAGACAGTCTGTTTGGCAGATCTTTGAATATCTTAATAAAATATATCAGAAAACTAGATATGCCAGTAATTATTCTATGACCTTGAAATTGTGTGGCATTGTAATAAGGTCAACGTTTGAATCGATAGAACGACCCGGCCATGTATGGATGATAATTATCATCGATCTTGGAACAAAGGACCAACCAAGGGCGACAATAATACTAAACAGTCTTTGAAACGATTAAAACATAATCTATATCCAGGTACCTGAGAGCACCGGTGGTCTAGTACTCCCATAATGCCAGAAAGTTGTTTCGGTTCAAATCCGGCTTAGTAATAGGTCGAATAGTAAAATCCATTTATGCAACGGTTCAAATCCGCCCTGGCATAAACGGATTTTACTATTCGCAATATTTTTGTGTTATCTACGAAAACTACAAAGAAGTAATCTATCTAATAATGTTACATAATAAATAAAGTACACCATGGTAATTTTTATAGGACAATAAGCGATAAATAACGATTTGTACTTTAATGTTTCCAGGTCATACAATGAGGTTTTAAAATACTACATGAAATCAGAAAAGGCTTCACTAAAAGGCTACGAGAAAAACCCTTACAGAAATACAGAAGGAGAACTTCCTGTCGAATTTCCACCTAGAAAGTAAGTATTACTTTCAAGAATAAAACTTATTGAATTAAAAAAAACAGACAGTTCTCATAAGCGAAGCTTGTTTTATCCCATAGCCACCTAACTGATAAAATAGTAACATACTCTTTTGTAAATACGTAATTAACAGAATATGTTGTAACAATTTTATTATATTTCACTTTATAGAACGAAGCTGCTTACTTCATTCTTAGAAGCCGGCAACATTTTCGGACACCCTACCATAGACTACAACGCCCCACAACAACTTGGTTTCGGCACCGTGCAAGTAACTATGAACAAAGGCCGTCGTCAAAGTGCAGCGAAAGTTTTCCTACACAAGCAAAAGAAACGAAAGAACCTACATGTACTTCCTGACAGCAGAGTAACTAAAGTCATAATTGATCCCCAAACCTCTACAGCAATAGGAGTAGAGTACGTGCGCAATAGTGTAGTGTACACAACAAAAGCAAGGAAGGAAGTTATTATATCAGCTGGGCCAATAGCTTCTCCGCAACTACTTATGCTGTCAGGAATCGGACCAAAACATCATCTAGAGGCTGTGGGAGTTCCTGTCATAAAGGATCTTCCTGTTGGCCAAAAGCTTTACGATCATATTTGTTTCCCTGGCCTTATTTATGAGCTTAACACTACAGGGATAAGTTTCGTTGAAAGTAGGGTACTGAAAATACCAATAATGATGAACTGGCTTCAATACGGCGATAACTTTTTGGCCAGTCCTGGTGGAGTTGAAGGCATCGGTTACATCAAGACACCAATTTCTCATGACCCAGAACCCGTTCCTGACATAGAGCTAATTAATCTCGGTGGATCGATACTATCTGATACAGGGCGAGATGGTAGCCAAGCTATACGCAGGGGAATGAGAATAACTGATAATGTGTTTTATGAAGCGTTTGCTTCAACATCATTTATGGATAGAGATATAGAAACATGGAGCATAATTCCCATGTTGCTGCATCCCAAATCGTACGGTCATATTAAATTGAGAGACAAGAACCCTTTTAGTAATCCGATGATGTTTGGTAATTATTTAACTGTTCAGAGTGATGTAAAAACGTTCATTGCGTCTATACGTTACATCCAGAGGCTGGCTGCTACGGAGCCGTTCCAGCGATACGGTGCTAAAATTATCAAAGGAGACTATCCGACTTGCCGGGGTTTGGAGTTTGATACTGACGCGTACTGGGAGTGTGCCTTACGAACGCTGACGGCAACGCTACATCACCAGATATCGACTTGTCGCATGGGGCCAGCTAATGATCCTCTAGCAGTGGTCGACCCAGAGCTTCGCGTCTATGGTATCAACAAACTGCGAGTAGTGGATTCAAGTGTGATTCCGAGAACCGTATCAGCTCACACAAACGCGCCGGCTATAATGATAGGAGAGAAAGCAGCTGATATGATAAAATCGACGTGGAAAATTCAAAAGGAAGCTAGGTTTTTTTAAGGTAATGTTAAAATTATTCAAAGGCATAGTACATAATAAAGACTGTTTAAAATACTTTGTCTTTTAATGTTTCACAGAACACAATGAGAGGAAATCAACGTAATTACATTTTGACATCACTCAAGAACTTCTTAATAGTATTACTTAAATAAAAAAAAAACAAAAAAAAAATGTTTGTATTGTTTTAATAATTTTAACAATAAATTCAGTCATTACTTTTAACATAAAACCGTACTCGTATAATGTAATACTACTGATAATAATCCGCAAGTTGATGGACGCAGGGCAGTGCATCGTAGGGCATGTTCCTATTGTGTGTGACTTACGAGGCAATGCTTTGTTATAGGTCATGGTTACCACTTAACATCAGATAGGCCATCTGCTTGTTCCATCAGCTAATTGTATAAAAAAAAGAAAAACTGTAAAAAACGCGTTTAAAGAAAAAGTACTTTTCAAACGGTTATCACTACTGTTAGCTTTGCAGACCCTAATTGTAAGTAACTGTTTCTGTTGCTACAAACGGGAAATAAAGGTTTGGGCATAAAATTCGCGGTGCGTATGTCTATATTTAGTCACATATGTTGGGTACTTTAAAATATACTAACTGATAGAAGGCATCAATTTATTATTATTATTATTTATTATCTTAATAAAGCGTTCATTAGGCACGGTTTAAATATCTTTAGATCTCCAAGTACCAAGTACCATGTTAAGTTATAGGTAAATACAAATATTACGTATTCGTAATATTTAGTAACAACACACGTCAATAGTACATACCCACATTTTATAGTAGTTGGTATTTAATACGTGACAGATTACAAACCCTTCCTGCTAGAATACTACCTGGTTTTCTCACGATGTTTTCTTTCACATGCTTAAAGCCCTAAAGATGTATGTAATTCAGTTTCTGTCAGGTTGAGGTTTGTTCTATGTACTTAGCCATCGCCTAGCACATGGAGGTAGTATACCTATACTGGAGGGAGCCATAAGACTTACATCCTTTTACAACTGTGTATCAAACAGTGATCATCTATCTTTGTTCTTCCCATGTGGCCTAGCTACGAGTAAAAGAAAAGAAGATGTAACTTCACTCACTCCATCTCACTCACTCACTGTCTGAGTAAATCGTGTCCGTCAGTTGATGCAATGTTTTGATCTTGTTTTGACGTTCTAGAAAAACTCGTTAGCAACATTGCGATGTAGCGAAAGAAATTATGAAAATATTTAAAGAATTATTATTGTCTAGGCAAAATATATTTGAAAAGGTGAAAGTATGTCTTGTGAAGCTGTGTTTTGTGTATCAAAAACAACAAAAGGAGGAGTTACAGACCCCGAAATTGTCATTTGATACGTAATATTCTTTTTCTATTTTCATGCTAAAAAAATAAGTTTTTTCTCCCATAAAGACTGTAGGAACATTTTATTAGTACTAGTCATATTTTCCTATGTGAAAATGATGTAAACCCATTAATTATTGCAAAATAAAAATTATTGTTTTAGTCATCTGTTCTAGTGATGTACTTCCACCGACCAATTTAGCTTTATCGATAATATTTTATTTTCCGATTTTGATATGAAACATCTAATGCGCCGGGTCAGATCGGCTGTTCTGTTGTAGTTTAAATTTTTCACACCTTATAGGCGTCTCGCGACGGCTCAATTTTTGTTGAATTTTACATTATTTTTTTAGGTTCTTATAAATGCCCAGAATGAAGACGGGAGTGGATAAAAGCTGTTAGGCGTGAAAACTGATAGACTACAAAATTTTCTTATGCATGGACGAAATGGCCATAAGAAAGTGTATCGAGTGGGATGGACATCGCTCTCACGGTTAGATCAATGTGGGAAACATTATTGACGATGATAGTGTTTCAGTGTCAATAATCGTTTTGGGCTTTCGCAATAAAAGTCAGCAACCAGTTAAAATTAAAAAGTTGAATTCAAATTAAAACGCCTTTTTCATCCATTTCTTATTCTATCGATAGGTTAGTCAATGTTGTCCCTTCTCTAGTCACTCACGCGAATACATACAAACTAACAAAAAACGGCCACGCCAAAAACCGAAACACTCCGTCTATATGATACTTAGTCTAAGGCCTAGCATATGCCCCTTCTATTTACAATAGAGCAACAGTTACATACATTGAAAATATGAAATTAAGACATTGCATTCTTTTAAGAAAAATACTTATGTAGTTGAGTTAGGTGGTCACTACCTACATACATACATACATATAATCACGCCTGTTTCCCATAGGGGTAGGCAGAGACACGGATTTCCACATACCTCCTTCGCTTCATTCACTCTCATATCATTTTTCACACATTCTCGTCGGTTTAGGGTACTCTTGACCTGGTCCTTCTCTAGATTTATTATCTAGGTTGTGTCTTTCAATAAAAATTCTATATTCGCTTATCGCTACCAAAGGAGCCTCAAGAACAAAAAAATTATGGACACCCGTCTTATTACAGAAGACTAACGGAGTAAGGTCAAAGACTGAACGTCAAAAAAAATTAAATGGCGGAACTGTTAAACCTGTTCAAATAGTGTTGCCATATAAAATTTGACTAACATGTTTTTGTTTTAAAATAACTTCCATAAATGTAACTATGAATAATAAAAAATTAGATATACTCAGACACACAGAGACTGATTCCCAGGCATGGTGGATATGGCCTCCGATTTTTAGTATGATGTATCAATTTAAGATTCTTTAAGGATGTCTAAGAGGGTAGTCAGAGGTACGTCCAATTATAATATTTGGGGCATACCCACATACGAGTATATATATATACATTTAGAACGAAAACAAATTACCTGACAAAACGATATTCAATTTTGGTAGTTAAGATGGAATGGCATACCGCAAAAATTTACGCTTTTAGTTTTTTTTTCAATTTAAGTAAAAGTTAAATCAATTGAAACGAGAATCAAGACTTTACGCTTAGATTCTAGTAGTGTTTTGACATTGAACGTCTAGTAAATGAATATAAGGACAAACCAAACGCATATCTAACCAAATTATAACATCAAGGGTATCGCATCAAGGGTGTCGCATAATTATTTCAATCACAAGTGAAACGCAATAGTCAAAATAAATTTATTTATTTATTGGACACAAAGTAACATAAAACGAAAATCGTGTTATCTACATCTACACTAATATTATAAAGAGGAAACCTTTGTATTTTTGTATGTAACGAAAAGGCTCAAAAACTACTGGTCCGATTTCAAAAATTCTTTCACCATTAGAATGCTACATTATCCCTGAGTAACATAGGCTATATTATATTTTCAAAAAAATCAGGGATCCTTACTAAAACTTCAATAATGTAACCCAAGGTGGAAAACAAAAACCTTACATCGCGTGCGCTGCGAAAACTATTGATGATAGAACAAAATAATGTACTACGATTTTGTAGAACACGTCATCATCTACAAAAAATGTCGCGACAGCATATGTCTAACTATTATAGTTATGTCACAATAAGTGTTCTTTTATTATAAAAATTTAATTGAAATGCCGCCGCCAGAAAAGGGTCTTTATTTGTACCTTGGTATTAATCCTTATCCAAATAAATTATTTCATAATTAAGACGGTTTCAATACCTATAGATTACTTCTTAAATTTTTCAAATCGGACATTCCATTCAAAAGATATGACGAAATTAAAAATGTTAACGGGTCCACGGGTCACGCTCGGGGTGCGATTTCACTCACTCAAGGAGAAGGACGTGCAAATGTATGAAATAAGTAGACGCGAGGCTCGAACCCACGGTCTAAGTTTATCCTAAAATGTTCAAAAAATTTATGACCACCCATGCGAAGCTGGGACAGGCCGCTAGTATTTAATAATTATGGCCAGAGAAAATGGCTTTGGTTTCAAAGTAGTAAACTACAATGAATACAAAGTACACCCGAAACAGTTGAGCTATTTGCAGACCGTTGCAAACGATCTAGAGATAGATCAACAAGTCGGAAAAGTCAGAAAGAACAAAGAAATATTTATAACAATTTATAAAATCCATTCAGTAGTTTTTACGTGAAAGAGTAAGAAACATCCATCCATCCATACTTACAAACTTTCGCGTTCATAATTTAAGTAGGATATTTTATGTGCGTAGGTTCAGCTACACGTATTACTTCAGGTAGAGAATAAAGGACTATAGGTACCTAAAACTATTTTCTTTTCAAAAAGATTATCTTATGTAACCTTCTTAACTTAACTATATAACCTAACTAGCTGGTGCCCGCGACTTTGTCTACGTAGGATTAGAATTTCAAGTAGCTTATATTAGCGTGGCGTAGTACATATGTGTAACTCTAGCGGTTTTGGCAGCGCACGCCAGAATAGCTCGCAGATGGTAGATTTTTTCCTACTTACTTGACACTTATTGGCATATTTTGGACAATAATTCACACAATATCTTTATAAATTGTAGCCTATGTGTTATTCTCATGTATAAGCTATATTATTGTAAAGTTTCAGAAAGAGTAACAAACATCCATCCATCCACCCATCCATACTTACAAACTTTTGCGTTTATAATATTAGTAGGATTATGCATAAATATGTTATGAAAATCGAGCAGGCAACACCGACTCAAACAACGTTTCGGTTCAACAAACAACATTCGCAACTTAATCAAATCCATAGTGAGGTTGAGCCCGGTCAAGTTCAGTACTCGCAATGGATGGAACTTATATTTTACTGAGTGTTTTTTTATTCAATACTATAATTTTAACTTACAGTGATAGTGCATACGATGAAGATGCTTATGTGTCAATCGAAAAAGACTATGCGGTACCTATTCCCTGCAAGGATTTTTGCAAGCAAAATAATAGAGAGAAAAGGCTAACGAACACTAGTATTAAAAGTAAAATAATAGATGTGATGAAAATTACCCCAACATACCCACATTTTATAGTAGTTGGTATTTAATACGTGACAGATTACAAACCCTTCCTGCTAGAATACTACCTGGTTTTCTCACGATGTTTTCTTTCACATGCTTAAAGCCCTAAAGATGTATGTAATTCAGTTTCTGTCAGGTTGAGGTTTGTTCTATGTACTTAGCCATCGCCTAGCACATGGAGGTAGTATACCTATACTGGAGGGAGCCATAAGACTTACATCCTTTTACAACTGTGTATCAAACAGTGATCATCTATCTTTGTTCTTCCCATGTGGCCTAGCTACGAGTAAAAGAAAAGAAGATGTAACTTCACTCACTCCATCTCACTCACTCACTGTCTGAGTAAATCGTGTCCGTCAGTTGATGCAATGTTTTGATCTTGTTTTGACGTTCTAGAAAAACTCGTTAGCAACATTGCGATGTAGCGAAAGAAATTATGAAAATATTTAAAGAATTATTATTGTCTAGGCAAAATATATTTGAAAAGGTGAAAGTATGTCTTGTGAAGCTGTGTTTTGTGTATCAAAAACAACAAAAGGAGGAGTTACAGACCCCGAAATTGTCATTTGATACGTAATATTCTTTTTCTATTTTCATGCTAAAAAAATAAGTTTTTTCTCCCATAAAGACTGTAGGAACATTTTATTAGTACTAGTCATATTTTCCTATGTGAAAATGATGTAAACCCATTAATTATTGCAAAATAAAAATTATTGTTTTAGTCATCTGTTCTAGTGATGTACTTCCACCGACCAATTTAGCTTTATCGATAATATTTTATTTTCCGATTTTGATATGAAACATCTAATGCGCCGGGTCAGATCGGCTGTTCTGTTGTAGTTTAAATTTTTCACACCTTATAGGCGTCTCGCGACGGCTCAATTTTTGTTGAATTTTACATTATTTTTTTAGGTTCTTATAAATGCCCAGAATGAAGACGGGAGTGGATAAAAGCTGTTAGGCGTGAAAACTGATAGACTACAAAATTTTCTTATGCATGGACGAAATGGCCATAAGAAAGTGTATCGAGTGGGATGGACATCGCTCTCACGGTTAGATCAATGTGGGAAACATTATTGACGATGATAGTGTTTCAGTGTCAATAATCGTTTTGGGCTTTCGCAATAAAAGTCAGCAACCAGTTAAAATTAAAAAGTTGAATTCAAATTAAAACGCCTTTTTCATCCATTTCTTATTCTATCGATAGGTTAGTCAATGTTGTCCCTTCTCTAGTCACTCACGCGAATACATACAAACTAACAAAAAACGGCCACGCCAAAAACCGAAACACTCCGTCTATATGATACTTAGTCTAAGGCCTAGCATATGCCCCTTCTATTTACAATAGAGCAACAGTTACATACATTGAAAATATGAAATTAAGACATTGCATTCTTTTAAGAAAAATACTTATGTAGTTGAGTTAGGTGGTCACTACCTACATACATACATACATATAATCACGCCTGTTTCCCATAGGGGTAGGCAGAGACACGGATTTCCACATACCTCCTTCGCTTCATTCACTCTCATATCATTTTTCACACATTCTCGTCGGTTTAGGGTACTCTTGACCTGGTCCTTCTCTAGATTTATTATCTAGGTTGTGTCTTTCAATAAAAATTCTATATTCGCTTATCGCTACCAAAGGAGCCTCAAGAACAAAAAAATTATGGACACCCGTCTTATTACAGAAGACTAACGGAGTAAGGTCAAAGACTGAACGTCAAAAAAAATTAAATGGCGGAACTGTTAAACCTGTTCAAATAGTGTTGCCATATAAAATTTGACTAACATGTTTTTGTTTTAAAATAACTTCCATAAATGTAACTATGAATAATAAAAAATTAGATATACTCAGACACACAGAGACTGATTCCCAGGCATGGTGGATATGGCCTCCGATTTTTAGTATGATGTATCAATTTAAGATTCTTTAAGGATGTCTAAGAGGGTAGTCAGAGGTACGTCCAATTATAATATTTGGGGCATACCCACATACGAGTATATATATATACATTTAGAACGAAAACAAATTACCTGACAAAACGATATTCAATTTTGGTAGTTAAGATGGAATGGCATACCGCAAAAATTTACGCTTTTAGTTTTTTTTTCAATTTAAGTAAAAGTTAAATCAATTGAAACGAGAATCAAGACTTTACGCTTAGATTCTAGTAGTGTTTTGACATTGAACGTCTAGTAAATGAATATAAGGACAAACCAAACGCATATCTAACCAAATTATAACATCAAGGGTATCGCATCAAGGGTGTCGCATAATTATTTCAATCACAAGTGAAACGCAATAGTCAAAATAAATTTATTTATTTATTGGACACAAAGTAACATAAAACGAAAATCGTGTTATCTACATCTACACTAATATTATAAAGAGGAAACCTTTGTATTTTTGTATGTAACGAAAAGGCTCAAAAACTACTGGTCCGATTTCAAAAATTCTTTCACCATTAGAATGCTACATTATCCCTGAGTAACATAGGCTATATTATATTTTCAAAAAAATCAGGGATCCTTACTAAAACTTCAATAATGTAACCCAAGGTGGAAAACAAAAACCTTACATCGCGTGCGCTGCGAAAACTATTGATGATAGAACAAAATAATGTACTACGATTTTGTAGAACACGTCATCATCTACAAAAAATGTCGCGACAGCATATGTCTAACTATTATAGTTATGTCACAATAAGTGTTCTTTTATTATAAAAATTTAATTGAAATGCCGCCGCCAGAAAAGGGTCTTTATTTGTACCTTGGTATTAATCCTTATCCAAATAAATTATTTCATAATTAAGACGGTTTCAATACCTATAGATTACTTCTTAAATTTTTCAAATCGGACATTCCATTCAAAAGATATGACGAAATTAAAAATGTTAACGGGTCCACGGGTCACGCTCGGGGTGCGATTTCACTCACTCAAGGAGAAGGACGTGCAAATGTATGAAATAAGTAGACGCGAGGCTCGAACCCACGGTCTAAGTTTATCCTAAAATGTTCAAAAAATTTATGACCACCCATGCGAAGCTGGGACAGGCCGCTAGTATTTAATAATTATGGCCAGAGAAAATGGCTTTGGTTTCAAAGTAGTAAACTACAATGAATACAAAGTACACCCGAAACAGTTGAGCTATTTGCAGACCGTTGCAAACGATCTAGAGATAGATCAACAAGTCGGAAAAGTCAGAAAGAACAAAGAAATATTTATAACAATTTATAAAATCCATTCAGTAGTTTTTACGTGAAAGAGTAAGAAACATCCATCCATCCATACTTACAAACTTTCGCGTTCATAATTTAAGTAGGATATTTTATGTGCGTAGGTTCAGCTACACGTATTACTTCAGGTAGAGAATAAAGGACTATAGGTACCTAAAACTATTTTCTTTTCAAAAAGATTATCTTATGTAACCTTCTTAACTTAACTATATAACCTAACTAGCTGGTGCCCGCGACTTTGTCTACGTAGGATTAGAATTTCAAGTAGCTTATATTAGCGTGGCGTAGTACATATGTGTAACTCTAGCGGTTTTGGCAGCGCACGCCAGAATAGCTCGCAGATGGTAGATTTTTTCCTACTTACTTGACACTTATTGGCATATTTTGGACAATAATTCACACAATATCTTTATAAATTGTAGCCTATGTGTTATTCTCATGTATAAGCTATATTATTGTAAAGTTTCAGAAAGAGTAACAAACATCCATCCATCCACCCATCCATACTTACAAACTTTTGCGTTTATAATATTAGTAGGATTATGCATAAATATGTTATGAAAATCGAGCAGGCAACACCGACTCAAACAACGTTTCGGTTCAACAAACAACATTCGCAACTTAATCAAATCCATAGTGAGGTTGAGCCCGGTCAAGTTCAGTACTCGCAATGGATGGAACTTATATTTTACTGAGTGTTTTTTTATTCAATACTATAATTTTAACTTACAGTGATAGTGCATACGATGAAGATGCTTATGTGTCAATCGAAAAAGACTATGCGGTACCTATTCCCTGCAAGGATTTTTGCAAGCAAAATAATAGAGAGAAAAGACTAACGAACACTAGTATTAAAAGTAAAATAATAGATGTGATGAAAATTACCCCAACACTCCGTATAAATCCGGCGGAACCAGATATATTCTCATTTGTAAGGGATAAATACGAATTGCCGAAAGGTTAGTAACCTTCAAGTTATATTTTGGCGCAGGTAGTTTTGTTGTTATGTATAAAAAATATTTCAACTGATTTGTTTCTTGCGACTTGCTTTACAAACTAATTTAAAATTGTCTCTCTAAGTTAAAATTGGCCTAGTAGGGTCTTCGTAGACCCTCTACGAAGACCCCTACGAGGCCTACGAATATTGAGAGGATGGTAAAGTTAATCTAAACTTGGTGCGATCTTCTTTCACATTCAATCTATCTTGAGAACTCTGGAGTTAGAAAGGTACATTACAGTAACCAAATCTAGTGACTGAGTTTTTATCAAGTTCAACGCCTGCTAATGACTTGAACTGGCAATAAAGTTGTCGCCTCATATATCCGCATACAAATTTCAACCTTGATGCGCGCTCGATTAAATTTAAAATTACTGATTTTCGAATATCATTTCTGTTGGATTTAAATAGATAAGTAGATGCACGACATGAATTGTGTATAGACAAATCCTATATCTAGGTAAATGGCTCTAGCTAAAGGCCTTTTTTTTGGTGCTAATTTATTAAGCTCGAAAAGACATCAGACACTTAGCTGTGATAATCCAGGTAACTTGAGATTCTCGGTATAATCAATGCCAATAAAAATAACGAATCTCAAATGGCACTCATACATTGTTTTAAGCTTTATAGGTCTTTGGTTAAACCTATGTTTCAGGATTCAAAGGGCCTCTAACCGAATACGATTTTATAATCGTTGGAGCTGGATCTGCGGGGAGCGTTCTGGCCGCTAGACTGAGTAAGACACGAAAGGCCTCAGTACTTCTTTTGGAAGCTGGGAGAGGAGAACCGTGGTACGGCGAAGCACCCATACTAGCACCGTTATTGCAGCAAACTGACTACGTATGGCCTTATTTGATGGAGCATGAACCGGGAATTTGCATGGGTAAGGTAAACTCCTTTAAGCTTAGCGTTTGGCTACTGACACACCTGATGGAAATGAAATGAAGATCATCTTCTTGTCGTGTCACTAATTCTTTCGAGACAGTGTGCTGAAAGGATTTTAAGTGCTCCTGAAAGTGAAGATGCCGTCCAGAGCAAGCTAACTATTATCAACCTGTTCACTCTGGACATTATCATCATCATAGGTAATGATGGCAGGTCGATGGCATGTTTTAGACAGAAGGAACCGCCAAAAATTAGGTTAGGGATCTACGTGTTCCACCATTTATCAGTAAAAAACAATCTGTATTTTGTTGTCCAGTGTCGTGGGTACCATTATCCACAATTACCTACCATGGTACCATCCATGGTCAGCCGTTTTCAGTTAAAAGTTTTAGTCATAAAATAACTAATTAAATGATCATAACAAAATACGTATTTAAGTTATAACATTTATTGAGGTGATTCCTTCAATAATAAAACTTGTAGATTCGCGAAATATCCTGTTTGAAATTCACTGTTTTTTTTTTCATTATTTAAAATATTCCGATGATCTCCGACATATCATTAACATCTATTATTTATTTTAATACTGCGGTAACTTTCCGAATGGCATCTACTTCCTAGTAATATTTTAAGCCAAGTTCCTGTTAAAAGTAGATCACCCTGCTTTGTGTCAAGGTTTTTATGTACTAACTATAACTTTAAAAAACAGTGGCGTAAGCAAGTATTCATATAGTATAGAGAGACCCTAAAATTTTATCAATTATGCAACCTAATAGTTGCCTTATAAATCCATTGGCTCTCTCCAAAAGCACATTTTGCACGTTTTTGCACGTCATTAGAAGGACAAATAATAATCATCATCAGCCTGAGAAGTTCACGGTTGGACATAGGCCGGAACATACACTAGAAATAATAGACAAAAAGTAATTCATTTCAAAACTTTACTTAGTCTATTCCCACGAAGAATAAGACATAAATGAATTGACACCTGTTGAGCTCCTGTAGTAAAACCCTAGCAATTTCTCAAGGCAAGGCAAACACCCCATGTTTTTATATTTTTACAATAGAACCACATAATAGAAAATAGGAGTATGTTTGGGAAAGAACTTATTATTTAATTTCTCTTCCGCACATGAAATTTCAGGAATGACTGATCAAAGATGCTACTGGCCCAGAGGAAGAGCTGTTGGCGGAACAAGCGTTGTCAACTTTATGGTCTATACGAGAGGCCTGAAGGAAGATTGGGACAGGATCGCTGCCGATGGAAATTACGGATGGTAAGACCACCTTTCATCATCATCAGCCTGAAGAAGTGCACTGCTGGATATAATAGGCCTCCCCTACACATTTCCAGGAAGAACGATTCTGAACCCTCTCCATCTACCGACTTCCCACGATCTTAACAATGTCGTCCATCGGGTAGAACGGCGTTCCGCGCTTCATTTTCCTATTCGTGGTCGCTATTCGAGAACCTTTATCCCCAGAGGTTGTCTTTTCTTCGAGCTATATGACCTGCCCACTGCCACTTCAACTTGCTTATTCTTTAAGACCATCTTTGAAAAATTGTTATAACCTAAATATGTGCATATAGGTATGTAATAGCTTACATATTATTATATCAGTTTTTTAATTTCTTTTATTTTGATCTTATTGTTATTTGTCGTATCTAATGAAGTGTTCTAATACTTCAATAAACAAGACACCTAGTTAATTTCCTTATCTGCTTCATATATTATGTGTAAACATAATATATGAAGAAACATAATCATTGGGACAATGCATCTGCTATTTAATCTAGTAGTTACGTATCTACACTAATATTATAAAGAGGAAAGATTTGTATTTTTGTATGTAACGAATAGGCTCAAAAACTACTGGTCCGATTTCAAAAATTCTTTCACCATTAGAATGCTACATTATCCCTGGGTAACATAGGCTATATTATATTTTCAAAAAAATCAGGGATCCTTACTAAAACTCCAATAATGTAACCCAAGGTGGAAAACAAAAACCTTACATCGCGTGCGCTGCGAAAAGTATTGATGATAGAACAAAATAATGTACTACGATTTTGTAGGACACGTCATCATCTACAAAAAATGTCGCGACAGGATATGTCTAACTATTATAGTTATGTCACAATAAGTGTTCTTTTATTATAAAAAATTAATTGAAATGCCGCCGCTAGAAAAGGGTCTTTATTTGTACCTCCTTATCCAAATAAATCATTTCATAATTAAGACGGTTTCAATACCTAATAAATTTTTCAAATCACACATTTCATTCAAAAGATATGACGAAATTAAAAATGTTAACGGGTCCACGGGTCACGCGCGGGGTGCGATTTCACTCACTCAAGGAGAAAGACGTGCAAATGTATCAAATAAGTAGATGCGAGGCTCGAACCCACGGTCTAAGTTTATCATAAAATGTTCAAAAAATGTATGACCACCCATGCGAAGCTGGGACAGGCCGCTAGTCTACATCTACACTAATATTATAAAGAGGTAAACTTTGTATTTTTGTATTTTTGTATTTTTGTATTTTTGTATTTTTGTATTTTTGTATGTAACGAATAGGCTCAAAAACTACTGGTCCGATTTCAAAAATTCTTTCACCATTAGAATGCTACATTATCCCTGAGTAACATAGGCTATATTATATTTTCAAAAAAATCAGGGATCCTTACTAAAACTTCAATAATGTAACCCAAGGTGGAAAACAAAAAACCTTACATCGCGTGCGCTGCGAAAACTATTGAAGATAGAACAAAATAATGTACTACGATTTTGTAGAACACGTTATCATCTACAAAAAATGTCGCGACAGCATATGTCTAACTATTATAGTTATGTCACAATAAGTGTTCTTTTATTATAAAAAATTAATTGAAATGCCTCCGCTAGAAAAGGGTCTTTATTTGTACCTTGGTATTAATCCTTATCCAAATAAATCATTTCATAATTAAGACGGTTTCAATACCTATAGATTACTTCTTAAATTTTTCAAATCGGACATTCCATTCAAAAGATATGACGAAATTAAAAATGTTTACGGGTCCACCGGTCACGCGCGGGGTGCGATTTCACTCACTCAAGGAGAAGCGCGTGCAAATGTATGAAATAAGTAGACGTGAGGCTCGAACCCACGGTCTAAATTTATCCTAAAATTTTCAAAAAATTTATGACCACCCATGCGAAGCTGGGACAGGCCGCTAGTGTTTTATATAATGAAAATATTTATATGCCGTACAAAACGTCGGAAAACATCACTTACCTATTCAGCCAAGACGCACATCAGAAAAGTTGCTTTGTTGAGATTGCAAACGAAAATCATCATCACTCACCTGTAAAAGAAATATTTCTATTATTTTCAGGTCATACCAGCAGGTACTTCCGTATTATATAAAGTCAGAGCGAGCCAATCTTCGAGGCCTACAGGATTCGCCATGGCACGGACACAGCGGCGAACTTAATGTGGAAGACATACCTTTTAGGTAAGTATTGTATACATATTGTTCGTAAATCCGTGGTGGATGTACGAACTAAGACGTGTAATCATTGAAATAAACATGATTATATTGAGAATGACCAACTTAACAAAAAATGATAAATAATATCACTTTTTTTCTTAGATCGAAGCTGTCTAAAGCATTTTTGGATGCGGGCAAAATACTTGGACATCGGCGGGTTGACTACAACAGCCCCGATGGATATGGATTCAGCTACCTCCAGGCAACTATGCTCAGAGGAAGGCGAGTCAGCAGTGCCAGAGCTTTTCTACACGATCATAAGAAAAGGAAGAATCTACACATTTTAACTAGTGCGAGAGTCACGAAAATAATAATAGACCCTGTCACTAAGACGGCTACAGGTGTGGAATTCCACAGAAACGGAAAGTTGTACCAAATACAAGCTAGAAAAGAGGTCATTCTCTCCGCTGGACCAATAGAATCACCGCATCTTTTGATGTTGTCAGGCATCGGACCTAAAAAACATTTGGAGTCATTCGGTATTCCTGTTATCCAGGATCTGAGAGTCGGAGAGTCTCTGTACGATCACATTTCATTCCCAGGACTCGCATTCATTCTAAATACCACTCAGTTGACGTTTTCAAACAGCAGAGTAGCGACGGTTGAGAATGTTCTGGCGTTTGATGCATACGGAGACGGCCCGATGTCTTCGTTAGGAGGTATAGAAACTATTGGATACATCAAGACCAACGTATCTGATGAAATTGGTGATTATCCTGACATAGAGCTGTTAGGAACATGTGCTTCTTTAGCGTCTGATGATGGGGCGGTTGTAGCTAAGGGTATTCATCTCGCTGATTGGCTGTATAATGACAACTACAAACCAATCGAAAACTTGGAAACGTTTTCCATTATTTTCATGTTACTGCACCCCAAATCAAAAGGGTATCTGAGATTGCGATCGGCTAATCCATTCGACGATTTAATGATGTACGGAAACTATTTGACCGATCCAAAGGACACAGCAACTATGGTAGCTGCTATAAGATACATCATAAAATTAACCGAGACAGCGCCTTTTCAGAAGTATGGAGCAAAGTTGCATAAAAAGCGTTTTCCTAACTGCCAGCAGTATAACTTCGGAAGTGATGGGTATTGGGAGTGCGCCATAAGAACGATCACAGCGACGCTTCATCACCAGATCGCGACATGTAAGATGGGCCCTTCCTCCGATCCGGAAGCGATAGTCGACCCTGAACTAAGAGTGTATGGAGTGAAAAACCTTAGAGTTGTAGATAGTAGTGTAATACCAAGGACAACGGCTGCTCATACAAATGCACCAGCAATTATGATAGGAGAGAAAGCTGCTGATATGATCAAGGCTCAATTCAGATTATTGTGATACTAGGTATGTTTATGTCTTTTCTGTAGATTAGGCAGACAAGACTGAAAAGTGGTATAGGTGCTGTGCAAACTTACTCCATTCAAAATGATGTCCTAGAAATGACAGTAATTAAAACAATGCATATGCATGCCAGGGGTGAAACCTTGCCTCTGATGCGGTTTAAATATTTTTCAACAGATGTTGTTAAACAAAGTTCATGACAAGCCCTTGACAAAGAGTGCTACTACTCTTAAAACTCATATTTATATTTATTTGTGAATCTAACTTGTCTCTTATCTTATTGCTTTTTGCAGTTTTCAATTAGGTAATATCACTTAAATGGTTGTGAATTTGTTAGTGCATAATAAATCAAAATAACATTAAATGTATACCTGTAGCATATTGTGTAAAAATCTATCTACTACCAGTTTAACATTATAGCATTCCAATGGAATGTTGGCACTGACCTAAAATCAAGTAAAAAATGATATGTTTTCCTGGTAGGTACCTGCCAGTTTATCCTCAAGCTATTAAAACTTGCTTCATCTTAAGAATATACATAGCTATGTATATTCTTATACCTATGTTTATTCTTTATGCATAGGTACCTACATTATTTCATAGCACCACATGTAAGTAATGTGTGTTGGACTGTATAGAGTCTAATTGAATGATACATTATGTTGATTACAAATAAAGTGAGGTGATGTCATTCATATGTAGCAGATAGTCCAGACTGTAAATCTTGAATCTTAGAATTATTTTCACACACCGCTAACACAAATTCTACACATAACGGTACTTGTATATTTGTATACTATGTATATTTTTTGTGCGCTAAAAAAATCTATGGAAGGTACCTAACACCAACCAGTATCACAATATAAAGAACAGGTAAATGATTATGATTACATATTATTATGATTAATATATTGATGTTATAAGAGGCAAAATAACGCAGCTTTTCTCTAACAGTTTTCAAGGTTTGTGTCAAAGGACCCTTATCACATGAGTAGGTACTGATACCATACCAATCAAAAGATTACTTCATAAGCAATGAAACTACTCATACATCTCTTTACAAAAACATTGTGAAATAGGTAGTACGGTCATACAGCCCCATTGAGAACGAAATTAGAATATCGGCATGAAATTGAATGAAAATAGAAGCCGAAAATCAAGGTCTTTTCATTATTCTTAGTAAATTATTATTTCAAATCAGATTTGTACCTGATACTACCAATGCCTCGTTTGGGCCGACGGTGTGAATATTTCCCATGACTTTCCTCACTTTCAGCACAACAGTTTCACGGAATAACTATTTTCTTTTTCAGGTAGGTACCACAATATCAACAATCAATCGATCGATCACCAAAACAATCTCTTCTCGTTCCTTTCGTTCGATTCTATGATATGTCAAAAAACTAAAAAGACTATGCAACGAACGAAACAGAATGAAAGAATGAACTTAATTAAACTCATTCCATACTCTATGGTAAGCTAAGATGCTAAGGCCCAGTTTCACCATACTCTGTTGGTTACTAATCAAGGATTAACAGGTTGTTAAATCTAACCTTAGCCACAGATAAGAGAATACTAGTACAGGTACAGGTTTATATCTGCGTGACTTACCTACGTGGCAATGTTTTCTTAGTTATGGTTTTCTTAGGTGATGGTTACCACGTAACATCAGGTGTTTAGATAGTTGTATAAAAAAGCGATCTGAGAGGAAATCTTCCGTTCAGTAGGATTAAAGTTTGCAACCAACTTATTGTTGAATCATAGTCCGTTTTGCGACGCACAAAGGTATTTTTTTTTAGTTAGTTAGGTACTAATTACTATACGATTACTAGTTACTATACGATTACTAGTTACTATACAATTACTAGTTACTATACTATTTCTAGTTACTATACAATAACTAGTTACTATACTATTTCTAGTTACTATACAATTACTAGTTACTATACTATTTCTAGTTACTATACAATAACTAGTTTCTATACTATTTCTAGTTATTATACAATAATTAGTTACTATACTATTTCTAGTTACTATACAATAACTAGTTACTATACTATTTCTAGTTACTATACAATAACTAGTTAGGAACTTTACAAATTTTCTTTTTTTTCTTCTTCCAAAGCTGTGAGTCTATTTTCGTGTGAGGCTATTTTCATTTCATTTCTATATGATTGACTTACTACAAAGATATTTCTAGTAAGGTCTTCAGCACATCAAGAACATATATATAATCTTAAATGAGGTACTAGCCGCCTGAGACGCCATAAAAACCTAAATAAGGCTTCGAAGGTCGGCCTTGATCTATAAAATACAGGCTTGGGTATCTTAAGCTCGTAAATATACTACTTTTTCTCCATTTTTTATAAGAAAAACTGACGGGAAATATACCTCCTGATCTTGAGCTGCTCTTTCTGTTCTATAACAAATTGTATTCTCCAAGATATCACTCTGAGATGTAAAGTTAAGAGGGGGACAACCGTCAAACAACTTCTCGCTCGCTGCGTCTCAAGTCTCATGTTAAAGATATTTATTTCTCAGAGTTACAGAAAGTGTGAACGTACACAGTGGCATAATAGTGATATACTAGGTGTTCCAATACTTGTATTTAAATCTTCAGGGGGTTTTATTTCATTACTTGTAAACGTATTATTTTTATTGATTCAAAATACAATATAAAATCTATATTGCTACAATTTAGAGGCTTACGGCCGGTTTCTGAAAGCCCGATCAAAACTAATTGGATGTCAAGTCACTTGCTATATCTATCTAATTCGATGTAATAGCTGAAATGGCGAGTGACTTGACATCCGATTAGTTTTGATCGAGCTTTAAGAAATTAGCCGTTACTCGATTATTATAGCCATTCCTAAAAAAACTTGTCAAGCAGTTATACCAAGGGCACAGATAAGAGAATACTAGCCTTAGCTGTCAAACGCACACACTTTGACATATTTAACGGCCCTATTATTCCTTTGTTAATCTAACAGAGCATGGTGAAACCGGCCCTAAGGCTGTTGAACATGAAGCTGTTGAATCTACGGTGTTCATGGTTTGTGTACTTGTACAAAATTATGCAACCAGTAGTGCGTGTGCACCTGCCTCTTGCCTAGTATCAGCATAATAACACCCAGACAGAGAACAAACATTTTCAATCATCACATCACACAAATATTTGTTCTCGGTGGGGATCGAACCCACGGCCTACGGCGCAGAAGGCAGACCTCTCAAGGCAGAGCTACTACCAACTGAACTGTGAAAGCTGTCATGAGCTGTAAAGGCTGTCAAATAATAGTACAACAAGAGAGAGAACAATATTAAATAGCTTGGCGAGAGGACTAGTATTCACCGAAGCGCTTTTAAAAAAACTTTTGCTTTGTCCTTTTCATCATCTCTCTATGTTTTTTTAAAACTAAGTTTATACTCTATGGTGTTTATTTATTGTTGTCCACAGAGTTTTATTATTCTATTATATAGTTTGTTGTCTATGAAACGGTATAATGGCGGATGCGTTGTGATTGTTTTACAAACTGTTTTTCATAGAATACAAGCTAAACCAACTCTAAATCTATCAATAGTTTCCCGTAAGTAATCGTTACTTAGTTTTTGCTATAAGTTTAATAATTTGTTTCCAAAAAGTTGATAGTTTAATTGGAATTCAAGTTCATGGTGATTTCACCAGCGTTACATGACTAAATGAACTGTTTTGCAGATCCTAGCGTCTTGTTTCATTAATGAAAATGTCCGATACAAGTGATTTGGACCGCCAAATCGAACAGCTGAAGAGATGTGAGATAATACAGGAAGCCGAGGTAAAAGCTCTATGTGCTAAGGCCCGTGAGATTCTCGTAGAAGAGAGCAATGTCCAAAGAGTAGATTCTCCTGTAACGGTAAGTTCGACATTTCTCCGAGTCGAATCAGCTCCGACAGTCTAGTGTAAAGTGCACGTTTCTTTTCTGGACTTGGCTGACACACGGCCGTGTGTCTAGTGCTTGCTAAAATAACCTACAAGTCTGTGTTTAGTGACCAATGATATACTTGAGGTCACGTTGATGTTTGTTTTGTTTGTGTATGATTTTTGTTCAACTAGACACTGCCAGTTTACTTACAAATGAATGAAGTACCTACTTGAGTTCTCGCTTATCACATCTTCACATAGCAATGCATTATGGATTAAAGTGTAGGCTACTTGCACAGCTTGTTGTGGGTCAAGGGTATTGATTGTTAGTGAAATGTTCAATAAACTGGGCCAGTAGGTTAAACCTGATATTTGCAAAATGTAATAAAAGAAAATACATGTTTTGAGTGAAAAATAAGTAACATTTTCAATACAGTTATAATAAATGACTATTGAAAAGGATGAAGACTGAAAGATGATGATTGGATGTCTGTGTCAGTAGGAGTAAAGACATGCCTTAGAGCAACTGCTAATCTGATGTTATATTAGCATAAGTAGTGCTTGCAAGAAGCAGTACTTACTTATACTTACATATCATTTTTATCAAATGCTGTCTGCAAATTAATCTATTCATAGAATTCAGTTCTGTACTGTTTTCTGTTTATTGTAGAAGTACTTGATTTCAGGTATGTGGAGACATCCATGGGCAGTTCTATGACCTGAAAGAGCTGTTCAAAGTGGGGGGTGATGTGCCAGAGACCAATTATTTATTCATGGGTGACTTTGTGGATAGAGGGTTTTACTCTGTAGAAACATTCTTACTACTACTTGCTTTGAAGGTAAAGACCTACTAAGAACCTACTTCTTCTTCTTCTTGTCGTGTCACTAGTTTCTTTCGAAACAGTGTGGTGAAAGGATTTTAAGTGCGCCTCAAGAGACTCCTTTCGAGCACTTGATACATGTTATAGAACTTTTTCGGTTCCACGACATGCCGGTTTCCTCACGATGTTTTCCTTCACCGTTTGAGAGTACTGGTATTGTGCACATAAATTTTTGAACAGAAAAACTTATTGGTGAATGACCGGTTTCGAACCCACGACCTTAGGATTGGAAGGCGGGGCCGCTACCACTGGACCACCACTGCTCTCTTTCCTCTTCAGAACCTACTTATTAATATAAAAGAATATATTTCAGTTACCTACATGTACCATTATGTACCATTTATGTACATGTACCATTTAACAAGCTCTTTTTGTACTTGTCTCAATAAATTAGGATCAGAGATATTTATTTTATCAAAGAGCAGCATTTACTTATACATTTACAGTAAGTGTGTACATAGTTTACTGGTTTGAGTCCAGTGGTTTTAGCAGTGATATGCATAATACTAAATATGTATAAATAATTGACAATATGGCAATGTTTTCAAAACATGTTCATTTCCATATTAATTATTTAGTTGTGCTCTACTGTATATGTTAGTTTCATTCTTTCCATAATTTGTTCTTTATTCGATAGATTGTAGTATAAAATCTTTAGAGGTTGTGTTGTATTTGTTTTTTTACTTAAAAAAATAAGTAAACATGCTCATTCTCAGTTTTCTTAATTTTCTTCATCATCATCCATAGCCTGATTTCACCCATGGTCAGGAATTTTGTTATTTAATCAATTATAATATTCCAAATGTAATGAACCAAGCGAGATTGGGACCCACAACCCTCTCCTTACGACTTCTAACCATAAAGTCACTTAAATCTTGGTTAAATCATAGGGAAGTGATGATAAAGTTACTAGTAATGACAATATACATAAAACATCAACTGTTTCAGGTCCGTTATCCTGATCGTATCACACTTATCAGAGGCAACCATGAATCCAGACAGATCACACAAGTATACGGTTTTTATGATGAATGCCTTAGGAAATATGGGTCTATCACTGTATGGAGGTAAGAGTGTGTGGTCTGTTTTTACCTGTCAAGGTTGGCTGGTTTGAAATGCTGTCTAGCATAAAGCTATGCTTATGTATTACATCTTTTGTTATGATGAATGAAATCCATTAATATCTACAGTAACTGCCACAGGCATTATAGCAAGAGAAATGACTGTACTAATGAGACTGAATAGGATATTATAAAAAAGTAATTAAAAAAAAACCTCATGAATATTCATTTAGATCAAGGTCATTTACATTTACATGCAAATGTAATATTTGGACATACCTCTCGACTACCCTCTTAGACATTCCTAAAGAATCTTTTGCTAGAAGAGATCATGCAGGATATCTACTGTGATATCTCTTTTATTATTGCATTATGAGCTCTCGTTTCGGGGATACGCGGCGCAACAATAAGAATGAAAGAATGGTGACACACTAATGCCTTCATCTTTCAACATTTCTCGATTTAGACAGGGGTTACCAATCCAAAAAAAAAACAATTTTGTGAATTCTAGATACTGCACTGAAATCTTCGACTATCTATCTCTCTCTGCTATAATCGACGGGCGGATATTCTGCGTGCATGGCGGACTCAGTCCATCAATACAAACCCTGGACCAAATCCGGACCATTGACAGAAAGCAGGAAGTACCTCATGATGGTCCCATGTGCGATCTGTTGTGGAGTGACCCTGAAGGTATACTCTCAGTTATTCAATTCTAATTGTTTATGTTAATTCTTTATAAAACTTGGTTATGAAGTTTTATAAAAGTTGGAGTAATGTCGTGAACTGCACTTAGTGAACCTAATTTAAAGTCTACCGGGTCAAACAGAGGCCCAATAGATTACCATAAGGTTTTCTCATTTCAGACACACAAGGATGGGGCGTGTCACCGCGCGGCGCGGGCTACTTATTCGGCTCGGACGTCGTCGCTCAGTTCAACGTATCCAACGACATAGATATGATCTGCCGCGCGCATCAACTTGTCATGGAAGGCTACAAGTGGCACTTCAATGAGACTGTCCTCACAGTGTGGTCTGCGCCTAACTATTGTTACAGGTAAGATTTTTTTGTGGTGAAAATAGTTGATACAAAAATAGAAATGCTGCGAAAGCCAGCGAATGTGTGCAATAGTAAGGTATCGCTCGTTCGTACGTATGTGTACCTACTCGTTTACTCACTCAATGCGGCCCCAGCATGAGACGTTGAGGCACGACTCCTGTGCTGTACAAAATCATTCCCACCTGAATGGAAGCCATGATTGGATCATGTCACAACCGCAAGAAAGCAATAGCTAACCCACCCATAAAGCTATGGCTTCCTAAAAACTCCATCACAAGAAGTTGGCTAGTTGTCCATGTGTAGATAATACGTTATTTGCACACAGATGCGGCAACGTGGCGGCCATTCTAGAACTGAATGAGAATCTGCAGCGCGAGTTCACGATATTCGAAGCCGCGCCTCAGGAATCTCGAGGCGTGCCCTCCAAGAAGCCTCAGGCGGACTACTTCTTATAATGTTCCGCGTAGTATTACGACGACTTTTAATCTAGTGACTAAACGTTTTACAATGTGGAAGTTATTTAATGTGATTTTAAGACTGGTAAGTGTGTAGTGTTTATTTTAGGGTTAACGAGTTTTAGGCGCTTCTTAATTTACGTTCGGTGAATCGCTAAGAATAGTGCATTGGAACGAAATTGTCATTGTCAATTGTCATCATGATGGATGCTTCCGGCCGGCCTGAAGACACTGCCGGCAGAGTTCCTGTAGCTCCTTAAAATTACTTTTACTGTTAAAATATTCTTATAATACTATGGGATAGTAAAATTTGTTATACCCTGTGTTAATCCACTTGATGATGCTTATACTGTACACCAAGAGCTGAGAGGACAGCTACTTATCAAATGGTATGAAGTCTTGAGCACCTTTGAGAACATACCATCATACCTACGTAAATTATATGAAGCAGCTCTAAATACCACATAGCATCATAACATGTGAGGCTCGCACCTGAACTCTGTCAAAAATTTAAACAAATCAATGCTTAGTACAAACTTTAAAGTCCTAAAAGTTTTGAGCCTACTTTGTTTTGTCATTAATTAATAAGTAGTGTTTCAATTGGTACCCCGAGTCTGAATTGCGCTCACTGTTTTTTGTTCTCTGAAGTGAATTCTTTAGAGTCAACTCAATGCGCTCTACTTCTGAACACAAATATCAGTGCAACTCGAACTAGGGATACTGAAAGTATCACGACAATCGTTAGACAAAACACACATTCATTAAATGAAACTTTTTCCCTAGTAGCCAGAGACCAACAAATGGGATTCATTTTCGCTCTTGCGAAAACGTATGTTTTTTTTAAGATTTTCCAATTTCTTGTCACGCTAAAAATGTGACTAAAATCAACATTTAAAGTGTAACATTTCTCACTTCAAATTGCAGTGTCATCCTGATTATTTTTGTATAATGATGTCTTCTAACTTTAATTTAATACCTCCTCGGGAATAAGATTTTTAATTTATAACAGTAGTATGTAATAGTCAATAAATCAATGTAATTTAATGATACTAAACTTTTTGAATATGTTATGAACAATGAATAGATAGCTTTTAAGATGAAATTTTATTGTTACAAAGCAGGAAACTGCTAAACATGATCACTCTAATTCACAAATAATCAAACAGATTCAATACAATTCCACTGACTGTCCCCCTTAGACAGTAACAATTTACTAATCTTATGGATGTCTACCGTGCATAGGGTTTTCAGTTGTGAGCCTATTTCAACAACAGCAATCTTAAGTATGGAGATCTCATAAACATTAAAGTAGTTATACTTACCTGCATCACAACTGAATCCTTGCAAAAGTTGGACAGTGAACTTTTGCAAGGATTCATTTGTGAAGCAGGCGCTTCAGTGGGTTTGTCTATTCATGTACCTATGTTTATTTGTTGACCTAGCACAAATTGGGTTGTAAATAAATATACAGTTTTTATATTTTTGAATTAGAATGTATGATGGCTTTGTGTCTTTAATAACACAATAGCGTTATTATAATCAGATTCTAGAAACATTCTCACAGAACACTGCCATTACTGAGTACCAATTAGGAATAACATTTTTATGCAGATAGGAAAATAAGAATTAGTATTATCTAAGACAAAAGTTTTACTATGAAGAGTCATATCTAGCATTAGTAGCTTGTTACAAATCTTAGTAATGTTATGAATTGTTAGTAATTAGCTTACCCTGTAACCTGTTTGCATAATAGGCTGTATTTTAGCAATTTTCTTACTATTCTGAGATTCTTCTCTTTAAAGTGAATATGAAGATATATCTTCATAGGCCATTTAAGGGTAGGTTCAACCATTTCAGAGTAACTCTAAAGTAAAAATATTTCTGTCTCTACTGTAGAGACTGAATTATTTAATGCTAATAGCTTAATTATCTCTCTTCATTGTTTAAGATAATTTTGGGTAAGCTTTGATCAGATTTTTACCAGAGTTGATTAGTAAACAAAAATTAATGAATCTGATTATTTGTTTCTGTTTCAATTCATCCTTTTAGATTTGAATGTAAATGTCCCTTTCGCAAGATATCCGCGGAAGTCCTGCCCTACTCTATGATGGTGCACCACACTATATAATTACTCAACTAACTCAAGTTTAGAGGCTGTTGGAAAACTGATGTTTTGGGAACAGGACATAGAACGCGCGATGTTTTTCGAAACGAACAGTACCATCTGAATTGATCCTTATTTATTATTAAGTACCTCAATATTCTTGTATGGTTTAAAATTGACTCAAGTGATATTTCCACACTCCTTTATTGAAAAGCAATTTTGTATCCCTACTTATTTTTTATTTTATGTACAATTATAAAATGAAATGCCAATGAAGGCCTATTATTTACACTATTAATGGAAGACTGAGCTCTGTTAGGTACATTAGGCTTATTCTTATCATGACAATGAGTTGCATAATTCAGGTAAAATATCACCACATTTGGTGGCCACTTTTATGTTAACAAGGTTGTCTGCTCTTGTTGGACCTATGTTTAGGATTGCTACCTCTTTTCCTTCTTCTTTTGCCTGTAATATTATCCTATAGCTTGAATATACAGTGAGACTAGAACCTAAAACAAATATTGCTTCACAGTTTGACACTTGGTCTCTGACTTGTAGGACTTTGTCTTTGGGAACATTATCACCAAAAAAGATGATGTCAGGTTTTAGAGGTCCTTCACATTTTGGACAGAGAGGCACTCTGAACTTTTCAACTTGTTCCTGTAAATAAAGACAATTTTTTCATTTATTAAATAATTTGATGGGTTAAATACTTCCACTGTATTTAGATGAACCCATCTGCTTTATGATTATAGGTACCACCTATACTTGAACTACTATGACTAAATTCATTGGATTTAAACTTACAGCAGACATTTCCACATCTCCATCAGGTCTTATCATTGTGAACTTAGTCTCCATTTCAGGGTTATTCTTTTCTAATTCCTCTTGAAGGGTATGCCTGTCTACTTCATAATGGCAGCTTAAACATTTTACAATAAAGCCAGTGCCATGTAGCTCTATGATATTTCTTGAACCTGCTTTATGGTGTAGGCGGTCAACATTCTGGGTGATTATTGAAGTAAATTTGCCTGCCTAAAAAAATATCTTATTAAGAAATAGGTAGTCGCATTTAGTCTTATTGTAAAAGGGATTACTTATTACAAAAATATATATTTTCACTATTTGGCATAATAGAATTATCTGAAAAGTCTGCCAAAAAGGATGAGATGAAAAATAGAACTGCTATTTATTGGAGTAGATATTTGGAACTAAACCAAGCTCACCAAAAGCCACTTTACTTACTGTACCTTCTGAAGTTCAGTGATGGTCAAATGTGTGACATTTGGTTCTATTTTGCTGAACCTTGGCCAGCCTATAAAATTTCTGGCCCAGTATCTTTGTCTCACTTTTGGATACTTCACAAATTCTTGATATTGAACAGGTTTGTGGTTACTTCGAGCGTAAAGTCCGACTTCTTCCGATCTATAGTCTGGGATCCCTGAAAAGCGCAGAAATAGTTAGCGCTGATGTTAAGGCACATACTTTTTTTACAACAGTGCTTGTTGGATGCTGGTAATTAGATAAACTTACCAGATTCCGTAGAGATCCCAGCACCTGTGAGACATAGTATCTTGTCGTTTCTAAGTAGGAAATTTTTGAGAATTTGAAAATCCTTTGGTTCTGGTGGTTTGTGTTTTGGTACACAAACTATATGCCTTGTGAGAGGTTTAAGAGAAAACTGTATCACAGTCACACGTCCAAACATTTTATAGGAGGAAAATTATTTATATTTTACTTATTTTTATTAATTTTACGCAGAATTACGCACCTTTAATTAGTGTTGAGTAGGACATACGTGAGGCACCTCTTTTGAGGCACTCATTCACTCTAAAATGTCCCGGTCCTCATGTTCAATCCATGTACCACCTCAAAATTTATGTCATACTCACTCTCAGACGAAGTGCTCACTGTTTGACTGCGACGAACGAGGAAAATATAAATCTTTCATTTGAGGGAGTGAGTGAACTGATGTATTGTGTGACAGAAATGAGGCTTGTATCACGTTGAAATGACATCAATGTCATATGACGTAAGTTAGTAATTGACGTAACGAAAAATTTAGTGCTTGATGTAGATTGATTGATGGAAACTTAGAACAGTTTTTTTATAAAACTGTAAATATGAAGTAGATAGGATTTACATTAGAGGTACATTAAGTACATTTATGTAGAAATATAATATGTTAGTTCTTCTTATTCTTGTTGTTTCACTAGTTCTTTCGAACCAGTGAGGTGAAAGGACTTTTAGTGCGCCTGAAAAAGGTAATTTAGACACTCATCAAGACACCTCAACAGTAAACTCATACAAACTTGAATGACAAATGAAATGAGTAGAGCGAACTTGTACTACATACAAGCATTGACACACAGCATGACATTTGAAGCATGACATTGTACCACCTCATGAACAAGAACGAGGGCCTCATACAAACTCGTTTTGAAACTGTGTCCTACCCAACACTACCTTTAATGAGTTTTTTTTATGTTCACTCACTCTCACAGAACATTAATACTCAAGACGCTCACTCTCACAGAACATTATTACAAGTTTACAACCCGGTCAGACTCAGAATATCTGTGCACCTCGCTGGAATGCGCGCCTCTCCCGCTTCCCCTGTCACCTCTCCGCGCCTTAGACTAAGTATCATATACTACCTCCATGCTCCGCGCATTCTAAAATAAATTGATTTGAAAAGGTTTTTTTTTTTTTTTTTTTTTGGCGTCACACTTTTGGTGCATTTGCCATTTTGCTTGTTTTTTTTTTTAAATAAAAATTAGGGAAACATAGGGATTCAATTTACACGGAAGGTTAAAAGGAGATCAGTAAGGTTAAAAATAAGGTAAGGAAAGGAAGAATATAAAGAAATATATACAGATAATGATCATATATGTACAAAAAAAATTACTAAATATTTATATTATTTACATTTATATATGATGCCAAACAATGATAAATACAAGGATCCAAGGAAGAAAGAAGAACAATGATATTAGTAGGAAGAGGAGTTCGACAGGAAACAAGATCTTCATATAGTTTTTTATGGTCATATTGTGGACAAGCAAAAAATATATGATTGAGGTCACCAAATTCATTTCCACAGGCACAAAATGGATTAGGCACTATTTTCATCCGTGCTAAATGGGCTGGGGTACATGAGTGCCCCAAACGCATTCTTATCAAAACAGTAGTGGCGCGTTTACTAAGTTTTAATGAAAAAAACCAGGGTTTCACCGGTATTGTTTTTTGTATCAGTCTATAATATTTACCTTTAATGTTACTAGAGTGGTCCCAATATTCATTCCAAGAGTTTTTAAGATAAATCTTGGGTAAAGCAATAAGATCGTGTACGTAGTTTTTAAACGGGTAAAGGTCTCCACACTCTACAGCTTCATTAGCTAATTTATCGGCATGTACGTTTCCTATAATACCACAGTGGCTTGGTATCCACGCAAAGCTAACTGATAAACCATTGATTTTACATTGTAAAACCTTTGATCTAGCTTCCATTACTAGAGGATAAAACATTTTGGAGCGAAAAGGGTATTTCAATAGGGATTGCAATGAACTCATTGAGTCACTAAAAATAATGGTATTTTTAAGTTTCATTATTAAAACGTATTCTAGTGCTTTAACAATAGCAAATAACTCACCAGTAAAAACTGAAGTCTCAGGTGGTAGTTTGACTTTTTGTACAATATTGTACTGTTTGTGATATACGCCTACACCAACATAACCAGACTGTGAGTGCTTGGAGGCATCAGTAAATACCTGATGCCAACCATGCCATCGGTTATCAACAGCGGATATAAAATATATATTAGCATGCGTTCCGTAGCGGTCAATATTTAGATCGAAATAAATGTTAATAGGTAGTGTTAAAGCTTTATAGTTGCATTGGAAAATAGGTAAAAGAAGTGATTGATGAGTTGCAGCTGACAATGATTTAAATTTGCTAAGGCTATTGATTAAAAGGGGTGGTGACTTATGACTCCAATAAGAAGAGGAGCAAATAAGTTCTGAAAGATGTTGGATTTTTGAATGAAGCTGGTGGTTCTGAACTTTTAATGTACGAAAATAAAATCTACTAGACAAAAATTGCCGTCTTAAACGTAAAGGTGGTTCGCCACATTCTATCTGTAGTGCATTAATAGGACTGGACTTCATTGTTCCCATTACAATACGCATTGCTCTAGCCTGTATAGAGTCTAGTTTCTTGAAAAATAGCACTCTTCCAGGCTCCAACAAAAAGGTGCCATAATCCAGTATGCTTCTGATTAATGCATTATAAATAAGTTTCAGGGAAAAGGGATGAGCACCCCACCAAACACCCGTGAGGCACCTTAGTAAATTAAGATGTTTTTCGCACTTTTCTACGATATATTCGCAGTGTGGACTCCCAACGAGCTTAGAATCTAATATGACACCTAAAAATTTGGCATGACTTTTTACCGGAATAGATATGCCATCATAAATAATGTTTAGAGGTGGTGTGGTCATTTTACGGGTAAAAGGAATAACGATGCTTTTAGAAGGAGACAACTCCAAACCATGTTTATCTAGCCATTTCTTTAAAAACTTTAGAGCAAATGTTATTTTAAATGCGGCTGTATTAATATAAGTGTTCGAAGAATAGAGTAACAAATCATCAGCATACTGTAAGACACAAACCGTATCACTCACAGATGCTTCCAAATCATATGTATATATATTATAGAGAAGGGGGCTCCAAACAGAACCCTGAGGCAAGCCCTTCCAGGCAACTCTTGAGAGATTCGTAGTGTTTAAAAAAATTTCTCTGCCAGCTAACATGTTTTGAATAAAGTTGGTTAGAAAATGTGGAATTTTCAAGATATGTAACTTCCTTATAAGTACCTCAATAAGGACATTATCATAAGCCGATTTAATATCCAAGAATGTCGCCACAACAGATTTACTTTGTGAAAAAGCTATACGTATGTCCGTTGTAAATACACTTATGCTGTCCATCGAACTTCTACCTTTTCTAAAACCATAATGACTATTAGGTAAGATGCTCTGATTTTCAATGAACCACTCTAATCTATTTTTAACTAAATGTTCCACAATTTTTATTATAACTGGAGACAATGCTATTGGTCGGTAGGACGTAGAATCAGAAGGATCTTTAGATGGTTTCAAAAATGGCAGCACTATTTGCGTTTTCCATGTTGAAGGAATGACACCTGTCAACATGACAGAATTGATAAGCTCGAGAAAATATTGCAAAGCAATATCACTAAGGTGAGAGTAGAAAGAGTATGGAAGAAAAAAAGAGGCGGGAAACGTTGAACAGGGAGGCCGCGTTTTTTTTCCCACCAAAATTTAAAATTAACTTAATTAAAGATAGTTGATCAGTAGCGTTATAATTTAGTATTTATTTAATTAATTTCTTTATCGTTAGTAGTTTAGTGTATATATAAAAGTATCTGGTAAGTTTTTTTAGTCATTTATTATGGAGGAGCCGCCTGACCCCGGCGGGGGTACAGTCCCGCCGGCTGGTTGCTTTGTAACTTTATCGAACAGTTTTGATAAATTGCCATCCAATGATTCTGCAATGGATACAGACGCGTCTGTCTCCAAGAATAAGAAATTAAAACGATCTCGCGCTCGCAAAATATGCAAACACTGCAACAAGAGGAAACGACATGGATCCAGTGACTCCAAACAAGGTTGTGGCTGTGAGGAATCCCCAATAGTTTCTGATAATAATATTCCTAGCAATCCGTGTAGCACTGAGATTGTGACTAAAGTTACAATCTCAGACCCGGTAGCTACATCTACTCCCACTGCTCCGTCACCAAATTCATCTCCGCCGGCGCCGCCGGTTACAAGAGCTCAATATGATGTTAGCGATAATGCCCCGTATATTGTGCATGTTCAACGCGTTTCTGAGTTGCCGAATGACGGCTCTACTCTTCATCCAATTATTTTTGGGAAATTTTTGAAGCGGCATTCTATTTACAATGTGGTTAATGGTAGCGTAAAAAGAATTGGTAGAAACAGAGTTTCCATTGCATTCAACAACCATACCGATGCTAATGCATTCTTAAATCATGATAGCCTCAATAGTAACAATCTGAAAGCATTCATACCAACCTACAATGTCTCACGCATGGGTGTAATTCGTGGAGTACCTACAGACCTCTCTCCAGAGGAGATGTTAGAGTGCACCACGGTCCCCAGCGGATGTGGAAAGATACTAAAACTAAGACGTATTAACTTTAAAGAAATTGTTAATGGAGCTCCAGTGTGGAAACCAACTCAGACGGTTGTGGTGACATTTGATGGTCAAGTGTTACCAGACCATATTTATATGTGTTATACTGCACTTACAGTTAACCTATATACCTACCCAACCATCCAATGTTACAATTGCTGTCGGTTTGGACACACAAAGTTGCAATGTAGGTCTAAGCCTCGCTGCTTCAAGTGTGGTAGAGAGCATTCAGGTGATTCTTGCGATATTGATGAGGAACGTATTTCTTGCTGCTCATGTGGGGGAATACACTTTGCCACAAGTAAGTCATGTCCGGAATATACAAGGCAACAAAAGATTAAATTTTCAATGGCAGAAAAGTGTATTTCCTATGCAGAAGCTTCTAGAGTTCATCCACCCCTGTCTAGGTCATATGCTGAAATATTAGCAACAGCCAAGGATCAAAATATTCAAACTCAACAACCCCACACATCAAACCATGTCACAACATCATCCTATAGAAAAACTGTCTTCTTAAAACCTCGTGCACCTCCCAAACTAGCCAAAGGCTATGATCAAAAAGAACACAATAACTTGACTAATTCGCCATCATCATCCCTATCTAATGGTTGCGCTCTGAAAGAGGGCAGACCTGAGGATAGACAGCTTAATATATCTGATATCATTGCTCTTCTTAAGACATTCATACAGTCAAATGCTATAGAACCGTCCAACGCTGCTAAAATTATTGACATAATCTCTATCCTACACTCACAACCACAATGGATCACACCAGATCCGCAGTTCAATGGAACTGCAGGAGTGTAGTTAATAAAAAAAGTGAAATTATCTATTTAATTAATGTATACAACCCTTTTATTATCGCCATCACAGAGTCTTGGCTTAAGCCAGGCTCTGTGTTCAAATTGAGCGGCTTCTCCTGCCTCAGGGACGATAGACCTGATGGCTATGGAGGAGCCGTTCTTCTTATTAAAAATTCTTACTTATTTTCACATTTCCCTCTTCCTGCACATGATAATAATAATTTTACCGCCGTTGCATGCATTATTAATAATGTATGCTTTATTTCTATTTATATCCCTCATCCTTCATCACAAATTTTCACTGAAATAGATAATCTGTTAGGCCATGTTCCTAAACCATGTGTGGTCATGGGAGATTTCAATGCTCACCATAGAACATGGGGTAGCTCTGTGTCCAATACTTATGGTAGGGACCTATTGGATATCATTGATAGACAAAATCTATGCATCCTAAATGATGGTTCTCAAACTCGTCGAACAAAACCCTCAGAGAATAATAGTGCAGTAGACTTAACAATAGTATCACCCAGTTTAGCATCTTCAGTTACTTGGCAAACACAGCCATCTACTCATGGCAGTGATCATTTCCCCATTATATTAAAGTTTTTAGAATTTAGAGTAAATGAAATACCTAGAGCTCCACCCAGAATGAGATATAAAATAATTAATGATAAATGGAGTGATTTCAGAAACCATATAGATAATAATATTAACACTTTGCCTCATATATCACAAGGTATTTCTGTTTGTGCAAATAGTTTTACCAAAAGTTTGATAGATGCTGCAGATTTAACTTTCCCTTTAAAAAATTATGCATCTGGGAAATTGTCATCTCCACCATGGTGGGATATGGATTGTAGTGTAGCTGTTGCTCAGAGAAGGCAGGCAGAGTTAACTTACAATTCTGATATGACTGAGTTTAATTTTGACGAGTTAATTGAAATCATGGCTAAAACCAAAAAACTATTAAAAGAAAAGAAGTTGCTAGGCTGGAGGAGTTTTTGCTCAACAATATCTCCCAGTACAAAATCTTCAGAAGTCTGGAAAAATATTAGACGTTACAGAGCTGGAGTTAGTGAAAATACTTTTGCCACTATGCCACCTTCTCTCAGTGACAGTTTCTTAGACCGTTTGGCTCCACCGACTGTTCCACCTAGGGAATTGTTAACGCCAATTCATATTTCTGTCCCTAAGTGTCCTTATGGCCTTGATTCTCCTTTCTCAATAGACGAGCTGAAAGGCGTCTTAACAGACGTTCATGATACAGCTCCAGGTAAAGATGGTATTCCATACTCTTTCTACTCTCACCTTAGTGATATTGCTTTGCAATATTTTCTCGAGCTTATCAATTCTGTCATGTTGACAGGTGTCATTCCTTCAACATGGAAAACGCAAATAGTGTTGCCATTTTTGAAACCCTCTAAAGATCCTTCTGATTCTACGTCTTACCGACCAATAGCATTGTCTCCAGTTATAATCAAAATTGTGGAACATTTAGTTAAAAATAGATTAGAGTGGTTCATTGAAAATCAGAGCATCTTACCTAATAGTCAATATGGTTTTAGAAAAGGTAGAAGTTCGATGGACAGCTTAAGTGTATTTACAACGGACATACGTATAGCTTTTTCACAAAGTAAATCTGTTGTGGCGACATTCTTGGATATTAAATCGGCATATGATAATGTCCTTATTGAGGTACTTATAAAGAAATTACATTTCTTGAAAATTCCACATTTTCTTACCAACTTTATTCAAAACATGTTAGCTGGCAGAGAAATTTTCTTAAACACCACGAATATCTCAAGAGTTGCCTGGAAGGGCTTGCCTCAGGGTTCTGTTTTGAGCCCTCTTCTCTATAATATATATACATATGATCTGGAAGCATCGGTTAGTGATACGGTTTGTGTCCTACAGTATGCTGATGATTTGTTACTTTATTCTTCGAACACTTATATTACTACAGCCGCATTTAAAATAACATTTGCTCTAAAGTTTTTAAAGAAATGGCTAGATAAACATGGTTTGGAGTTGTCTCCTTCTAAAAGCATCGTTATTCCTTTTACCCGTAAAATGACCACACCACCTTTAAACGTTATATATGATGGCATATCTATTCCGGTAAAAAGTCATGCCAAATTTCTAGGTGTCATATTGGATTCTAAGCTTATTGGGAGTCCACACTGCGAATATATCGTAGAAAAGTGCGAAAAACATCTTAATTTACTAAGGTGCCTCACAGGTGTTTGGTGGGGTGCTCATCCCTTTTCCCTGAAACTTATTTATAATGCACTAATCAGAAGCATACTGGATTATGGCACCTTTTTTTTGGAGCCTGGAAGAGTGCTATTTTTCAAGAAACTAGACTCTATACAGGCTAGAGCAATGCGTATTGTAATGGGAACAATGAAGTCCAGTCCTATTAATGCACTACAAATAGAATGTGGCGAACCACCTTTACGTTTAAGACGGCAATTTTTGTCTAGTAGATTTTTTTTTCGTACATTACAAGTTCAGAACCACCAGCTTCATTCAAAAATCCAACATCTTTCAGAACTTATTTGCTCCTCTTCTTATTGGAGTCATAAGTCACCACCCCTTTTAATTAATAGCCTTAGCAAATATAAATCATTGTCAGCTGCAACTCATCAATCACTTCTTTTGCCTATTTTCCAATGCAACTATAAAGCTTTAACACTACCTATTAACATTTATTTCGATCTAAATATTGACCGCCACGGAACGCATGCTAATATATATTTTATATCCGCTGTTGATAACCGATGGCATGGTTGGCATCAGGTATTTACCGATGCCTCCAAGCACTCACAGTCTGGTTATGTTGGTGTAGGCGTATATCACAAACAGTACAATATTGTACAAAAAGTCAAACTACCCCCTGAGACTTCAGTTTTTACTGGCGAGTTATTTGCTATTGTGAAAGCACTAGATTACGTTTTAATAATGAAACTTAAAAATACCATTATTTTTAGTGACTCAATGAGTTCATTGCAATCCCTATTGAAATACCCTTTTCGCTCCAAAATGTTTTATCCTCTATTAATGGAAGCTAGATCAAAGGTTTTACAATGTAATATCAACGGTTTATCAGTTAGCTTTGCGTGGATACCAAGCCACTGTGGTATTATAGGAAACGTACGTGCCGATAAATTAGCTAATGAAGCTGTAGAGTGTGGAGACCTTTACCCGTTTAAAAACTATGTACACGATCTTATTGCTTTACCCAAGATTTATCTTAAAAACTCTTGGAATGAATATTGGGACCACTCTAGTAACATTAAAGGTAAATATTATAGACTAATACAAAAAACAATACCGGTGAAACCCTGGTTTTTTTCATTGAAACTTAGTAAACGCGCCACTACTGTTTTGATAAGAATGCGTTTGGGGCACTCATGTACCCCAGCTCATTTAGCACGGATGAAAATAGTGTCTAATCCATTTTGTGCCTGTGGAAATGAATTTGGTGACCTCAATCATATATTTTTTGCTTGTCCACAATATGACCATAAAAAACTATGTGAAGATCTTGTTTCCTGTCGAATTCCTCTTCCTACTAATATCATTGTTCTTCTTTCTTCCTTGGATCCTTGTATTTATCATTGTTTGGCATCATTTATAAATGTAAATAATATAAAAATTTAGTCAATTTTTTGTACATACATAATCATTATCTGTATATATTTCCTTACATTTTCCTTTCCTTACCTTATTTTTAACCTTACTGATCTCCTTTTATCCTTCCGTGTAAATTTAATCCCTACGTTTCCCTAATTTTTATAAAAAAAAAAACAAGCAAAATGGCAAATGCACCAAAAGTGCGACGCCAAAAAAAAAAAAAAAAAAAAAAAGAGTATGGAATACCATCTTTACCTGGAGCTGTATCATGAACGTCTGATAAGACACCTTTCAGCTCGTGAATTGAGAAAGGAGCATCAAGGCCATAAGGACACGTAGGGACAGAAACATGAATTGGCGTTAACAATTCCCTAGGTGGAACAGTCGGTGGAGCCAAACGGTCTAAGAAACTATCACTGAGAGAAGGTGGCATAGTGGCAAAAGTAGTTTCTCTAACTCCAGATCTATAACGCCTAATATTTCTCCAGACTTCTGAAGGTTTTGTGCTGGGAGATATTGTTGAGCAAAAACTCCTCCAGCCTAGCAACTACTTTTCTTTTAATAATTTTTTGGTTTTAGCCATTATTTCAATTAACTCATCAAAATTAACCTCAGACATATCAGAATTGTAAGTTAACTCTGCCTGCCTTCTCTGAGCAACAGCTACACTACAATCCGTATCCCACCATGGTGGAGATGACAATTTCCCAGATGCATTATTTTTTAAAGGGAAAGTTAAATCTGCAGCATCTATTAAACTTTTGGTAAAACTATTTGCACAAACAGAAATACCTTGTGATATATGAGGTAAAGTGTTAATATTATTATCTATATGGTTTCTGAAATCACTCCATTTATCATTAATTATTTTATATCTCATTCTGGGTGGAACTCTGGGTATTTCATTAGCTCTAAATTCTAAAAACTTTAATACTATGGGGAAATGATCACTTCCATGAGTAGATGGCTGTGTTTGCCAAGTAACTGAAGATGCTAAACTGGGTGATACTATTGTTAAGTCTACTGCACTATTATTCTCTGAGGGTTTTGTTCGACGAGTTTGAGAACCATCATTTAGGATACATAGATTTTGTCTATCAATGATATCCAATAGGTCCCTACCATAAGTATTTGACACAGAGCTACCCCATGTTCTATGGTGAGCATTGAAATCTCCCATGACTACACATGGTTTAGGAACATGGCCTAACAGATTATCTATTTCAGTGAAAATTTGTGATGAAGGATGAGGGATATAAATAGAAATAAAGCATACATTATGAATAATGCATGCAACGGCGGTAAAATTATTATTATCATGTGCAGGGAGAGGGAAATGTGAAAATAAGTAAGAGTTTTTAATAAGAAGAACGGCTCCTCCATAGCCATCAGGTCTATCGTCCCTGAGGCAGGAGAAGCCGCTCAATTTGAACACAGAGCCTGGCTTAAGCCAGGACTCTGTGATGGCGATAATAAAAGGGTTGTATACATTAATTAAATAGATAATTTCACTTTTTTTATTAACTACACTCCTGCAGTTCCATTGAACTGCGGATCTGGTGTGATCCATTGTGGTTGTGAGTGTAGGATAGATATTATGTCAATAATTTTAGCAGCGTTGGACGGTTCTATGGCATTTGACTGTATAAATGTCTTAAGAAGAGCAATGATATCAGATATATTAAGCTGTCTATCCTCAGGTCTGCCCTCTTTCAGAGCGCAACCATTAGGTAGGGATGATGATGGTGAATTAGTCAAGTTATTGTGTTCTTTTTGGTCATAGCCTTTGGCTAGTTTGGGAGGTGCACGTGGTTTTAAGAAGACAGTTTTTCTATAAGATGATGGTGTGACATTGTTTGTTGTGTGTGATTGTTGAGATTGAAGATTTTGATCCTTGGCTGTTGCTAATATTTCAGCATAAGACCTAGACAGGGGTGGATGAACTCTAGAAGCTTCTGCATAGGAAATACACTTTTCTGCCATTGAAAATTTAATCTTTTGTTGCCTTGTATATTCCGGACATGACTTACTTGTGGCAAAGTGTATTCCCCCGCATGAGCAGCAAGAAATACGTTCCTCATCAATATCACAAGAATCACCTGAATGCTCTCTACCACACTTGAAGCAGCGAGGCTTAGACCTACATTGCAACTTTGTGTGTCCAAAACGACAGCAATTGTAACATTGGATGGTTGGGTAGGTATATAGGTTAACTGTAAGTGCAGTATAACACATATAAATATGGTCTGGTAACACTTGACCATCAAATGTCACCACAACCGTCTGAGTTGGTTTCCACACTGGAGCTCCATTAACAATTTCTTTAAAGTTAATACGTCTGAGTTTAAGTATCTTTCCACATCCGCTGGGGACCGTGGTGCACTCTAACATCTCCTCTGGAGAGAGGTCTGTGGGTACTCCACGAATTACACCCATGCGTGAGACATTGTAGGTTGGTATAAACGCTTTCAGATTGTTACTATTGAGGCTATCATGATTTAAGAATGCATTGGCATCTGTATGGTTGTTGAATGCAATGGAAACTCTGTTTCTACCAATTCTTTTTACGCTACCATTAACCACATTGTAAATAGAATGCCGCTTCAAGAATTTCCCAAAAATTATTGGATGAAGAGTAGAGCCGTCATTCGGCAACTCAGAAACGCGTTGAACATGTACAATATACGGGGCATTATCGCTAGCATCATATTGAGCTCTTGTAACCGGCGGCGCCGGCGGAGATGAATTTGGTGACGGAGCAGCGGGAGTAGATGTAGCTACCGGGTCGGAGATTGTAACTTTAGTCACAAGCGGCTCAGTGCTACACGGATTGCCAGAAATATTATTGTCAGATACTATTGGGGATTCCTCACAGCCACAACCTTGTTTGGAGTCACTGGATCCATGTCGTTTCCTCTTGTTACAGTGTTTGCATATTTTACGAGAGCGAGATCTTTTTAATTTCTTATTCTTGGAGACAGACGTGTCTGTATCCATTGCAGAATCATTGGATGGCAATTTATCAAAACTATTCGATATTGTTACAAAGCAACCAGCCGGCGGGACTGTACCCCCGCCGGGGTCAGGCGGCTCCTCCATAATAATTGACGAAAAAACTTACCAGATACTTTTATATATACACTAAACTACTAAAGATAAATTATTTAATCAAATAAATACTAAATTATAACTCTACTGATCAACAATCTTTGAAAAAGTTAATTTTAAATTTTGGTGGGAAAAAACCGCGGCCTCCCTGTTCAACGTTTCCCGCTTTTTTTCCTTTGAAAAGGTTAGTAATTTTTTTTTTTTTACCTCCACATTTCTCGAAAAAACTTTTTTTCACACCGTACCCAGACCGCCGATATGACGTCACGAGGTCAGGTGCACAGATATTGTGACCGAGTTGTACTCAAGACGCTCACTCTCCCCTCCCGATTTATCTACACTAATATTATAAAGAGGAAACATTTGTATTTTTGTATGTAACGAATAGGCTCAAAAACTACTAATTCGATTTTAAAAATTCTTTCACCATTAGAATGCTACATTATCCCTGAGTAACATAGGCTATATAATATTTTAAAAAAAATCAGGGATCCTTACTAAAACTTCAATAATGTAAGCCAAGGTGGAAAACAAAAACCTTACATCGCGTGCGCTGCGAAAACTATTGAAGATAGAACAAAATAATGTACTACGATTTTGTAGAACACGTCACCATCTACAAAAAATGTCGCGACAGCATATGTCTAACTATTATAGTTATGTCACAATAAGTGTTCTTTTATTATAAAAAAATAATTGAAATGCCTCCGCTAGAAAAGGGTATTTATTTGTACCTTGGTATTAATCCTTATCCAAATAAATCATTTCATAATTAAGACGGTTTCAATACCTATATATTACTTCTTAAATTTTTCAAATCGGACATTCCATTCAAAAGATATGAAAGATATGATGATAAATAAAGTGAGAGCAGTTGAAAGGAAATGAAACTTACACAAAAACAATCTCTAAATAAGTACAACAAAAGACGAGGTAGTATGGTCATAAGACTTTAGTTTGCTCCTAGATGGGCAAATAAAAAAAAGCATTTGATTTTATTACATATCTATTAGTATCTATGCACGGTTCCCAACACAGCTTAGATCAATTATACAAAATCGGGTAATACAAAGTGTCGCCCTCTGGTCGAAGGTTTTGGAACTAATGCCAACACAGTATGTACGTAGGTAGGTATCTATAGCTCGCTGCGGTATACATCTCTACCAGGGCTGCCATTTGTACGATTTAAATCGTATTTGTACGATTTTTTGCATGTTTTGTACGATTACGATCGAAACATCGAAATCGTACAGAAAACGTACGATTTTTTTACATACAATTTTAGATTTCTATACATGAAAGAAAATGTTCGACCGTAAACAATAAGGTTGATATCCGACTAACATTGCGTTAATATTCCTTAGAGTTGATGATTATTTTATTAAATAATGACGACAAATCATTTCCTTTGCGCGCGGTCTATTTGTACGGAGCGAAGAAACCCAGTTCTACGTGTTATTTTCACTAAATCGTGCAGGCTCTTGTGAAAACTGATGCGCTTCTGTAATTAATTTAATAAAAATTAGCGACGAAAGTGTTATTGAGCGTTCTCGTACTCCTAAAAAGAAATTAGTGCAAAGAGGTATACTTTATTATTAAATGTTTAAATATATCGATGATTGATTCTTGTAGGTACGATTTTTGATTTCAAACTTTCTTAGGGCGTACGACTTTTTTTAAGCTGTGGTACGATTGCGCCATATTTTCACCTGGCAGCCCTGATCTCTACCTATCTACCGTTTTCTATTGTTATTATTTTTAAATACAATAAAACAACGTTTATTTCGCAGTTTCGTTTATTTCGTATATAACGCAGCGACGGGCTCCCAAATCCAGCACTGCGACATCTCCCACGCAAAGGCGTGGCTGCTCTAGCCATGCTTTTCAATGGCATCCTTCGCACTGGCCACTTCCCGAATACTTGGAAAATGGGCAAAGTAATCATGCTGCCGAAGCCGGGCAAAGACCGACGCTTTCCCGCTAGTTACCGGCCCATTACTTTGCTCTCAACCACAGCCAAGCTATTTGAGCGTCTGCTGCTGCGACGGCTAGCTCCGAGCATCGAGCCCCGGCCCGAACAGTTTGGATTTCGTAGCCAGCACTCCACAACACTCCAGCTCACACGCGTTCTACACCACCTTGCCCACGAGCTGAACAGCGGCCGCTCCACCGTTGGAATCTTCCTCGACGTGGAAAAGGCCTTCGACCGAATTTGGCACGCGGGCCTCATCTTGAAGCTTGTTGGATCAAACACGCCACCTGCGATAGTCCAAACCATAGCATCGTTTCTCCGAGGCAGAACCTTTTACGTGTCGGTTGAGGGGAACGACTCGAAGCCTCGACCAATCACCGCTGGCGTACCTCAGGGTAGCTGTCTCTCACCTGCTCTATATGCGCTCTATACGGATGACATTCCAACCCTGGAGGACAACCTCAGACCCGGGGAAAAGGATGTTACCCTAGCGCTTTTCGCAGACGACAGCGCCTTCTTCGCGTCCTCTTTAAAACCGGACATCGCTGCGCACCGCATGCAACAACTGCTCAATCTTCTGCCGGCGTGGCTAATTAAGTGGCGGATAGCCGCCAACATCGGAAAGACGGCCGCACTCCTAGTCTCGCGCCGGCGGACCGCACTGCCGCTGCTTCAGCTAAGAGGAAAAGATATAGAGTGGCAAGCTTCCGTTCGATACCTCGGCATCGAAATAGACAGAAAACTAACGATGAATGCCCAGGTCGAGCGTGCGATACGACAGACTCGCGCAGCTCGAGCCATGCTACGACCTGTCCTAGCATCAAGACTGCCGCTGAGGACAAAGGTGAGGGTTTACAAAACCTATATCGCCTCGCGGCTCACATATGCGGCGCCATCCTGGTACGCACTGTGCTCTGCTTCAAGCCGCAAGAAGATTCAAGCTCAACAAAACATCGCCCTACGTGTGTGCACAGGAGCGGGGCGCTACGTCAGGAACGACGTCATCGCTCGCGACGTGCACATCTCCAGCGTCGAGGAAACTGTGGTGATGTTGGCGCGACGAATGTTCGACCGCGCCGACAACTGCCACCACGTCCACCTCAACGGCATTGCTCCGCTGCACTCGCGACCACCTGAAAGACGAACTCCCTGGCGGCCACTGCCCCGCGAGCTTCTGGGCTCACCCGACTCTACGTAAGGCGATGTTGAGAGAAGTAGCTTAAGCCGAACTCACGAAGAGACCACCGTAAGGCCAAACGAAAAGCCTCTGAAAAGCCAGCATAAAAAAAAAAAAAAAAAACTGGCGTCGGGGCGAAATCACGCGACTCGAGAGCAGTAGCTCGCGAAGATGACGTCAGAGCAAAGAGCAATCGCTCGACTCTTACCCGCATTTCCCATTAATGGTCGAAGTGTAGATGACTCAACGTACGTACAACGTTTATTTACATACTATGTGTTTTATTATTTATTTTTTCTTTAAAAATACCTTTCAAACATGTTTTTTGCTCATTATTTGATGTTTTTGGATTCATAAATTTCATGTTTTTCATGAGATGCTTGGATTCCGTCCATGTTTTGTGGTGTATGGAAGTAGGCGTCACAGGTCCTAGAAGAGGCTTGCCATGCTCCTTTTTTTTGCATAAGCTTGCATTCATGGAATCAAAAAGTTGGTCGAGAAACATATATGTATATCATATCAGCTGTATTTTTGGCTTATTCCGGAAGAATGCCTTCATCTGAAAAAAAATATATCTTTTATTAGTATTTTAATCTAATCGGGCAAAACAAAGAGATGAGAACAGCATGGCAATATCTAGATAGATATCACTAATGTTCAGTTTTTATTATTATTTAACACACAAAAATAAATATTTATAATAAGATCTTCCCTGCTTGTTCCATCATCACGTAGAACAAAAAATAATATTATTTAATATGCTTAGTTTTATAATTTTTTACTGACCTGGTATTTTTCTCATGGGTACAGCTTCTCTAAGATGATTATTCCAGCATGAACACTTTCTTCAAAATGTGCATCACATACACGGCGATATTTAAAAATATGGTCATCTTTTAGCTGCAAAATATTGCCACCAATAGATTTTTGTCCTTAGCTGGAATAGGGAATTTGTGCAAATTCATCTTGGTGTCTGAAAAAATAACAGATAGGTTACAGAAAAGTTATAAGTTTAAACATACAATAAATTTATATGAAGCATGATGTGCATGTTGCTAATTATTTTCAATTATATATTTTATCGTTCTATTTTGCTAGAGAAAATAGTTAAACAAAACAGTTGATTTAGTGGAACTGAGACTATTACCTCTTATCTGTGCTATTACACAATGTATTAACCAACTCAGTAGAAGGAAACGAAATTTTACCTAACCTATATTACTTGTAGGTACTTAAGTATGTACTAAATATGATGTACGGCTACTTGGGAAGATATCTGTACCTAACTAACAGTTGATTTAGTGGAACTGAGACTATTACCTCTTATCTGTGCTATTACACAATGTATTAACCAACTCAGTAGAAGGAAACGAAATTTTACCTAACCTATATTACTTGTAGGTACTTAAGTATGTACTAAATATGATGTACGGCTACTTGGGAAGATATATATATAGATAGGTAGGTACCTAGCCTAGTATTTAGGAAGGTAAATAGGTTATCTAGATTATAGGCTGAAGACTCAACTCGTACCGAAATTGGAAAGATTACAGAAGAATTGATGTTATTAACATTATCACTACCATTTCGGTATCATGGTGAGGTTTGAGCTGCGATTCGGCTCGTGAAACACACGTAATCAAGTTTTTTTGAATGATGAACTCCATGGCTGACTCTAACGGTTAAAACACTTACCTAAGCTATATAAACATCCGGGAACACAGCACTTTCTATTTTCAAAGAATTTTCAAGAATTTTCACAGAATTTTCAAAGTAGGTATAAACACTGTGAACAACGGTAATAACAAAAACTGCCATGTTGGATTAGCAGTTTTCTTAAAATCTTGCGGTAGAATGTGGATACTAGTCTTTTTGCCACGAGATGTTCAGAATTTTAAATACTGCCATCTATGCAAAGGTTTTGGAGTTACTTCACATTTTAGTGACGTAAGCGGTTGATTGTCAAGGGTGCCGATAATGTACAACCATGGATTGTACAGCCCGGATTTGATGTACAATTTGGTCGCGAAATCCATGGCTGTGTAATCCAAGGGTGTACATTCCAAGCCGTACAAATTTTGCACACCTTTGGAAAGCACGACCCGATAAAACGCAGCCAAAATTTTGATGCCAAAACTTAGGCTTTGTTTACACTCGTCAATTACTTACTCACTCACTTGTTGATCCGACTCGGATTGGTTAGGTTATGTTAAAACATATTAATTACGCACGAGGCGAGCGAGCAAAGCGAGCGTGCCGCGGCCGCGGCCGCCGAAGTGCCAGAATTTTATTTTTTTCTAACATTAATCTCTGAATAATTCTCTTATTTTATATAATTTTTAATCTGTGCTACTTGCCTATACTTATTTTTTAGTGCATCTAAACAGAGCATAGGCTTTCGACCAATCAGAGCATGGTCACAGAATCCATGGTCGTGCAATCCTGGCTGTACAATCCCGACTGTGCTGGGAAAGCACAGCCTGGAAAACACGGCCCGGATTTCATGTACATTTTGTACATGGAATCCGGGCCGTGTTTTCCAGGCTGTGCTTTCCGGGTTGTACATTTTCGGGCTGTGTAATACTTGGTCGTAAATTAACCGGACCCGATTGTCAATCCTGGTTCCCAACTTAGGGATTTTGTCCCTAAAAGGGACTAGAGGTGTTAAAAGGGACATTTTAAGGACTGGAATATTTTGGGGATTTTTTTAGGGATTTCAAACAATACTTGCAAAATCGAACTTGTTTTCAGTTTTGTGCGTATAAAAGAACGCACGATATGAAACGAGTGAACTGCGCAGCGCTTCATTTACAGTCTCGAGCTGGAGTTGAACCGCGGTTCAAACGGCTCAGATTTTCAGGGTACAGTACAGTATCTGCTTGTTCCATCAATAGTTGTATAAAAAAAAACAGTGCCAAGACTTCAAGCAAGGATCGACCAATTGTAGGAGCCGCGAAGACACGATTTTGTTAGCTAACTTACTTACCTACTTCTAGTTACCTTTATGAAGTGACCTACATAAAAAGCTTGAATAATTCCACTTTTGAATATTGACCTCATTTGGGAGGGTTTTTCAAAGTCACCATAACCTTGCGAGGCTTTTTAAATAAAAAAAAAAATTGTTCCACTCAACATCAGGTCATCTGTATGTACCATGTATATACAAATCATTATAATGTTTTAAATAAATCTCATCATCTCTCATCAGAACAAGCAGATGTTGATAACCCACCTGATGTTAAATCGTAAACATCACCTTTATCAAAGCTCGCAAGTCACGCAATATATAAACATGTCCTACGATGCACTGTTCATCCATCAACTTAACGTTACCAACAGACGTTATTGCGTACGACTCATTTGCCTGTAATTCCACCGGCAAGCCTGAGGTGTCAAACCACACACACACGACGAAACACAAGTAACACAGCAACGATGCTTGGCGGTAGAAATAGGCATGGTGTAGTGGTGGTAGTACTACCTGACGAATTGTATAAAAGAAAGACTAGGTATATGGAAATAAGTCCCTAACTACAACCTATAACCTAGTTTTTAAGTAATTTATGTACCAAGTATCTAACTTTATTTATGTAGGTATGGTCGGTGGTAATTTACGAAAGCATTAATTTTTTTATTCTAATAATATTGTGTAAAGTTTCTTATCGGGAAAAAATCCTTCAAAAATTATGTTAGCAATCATTGCTACCGCGTGAGTGAAGCCACGGGCAGACGAAATAATCAAATCAAATAATCAAGTAAATTTATTTCAACTTTGTAAAATTAACCTTATTCAATAAAAGAACAACAACAAAAATGTTGATGCAAATTATTTACCACCGTATTGCTACATTTTCTATTAATATCACATTTTATTATTATTGTGTAGCGTTAGGAACGCTTATCTTCGCTTCTTATCGGAAAATATTCCTTCAAAAATTATGTTAGCAATCATTGCTACCGCGTGAGAGAATCCACGGGCAGCTGAAAAAACCCTCAAGTAAATTTAGTTAACTTTGTAAAATGAACCTTATTTATATGTGCACAACCTTATCATTCAATAAAAGATACAACAGAAAATTTTGATGCAAATTATTTACCACCGTACCCACTTACAATCCTGCTATTCTAAAAAGAACCCTATTCCTTTCAATTTATCCTTATTTCATAAGTCACTCGCCTGGGCAGATATTACTTCAAACGATTCAACGGTTCGAGTACGTAGTAAACCTTTTTTTGACATTGGGACAATGAATCAAAATAAATATTCTACTCAAACGGTTCAGGGTTCTGTTTATCATCAAACCAATCTTTGAACCGTTTGAGTTGTGTATCACATTTTATGAGTAGACCTGAGAACCGCCGACACAGATGAGCGGCTCCAAAAATGCAGCATTGGAAATTAGATCTTATTATCTAGACGAAACAATTCAAATTCATTTAGCAAAATATTTGATCTGGATATCTTTTTTCTTATGTAGACCTTATCTAGCTAGGAATAAAATTTATATTAGGCTGGCATGAGAGCTGTTGAGCCGCTCCAAAAGAAATAGAGCCGGTACTGACGGCTCACTACGGTATGAGCCGCTCCAGACGCGTACGTCTGACTCCTTCTACCCACGGCTAAATGGTCGTACATTAACCGGACCCGAATTTTTTTTAGTTGCGTGTAGCCATGGGTAACTCACTCAAAAAACATGATCTGCAGCGCATCAGTTCATTTACAGACTCGAGGCTGAGCCGAACCGCGGTTCAAACGGCTCAGAATTTCAGGGCCTATTTATTTTCATAGTACCTTCAAAGACTCCAAGCAAGCACCGATAAGACTTGGCAAAAGGACTAGACGCCAAAACAAAAAAAACTACTATAAAAATAATTTTGAAGAAAAATAAACGAGTCCTAAACGGAAAATAAACAGGAAAAAATCCTTGACTTTGTATGTTAGCAATAAATAATAAATATTGCTAACAATGAACGACGGAATGAAAAAAAATTAAAGTTAAAGTTCTACTATTCAAAATGAACCTAACTTGATTAAACGATAAAACGGAAAATATTTATGCAAATTATGACGAGCCTAGAACGCAAAATATCCTTAAATATGTATGCTAACATGCGAGGGCATCCACGGGCTGTTGCTAAAACAACTCAAGTTAATAATTCAAATTCGTAACCCATACCATTTAAAAACATGCTTTTCTAAAAATAACCCTATTTCTTCAATTTATCCTAACTCCACTCACTCACCCGCGCATTACTTCAAACGATTCAACTGTTCGAGTACGTATTGAACCTCTCAATGAATCAAAACAAATATTTTACTCGAACGGTTCAGGGTTCTGTTTATCATAAAACCAACCTTTGAACCGTTTGTGTTGTGTATCACATTTATGAGTAGACCTTTGAACCGCTCCACAGATCAAGAGTGGCAAAAATGCAGCATTGGAAATTAGATCTTATTTTCTAGACGAAACAATTCAAATTCATTTAGCAAAATTTTTGAACTGGATATCTTTTTTCTAATATAGACCCTATCTAACTAGGAATAAAATTTATATTAGGCTGGCATGAGAGCTTTTGAGCCGCCCCAAAAGAAATAGAGCCGGTACTGACGTACTCACTACGGTATGAGCCGCTCCAGACGCGTACGTCTGACTCCTTCTACCCACGGCTAGTTGCGTGCAAAAGTAGTTTTTTTGATTGTTTCACTTCTATCGAGTTATTTTTAATAAAACTTTTTATTAATAATGTCTTTGTTGAAGATAAGATCCGCTCCTATTATATTGATAGAAGATGATGCCAATAAGAACATTATACCGTTTCTCTTGGAGCTAGTGCCATCTGATAGAAGTACTATCAATTTATTTTGTTATGAGCAATCTGCAGCAACCTGGAGAAGTGTATTCCACAAATCCAATATTCAATGTTACGAAGAATTCACTACCGATTCTGTTAAACAGTGTACAAGCACAAAGTGCACAGTAATAGTGGATTCTGTAAACCAAATGGAACTGTGCTTAGGTTGGAATGAATGCCTAAAAAGTTTTCAAAAGCTCAGTCGAAATAGCAATGTACAAAAAATTATATTAATTCTACATAAAGACTGTCTATCACACAGTTCTAAGTTACAGATTCATTTGAACCACTTGGCCAATGCAGTAATTTCATATGATACAATAAACTCATGTATGGTGTCATTGAAGATCAAAAAAGGATGTAAGGTCACTAATACTGAAGAAAACCTGTCCTATGATCACATAACCACAAGTCTCAGGCTCACACCTATTATAAAGCAAGATAAAAAAGATGATGAACCTGAGGAGATTAAGATATCTCCCGGTAATCTTACAACTTTCAAGATAGAAGTAGACCAATTAGAAAAGATGGAGAAATCAAGATTAAAACTGCCATATATGAGTAAGATCCATGAAGGAGAGAGCAAAGTTTACTATGAACCAGATGCAGTGGATGACTGGGATGAGGAAGATCCTGATGAAGACTTGGACATATGATTAAAATATTTCTTTATGTTAATTATTGCATTATTATTGTAGCTTTTTCTATCCACATCTTACCTACACATATCACACTATCGGTAGAACAAGGGCATACTGCATGTTTTGTACTTTTTCAGTTCAGCCATTTTATTTTTTAATATGATCGTATTTATCAATTGAGAATTTTTGTCAATTGGGCCCTTGTCCTACCGATGGTGCGATATTGGAATTAAACACATCAGATAGGTGGGTATGCATACGTTTAATTTACATCAGAACCTTAGGCCATGTATTTGTAGTTCACCGAAACACATTCTTTAAAATGCATTTATGTGTGCTTGTATTTATATTTTGACCACCATATGGCCAGAAACCTAGAAGCCTGTTCGGGGATATTTAGTGATTCTGAAGTGTGATACCTACTTCCTGGCTGTGCCACGGCTTCAATTTCAATATTATTCCAAACAAATGTGCAAAAAACGTACGTAATTATATGTCCAAGAAAAAAAAAATTAGGTAAGTACTTTATGGGTTTATGAGATATTTCACATTGGTATTATGTGGTGTGGCAGGAAGGATCCCTCCCAGCCGCGCCACGTCGGCGTCGTACACGGTTTTTAACGGTTGATTATGATTCATCGCTAAACAAATGTATGCCCTAATGATAGTAAAATATAATTGGCCATACTGAATGAAACTTAGTACTAACTGTATAAATCGCTGCTGGTTTCCCAATAAATAAATAAAAATGCTATCAAATTATTTCAGGCGTTTGTATTGTCCCCGGGCCTGGTAGATATCCCCCTCAGATCATAAAGTACCAAATACCAACTCAAGATTCTTTGCGGATGTGTATGGGTGGTAGTCAGAGGTACGCCCAAATGTTAAATGTAACATTTGGGCGTACCTCTGACTTCCACCAAAGGAATATCATCAACTATGGATTATGCACATACCCATAGTTGATGATGTTCCTTTGTGCTCTCATTTGGTAATGTAGGTATACCAAGTCATGATCTAAATTACTATAATAAAACATGTTATATTTTTATAACACACCTATAACTTTTCACCTAAAGCCTAAAGTGTGATGTGCGGCTGTAAAAAAAAGACTAACGAAGTGTCCACGTGCAATGATACAAACGCCTAAAATCATTTGATAGCATTTTGGTTCAAGAGTTTAGTCAGGCGCTCTGTCATTTTCAGTATGACATAACCGATGTTCCCCCTGAAGCATCAACCTGGCTTTGGAATCTGAACATTTACTTGAAATTAGATTAAGTTTGACCGCAATGTCACCTGATCATAGGTGAAGATGCGGTCGACGATGTGGCACGTTTACCTAGAAAATACCTATTCACTCTTCTCTTGAAAACATCCAAACTATAGGCATTCGGAAAAACGGACGCCGGTAAGGAATTCCATTATTTGGCCGTATGCATGATTAACTTTGAAGCAAAGCGCTTGGTGCGGGCAGTTGGTATGTCAACCAAGAATGGATGTCTCGTCTCCGTACGTCTGGTGGTCCGATGGTAGAACTTTATCCCCATGAGGGGATCAAGCTGTAGAGTTCCGCCGCACACTCTCCGAAATGTATCCTATAGAATACCGATAGACAGGCAACTTTACGGCGATCCTCGAGAATATTAATTTACCTAGTTGTTATATTCAGGATTAGAAGATTTATTAATTTTGTTTTTTACTTTTTTGTTTCGCCTATTATATAGGTATCTAATAGTCATACGAATAAATAGTACGAGTATTTTAGTTTTGATATCTTTACTGCAAGTAATAAGAAGACATAGTTCAAGTACAAACCAATCCATGCTCAAAAAAATTAATCATACATAACGACAATTCCAACACTGCGATATAGACACATCAGCGACAGCTGCTCGTCCATTAATAATAAATAAATAAACACACGATAATACACGATTTCAAAAGGGGGGCAAAGGTCCACAAATTCTATGGATGGCTAGAAATAATAGACGAAATCAGAAAGGGGCAAGCGGCGAACAGACCAAGTAACTTTGCAGTTATATTTTACTATCATTAGGAACGTACAATTACACTGCCCTTGAGTGTAAAAGCTTTGTCTGCTTTATGCGGAATCTCTTTTGGCATAGCAGAGGTCGCCATCTTGCGGCGAGTACATACACATACCCTATTTGACTAGTTTTTTTGAAAGACTTCTCTAGTGTAGTGCCTTCGTCAATAAATGGGGTAGTAAAAAGCCTGGTCTAGGGGATCTCTTACATCGTGTGGGTTCGATTCTTTTTATGCCCCATTGATTAACACGCTGAAAATAAGCGATAACCGTCACCTCTTGGCGATTGTAGCATATTAGAAGTGGCTCTTATCGACAAGTTTCCTACCAGAGTGCCGTGATTACCCCATGGTCCAATCCAACTAAAAGAACACTGGAATGCCCTCTACTACCACCCTCCCCTGCTTGCTTGTATTTCCAACTGTACCTCAATAACAATATACCACGAACTATTATAAGATAAGGATAAGGTCTAAACAAACCCTCGGTTACAAAGACTTCACTTTTTATTCATTTTCTATGTTCTGTTACAAATTTTGCGATTTTTTTAAATTTATTTGCCACGAAATTATACAAATTTCTACAAGTAATAAAGTAGAAATTCAAGTTCGTGGATGTTAATTTTATTAATGACACTGTAATAACATCACCATTTATTAAAATCAACTCTTAAATTATGTTTCATAATTAATTACTCGATCAGTGATTAATTTTCATAACCTAAAAAACTAAACAATCAATAAATGATAAACAAATACAACCGAGAATCAAAAGATGCTCTGTCGACATATTATTTAATACAAGTAAAATTATTTTATCATGAATCAATACAATTACTACATAGATAGGTATCTAATGTGTTTGAGGAAGCAAATACATATTTAATTATCGAGTAAAATTTTGAAACAATATTATGCAAGCAGATATCATTCTTTCACACAAGTCCGGACACATTGAGATGAGAGAAAAAAACACTAGCATTTAAATACTACGACTGAAAGCGACGCGGTCGGCCGAGCGCCAGCCGCACTAAAACAATAAGCTCAAACGATACACAATAAAGCTAACAAAAATATACGATAAAAATGATTTACAACCTCGTAACCTAACAAACTCTTCATGTTCATATACAAATTTGGCTGCACATTTGGGACACAGGTGAAGATTAGCGGGCGGGGACGATACATATACACACGGTTTGGAGGTAGGCAGAGATGAGACGAGAGCGGTCGCGAAGCATGCACCGACTCGCACTTAGCGCGTCTGCCGCAATAACGACAGCGCTATGGGTGTGCGGCTAGTCTCGCGACACGCGCCATCCGCACGCTTCCACAACGCAATAGACAACAGCAACATAACTCACACCCACAATGATACACAATGACAGGCTCGCTCCACGACTGTGCTCAAAGTGAAACAAGACTCGAGCATCAAACTTTCACAAAATCAATGCTTGATTCTTCATTCAGGGTTGAGCATTATTTTAGAATACGGACCATTGAGTCCAATTTAGCGTCGGCATAATTTATCCTCAATTACGAGCTATTTCATCCTTAACCCTGTGAGAAAAGAAGTTTAAGGAACAAACCGACTAAACTATGACGCTATATCGAACTGTCAGATAACAGTAAAACTGCATACGCCATCCAGGCATCTTGCGTCGAAAGTTTAATCTCAAGTTAGTCAAGCTCAACTTTAATATTTCCAGAAGACTGACAGATAGGCGATAGATAGATAGCCGGCGCAAGTAGTCCAAAATGACGCGAGCAGAATGAAAATCCTGTTACAACCACATTGTATTTAACGAGTGTACAGCTATAGTTCTCCAACGTTATTAGGATTCACTTAGACAGATGTAAGCTGTCATCATAATTCATAATTTAGGTAATGGTGTCGATTCTGTTGTTGCATTATTCTAAACTAACCTAATCTGACAGCTCTAAAATTATAGCCGTCCCTGTTGTTTCGGTCTTTTGGAAAGGGACGGCAATATTTTTAGTGCTGTCAAATTAGGTAAAATTAGGAAAATTAAACAACAGAATTAACACCATTGGTGTATCTTCAGCCAGAGAGTTAAAATAGGGTATTAACCAGGAGCATTCATGCGTAATGTTAGCACTTGGTGTTATATAGCAACATTTTGATGGTTTACGTGCTCGTTTTCAACATACACATGCTACTGCTAAAGCTGTTAGATTACACATGAATGCTTCTGGACAATATTCTTCCTAAATAGTATGATTTGTGAGGGCGAGGCGGTGCGATTCACGCGAGACTAGTGCAGTATCGATGCTAGGCGAGCGCGTCTCACGTCCTTCCGAGTTTATTCCTTGAGCTCTTTGAGCTTCTCTTCCCGAGGGCGCGCGCCGCCGAATATCGATGAGGCCTGACTGGTAGAGGCCAGCGAGTTAACGGGGTCCGTCACCGTGCGCGGTGCAAGCTTCAACTTCGGACGACCCGTCGTGTCTGAAATATTAATAAATAAAATAAACATACAAGAGTCACATGATTTTCACAGAAAATTCTAAATGCGTTCTGTCATCATCAGCCTGAATAAGTCCATTGCTGGACATTTCCATTACGAGCCTTCTCCATCCACCAACTTCCAGCGACCATTACGATGTCGTCAACTTGCTAATTCTGCGAGCTACGTCATTGACCTCGGTTCTTCTACAAATTGCTTCTTCTCTGATCCTAATAGCTCTCTCAATAGCCCATTTCAGTATGAGACCAATACTGGCAACAATCGCCGTTTATAGACTGAGGTTTTAAGGTGTTTATGACGAAAAGAAGTGGGATAATTTCCCAAGCGTACACACTTCGGATTTTACAAAGCTTGTGAAACATTACTACCAAGATTTGCTGCAAAATTGAAATTTCTATCGCTCTTATAAATGAAACCTTATACATATATGTAAAATATTATTATATGTGTGTAAGACCTCTTTGTGAAGGGCTCGTCCGGGGAAGTACTACCACCACGCCTTTTTCTGCCGCCAAGCAGCGTTGCTGTTTTTCGGTTTGAAGAGTGTGGTTGCCGGTGTAATTACAGGCACATGAGGCTTAACATCTGTATGTCTCAAGTTGATGGACGCATGGCAGTGCATCGTAGGCCACGTTCCTATCGTGCGTGACTTACGAGGCAATGCTTTGTTATAGGTGATGGTTACCACTTAACATCAGGTGAGCCATCAGCTTGTTCCATCAGCTATTAGAATAAAAAAAAAAACCCAAGCGTACACACTTCGGATTTTGCAATGCTAGTGATTACTACCAAGATTTGCTGCAAAATTTAAATTTCTATCTATCTATCTATCAGTAAATGAAACCCTATGTAAGTGGTACTAACCGGGACGCGAAGGAGGCATATCATCGAAGTTGCGCCTGGGAGGTCCGTTGGGGCCGGGCGCGCCGGGTGCACCGCCGCCGCCGGCGCCGGGCGGGCCGGGCCGCGCGCCGCGCCCCATGCGGCCCCACTCGCCGGCGCCGCGCGGCTCCTCCGACGCGCCGCGCGACCCGCGCGACCCGTCGCGGGGCTCGCCCCAGCGCTCGCCGCCGGCGCCCCGCTCGCGGTCCCGCTCTGCAACCGCACAACTCATAGCTAAGCAAAGTTAAGTTTAAGTTTAATGGCCGGTTTCACCATGCTCTGTTAGATTAACGATTAAAGGGCCGTTAAATATGTCAAAATGTACGCGTTTGACAGCTAAGGTTAGATTTAACGGCCTGTTAATCCTTGATTAGTAACTAACAGAGCATGGAGAAACTGGGCCTTAATATGTCAAAATGTACGCGTTTGACAGCTAAAGTTAGATTTAACGGTCTTTTAATCCTTGATTAGTAACTAACAGAGCATGGTGAAACCGGCCCTAAGTGAGTGGTCAGAGGTCAACGCTGCTTTCGGCATAAAGGCGGAAATACACATGACTGTAGCTGGCACACTTGCATAAAAGCTACTTGCACATACCACCTACTTCCATGTGTATACGCTAACTGGCATGCCTGTATCTGCCACGCAAGAAGTTATTAGCCTAACATTTGATTTTCTGTCAGCTACAGGCATGCAACGTGAGGGAGGGGTCGCGGGGGGCTACGGCCTTTACCAATACACGCCTTATGCTCACACTTGCATGAAAACCTATCCTTTTGATATGCTGGTGCTTACATAAGCGACAGCGGACCTCTTCAGTTCCCGTGTATAGTACCATAGACTAACTAAACACAGTAGACTGCCAATCTCATAGAAGAAAACGTGCACCGATAAATGATTGCCTACAATGACGCTAGATGTCGCTGAGTGTTTTAAATCTGCTTATGATTGAAATGCTTTTTACATGTATTCGCAACAATAGAGAGATGGCGTTACTTAAATTTGCGGCGTTGCCAGCTTGCGTTACTACATACTAAACTGCGGTTCATGCGACGCGACGTTGTCAGTTAGTGCACGGAGATTATATTTTGATATTTTTGAGTTTGTTCATTGCATAGTATTGCCAACAAGTTGAAGCATCAAAAGTGTCACTTTTGACGCTTCAGGCATGACAGGCAGGACAACCTGGGTTTTTATAAACATTGGTTTAATAAGTTGTTATTTGTAAAATCTTATGAGTAAGTTGTTAGGTAAGTGCAAAGGCACACCACACAACAATAAAAATGTGGTATTAATTTTGTTGTATAAGCAAATTAGGCAAATAAGTTTAAAAAACTTGGCATGGAGTTTTAATTGAGTGACGACATGAAATAACAATCTACAATCTACATACAATACACGGTAGGTAATCATACAATCAAATAGATGAAAAATTTAATGTTTTTTCACACCTATTTTTAAATTTAGCCCGAAAACCTGACACCCAGTTGGCAGCACTGCGGGCGGACTGACAGATGCGGGGGCGTCGGGTGTCTAGTTTGTGTTGTGTTTGAGTTGAGTTTCGTTCGTTCGGTGGTTTTCATTTTTCATCGCGTTTGTTGCTTTAGTTTTCTCTGTTTTTTTTAAATAACGTACCTTTGCTTGCCTACCGGACTTGATTGACTACGCCTACCTGTGACCTGTGCTTATTATACGGCTTATCAGCTGCGAGAAACATTTGTTGTACATAATTAACCACTTGATTTTGGTAAAAATTCACTTTGTTTGTAAAACTAGCAAAAATACCTTTGGAAATACTTCCAAAGGTGATCCTAAACTAACCACAGGTTTCTGAAAGCCCGATCAAAACTAATCGCATGTCAAGTCACTTGCTATCTCTATCTAATTCGATGTAATAGCTGAAATGGCGAGTGACTTGACATGCGATTAGATTTGATCGAGCTTTCAGAAACCGGCGGTAAGAATTTTACAAAATAAATGAAATGTAATAAATTGTTTTTATTATTTGTAATCCCATTATTATCTACTATTTTCTGCCCACGGCCCGCTATTTAACAATAAGGAGCCTACAATTCTAATTTCATCAAAATCTGTTCAGTCAGCCTTTAGCTGTGAAAAAAGACAAACTTACCGCCGGTTTCTGAAAGCCCGATCAAAACTAATCGGATGTCAAGTCACTTGCTATCTCTATCTTATTCGTTTAAATAGCTGAAATGGCGAGTGACTTGACATTCGATTAGTTTTGATCGAGCTTTCAGAAACCGGCGGATAGCCTTCCACATACTAGTTATTCTTATTATTATCTTATACATTAAAATAAAATATAACAATAAAGGTCTTCTAAAGTTCTATAAGGTCCTCCTAATAGAATATAGAATTTAAACGAAATCGCGGGCGGTGGTTAGTCGGTTTACAATCAAAAATAAATTTTATTTAGCGCCATCTATATAAAAAACAAAGCATCACTTAGTATGCTACCTTACAAAATATCACTACGCCATCTGTCAACAGGTATATGAACATTGTAAATATATTTACTTTGCACTAAATCGATAAAACATATTTTGCGACGATAGTTCTATAATTAAAAAATTAATAATAAATTTATGTGTTTATTTATAGAGAAATAAAAGAGATTATTTGGTTTAAAATGCTGATTAGATGATTCCCAGGCTATTTGCCAGCGCCATCTAGAAATAGCCTGGAATTTGAACTTTTTTTGAGTCACGAAATTTTGTTCTGTATTAGCAGTCTACTGTGTATAGTTAGTCTATGATAGTACCTAGGATAACTATGAATTCTGTTCGAGCGTTTCACGAAATCGCGTGAAATTTTGTTTCTTATTGAAAAGCCACAAATGTTAGGTTAAGGTCAGGTTTAATTTCAAAAAAGTTTTCGTGAAATGCGTGAACTGTACCAACCAAAGAATTAAATGAGAGATTCAGTTAAATACTACAATTCAAATAAAGAATGAAATTCGAAATTGTCTTTGAAATTTGAGATTGCATTGAAACATTTACCTATAAAATAGGTTTCTTTTTTATAGCCAGATGAGTGTTGCCCACGCCTAATATTGATCGGCAAAACGATGATAATAATATGACGCATAAGGACATGAGAAAAGACCAAAATAAACAACGAATAAACTTATTCGGCTTTGTTTTCTTTACCTTTGCTTTAAATTTAGCATTTGAAGCAATCATCAAGTATACAAAGTCGGAATATTTCTCTGCTTTAATAAATATTCAATCCCACAGTAACCAAAAATAAATTATGTACAATAAGGCCCAGTTTCACCATGCTCTTTTAGTTACTAATCAAGGATCAACAGGCCGTTAATTCTAACCTTAGCTGTCAAACGCGTACATTTTAACATATTTAACGGCCCTTTAATCCTTTGTTAATCTAACAGAGCATGGTGAAACCGGCCCTTAGTGTATGAATCATGCAAAGCAATTCTAATAGAAATGATTCACACACCCTTTTGTTTTATAATAAGTATAGTAAGTGACCGATTTTGCAATCTCCTTAGATTTTCAAACAGCATTTTAAGACTTTTACGGCGGGTTTCTGAAAGCCCGATCACAACTAATCGGATGTCAAGTCACATGCTATCTCTATCTAATTCGATGTAACAGCTGAAATGGCGAGTGACTTGATATCCGATTAGGTTTGATCGAGCTTTCAGAAACCGACCGTTAGCCTCCTACTTATAATGGTTCCAAACAAACAGAAAAATTAAACTAGCCCAGACCAAATGAGTATCAATCCAATATGCCATGCCTGATATATGACAGACTAGCGGCCTGTCCCAGCTTCGCATGGATGGTCATAAATTTTTTGAACATTTTAGGATAAACTTAGACCGTGGGTTCGAGCCTCGCGTCTACTTATTTCATACATTTGCACGCGCTTCTCCTTGAGTGAGTGAAATCGCACCCCGAGCGTGACCCGTGGACCCGTTAATATTTTTAATTTCGTCATATCTTTTGAATGGAATGTCCGATTTGAAAAATTTAAGAAGTTATCTATAGGTATTGAAACCGTCTTCATTATGAAATGATTTATTTGGATAAGGATTAATACCAAGGTACAAATAAAGACCCTTTTCTGGCGGCGGCATTTCAATTAATTTTTTATAATAAAAGAACACTTATTGTGACATAACTATAATAGTTAGACATATGCTGTCGCTACATTTTTTGTAGATGATAACGTGTTCTACAAAATCGTAGTACATTATTTTGTTCTATCATCAATAGTTTTCGCAGCGCACGCGATGTAAGGTTTTTGTTTTCCACCTTGGGTTACATTATTGAAGTTTTAGTAAGGATCCCTGATTTTTTTGAAAATATAATATAGCCTATGTTACTCAGGGATAATGTAGCATTCTAATGGTGAAAGAATTTTTGAAATCGGACCAGTAGTTTTTGAGCCTATTCGTTACATACAAAAATACAAAGTTTTCCTCTTTATAATATTAGTGTAGATTAGTGTAGAAGTGTAGATAAGATCAAACTGAAAAGTGGTGTTAAAAAGCAGGAGGTAGGTAGGGTACATAAACTTAAAAAGAAGAAGCATTTATAAATTACTAGCGACCCGCCCCGGCTTCGCACGGTTATTGTGGGTTATCCCTAAGAGATTATGCTTGTATTATGCATATAAACCTTCCTCTTGAATCATTCTTTCTATAAAAAAAACCGCATCAAAATCCGTTGCATAGTTTTAAAGATTTAAGCATACATAGGGATATAGGGACAGAGAAAGCGACTTTGTTTTATACTATGTAGTGAAGTGATTTGTTATCTGTTACTCAGATGCATACATTCAGTTAAAACTAATGAGATAAGCTGATTGTGATGAAAGTTGTTAAAAATTAATTGGATTATAATAATGAACTTAATTGCAAAACTGGCAAGATTAAGTATATAATTTGAAAACTGTCAGCTTCAACTAGCTTGTTGATTAAATCCCTACCAATCACAATAAGTTTACGTAAACCGACGCGACGTAAGTGTCTTGCCTGTTTTTTTGGCATTTTTAATTCCAAAACATCGATCATATTTTATTCAAAATATCGGCCACATTTTCATGACACTCTCCACAAAAGTTAACTAAAAGATTTTAAGCATGAATTGTGACAATAGCCACAGTAGCCAAAAAAGACGAATTTTAATTTTGAATACCTATTATTTAATTTAATACAACTATTTCTTTGACTTTGATCTTCAGAACGAATTATTTTTTATGAATTAATTCTACTTGTGAATTGGAAAACAAGACAACTAATTGTTTCACAATATTTCACTTATTTGCCAACCACAAAAGCAGATTCTCTAATTTTGTTTGATGACTGTCAAGGGACATAATAAAATGAGGTGTCTTATAAAATCTTGCGAGTTCTGCAATAGTAGAAAATATCCTGAGAAATTGAAATTATTATAATTCATATTCATTAATAATAATTTATCAATTTTCTATCAGGATATTTACTTAGGTATGTGAACTCAGATTGGGATAATTTAGTTGATTATATTCTTATATTTTAATGTATGATTGAACTTAACTTAACAACCATGTAATTCTATGAATTTACAATGGCAAGGCAGACACAAAACTGAAAAGAAAATTGTTTTAATTGTGGTCAATCTCTAGACTCAATTTATTAATTCCAGATATGAAAAAAAAATGTTTTTGTACCAGATCCTTCGCAAAACAATGTATATGTCTACTCTGTTTTGCCAAGGATCTGGTCCAAAAACATTTTTTTTTTCATATCTGGAATTAATAAATTGAGTCTAGAGATTGACCACAATTAAAACAATTTTATGTCTACTCATACATTAGAAAACTTTGGGTTCTAAATGCGGAAATGACCACCTGGTTATTACAAATCGAAAATTATTCTAAATACATGAATGATCCAATCTGAGTCCACGATATGAAGGTGTTAGCACAGCGATGTTACCCTGTGTGAAACCTCCTCCACCATCCTGGCGGGGCGCTCGCCGCTCCTCGAAGTGGTCGTACATACCGCGGCCACCGCCGCCGCCGCCGCCGTCGCGCCGGAACCCGCCCCCGCCGCCGCCGCGGCCGCCGTCTCTTCCGCCGTCCCGGCCTCCACCGTCGCGTCTAAATCCACCGCCGCCGCCGCCTCCTCTGCCATTTCAAATACATACATTTTAAGAGTAGTAGAGCTCTTTGTGAAGGGCTCGTCCAGGGAAGTACTACCACCACGCCTTTTTCTGCCGCCAAGCAGCAACACTGTGTTTCGGTTTGAAGAGTGTGGTTGCCGGTGTAATTACAGGCACATGAGGCTTAACATCTGCATGCCTCAAGTTGATGGACGCAGGGCAGGGCATCGTAGGGCACGTTCCTATCGTGCGTGACTTACGAGGCAATGCTTTGTTATAGGTGATGGTTACCACTTAACATCAGGTGGGCCATCCACTTGTTCCATCAGCTAAAAAAAAAACATTTTAAGCCCTTTTCATTATAATCTATGTATATTCATAAAAAAGAAAATGCCTACTATGGTAAGTATGAATTTATGCCGCCAGATAAAGCACACAAATCCATGCTTGCCTACTCCAACATCATCTTTAATGTAAAATTAAACATTGTTTAAAAATTAATAAGTGAATAAAAAACTGAAACAGCTTCATGACTTTGATCCCCAGGCATGGTAGAAATCTTCTCAGATCTCTAGTATCAAGTACACCTCCAGATTCCTTGAAGATGTCTAAGGGGGGTAGTGAGAGGTACGTCCAAACATTATACTTGGCACATACCCACATTTTGTTATTTGAGGAGAATTGTGATTTAATGCAGTACCTACTTATTTTGCCACAAATTGCAAAATTATTGTGGTAAAGCCACAATCATTGTCTTCATCGCCAAGCTAAGACCTTGTATCAGACCTAGTAATCAATGCATCCTGTAGCTGTGGTGTTATGAACCTTAATTTACATTTAACCTGGATAACTACTGCATTTCCTCTGCTGAACTAAACCCCATCTCATATTATGTATTTTCAATTATAGGTCTTATTTAGGACTGCTTTATAAAGTTTTTTTCTGTATCAGTTCTTGTTAAAAATCTTGTATTCATGACCAAAGAATAATTCAATCAGAAAACAAATAATTATTTCTAAATAAGTTACTTTTAGCTTTTTATACAGAGTTTTAGGAACCCTAATTATGGATAACAAGCTGGTGCCCAGGACTTTGTCTGGGTAGGATTAGTCACACAATATCTTTATAAATTGTAGCCTATGTGTTATTCTGATGTATAAGCTATATTATTGTAAAGTCTCATTACAATCCATTCAGTAGTTTTTATAAACTTTCGCATTTATAATATTAGTAGGATCAGGCTATGGTGCATTCTCAAAGTCATAATCAAAGAATTCTCTTAATTAAGGCATACATTCTAATTAAAATTTGTCACTTACCTGTCATTGCGTTTTTCTTCTGCCACATCAATTTTAATTAATTGTCCTTCAACATTTATAGATCCATTCAATTCAATCGCCCTAATCAAGTGTTCGAGGTACTCAAACTCAACATAGCAAAATCCTTTGAATTTATCAGTTTCTCTGTCCATTACCAATCGCACATTTTTGATAGACAAGTCCTGGAAAAAAAATACAATTGGTTTTAAAAGGTAGGTAGGTTTATATTTCAGCTATAAGACTTACTAAAATATAATTTTACACAAAGGAAACTTATATGAAATCACATTGTATGATTTTTATTAAATATTTAAGATGATAATATTCCAAAACTTTTATGCAAATGGGATATATGTTTATGTATGTCTTTAATAAAAATTTAAAAAAATCATGCTTGTAACTTCTACACTATCTTCTAGTCTGCTATATACTATATAGTCTGCTGCCATTCCAATAGTTAGGGAGTTTATTTCATATAATATTTGGGTTGAAAATGCATAGATAAATATTTTTTACAAATAAATCATTTGGATCACTTCTAGATATGTAATTTGGTCTTTTAAGTATTTTGGGTATTGGAACATCACGGCAAACGTCGAAGAGCGGGAAGATATATGTAAAAAATATAACTTACAGGGAAAATTCGATTGATATCGCCTTGAATGATTCCACCAGGGAGGTTTCCAACGTATGCTTTGTAGGGAGGTTCCGTGGGAAGCGGACGCCCGCCGGCAGTCCTCCGGCCGCCACCGCCGCCGAAATCCCTGGAATGGACATCACGATCATGACGATTTTCTAACCTCCAAAATCATCAAAATTTAACTCTCAGGGGCTGTTTTAGTTACCCTTTTACATAGTCGAGTCACATATAGGTCCACAAATTAATTTAAATTCATAATCATAGCTAAAAATCCCGTTTTCATTCAGTGTTATCGCCGTGCGAAAACATGATAATTTCAACGCTTACAGCGAACGAATATTGTTACAACCATATCATTTAGATGCAAAATCACTTGTCTTATAATTTTTGCAACATTTCGTTGCGATTTTGTTAGTATTTTATTGTAATTACCTGGAATTCACATCATCGTATCCACTGCGACCTGCCATGTTTAAAAACATGGATCACTAAAAGCGCGGACTCGGTCGGACATCAATTTCTGGAAGTGGCTGATGTGATGATGAAATGATGAATTCTAATTAATAATAAGACAAAGAAGGCGACTTACATAGATAAATAAAATAAGTTTGGAAAATAAAACTATATTTTATGAAATCAGTAATTTTGTACCTTCCCAGATAGGTATTATCTCTATGCTGTGCTTCTGCTGGTCTAGACGAATTAAATAAGAACTAACTAAGTTAAGAACAGAAAAATAAGGAAACAATATTCCCTTAGTACTAGGTACCCGATCATTTGAGAATGTTTAAGGGGTAGTCAGAGGCACCGCCAAATACTAAATATTAGCAAATTTAGCAATCACCTAACTATAGTTTACAAGCCCATCACTGCTACTAGGAAAATTACTGGTTTCCTCATGTTGTTTTCGTGCACCTTTTTTTACAAACGTAAATCTATTAATAGCCGTCTATATTTTGAATTTCAAATGCCAAATCCTTTCCAGAACTTACTGATCTGTGAGCCCGGCGAAGCGCAGCGCGCGCTGGGTTGGTAGAATGTAGTGTTCATCGTGTGTCACATACCCATACCAAAATTTAAAACGATATCTTTCAGGAAGTTGATAGGTCTGCGTTGAGTGTTGAGTGGTAATGAGGAAGGAAGTAAAAAAATATATTGGTTTCGTTCGTTAAGTCCTATGCCGTGTCTCGCTCTAAATCTTAAACGAAGTATTAAAAAGTTTTTTTATTCCTTTTTTTTATAAAGTTTAAGTACAAGTATTATTTTATCTGTGGTATTGGTAAGTTTTAAAGATACAATTTAATTTTATTGTTAATTATTTATTTCATGGGCTTTGTCTCTGTAAGTTTGAATTTCAAACAGGAAGCATTAATTTTAATAATAATCTTATTCTGCGCTGGATTATTCATCTAAAAATGCTTCCCAAACCATTCCTAGATGGTGTTGGCGTTGTAGACGGGAAACTTAAATACCCAGCTGAAAAAAATATTTTTGTTACAAACGTGAACATCAGTGGTCTGTCACGATTTGACGGTTTCTTTTCTTAATTATCTGTCAATGTCAAGTCAAATTAACATCAAATGAGAGAAATACACACTAAGTACCTACACAATCTCGTTTTCTCCAAAATGCGGGATTCCATGTGAGGTTTTGTTGTTTTGAAGTGAAATTATTGGCAAAATGAAAGATCCAACTATTTCAAGTGACCCACCGGTAGATCGAAAGCCAAACGCATCCGTACTGGATGCATTTGATCTACTAAAAGCGACTAAAGATGATGGAAAACTTATCGGTGGAGCAAAAATTATAGCACAGTTGCAGGGCAGTGAGGTTAGTTTTTGGCAATAATATTCGGTAATAGTATTAATCAGTTGCTGTGTAAATTGGTTCGAATAACTTTCTTAATTTATATTGGTTATTCTTTCAACAGGTGGAAAAAGACGTAAAGTATGTCCTGAAAAGGTTAGTTCGCAGTTTAGGCGCTAATGTAGTACCTGATATGAGAACAGGGTACTTCGCGACTCTGGTGGCTTTACTGAAGAAATTTGAAAGCGTATCTGTAACGCAATTACTTCAACTGGTTAAGAAAGAGTTACATGCAAATGGATCATCTAAAAGTGTAAGTTCAAATACACACAGGCAATGAATTACTACACCTCATTGTCTGGTTTAAAAAGAAACTGAAATCCAAAAGATAATACCTAAGATTTGCATTTATTCAAATCAGATCTTTATGCCATAACGACATCCCTCACCATGTATGCATTAAGAAAAATTGCTGACCCAGTTATTTATTTTCAAGCATATGCGACTTTTTTCACCAACCTAAAATTTTAAGTCCAGGCTAATGACAGTACTTACAGGAAGACAATAGTATGAATAGTATAAAACAAAGTCGCTTTCTCTGTCCCTATATCCCTATGTATGCTTAAATCTTTAAAACTACGCAACGGATTTTGATGTGGTTTTTTTATAGATAGAGTGATTCAAGAGGAAGGTTTATATGCATAATACAAGCATAATATAGCAGAGAAACACACAATAACCGTGCAAAGCCGGGGCGGGTCGCTAGTACCCTATATAAAAATACCTTTTGTATCTAATTTCAGGAAGTAGGTGATGTAGCTCTTGGTCAAATACTGTCATGCAGTGCCATATTTAGATCTGGGGCTATATTCAAATGCAGCACAGAGGAACAGACTGAAGTTGTTCAATTGTTACTGGCTGCTAGTAAGAAAAAATCATACTTGAGCAGTGCTGCCTACCCTATGTTCTTGGACTTTGCTATTAGTGTAAGTATACAATGCATAATAAAAATGTAATATTATAATTGCTTAGAACAATTTAGAAATCCTCTCAAACCTTGTGCTTTATTTTTTTTATACATGTTCAAGTTCATATTATAATACAATACAATACAATACAAAATAATTTATTCATGCCACACATACACAGTTTATAAAAATACAAGAATAGACATTAAAAGTAAGAAAGTGACACAAATTGGCCGTCACTCAGCATATGTATCAGCAATAATGGAATGGGGTTTTCAATTATACCGTAAAATAAGCAATAATAACCTCTAAAAACCCAATAACCTACATAAGTAAGGAAAGAAATATTATTTATAGTCAGTAACAATAAAAAAAACCTATTGTGAATAAAATCCTATTGTTCTATAAGTTAAGAATACAGTAAGCATGACAATATTATGATATGTGTACTGTAAATAATATGGTTTAAAATTCATATTCATAGAAATTGCCTACTACATATAGCCTCTTAGTTCCTACTTCCTACTAGAATAATGAAAACTTCATGGTTCTTCATGGTATCTTTAAACTTTACAGTTAAATGAAGAACAGTTCTCCACCATCATCTGGCCGAACATAAAGCCAGAGCTGAAGAAGGAAATCAAGGAGCATACCCTGGACACTCTGTACTTCCTCTTGATTGTTTCCAAGAAGTTTCCCAAACAAGTGAAACTAAAGAAACTGATTGGCTTAGATGATGTTCTTCATGAAGATAACATACATGCTGTGTGTGATAAAATATTGGTGAGACTCTTTAAAATTAACAGCAAGAGTGCTTTGCTTTGAATAATCATTTAGAATTTGATTTCAGTTTACTCAAAATAGCAGGATGAATAATGACAACTTTGTTTTCAAACTTTCAGACTGGCATAGACCTCAACTCAGTAGGCCATCCGATTTACAAAGAAATTGGCACAAGAATAGCCACCTCACCACACCTTCAAGTGTTTTGGACCTCTGGCATTGACAGCCATCTTGCAAAGCACAACAGGAACCGAGAACTAGTAGCCATCACTCTACTAACCAACATCTTGAACAATCTAGATGACAATACTGATGTCATCCCAGAACTGATCAGCAAGAATTTCTTCAAACTCTTCATGGATTGGTTCAAAGGCCTTCAAACAGCTAGCAAAATACGTAACAAGCGAGATGATGAAGATGATAATAAAATAATGGTCAAAAAACAAAAAGAGGTCCTAAACACATTGGCCAAAGCATTGAAGGGGGATAAAGTGACAAATGAAACAAGACTAGCAGTTCTAAAAAAGCTTCTAATAGATCTTGGCGAGATCAACTTTACTGACATCACTGGTACAACTATTGTAAGATCAACTGTTGCTGATTTAGAAAAGAGTGGGGTTAAGAAACTAGCTAAGTTATTTAAAGGAATTTTACTTAATACATCAGAGAAAGTTGTAAAAGACACAACACGGAAGTGGTATAACAATGAAAGAGTGAAAGCAGCTGATCAACTATCATATTTAGTAAGCCATGAGGCTGTGAAGGATGATACTGAGTTCAAACTGACTTACATGAAGCTACTGATGTGTTTTGGCTTCTTTAAGATCAGCGGGGAGGAAGATGTTGCTGTTTCCAGTGAATTATCCGGTATCTTGTCAAAATTTTACCTCTTTCATATCTATACTACTTTTTGTATTTGATCACGTCGATTTTTGAAATTCTTTTAATAATCAATATCTAATTCCGTGGATTTTGACGTCAATTTAAGCTGCCCATTTCATGCGTTTCATTCGCATCTGCGACCTGTCTTCGGACTATGAGCAGAATGACGCGCGTATAGCGAAAGAATCGGCGCGTGAAATGCCACTTCTTACATGGTAAATTCTTTCGGAATAGTAGCTTTGCAGTTCCATTCCTAAATTCTGATTTGTTCGGCGTGTTTGGCACGAACAGTAGGTTCTTTCAACTTTAAATAGAATCCTTAACTAGTTTGGTTTCATCGTTTTTCGTAAACTTTTCTTATCACATATTTTTCTCTTCCAACAGGAGCTATAAAGCAATGTTTCTACCGCTGCTTTACATCACGGTTCTCCAATGTAGACAACTTGGTGACGGTTCTTTCATCACTCAACAGTTTCATAGTCAACATTCTGGAGAAAGAAGAAGTCAGAACTAAACTGGAAAAACAATTTCCTAAAGAAAACATGGACTGTTGGGAGACGCTCAAGGAAATCTGTCTTAATATTGAAAAGGGTGAATCTAAGGCAAAAATCGACAAAGTATTTCTGATATTGCTTTACCAATTAGGGTTGTTCTTATTCTCGGAACCGGCACATGTAAAAATAGCGACAAGCTCGATTATGGAGCTAAAAAGTTGCTTTGAACATTACAGAAAAGGCAAAAAGAAAAAACCAAAAGAAGGTGATTTGACAGAGGAGCCTGAATGGATTGAAGTATTAGTAGAGGTTTTACTGTCTATTCTCTCTGCTGAATCGAGCGTACTGCGATCTGTAGTGCAGTGCGTTTTTAGGCTGCTATGGGAGTACCTGACGCCATCTTCAATAGGTCAGATCGTGTCTGTCTTAGATCCCGAGAGCGAGTCTAATCCTCTTCAAGAAACAGACTCTGAAGCTGAATCAGCTGACGAATCAGATGCCGAAGAAAATGGCGTTGATGGAAGTGAGAAAGATAGCGAAAGCGAGACAGAAGATCAGGAAATGGAAAATGGCGAAGAAAAAAGTGACGATGAGGACAGTGCAAGTAATGTTTCTGATGATGATGATGACGTCGATATGAAAACCCCCGATCAACTCCGATTGGCCGTCCAAAAAGCCCTAGGCGCTGCGGTGGGCTCCGACACAGAGAGTGTCGACGCAGATTTGATTGACGAAGAAGAAGGGAAGAAACTCGACGATGCGTTAGCAGAAGCTTTCAAGCAGTTCCACCAAGGAAAAGGCAAGAAGAACAAAAAGGAACGCAAAGACAAAAAGGCGCTATCTGACTTCCGAATCAGAGTTCTAGATTTGATTGATATCTACCTTGAAAAAGACCCGTCAATGGACATTTGCTTAGGCATGATCGCGCCTTTGACCCGATGCCTGGAGTTCTGTATCCAAGACAGCCAGTTCTCAGAACTAGAGAATAGAGTAAGAAAAACTATCAAGTTACTGACGAAAATCAGGAAGTTCACTTCAACAGACGATGTAACTGTCGAAGTTTTGTGCGACTATTTGAAAGCGACCATAGATAAAGGCGGAAGATCGCACTTCCTCTACCAAGCTTTAGGCGACGTCATAACGTACTTCTCGACTTTCATTATCCATTGCTCACAGAAAGTTCAAGTTAAAACCCCTAAATCACCTAAGAAGAATAAGGAAAATAAAGACTCTTCTCCTCTTGTTGATGTACTTATAGATGCGTTACAAAACTATTTTCACAATAGAAGTTGCCTACTTCCTATTATTTTCTTTCACAATATTCTACAAACAGAATGGGAAAGAAATTTTGAACTTGTGCCAATAATAGTTGAAAATGTTTTTAATAAAGAAGTACGGCAATTTCGGCGAAATGAAGGTTTAGAGTTAATAGCTGGATTTTACCGCTCGCTGAAGAGAAACAAGCCATCTGATAAAGAAGTAGCTCAACTCAAAAAACTGGAAACGAAATTTGAGTCTGCATTAAAACAGACACTGCAAGAAGGCACTGAGTTCCAAGTGAAAAATAATTTCTTTGTAGTTTTGAAGAAATTAATCAACACTATGAAACAGTTTCATGAAAGTTGTCATATTGAGTCCAGTGTTCATTTCAAGTCATTATTAGATTTCGTTGGAACAAATAAAGGTACTGTGATATTAAACAAGCCTCAAATTACAGAAGTTCAAAATGATAAGCCTAAACCTCGTAAAAATAAGAAGAAAAAAAGAAAATTGGACAAAATTAATGGGCATGCAGAAACACAGGCAAAACGTGCAAGAAAAGATTCAAACCAATCCGTGAATTTATAATGTGTGCTTCTAATTTGGTTTTAAAACGAATGTAATAAAATTTAATTTCGATAAATTAACTGTTTTGTTTGTTATTTTGCCAATCGGCCATCTACAGTTGGCAATTTGTTGTTGTTGCTAATACCGTTATACAGACTAGACGTAATTATTGCCTTTAAAGTGATTTACAAAATTGCCTACGAATTAGACTACGAATGCATGTCGTTTTTAAAAACATAGCTTCGGGCCTTATGCTCACTTCGAGCGAGATTATCTCACGGTGGAGATGACGTCATATCTCGTTCAATAACTCGTTGACCTTGCGTCTCGCATGAACTTTGAATGAGAAAATTGGGGAGTTAGATGGTGAGAATGGGGATAAATAGTTATCGAACGAGATATGACGTCATCTCTACCGTGAGATAATCTCGCTCGAAGTGAGCATAAGGCCCCTGCATACAACAAATCACGGAATTTGTAATTGATATTATTGATCGAGTGAGCGAAGCGAACGAAGATCTTAGTTTCAACTTGGGCGATTTGGCATTTTATGTATGTATGTATGTATGTATGTCTGGCGATAACTTTAGAACCGTTGATCCGATCTGCATGAAATTTGATATGTCGATAGCTTGTACTTGAGAAATTTACTGGTAAGTATATGAGTAAAATCGGATGAAGGGTTTTTGAGATATGGGGTTTTTTAAGAGGGCAAAAATAAAAAAAGTTACATAAAAAAATCAAGTTACATGTCATACGAAAGGGCTTTGTTTGGACATTCCAAAACGATTTTTACTTTTTTATTGGGTCGCTTTGTTTTCGAGATAAAACTTAAAAAGTTAAATTAAGATAACCAGCGATCCAAGAGCTCCCATCTCTAAGAGTTTCGTTGACATCAAGGTTTTTCTACTGGTCGGCCAGTTCCTCTGCTTTTTCTTATTTTTTTTTCTTGAAATAAATTAAGGAAGTACTCAGTTCTCATAAAATGGTGACGACGACCAGGTCTGATGATGGAGCCAAGATCTGTTCAACGGAACTCTTCAATAAATAGGCCTATAGAGTTGAAACTTGGTACCATACCAAGTTAGTAGGCGGTAGTCAGAAAAAAATCCAAAGATAATATTTGGACTTGCCTCTGACTACTACCTGCTCAAAATTTTGGTGCGTTCGTCGGGTCGCATCATGAGATCTCAGTTCGGGATGAACTACTAGTTTATGGTGTATGGTAAAAAAAATCATCAAAAGGAGATTTGCCAGATGCAGCAATGATGTAAAAATTACATTATTAAAAGCGTACTGCCTAGGCATGTATACCTGCCAACTCTGGTTCAAGTACAAAAGAAAATCGTTTAGTACCATAAGGGTGCAATACAATGACGCCTATCGCATCCTTATGAAAAATCCTCGATTTTGTAGCGCGTCAAGCATGTTCGCTGATGCACGGGTCCCGGATTTCTTCGCCATTATTCGCTCGCGAGTAGCTTCCTTCTGGAGTGGCCTTAGGAATTCAAAAAATAGAATTTTACAGTGCATGGCTGATAATATATACAGCCCTATATACAGGTTTTGGCTCTCGGTACACCAGGGCAGAAACCGCAAATAAGTAGGTACCTATTGTTCCTTCTTATTTTATCTAAGTTGCTTTAATATTTTGTAATTTATGGGTTTTTTTTATGCCTGAAATAAAAGTATATTATTATTATTATTATTATTATAAAATCAGTTCAGCATTCTACCGGAATCGGCATCTGCTGGATATTTATTTTTGCCTTGCCTGTATGTATTTTATAATATTGTCTGTGCAAAATGGGTTTTTGAGTATTTATACAAACCAAACAGATTTGAGCTTTAACTTACCTGCACAAGGGTCATAATTGCTTTGGAAATGTTTGACAGCTATCGCGATGACATACATCATCAAGCTACCAAATTTTTCAACCAGATGTCAGTACACACATCCGTTTGGTGTTGCCATTCTTTGAAGAATAACCCTAGCAAAGTGGTATGCTTGGGCTATTTTGGAATCATTAAAAAATATACTAGAATCTCTATTCTGACCGCTTTAAAAGCCCAAATAATTGTCCTCTCCACATATTACTGAAATTTAATCGGAAACTTGCAAATACATGATTTTTAACACAAAACGAGTTTGAAATGCAATAATTTGGTAGTTTATTAAAAAAAAATATGGCCACATAATATATTGAACCGGAAGTAAGCAAGAAAGCAGAGCAATAACTAACTCATATGTTTCACAACCTGCACAAACTTTGCCACTTTTGCCAGCCATCTTTTGTGAGAAAAATCATTTGTTTCGTGTCATCGGAGTTAAATTCGCAATCACAATTAAATGTCAGAACCACAGTCTTCGCTTTTGTTAAAAAAGCAGTTAGCTGGTAAGTGGAAAAAGTGGAAAAATTGTTTGTGCCAGTCACTGATTTCGAGCGTCCGACATCGTCCTGCCCGAGCCAGCAATCATTGACCTCAGCGAGTCGAATTTTTAGTATCTTTGTGATGATTACAATAGCTGGGAAGTTGCTAGTCCTATCCCCTAACGGCGTAGTAATTAGAAAGGCAAGGACGGTACGCGGGCGACTCAATTAAATTAAAATCGATACATTTCGCCGCAGTGACAAACAGGCATTCGGTGCCAAAGAGAAGATAAACTATTCAGAATTTTAATAACTTTGCCGTCTGTTAAGTGCTTTTCTATTGTGATTAAGTGTTCAGTGCCGTAGTCGTAATATCTGCAGAAGTAACAGTGAATCACTTGGTAACTTGGTATTTCAGAACTGAACAAAAATCCAGTAGAAGGCTTCTCTGCTGGGCTAATCGACGATAATGACATATACAGATGGGAAGTCCTCATTATCGGTCCTCCGGACACCCTATAGTGAGTATTCCAAAAGAATAATTTGGTTCCTCTTGCACAGAAACTTGAGCAGACCACTATTTTTAAACATAACCTAAAATTTTTATGGTATTTCATGCTGCACTCTAGATTCTCCTCAATAGTACTTAATTATATGTTGCTACAGCCCAATAAATTTTAAAATCTTTAAATCCATAAAACTTACATAAAATATTTTGACCATCAGATCAATTCAAATCAGACTTTCATAATATTCATAGAATTTGTTGCTCTTCTTTAGGATTGATCAACTATAATTATGAATCTGTTTTAAATGATCATTTCATGATCTTTTTATGGTCCCATGAAATCACTCACACCTAAAAACACCATGATCAGTGTTGCAACATAATTGTTATCTATTCATCTATAGTAAACATATTTCTGTCAAAATGGATATAAATAAATAACTAAATATAGCATTGTTGTGTGATCTTTTCAGCGAGGGTGGATTCTTCAAGGCACACTTACACTTCCCCAAGGAATACCCTCTAAGGCCACCCCGGATGAAATTTGTCACTGAAATATGGCATCCAAATAGTGAGTAATGTTTCTTTCTACTTTATTTATATAAAAAAAAGAACTACTTCCTAACTATTTCATTATCCTTTGGTATTCAAATAAAATCAGTAAAGTGTCTTCATTCAGCTCAATCTCAAGGATCACTTTGAAACAATTATATTAATTATGCATGTACACCAAATTAAAGGTCAATGAATGCTGTTACACCAGCTAAACACAGAATAATGTAAAATGAATGTGTATTTAAGCGAAATATCTGTTTTCAGTTGAAAAAAATGGTGATGTCTGCATATCAATACTTCATGAGCCTGGTGATGACAAGTGGGGCTATGAGAAGGCCTCCGAGCGGTGGTTACCAGTGCACACAGTGGAGACTATTCTTATCAGTGTGATCTCCATGCTGGCCGATCCAAACGATGAGAGCCCTGCTAATGTTGATGCTGCGGTAAGTTCTAATTATTTATTTGTTTGTTTGGATAAGTAGCTTTCACTACTTGGATGTTAACATATATGATGATAACTCTTGTAAGTTTTTGTTATTCTGTTTACATCCACCGAGTTGGTAATCTTTAGGGGAGCAATGAACTATTAGGTATTCAAAAGTAAGCATGGTGTTTGCTGTTGCTCACAATTATCCAAGTTAATTAATCTAAAACAATGTGGAGGCTAAATGCTCTGATGTTTATGATAGAATATCATAATACTATTCCCAGAAAAAACTCCAGCCAACATGTCTATATAGAAATGTTTTTTGTAATCTCTATCCTTTCGTCATGATTGTTTCATTTTCGCACAATGTAATGGTATTTTTAGCTGCATTGCATACATTGTAGTATTGTTGTTGGTCAGTTGAATAGTTAGGGTTTTTGTAGTATTTTATTACCTCTGTAGATTATGATACCAACCTGATTTTGTACAAATAATGTTAATTTGAGTGCAGTACAATATCTCATCTAACATAATAGATTAACTATCAGTAGTGTAAAATATAACAGATACCTATTATAAAATATTTTACTAAATACCTGTAATAATTAATTGTTTTAGGGTTAACAGTTTTGAAATGACCTACATGTCATTCCTATTGATTTCATGATGCATGATGACACTAAATACGTAGGCTGCTGCCAAGGGTAGCTTTTAAAAAGAAGATTGTTTAATGATCTATGAATTTAATTAAAAAGAATGTGGTCTGTGATTGTTTTTTGTGTAAGATTTCACTGGTATTTTTATATTTCATATGACTTAGTTCAACAAGTACATTGGTTGTTTTTCATGTCAAGTCTAAGTTACAATTTGTTAGATTCATTTAATGTTTCATTGTATTGCCTGTGTGTGTTGCATCACTAATACCTTCATTCCATGTTTGCATTCACAGAAAGAATGGAGAGAGCGATACTCGGATTTCAAAAAGAAAGTTGCCAGATGTGTTAGGAAAAGTCAAGAAGATTGCTTTTAGAGTGCTGGGAGTTAGATGACGAATATCAGAGAAGGGCCACCACAGTACCACCACTGCATTGAGAGGTCTCGGACCCTCTCGGTCGCAACGTGCCCTGTTTCATGCCTTCACATCGATACGTCACTGCATTAGTGTGCTCATTGTGTTTCTTTTTACAGAAACAGTGGAGAGAATCATATTCGGAGTTTAAAAGCAAAGTACAGAAGTGTGTGAGAAAGAGCCAAGAGGAGTGTTCCTAATGTTGAGTGCCCTCTTTTGTTTAGTGAGTGTTCGGTGGTGTTGGACTGTCGTGAGGTCCCGGCTCGGTGCGGCCAGGCGGCCAGAGACACTATTGAAATTGATTTAAATAAATACTATTGTAATTAAAATGGTATCGCTGCCGTATTTTATAAAATGGAATTCAGTCTTTTTTCATCTTTTTTAAGACATGTTAGCTAGCTATTGTTATAATAATGAAATGTGTATGGTAATTTTGATAGAAAAACAAATCTGCATTTTGTTCATTTCAACCAGTTTCTAGAGTTATTTTATTTGGCTACATATTGTATTGATGTATTTACCAATTACACTAAGATGGCTGGTCTGATTTGAATTGTATTTTCTTGGCCAAGTAGATACCTACCATGGATTTCCTTGAATTTTTTATGTAAATTGAATATTGTAGTCCCTTTTTCACAAATGGACAGCTTTTTTTTGTTGTAGTTCTCCAATATTTTTTAGGTAGCTGAATGTAATAATGCAATTCTTCCTTGTACAATTGTTATTGTTTGATCTCTGTATAGTAGACACTAAATCTGAAGTGGAGAACAAGAGGAAGGAGAGGAAGAGGTTAAACAGGAATTATTTATTGTGACATTTGTAAAGAAATAAGTGCCGAATGTCATGTTTCAGTAAGGTACTGGACAATATTTTTTCCTCTAAACAAAGAAAACACTTCTCATGTCCACAAAGTTACAGTGCTAATGTTATTAGTAAATTAATAACAATTTTTATTATAATTTTTACCTCTTAAAACTTTTGTAATTTGATATTCCACCCTCAATAACTTCAAAACAGAAAGCTTATCTCTCAAATCTGCTATTATTTTTGTCTTTGCATGGGCATTAGAAAGGTGAATTATTGTTTATCAACAACCTAATCATTACGCTTATGTATATTCTCATAATCTAAAAAGTAACTTTTAAAAGAATAATGATAATGTTACCATAAATTGATGAATATTATAATGTTAGACTTGCGTAGATTATTGTATTTGAAACCACTGTTTTGCTCTAATCCATCGAACATTGATTTGTGACGTGTGTATAATAATAATTTACCTATGTATATTTTTTGCTATAAAATCATAATGCAGTAAAAACTATATTTTATTTCTTAACCAATAACTTTTATTTCGGAGACAGATTTTTTGTTAGGCAAATCAAAGATAACATCTAGGTAACATTTAAATAGTTTATTATTTCTAATAGCAAATTATTAACAAGATGTACCTACATAAAATTTCATCAGTCATGTCATCACAACCTTATTCACTATCTGAGTTATCTGCTAAGACAACACCATGAACACTTGGATTATAAGTGCTTTCAAAACACCTTTTGAAGACTGACTTTATCATAGTTCTGGATGTCGGTGATCCTGGGATGTTATCACAGTCCATAGCTTCAGCCAAATGCTCATTGCATAATTTATTCACAGCATCATTTCTAATAGGATTTCTCGAATCATTTTCAATAGGTTTTCTCATAACTGCAATGTCTTCAGGAATGTCAATGAAGTTGAACAGATGTGAATCCTCATCCAAACATTTTGATATATCTACATCTGGTTCAACCAGATGTGGTTTCTTGGCAGATTCCTGCAGCTTACTTATGCCTGTATCTTTTCTCTTCTTTCTTTCGACTGTTGTGTTCTGTGTGGATGAAGCTTGAGTGCCACTGTCTGGTTTAGAAGTAGCTAGTACAAAATGTGCTTCAAATGTTGCTCCATTATGAACTATGAATACAGCCGGTTTTCCAGTGGTCTCGAAATGAAGTTGCAATGGTAGATTTAATGCTTCAGCAAATGCTAGCAGAGCTCTGAATTCTTTTAAGGTAAATGTGATTATGGTATCCTGCCCTATTGTATAGCTGTCAAATTCTAATGGTTTCAGGCTTATCTGGGTTCTTATAATTTTGGATAAATCTAAGTTACTGTCAATGTAGTTCCGAAGTAACATGGATTGTGATGTGAACTCTAGTGTGACTTGATCATCAGAATTTTGGAAGTTGCTAAGAGCATCAGAGAGAGTTCGTTGAGGTGATGTTATTCTGAAATAACAAATAAATTACAGCTCCAAAAGGTTCTATCTACAAAAAGATAATGATACTAATGTACTAAACTGAGGTATTTACATTACCTATTAGGAACCAAATCCTTTGTATAAACTGCCTGCATAGCTTTACAGTCGAGAATTGATACAAAGTGAGTCTTCACTATCCCATGTTTACATTTCAACTGAAAAATCAATTTGCAAGATTCTGGGTCCAGTTTTATTTCGAGATTCTCAACTTGCTTGTCCATGTGCGTTGGGGATTTAAATGTATTCAAGGCTGATTTCATTGAGATCTTGCACTTGAGTCCCTCATTGTCTTCAGTAGAATAGTAGTTGTAGTTGAAGTAAGAAAAAAAGTTCTTGTTGAACTTGACCATGGCATACGCAGACTCTGCAGCATTTAGGGTCCTGAGTAGAATGCAATCTGGCAGAGACTCCAGATACAATTCATCACCAAACCTAGCCAGAGCGTGCACTGTTCTTCCTAAAACTGAAAAAAATATTGGTATCGTCTAGAGAGATTTCTGAGCGCTTGCATAGGTTAAAATGTTATTTGTACAAACCTTTCACATTAGGACCCGGCACATGGCATTTCATGTTTTACGGTGTTCTCAGTGTATCTACAGATCGAGTAGATTTCGGTCAGAACCCTTTATTTCATGAATGCAGTGTTGTTCGTGTAAAGGGCTTCAGCCTATCCTATTTTGATTCAAAGCTACGTTACGTTTAGAAATATTGAACTATTAACAATTGAACGTTGTTTGTTTGTTGTTATTTCTGTTGGTTTTTTTTTCGTTCGTCCTTGCTTGGTTATCAGGCTAAGGTGCAGGTAATATTACGCGCTTGGCTGGGCTGACATTTGTGTGACAATCTAGTTTGGGGATATACATTCCCGGGTTGTACTTTCTGGACAATCTAACTCAATGCATGGAGGTAATATCATACTTCGTAGGTATATGGGGTATGAGATACCTCGGAACCCTACACATAAAAAATTTATAAAAATTGTGCGAGAGCAAGCACCGGCTGCCTGTGTCAGAGAAAATATTGATTTACACCAAGTTGTGCTAAAAAAGTGTAAAAAAGTGATTTTGACAAACTGGCTTTTGGATTCGTTTTAATGGGGTGTACATTAACGTGGTGTGCAATATTGTCACGTGTGGTTAATGTACAGCCTGCTAACGCGTATTACCTTTTAGGTTTCCCAGACGTTTTGGCTATATTGTAATAGACGTGGTTGCGGGCAGACTTGTTAATACGCGAGAAGTTTTATAAAAGTGTCATGATCGCAAATGTTAACAAAAACTATAACTGTGTGTGTGTTCTTTAGGGGGTGCCGATAATGTACAACCATGGATTGTACAGCCGAGGAAAACACAGCCCGGATTTGATGTACAATTTGGTCGCGAAATCCATGGCTGTGTAATCCAAGGGTGTACATTCCAAGCCGTACAAATTTTGCACACCTTTGGAAAGCACGACCCGATAAAACGCAGCCAAAATTTTGATGCCAAAACTTAGGCTTTGTTTACACTCGTCAATTACTTACTCACTCACTTGTTAATCCGACTCGGATTGGTTAGGTTATGTTAAAACATATTAATTACGCACGAGGCGAGCGAGCAAAGCGAGCGTGCGGGCGCAGCGGCCGCCGAAGTGCCAGAATTTTATTTTTTTTCTAACATTAATCTCTGAATAATTCTCTTATTTTATATAATTTTTAATCTGTGCTACTTGCCTATACTTACTTTTTAGTGCATCTAAACAGAGCATAGGCTTTCGACCAATCAGAGCATGGTCACAGAATCCATGGTCGTGCAATCCTGGCTGTACAATCCCGACTGTGCTGGGAATGCACAGCCTGGAAAACACGGCCCGGATTTCATGTACATTTTGTACATGGAATCCGGGCCGTGTTTTCCAGGCTGTGCTTTCCGGGTTGTACATTTTCGGGCTGTGTAATACTTGGTCGTAAATTAACCGGACCCTTCTTTAGGTTATCACGTGACAATATTGCACGGCTTGTTATTGTACGGGCTGATAATGTACACCCAGAAAATCGCAGCCAGGCAGTGCCGTGCAATGACGGCCGTACATTATTGGCTACCGTTGAAATCAATCAATGGATTGTTTTGTTTGTGAGTGGTTGTGTGTGTGTGCGTTTGTGAGCATAAAAACTTCGTCGTGTATTTCGGGGATGAGTTTAAAATATATTAAAGCAGATTAGATAATGCTACTTCAATTATAGAAATAATATTGTTGTACGGACAACTACGGGACACGGACGAGTGCATTCGCTTCTCTTGGTCACAAGCACGGCCACTACGTGTGGACTGTACCAAACCATTTTATATAATTTAGTTTAGTTGAGAAGAGAAAGTTCAACCGCGTGAATGCTAATAAAAATAAGTAAATTTTATCTAAAATAATTTTAGTGCAACGAAAGAAGTTATCAAAACACGCTCGGCAATGGATCCTAGTGGTAAGTAATTTTTAGGGTTCCGTACCCGAAGGGTAAAACGGGACCCTATTACTAAGACTGTCCGTCTGTCACCAGCCAGGCTGTATCTCTTAGACTATACTACCTCCATGCTGTATCTCATGAACCGTGATAGGTAGTTAGACCATGAGTTAGACCAGTTAGACAGTTGAAATTTTCACAGATGATGTTACTATTTCTGTTGCCGCTTTAACAACAAATACTAAGAAACAGAATAAAATAAATACCTACTTAAGTTTTTTTAAGCTCCCATACAACAAACGTGATTTTTTTGCTCGTTTTGGCTCGATATTGATAACGGCAACAGGTAGATAATAATAACAGGCTTGAAATATTCAGGTAGCAAGGTAGGTAGGTACATTAAACGCAAAAGGCCGATTTTATATAGGTAGGTAGGTACTTATAGTAGGGTAGCTTACCTACTCAACTTAGCCTGATCATAGGCCACCTTACAAGCAGTTCTACCTTCCTAAGAGTAATATACTTACCTAGGTACTGAAAAACTGAAACAGTTTCAAGACTTTGATCCCCAGGCATGGTAGATATAAGATATCCCTTCAGATCTCGTATTCATAATATCAGATAAAAAAAATACACAATTTTGCAATAAGGGTTTTAATTACAATTACATGCTCATCATAGGCCCAGCGAGGCTGTCCCTCATGAAATACTTCTTAAAGTTCGGCTCATTTTTCAAGAACTCGAAGTTTTCCACCGTGGCGTTGGAAACATGCCAGGCTACGATCAGCTTGCAGGCGCCGCCGTCTGCCTCCGCGCAGTACTCCAGAGGCAGCGATGTCGGCGAGCTGATGCTTCGATGAGGGTAGTACGAGTACTCTGATAGGACGCGAATGCCGCATTGCATTTTGTTATATTCTAGACTTCTTATGACTCCTAGGGCAATAAACGTTTGAAGGTTTCGTTATATAGGTACCTACTCATATTATTATCAGCCTGTATTGCCCCACTACAGGGGGGATAGACCTCCATATTCATAGAATTTAAATTAAATAATCATAAACAATGCAATTCTATAATCTCTGTGAAATTCTGAATTCTGATAAGCAAGCAGATTAAAAACGGAACTTGGGAGGTACTTTAGTTATTATCTACATAACAGTACTTAATTAGATTAAAATTTACGGAGTAGGTACCAACTTATCAAATACAAGATAATTACGTTAAATCCATAGGAGTTTGGATTGGTCATGTTTGACTTGATGAGATAACTCGTAAATATTATCTTTAGATCGATTTTTATAAGGTAAATACATCAATTTGATAAGTGATTTGGTCGTGAACATCATTTTCTTGTCCTTGTCCCACTTCATGTGGGGTCGGAACAACAGGTTTTTTCTCCCCACCATCCTCTATCAGCCGTTAGCTCGAAAGGAGCCTCTCTGAGGCACACTTTTAGTACTTTCACCACACTGTTTCGAAAGAGCCAAGTGACACGATAGGAAGGAGGCCGTCATCTCAACAGTCACTCCTTTCTTACTCATGTCATCTTTCACACAGTCCATCCATCTTTTCTTTGGCCTGCCTCTACTCCTATATCCATCAACATTTTTACCTAGCATTCTTCTCTTTACATGATATTCTTCCCTTCGCATAAAATTCCCACAACACGCTAATTGACCTATTAGGTCACGCCTCATCTTTTCAGTCACTGGCGCCAGTTTCTAACTGTCCCTAATAAACTCATTCCTTATCTTATCCATCCTCGTCAACATGCACTCTTCTTTCATCCGTCCCTTGATCCCTTCCTTTGATTAGGTCGTGAGCATCGCTCAAATACACACCATTGCCGCAAGTATCGTTGATGAGTCGTCTGGGCACGCTCATGTACTGCTCCAGGGTTGTGTTGAAGGTATTTTTAAGGCAAAGGTAATCGTCCTCTGTGTACAGCAGTCTTCGTTGCGTGGGTATCGTCTCGTACTTGATGACAGAAAAGAAAACGCAGGGATCTTGTCTCACTGGCACCTGATAAAATAGTAGGCGGGAACTATCATTAAATGTCCTAGAAGTTATAATCTGGGAGAGATTGAAAGCTTGGGATGGCTCTTGATCTTACTACCATCATTTTTCAGGGTCAGGCTTTTTTTGTATGGAGATTCGAGCCTCTTTCGGGCGTGTTGAGAACTCACGAGTCTCCATACAAAAACGGCCTGACGATACAGAAAACGAAAAACGAAAACATAACTCAGACTTGGGGAACTGAGCTGATTATTAGTGAAATTATTATTTAACCCGGCAAAGAAGGTTGTACGTAGTTGGACTATGGAATTAAAAACTGGTTATAAAATCCTTAATAAGAAGTTCTGACATAATGACGAGACTTCAAGGCTTTTGTTGTTTTTATGTGTATAAGATAACTTGTTTAGTTTTGCAAATCATTTTTCCGTAGAGGGGTTTTAGAGGTCATTATGGTAATCAAGCACACTTTTCCCCTTCATATATTATGATAACATTAACTCTATTTTTATCTGAGTAGATTGGTACTACGTAATATTCTAGTGCCTCGTAGAATAAAAAAGGTAGGTATGTAATTCTCGTCCAAGTCAAGTTCAAGTCACGTTGAGTTGAGAGTGAGTGTAGGTGGAACTCACAGTAAAAGTTCACTTGCTCCATTTTTACCACGTCGTATTTAAGAAAGAATTCATCATCATGTTCAAATTTTTTTTGTTAAATTATCTACCGACTAACATTGGCTGTTTAGAATGAGGTAGGTACCTGAAGTTTTCAGGGATAGAAAATTATGTAGTTATCTAGCTTAAGTCCATCAAATCCTCCATGGGAGTGTTTGGCTCATTAATTATTCGTTAGTCAGAAAGTCGATGTTTCTCTCGTAAAAGCTTAAAAGGGGCTAAATCTCATCAGCTTACCTCTTGTCCGATACATCTAGGCGTAGAAAAAAGGCCGTTGAAAAGGTTCGTTGAGGCTATAGCGGATGGAGTCTGAACGATGCCAGTGCACAGAGTCCACATACCCTCTCGGATGATGTAGGACCTAGGTCTCTGGCCGACAATGGACACTGTAAGCGTTGTTATGCCTGATCTGCAATCATAGAGATGTAATATTAATCCATAAGTTCATCAAAAAACGAAGGCAATAAATATAATTTGAAACAATACTCATGATTTTTTTTTTTTTTTTTTTATACAACTAGTTGATGGAACAAGCAGATGGCCCACCTGATGTTAAGTGGTAACCATCACCTATAACAAAGCATTGCCTCCTAAGTCACGCACGATAGGAACGTGCCCTACGATGCACTGCCCTGCGTCCATCAACTTGAGGCATACAGATGTTAAGCCTCATGTGCCTGTATTTACACCGGCAACCACACTCTTCAAACCGAAACACAGCGTTGCTGCTTGGCGGCAGAAAAAGGCGTGGTGGTAGTACTTCCCCGGACGAGCCCTTCACAAAGAGCTCTACTACTCTTAAAATCAATGAATGAATCAAATCAAATACAATGCCCACACCTACGTTTAAGTATACCCACTACCATACTTTCAAATGTTTACAACAAAGACTATTCTGATTGAAAAGTAAATAATGAAATTCAAATGTAATGAAAGTTACCATTACCTTCATAAGTCCCTCAAAATGACAACATTAACTTATTAACGAATCTGCCTACATAATATTCAGTGTAAAGGTCACTTCCTCACTACTTAAAGCTTGAAGTCAAAGATCTTACCTTCCATTCGTGATCGCTTCCTTTAACTTAGTCTCCTTTGAAGTCAGCTCTAGTATTTGAGCTCTGAGAGTTTCCGCCAACCTCTTCGCGTTCTCCAAGGTGTACTCCAGCTTGACCTTAAGTCAAAATATTCATTCTCACACAATCGAAATTATCTATAGAAGTTATAAAACAACAGATTTTATTAAAACAACTGTTTGAAGGCACTGGGTTGCTGGCAAAAACAATTCCTCGCTCTGCTCCCGAAGTCCTTAAATAAGGGAATGAAAACTATTAAATGAGTACTTACAGTCCTACACTACATAATAATATCCCTGTCCTTATCCCACTTCATGCGGGTTCATGGCACATCATATTTTTATCTTCTTCTCTCCTCTATCAGCTACCATCTCGGTAGTCTATATAGCTATATGTATAGGTTTAAAATGAGTCCATGGTTTCATATACTGCTTTTGCATACCTTGAGTCCGATGGTGGATTGCTGCTCTCTGGTGCGTGGCCTGGAGTAGATGGGCTCGGTATCAGGAGATTCGGGGAAGACGGGCACCATCTTCTCGTATTCATCTTCGAATTGTTTCAAGCTGGCACTGCTTCTTCGGGATGGTAATTCCTCACTAAAAGTCAACAAAATTATTTTATCAAAATAATAATGTTAAAGTTCTTACTTTTACGTTGCATTTATGAAGATACGAGTATATTCATTCCTAGACTAGGTGACCAAAGGTATATAATTTTACTAAGAGCTCTATTAGCCACAATTACATACGAAAACAACAATGCGATGTTAAGGACGGAAAAATTTACTTAACTTCATGGATTTACGACGTGGGTAACTACATTTTCGAATTATTATAACTATTCACTTACAACTGCTCTTGTACCGGTGACATCCAATCAGTGACCTAGAAAAGGCGAAGGATTTTTTAATCTTGGAGATAGAATGTCTCCATTTTAATATCGCAATAGAGATTTTGGAGCCTTATTGTGTTGCCGAAAGCTCGAAATGCAGATCTAACAATAGCATCTGTGAATGTAGCGTAAAAGTTATAAGGTATGTATTTCAATTGAATCACAAGGATCGCTTTTGCTTTGTAAAGTTCAAATTTTTCAACCCACTTGCTTCATATGGGGGTGACTCCCGAGTTCCAGGAGTGAAATCAGATATAGGTATCAAACTTTTGAACTTCATGAAGTCGTCTTCAAGCTAAATCCAGAGAAAATGGGCATTGACAACTGAAATTGTTAATTAAAGTTTCGCTGACTGCACGGAAAGATAAATTGTATCAAAATGCCCTCAATTATAATTCCGCAGACGTATTCCGCAAACAGAAAATGCATCTTGACCAGACCTCCAAGTTACCTAGGTACTTTGCTTACCCAATCCGATGTGCAAACGTGTAGAATACACAAAAACGTCAACAGATTCTCAAAGGTCATCTTGGTCGTTCCAATGTTCACAATGACTGTGCAACTAGGGAAACACTACTGAAATTATTAATGGTTTCTTGATAACACCATCGAATGCCAATCAAAACAACCATTGTTTATGAAACAAAGCTATTTTGGGATCCATATAGTGCAGGTGGTAGTAATACGAGTACATATGTACTTAGGAAGGAGCTTCCTAGTAGGTAACTACTTAAATAACGTAACTACCTACTTACTACTTTCATTTTTTATACGAAGATTTTGATTCAGCACGAAAATGCTACATCGTAAGTAGGTTTGGGATGTTTACCGTGCCAAGAGAATAAAGTCGCGACCGTATTTTGGTACTTATTTCAATACTTTTTTATAATATTACTGCTTTAGTAGGTACTTAATGATAAGTAAGTAAGTACCCCAGCTTGTTTCGTAGATAGTTTACGAAAAAAAATAAGTTGTTAGTTTTTGGGGTTCCGTACCGTACCCAAAGGGAAAACGGGACCCTATTACTAAAACTCCGCTATCTGTCCGTCTGTCACCAGGCTGTATCTCATGATCCGTGATAGTTAGACAGTTGAAATTTTCTCAGATGATGCATTTCTGTTGCCGCTATAACAACAAATACAACACTGAATAAAATAAATATTTAAGGGGGCTATACAACCCACCCACATAACAAACGTGATATTTTGCCGTTTTTATAGATACTGGTACGAAACTACGGAACCCTTCGTGTGCGAGCCCGACTCGCACTTGGCCGGTTTTGTAGTACTTATTTACACAATTTTTGATTATTTACAGCGGAGAAGTTTGTGGATAGATTGCTGAAAAGAGAAGCACTAGACCAACCATCAGACGATGTGAAGCCAGAAGCGCTGGTCATGGAGCTTCCTCCGTGGTACGATGATGAAATGTTCCAACGGTGAGTTTTTTAAGAAACTCTCCTCTGACTACCCCCTATTTACTTGGCATTGTAAGCAATTTTGGGGTTTCCATAATTATGTTAACAAATCACACGTTGGAATTTAAACAGCCATCACAGCTCAGTTGGTAGTAGCTCTGCCTTCTGCGCCGTAGGCCGTGGGTTCGATCCCCACCGAGAACAAACATTTGTGTGATGAACATAGATGTTTGTTCTCTGGCTGGGTGTTATATAGGTAGTATTATATAGGTTAGTATGTACAAAAAAATAAGTTTATAAGTAGTATATCAGCTATCTGGTTCCCATATCACAAGCTTATAAAACTCAACATCATACTACACATCTGTAGCGTCAAAGTTGACTCAATCTTTGCTCGCTTCGCTCACTCGATCAATTCTCCGTCTACAGAGGCCGCCGTTTCTACCATCACTACAGCTTCGCGTTCACAGGCTCTATGTTATTCGGACTTGTGGCCGTGTTCTCTATACCTTCAATCCTGAAGGTGCTAGTCAGCACACGGCGCTCCAACTCTGTGTTCACGGCATACCGGCGGTACCTCTCTACGATACTGCACACGGTGTCGTGGTTCGAGCACGATCTGAAGCCTGGAACCATGTAAGTATCTAAAGTCCACATTTGGACCGTCGGTCGTCCTTATATTTTTGTTAGCAGAAGTGCTCTTTGTGTGTGGCTCCGGCAAGCAGCGTCGCTTTGTTTGAAAATGTGGGTGCGGTTGAAATAACAAGCACATGAGGCTCAAGGCAATACAATATTTTCGTTTTCGTTAGTACAGTAGAGCTCTTTGTGTGTGGCTCCGGCAAGCAGCGTTGTTGTGTTTGAAAATGTGGGTGCGGTTGAAATAACAAGCACATGAGGCTCAAGGCAATACAATATTTTCGTTTTCGTTAGTACAGTAGAGCTCTTTGTGTGTGGCTCCGGCAAGCAGCGTTGTTGTGTTTGAAAATGTGGGTGCGGTTGAAATAACAAGCACATGAGGCTCAAGGCAATACAATATTTTCGTTTTCGTTAGTACAGTAGAGCTCTTTGTGTGTGGCTCCGGCAAGCAGCGTTGTTGTGTTTGAAAATGTGGGTGCGGTTGAAATAACAAGCACATGAGGCTCAAGGCAATACAATATTTTCGTTTTCGTTAGTACAGTAGAGCTCTTTGTGTGTGGCTCCGGCAAGCAGCGTTGCTGTGTTTGAAAATGTGGGTGCGGTTGAAACAACAAGCACATATGTGACATATGAGGCTCAAGGCAATACAATATTTTCGTTTTCGTTAGTACCTAGTAGAGCTCTTTGTGTGTGGCTCGTCTGGCAAGCAGCGTTGCTGTATTTGGGTTTGAAAAATATGGGTGTGGGTGAAATTACAAGCACATGAGGTAGGTATGACATCTTTTATGTCTCAACTTGATGGACGCAGGGCAATGCATCGTAGAGCAAGTTCCTATCGTGCGTGACTCGCGAGGAAATACTTTGTTATAGATGATGGTTACTATACTATAAAATGACCTGGGGATGGAGTCCACACCATTTGTCAGCCGGTTAGTCGCCACACCAACTGCAGTCACAGAGATCGTTTTTTCTTTAACTTAACTTGCTGATGGAACAAGCAGATGGCCCGCCTGATGTTTAGTGGTAACCATCACCTATAACAAAGCATGGCATCGTAAGTCACGCTCGATAGGGCCCTGTCAATGCAATCAACTTGAGGCAAACAGATATTAAGCCTTATGTGCCTGCAATTTCACTGGCAACCATACTCTTCAAACCGAAACACAGCAACGCTGCTTGGCGGCAGAAAAAGGCATGGTGGTTGTTCACCCCCGGACGAGCCCTTCACAAAGAGCTCTACTACAAATATATTTAACTAGCGGCCTGTCCCAGCTTCGCATGGGTGGTCATAATTTTTTTGAAAATTTTAGGATAAACTTAGACCGTGTGGGTTCGAGCCTCGCGTCTACTTATGGGCTCGTACACAAAACTGCGATGCGACGTCGCATCGCAAAAATCTGCGAGCTCGTTGTGGACTTTCCTGTGGAAATTCCTGCGATGCGACGTCATATCGCATCGCATCGCAGTTTTGTGTACGAGCCCTATTTCATGCATTTTCACGCCCTTCTCCTTGATTGAGTGAAATCGCACCCCGTGCGTGACCCGTGGACCCGTTAACATTTTTAATTTCGTCATATCTTTTGAATGGAATGTCCGATTTGAAAAATGTAAGAAGTAATCTACAGGTATTGAAACCGTCTTAAATATGAAATGATTTATTTGGATAAAAAATAATACCAAGGTACAAATAAAGACCCTTTTCTAGCGGCGGCATTTCAATTATTTTTTTATAATAAAAGAACACTTATTGTGACATAACCATAATAGTTAGACATATGCTGTCGCGACATTTTTTGTAGATGATGACGTGTTCTACAAAATCGTAGTACATTATTTTGTTCTATCATCAATAGTTTTCACAGCGCACGCGATGTAAGGTTTTTTGTTTTCCACCTTGGGTTACATTATTGGAGTTTTAGTAAGGATCTAATGGTGAAAGAATTTTTGAAATCGGACCAGTAGTTTTTGAGCCTATTCGTTACATACAAAAATACAAATGTTTCCTCTTTATTGATCGAGTGAGCGAAGCGAATGAAGATCTTAGTTTTAACTTGGGCGATTTGGCATTTTATGTATGTATGTATGTATGTATGTATGTATGTATGTTTGTCTGGCGATAACTTTCGAACCGTTGATCCGATCTGCATGAAATTTGATAAGTCGATAGCTTGTACTTGAGAAATTTACTGGTAAGTATATGAGTAAAATCGGATGAACAGTTATTAAGATATGAGGTTTTATAAATGGGAAAAAATAAAAAAAGTTACATAAAAAAATCAAGTTACATGTCATATGAAAGAACTTTGTTTGGACATTCCAACACAATTTTTACTTTTTTTCTTAGACGCTTGGTTTTCGAGATACAACAAAAAAGTTAAATTAAGATAACCAGCGATCCAAGAGCTCCCATCTCTAAGAGTTTCGTTGAAATCAAGGTTTTTCTACTGGTCGGTCAGTTCCTTTGCTTTTTCTTATTTTTTTTTCTTGAAATGAATTAAGGAGGTACTCAGTTTTCATTAAATGGTGACAACGACCTGGTCTGATGATGGAGCCAAGGTCTGTTCAACGGAACTCTTCAATAAATAGGCCAATAGAGTTGAAACTTGGTAACCATACCAAGTTAGTAGGCGGTAGTCAGAAAAAAGTCCAAACATAATGTTTGGACTTGCCTCTGACTACCACCTACTCAAAGTTTTGGTGCGTTCGTCGGGTCGCATCACGAGATCTCAGTTCGGGGCGAACCACTAGTAATATTAGTGTAGATTAAGTAAACCCATAATTCCAGGTCCTGGCGTTCTCTTGAAACAGTCCGCATCAGACATATCCGGGCTACGGAAGGCGCGAAGATCAAAGGCGTCGGGATAGTCTCCCAGCGCGACTTGGCTCTGACCATGTTTGGATTCATTGGCTTCTCCATACTGAAACCGGACATGTTCGGCATCAGGCAAAACAATGACGGAGACTGGGAGGCGTACAACCACTTCTGGAGAGTCATTGGGCATATGATCGGACTGAAGGAAGAGTGAGTAGACTTTTATGATCTTTGTTTTTGCTATTTGTGCTTATACGTATTTATTTTATTATATTTAGAAACCGCATGCAGATGACAATCTTACTTATATCAGGTACTTGTGAGACAAGAAGTAAAATTGTTATAGGTAAGTTAAGTACCTACATAACAAAAAATTTTGGTTATGTACGAAAACTAGTAAAGCAAACTTTTGAGTAGGAAAACATGTAGGTATCGATCAAAATGAATTTTTTACTAAACTACTTAGATGCAATGTGATTGCACACAAAATGGTTGATTGCGATTTTTCGAAAATGAGTTTAGTAATTTTATATCTTTCAACATGTCGAAACGTGCGATCGAGAGTCACATTTAGGGTTGTCACATTAAGCCAGATGTCCGGTAGTTAAGCGTACAGTCCGGTATTTTCGAGGCCTGTCCGGTAAAAAAGAAATGGTCATACCGGACAGAACAATGTCCGGTATTGTGAGGAAAGTCGGTACTACTGGTCACAAGCGCCTACAAAAGTAGCCATATATTTTGTTAAGTAAGTATGTAGTAGATTATAATATTCATACCATTGTTTAAGGGGCTGACAACTATCAAACAACTTCTCGCTCGCACGTTTCGACATGTTGAAGGATATAAAATCACTAAACTCATTTTCGAAAAATCGCAATCAACCATTTTCTGTGCAATTACATTGCACACAGTTTAGTAAAAATTTCATTTTGATCGATACAAGTTTTCCTACTTAAAAGTACCTATGCTTATGTACGAAAACTAGTAAAGCACACTTTTGAGTAGGAAAACATGTATCGATCAAAATGAAATTTTACTAAACTGTGTGCAATGTGATTGCACACAAAATGGTTGATTGCGATTTTTCGAAAATTAGTTTAGTGATTTTATATCTTTCAATATGTCGAAACGTGCGAGCGAGAGTCACATTAGCTCTTGTCTTCGCCTTAATAAAGACTTTCTCCCGTATTTTGTTCGACCTAGCTTACACCCTCCCCCCCCCCTTTTATCCGGTATTTTTTCGTGACTCACCCCCCCCCCCGTTGTTTTTAACCCCCGGTATGTCACATTAGCCCCCGATTTCGTTCCAGATACAACTTGGCCCGCGCGTCAGTTGATGACACCCGCGACATCTGCCAGCTCCTACTGGAGCGCGTGTTCACTCCGTGCTTGGAGAACGTGCCGGAGCACTTCGAGCATTCAGCGCGAGTTATGCTAGACGGCGTGTGGTGTGTCAACCCTACCATAGACGTGGAGGCCAACTTATGGTGGTGTCGCTACCTCGCCGACGTGCCCGGGTATATCTACTCCGAGCGGGACAGGATACAGCTGCAGAGGAAGCTGAAGCAGCAGCTGGGAGGAAATAGTTTGGATACTGGTAATATTTTTATACAACTAGCTGATGGAACAAGCAGATGGCCCACCTGATGTTAAGTGGTAACCATCCCCTATAACAAAGCATTGCCTCGTCAGTCACGCACGATATAAACGTGCCCTACGATGCACTCTCTGCGTCCATCAACTTGAGGCATGCAGATGTTAAGCCTCAACATTGACCTCGACGGGTGAGGACTCGAGTCTTCAATCAAGGTTGGATAGTCAAAATGCTGTCTAGCATTAATCTCGCCTTTAAGAATTAAATAAATAAACAGTGATAAGATTATTATTTTGTAAAAGTAGTAGAGCTCTTTGTGATGGGCTCGTCCGGGGAAGTACCTACTACCACCACGCCTTTTCTGCCGCCAAGCAGCAACACTTCGTTTCGGCTTGAAGAGTGTGGTTGCCGGTGTAATTACAGGCACATGAGGCTTAACATCTGTATGCCTCTACTTGATGGACGCAGGGCAGTGCATCGTAGGGCACGTTTATATCGTGCGTGACTGACGAGGCAATGCTTTGTTATAGGGGATGGTTACCACTTAACATCAGGTGGGCCATCTGCTTGTTCCATCAGGTAGTTGTATAAAAATAAATGTTAACTTAGTTTTAGGTTTTTATTCATTAATATCACAAGGCACAGGGACAAGGGACAGTTTAAAAGGTGGGAGGATAAAACATTGGGACACAGGGAAAACATGAACCAGGATAGCGAGAGATAGGAAAGAGTGGAAGAGCTTGGAGGAGGCCTTTGCCAAAAAAGGGCAGATAGTGTTGATGTAGTGAAAAATATTACTTAATTCTTAAAATGTATCTGTAATTGACAGCCTTCACAGCTCAGTTGGTAGTATCTCCGCCTTCTGCGCCGTGGCCGTGGGCCGTAGGTTCGATACCCACCGAGAACAAACATTTGTATGTTTGTTCTCTGTCTGGGTGTTATTATATATTTTACTATGTATTTACAAATGTATTACATCAGATATTTTAAGAGTAGTAGAGCTCTTTGTGAAGGGCTCGTCCGGGGAAGTACTACCACCACGCCTTTTTGTGCCGCCAAACAGCGTTGCTGTGTTTCGGTTTGAAGAGTGTGGTTGCCGGTGTAATTACAGGCACATGAGGCTTAACATCTGTATGCCTCAAGTTGATGGACGCAGAGCAAAGCATCGTAGGGCACGTTCCTATCGTGCGTGACTTACGAGGCAATGCTTTGTTATAGGTGATGGTTACCACTTAACATCAGGTGGGCCATCTGCTTGTTCCATTAGCTAATGGTATAAAAAAAAAAAAAAAAAACAGCTATCAATTTCAAGCGTTGCCTCAGTTTGGGGGTAGATGTCTGTGTGGAAAGTCCACCAATATTTATTTATTTAATAAAAGGATTAAAATAAATAAATCACAAGGATCACTTCGGAATAGAGGTAAAGTGCACAACATAGATAAACAATTAACAGTGTTTTTTTCAATTCCAGGTGTAGAAGTAAGCAATCTCATCCAAAAGCCAGCAATAGACGGCCTGCCAGACCTGGGTTCCAGAAAGCTCTACTACAAAGACTACACATCAGTCGAAACGTCTCCCGCGTACAAACACCTCAACTTCAAGTCAAAAACCAAGCTCTACTTGAACTACCTCTACATTGCTCTATACACGTCCTGTTTAGGCAGATGGTATTTCAACGGGAATTTTAAGTTCAGTCTGTACCTGATGAGGTACTTCCCCTACTTGGCTTTCTTCAGGTTCGGCATTAAATCCTCTATGGTGAACATTTTTGTAGAGGACCCTAAAGATGACACGAAGGTTAAGCTCAATTCCGAGTATAAACAAACTGATGAAACGCGTTGGTATGAGAAGATATTTATACTCTTTTGGTAGATAACTATAGTACGTAAGACAGTAAGGTGGCAACTTACGCTTTACATTTTGTTCAGTCGGCGACTTAAGCAGATTATAAACAATTTTTGCTATTCAATGCTCTTTTTTTTTATCTGCAGTTCGCTTGCAAATAGGCTTTTCGAAACTTTGATCAAAAGTTCGTTTAGAAATATTTTAAGTTTGAGAACCAGAAATGTTTACTAATTACGTCGCTGACTGTAATTGCTTTTGAAGGGCTATTTTAATACATTCGGAAACATTAGAATTTGACACTCGCTTTGTTAGCATAAAAACAAAAAAGCCATAAACGACGAAAAAGTTTCTGAATGTTTTAAAATAGCTGGCAGAATAGTGGTCAGTACGTCAGTACTTTTGTATTCACATCTGGTAGTGTCTACCAGTCGGAGAAATAATAGACTATTTGTTTTTTATTTTTTGAAATAAATATAATAAACGTAATGCAGGTGGACTGTACATATTATCCTGTCTAGTGTAGCTACCTATATATATTACGGGTTATGGCACAGATTAGAAATAAGTATTACGGTTATGGTTAGATCAATGATTTTTTTTGTAAGAATATTAAGATGACAATTTGTAATTTTATTACGATGCATAGCATGTAGGTGTAGGTTTAGGTGTACTTTTTATAAATGACCGTAATGTAATTAGTGATAACATTATGCAGCTATTATAGAATTTTGTTTCTTTAAAATATTTATAAATTATAGTAGGAATTGACAGCAAATACGGCTTTGTAAAGAGATGAATTGTGTAATTAATATTATATTATTTTTATCAAAGCAGGGAGCTTACAAAAGGTTATTTTTGTAAATGACATTTACTATGTTAGTGAGTATTTACGATGTTTTGAGTAAATAGTATTGTAATCGATACATGAATCGATAAAAAATTACATTTCGATTCAAAAATAATAAATCTTCGTATTTTTTATTATGTACTACTAATATTTTATCAATTTATTTAGATTTTTTTTACTTTTTCATTTGAATTTATAATATTATCATTGTATTGGAATTTATCTAGTGAACTCTAGTGACATTTTACATTGGCTAGGGACCAAAATCAACTAAAATACATTAGTTCAAAATACTACAGGTATGTAGTAGTGTAATAATAATAATAACATTATAGATGTCTTGTAAATACTTTATTATCGTAGTTAAACAAAAAATATTCTACAGTAGACAGTGTAATTGAATCAAAATAATAAATTACACATTATGAACAAAGAAAATACAGTATTTGAGATTATAAACATAATTTTTTATTTTATTTTATAAGCCTTCCTTGACTAAAGCCACAGAAAGTCAACAACAAAAGAAGATTAACATTTCTTGAACCAGCACACGGTCAAAATTGTAAACCTTATTAAAATATCCGCCTTGGAGCTATAACTGTCTGGTATTTGAAATGAACATTTATTGTAGTTAAAAAAACTGAGCAACTGAAGTTTTAAATTTACTTTCGTCGCTGACTACCACTTAAAAAGCCCCATACGAATGTAGTAACTGAGTCCGTTATTAGAGCAGTCTATCGACTGTCTAGATATCTGAAAGCTACTTATTTACTTCTGCCTACTTTATAGTAACAATGTAATTGCAGTTATCCGGAAAAGCGGAACATGACGGTAAGATTCGTTACATTTTCTTCTAAATTGAAATGTAAATGTACGTAGAAGAATTAGTATATATTCGTAAGAAATAATTCTTATGACGTGGAAAATTAAAACATAATCTAACTAGACTTCATCAAATAACCTTAATATAATAAATAGTGCGCATTAGCCAATTATAGCGCTAACGACGTGCCTCTGATTACCTCTACACATTCTCAAGGATAAGTACATTTGAGTCGAGTCAGTGTATGAGAATCACAGGTACACAGCGATTAATTCTAAACTTACAAAAACAAGCGAAATAACACTTGACTAGCCAATAATAAGTACCGATCACAGTAGACTTAAATAATGGTTATTTTTGTCTTTTAGTCCCATATCTCCCTACAGTTTATTTTATTTATCTGACCCGGTTTTGTTTCTGAGCATGAACAGGTTTTTGTTAGGGTCTCAATTTCTCAAGGCGCTGCTTACGAACTAGTTTTGTAGAAGTTTCTAGAAGCGTCTAGACTGCAATCATTAGTCTTTTACCGAAATAACTAGCTCGCTGATGCGCCTTCAAACTGCAAATCATTTTTTTTACTAGCATAGAGAATGAACACGTTCAACGCCAGTGAATCATTTACTACGATCATCATTTCATCATTTTTCTGCCCTTATCCCACACATTCCCAGGATCAAGATCAAAAATGTTGCGTGTATCATTCACGATACCTTGTTATATTGTTTATTGCCACTATTGTGTTAAATGGTAAGGTATTAATGTTAATAATGGTGGATTACATAATAAACCCTAAGGTGCAGGGCATGGCAATATTTGGATTAGATGCGTCGTAATCGTTAATAGATAAACTGACGCTAAGCGTGCCTCATGTGCCTGTAAGTTCACTTGGCACCAATTGTCAATAACCGCATTCTTTCACGCGTTTAACATAAACTGCTTTAAAAAAACTCGGACGCTTTCATCCTTGTCCGCTTAGCTAGATTAATCTGCAGCAAATTATCCGTGATGTTATTCTCTGTGTGGCCGGCGCTTGTAGGCGTCGAGTCTGGCTTCTTGTGTATGCTGGGAGTGACGACTCGTCGCTTGGTGCTGGGCGTCCGTTTGGGCGAGGCGTGGTGGATGCCGACGTCGTTGGGCGTCAGCCGGAGGCGCGGGGAGAGGAGATGCTTCGCGGCGAGCTTGCGAGCGGCGGGCGACATGCTCGCTAGGCGCTCGGTGTTGCTCCGAAAACTGAAAATATTTGTGATGTGAAACCTTTTGTTTACTTATCGATAGAATTTTTAGGCCCAGTTTCACCATGCTCTGTTAATTACTAATCAAGGATTAACAGGCCGTTAAATCTAACCTTAGATGTCAAGCGCGTACATTTTGTCATTTTTAACGGCCGTTTAATCCTTTGTTAATCTAACAGAGCATGGAGAAACCGGCCCTTAAACTGTTATTAACAGGGGTCGGAATGGGTAGAGTTTTTAAGTACCAAATGACGTAGAATTACCTACGCAATCTTAACATGGATATGCCTTTTAAACCCGAAATTGGGGATTAATAAAAATTGTTTTCTAAAACTTATGGGTTTTTTTATATGGCCCACCTGATGTTAAGATTTATATTATTGTATTCTAAAACTCTTTTTTCCTATTTTAAACACAAACTAAGTAGCGTTACACGTACAGCAGAGCAATTTTAAAACATTTGGAAAGGTCGGTAACGGTAACGTCAGTTTTTATCACATTTGATTTCGAACCCGAATCGTTTCCGACACGGTGATTAAAAAGGGCATATCCATGTTTAGATTTCGTAGTAGCGTATTTGACGTCATTTGGTACTTAAAAACTCTACCTATACCGAACCCTGGTTATTAATTTTATTATTTTTTAATTTTTGTTTTTTTCGGTAGAGAGGCCATTGATATTGTAATATTCTAAAATGGCGTGAAAAACGGCCCCAGAAGTAATAATGTTTATTTCTATTATGTAAATGCACCGATATTATGTTCGCGGTTCACCAATGTTTTATTATCTAAACTGAACAATGGAAACAGACAGAGATCGAACATCTATATTTACTACACAAATGTTTGTTCTCGGTGGGGATCGAACCCATGGCCTACTACAGCAAAGGCAGAGCCACTAGCAACTGAGCTGTCAATTTCTTACAATATAGAATTTATTCTGGGTTTGATAACAGTCGCTGAGCGAGTCCCTTGCTTAAATGGCCGATAAAACTGCTGATTCTCGATTGGTTGTCATGAAGGTAAAAGTGTGAATTACATTTTATAGAACCGCTAATATAATATGACAAGGATTATGAAACAAGCAGTAAGTAAAAGAATAGTTAGGTTACCTTGGCGAGGGCGGCGCTATTCTCGGCGTGGTGGGCCGCCGTCGCTTGGCGACTTGTTCCGCGAGCTGCAGCGCTATGCGCTCGCGCACGCCGCCTTCCAACATGCGGTATGCTGCGCCCGCGCCCACACTGGAATACAAGCATAATTCAATTATTAAAATAAGTTTAGCTTTCGTTATTTTGTATGATATCATTTATAATTAAAAACTTACGAGTACAATCAAGAATAATTATTCATTTCAATGAATGAAAATTCTACAGAGGTACAGAAAGTGGAAAAAGTGGTTGTTTGCGCATGTGTTCACTCGCACTTTCTTCCATCGTTATTTTTACATGACGCGACCTATAAGTACCGAGTTGTGAGGCTGGTGTGTACTACTTAAAACCCTTTCACCACACTATTTTGAGAATAATGACCCTCCATGTAGAAGAAGTCTTGTTTTGTATACCAATCTTGTTTTTTAAACTACTACTTGGGGGGGCTGGTAGAAAATCCTTGTGCATTAAGCCCTCCTTTTGTGTTTTGTGCAATAAATAAGTAAGAAGTAGACTAAGACTCACGCGGGCAGCGGCGTGTCTCCGCCGTCAAGCCGGAAGGGCGTGCCCTCGATCTCTCCCCACGTCATGAGCGGGTCTGCGTCTGCGCCGGCGCCGGGCCGCGGGGAGGGCGTGCCCACCACGCGGTACTCGCTAGCCTTGTCCGCGCACACGCTGCTACCGTCCACGCCTATCTTGCCGGTCGATGTTGCATCCTGTTGAAGAGCAGTGGATTTATAACAATACAAGCTGGTGCCCGCTACTTCATCTGCGCAGGATTAGTATTTCGAGCAGCTTATATTGGCGTGGCGTAGTACATATGTGTAACTCTACCGGTTTTGGCAGCGCACGCCAGAATAGCTCGCAGATGGTAGATTTTCTCCTACTTACTTGACGCTTATCGTCATATTTTGGACAATTCACACAATATCTTTATAAATTGTAGCCTATGTGTTATTCTGATGTATAAGCTATATTATTGTAAAGTTTCATTAAAATCCATTCAGTAGTTTTTACGTGAAATAGTAACAAACATCCATCCATCCATACTCACAAACTTTCGCGTTTATAATATTAGTAGGATTTAGTACTATTATTATAGCTGTGTTTCGTTGTTAGAAAATTATGCTTTACCTAAGCGTTATTGTGGGATGTGGATCCCTTGAGGGTAAAAGCCTCCTATAGGTTAACCCAAGCGTCCCCGTTATTTGCAGTGGTTGTCCACCTGCATCCAGCAATTTCTATGATATCATTGTCAAATGTCAGTGTATAGATGCGCCAGTGTTTGCGAGCCCGTTTCTGATCAGGTTTATCACAATAAATTGGTCGTGCAAAGGGTTTTCAACATCCTCAAAGAATCTTAATTAGGTACTTTGGTACTGAGATATCTCACGGAACATCTGCAGTGCCAAATCCTGAAGCTGTTTCCATAAGGGGATCAAGTTTACAAAAGCCTAGCTTACCTGACTCCTCGCTAGCGCCGAGATAGTCTCCTTGCTCTTGACATGGTCAAAGGGCTCTGCCTTGAGCCGCGTGTTGTTGTGCACTAGTTCGGGCTTGGGCGGCGCTCGCTGCGAGGCGGCGCGGTCCGGCACGTACATTATGTGGTTACGCGCAGAGTAGCGCCATGTGTCTAGCTGGAACGAATAAAAATATTTAATTAGGTAAATAAGCGCTGGCGGGACGACCTAGCTGCCTTTGAAGGTGGGAGAAGGCTCAGGATCGGGAGAACTGAAAGTCCTTGGGGGAGGCCTTTGCCCAGCAGTGGGACGATATACCTAGGCTAAGGAAAAAAATAATTGGTACCAACTACCAAGACAAAAACTGACTGAAACTGATAGCCCAAAAGATGCGTTTACCTCTGCATAAAACGATTGTATTCGTTTACACTATGTAACAACAAACTAACATATAAATGAGAAAGGAAATGTTAAAAGGTTTTTAGTATTTCTTGTTATAGCGCGCCAACAGAAATAGGTACATCATCTGTGAAAAACTGTCTAACTATCACGGTTCATGAGATACAGCCTGGTGACAGACGGGCAGACAGACAGACAGCAAGGCGGACGGACAGCAGAGTATTAGTTTACCCGTTTTACCCTTTGAGTACGGAACCCTAAAAACGCTACGTCTTATCGCTAAACAACGATGACCAGACAACCGTTGGTTGAAGAGGACTCATGATATATGTATATATACATCAATATGTATATGACAGTATGGTATGTAGTACATACCTCTAGTGGTCTCAGCGTCTGATCCGCCTGTTGCTCGATAGTCGGCAGTGCCAGAGCTGCTTCCGCCAGCGCTATAGACCGCACCTCCGCCTCAAACTGTGACACTAGCTTGTTGGCTCGCTTCCTATCCTCGAGAGCGATCACTCGGCCGTAGCTCGCATTGTCTTCACTTGTGTGACTAGCTAGGAACGAATCTAAAGAAAGAAAGGAAAGCATTTTATTGACCAATAAAAAAAACAAACTGCTGATTCCTCGTAGGTACCTACACAATCAATCATGTACCTTACCAACCTACCTTAAGCATATTGATATAGCAGCATATGCTATAGCATTTACGCTGAGGGGCAGCCAACTTCTGTTGCTTACTTTCATGTCTAGTCTTGTCCTGCGTCCATCAACTTGAGGCTTACAGATGTTAAGCCTCATATGCCTGTAATAACACCGGCAACCACACTCTTCAAACCGAAACACAGCAACGCTGCTTGGCGGCAGAAAAAGGCGTGGTGGTAGTGGGTACTTCCCCAGACGAGCCCTTCACAAAGAGCTCTACTACTCTACTGAGTGTAGACATGACATGTAGCATAAACAAATGAATTTGTGTTGTATTGTGTAGTATAATCTCAATGCAAGGCAAGGTGCAGTATCTCACCTAAGCTTTGATTATCCGTAATATCCTTAGGTTTCTTGGCACTGTTATTGTCTGACTTCTGTCCTCGCACTGTTGGGGGCAGTGGAGAGAAGGGCCGATTATGTTCTGGGGTGTCAAATGTGGCTGGTGAGTTATCTGTAAATGGATACATTGTTTAAATTTATTGAATACATAGAGATTACCTATATGTATAATTTAAAACTGCACCCTGCCTCCATGTTGCCATACCCTATGCAGGGTGCATGTAATACTTACTAACACCAATGTATTTACCTAAACTAAATCATGTGTAAGCAATAAATGTTTAGAGCAGGGCTTCCCTAACTTATTTTTACTGTGACACCCTTCAGAATTTGCAATTTTTTTGCCATTCTTTTCTGGCCAAAAGTTGTACCAGTTGTAGTTCTAGCCTAGTTGTCAGAAAATCTCCATTTTTGCACATCATTGTGTGATTTCGTCTGGAGGTAAGTGTAAAACTCATTTTGTGATTTGTGTAGGTACACATGTGAGTACATTGCTTTTGGACAACCAATGAGAGTTGCAATAATAAATAAAAGAGTGCTAACTTGACTTGGTCGCATCAACACAGACAAATGTGGATTGACTTACGACGATGTGACGCCCCTAGGATAACTTATAAATACTAGGATAAATTGAGTATTACAAAGAACACTTTGTATTTATAAATCCTAGTATTTTACTTTTACTTTTTTTTTTTTTCATACTACTAGCTGATGGAACAAGCAGATGGCCCACCTGATGTGGTAACCATCACCTATAACAAAGCATTGCCTCGTAAGTCACACACTATAGGAATGTGGCCTACGATGCACTGCCATGTGTCCAACAACTTGAGGCATACAGATGTTAAGCCTCATGTGCCTGTAATTACACCGGCAACCACACTCTTCAAACCGAAACACAGCATCGCTGCTTGGCGGCAGAAAAAGGTGTGGACTTCCCCGGACGAGCCACAGACAAAGAGCTATACTACTCTTCAAAACTCTACTTACAAGGCTCTGTTGGAGGTCTGCTTCCACTGTACTTTCGAGCTATTTCCATTAGTTTTGTCAAGTTTTTATTCTCTGTGGCCTCTAAAAACTCATTCTGTGCATGTAACTTCTCTATATCAGGGAAGAAATCTCGTTGAATTATCTTGGCTATGCTCTGAAACATAGATGAATTACAAAGAATGATTATAAGTACAACAAAAAAAAAACAACTCTAAAAACTTAGTAGGTAGTCGCCAGGCAATGGATTTAGACAACAAGAGTAAAAAAACCTGTAAGTATTAACAACAATTTTGACGTGTTGTAAATGTACAACAAGAAGCAAACTATATAATACAAAACTACAACCTACACCTAAAATTATGCCTAGAAGTCCAAACCCAACTTTTAGGTAGGTATATTTTGGCAAATTAAATCTGAATTTCACTTACTTGAACATAAAGTTCCTCGTCTAGAGCCGTCTCTTTCTTTTTTATCTTCTGTTTGGGTACTTTTGGTACCTTGAAAACTGTGCTCTCACTTTTCAGGAGTTGCATGTTTCTAAGAGCTGCTTCCCCTGGCTTTGGAGCCTTTTCTTCTTCGGCCATTGTTATTATTTATCACGACACTTAATAAGTATTATTGTTAAATGAAAATTAATAAAAACGCACGTGAAGTTTAGGAAAAATAGACAAACAAAATATTAGTTTTCTTCAATTCTTCCTCACATGACAACTCAACTCGCACTTAGCTCGCATATTGATCGCAATCGACAGGAGTATTATTGTTCTGTGATCGCAATTCGCAACAGCAACATGGAAAGGGAATAGGTACAAAGGGAAAGGAGAATGAAATGAAGGCAATAAAACATTTTGACAGTTCGCCTTTTTGACTGTCATAATCTTGTCATAATTATGTCAATAGGTAGAATGCACCGAAAGGTACGTTGTCAAGAAGCGAAATAATACCATCACCAAAAAAAGAAAAAAACACAAAAGCTTAGTAATAAAACTTATGAAGAATTTATCTATTTTTGGTTATTCCCTATACCTATTAGTTACCAATATACCTACCTAAACAAAACAAACCATTGTTTCATCCAAAACGGTCAGTAGACGACCACCAGAAAACTAAACTACAATAAATAGATGTTTTAATCCATGACGAAAAACTGCATTCATAGGGTTTGAATTCTCAGGAAGGTAAAGGAAGGTTTTGAAGACCCAAAAAGATGGTTTTTATTGATCGAGTGAGCGAAGCGAACGAAGATCTTAGTTTCAACTTGGGCGATTTGGCATTTTATGTATGTACTAGCGGCCTGTCCCAGCTTCGCATGGGTGGTCATAAATTTTTTGAACATTTTAGGATAAACTTAGAGCGTGGGTTCGAGCCTCGCGTCTACTTATATTTCATACATTTGCACGCGATTCTCCTTGAGTGAATGAAATCGCACCCCGAGCGTGACCCGTGGACCCGTTAACATTTTTAATGTGTCCGATTTGAAAAATTTAAGAAGTAATCTATAGGTATTGAAACCGTTTTAATTATGAAATGATTTATTTGGATAAGGATTAATACCAAGGTACAAATAAAGACCCTTTTCTGGCGGCGGCATTTCAGTTATTTTTTTATAATAAAAGAACACTTATTGTGACATAACTATAATAGTTAGACATATGCTGTCGCGACATTTTTTGTAGATGATAACGTGTTCTACAAAATCGTAGTACATTATTTTGTTCTATCATCAATAGTTTTCGCAGCGCACGCGATGTAAGGTTTTTGTATTCCACCTTGGGTTACATTATTGAAGTTTTAGTAAGGATCCCTGATTTTTTTGAAAATATAATATAGCCTATGTTACTCAGGGATAATGTAGCATTCTAATGGTGAAAGAATTTTTGAAATCGGACCAGTAGTTTTTGAGCCTATTCGTTACATACAAAAATACAAAAATACAAAGGTTTCCTCTTTATAATATTAGTGTAGAAGTGTAGATGTAGATGTATGTATGTTTGTCTGGCCATAACTTTCGAACCGGTGATCCGATCTGCATGAAATTTTATAAGTCGATAGCTTGTACTTGAGAAATTTACTGGTAAGTATGAGTAAAATCGGATGAAGGGTTATTAGGATATAGAGTTTTTAAAGATAAAACAAAAAAGTTAAATTAAGATAACCAGCGATCCAAGAGCTCCCATCGAGTTTCGTTGACATCAAGGTTTTTCTACTGGTCGGCCAGTTCCTTTGGTTTTTCTTATATTTTTTTCTTGAAATAAATTAAGAAGTTCACATAAAATGGTGACAACGACCCGGTCTGATGATGGAGCCAAGGTCTGTTCAACGGAACTCTTCAATAAATAGGCCAATAGAGTTGAAACTTGGTTACCATACCAAGTTAGAAGGCGGTAGTCAGATAAAAGTACAAACATAATGTTTGGACTTGCCTCTGACTACCACCTGCTCAAAGTTTTAGTGCGTTCGTCGGGTCGCATCACGAGATCTCAATTCGGGGCGAACCACTAGTTATTACAATATTGTCCCGTTGGGCACCACAATACTTTTCTAGGTGGTTACGGGGTTGTAGGTGGACCACGGGCAGGGTCCGAGTTTTAGGTAGGCAGATACCTATCTATGAACAGCATTAACTTCGATTAGGAATAGGAGTTAAAATAAAATAAAAAACCACGAATAAAACTACGAATATATATACATAGGTACTTATAAAAAAACTATAGTAACTTATTCTAGATAGGTAGCATGTACATTATCTATTTACTCTTAGCCGTGTTTTTGTTTTTATTATAAATGTAAGTCTTGATGTAAAAGTCTGTAAACAAAAAGAGTATGAATATGTTGTGAGGCAGAAACATGAAGGAGACCCACTTCGGATATTCGCAGGAGGGCTCGAACAGCACGTGGCCGAAGTGAAGAATCAGCAGCACAAACTGCAACTGAAACGCACAAATTGAGATAGGGTTACAACTTACAAGTGGAAAACCCAATTATGGTATCTTGATTTCCTTCCCCCTCAGATATTTAATTGATCGAGTGAGCGAAGCGAACGAAGATCTTAGTTTCAACTTGGGCGATTTGGCATTTTATGTATGTATGGAGTCCGGTTATTGTACGATATGATAATGTACAGCATGATATTTGGAATCTACTTTGGTACCTTTTTGGATTCGTTTTATCTGGGTGTACATTATCGGGGTGTGCATTATCGGGGTGCGCATTATCTGGATGTGCAATATCGTCACGTGTCAATAATGTACACCCAGATAATGTACAGCATGATAATTGGAAGCCACTTTGGTACCGTAAAAATTAATTTCTGGCACTTCGGCGGCCGCTGCCGCGGCACGCTCGCTTTGCTCGCTCGCCTCGTGCGTAATTTATATGTTTCAACATAACCTAACCAATCCGACTCAACGGTACTAAAGTGGCTTCCAATTATCATGTTGTACATTATCTGGGTGTACATTATTGACACGTGACGATATTGCACAGCATGTTATTGTACGGGATGATAATGTACACCCAATAATTCAAACCAGTGGACACGGATTATCTGGGTGTGCATTATCGTGCTGTGCAATATCATGCATGCTGTACATTATTTGGCCGTACATTATTGCCTCCCTATGTATGTTTGTCTGGCGATAACTTTAGAACCGTTGATCCGATCTGCATGAAATTTGATATGTCGATAGCTTGTACTTGAGAAATTTACTGGTATGGGGGATATTGGTTGGGCAAATTGAAATCAAAGACCTGTCATACTGATCAATAAATACAAACTATATAAGTAGGTATGTGTTTAACCTACCTATCTATCCCCCTGTTATCAAGTGACTTCAAAACAAAAATAAACTGTTGTTCCCACAGAAAATACCTATTGTGGTTTCATATCGCAGCTTATGGTGTCTTTATCTAAAATGTGGACGGTTATAGCCGATTGCGGTTTGTACACAAAACATTGTAGGTACCTACGAGTACCTACCTACCTAGTACAAAACCTAGCTGTCTGGCTCTAAATAGCCTAAAAATAAACAAAAAGGTTATCCAGCCTTTTTTTATGTATAAAACTACTGCTGTGGAACAAGCAAATGCCCCACCTGATGTTAAGGGGCTGACAACTATCAAACAACTTCTCGCTCGCACGTTTCGACATGTTGAAAACTAGAAAAGCAAACTTTTGAGTAGGAAAACATGTATCGATCATGAGTTTAGTGATTTTATATCTTTCGACATGTCGAAACGTGCGAGCGAGAGTCACATTAGCTCTTGTCTTCGCCTTAAGTAGTGGTAGTACTTCCCCGGACGAGCCCTTCACAAAGAGCTCATAAATTAATGTCTCAAGTTGATGGACGCAGGGCAGTGCATCGTAAGGCACGTTCCTATATCGTGCGTGACTTACGAGGCAATGCTTTGTGATGGTTACCACTTAACATCAGGTGGGCCATCTGCTTTTTCCATCAGCCAGTTGTGTAAAACAACAGATTTTAAGCATCATGTGCTTGTAGTTTCACTTTCAACCAAACTCTTCACCGAAACACAGCAACGCTGCTTGGCGGCAGAAAAAGGCCCCTCAGGGTGACAACGACAACATCCAAAAATGACAACTTCTGAAAACGACAATTTCCGAGAACGTCTATTCTAAACTCGTCAATTTCCTAAAATGACAACATCCTAAAATGACAAATTCCTAAAATGACAACTTCCTAAAATGACAAATTCCTAAAATGACAAATTCCTAAAATTATAAATTCCTAAAATGACAAATTCGTTACCTATCATTTTTTAATTAAGTAAAACAACTAAAACTTGGCTTTATTAACTACTAGCGGCCTGTCCCAGCTTCGCATGGGTGGTCATAAATTTTTTGAACATTTTAGGATAAACTTAGACCGTGGGTTCGAGCCTCGCGTCTACTTATTTCATACATTTGCACGCGCTTCTCCTTGAGTGAGTGAAATCGCACCCCGCGCATGACCCGTGGACCCGTAAACGTTTTTATTTTCGTCATATCTTTTGAATGGAATGTCCGATTTGAAAAATTTAAGAAGTAATCTATAGGTATTGAAACCGTCTTAATTATGAAATGATTTATTTGGATAAGGATTAATACCAAGGTACAAATAAAGACCCTTTTCTAGCGGAGGCATTTCAATTATTTTTTTATAATAAAAGAACACTTATTGTGACATAACTATAATAGTTAGACATATGCTGTCGCGACATTTTTTGTAGATGATAACGTGTTCTACAAAATCGTAGTACATTATTTTGTTCTATCTTCAATAGTTTTCGCAGCGCACGCGATGTAAGGTTTTTTGTTTTCCACCTTGGGTTACATTATTGAAGTTTTAGTAAGGATCCCTGATTTTTTTGAAAATATAATATAGCCTATGTTACTCAGGGATAATGTAGCATTCTAATGGTGAAAGAATTTTTGAAATCGGACCAGTAGTTTTTGAGCCTATTCGTTACATACAAAAATACAAAAATACAAAAATACAAAAATACAAAGTTTACCTCTTTATAATATTATTACTAGCGGCCTGTCCCAGCTTCGCATGGGTGGTCATAAATTTTTTGAACATTTTAGGATAAACTTAGACCGTGGGTTCGAGCCTCGCGTCTACTTATTTCATACATTAGCACGCCCTTCTACTTGAGTGAGTAAAATCGCACCCCGGGCATGACCCTTGGACCCGTTAACATTTTTAATTTCGTCATATCTTTTGAATGGAATGTCCGATTTGAAAAATTTAAGAAGTAATCTATAGGTATTGAAACAGTCTTAATTATGAAATGATTTATTTGGATAAGAATTAATACCAAGGTACAAATAAAGACCCTTTTCTAGCGGAGGCATTTCAATAAATTTTTTATAATAAAAGAACACTTATTGTGACATAACTATAATAGTTAGACATATACTGTCGCGACATTTTTTGAAAATAATGACGTGTTCTACAAAATCGTAGTACATTATTTTGTTCTATAGTCAATAGTTTTCGCAGCGCACGCGATGTAAGGTTTTTGTTTTCCACCTTGGGTTACATTATTGGAGTTTTAGTAAGGATCCCTGATTTTTTTGAAAATATAATATAGCCTATGTTACTCAGGGATAATGTAGCATCCTAATGGTGAAAGAATTTTTGAAATCGGTCCAGTGGTTTTTGAGCCTATTCGTTACATACAAAACAACAAAACAACAAAACAACAAAACAACAAAAATACAAATATTTCCTCTTTATAATATTAGTGTAGATAGTATAGAAGTATAGATTCTTAGGGATTTAAAGCAACAAATCAAAAAAATTGTATAAACAAAACTTTGGACTTAGTTTATTGATATACTAGCGGCCTGTCCCAGCTTCGCATGGGTGGTCATAAATTTTTTGAACATTTTAGGATAAACTTAGACCGTGGGTTCGAGCCTCGCGTCTACTTATTTCATACATTTGCACGCGCTTCTCCTTGAGAGTGAAATCGCACCCCGCGCGTGCCCCGTGGACCCGTTAACATTTTTAATTTCGTCATATCTTTTGAATGGAAAGTCCGATTTGAAAAATTTAAGAAGTAATCTATAGGTATTGAAACCGTCTTAATTATGAAATGATTTATTTGGATAAGGATTAATACCAAGGTACAAATAAAGACCCTTTTCTAGCGGAGGCATTTCAATTAACTTTTTATAATAAAAGAACACTTATTGTGACATAACTATAATAGTTAGACATATGCTGTCGCGACATTTTTTGTAGATGATGACGTGTTCTACAAAATCGTAGTACATTATTTTGTTCTATCTTCAATAGTTTTCGCAGCGCACGCGATGTAAGGTTTTTGTTTTTCACCTTGGGTTATATTATTGAAGTTTTAGTAAGGATCCCTGATTTTTTTGAAAATATAATATAGCCTATGTTACTCAGGGATAATGTAGCATTCTAATGGTGAAAGAATTTTTGAAATCGGACCAGTAGTTTTTGAGCCTATTCGTTACATACAAAAATACAAATGTTTCCTCATTATAATATTAGTGTAGACTACATACTTATGAAATGGTACAAAGGACAAAAACGAATGAAAGTACAGTCAGCGGTAAAAGTCCTTTAAAGGGTCGAGAATACGCGTTGTCGTTTTCGGAAGTTGACATTCTAAAAAGTTGTCGTTTATGAAAGTTGTCGTTTTCGGAAGTTGACATTCAAAGGCATGGTGGTAGTACTTCCCCGGACGAGCCTCTCAAAGAACTCTACCTAGGCATACCTTTCGTTGATAACAAAGTACTTACAATCTGCAGTTGCGTGATGTATTTCTTCCACCACTGGCGCACCCACTGTGGACGCACCACGGCCACCAGGTAGTAGGAGTACATAACTGCGTGCACCATCGAGTTGATGAAACCCAGCATTATGCCATGCCCACCTGAAATAAATCAATAAACAAACATCGCTAGGTACCAATTTTGTTTTTGCATTTCTTTTAGCTTTCTTAGAATACTGTAGAATGTAAAATATTGTAGATTCAATCTCGAATGTGTAACAGAAATAATTTGTGCTATTTTGTCTTTGGCTTAGTACCTAGGTAGGTACTAAGCCATAGACTGAGCTGCCTCCCCCATACAATGCGTAGGCAGGTAAGCAGAGGGCTTATTACGAGTTTAGTGCCGATCGTCGATCGTTACGATACACCGAATTTTCTTTGGCCGATGATTGGCACTCGATCGGCACTAAACTCGTAATAAGCCCTCAGTTGTTTCAAGTAAATGTAAAATTTTTTCACTGACTTTTAAAATTATTCATCCATAAAAATACATTTGAATAAATACAAAAGGATATTGGCCAAGATTGCCAAATCCTAGGAAAGCGTGCATCCTCGCCACTGCAGGCACGCGATAATTGCTGGCATTGCCTAACGGAATTCGAGTAGGCACCTAAAGTTACATAATTTGTGGTTTATGCTAGTCCCAAATTATAGGATGAGATGTATTTGGGTACGAAGTACACATTTTATGGGTTATAATTGCTAGGTTTGGCAAAATGAGTTTTGACAGACACACCAATTAACTATATCTATACGAATATTATAAAAAAGAAGGATTTGATTGTTTGTTTGTTTGCATTAAATAAGCTCCGAAACTACTGGACCGATTTGAAAAATTATTTCACCGTTGGGAAGCTACACTATCCCCGGGCACAGATAAGAGAATACTAGTACCCCGGGTGACATAGGTTAATATTATATTTTAAAATAAATTACTAAAACTCCAATAACGTGTATAAAATGTATAAAATGATCTAAAAAATTCCTTACATCGCGTGCGCTACGAAAACTATTGATGATAGAACAAAATAATATACTACGACTTTGCAGAACACATTATTGTCTACAAAAAGTTTCGGGACAGTATATGTCTAACTATTATAGTTATGACACAATAGTGTTCTTTTATTTAAAAAAAATACTAAATGCCGCTGCTAAAAAAGGCTCTTTATTTTTGTACCTTGGTATAAATCCTTATCAAAATAAATTACTTCATATTCAAGACTACTTCAATACCTTTATATGTATAAATTTTTCCATTATTCAATTCGGACATTCCATTCGAAAGATATCACGAGTTCAAAAATGTAAGTATGTATTAGAAAAAAGTCGCGTGGTCGCTCCGCTCCGCTAACTATGCGATGTACGAGTAGGCGTCACTGGCTGGGGTACGAATTACGATATTTATTGTGTTTCATAGGATCTAAAGAATCCCACAGGTGTATGTGTGTGAGTGTGTAAGAGTTATTTTTTTATTTTTTTATGTTTGTTAAAAACCCGTGCGAAGCCGGGACGGGCCGCTAGTTATTTAATATTATTGCTCAAGCGATTGCTAAAACACCGCACAATGCCTATTCGTCGTTACCTAATCTTTAAAAATAAAGTTGCTATATAAATTTAAAATTATTATACACATATTTGAATATTTTGTACACATAAATTAATTTAAAATAAATCCCCGATGTTATATGTAGGTAGAGCCAGTTATAACCGAAGAGTTTTTAAACTATTTTTACTTAGAGTGTGTAAGGTGAAGGCATATTTATTTATCAGCAACTAGATGACCCGGTGTACTTCGTATCACCTATCCTAACGACATTAAAACTCTCCCTTCGCTTTAGGTAGAACAGTTTATATGGGAAAATGAAAGCAATTTTTCCATATTTTCTCACGCATTAAAGGGCCTTTAAATATGTCAAAATGTACTTGTTTGACATCTAAGTTTAGATTTAACGGCCTGTTAATCCTTGATTAGTAACTAACAGAGCATGGTGAAATCAGCTCTTACCGAGATAAACGAACAGCAATTGATTTTCTACACTAATATAATAAAGAGGAAAGATTTGTATTTTTGTATGTAACGAATAGGCTCAAAAACTACTGGTCCGATTTCAAAAATTCTTTCACCATTAGATCCTTACTAAAACTCCAATAATGTAACCCAAGGTGGAAAACAAAAAACCTTACATCGCGTGCGCTGTGAAAACTATTGATGATAGAACAAAATAATGTACTACGATTTTGTAGAACACGTCATCATCTACAAAAAATGTCGCGACAGCATATGTCTAACTATTATGGTTATGTCACAATAAGTGTTCTTTTATTATAAAAAATTAATTGAAATGCCGCCGCTAGAAAAGGGTCTTTATTTGTACCTTGGTATTATTTTTTATCCAAATAAATCATTTCATATTTAAGACGGTTTCAATACCTGTAGATTACTTCTTACATTTTTCAAATCGGACATTCCATTCAAAAGATATGACGAAATTAAAAATGTTAACGGGTTCACGGGTCACGCACTGGGTGCGATTTTACCCACTCAGGGAGAAGGGCTTGCAAATGTATGAAATTAAGTAGACGCGAGGCTCGAACCCACGGTCTAAGTTTATCCTAAAATGTTCAAATAATGTATGACCACATTGACCACCCATGCGAAGCTGGGACAGGCCGCTAGTTATATATATAGAGATAGATATAATATCCTAATTACTTGGACGATTTTTATTGTGTTGTTGATAAATAATTAGCGAATTGTATTTTTTTAAAGTACCTACATTATTGTAATGTATACCTCTGTACATGCAAGAGACCTCTTCAGCGTTAGGCCATAGGTGCACTGTTCAAATGGCACCTAGGTACTCTTGACTTGCGAAAATTGATGGGCCGAGACAACACTCTGACAACATTGGGTAATACCACTTAGCATTACTTATACAGACCTGGCACATATTTGGTACCGATGAAACCAAGCAAACACATCCCTAGGTGGTGGTACACGTGGAGGAATGACACTTGATTGAACTTCTTTCTTAGCACGAAGAAAACCTGGAACATCATTAAAATAAAGCAAGTTGGCACCTATGTGGTCTGCGAGACTGTGTGAGACATGACATGAGTAAGAAAGGAGTGAGCAGGAGCACCGAGATGACGAAAAATAAAAACCGGCCAAGTGCGAGTCGAACTCGCGCACGAAGGGTTCCGTACCATTATCTATAAAAACGACTATTTCATTCTGTTTTTTAGTGTTTGTTGTTATAGCGGCAACAGAAATACATCATCTGTGAAAATTCAACTGTCTTACTATCACGGTTCATGAGATACATTCTGGTGACTGACAGACGGACAGACAGACAGACGGACGAACAGCGGAGTCTTAGTAATAGGGGTCCCGTTTTACTCTTTAGGTACTACGGAGCCCTAAAAAAGAATGAAAGAATAAAACCTGACGTTAGCGAGGGATGAGAGCAGAAAGGTATAATTTTCATATTTCTAACCGTATCCAGAAGATCGATGACTTTGATCATGTAGTAGAGCCATACTCTGCTGACCACCATCCGCTCCAGAGGCGTGTCTTCCTTGATGATCTTCTGACACCACAGACTGTAGTAGCCAGTAAGGTAAACGCGGGTTATACACTACAAAAGAAAGAGTTAGTTAGGTTCGTACTAAACTAGTTTATATGTAAAATAACCCATTATAAATCTTGCTCCCATCAGTGGCGTAGCTTGGTGGACAAGGGCCCCGGTGCATAGAGAAAGAAGCGGGCCCTCACCCCCTCTTTCCACGTAGCTTGAACTTATATTAGCCCTTAAAATAAATCGTTGAAAAAAATTGTGAGCAGGCTCAAGGTTATCTAGCTTCTGGAGCTGGCCGACCCTCTTTTTTCAAAGCTTAGGTTAGGCTCAGGGGGCCTTGAGCCCCAGGGCCCTGGTGCACTGCACCAACTGGCCCTACGATAGCTACGCCACTGGCTCCCATACATTATTGTGTTCTCGTAGTTTACGAGTATGTGAGTTTTCCTGCGTTACCAAACTACCTATTAGTACAGCTAAATTAGTAGGTAGGTCAAGGTGACTTTCTTGGAGGAAATATCAAATTTCTCCAAGGTGACTTTAGTAGACGATGGACTCCGCTAAAAAACTATCGTATTTAAAAAATAATTAGTAACTTTACAACATACAACAAAATTACCTAAATGTGTCTGCTATTTCGGACCTAAACGTAGTACCTACCTACCTACTATTATTTTTCGGTATCTAAACGGTCACTAGGTAAAATCCTTGCAATAAGTACAACGTGTAACATAAGGCCAAAGACCAAGTGATCAGCCCAAGCACTGGAATACTTTGCCGTGTGCAAAAGTTGAATAAGTAGGTACCTATACCTATATCGTTTTCGAATATCCCATACAAAAGTAAAATTAATATTGTCTTAGAAATTTGCAACACCCCTGATACTGTTTACGTAAGTACCAAGATCAAGTATACAGGGAACGTCCAAACAGCTGTGAATAGGGCTGCCTCATGGAGTATTTATTTTCATAATGGAAGAAAGTTTTAATAGGCATTTCAGGATTGAAATCCTTCGAAGTTTCAAAAGTCATAGAACAAAAGTTGTTCGCCATGACCTGTAGAATACCCTGTTTTTGGGATTATAGGGATATTATGTCACATGTTGTGGGTACCTATAGCACAAGACTGAAAAGAATGGCGTAACAGTTTTTTTTATACTACTAGCTGATGAATCATGCAGATGGCCCACCTCATGTTAAGTGGTAACCATCACCTATAACAAAGCATTGCCTCGTAAGTCACGCACAATAGGAACGTGCCCTACGATGCACTGCCCTGCGTCCATCAACTTGAGGCATACAGATGTTAAGCCTCATGTGCCTGTAGTTATGGAGACTGTTACATACATGCTGAAATCATCAGCAAAGGCTTTGTCAATAGTATTTATAGATTTTATAACTAAATAAAGATATGTTTTTTAAAAAGCTGGTGGAGCCTTCTTCATTCACGAAATACCCGCGATCTTCAATGCTTTGCTGTCCACTGTTGCGAGGGAAACGGGTTATAATCCTCAGGAAAAGAAAGGTCTGAAAGATTTCACCATGCTCCGTTAGTTACTAATCATGGATTAACAGGCCGTTAAATCTAACCTTAGCTGTCAAACGCGTACATTTTGACATATTTAACGGCCCTTTAATCCTTTGTTAATCTAACAGAGCATGGTGAAACCGGCCCTTAGAATTACGATATTACGCATCGCGATTTAGTAGTCCTGTAGGTAGTTTATATTTTTACACGAAATAGCTAATTGCAATTTGTAATTTCCAATTATTGCCTTTATGCATACTATTTGTAACGGTTTTGTTACAAATAGTAAAAAGTACAAATACCTAGTACTATTTGTTACTTTATTATAGGGAAAAATAACTCTTCAATAGCAACAGACCACCTAAGTCTAGTGTTTAGATAATATAGAATAATTTTCAAAGTGATCCTTGTGATTGATTGTACCTACTGAATAAACATCGTTTTGATTTTGATTTTGATTATTAGTTGCACTAAAATAGGTAATCGTTACTAAATAACCTAGGTAGTTATTAAATTGTATGTAGGTAGTAGGTATGAACCCGGTAAAGCATAACGAAAGTCATTACGATTCTTTAGTTGAAGTTAATTAACCAATTTTTTTGTTAATAGATTGTCAGAAATCAACTCTTCTGTACCGACTCCACTTAACGTAAGTTGAGGGAAGGAAGATAATATTGAACCTAATAAAAAAAACTCAAATTTCATAGAAATAATGAAAAAGGAAACAGAATATTGAAACAGCCTCACGACTTTTATCTCCAGGAATACTTTGAGTAAGTATGTCTAAGGAGGATATTCAGAGGTACATCCAAATATAAACATTTGGCACACATCCACATTTTGCAGGTTTCCTCGCGATTTTTTCCTTTCCGATTGAGAGCACTGCGCTATTTCGAAGAAAAAGCTATTATAAAAACCAAAAGTACTACTCTTTTACAAATGAAACCTCTACTTTTCGGAATCGTCTTCATCAAATCAGAGAAAACCCGATTGAAATTGGACCAGTTATTCAACCTGCCTATAACCTTCCGCGAAACCGAATATCCTTCACAATGGACTTTGAAAATCGGTAATGAGTTTGTGGTAGTGGGGGGATAAGTGTATTTCACAGTGCAACACATCATTATATAATAAAAATAACGTACTATTATTTATTCTGTGGTGCAAATCAATAGTACGTTGCACTTACTTGTGTTGCCAAGAATACTGACAATGCGACCTGTATAACATTGTAAGCTATGATGGTGTTCTTCAATTGAAAGGGCTGTCGGTTCTTCATGATGGCTGGTCCCCATGCCTTGACAAATCGGTGGTACACGTACATTATCGCGATGATGGGGATGGGGCTCGAAACTAGGAAGAAGCTGTTCGTTCGCGGATCTGAAAATATACTCATATAATCCTCCTCTGATCCTTATATGATCCTGATGATCTCCGGAATCACGGAAGACCAGCGTTATAGTAGTGCATCAAACACTATCATAGCACAAAGCTATGATAGTGGACGACCGATCTTGTTGTCCTAATCAATTTGTATTTCGCCTTTATTTTTGTGACACAAAATGAACGTTTTTTGATTTGATTTGAGTTGATGATCACCATCTAAAGGCACTTGTACAGACCCCCATCAATTGTAAAAGCTTTGGAAAAAAAATAAGTTATCGTCCGTTTCTGTCTTCTTTTTTATATGCAAACAAAATAAGATAAATTGAGCCAAATTCCGTTCGGAAAAAAATCCGAATATTTTAAAATGACTCTGTAGGTCTTGCCTACGATGTTCTTTACATCGTCTTCCTATCCCACCGCCCGAATGAAAAATATAAAAATGATGTTAAAAAATGTACCATAATATAAACCACATTACTGAATTGAAAAATAAACAAAAGAGTTGTTTCATCAATGTATGAATCCTGGGTTGGGTCTGTGTACAGTGTATATAAATATCGCTTAGCAGTATAGATAACTGATTTTGTTTGCTTTTTTTCTTAATTTTTACCTCGTTTTCTGGCGCTTTAAGATTTTCTTGAGAGCAACACAATTTACTAAACATATGGAGGACTGACATGCGTGAAATGTCATTTTGACAACTGTTGTCTAAGTCAAGCTTGAGAGTGAAACTCATTACCGTCAAAAAAAGCAATGAAACTGTCAGAAAATTAAAAAATGCAATGCGTTATGTCCAACGTCTTATCAAACGTCAATTACAGACTGTCATGGCGGCTCTTCTTGAAGTGTTCACATAGTAAAAAATTCGACCAAACCCAAAATGAAATTTTAATTTATTTTGAGTCTCTTCTCATACACACAACTTTTTTACACAATGATAAGTAAGTCGGTATTCAATATTTACTAAAATTACTATATCTACATTATATTTTGCTGATATACGTGCAAATTCAGATTGCACACAACTTCGTTGATTGAGCATTTTTTATAAATAAGTTTAGTGATTTTACAGGTTTTGTAAGTATCTTTAAAAATTTTGAAAAGTGCGAGCGAGAGTGACTGGTGTCAGCCCAGTTTTCAAAGTACCTAGTCGTAGGTAGGTACTTACTGACCTACCTGCTCAAAAGGTAATGTTAGTAACCTCATCTACAGAACTTTGAACCTAGTCTAGTTGTATCTATTGATTTCAATACTCATTGTATAGGACACATTTGAATAGTACACATTATTCGCTTATTATAAAGTAAAATAAGGAATGAACGGCAGAAACAAATAAACTAGTGGTTTGCCCCGAACTGAAATCTCGTGATGTCCGTTCCAGTCTTACCAAACACAATATTTGGCCTCTGACTACCCTCTTCCTTCTTATTTGAGGTTAAGTTTCAGCTCAATTATCTGTGAAAAGTTCCGTTGAACAGATCTTACGACTAAAATTAACTAGTGGTTCGCCCCGAACTGAGATCTCGTGATGCGAACCGACGAACGCACCAAAACTTTGAGTAGGTGGTAGTCAGAGGCAAGTCCAAACATTATGTTTGGACTTTTTTCTGACTACCGCCCACTAACTTGGTACGGTAACCAAGTTTCAACTCTATTGGCCTATTTATTGAAGAGTTCCGTGGAACAGACCTTGGCTCCATCATCAGACCTGGTCGTTGTCACCATTTTATGAGAACTGAGTACCTCCTTAATTTATTTCAAGAAAAAAAAAAAAGAAAAAGCAAAGAAACTGGCCGTCCAGTAGAAAAACCTTGATGCCAACGAAACTCTTAGAGATGGGAGCTCTTGGATCGCTGGTTATCTTAATTTAACTTTTTTGTTGTATCTCAAAAATCAAGCGTCCCAGAAAAAAAGTAAAAATTGTTTTAGAATGTCTAAACAAAACCCTTTCAAATGACATATAATTTGATTTTTTATTGATCGAGTGAGCGAAGCGAACGAAGATCTTAGTTTCAACTTGGGCGATTTGGCATTTTATGTATGTATGTATGTATGTATGTATGTATGTATGTTTGTCTGACGATAACTTTAGAACCGTTGATCCGATCTGCATGAAATTTGATATGTCGATAGCTTGTACTTGAGAAATTTACTGGTAAGTATATGAGTAAAATCAAATGAAGGGTTTTTGAGATATGGGGTTTTTTAAGGGGGCAAAAATAAAAAAAGTTACATAAAAAAATCAAGTTACATGTCATATGAAAGGGCTTCGTTTGGACATTCCAAAACAATTTTTACTTTTTTTTTGGGACGCTCGGTTTTTGAGATAAAACAAAACAAGTTAAATTAAGATAACCAGCGATCCAAGAGCTCCCATCTCTAAGAGTTTCGTTGAAATCAAGGTTTTTCTACTGGTCGGCCCGTTCCTTTGCTTTTTCTTAATTTTTTTTCTTGAAATAAATTAAGGAGGTACTCAGTTCTCATAAAATGGTGACGACGACCAGGTCTGATGATGGAGCCAAGGTCTGTTCAACGGAACTCTTCAATAAATAGGCCAATAGAGTTGAAACTTGGTTACCGTACGAAGTTAGTAGGTGGTAGTCAGAAAAAAGTCCAAACATAATGTTTGGACTTGCCTTTGACTACCACCTCCTCAAAGTTTTGGTGCGTACTCGTCGCATGTCGCATGGTCGCATCACGAGATCTCAGTTCGGGGCGAACTACTAGTTGTAACTTTTTTTAAATTTCTCAAGTACAAGCTATCGACTTATCAAATTTCATGCAGATCGGATCAACGGTTCAAAAGTTATGGCCAGACAAACATACAAACATACATAAATACATACATACATACATACATAAAATGCCAAATCGCCCAAGTTGAAACTAAGATCTTCTTTCGCTTCGCTCACTCGATCAAAAATAAAAAATATTTTAGGATGTAGGTACAACAAAACCGTTTCCTATGAAATCTCATTTGATATTTTGTGTCTTAACTAAATTTTTTGGTCCCTTGAAAAGCCCCATTAAATCTCAATAACGCCGGGTCCGTTTTAACTCACTTTTACCAGGAATTTTTCAACCGATCCTACTCCTACCAAATTTGCATCGGATATACGGTCCGAAAATTAAAGTAGGCCGTAGTCAGAGGCAAATCCAAACATAAAGCTTGGCCTTGCCTCTGACTACCACCTACTAACTTGATATGGTATCGAAGGTTCAACTCAACAACAATATTTCGATGCATCTTTAAAACCGGGACTCTTAGAAAAAAGGTAACTAGTAGTTCGCCCCGAACTGAGATCTCGTGATGCGACCCGACGAACGCATCCACACTTTGAGTCGGTAGTAGTCAGAGGCAAGTCCAAACATTATCTTTGGACTTTTTTCTGACTACCGCCTACTAACTTGGTATGGTTACCAAGTTTCAACTCTATTGGCCTATTTATTGAAGAGTTCCGTTGAACAGACCTTGGCTCCATCATCAGACATGGTCTTCGTCACCATTTTATGAGAACTGAGTACCTCCTTAATTTATTTCAAGAAAAAAAAATAAGAAAAAGCAAAGGAACTGGCCGACCAGTAGAAAAACCTTGATGTCAACGAAACTCTTAGAGATGGGAGCTCTTGGATCGCTGGTTATCTTAATTTAACTTTTTAAATTTTATCTCGAAAACCGAGCGTCCCAAAAAAAAAGTAAAAATTGTTTTGGAATGTCCAAACAAAGCCCTTTCATATGACATGTAACTTGATTTTTTTATGTAACTTTTTTTATTTTTGCCCTCTTAAAAAACCCCATATCTCAAAAACCCTTCATCCGATTTTACTCATATACTTACCAGTAAATTTCTCAAGTACAAGCTATCGACTTATCAAATTTCATGCAGATCGGATCAACGGTTCTAAAGTTATCGCCAGACAAACATACATACATACATACATACATACATACATATATACATACATAAAATGCCAAATCGCCCAAGTTGAAACTAAGATCTTCGTTCGCTTCGCTCACTCGATCAATTAATTGTTTTGGAATGTACAAAGAAATACTTTTAAACGTGTGTAACTTTATTTTTTTTAGTCCAAAGGGACTTATTAAAATTATGGGTATATGAATTTAATCGGACAAGGGGTTATTGAGATATGGGGTTTTCAAAGGGAGCAAAAAAATTGTTACACAAATATACCTATGCCATGAGGTATCATATGAAAGGGTTTGGTTTGTAACTCCCAATACCATTTTTATTTTTATTCTATGACGTATGTATGATTTTTGGAATACAATTGGTTACCCTAAGTGGGTTAGGGGGTAGTCACAGGCCAAATATCGTGTTTGGTATCAACGTAAAACTGGAGCGGACATCACGAAATCTCAGTTCGGGGAGAACCACTAGTTATCAATTGTTAATTGATCGAGTGAGCGAAGCGAACGAAGATTCTAGTTTCAACTTGGGCGATTTGGCATTTTATGTATGTATGTATGTATGTATGTTTGTCTGGCCATAACTTTCGAACCGTTGATCCGATCTGCATGAAATTTGATTTTGAGCTTGTACTTGAGAAATTTACTGGTAAGTATATGAGTAAAGTCGGATGAAGGGTTTTTAAGATATGGGGTTTTTTAAGGGGGCGAAAATAAAAAAAGTGACTTAAAAAAATCAAGTTAAATGTCATACGAAAGGGCTTTGTTTGGACATTCCAAAACAATTTTTACTTTTTTTCTGGGACGCTCGGTTTTTGAGATACAACAAAAAAGTTAAATTAAGATAACCAGCGACCCAAGAGCTCCCATCTCTAAGAGTTTCGTTGGCATCAAGGTTTTTCTACTGGTCGGCCAGTTACTTTGCTTTTTCTTATTTTTTTTTCTTGAAATAAATTAGGGAGGTACTCAGTTCTCATAAAATGGTGACAACGACCAGGTCTGATGATGGAGCCAAGGTCTGTTCAACGGAACTCTTTAATAAATAGGCCAATAGAGTTGAAACTTGGTTACCGTACCAAGTTAGTAGGCGGTAGTCAGAAAAAAGTCCAAACATAATGTTTGGACTTGCCTTTGACTACCACCTACTCAAAGTTTTGGTGCGTTCGTCGGGTCGCATCACGAGATCTCAGTTCGGGGCGAACTACTAGTAAAGATTTGTTTTTCTCGGTGGGGTTCGAACCCACAACCTACAGAGCTGAAGCACAGATAAGAGAATACTAGGCTGAAGGCAGACTACTGAGCAGTAATTGCTGCCACAAAAATGTACATTCGCATGCACATTTTTTATTACCCGTTATAATTTTTAATTAATTTATAATTCCACTAGCGGCCTGTCCCAGCTTCGCATGGGTGGACATACATTTTTTCAACGTTTAAGGATAAACTTAGACCGTGGTGGGTTCGAGTCATTTGCACGCCTTTCTACCTCGCGCCTTGCCCGGGCCCGCGCTTAGTGAGAACGCGGCCCGAGACCCGCGCGTCGCTTATATTGTTAAAATCTTTTGAATGGAATGTCTGATTTGAAAAATTCAAGAAGTAATGTATAGGTATTGAACCAGTCTTGAGTATGAAAAGATTTATTTGGATAAGGATTAATACCAAGGTACAAATAAAGACCCTTTTCTAGCGGCGGCATTTCAATTAAATTTTAATAATAAAAGAACACTTATTGTGACATAACTATAATAGTTAGACATATGCTGTCGCGACATTTTTTGTAGATAATGACGTGTTCTGCAAAGTCGTAGTACATTATTTTGTTCTATCATCAATAGTTTTCGCAGCACACGCGATGTAAGGTTTTCTTTTTCCACCTTGGGTTACATTATTGGAGTATTATAAGGATCCCTGATTTTTTTATTTTTTTCCCTGAAAATATAATATAACCTATGTTACTCAGGGATAATGTAGCATTCTAATGGTGAAAGAATTTTTGAGCCTATTCGTTACATACAAAAATACAAACATACAAAAATACAAATCTTTCCTCTTTATAATATTAGTGTAGATGTAGAAGTGTAGATAAACTCACCTGCTAAATCATCATTGATGTATCGATAGTAGCTGGTAATGTTTCTTATAAGTGTACCCATCTTGACCGTAACTCCTGAAAACAAACATGACACACGAACTTCATAAATAAACAGCGGATACTTTTATTACTAGCAGATAATTAGAGGCACAAGAGGCTTAGGCCTAATTTCACCATGCTCTGTTAGTTACTAATCAAGGATTAACAGGCCGTTAAATCTAACCTTAAATGTCAAATGTACATTTTGTCATTTTTAACGTCCGTTTAATCCTTTGTTAATCTAACAGAGCATGGTGAAACCGGCTCTTAACATCTGTATGCCTCAAGTTGATGGACGCAGGGCAGTGCATCGTAGGGCACGTTCCTATCGTGCGTGACTTACGAGGCAATGCTTTGGTAGTTTATGGTTACCACTTAACATCAGATGGGCCATCGGCATGTTCCATCAGCTAGATGTATAAATAAAAACCTAGGTACTTTTATTCGAATTCTGTAGGTAAACTTTCTAAGTATTGTTAATTTTCAACCTTCTTCTTCGACTTCAAAAGAGGTGGAGGTTCTCAAAAATAATTTGTCTGTATGTTTTTTGTTTGTTCACGTATAACTCCGTTATTTATGAACCGATTTGAAAAACCTTTTTTTATTTGAGGCAATACAATAAATAAATATAATAAATACATAAACAATACAATAAATATACCTACTTTCAGATTGGTTCCATAGAAAGTTCATCAAAATCGATTTAGAAGTTAAATTAAAAAAAAAAAAAAAATATAGGCTTTTAAATTAAAATAACAGGAAAAATGTATGTCATCGAAGTAAATTAATATGCGTATTTTGCTGTTTTATGTTTTCAGTGTATTTGAAGTCTGTTTTTTGAAAAGATATAAACTATCTTTATTTCCCAAAGTCTTGTCTGTAGATCTGTAGGATGCAAAGATTTCGCACAAAATATTTTTTTTTGTTGCACAATACAATATTATCTAGTTATTTCAATTTTAGCTTTATAGTACGTAGGTACGTTATTTTTACCGACTTCAAAAAAGTAGGAGGTTCTGAATTCGACTGTATGTTTGTTTTGTGATTACTCCACTAATTATTATGAGTTGACTTGACGAGTTTTTAGTTTAGAGGTGGTTATTAATTTCATCGAAACTGATTTGAATCCCAAAATCAAAAAAGTTTTTATTCCGTTCATTAAAAACCTCCTTTATACGACTTGAATCTAGCGCTAGATTCTGACGACCAAAGATGAAGAACAGGCTCCAGGGATGACCCTTTACCGCACACAACACTCGTTGGCAACACTCAAAAACTATAATCACTTGAACTAACAATGATTATTGGCAATAACACTGGTCCAACCACACTTGGCTAAACACTTGGCAAAGTTAGAAAATTTCGAAATACCTGGTGTAGAAGTGCAGACGTGCTACTTCAGTAAACCTCGCCACAAGATTGAAGCTTTGCAATCCTCATTCATCCACTTAACCACCGACTATGTTTTAACTGAATTCATTTAAAATGTACACAATGACTTTATTCTAGGCTTTGAATTTGTTAGGGAATTTGAACTTTGGTTCCCTACTTTGATGAAGGTCTCGTAAGGTGCATGTGGTTGTAACGAAATACGTTGCGTCAGCTTGGAGCGTTTGAATTCGGTGCTTATTGAGCCGAATTTATCGGAGTGGTGGTGTAATATGCACACAATTTGCATAGTAGGTCTATATTATTTAGTCAAACGGTAGATATTCGTTATTCTTTACGGTTGCAATCGCTGTCATTCACCTACATACCTACTAAAATAAGATACCTTCTATCTAACTTATTTGGTGTCTACGGAAATTAGTCATACCACAGAGTCATATACTCAACGTTTATGTTTATTTAAACCACTTATTTTGTGAAATACCTCGTTTTTATACGTCCATACGTCCAGTGGTTCAATGGTAGAACGGGGATGAGGGAACCAAGTTGTTGATATGAACCTGCAGCTGCAGCGTTTGGTTCATGAGGCAAGGCAAGGGTTTCAAGATTCATCATCATCATTAAATCAGATCAGATGATAATCTACTTCAATTGCTACCTACTTAAAAAATGTGCTATATTATACATACATATAATATGTAAACCCAACCTACCCGATACAGGGTGGCCCATTTAGGTCGGTCAGTATGGGCAAGTATGTAACTATAAGACATACAAACATCTGTTCTTAGGAACCATGTCATCGATTTTAGTGACAAGAAAAACTGCATGCATAGATTTAAAAAAAACTTGCACTTGCCTTAGTTGCCTATGAAAGAATTTTTGCAGCAGTTTTTCTTGTTACTAAAATCGATGACATGGTTCCTAAGACTAGATCTTTGTATATCTTGTAGTTTCTTGCCCATACTGACCGATCTAAATGGGCCACCCTGTATATGTATTTGTAGTAGTATCAGTGCCGGATTAGCCACGTAGCAAGAGTAGCAAATGCTACGGGCCCCGCGCTCCAATTTAGATAGGAGCGTATAATATCTTGCATGCCTTAAACGCGAAGCGCTTGCTATGCTTCACTTCGACTTGAAAATCTAAAACTCGATTTCGTCACGTTAAATCGTAAAAATAAGTAGGTATTTTACGATTTTTTAACGTTAATGTTCTAATGTTTAATTAAAATCGATATATTATGTAGACTAGTATCTATATCACATTTCTACCCTTCAAGCGGCCAGATTTTTAAACAAACCAAGGGCCCCTTGACAGAATTTGCTACAGGCCCCGCGCTGGCTTAATACGGCACTGAGTAGTATTATATAGGTCCCAGTTTGCCAATCAATCAGTGTCTCATATTATTTGTTTGCTTCGTTTGTTTATATTGGTTGTAAATACTTAGTTATAATTAAATTGCCCTACCTTATCTAAAAATAACGTCTAATAAACGTTTAATTTGAATAGGTATTTGTTAATTTACATAAAGTATCTAACCTTTACAAGAGTTGAAAGTGTGTGCCTAAAGTAAATACAGTGACATGCATTTATTGACGATTTCTGCATCCTCATCGTGAACTAAATTGAGTCAAATATTTATTTGGGTTGCAACATGTGCCTTAATCTTTATAATATCGTATCGTTTATCGTTGTTTCGGAAAACGCGCTATGATAAAATAACGTAAGGTATGTTATTTTACGGAAATTGGCAAAAAAGTATGACAACCCTAGTTCCGCTGCTATGTGTGTAATAAAATAAAATAAATAAATATTGGTGGATTTTCCACACAGCACTATCTAGCCCCAAACTAAGCCAAAGCTTATAATATGGGAACCAGATAGCTGATATAATACATTGATGCTTTTGTTTTGTAAATACATACTTACTTATAATATAATATAACACCCAGACAGAGAACAAACATCTATGTTCATCACACAAATGTCTGTTCTCGGTGGGGATGGAACCCACGGCCTACGGCGCAGAAGGCAGAGCTTCTAACAACTGAGCTGTGAAGGCTGTCAATGAATGTATGTATGTAAACTCCTTGTTTACCTACCTATACCTAAGGCGATTGCTTTGGATAAATCAAAGATTTGCCGTCAAGGATCTCTGCAGATTTGGGCTAGCAATCATGCTTACTCGTCTGACTGAAATGTAAAATATATGTAGGTACTGTACCTAGGCCAGTTAGGTACGTACCTAGTACCTACCTATCTACTTCTAGTCTGCATCAATTAATTGCCATATGCAATAATCATCGTACTTTTCACGTTTTACTCTCTAAATTTTCATTTTATTTATCTGTTTATTTAATACCATGTCGTTTTTTATTTTTCTTTAAACTGTCGAAATATGGTCGAAATATTATAATTTTGTTATATTTAGGTTTGGTTTAGCTGTCAAAGGCTTTTCCTATGGTGAAGAAGTCGTTTTGAATCACAAGATTTGTGAACAGAACTACTGGGAATTCATTTCCCATTTGTTCTGTGAACAGATCTAATGGATAAAAAAACCCAGTAGTTCTGCCGACAGAACTACTCAACAGAACAGGTGGGAGTAAACGGAATCGTCCGTGGCATCACCGAACGTCTCTGATGGAAGACCAGCGTTGGTTTCCAACCAACTTATTGCTGAATCAGAGTCCGATTTGCGACGCACAAAGTTATTTGATGTATATTATATTTTATTTCTTAGTATCTACTTTAACTTTTGTTGTCTACATCTACATCTACACTAATATTACTAGTAGTTCGCCCCGAACTGAGATCTCGTGATGCGAACCGACGAACGCACCAAAAATTTGAGTAGGTGGTAGTCAAAGGCAAGTCCAAACATTATGTTTGGACTTTTTTCTGACTACCGCCTACTAACTTGGTACGGTAACCAAGTTTCAACTCTATTGGCCTATTTATTGAAGAGTTCCGTTGAACAGACCTTGGCTCCATCATCAGACCTGGTCGTCGTCTCCATTTTATGAGAACTGAGTACCTCCTTAATTTATTTCAAGAAAAAAAAATAAGAAAAAGCAAAGGAACTGGGCGACCAGTAGAAAAACCTTGATGTCAACGAAACTCTTAGAGATGGGAGCTCTTGGGTCGTTGGTTATCTTAATTTAACTTTTTTGTTGTATCTCAAAAACCGAGCGTACCAGAGAAAAAGTAAAAATGGTTTTGGAATGTCCAAACAAAGCCCTTTCATATGACATGTATCTTGATTTTTTTATGTAACTTTTTTTATTTTTGCGCCCTTAAAAAACCCCATATCTCAAAAACCCTTCATCCGATTTTACTCATATACTTACCAGTAAATTTCTCAAGTACAAGCTATCGACTAATCAAATTTCATGCAGATCGGACCAACGGTTCTAAAGTTATCGCCAGACAAACATACATACATACATACATACATACATACATACATACATACATACATAAAATGCCAAATCGCCCAAGTTGAAACTAAGATCTTCGTTCGCTTCGCTCACTCGATCAATAAAGAGGAAAGATTTGTATTTTTGTATTTTTGTATGTAACGAATAGGCTCTAAAACTACTGGTCCGATTTCAAAAATTCTTTCACCATTAGAATGCTACATTATCCTTTAGTAACATAGGCTATATTTTATTTTCAAAAAAATCAGGGATCCTTACTAAAACTCCAATAATGTAACCCAAGGTGGAAAACAAAAACCTAACATCGCGTGCGCTGCGAAAACTATTGATGATAGAACAAAATAATGTACTACGACTTTGCAGGACACGTCATTATCTACAAAAAATGTCGCGACAGCATATGTCTAGCTATTATAGTTATGTCACAATAAGTGTTCTTTTATTAAAAACTAGCGGCCTGTCCCAGCTTCGCATGGGTGGTCATAAATTTTTTGAACATTTTAGGATAAACTTAGACCGTGGGTTCATGCCTCGCGTCTACTTATTTCATACATTTGCACGCCAGAGAGTGAAATCGCACCCCGAGCGCCACCCGTGGACCCGTTAACGTTTTTAATTTCGTCATATCTTTTGAATGGAATGTCCGATTTGAAAAATTTAAGAAGTAATCTATAGGTATTGAAACCGTCTTAATTATGAAAGGATTTATTTGGATAAGGATTAATACCAAGGTACAAATAAAGACCCTTTTCTAGCGGCGGCATTTCAATTAATCTTTTGTAATAAAAGAACACTTATTGTGACATAACTATAATAGTTAGACATATGCTGTCGCGACATTTTTTGTAGATGATGACGTGTTCTACAAAATCGTAGTACATTATTTTGTTCTATTTTCAATGGTTTTCGCAGCGCACGCGATGTAAGGTTTTTGGTTTCCACCTTGGGTTACATTATTGGAGTTTTAGTAAGGATCCCTGATTTTTTGAAAATATAATATAGCCTATGTTACTCAGGGATAATGTAGCATTCTAATGGTGAAAGAATTTTTGAAATCGGACCAGTAGTTTTTGAGCCTATTCGTTACATACAAAAATACAAAAATACAAAAATACAAAGCTTTCCTCTTTATAATATTAGTGTAGATGTAGATGTAGAAAAATAATTTAAATGCCGCCGCTAGAAAAGGCTCTTTATTTGTACCTTGGTATTAATCCTTATCCAAATAAATCATTTCATATTCAAGACTGGTTCATGCATTACTTCTTGAATTTTTCAAATCGGATATTCCATTCAAAAAATATGACGAAATTAAAAATGTTAAAGGGTCCACGGGTCACGCACGGGGTGCGATTTCACTCACTCAGGGAGAAGGACGTGCAAATGTATGAAATAAGTAGACGCGAGGCTCGAACCCACGGTCTAAGTTTGTCTTAAAATGTTAAAAAAATTGATGACCACCCATGCGAAGCTGGGACAGGCGGCTAGTCGTAAATAATTGATCGAGTGAGCGAAGCGAACGAAGATTCTAGTTTCAACTTGGGCGATTTGGCATTTTATGTATGTATGTATGTATGTATGTATGTATGTTTGTCTGGCCATAACTTTCGAACCGTTGATCCGATCTGCATGAAATTTGATAAGACGACAGCTTGTACTTGAGAAATTTACTGGTAAGTATATGAGTAAAATCGGATGAAGGGTTTTTAAGATATGGGGTTTTTTAAGGGGGCAAAAATAAAAAAAGTGACTTAAAAAAATCAAGTTACATGTCATACGAAAGGGCTTTGTTTGGACATTCCAAAACAATTTTTACTTTTTTTCTGGGACGCTCGGTTTTTGAGATACAACAAAAAAGTTAAATTAAGATAACCAGCGACCCAAGAGCTCCCATCTCTAAGAGTTTCGTTGGCATCAAGGTTTTTCTACTGGTCGGCCAGTTACTTTGCTTTTTCTTATTTTTTTTTCTTGAAATAAATTAAGGAGGTACTCAGTTCTCATAAAATGGTGTCAACGACCAGGTCTGATGATGGAGCCAAGGTCTGTTCAACGGAACTCTTCAATAAATAGGCCAATAGAGTTGAAACTTGGTTACCGTACCAAGTTAGTAGGCGGTAGTCAGAAAAAAGTCCAAACATAATGTTTGGACTTGCCTTTGACTACCACCTACTCAAAGTTTTTGTGCGTTCGTCGGGTCGCATCACGAGATCTCAGTTCGGGGCGAACTACTAGTTGATCGAGTGAGCGAAGCGAACGAAGATCTTAGTTTCAACTTGGGCGATTTGGCATTTTATGTATGTATGTATGTATGTATGTATGTATGTATGTATGTATGTATGTTTGTCTGGCGATAACTTTAGAACCGTTGATCCGATCTCCATGAAATTTGATATTTCGATAGCTTGTGCTTGAGAAATTTACTGGTAAGTATATGAGTAAAATCGGATGAAGGGTTTTTGAGATATGAGGTTTTTTAAGAGGGCAAAAATAAAAAAAGTTACATAAAAAAATCAAGTTACATGTCATATGAAAGAGCTTTGTTTGGACATTCCAAAACAATTTTTACTTTTTTTTTGGGACGCTCGGTTTTCGAGATAAAATTTAAAAAGTTAAATTAAGAAAACCAGCGATCCAAGAGCTCCCATCTCTAAGAGTTTCGTTGAAATCAAGGTTTTTCTACTGGTCGGCCAGTTCCTTTGATTTTTCTTAATTTTTTTTCTTGAAATAATTTAAGGAGGTACTCAGTTCTCATAAAATGGTGACGACGACCAGGTCTGATGATGGAGTCAAGGTCTGTTCAACGGAACACTTCAATAAATAGGCCAATAGAGTTGAAACTTGGTAACCATACCAAGTTAGTAGGCGGTAGTCAGAAAAAAGTCCAAAGATAATGTTTGGACTTGCCTCTGACTACTACGTACTCAAAGTTTTGATGCGTTCGTCGGGTCGCATCACGAGATCTCAGTTCGGGGCGAACTACTAGTTAAATTTTCTTTGTTATTGAAGAAAAAGTAAGGTGCTGACTCGTTTTTGCACATCCAAACTCCATAGGTTTCAGATTTTACCCATATTTTTTTTGTTATGTAGATTTATTTATGTTTTGGTAAGTTTGTTAGGGTTAGTACAATGAACTTTCGATTCTTTATGAATTATTCAATGAGCTCGTGGCAGGGTCAGAAGTACGTACAGTATAGAGTATGTTCTATAGTACGTGTCGGTTTACCCAGTTTTTGTAATAAAATTTAGGTAATTATCTGCTGGGTTGCCTGCGCCTTGGTTGGTATTTAATCACCTACACTAGTGGTTTGCCACGAAGAGATCTCGTGATGTCTTTCATGGATACCAAACACAATAATTGGCCTCTGCTTACCCCCTCCTTGGTATAGATAGAAGTTTATTACAAAACAAAAAGTAACTACCCGACCAGCAGAGAACTACCAACCTAACTACTTTATTTTATACTTTTAAGTAAGGTACAAAAGTTGATTGAAATGCCTACCAAAATCAGACCATGTTGTCCATACCTCTATATTAATCCTTATCCAAATAAACTAGTAGTTCGCCCCGAACTGAGATCTCGTGATGCGACCCGACGAACGCATCAAAACTTTGAGTCGGTAGTAGTCAGAGGCAAGTCCAAACATTATCTTTGGACTTTTTTCTGACTACCGCCTACTAACTTGGTATGGTTACCAAGTTTCAGCTCTATTGGCCTATTTATTGAAGAGTTCTGTTGAATAGACCTTGGCTCCATCATCAGACCTGGTCGTCGTCACCATTTTATGAGAACTGAGTACCTCCTTAATTTATTTCAAGAAAAAAAAATAAGGAAAATCAAAAGAACTGGCCGACCAGTAGAAAAACCTTGATGTCAACGAAACTCTTAGAGAAGGGAGCTCTTGGATCGCTGGTTATCTTAATTTAACTTTTTAAATTTTATCTCGAAAACCGAGCGTCCCAAAAAAAAAGTAAAAATTGTTTTGGAATGTCCAAACAAAGCCCTTGCATATGACATGTAACTTGATTTTTTTATGTAACTTTTTTTATTTTTGCCCTCTTAAAAACCCCATATCTCAAAAACCCTTCATCCGATTTTACTCATATACTTACCAGTAAATTTCTCAAGTACAAGCTATCGACATATCAAATTTCATACAGATCGGATCAACGGTTCTAAAGTTATCGCCAGACAAACATACATACATACATACATACATACATACATACATAAAATGCCAAATCGCCCAAGTTGAAACTAAGATCTTCGTTCGCTTCGCTCACTTGATCAATTAATCCTTATCCAAATAAATCATTTCGTATTCAAGACTGTTTTAATACCTGTAGATTACTCCTTGAATTTTTACATTCCATTCAAAAGATTTAACGAATTTAAATGCTTTAGTTCGCTTTCAAAATTAAAGCGAACGCACGGGGGCAAGGCGCGTTCTCACAGCGCAGCGGGCAACGCTGTGAGGTAGGCGGGGGCACCGAAGCGCTGGAGAAGGGCGTGCATGAATATCTATGAAATAGGTGACGCGTGGGCTAAGATTATCCTAAAATATTGAAAAAAATTATGTCCACGCATGCGAAGCTGGGACAGGCCGCTAGTGATTTTATATTTTAATCAACAACTATAAAAAAAAATACAAATATGTTGGGTAGGTGTAGGTAAACATGTGTACAACAAAATAAGGAACAGAATAATGAAGCCATCCGCATTCCAATTTTGCAATACCTACTTGTTTAGTAGGTAGGTACCTACCTAGACTTTCGTAATTTTGAACGATTACTTCGTAATTAATACAATTTCGAAACTTTTGACTGTTCCAAAAATAGGGCAGGGTCACGGGTTCAAGGGTCGCTCAAGGTCAAGGCCAAGACAGTCTGATGACCTTTTCATGGGCGAAGAGGGTCGGAGTGTCATCCCTTACAAAACGCTTTATGCTGACTATATTTACGAAACTTCTTCTATCGTGTCAATGGTCACTAAACAATTTTTAGATAATGCTTGGCCACCTCTACTGCATTGTCGGTGGCCTTGTTAAGCTCGTCCCTTGTGCAGGTGTTGGGGCACAATGGATAGGTCAGCAAATGAGCCATTGTCTGTGTTGGGGCTTCGCAATCGCAGCCAGTCAAAGAGGCCCCCTCATTCCCCATTTGCACAGGTTTCCTCTACAGCAGCCAGCTTGGGTTCGGAGTCGGTTGATGGACTTCCACACTGGCCACGTTAGATCACCTGGGGGCAGGTGTTCTTGAGGTTGGATAAAAGCTTTCGGAGAGGTATATTTCTCGTTCCACTGGCTAATTCTTATTGCGGCCGGATGATCTTGGGAGGCTTGTGACTTTGTGACATGCGCATAAAACTCTTGCGACTTTTCAATCGGGCTCGTGGGGGTTGGTGCCCATGAAGCTGGTGTCGGTTTTTATTTTCTAGCTTTAGCGTCTTTATTTTTCAAGAGACATCCCTACGAACGAGAGGTGGTGCTATGCCCGCTAGAGGGGGTTTATTGTCGTAATCCCCACTAAGCTGTCCCCACCAGTGGGGATTATGACAATCTAGGGTATAACTTGTTAAGGTGGGTCGGCTTCAAGCATCCGGTGATTGTGTGGAGTGTGTCGTTCAATGAGACATCGATATAGATCGATATGCTTTGCGTGTTGTGTGCGGAGCCGTGCTATACAGGGCACGCGAATTTACCAGCAGAGAAGCATAAAGCCATGCTGCTCCCCATTTCGTGGTGGTAAAGCGGCGGAGCAAATTGTTGCGTTAAGTAAACTTTGTCATGAGGCAGTTTGTATAGGGTTACTAGTTTTTTACGAAACGAACCATAAACTTAGTAGGTACCTAACCTTTATAATTCTGGGCATAAACCTATCTCGTATTTAGGTGGGTTTGCCATAATCTCCATCTCAAGATAAGTGAACGCAGTCACAATAGTGCTATTCTGTCAACAACACTCATCCCAGTGACCGGTTTCCGGAATCCGTTCCCTTATGGCCTCGACAACATCAACAGAATTTGATGCAGGTGATGCCGGGACCACAAGGTACTGTTTCTCATATAAAATATGCTAAGCAGATACATACGTTAGTTAACTTATTTTGTATTTACCTATTATGTAATCAGTCAATATGTTGCAAAACTAAGTAGTTACATAGGTAAGTTACACTTGCATTTATTTACCAATTTAGCATAGTTTAGCATTCTATGAAAATAATCAACGCATTCCACGTATTCTAGCCTTTTTTTCGGAATATTGTTTCACATTTAGGTTTTTGCGTGAAGGTCAAATGAAAAAAACATGAGAAACTATACTTAATAATATACCTTTGACATAATATTTGTCGCGATGTCATAACAAACCGTAGAGGATCCAGGAATGATCTTAGGATGCAAATTTACAGTAAGTTACCACACTCTGAAACAAGCCACGTCCAGGACATGGCTGCGAACTGCCGTCAACATATCCTACAAAGTTATCGGCGAAGGGTCGTCTGAGACAGAGGAGCCTCCGATATTCCTACTGCATGGGCTCCTGGGATGCAAAAAACATTGGAAGGGGATAGGAAAGACTATCCTCAATATGACAAAGAGAACCGTGGTCGTCGTGGACGAAAGGAATCATGGAGGCAGTCCTCACGTGAGCTCGCATAAGTATGAAGAAACGGCTCTGGATTTTGTGCAGTTGTTAGACAAACTAGATGTCCATAAAGCTAGTCTTGTTGGGCACAGCATGGGAGGGAGGACTGCTATGTGCGTATCTCTAATGGCAGTGAGTATGTTCCTACTTAACAACCCTTTGTAGAAACTGAAGTAACTAGTAGCTCGCCCCGAACTGAGATCTCGTGATGCGACCCGACGAACGCATCAAAACTTTGAGTCGGTAGTAGTCAGAGGCAAGTCCAAACATTATCTTTGGACTTTTTTCTGACTACCGCCTACTAACTTGGTATGGTTACCAAGTTTCAACTCTATTGGCCTATTTATTGAAGAGTTCCGTTGAACAGACCTTGGCTCCATCATCAGACCTGGTCGTCGTCACCATTTTATGAAAACTGAGTACCTACTTAATTTATTTCAAGAAAAAAAAATAAGAAAATTCAAAGTAACTGGCCGACCAGTAGAAAAACCTTGATGTCAACGAAACTCTTAGAGATGGGAGCTCTTGGATCGCTGGTTATCTTAATTTAACTTTTTAAATTTTATCTCAAAAACCGAGCGTCCCAAAAAAAAAGGAAAAATTGTTTTGGAATGTCCAAACAAAGCCCTTTCATATGACATGTAACTTGATTTTTTTATGTAACATTTTTTATTTTTGTCCTCTTAAAAAACCCCATATCTCAAAAACCCTTCATCCGATTTTACTCATATACTTACCAGTAAATTTCTCAAGTACAAGCTATCGACATATCAAATTTCATGCAGATCGGATCAACGGTTCTAAAGTTATCGCCAGACAAACATACATACATACATACATATATACATACATACACTAGTAGTTCGCCCCGAACTGAGATCTCGTGATGCGACCCGACGAACGCACCAAAATTTGAGTAGTTGGTAGTCAGAGGCAAGTCCAAACTTTATGTCTGGACTTTTTTCCGACTACCGCCTAGTAACTTGGTACGGTAACCAAGTTTCAACTCTATTGGCCTTTTTATTGAAGAGTTCCGTTGAACAGACCTTGGCTCCATCATCAGACCTGGTCGTCGTCATCATTTTATGAGAACTGAGTACCTCCTTAATTTATTTCAAGAAAAAAAAATAAGAAAAAGCAAAGGAACTGGCTGACCAGCAGAAAAACCTTGATGCCAACGAAACTCTTAGAGATAAGAGCTCTTGGATTGCTGGTTATCTTAATTTAACTTTTTTGTTGTATCTCAAAAACCGAGCGTCCTAGAAAAAAAGAAAAAAATGTGTTGGAATGTCCAAACAAAGCCCTTTCATATGACATGTAACTTGATTTTTTTATGTAACTTTTTTTATTTTTGCCCCCTTAAAAAACCCCATATCTTAATAACCCTTCATCTGATTTTACTCATATACTTACCAGTAAATTTCTCAAGTACAAGCTATCGACTTATCAAATTTCATGCAGATCGGATCAACGGTTCGAAAGTTATGGCCAGACAAACATACATACATACATACATACATACATACATACATACATAAAATGCCAAATCGCCCAAGTTGAAACTAAGATCTTCGTTCGCTTCGCTCACTCGATCAATTATTATACCTACAAATGGAAAGTTATTAGGTATACTTAATGTAGTCTCTTTTTTATGTTCAGTCCTGTCCATCCCAAGGTTGCCTGGAAGAGATCGCTGTTAGCGATAAGGCCGCCCATTGTTAGCTTTTAAGTAAAAATGTGTATATTAATTTGTTGTGGTAATCAATAAAGAGTTATCTATCTATCTATCTATCTAATGTAGTACACACAATTTTTCAGCCTCAAAGAGTAGCCGGTATCTTAGTCGTAGACATATCTCCAGTATCCACACCCAAGCAGCTGATAGAACTACATAAAGTACTGCTGGCTATGAAAGCCTTCGATTTTAAGACACCAAAGAAAGTCTCCAGAGCGCAGAAAGAAGCCAAGAAGCAGTTGAAAGAGCTCATCCCAGACGATATAACTATGGACGCGGTTCTGTCGAATATCAATGTGAAACCTGATGGTACTATCGGTTGGACTTGCAACCTGGATACCCTCACCAAATATTTCAAGTTTATTGCTTCGTTCCCAAGCAGTATGTACGGAAAGAGGTACGAAGGGCCGACTATGTTCATTGGAGGGCAGCTCTCTGATTATATTCCGTGAGTGTGCGAACACTTTTCTTTAGGGCCGGTTTCACCATGCTCTGTTAGATTAACAAAGGATTAAAGGGCCGTTAAATATGTCAAAATGTACGCGTTTGACAGCTAAGGTAAGATTTAACGGTCTTTTAATCCTTGATTAGTAACTAACAGAGCATGGTGAAACCGGCCCTTAATCTTCTTAGATTGGTACCTATATTTATATTTATACATATATTTATACCTATAGCTTCGAAGCGGTGAAAAACTACCGAACCTCAATAATTAACTTGACTTACATTTGAACTTGGATCTATCATTTCAATGACGAATTTCATAAAAGCAACGGTGGAAAACAACAATATTTGTATTTTGTACTAAGTAATAGGTAAATAGGTAATTTAAATAATAATTTCCAATTCGTATTATGACGATGGATACTATACTGATGACAACCTGCTCATTTTAGTGAGCAAATAACGAGTAGGTACCTCTAAAGAAGAGAATAAACGTCTTTTTTTTTGCCATCGCATTTCCCATCCGCCATGGGGTTGACGGAAGAGTGTATGTGGGGTTCAACCCCACTAAAAACGCCTCCTGTGAGACATCCTCTGCAAAAGTGTAGCGAGAGGGGTCGCGTTTGCATTCATCATCTCGCCACACCGATATACGGCCCGTATTTACTTAACCGGGCCATTGCGTCTGTGTAGGGGCGACCTTGCTCACCAAGACCACTCAATAGGGGTGTGCTGCCACATTAGCCAGCGGAAGTGCCCCGACCTTCCACCGGAAACTCGTTTACATAGACGGGAGAAGGCGGGCAAACCGCCTCCGCCTCCCACCTGTCCGTCTGCGCCGGAGCAAGGTTCCCTAACTCGCTCCCTCTGTGCTCCCTCCTCCTTCTGTGCCATAACTGATTCGCAGAAGGAGACCACCGCCTGCCACGATCTCTCGTTGACCTGCATGACCGGCATACTTACCTCAGTGTAATGTATTTCTGATGTTATTTCCTCAGCTCAAATATTGTAATTTTTTCGCAGTGCGGATGATCTGACGAGCATCAGGGAACTCTTTCCACAAGCAGTGATTACTTACATCCAGAAAACTGGCCACAACCTCCATGCTGAAGACCCCAAGTCCTTTCTAGAGCTGGCCATCGCATTTTTACGGACCAATCACTGAATTAATTTACATAGTATATCTACCAATATATTAAATAAACTAGCGGCCTATCCCAGCTTCGCATGGGTGGATATACATTTTTTAAACATTTTAGGATAAACTTAGAACGTATAGGTTAGAGTCTCGCGTGTACTTATTTCGCACGCCCTTCTCCCTGACTGAGTAAAAACGCGCCCCTTGGAACCGCGCGTTCACTAATAAAATTTTAAAGCGAGCCAAAATTTTTAATTTCGTAATATCTTTTGAATGGAATGTCCGATTTGTAAATTTCAAAAAGTAATCTATAGGTATTGAAACAGTCTTGAATACGAAATGATTTATTTGGATAAGGATTAATAGCAAGGTACAAATAAAGAGCCTTTTCTAGCGGCGACATTTCAATTACATTTTTATAATAAAAGAACACTAACCGCCGGTTTCTGGAAGCCCGATCAAAACTAATCGCATGTCAAGTCACTTGCTATCTCTATCTAATTCGATCTAATAGCTGAAATGGCGAGTGACACATCCGATTAGTTTTGATCGGGCTTTCGGAAACCGGCGGTTATTGTGACATAACTATAATAGATAGACATATGCTGTCGCGACATTTTTTGTAGATGATGACGTGTTCTGCAAAGTCGTAGTACATTATTTTGTTCTATCATCAATAGTTTTCGCAGCGCACGCGATGTAAGGTTTTTGTTTTCCACCTTGGGTTACATTATTGGAGTTTTAGTAAGGATCCCTATTTTTTTTGAAAATATAATATAGCCTATGTTACTCAGGGATAATGTAGCATTCTAATGGTGAAATAATTTTTGAAATCGGACCAGTAGTTTTTGAGCCTATTCGTTACATACAAAAATACAAAAATACAAAAATACAAACATACAAAAATACAAATCTTTCCTCTTTATAATATTAGTGTAGATGTAGATGTAGATGTAGATAAATATATTATTGCTTAGAACTATAAATGAATATTGTATTATGAGCTATTTTATGGAATTGTAGGTAAAATATATTCTTCGTAGATTACACAAACAAAAGACTTCAACGCACCCAAGTAGAAACTTGCACAACGATTAATAGGGTAGGTAGGTAGGTACCTAGTTTGATTTTTAACAGCCAAAATTCCCAAAGTAGAAGATTTGCTTAGTTTGGTGCGAGGATAGTGCTGTGTGAAATTCCTTCCATTATTTATCTGTTTATTTATCTACTAGTGGCTTCCCGCGGCTTCGCACGCGTTGAAGTGGTGAGCCGTGATTGAGCCACAAACATCCAATCGCATTGAGTTGTAAATTATTAGGGTGGGATTTTAAATACCTACGTAGGTATAAGAGATACCTATAGGCGTACATTACTGTATTAGGTAGGTAGGTATAGGTAGGTGTACTGAGCTTAGCACAAACATGACAAATACAACAAAGACAACCTTACATGGAAAATCGCGCCACGCGTTACAAAACTCCCATACAAACTTTGACATCCCTTTGCACGCTTAATAAAGGTAGTTCAAAAAACTAAAAATGCCTATCCTATTTTTTTGCCTTGAAGTACCTACATGTACTTCAAGTTTCAACTTTGTAGGTTTAGGAATACAATTTTTCATACCTTCTTACACCCTTAGTGATTGAATTTCCAAAAAATCCTTCTTAGTACACCTCTACGCCATAAGACCTATGTACTCTTCAAATTTCAAGTCTCTAGGACCAGCGGTCAAAAAACTCCCATACAAACTTTTTCATCCCTTTGCAAACTTATTAAGTGTAGTTTTAAAAAACGAAAAATGCCTTTCCTATTTTTTAGCTTTGAAGTACATGTACTCCAAGTTTCAAGTTTGTAGAATCATGGAATACTATTTTTCATACAAACGATTTCATCCCTTTTTACACCCTTAGGGGTTGAATTTCCAAAAATCCCTTCTTAGTACACCTCTACGCCATAAGACCTATGTACTCCTCAAATTTCAAGTCTCTAGGACCAGCGGTCAAAAACTCCCATACAAACTTTTACATCCCTTTGCACACTTATTAAGGGTAGTTTTAAAAAACTATAAATGGCTTTCCTATTTTTTAGCCTTGGAGTACATCTACTTCAAGTTTCAAGTTTGTAGGTTCAAGGAATACTATTTTTCATACCAACGTTTTCAACCCTTTTTACACCCTTAGGAGATGAATTTCCAAAAATCCCTTCTTAGTACATCTCTACGCCATAAGACCTATGTACTCCTCAAATTTCAAGTCTCTAGGACCAGCGGTCAAAAAACTCCCATACAAACTTTTACATCCCTTTCAACACTTATTAAGGGTAGTTTTTAAAAACTAAAAATGCCTTTCCTTGTTTTTAGCCTTGGAGTACATCTACTTCAAGTTTCAATTTTGTAGATTCAAGGAATACAATTTTTCATACCAACGTTTTCATCCCTTTTTACACCCTTAGGGGTTGAATTTCCAAAAATCCCTTAGTACACTTCTACGCCATAAGACCTACGTTCTCCTCAAATTTCAAGTCTCTAGGACCAGCGGTCAAAAAACTCCCATACAAACTTTTACATCCCTTTGCACACTTATTAAGGGTAGTTTTAAAAAACTAAAAATGCCATTTCTATTTTTTAGCTTTGAAGTACATGTACTCCAAGTTTCAATTTTGTAGGTTCAAGGAATACTATTTTTCATACAAACGTTTTCATCCCTTTTTACACCCTTAGGGGTTGAATTTCCAAAAATCCCTTCTTAGAACACCTTTACGTCATAAGACCTATGTACTCCTCAAATTTCAAGTCTCTAGGACCAGCGGTCAAAAACTCCCATACAAACTTTTACATCCCTTTGCACACTTATTAAGGGTAGTTTTAAAAAACTATAAATGGCTTTCCTATTTTTTAGCCTTGGAGTACATCTACTTCAAGTTTCAAGTTTGTAGGTTCAAGGAATACTATTTTTCATACCAACGTTTTCAACCCTTTTTACACCCTTAGGGGATGAATTTCCAAAAATCCCTTCTTAGTACATCTCTACGCCATAAGACCTATGTACTCCTCAAATTTCAAGTCTCTAGGACCAGCGGTCAAAAAACTCCCATACAAACTTTTACATCCCTTTCAACACTTATTAAGGGTAGTTTTTAAAAACTAAAAATGCCTTTCCTTGTTTTTAGCCTTGGAGTACATCTACTTCAAGTTTCAATTTTGTAGATTCAAGGAATACAATTTTTCATACCAACGTTTTCATCCCTTTTTACACCCTTAGGGGTTGAATTTCCAAAAATCCCTTAGTACACTTCTACGCCATAAGACCTACGTTCTCCTCAAATTTCAAGTCTCTAGGACCAGCGGTCAAAAAACTCCCATACAAACTTTTACATCCCTTTGCACACTTATTAAGGGTAGTTTTAAAAAACTAAAAATGCCATTTCTATTTTTTAGCTTTGAAGTACATGTACTCCAAGTTTCAATTTTGTAGGTTCAAGGAATACAATTTTTCATACAAACGTTTTCATCCCTTTTTACACCCTTAGGGGTTGAATTTCCAAAAATCCCTTCTTAGTACACCTCTACGCCATAAGACCTATGTACTCCTCAAATTTCAAGTCTCTAGGACCAGCGGTTTAGGCTGTGCGTTGTCTATATGTCAGTCAGTCAGTCAGTCAGTCAGTCAGTCAGTCAGTCAGTCAATCAGGACTTTGATTCTTATAGTATTAGAGAAGTATTAGAGATTTATTAAGAGTAAAAATATTTTGTGATGTGATGATGATAGACAACAAAAGTACTCTGAGATAGACACTTTACTGACAAGTGCTGTTACAATGCAACGTCATGTTCACGTTTAGACATTGTTGAAATGGCAGAATAAAATTTTGTGTTTTATTTACTCACAAAGTGTAGACATGGAATGGAGATTCTATCAGTTGCAGTAAGCAAACACGGACTACTAAAATGTATTTGTAAATTCAATCAAGTATCAACTAGGAATGCCATCGATTTGGCTCATAAGATACATGGACCGAATGTCGCTGACGCGAATACTCCCATAGTCGTGCTTCATGGGCTGCTGGGATCAAAAAAGAATTGGGATAGTATGTCCAAGAAGTTGTCGTCAGCAATGCAAAATACGGTGATCGCCGCTGATGCTAGGAACCATGGAGAAAGTCCTCACGACAGCTCGCATACCTACCACGATCTGGCGTCTGATGTCTCTTACCTCATGAGCAAATTGTCCATAAAGAAAGCTCATGTTATCGGCCACAGCATGGGTGGCAGAACGGCTATGGTATTGGCCTTGTCCGAGGTACTTCGTACGTTATTTAAAATAATAAATTGAACTCGAACGGGGTTTTCATTACCATGTTTGCTATTTTGGTAGGAAGTTGTGTTAGACATCCTTGGCCTCTTTGTTTATTAAGCAGGCTATAATAATTACCTAGTTAACCGAAAGTTTGCAATTAGGTATACCCACGGGTACACACACGATTAAATTAGTTACCTACTATTTCTACTACCTACTGACCGACTTATACCTACTATGTAATTTATTTCAGTCAGCAAAGGTAGCGAGTCTGGTTGTCGTAGATATATCGCCGGTTTCCGAGGCGGGACTCCTGAACAACTTCTTTCCTCGCCTTCTCGACGTCATGAAGACAATAAGCTTCAATGGGTTGGATCTAGGAAAAGCAAGAACATTAGCAAAAGCGCAGATTTTAGCTTCAGGGCTCATCCAACACGAAGCATTGATGCATTTTATAATCATGAACATAGGCACTAGACCTGATAAGACTATCGGTTGGATGTGCAACGTGGATGCTTTGAAATCGCACTTTGAGAGTATTGCTAAGTTCCCCGACATGTCCGGGGCGAAGTACCAAGGCCCAGTTTTGTTCATCGGTGGAGACCAGTCCAATTATATTCCGTACGTTATTTTTAACGACTGCAGTCGAATATACTTAGTTACTTTTAAAATATTTTAAGCGAGATAAATCTTACTAGGTATATCCTTCAGATATCCTCATAAAATCTTGAGTTGGCTGGTACCTACCTAGAGGCCTAGAGGGTACCTAATATACAACGTGTAACGTAATACCCCTTTATCACCGGAAGCAGGGTATTCTTCAGGTCATGGCGAACAACTTTTGTTCTACTTTTGAAATTTCGAAGTTTTACATTCATGAAATGCTTCCTCCAAAATGAAACCAACTTAAGGGGCTGACAACTATCAAACAACTTCTCGCTCGCACGTTTCGACATGTTGAAAGATATAAAATCACTAAACTCATTTTCGAAAAATCGCAATCAACTATTTTGTGTGCAATCACATTGCACACAGTTTAGTAAAAATTTCATTTTGATCGATAAAAGTTTTCCTAATTAAAAGTTTGTCTATGTACGAAAACTAGTAAAGCAAACTTTTGAGTAGGAAAACATGTATCGATCAAAATGATTCTTTTACTAAACTGTGTGCAATGTGATTGCACACAAAATGGTTGATTGCGATTTTTCGAAAATGAGTTTAGTGATTTTATATCTTTCAACATATCGAAACGTGCGAGCGAGAAGTTGTTTGATAGTTGTCAGCCCCTTAACATGACGCAGCCCTATTCACAGCTGTTTTTTGACCTTTAGTTGTGAACTGTAAATAAAATAGGTAACATAACTGCCACCAATTAGTAAAAGCAAATAGCGGATGTACCAGGGTCACGTACACATTATTAGGGTTGTTGTAAATTTTTGAGACAATATTAGCTTTACCTTAGTGGTATGGGAATTTCGAAAACGAAGTAGGTATTCAAACTTTGCACACGTCAAAGTATCCCAGTGCTTGATCTGATCTCTTGGTCTTTGACACGTTTTAGAGTTAATTTTGAATGTTTTAATTTCGTTGGTTCTAGACCTGGAGACTATACAGGAATCAAAGGCTTATTCCCAAATGCAGAACTGAAATATGTCAAAGGTGTTGGACATAATGTGCACGCAGAAGACCCTAGCACATTTCTCAACATGGTTACTAAATTTCTGACAAAGAATAAATAAATTTAAACTAATGATAAAATAATTGTCTAGCTTTTATTATTATGATAGACTCTATGATCATAGTTTTCATAGTTATTAGTTAGGATCTTTCTGGTGATAAGTACCTATGTGAAATACATAGGTACCTTACCTACATACTGAAAACACGCCTGTTTCCCATAGGGTTAGGCAGATATCACGGATTTCCACTTGCACCTTGCAAGTGTCTTTACATTAGGTAGGTACTTCGCTTCTTTCACTCATAAAATTCTTCATACATGCTCGTTGGTCTAGGGTAGGTACTCTTGATCTTTCACCATTATTTATTCAACATACTTACCTACCTACCTAATAGGTACGTAAGTAGGTGCAAACCTACCTTTCCGACTTTCCGTAAATAAGTTTATCCATGGTAGTACCATATAATCTAATAGCTATGTAGGTAAGAAGGTAGGTAGGTAAATTTTGAACACACAGCACATGGTACTTCTGAAGTGTGAAAATGTAGGTAGTACGTATGATTTATTTGTTTTTTTTACATATTTAGGTACCTACATACAAAAAAACTGTATTTTTACAAACAGCTAAATAAAACATAACGTACCTACCTACTTGCTATTTCAATAAAAGTTAAAACCTACTTTCCCATTCATCCACCAACAACAGTAGATTAAAAAAAAAATGTTAGAAGGTACTTACCATACCTCACTGTCAAGTTGGCTGCCAGTCTTCTGAATGTCAATAAATTAACCTAAAAAATTGTTTTGTTTTCATTTTTTCCAAAACAAAAATGTTACTCCGGTTATATCACAAAACTCTACCCCAAACCTGGAGAAGTTCAAAATTACTGCCTGCTATCACAACAAGATTATCATCGGCCACATCTGAAAATGCTGAGACTGTGGACTTGGCCTACGCCTCTTACGAGAGCACCGCGGACGATGAAAGTTCCTCTCGGCCTCCTCTAATCATCTTACATGGTTTGTTGGGATCAAAAAATAACTGGAATAGCATGAGCAAAGCCATTCACAAGACAACAGGAAGAAAAGTGATCAGCATAGACGCGCGCAATCACGGGGACAGCCGTCACTCATCGCAGCATTCGTATATTCATATGGCTCACGATGTCATGAAGCTGCTAAAGAAACTAGAACTTTCGAAGGTGTCGATACTGGGCCACAGTATGGGTGGCCGAACAGCTATGGTGCTGTCACTTCTTTGTGTAAGTACGTACATTCTCAATTATTGCAATCATAAGGCCTAAAGGTCTAGTCAATCGACTAGTAAAATAAATCTAATATGTGCTAGCAACGTCCTAACTAGTGTTCTTATAATTCACCTCACAAACTTTTCAGTCTGATCTGGTATCAAGTCTGGTAGTGGTGGACATCTCACCAGTGAAAACAAGCCCTCAAATCTTCACAATGGCTGGTCTCTTTGATGCCATGGCAGCTGTATCTATCAGATCTGGCATAGCCATGTCCAAAGCCAGAAAGTTGGCAGATGAGCAATTGAAGTCAATAACTCCTGATGTGAACTTGAGAAACTTTTTGATAACTAATTTGATACAAACAAATACTGGGTCATACACTTGGAGAGTGAACATACCAGCTTTGAAGGATAACTTTCAGTCCCAAATCTCCAGCTTTCCAACCAATTTAAAGGGACTGCAGTACTGTGGGCCTACTTTATTTGTAGGAGGATCTTTGTCTGACTATATTGGGTAGGTAATAATTATTAATTTTATTGAATACCTACTTATGTTGATTCTACTGTGTATGTTGGTAGATAGTCTGTTGTTTTCACATTGTACATTATGAAACATCACTATTAGAGTAGAGAAATGTACCTAGATTTTAATAATTTCAGAAAGAATGACCTGAAAGAGATCCAAGAGTATTTCCCATTGGCTGAACTGATGTTCATAGAAGGGGCGGGGCATTGGGTGCATAGTCAAAAACCAGAGAAGTTCCTAGAGGCTGTCTGCAAATTCTTAGAAGAAAAATAATCCTGTTGTGATTAAAATTATTGTGATTATTGCATGAATAGTAAATATCCATTGCAAGTGATTTTTAGAATAACTCATTTTTTGTTGACTTTATTTATCGTTGATTTATAGTTAGTTCAATATACTATTTTACCTCAAATATTTCTGCTGTTTGCCTTATACCAGAGTATATAGTGTATTATCTAGGTTTCAGAGGACAATAAACAGAAAATATTAATTTATAAAATACTAGCGGCCTGTCCCAGCTTCGCATGGGTGGTCATAAATTTTTTGAACATTTTAGGATAAACTTAAACCGTGGGTTCGAGCCTCGCGTCTACTTATTTCATACATTTGCACGCGCTTCTCCTTGAGTAAGAGAAATCGCACCCCGCGCGAGACCCGTGGACCCGTTAACATTTTTAATTTCGTCATATCTTTTGAATGGAATGTCCGATTTGAAAAATTTAAGAAGTAATCTATAGGTATTGAAACCGTCTTAATTATGAAAAGATTTATTTGGATAAGGATTAATACCAAGGTACAAATAAAGACCCTTTTCTAGCGGAGGCATTTCAATTAATTTTTTATAATAAAAGAACACTTATTGTGACATAACTATAATAGTTAGACATATGCTGTCGCGACATTTTTTGTAGATGATAACGTGTTCTACAAAATCGTAGTACATTATTTTGTTCTATCTTCAATAGTTTTCGCAGCGCACGCGATGTAAAGTTTTTTGTTTTCCACCTTGGGTTACATTATTGAAGTTTTAGTAAGGATCCCTGATTATTTTGAAAATATAATATAGCCTATGTTACTCAGGGATAATGTAGCATTCTAATGGTGAAAGAATTTTTGAAATCGGACCAGTAGTTTTTGAGCCTATTCGTTACATACAAAAATACAAAAATACAAAAATACAAAAATACAAAAATACAAAGTTTACCTCTTTATAATATTAGTGTAGATGTAGATAACACTAGGTATGTATGTATACATGTACTATGTACCTACTTACCTACCAGAATTAAATAACAGTAGCATGAACCTTTGCTACTCTTGTTCACATCTATTAGAATTTAAAGAAGTTTTTTTTTATTTCTTACCTTATAGTGTGGAGTGTCTTGGAATAATAATAATAAAATAAAAAAACCTGTTTATTCCTTAATAAGTTTTACATGTGTGATTTTAAATTTCAATTATTTTATACAGCATGTAACATAATACCCCTATAACCCCAGAAGCAGGGTATTCTACAGGTCATGGCGAACAACTATAGTTATAAGACTTTTGAAATTTCGAAGTTTTTCATTCATGAAATGCCTCTTCAACTTTTTGCCAAAACGAAACTAACACAACATGACGCAGGCCTATTTACAGCTGTTTTTTGACCTTTAATTGTGAACTGTAGATAAATATGTAACAGAACTGCCAATAATTAGGAAACGCAAATAGCGTATGTACCTACCAAGGTCACGTGCACATCAGAGTTATTGCAAATTTCTGAGACAATATTAATTTAACTTTTGTATGGGAATTTCGAAAACTAACGACCGGTTTCTGAAAGCCCGATTAAAACTAATCGCATGTCAAGTCACTTGCTATCTCTATCTTTATTCGATGTAATAGCTGAAATGGCGAGTGACTTGACATCCGATTAGTTTTTGATCGAGCTTTCAGAATACCATGAGTACACACCCAGCCATGGTCATTATGTCGGGAAAATTACTATTTACTTTACTAAGTAGGTACATGAATTTAACAACTCCTATTACCTAGTTACTTGTTTACTCCAGTTTCCCGATACATTTTGTAGCTCACTAGGTAGGTACCTACATATTTATGCAATTTCCTGCAGCAACCACAAGTTTTGTTATCCTGTTGTGTATAATTCTCACGTTCTTTATCATTATCAGTTTCTATGTTGTGGTTTTGCACACCAAAATGTAATGCACTCCTGCTCATGAGGATGCTGGTATAAAAGCGGCCGCCTGGAATGACCGAAGCATTCCCGCTTCACAGCTGTGAAGCGAGTGGTCTTTATTTTGTCAAATATTCGGAAATTTTCATAATGGCCGATGTAAAAGAGAGTTTGAAGCTTCTGTTCGACCGGCCCAACGAGTCGTTGATTACACCGAAGGGCGACAAAAAATCAGTCTTTCAGCTTAACGAACAGCTAGTGGTAAGTTTTTTCAAACCTTTCACTAAACGAGAAGCTCTCGTGCCTTCTGCCTTCTGCGCTGTAGGTTGCACGTTCAGTCCTCACCAAAGACATATTGTGTATTTGTGTGATGAACATAGACCTTTTTTCCTGTTTGGGTGTTATACATGTATATATTTTTTTATCAACATTTTGTTACTGTAACAAAATATACTTAGGTACTTATATATTTTTTTTTTAATGGTCGGGCTATTTTTAAATTTTCTATCAATACTCCCAATCCAAAGGTTGCCTGGAAGAGATCGCTACTCAGCGATAAGGCCACCCATTGTACATTTCATGCTTAACTGTGTTTGTTTATTTATAATTTTTTGTATGGTGTACAATAAAGTATTTTTAATTTATTTAAAGCCTAGGTTATGTACAAAGCTAAAGCTTAAGGTTGCCTGGAAGAAATCGATTTCACCGATAGGGCCGCCCATTGTACTTTCATAAGTTAGCCTTAGAATTATTATGTATCCTTTTGTACAATAAAGTAATCTATCTATCTAAAGCTATGGAAGGAGGCAATCTATATTTTTATTTGGTACCCACTCAGACAAAATAAAAAAGTAGTAAGTAAAGCAAACTTTTTATTTTGTCTGAGGGTCCCATTGCTTTTTTTGTGTTTTTGCAACAATGGCGCGAGACCAAATGATTGGGTGACCAGTGGCTAGTATTTCTCTTATCTGTGCCAGTGGCCACACACAAGCTCTGGATAGCATCGCTGAGCCATCAGATGAAATAATTCCGATCCTTCCTCCCTACTATGTTCTTACTTGTGTACTACTTAGCTAGTACGTTGTACTTACTTTAATTAATTATGTGCTTGTATGTATACCTATTATATTCTAGACACTACCTGTTGTTGTTTTAAAGTGGTGTACATAAACAAGGAAAACGCCCTGGATGTCTGTATATATCCTTATGTCTGAATGCTATTTATATGCACCGCCGCCGGTGGTATAGGTTAGGTACCTATAGGTTCTTTTTACATGATGCGTCATGTAAAAAGAACGCTAGAAGATTGTTGATCGAAGGCTAGAAGAAAGCGGTGTGTTTGCGCATGGGAGCACTCGCGCTAAGCCCCCTATACCTACTAATAGGTACCTAGTTTGTGAAAGAGTGCGTTCGAGAAAGTATTTTTAACATAATTATTTGTATCGCCAAGCAGTATTGCTATGTTCCAACTTGAAGGGAATGGGTAGGTACCTAATCCCCTGATTTGAAATTGTTTCTCTGGAAATTAACTTTGCAAAGTTCTTCGATCTAAATATCGACCTACATTCATTTTTAGAGGTAAATAAGTCATTTCATATATTTTTCTTATTTGTACAGCCACCGGAATTTGCCAACAATGGCGTAGAGTTGAACAACCGTTTCGGTGACGATGCATCCGAAAGGATTCCTCTGATGAATCTGCCTCAGCTGCCACAGTTCCCGCTAGCTTCCGAGCTGCCGACTGACGCTGACTTCTCGCTGTTCCTGCCGAAGCACCAGGCTATGTCCACCGAGGTCATAGACGTTCTTTTGAGTGAGTATCTAAATACATTTATTTAGGTATTTTAAGAAGACCAACAGCTTATTTAAACCTTAATTTCTAAGTAATATAGGTTATCAGAGAACCCAATTAGCGGTCCTCATGTATGGTTACAGATTAGATAGATGAGAAAAAATGAGCAAACGTAAATTTACCGCCTTTTTTAATAAAAAAACTGTCAGCACATTTATTGCCATCTTTATATACTCAAACTCTTACTAATAGTTACATTATTAATTCGGAAAATAATAGTTACATTATTACCACTAATCTCAGATTCATTCTACCTATGTGAATGTAAAAAAATGTCTCGCTTCGAACCCACACCTCAGTGTCCCTCAGAGGTCGATAATTCCTGGATCTTCTTTTGACACCCGATAATGAAGTGAAGTTTTATTTAACTAGATAATTTAAAAAATACTAGTAGTTCGCCCCGAACTGAGATCTCGTGATGCGACCCGACGAACGCATCAAAACTTTGAGCAGGTAGTAGTCAGAGGCAAGTCCAAACATTATCTTTAGACTTTTTTTCTGACTACCGCCTACTAACTTGGTATGGTAACCAAGTTTCAACTCTATTGGCCTATTTATTGAAGAGTTCCGTTGAACAGACCCTGTCTCCATCATCAGACCTGGTCGTCGTCACCATTTTATGAGAACTGAGTACCTCCTTAATTTATTTCAAGAAAAAAAATTAAGAAGAAGCAAAGGAACTGGCCGACCAGTAGAAAAACCTTGCTTTCAATGAAACTCTTAGAGATGGGAGCTCTTGGATCGCTGGTTATCTTAATTTAACTTGTTTTGTTTTATCTCAAAAACCGAGCGTCCCAAAAAAAAAGTAAAAATTGTTTTGGAATGTCCAAACGAAGCTCTTTCATATGACATGTAACTTGATTTTTTTATGTAACTTTTTTTATTTTTGCCCCCTTAAAAAACCCCATATCTCAAAAACCCTTCATCTGATTTTACTCATATACTTACCAGTAAATTTCTCAAGTACAAGCTATCGCCATACCAAATTTCAAGCAGATCGGATCAGCGGTTCTAAAGTTATCGCCAGACAAACATACATACATACATACATACATACATACATACATAAAATGCCAAATCGCCCAAGTTGAAACTAAGATCTTCGTTCGCTTCGCTCACTCGATCAACTAAAAATAAGTAGGTATATCTTCTTCTGTAGGTAGGTAGGTACTTACTAAATATAGAAGTTGTTTAGGTCATTGGACTATTAAAAAATAAATAGTTTTTCTTCAAAATATAAAATTTATTAAATTAAAATCATTAATATTTAAGTAGCGTACTAAATCCGTGCTTCGGGGGGCACGTTATGCTATGGCTTCGATCCCCCCTAGTATCAGTAGTCTGATGATTTAGTCCTATGATAGGACTTTTTAGTCTCATCAGACTTTTTTTTTGTTAGTTTGTTTGTTTTTTTTGGGAAAGTCGAAATGTGTAAATATCGGACTAAAAGGGTCAGTAGTACGATGATCTGTATTGATCAGCATCATCCTATCATAGGACTAAATCATCGGACTACTGATACTAGGGGTTCGATCCAGGCAATAGTCGCTAGTAAGGCATTATAAAAGCGATCGGCCTAAAAACTCCCGTCACTAGAGTTCGCCACTAACTCATGAATACGATCTATTTCCATGAGTCTCCCTTTCTAGATGTTCCCGAGAATGAACTGCAACAGTTCCTCTCGACGTGCGTCTACACTCGATCCAACCTCAACCCTCAACTGTTTAACTACTGCTTCTCCGTAGCTTTGATGCACAGGTGAGTGATAAATAGGTACTTATTGACACCCAACATACACATAGGCAACCATTGGTTTACCTGTATGCTGGTTATCAATAACAACCCTTGTACCGAGTAGGTACCTTGATATTTAGACTTGTAAACCCAATCGCATATCGCGTTTACGATGGTTCCTCAGGAGATTTCTTGTCTAATTGTCGACAGAGTGTTGGAGGAACTTTATTTGCATAAAAATCTATCTAATTGGTCTGATTTTTTACTTTGTGATGTTTTCAGTTTTCTCAATATCCAAATCCATAACATGTGTGTAATTGCAGACGTGACACGAGAGATGTCCCAATCCAGAACTTCGCTGAGACTTTCCCTTCGAAGTTCTTGAACTCACAAGTGTTCTCGCAAGCGCGCGAGGCCGCCGCCGTCATCCCGCAAGGCACACCGGTAAATTACTTCTTCCCTCCACAGCAGTTATCACATTCCTTCCCAGTTTCTGAACACAGCACAGGCTTATAGTTAGGTGTCCAAGGGCCTAGACTATCATTGGAATAGAAATCCATTGGATATGTGTCATCTTCTTTCAACCATTTACTGTTACCCATAGATACTGAAAACTCATAAGGTGTCAACAGGGGTTTCGGGAAAGCTGTGCCCCAATCGATGGACAGTCTCGGACAAGCCACTTGAACAAATGCATCCAAGTTAAATAGAGCCAATTTGCTAGGAAATATTTCTGATAGTAAAATCTTTACATATTTCTTATCTGAATTCCTAATTTGCTTTTCTAAGTTCCCTAGGACTTTAGTACTTCCTTGCCTACCTAGTGTGCCGAGAATAAGGCCAAAACTGCTCACAAACTCTGCACTCTTGATTTGATTATGTCTATTTGTTTTCATTAGGCTGTGTTCATAAACTTCAGATGTAAATTTCTTTTCATAAGGGTCATATTTATATGCAGCTATGTTAGGATTAGCTATCATTATTGCCTCTAAATGGAACCGGCCATCTCCTAAGTAAATTATAGCATCTGCATTTAATTTCGGAGCAGTACAACCTAGAATCTCCCCTGGTGACAGAGGTTTACTTTGAGGAACAGTTACAATATACTCATCTGTGCGTAAATTCTTGGCTACGGAGTGTAGGGTGGTGACAAATTGTATGGTACTAACTATAGCTAAGTGTGTCCGTTTTGGAAAGTTTAGTTTGATTGTTTCTACAAAATGTGATGGGTCTATTTTGATATCTACAAAAATGTATAAGACCTTGATGCTGCTGGTTTGATCTATTGGTATGAGACAGGAATGTCCATAATGCACAAGAAGATCCACGCCTAACGCCACCGCAGTGAAGTCATCTATACAGCAGGCTCCATAGGTAACATCTCCTAATATCACAGTATCTGCTTCTGTGAAGGTTTCTATTATATCACAGAGAGTTGTGGCAAACAGCGTGAGACCTGTAATCAATTAAACGGGCGTTTAGCTCCTGTTTCATAGCGTAGTAAAGTTAAAACTCAAAGGTAACCTAAGGGTGAACTGAAAGATACCTTCTGGTAATTGCAAGGCCACTCGTTTCGCATTTACCGTACGTATTCGCCAAATAGTTTTGTGAACTTCAAAGTTATAGTTCTGCGGCAAAGATTCACAGGCTCTATTCAGCAAAGGATCATTCAGGAGCTCATCAGGGATTTTATTTACAGCACGAATATATGGTTTGAAAGTCTTTCTCTGTCCTTCGGGTTTGGCGCGTACCACGACTACTCCTGGCTTGTTAGCGTAATCTTCCATATTTAAGTAAATTAATTACACCATCATCAGCACAATTACAATGAGTTTTCGAATTATTCAGGTTATTTATTTTATCGAATAAAAATATAAACACGCGCGGCTGGCTGGCCTACGTGACTTTTAGCAAAATTGTTTAGTTACGTTCCTTTCCTGCCTTGTTAAGTGCAGATAATATGCTTCAAATAACAGTTTATTATTGTTTTCTGGATGATTACTAATTTAACAGTTAGACAAAAGTAATTATTAAGTATACTTTAAACTGTATAGAATTTGGTGTTTTTATTATGATATCCAGGAATCTCATTACCTTACATAGTTATCGTATGCCAAAACAACAATATCTACTGCGTAAAACGAAACGTAAGTTTCATCTGTCATATTTTTTATTGACATTTGTCAAATCGAAGGTCAGTTGTTGTCATCAGTGCCAACCGTTCCATTTTACGCAATAAGTTATTACGTCGTGGTTTTAATTGTTTTTTTATTTATTTATAGCGTACCCCTATTATAATCCCAAGAGACTATACCGCGACTGATTTGGAAGAGGAGCACCGACTTTCTTACTTCCGCGAGGATATCGGCGTTAACCTCCACCATTGGCACTGGCATCTGGTCTACCCATTCACCGCCAGCGATAGAGCCATCGTCGCCAAAGACCGTAGAGGAGAGCTGTTCTTCTACATGCATCAACAGATTATTGCACGGTAAAACATTTTATTCATCTAATTTCTTTAGGACATTTACGGCCGGTTTCTGAAAGCTCGATCAAAACTACATAGTCGGATGTCAAGTCACTCGCCATTTCAGCTATTACATAAATTGAATTAGATAGAGATACCTAGCAAGTACCTACTTGACATCCGATTAGAAACCAGCCGTTATTGTAATAACGACAAACCTAGTTGAGGCTTACTAAGGCATGCAGCTAGGCAGATAGGTAGGTAAAATATGAAGACATTTGACCGGCGTCGGAGCTCTGTTGGTAGTAACTCTGGTTTCTGTAGGTTAAGGGCCGGTTTCACCATGCTCTGTTAGTAACTAATCAAGGATTAAAAGACCGTTTAATCTATCCTTAGCTGTCAAACGCATACATTTTGACATATTTAACGGCCCTTTAATCCTTTGTTAATCTAACAGAGCATGGTGAAACCGGCCCTAAGGTTCCATCGCTACAAAAACAAACATGTTGTGTGATGAACATATTTTAAGTTTTTTATTTTGGTTCTGTAGGTATATGATTGATACAATTGAATTATTCGTATGTAGTTATATAAAAAAAACAGATTAGCTATTCTGTTTCCCGTAGTACCTACAAGCTTTACTTAGTTTGAGGCTAGATAATAGTACCTACCTATGTAGGTACTGCGTAAAAATATCCAAGAACATTAATTTTTATAATCTTTCAGTATCTTATTAGCACGAATATTTTCAGATACAACTGCGAGCGTCTAAACAACTCTTTGAAGCGCGTCAAGAAGTTCGCCAACTGGCGCGAACCTATCCCAGAAGCTTACTTCCCCAAGCTTGACAGCCTGACGTCATCGCGCGGCTGGCCCCCACGGCAGGCCAACATGAGTTGGCAAAACTTGAACCGCCCAGTCGATGGACTTAATATTACCGTCGAAGATATGGAAAAGTGGAGGCGGAACATTGAAGAGGCAATCTCTACTGGTGTCGTGAGACTGGTAAGTAAATCGTCAAACAACAGCAGAGCGAATAGTAACGTTCTGATTTACGAAGGGGCTAGCTAGAGGCTGATAGGTAGAGGAAGTACGTACAAAATGACATATACCCACGGATAAAAATATAAGTAGTACCTACCTATTTGTTTTTTGTTGATTTTCTTAGTTTATTTCATAGATAAAATACCAAAGTTTATTGCAGTAGAATTCAACCTGTTCTGTCTATTAAATAAAGAGAAATTATACTTAAAGAAAACAGTATGTCATTATGTACGTACTTCCCCTAACTTCCCCTACTTTAGGCGATGATAGGTACTTTACGTGATTTTGTCTATTACAGCCCAACGGCACCACCCAACCCCTGGACGTTGATACTCTCGGGAACATGTTGGAGGCCAGTATCCTGTCTCCCAACATTGACATGTACGGCACGGTTCACAACAACGGACACAGCTTCTCGGCCTACATGCACGACCCTCAGCATCGCTACTTGGTAAGACTAACCAATCACGAAACGTTGCATACAAAACTGACTTCCCTCTCTCAAGGATTGTTGGCAAAGTTGTGAGTTTAATCGGTCACGGGGTTAAAAAGTATTACAAACTAGCGGCCTGTCCCAGCTTCGCATGGGTGGTCTTAAATTTTTTGAACATTTTAGGATAAACTTAGACCGTGGGTTCGAGCCTCGCGTCTACTTATTTCATACATTTGCACGCGCTTCTCCTTGAGTGAGTGAAATCGCACCCCGCGCGTGACCCGTGGACCCGTTAACATTTTTAATTTCGTCATATCTTTTGAATGGAATGTCCGATTTGAAAAATTTAAGAAGTAATCTATAGGTATTGAAACCGTCTTAATTATGAAATGATTTATTTGGATAAGGATTAATACCAAGGTACAAATAAAGACCCTTTTCTAGCGGAGGCATTTCAATTAATTTTTTATAATAAAAGAACACTTATTGTGACATAACTATAATAGTTAGACATATGCTGTCGCGATATTTTTTGTAGATGATGACGTGTTCTACAAAATCGTAGTACATTATTTTGTTCTATCTTCAATAGTTTTCGCAGCGCACGCGATGTAAGGTTTTTGTTTTCCACCTTGGGTTACATTATTGAAGTTTTAGTAAGGATCCCTGATTCTTTTGAAAATATAATATAGCCTATGTTACTCAGGGATAATGTAGCATTCTAATGGTGAAAGAATTTTTGAAATCGGACCAGTAGTTTTTGAGCCTATTCGTTACATACAAAAATACAAATGTTTCCTCTTTATAATATTATATTAGTGTAGACTAGCGGCCTGTCCCAGCTTCGCATGGGTGGATATACATTTTTTGAACATTTTAGGATAAACTTAGAACGTAGGTTAGAGTCTCGCGTGTACTTATTTCGCACGCCCTTCTCCCTGAGTGAGTAAAAACGCGCCCCTTGGAACCGCGCGTTCACTAATAATATTTTAAAGCGCGCTAAAATTTTTAATTTCGTCATATCTTTTGAATGGAATGTCCGATTTGTAAAATTCAAAAAGTAATCTATAGGTATTGAAACAGTCTTGAATACGAAATGATTTATTTGGATAAGGATTAATACCAAGGTACAAATAAAGAGCCTTTTCTTGCGGCGGCATTTCAATTAAATTTTTATAATAAAAGAACACTTATTGTGACATAACTATAATAGATAGACAAATGCTGTCGCGACATTTTTTGTAGATGATGACGTGTTCTGCAAAACCGTAGTACATTATTTTGTTCTATCATCAATAGTTTTCGCAGCGCACGCGATGTAAGGTTTTTGTTTTCCACCTTGGGTTACATTATTGGAGTTTTAGTAAGGATCCCTGAATTTTTTGAAAATATAATATAGCCTATGTTACTCAGGGATAATGTAGCATTCTAATGGTGAAAGAATTTTTGAAATCGGACCAGTAGTTTTTGAGCCTATTCGTTACATACAAAAATACAAAAATACAAACATACAAAAATACAAATCTTTCCTCTTTATAATATTAGTGTAGATGTACAAAGAGGGGTTCATAGCGAAGGGCTCTGTTCGTACATTATAATACTGTTGTTTTAAATGTATACTTACATTGCATACTACCTACCTATAATTAATTGTAAAATTTAAAAACCATTACATCGTGAGCTCTATGAGGTATGTATTGTACCTTCGGCGGACCACCTTATACCGCCGAAGGTGGTCCATACATACACAAATATATAAAAGTAGAAACTATTATTTAGATAATTTAGTATTAAGATTTATTTTTTATTTTATTTTATTTTGTGTGGAAATAAGCTATTTTATTATTATTTATTAGTTTTATAGTATTGTATGCTACGCTTATATTGCAAGATTTCGAAGAATCAAGAAGACGAATCTTGAACTACTGGTTAAAGGTTTGCCTTTAACCAGTACAGTTAGTACACCTAGTACAGTCAGCAAAATAAGCCTATTCTTGCTGTACAGGAATCTTTCGGCGTGATCGCGGACGAGGCGACCACTATGCGCGATCCGTTCTTCTACCGCTGGCACGCGTGGATCGATGATACCTTCCAGAAGCACAAGGAATCCACTTACGTGCGTCGCTACACGCGCTCTGAGGTTCGTCACTAATACCTTAACACTAACGCCAATTATATCGTGCCCTATCCTCATGAGTTCACAATTTGACCTGCATTGATGTGACAGCTGGAAAACGAAGGGGTCCAAGTGACGTCAGCCAGCATCGAGCCACAGAACGGGCAGACCAACACTATCAACACGCACTGGATGCAGAGTGACGTGGACCTGTCCCGAGGCCTGGACTTCTCGGACCGCGGGTCTGTGTACGCGCGCTTCACCCATCTCAACCACAGGCCTTTCCGTTACGTGTATGTACTATACGTGTTTTTTTTCTTTACTACTAGTAATATTATAAACGCGAACGTTTGTAAGTATGGATGGATGCATGGGTGGATGTTTAATACACTTTCACGTAAAAACTACGTAGGTAATGGATTTTAATGAAACTTTACAATAATATAGCTTATACATCAGAATAACACAAAGGCTACAATTTATATTGTTTGTTTAAAAAAAAAAATAAGTAAATTAATTTCAAAATCAAATTCAATTTCAATCATAATCAGCCTACTTAAGGGCCGGTTTCACCATGCTCTGTTAGATTAACAAAGGATTAAAGGGCCGTTAAGGGCCGGTTTCACCATGCTCTGTTAGATTAACAAAGGATTAAAAAGCCGTTAAATATGTCAAAATGTACGCGTTTGACAGCTAAGGTTAGATTTAACGGTCTTTTAATCCTTGAATAGTAACTAACAGAGCATGGTGAAACCGGCCCTAAATATGTCAAAATGTATGCGTTTGACAGCTAAAGTTAAATCTAACGGTCTTTTAATCCTTCATTAGTAACTAACAGAGCATGGTGAAACCGGCCCTAAATATGTCAAAATGTACGCGTTTGACAGCTAAGGTTAGATTTAACGGTCTTTTAATCCTTGAATAGTAACTAACAGAGCATGGTGAAACCGGCCCTAAATATGTCAAAATGTATGCGTTTGACAGCTAAAGTTAGATCTAACGGTCTTTTAATCCTTGATTAGTAACTAACAGAGCATGGTGAAACCGGCCCTAAGTATTCTACTGGACATACGGCCGGCCGGTTTCTAAAAGCCCGGTCAAAACTAATCGGATGTCAAGTCACTTGCTATCTCTATCTAATTCGATGTAATAGCTGTAATGGCGAGTGACTTGACATCCGATTAGTTTTGATCGAGCTTCCAAACGGCCGTATTTTCCACATAAGTATTCAATTCCGATAAATGACATAATAATGTAATCTTTCTAAACGGTTTTAACGGCTTGCCTTGATTGATTTTTATTGATCGAGTGAGCAAAGCGAACGAAAATCTTACAGTCAACTTGTGTGATTTGGCACTGTATGTATGACACCTATGTCTGTCGGGCGATAACTTCCGAACGGTTGATCAAATTTACATAAAACATTAAATGTATTCTTTTTATTTATTTATTTATCATTTATTGCCCAAAACACAAAGTTAAAGCACAAAATTGGTTGGAACGAAGATCTTACAGTCAACTTGTAGATATGTAGGTATGTTTGTCGGGCGATTCTTTCGAACGGTTGATCCAATTTACACAGAAAAAGAAATGTATACTTTTATTTATTCATTTATCATTTATTGCCCAAAACACAAAGTTAAAGCACATTCTATTTCAGAATAAACGTGAACAACTCCGGGGCGTCGCGCCGCTCCACTTGCCGCATATTCATCGCGCCCAAGTTTGACGAGCGCAACCTCGCGTGGATGTTGACAGACCAGCGCAAGATGTTCATCGAATTGGATCGATTTGTCGTAACATGTAAGTTTTTAGTTATAGTTGACAGCCTTCACAGCTCAGTTGGTAGTAGCTCTGCCTTCTGCGCCGTAGGCCGTGGGTTAGATTCCCACCGAGAACAAACATTTGTGTGATGAACATAGATGTTTGTTTTCTGTCTGTATGTATATTATAAGTATGTATTTACAAGTATATATGTATTATATCAGCTATCTGGTTCCCATATTACAAGCTTTCGCTTAGTTTCGGGCTGGATAGTGCTGTGTGGAAAGTACACCAATAATTTATTTTATTTATTTATTATTGTTAAACTATCAAACCGCTTTGTTTTTTTTACAAATTACTGGTGGAACAAGCAGATGGTCCACCAAATGGCAATTAAGTGGTAACCATCACATAATAACAAAGCATTGTATTTGTTCGCTCGGAATCAAATTGGCACTAAGCCGCTAATCTCAACCTCTTTCAACAATAGTGTAGGTGAGAGCGACGTTAGCACATTAAGGGCCGGTTTCACCATGCTCTGTTAGTTACTAATCAAGGATTAAAAGACCGTTAAATCTAACCTGACCTGGAAGCTATATGTCCGAGGTTGAATGTGGCAAGGCATGGCTGTCGGTGTCAAGCAGTTAAACTTTTTAATGCTTTACCCACAGAAATGAAAAGTATTGTCAGTCCAAACATATTTAAGACAACTTTAAGAAATTTTTTGCTGAAGAAGTGTTTTTACTCTGTGGATGAATTTATGACGCATGACATTTAACTTATTAATTTGTATTTTTTATTTCAATGATTATTTTTATTAAATTTTATATGTGCTTAATTAAATGTTTTTGTAATGTATTGTATATTATGATTATTAATTACTGTGATTTTTGCTTTTTATTGTTAATTGTTAGATCTAAATTAATTATAATATTTGTGTTTCTTTTTAATGTGATATTCATATATGATTTGTAAAATAATTATGATTGAATAAATGAAATGAAATGAAATGAAACCTTAGCTGTCAAACGCGTACATTTTGACATATTTAACGGCCCTTTAATCCTTTGTTATTCTAACACAGCATGGTGAAACCGGCCCTAAGCCTCTTCCAGGAAGAACGATTTTGAGCCGTCTCGGTCCATTGATTTACCGTGATTATTTCAAATTATCACCAATCAAACTCCCATCAACAACCCGTTCTGGTACTTTCAGCTTATGTATGAGGCTATAGTTAAAATTTGAAACCGCGTCTCGAGACTAGTGAGTTTTAGCACGCTCGATAGAGGCATCGAGTCTCCATACAAAAACGGCCTGACGATACGGAAAACTAAAACAAAACTCAGACTTGGGGTAGGGGTCAACGACTGACACACCCACTTAAATTAGACAGGTATTTGAGTATCTGTGTATCCGATGCGATATGAAATCTAACTAGATACCTACATATTTACTATCAACTGCGCTTTAACCGATAAGCGATTACTGTCGTTATGACGTAGCAAGAATTTCCCATGATATCTGTGCGGAATTATCTTATCTTCATAATAGCAAAGCGTGTGAAGTAATCGACTGGCTGTGATATTTCGTTGCGATACTGAAGTTTAGGTACGAGAAGATTAAGGTGGCCATCTAATTCCTATACCTTTCGTGAAGGGCTCGGATAGTAGGTACGTTATGTAGATGGTATAAAAGGGTTAAATTACCGGTTTTATATAAAAGGGACAAGGCAAAAGTTTGTCTTCTTGGGCGATTCGATTTCCTGTAAAAGTAATATATATATCGGTCGGTACCGTCATGGATATTTAATAAGCGCATCTATCGGGCGTGCTGAGAACTCACGAGTCTCCATACAAAAAAGGGCTGACGCGACGTTAAGAAAAATAAAACTCAGACATGGGGTACAGGCAGTGGCGTAGCTAGGTAGACAAGGGCCCCGGTACAAAGAGAAAGAATCGGGCCCTCACCCCCTCTTTCCACATAGCTTGAACTTATAAATCCTAAAAAAAAATGTGAGCAGGCTCAAGTTTTTCTAGCTTCGTGAGCTGGCTGACCTTCTCTTTTCAAAGCTTAGGTTATAGGGCCCCCTGAGCTCCGGGGCCCTGGTGCACTGCACTACTTGCACCTGCGAAAGCTACGCCACTGGGTACAGGGATTCACAGGTTCCTATTCATATTCTTAACTAATTCTCATCGGAACTCATTGAACGTGCAAATAACTTCCTTGATTTTACCACATACCCTTGCCCAATTCCAATGCCCTTCCACAGTGAACTCCGGAGAGAACAGACTCGAGCGCCAATCAACCGAGTCATCGGTCACGATTCCGTTCGAGCAGACGTTCCGTGACCTATCACCGCAGGCCGGAGACCCGCGCCGCGAGAGCCTGGCTTCGTTCAACTACTGCGGCTGCGGGTGGCCGCAGCACATGCTGGTACCGAAGGGCACGGAAGCTGGCGCGCCGTATCAGCTGTTCGTTATGATGTCCAACTACGAACTGGATCGCGTAAGTTGCACGTTTCTTATTTATTTATTTAATAATATATATTTATTTTCTAAAAGGTTTACATTTTTAGACAAGTTTACACATAACATTTAGGTAGGCTTAAGTAAGTTTTAGTAAAGTTTTAAGTAAGATGCACTCGTAAACCTTGCATAGTCAAGTGTTTGACTCCTTGCTCTAACTAAGTAGAAAACTTGTGTTTAGACGATTATTTACGATTTATTTATCATTTATTGCACAAAACACAAAGTTAATGCACAAAAGGAGGGCTTAATGCACAAGCATTTTCTACCAACCCCCCTAAGTAGAGGTATAAACATAGAATGTTTTGTAGAGCTAACTTCTTACCGACGGTTTCTGAAAGCTCGATCAAAACCAATCGGATTTTAAAACAATAAGGGCCGGTTTCACCATGCTCTGTTGGATTAACAAAGGATTAAACGGCCGTTAAAAATGTCAAAATGTACGCGTTTGACATCTAAGGTTAGATTTAACGGCCTGTTAATCCTTGATTAGTAACTAACAGAGTATGGTGAAATTAGGCCTAAGAATAACGCATACAATAATAAACCTACCCTGGATTTGAAGGCAGAGAAACAAATAGGACAACTAAAGCCCGATCAAAACTAATCCCATGTCAAGTCACTTGCTACCTCTATCTAATTCGATGTAATAGCTGAAATGGCCGGCCAGCAGAAACCGGCCGTTATTATCTATCTTTCTTTTACTGTATTAAAAAAAAAGAATTTGGTTAATGTTGTTGCAACTCTATAACTATATTTTTTCCACAGATTGACCAAGAGGACGGCAAGGAGTTGACCTGCAAGGAAGCCTCGAGCTTCTGCGGTATTCGAGACAAGAAGTACCCCGATCGCCGCGCCATGGGCTTCCCCTTCGACAGACCCTCGGACACTGCGTCCAACATCGAAGACTTCATCCTACCCAACATGGCTCTCACTGATATCACCATTCGCCTGCAGAATGTTACTGAGCCTAACCCTAGAAACCCGCAACAGTAGATTCTCAAAGCCTCGTTCACAGTCAGGGCAAGACTAGGGGTGGCAAACCTATTTGATTTAACGTGCCATTAAAAAAAATATGAAGTCATAGACGTACCGTCAAATAATTTCAACCTAATAAACATAATCGGCCTTACTACAAAAAATCTGTCTAAAGATAAACTACCTATGCTTCAACTATTGCCATCTCTTACCATTTCGTAATGTCAAACAGAGACAGCGCTAATTTTAAGTATGAAGGAATAATTTCAACGAAATTTCCGTGCCATCATTGGCACGCGTGCTATTGGTTCGCCATCCCTGGTTAGACCGTAAGCTTTTTATTGGTCGAGTACTCTTGGTCACCGAATTTTAACTTTGTACTATGTGCCTGTAGTCTTGTCTGCAAACTTTTCAAGGCCTTCAATATGCATGATTTAGCTTGCAATTGAAATGCTGACTAGTCTCTATTGATGCCAATAACATTGCCCTTGCTAGAACACATTGAGGTGTGGGTATTGCTGAGGGGTATTGTTACAAAGTAAATATGTCAAAATTATTAAATAGGTACTATAAGTTTACATTTGTCCACCTTACTTTAAGAGTTTTATTAAGTGCATTGTAAAAATGAAAGGCTGATTAGTTTTAAGTCTCGTGAATAAGTTGTAAATACCTACATAATTTTAGAGTACAATTAAATTATATTATTGACCCAAGTAGATAAGGATACCTAATCATTGAAAATCAAATAATTAATAAACAAAAGCATGACTAATAAGTATTTTTTTTAAAACGATAAAATTAAGTACTAATACCCACCTACTCAAAAACTTAACCTATTAAGACTGTACCTATTAACTAGGTCAGTTGTTCTAAGGTACCTACATAAAATATTTTATAACCAAACAGAAGACAAACATCCATGCTTTATCATACTGGCTAAGATTAGCTCCTTTATAGCACTTGACGCAAGTTTTAGAGCTTTTTAGGTTCTACAACATACCAGTTTCCTCACAATGTTATCTTCACCGTTTAAAAGTACCTACTGACACTGTGGGTGTACATAAATTTCTAAACCTAAAAACTCATTGGTACACAACCTGTTTAATCCAGGTCAAAATTTCAGTGTTGTTTTTAGATTACTATTAGAAAGAATGATATGATGAATTTGATAGCTCCAGAATTAGCAACAAAAAGGAATTAAAAGATAAACATTTTTGATTTTTTTTTTTAATAATACAAAATTTTTCCTCCTAGCCTCAATAACTGATTCATCTGGGTTTTTGACTAAACAAGAGTGTTGATGAAATCATGAGGTATCCCCTCCCATTCCTCTGCGAACACCTGTAGTTGTTGGAGAAGCATCTCAGCCTGGAGAACTCTTTTGTTTCATAAATGATCTTTAGGATTGAGGTCCCAAGCTGGCCAATTACCTCTAGAAGTAATCATACCAGCAAACTGTGGTTTTGCATTTTACTAATAAACCCAGCTATATGTCCAACTTAGCTCGCTAGTACTTCCTCAATGAAGCATCCAGAAAACAATCCTCCCGATTGATGGGCAGTCGGTTCGGTGATGAACACAAGCTCAGTCTCTGCTTACATAGACATGCCTCCCTAGATCTCATGCATGATCCACCATCATAGACCATGATCTTCTATGCAACATCGGGCATATCACTCTCCTGATCTCTGCCACTGTTAGTCATTGCCACGTGTGGTGAGTGGTGTAAGGCATTTTTTTTAACTCTAGCAATAGTGCTCCCATTTTTTCTTTTCATTCTTTTTCTATGAGGTCTTGAGGGGCTCTCCTTTTGATTCTTGAAAGAAATCTATATGATAGACTTCCGTTACATACAATCTCCATCTTCTGTAGGGTCATGTTTACCTGTAAATTCAAAGATATCTATCAAAATACAGATAAATTACCTTAACGTAATTTAACCTTGTTAATATATGAATCAGGCCTATCATTCAATATCACTTGGTTATCATAAAAACACATTATCGGCTCGTGTATGTTCTCATCATTTTAATCTCTTACAGGTTACTAGTTGCACTAAAATGTAGGACCTATCTAATATTTTCAACTTACCGATTATAAGTAGAAATGACCAGCCAATGATGATCCTGAAAATAAATGCACAGATGTGAGTTACAATGAAGGCTGACTTGACACCAACTGACCTGCTAATTTCTAGGTTATCTGTCAGCCCTATCATTTAATATCACGTGTTATTATCATAAAACACATTTTTGGCTCGTGTTATTGTCATCATCAGATAACGATAGTTAAATAATATCGACTTATGATCGAATACAATGAAACTGAATCTGTTTGCCTACACATCGAAAGTGTGGAGAGATTAGCTTATCGTGCGGCAGGACACGTAAGTTGGATAGATAAAGAGTGTAAACAAACTTTTAGCCTTTAATAACTTTTGAAGAGCACAAAACTTATTCTAAGAAATAGATAAGAACCATAAAGGGTTTAGTAGGAACACGTGGTATTTATTCCACCCACCCACTAATTGAATCAAAATGATTTAAGGGATTAAGGACCTACAACGAAATGGTGCAGAATTTTGCGTTTATTGCTAAATATAAACACCAACTTACATGAATTTTCAACAGTAGCATGAATCCTACAATAGAATCCCGTTTTTGTTATAGTGACTGGACTGGCGTGCTCTGTGCTGTGCGCTGCGCGCTAGCGAAACAAGAAAAGAAAGAAAGAAGGGTGACCATCTCGAAACTGGCGATTCTGCCACACACTGGCTAAAAAATCTGCCAAACTTGACGTAAAAAATGCCAAAAATATGCCTTCATACTATCTCCTTCATTTAAACGGAATAAATTAAATACTTACATTACATTCAGTTGCTATCTTTAGATCATTTGTAGCTCAAGTTATTCTTTTAAATATATTCTTGTAATAATCTTGGTATTTGTTATTATATGCAGTCATAGCCGGGCACCGTTAATCAAACAGTTAACTTCGTTAATCGTTAATCCGCTACAAAAAAAGTTAGCTTCGTTAAACTTAAAGCGTTACATTTCGGAAAAATTAACGCAAGTTAAGGTTAATCGTTAATCTGTTAATATGTGTAAAATTGCATCTTTATATCGTTGCATTAGTGATCTTATAAAACCTGTTGGTTTAGGTTCTGGAAGTTAACAGGCTAGGAACAAAACAAAATACTTGTATAATTCAAATGTGTAATTTAATCGTCAGGCATAAGGTGCATATTCCCCTTCATGAACATTAACATGTTGAAGTTCTCGTCTGAAAGCGAGGCTCGTTTTGGTATTAAAATGTCTTTGTTGTGGAAAAAAGACGTTCAACTACAGCGCTTGAGGATATACTAACTATTCATGCATTGGATTAACGATTAACGGACTTCTGCATATTAACGGAAGTTAATGTGTCCGTTAACATTTTTAAAAGTTAACTTAAAAGTTAATCCGTTAACCAAAACGTTAACTTCGTTAATTAACGATTATCAGATTAACGAATTAATGCCCAGCTAAACATATATGCTCGTATTTTCTCTTCCTATTGAATGGATCGGATCGCTACACAGAACTGCACACGATAGATGTAAAAAGAAAATGAGATGAGAATAAAAGTTGATTGGAAACCAAATCAATAAACGTTCACAGTCAGGGCAATGCCAAAGTTTAGACTAGGGGTGGCGAACCTATTTGAATTAACGTGCCATTAAAAAAAATATGAAGTCATAGACGTGCCGTCAAATAATTTCAACCTAATAAACATAATCGGCCTTACTACAAAAAATCTGTCTAAAGATAAACTACCTATGCTTCAACTATTACCATCTCTTACCATTTCGTAATGTCAAACAGAGACAGCGCTAATTTTAAGTATGAAGGAATATTTTTTTTTAAATTTTCCTATGTGCGGTACATAGACCAGACCCACAATTAACCTGTCCTTTGCCAAAAACTCCCACTTATGTAAATCATCACCATTCCTGTCCTGCCATAGCTAAAATTAAGGAGCCAAATCTGCCAAAATGGCAGAAATTGACCGCAAATGGTCACACTGGAATCAAAGAAACGGGAGCTTCAATCAATTCAAAGCATAGATAGATACTTGATCTAAGATTCAAAGTAATGGTGCTCGATTCGGTCTTTCAAAAGAGTCCGGTTATTGTACGGCACGATAATGTACAGCACGATAATGTACAGCATGATATTTGGAATCCACATTGGTACCTTTTTGGATTAGTTTTATCTGGATGTACATTATCGGGGTGTGCAATAACTGGATGTGCAATATTGTCACGTGTAGTTAATGTGCAGCCAGATAATACACAGCATAATAATGTACAGCACGTTAATGTACAGCATGATAATTGGAAGCCACTTTGGTACCGTAAAAATTAATTCCTGGCACTTCGGCGGCCGCTGCCGCGGCACGCTCGCTTTGCTCGCTCGCCTCGTGCGTAATTTATATGTTTCAACATAACCTAACCAATCCGACTCCACGGTACTAAAGTGGCTTCCAATTATCATGCTGTACATTATCTGGGTGTACATTATCAACACGTGACTATATTGCACAGCATGTTATTGTACGGGATGATAATGTACACCCAATAATTCAAACCAGTGGACACGGATTATCTGGGTGTGCATTAACGTGCTGTGCTGTACATTATTTGGCCGTACATTATTGGCTCCCTTTCAAAAGAGTGATCATTAACATGATCTTCGATACCTTGATTCAGACTAAGTATATACTACCTCCATGCCTTGAATCGATTCACGCCAATGCGATCTTCCTTAAATCTCTAAGGAATCCTTAGATCTTCGGATGAAAAAAATCTAATAAAATAAATAATGAGAAATTTTCGTGCACTTGTGTTGATAAATTTTATTTTCCGGGCATAGCATGTCAGTGTATTGTTTTATAGTAGTTGTTTTATAAATACAAGTGGTTCGCCCTGAACTGAGATTTCGTGATGCGATGAGAACGCTTCAAAAATTATAGTAGTCAGAGGCAAGTCCAAACATTGTGTGTGGATTTGCCTCTGACTACTAACTAAGTGTGGTAACCGGTCTGTTCAACGGAACTCTTCAATAAATAAGCCAATTCAGTTGAAACTTGGTTGCAGCACCTAATTAGTAGGTGGTAGTCAGAAGCAAGTCCAAACAAAATGATTGGACTAGCGTCTGACTATTACCTACCTTAATTTTCTGACCCTTTGATCCGATCTGCACGAGATTTGGTAGGTCGATAGTTCGATAGTGGTAATACTTCCCCGGACGAGCCCTTACTACTACTTAAAAAAAATAGACAGACTTGACGATACTTACGTTCGAGTCATGCGCGACGACCGTTACGTAGACGTAGGACCTGACGACCGACGTCACAGAATAAATAATAGTGCTACTATCAAATGTTATCTATTATTTATTCTGTGGTCCTACCAAGTCTACCTACACCTACCTTATACTAAGTATATATTATTACCTCCATGCTACCTACCTACTCAATAAAATAGATTTAGGAACATGTAAAATAAGATAGAATTACGTAGGTCAATTAAGTAACTACCACCACAGATAAGTCACTTCGATAGGTTCGTGCTAGGGAACTTCGTGGTATTTACTAGGTCAATCATTAATATGGTACCACCTACTTTGCCTACATAGTTACTTACTATCTAGTAAGAAAGGTACCTATATCGCCACGGAACGGAATAAGAACTAGCGACTATGTATCAAGTGGTGACTGGGAATGGGAAGGTCGGCGATCGATAATGAAGTAGATGGGTGCCCCACCCAGCCCCAATGCACATAAGACGTAGGTACCTAATGAACGCACGGGTACGCAAGGCTGCTCTTATTTTAGGACCTTCTAGTAAGCATAATTTTTCTTTGGCTTTGTGTAGCCTAATTTGAATCCGTGTGGCACACATATGAGCCATTGAATAGTCTTTTAGGAAGCTATACTATACCTATATGTGCGGGCCTAACTACTAAGGAACAGTAACATTTACCTACACATTACTGACACGCACGCCACTCCACTAGACTTGTGCTAAAATAGCTGTGTGGTATCTAGTATCTAACTAACAGAGTTTATGCTACATTTTAATGTACAAGCTGCCCTAGTACATTATACTAGTCACTTTGGCTAGTCTAGAAATCCCCTTCCGCGTGTGATATTTAAAAAGAGAAATATACAATTTACAATGGTCTTTTTTTATTAAATAAAAAAAATACATTCTCAGTTCTATAAGTACAATAACAATTTAGTAGACTTTTACCAAATCAACATTTGAGGCTGTTGATCTGCGATCAGAAATAAATAAGACGATGATTGTGATTGATACTTGTTTAGTTGTGTGGTCTTCGGAAGTCACTGTTCTGGGTAGATGTGTCAGAAGGGATACATTTCAATTTTATTTACTTATAAGTATACCTACTTCTACTACATAGGTATAATTAAACTTAGCTTACCTAAACTATCCATCAAACATAATTTGATATAAGGTACAATCATAATGAAAAGTACTAACTAAACCATATTTTTACATTACATGACAATCAGTTGCTCAATCATAAAAATTAAGTTAAAAGTAAGCAGACATATAGTTAAATATAGACATGAAAATATCAGAAAAATAAGTTATGATAACACAGGGAATTATCTTGCCTCACTCATTCAACCTCCTTAAAACAATCACATGAGAGAGGGAGTAGGTACACAGATCTTTGATACTTTGTTGATTTGTGACGCTCAAACTAACTATAAAATAAACTATCACACAGCTCTCAAATCACAAATTAAAGTTGGAAAAGCTACATTGCATAGGGCTTTACAAGATTCTGTATATTTCATATTTTAGTGGTTATTCATAAGTTCTCTTTACATTGCATTTAGATTACAATACATGCGTTTGTTAACTCCACGTACCTATAATTAAATACCATTCACACTTGATTGAATTATCTAAATAATGCTATATCGGCATGTTTCCAACATTAACGTAAGTTTGATATAGCTCAAGATGATTATTTACAAAATACTGCTCAATGTCGCGGCTATACCGCTGGCATTATTCATAAGAGGCCCGAGGCGCTACGCGAAGGCAGCGCGACACACTCGAAGCGCCTTATTGTTATTTGCCTTTAGCCGTGATTGTGATGGAGGATTTGGCTGGCTGCGGTATGATCGTAATCTCGTCACTGATCTTCAAAGGCTTCAGAAGAGGATCCGAATCGGCGATTTTGGCGGGCGCGGAATTAGCCGGTTTGCTCTTATCCATGACGCGCTTCGCAACGACGCTGTGAGCGGAGTAAACGTGGTTCTCGAACTGTTTGTACATTCCAAAAGTGGCCGTGCACACGGTGCACTTGTAGGAGAGATGCGCCGGCTTGAGCGTCATGCTATGGTCGCGAGCTACGTGGTTCAGTAGCTTCCACTGGTAGACTCGACCGCACACGGGGCAGCGACCCGCGTCCTTGCCCTTGTTGGCCGCCTCTTGCATGGAGCTCGTCACCAGCCCGTGCGAGCCGAGCAGGTGCCGCTCCAAACCTTGATCCGTGAAAAACCTAAATTGGCATTTTTGACAGTTCAAAGGAGGCCTATTGTAGATCATCTTAGGATGAATTTTAACTTTGTGTATCCACTGCATGTGGTTTCTCAGCTGCTCCAGATCCTTGATGTAGCCATCGCAGATTTCGCAAATAACGAACGTCGCTTTAGAGTTATTCTGCTGCACGCACTGGGAGGAGGAAGGTTGAGGCGCGCGCGGCAGGGGAGTGATCGATATCTTAGGCGTGGTCGAGCTGTTGTTGGCTTGGCTGTTATGTGCGATAGGGTAGTTTGAGATGGTCGTCCCGGGCGGTGTGTTGTGCATGATCATGAGACCACTGCGTATTATGGGCACGCCTGAAACCGATGCAGAGCGAGGCTGATGAGTCGACATGGGAGGGCGACCTCTTGGCCTTCCCAGGATTGGCATGTTACTCATGCCAGCATTGGCGATGTGCAGCGGAGGTCGACCCATGTTATTCATATTCATCTGAGGCCTTGCAAACCCACTCTGGTATTGGCCGACCATATTACTGCGCGCGCGCGTTAGCTTTGGTATTTTCGCTGGAGGTTCCCATTCAACTGGGGGAGCTAAATTGAGGTCCGGTTTGAACTTTTTAGCGCAAGCGATCAAATGCCGCGCTAGCTTAGTTTTACTGTTGTCTTCAAAGTGGCAATTAGCACACTGCTGATATGCAGGTGCCCTCTCTAACCTCCCTCTGATGTTGTGCTCTGCTTCCATATGAAATAGGATGTCGTGAGGGCTACGTATTTCAAAAGCGCAAGTGTTACATTTATAAATATTGGTGCGCATATGTGGTGCTTCTAAGTGGTGTGCCATAACCAGTGAAGACTCAGTCTTAAAACTACAGAATTGGCACCTCTTTTGTGCAAGAGCATAAGGTGCATTTGTTTTTTTGCTGAATTCTAAGTTTTGACTAAGTGATGCTATTGCAGATTCTGTAGCTTTAGTGCTACGTCCTGATTTCTTCTCTTTGTATAGTTTGCGGTTTTGCTGCTTCAGCAAGTCAGATTGCACATATTCTTGCACTAAGTTCAAGCCAATATTAATAAAGAACTGTCCAAGAGAACAGTCAAAATAACTATCTGATTTGCCTCCTCCAAGGCCTTTGGCTATCATAGTTATTGGGTCTTTAAATTCATTTTTTTCTTTGATGATGATCTCATCATCATTATCACTGAGTCCATCTGACTCTGAGTTAGACTCGCCATCCCATGAGTCGTCATCTTCCTCATTACGTTTACGATTACTCCATTTCTTCTTTTTCTTTTCTGGGCTTTCTTCAGTTGATTTTTGTGCCTCATTGACTTCTTCCTCAACTGTCTCTCCTCTGTCAATTCTTTCCTGTTTTTCTTTTTCTTTTCTCTCCTTTTCAGCTTTTTCATTCTCTAATTTTTCTTCTTCTTCTTTTACTTTTATTTCCTCTAATTCTTTGCCTAGTTTATCCACAAACTCTCTGAATGGTTTCACAGATGGTTTTTCATAAACATAAGGAACAATAAAAGATGGAGCTTCAACAACAAACATGTCATCAGTCAGTGATGGTAAAATGTTTGGCTGTGAAGCTTGGATTGCTGAATTTTGGGATGGGGAACTTTTGCAGCTAACTGGAGTAATAGTTGTGCCACGGGCTGCAATACTTTGACACAAGTTTTGTGCTGCTCTCGATGAAGTGACTTTGGCTGAAGCAGCCACTCCTTTCCCAGCTAAAATGGAATTTGTGTCAATGATAACCACAGTGGGTTCTTTTGGTTCACCATTTGTGCTGGGCTGTTTTGAAGCTAGGTCTGATTTGGTGTCATTAGCTACTACTGGTTTGCTTTTATTTTGTTGGTTCAGTGGGTCTTCCATGGTGATTTCTTCAATATCCGACTCATCTTGATCTTCGTCACCTTCTCCATCACCATCACCCTCACCCTCAACATCTCCATCGATTTCTTCAATGTCACCTATATCTTCAACATCACCAATTTCTTCAATCTCACCAATCATTTCAACGTCACCACCATTTTCAATCTCTTCATGTTTTTTCTCATCAGGTGGTTTATTGCTGTGCTGTGATCCTTCTGAACTGTCATTACTGTCTGAACTAGAACTTGATGAATCATCGTCATCATCATTTGTCACTACACAATCTTCTTCGTCACTGGTAATTTCATGTATTACCACTGGGCCAGGGGAAGAGGCTCCATTTTGATTTTGTTCTATGGCTTCAATCTCGGAGTCACTACTGTCATCTTTTGGATGGCTTCCTTGTGATGTGTCATCCTCACCCTCTGTGCGTTCATCTGCAGAGCCAGTGAAACAAGGAATTTGAGAATAAACAGTAAATCATATATCTAAACCAATTATAAAGAAATAACAGGGATATGTATTGAAAAAATTGAGAGTAATGAAATGTTTAAAATTTAACTTTTTGGAATAATTTTGCTTTCATCAAAGGAATCAAACAACAGCAGTATCTAACAGCTAGCATGAATATGCTCTATACACTATCTATGGCTAGGCAAGGCTTACATTTTTTTTTATACAGTAAACTAAAACTGATACCTATTATGGAATCAGCTGTTAGGTCTAATAAATGATGATTAAATTTATATTACAAATGTACCCTATGGAAATGCTAACAGAGAGCTAGCTCGGATTGTAATTGTGAGCGTCAGGAACTTACGAAAAAGCCAGGAATTCCACAAAAAAACGAGATAATTGCAGTAACCTAGACACATGAATTTCACGAATTTGGTGAAGAATTTATGATGAAACCCAATGAATTTATGAATTGATCAACCAAAAAATTATGATTATCTGCCCTCTGGCGTCACTAAATCATGTGGAGTGTGGACCGCCATATGGGATTCCATGGCATTTCTTCGAAAACACTACTTCATCAGGTTTGATGGTAAACATTGATGCTTAGAAACAAAACTCTAACAGAAGGCAAGTAATAGGACATAATACATACCTGCGGCTGTAGAAATGGACATTTCCTCTAGATTTTCCTATCTAAAAACCAGAAAATAGCACAATAGTACAGTAGCGGAAACCAAACCAAATCAAGCTGTCATTTTGAAAGGCTCTTTCTCTGTCGCGTTCCACAGTCATGAGAAAATAAATATAAATTCGTGTGCTTTTTCTTAGATATTATGTTTTACAGAAAAATTAGTATGCATAACTAATAAAAAATCACAAACATCTCCATATTTATATATATTCATCTAACTCCTGCCTTAATAACTTTAATTATTAGTAGATTTAAAAATGGCGTTTAGAAGTGCACTATAAAGAACCATAACTTAAAAATGGTGGGAAAGAGAGGGATATCGGACGGAGGGGGAAGGACGCGGTATTCCATTTGGAAAAATTGGAATGAAAGTGGCGCCAAATTTGAAATATAAATTTTTTTTACTGCGTAATTTCCGGTTGGCATCCATTTTGTTCCAAAGGTTCTACTAGGTTTTTTTTATTTAAAAATAGGCAAAACCCATGTCACCATCTTTACTTTTTTGAGCAGTACTGAGCACTGCTGATAAGCCAAAGTGCAAAGTTTTAAGAGTTAACTTTTCATTTTGTATGGTTTAGAAATAAAACAGTGCATTTATTCAAACAGCAATACCAAATTTATTTATTTTTTTATCTATCAACATAGGTACCTCAGCAGGTAGGTAGTACCTAGATACACAAGGTTATAAAACTCTGTCAAACAAATAAATAATGAAGTAGGTTACATTCATACTACAAACTAATATTAAAAGGTATATAATATTTTTATTTTATTCCTCTTCAATTTCCACAGCATCTACAAAGGGGTCAATAATTGATGATTCATCTGGTTTTCTTATTACTCCCATCTCCTCAGCAGCATCCAGACATTTATGGGCATTTATTCTAGTTTTCTCAAATTCTGGTCCTTCTAGTTTAGTCAATGCCATCAATATTTCCATAACATCTGTTTCAAAGATTTTTGCTGCAATATCTTTGTCACCTTTGACAATATTATTGAGCATGTAAGTGCCCCTATATTGTATTTCTTTGTTGGGGTTTGCTAGGAGGCATCTCAATGTTTCTAGCCATGGTTGACAATCCAATAGTTTTCTGCAGCAAACTTTGCTTACTGAAGTTAGAATACATAGAGCACCAGATGCTGCCATAACAGTATCTAAATCATCTTCTTGGCACAGCAAATACAAAAACTTTGTTTTATCATTATTTCCTTCATAAGTTTTTATAACTTCCTCAGATTGGAGTAAATTACAAATACACTGTGTTGCTGCCCTCAGGAGCATTTCATGGTCCTCATACAGGTAATGTTCAATTTTAGCTAACCCTCCTTCTTTAAGTATTCGGTTTCTGGTAGTTTCATTCATGCCAGCCAAATTGCATAGAGCCATGAGACCTTCAAAGTTCTCCAAAGCTGTGCTGTCCGGATGGAGTAAAGCCAACAACGGTCTGACAACTTCCAAATTCCTCTGTCCTGGAAAAGCCACTTCAGGGTTTATTGTAATTCCAATTCTTGCTAGTGCTTGTGCTGCTTGCTTTTTCCCTTTATCTGTACCTTCCAAAGACATTGGTAGCAGAACTTTAGCACCTCCTTGCTGAACGACTATTCCTCTCAGCTCCTGCAGTCCACAAATAGCATTAAACACTCTTGCTATGAGTTCTTTAGAGTTATGACTTTCAGTTTTGCATAAAGCAACCAAACCCGATGTAACTCCAAGTTTAGCAAGAACAGTAATCCTTTTGCTAACAAAGTCTGAGTCATCTAACTCATGTTGCTCTGGAATATGGTGCTTGGCAAACTTAGCCAGTTCCAACATTTCAGGCATTACTTCCTGCTTGTCATAGGCATTGCAAAGGTTGACCAAGGTAGTCACTACACCATATAAGCATGACTGGTCACCACTTTTGGCCAGTTCAATGAGAGCTTGAATAGCTGACCTATCATCAACTAACTTTTCCTTTACATCCGCATCCAATGTAAGGTATGAAAGTCCTTCAGCAGCCCATTTTCTAACATCATTGTCCTTTGCCGGGTTAACCAGAAACTTTTTGCAGGCTTCAGCTAATTTAGTGGTAGATCCATCAGCAAATGGCCTGATCGAAGCATCATCACCTCCAAAGCTGCCTACTTTACAGAGACCAACCAGAGCCCTTACTCTCACTGCATCATTTTTGCATTGATATAACTTCTTCAGGATTTCAACACCTTTGTTGATGATAGTCCTTGCCTTATCTTTCTTTGAAGCAGCAGCTACTAAGCATTCACAGGCTACTTTCTGTTGAAGATGGTCTTCAGTCTGAGCCATCACTAGTATCATCTCCATGATGCCTTCTTTGGAAATAACATAATTCCCCACATCTAAAGGTCCTCTTAGCAAAGATGTGATTGCAACTGTGACTCTGACCTTTGACTCAAGATCAGGAGCCAGGAGCTTGTCTTTGACAAAGTCATCAACTTGTTGGTTAAATTTCTCTCTTGCTTCATCATAGTACATGTTCTCATATATTCTTGCTAAGCTGGCTGCTGCAATAGTGCTTGAGGATGGTGTAATGTTCATTGCAGACTCATACTTGTACTCTTCGAGCTCACTACAGACTTCCAATAGTCTTTGCAGACCTCTGATTTCCACAAACCTATCTGCCCAATTAATGGCATCGTAATGACAATTCTTCATAATTAGTTCCATAATTGCATCTCTAGCTTTTCCAGTGATTGCTGGATTGGTAATAGAATATGTGACGCAAGTTAGAAGTGTATCCAGTTCACTTTTAAAATCTTCACAAAGTTTAAGGTCTGGTTTTGAATCTTTCTTATTGTCCATGCCTGAGAAAGTATTCAGGATAACTTGAAGGCAGTACTGAGCTGCATTTACTCTTTCATCATCATTACTGTCAATTATTTCTAGAAACCAAGGGATTCCAATCACTTTGATGACAGCCTTGGTTCTCTCAACATTTCTTTTACAAAGTTGGCTGATGACACGCACAGCATTCACATAAATATCAAGATTCTTTTCAACTTTCAACAACTGCTGTATTTTGTGTACCACACCACTTTTGATCATGATATCTGCTCCTGAATTCTCTTTTGCCAATACTACAAGATTTGTCATAGCCTTCTCACGTTTTTCAAGATCTTCACCAAGTGCAAAGGCTAACTTAAACATTTGTTCCACTTTGTTACTGGTCTGCGCACTTTGCCGGGCACGTTCTTGGACGATGGCGTGAAGTCTCGAGAGCACTGGCTGAATAGCTTTATTAGAAGGATCCACAGTGAAAACCGACTTGGCATCTCTGTAAGCTTCTTCATACCTTTCCAGTGTTTCTAAGGCTTGGGCCCGTCGAAATAGCGATTTAGGGTCTTCAGGAATTATTTCTAGGGCTTCATCGCAATCCTTTACCGCCTTATCATATTGTTTGGTTTTGAGATATGCTGCCGCGCGGTTCTTCAAGTATGTGGCCATGTCGCGGCTCTCTTTCTCTGCAAGACTGACTGCCTTGTTGTAAAAGGTTATAGCTTCTTCATAATTTTCGAGCTTAAAAGCTTCATTGCCTTTATTCTTGTAGGTTTCAGCTTCTTCGTTATGGACACCCATCGTGGTTGATTGTTTACAAAATGCTTAGCTTTGCTTGCTTGTGCACTTTTATATACCGGTTGAAGATTGTTCTGGCAAAATCTTGTAGTTTGTAGAATGAGCTGAGCTACATCTCAATACTCGAACAAAAATAGAAATCTAATTTTGCTCACAAACACAAACGAAGTCTGAACTAGCTGAAGTACCTACGTAGGTACACGATACATGATACATTCGAACGAAACGTTCTGAAAGTAACCAGTGAAACTTTCAATCAAATCAATTTTCCTCGTTTGGGATTATTTATTTGATTATTTCCAGTTAGTTTGACTTCTTTCTTGTAATGTTGCAAAATAAGAGGAAACTTAATAAATAGGTATTTATTTTATTGATAAAAAAGCTTAACATTCGTGCGATATCACTTTCGGAAGGTACTTTTCTTTTTCTTCTTCTTCTTCTTCTCTCCATTTATGGCTCCTGTCCGTCATTCGACAGACAATCTTGCAAATGTCAAGTGATTTGTATTGAATACTTTTTAGTCAAGTCAGTCCATAGTCAAGTCGGCCGTCATTTGTTTTGAAGAAATGGTGGCGGTTTTCTTCAAAACATTCGAAACATTTTCGGTCAAATCAGGATATCACATAATACACTTTCATTCCAAATGCTTACACCTTGTACTAAGACCTCAAGTAATGTTGGTTAAAATGCCACCGAAATTACACAACACAACTCTAAATAACACTAGAAAAACAATTAAAATGAAAAAGTTATGTTGCTTCCTAAAATGACAGAAAACGAATCTTTTCTTCGTCTTCATTCCGTTATTGCCTGTGCCGCCTGTCATTTCTCAACAATCAAATCAACAATTTCGGTGGAAAGTGCGGTTAAGAACCGAAAGTTCGTTCTTGAATTTCATTTCTCAAAACAAAGAACTGCTCGCGACGTTGACGTTGACGTCTCGAATTTCTGCGAGCACTACGAACGAACTGCACGAATGTAGTGATTTTTCTTAGACTAAGTATCATAACCTCCATGGGTTTTTTTTACTGCCAAGATATTTGTTTCTTTACTGTTTAGTGTTGCGACCATGTTGCGACTGTTACCCGTGCATCGAGCTCCGGCCCGAACAGTTTGGATTTCGCAGCCAGCACTCAGGTCACACGCGTTCTACACCATCTTGCCCTCGAGCTGAACAGCGACCGCTCCCCCGTCGGAGTCTTCCTTGACGTGGAAAACGCCTTCGACCAAGTTTGGCACGGTCGGTGGCCATCTTGAAGCTTGTTAGACAAAACATGAATATCGGTTGAGGAGAACGACTCGAAGCCTCGACCAATCACCGCCGGTGTACCCAGACCCAGAGTAGCTAAATCTCACCAGCTCTGCACGCGCTCTATAGGGATGACATTCCAACCCTGGAGGGTAATCTCAGACCCCGGGAAAAGGATGTTACCTTAGCCCTAGCGCTTTTCGCAGACGACAGCGCCTTCTTTGCGTCCTCCATAAAATCGGACATTGCTGCGCACCGCATGCAACACCTTCGCAATCTCCTCTGGGCGGCGGCGTGGCTAGATAAGTGGCAGATAGCCGCCAACGTCAGAAAGATAGCCGCACTCCTAGTCTCTAGCTGGGCGCACTGTACTGCCGCCGCTCCAGCTGAGGAGTAAAGAAAGACATAGAGTGGCAAACCTTCGCTCGATACCTCGGCATCGAAATAGACAGGACACTAATGATGAAACGCCAGGTCAAGCGTATTACAGACTCGCGCAGCTCGAGCCATCCTCGGCCTGTCCTAGCATCATGACTACCGCTGAGGCCAAAAGTGGTAGTTTACAAAACATACATCGTCTCGCAGTTCACATAAGCAGCGTTACGTGGGACGCACTGTGCTTTGCTTCAAACATCTCCAGCGTCGAAGAGACAGTGGTGATGTTGGCGCGACGAATGTTCGACTGCGCGGACAACTGCCGCTATGTCCAGACGGACGTTGAGGTCAACAGCATTGTCACTGCCTCGTGAGATTCTGGGCTCAGCCACAGATAAGAGAATACTAGTAGCCGACTCTGCGTAAGGGGAGGTTGAACAAATCTCGAACTTAAGAAGAGACCACCGCAACGTACCTATGCCATATAGGTTAAACTAGAAAACTCGTAAAGGCCAGCAGGAAAAAAAATGGCACTCGGGGCAAAATCACGCGACTTGAGAGCAGTAGCTCGCTAAGATGACGTCAGAGCAAAGAGCTTAACGCTCGACTCCTACCCGCATTTCCCATTAATGGTCGAAGTGTAGATGACTCAAACACAACACACTTCGACCCTTGTTAAGTATTCTGTCATTTTGGGAAGCTACATAGCTTTTTATTTTATTTGTTTTTCTAGTGTTAATTTGAGTAGAGTTGTGTACGATCGATGATTTGATTCGACGTGATACGAATCAAGGGTCGAAGTGTTTATGACTCACCACACGGAAATTGCACTTGACACTGTTAACATCATCTGTCAATTGTCTGTCAGTGATGACAGACAGGCAGGAGCTCGAGCGAAGAACTAGAAGAAAGAATTACATTGTCATTTATTTGTGGATTTGAATTTGTCTTCAACCTTATTTTGTAGAAAAGTGAACTTATTGCAAGTGAATATGGCTGAGGAACGCGAGAATATTTTCCTTTTTGTTCCTAACATCATCGGTATGTCAATTACTTCTTAAAATTAGAGGTAGGCTCCAAAAATTATGATCGACTATTGTTTACCTTTCAGGGTTCGGGAGGGTCATCTTAGCTGTAATCTCCTTCTACTTTATGCCTACGCACTGCACCTTGGCGTGCACTTGCTACATAACTTCGGCTTTGCTGGATGCCTTCGACGGTCATGCAGCAAGATATTTCAATCAGAGTAAGTTGAAACGAAGGGCATCAGTTAATTTAATTATGTAGGTAATATAATTTATATCTATAGGATATATGTATTGATCAATAATTAACGTAACTAATGACTTCAAACTGCCTTCAACTATCTAAATAGGTAGTAATCTTGATTCATATTGTATATTGTGTTCATATTGAATGACGAGATCTGTAATTAAATTAAAGGTCAAACATGTTTGGGTTGGTATCTTCACTTTACAACTTGATGGACAATGTAACTTTTTCATAAAGGCCTGTCTGTTTCAGTGGACTTCTTCAGGCTGACTATAACTATTATACTAAACAGTGTATTGGCATACATACCTACATGTTAAACCATTTTTTTCAGGCACCAAATTTGGGGCTATGCTTGACCAACTCACCGACCGTGCTGGTACAGCCTGCCTTATGATGACACTAGCTACATTTTACCCTCAATGGACCTTTTGGTTACAACTGTCGATGGCCATAGACATTACCTGCCACTGGCTTTACCTCCACACAGTGACTCTGCAAGGAAAGACCTCTCACAAATTCATTGATATGTCGGAGAACCCAATAATGCATGTGTATTATACAAACAAGACAGTATTATTTTTCATGTGTGCTGGCAATGAAGCATTTTATGCGGCACTTTATGTGATGTACTTCCACACAGGACCTATAGGTAAAATTTGTTATTAGAAATCAAGATTTAACTAGTTTTTGTAACTGTTTAATCAATGATTATTTTATTTTCAGTCATGGGAATTGGCTTGTGGAAGCTGATTGCCATCATTTCAATGCCTATTGCTGTTGTCAAAGCTGGAATTTCAGTTATTCACGGCATAGTGGCCTCCATGAACCTAGCTACAATTGATAACAAGGAACGTGCAGCAATCGCTGCCAAGCAGAAGGAATAAAATACCCTCTACTAGTACATTATATGAAAACTGGCTACTTAATGGACCTGATTCTCACTTTCATAATGAAGTTAGTCTTTTTTTTATGTGAACTCATATAACGGTTTTGGTTATCAGTCCAAAGTCTGAGGCATAAAGCACTATGACTTCTGTTTTGAACCAGTGGTTAACTGATAAAGAATTTGAATTTTCTAGTCCAGTTTTTGTATCTATGTGGAATATTGGTAAATTCTCATACATTTACCAATTATTATGGCCAAAGGATACTGTTGTTAGCATTCAATAGAATTATCTTTGATGTGTAGAAAGTAATATGTGTTAGTTTATACCTAATTTCTAATTACGAGTTATTTAAGGAGTTATTTGTGCATTTAAGTTTTGAAATTGAAACATTCGTGATATTTTTAGTATGTGATCTTGAAATCTGTCTTATATTAAGTTTTATATTTTTTACTATCAATGTTTTAAAAACCTCATAGTTGTTATTTATTTGAAGGGATTCATTTATTTTCTTTCCAGGTTTAGATTTAGTCAATTCATGTTAACTCATTAATTTTATAGGTAAATAAGTGTTATTTCCTAACTCAAATATGTTGTAATAATTTGCTAATATATCCAGATAATTGTCTGTGTGTACCTATGTGAGAAGAAAACAAATTTTAATATAAATAAGCCCTAACTATTGTGTAAACATTTATGTTGTCTAAAATAAATGATCAAAATATATTGGCATTTCTTTTCAACAAAACTGCAGTTATTATGTAAGTATTTTTATTTATGCATAATAGAGTAAATACAAAGTTTTATTAGCTCTGTTATTTCAAATAAACTGCTTCAAATGCAAAATTAAAGTTATAAAATTATGTGTAATACGAAAGCACTTTGTGAAGGCCCCAAAGAATTTGTAATAGATAGAAGTTATCCTTTGAGGCTGCTCATACCAGCCCTCATAATCTCGTCAACAAGGAGAAGGTTGCTTGCAATCACTGAGCATGAATTGATAATTTGCTTTTTCACTATGTAGTTGTCAAAAATTCCCAAGTCTGTTGGTTTAATTGCCTCCCCAGTGCTCAGGTCTAATCCGACGGGATCAGGGCTCAAACGCGCTTCTTCTTGCAGCTTCACGATTGTATCTTGTGCATCATAACCAGAGTTGACGGCTAGGATCTTAGGGATGACAAGTAGGGCCTCTGCATAAGCTTGTATACCCAGACGCGCCTTGCCTTTGACTGTGTCCTTGAACTTGAGAAGCTCAGTGTTAGCCTTGATTTCGAAGGCTCCAGCGCCAGGAATAACGCACTTATCTTCAATAGCATTATTGATGGCTCTAAGACCATCGCGAACGGCGTCCTTGATTTGAATCAGTGTGTGCTTGTTAGGTCCCTTGATGAGGATAGTGACAGACTGAGGATTCTTGCATTGCTCAACAAAAGTGTACTTGTCTTCACCAAGAATATGTTCATAAACTAGGCCAGCATATCCCAGGTGCTCCTCTGTCAGTTCCTCAGCGGAGTTCATGGCAGTGCCGCCGCAAGCCAGGGCAAGGCGTTCCATGTTACGCCTCTTAGCGCGACGGAGGGCCATGATGCCTTCCTTCGCGAGGGCGTCAAGGGAGAGAGGGTCGATTCCCTTCTGATTGATAACAACGAAGGTCTTGTCTGTGCCGTCGCAAATCTTCTTCTTTAGATCAATGATCTGTAGACCAAACATGGAAAAATTATAAGATACAAAAAAACATGAAGAGTTCCTATATTTAATTTTCGGCATAATATTAAAAATATGTATCCCTTTTCACAAAAGTACTTATTTATTAAATTTATGGCATTATTTTATTCAGCCAAATTCAGGGTAATTATGGCAGACAACAACCTAATATTGGTTTGCTTAGTTTGACTTAGACTAGATAGTGTAGTGTGACATGTCCACAAATATTTATTTATTCACCTTTCTGACTCTCTGGTCAATGAACTCCCTCTCAGCAGCAATCAGCTTCTCCCTGTCCTCAGCTGATTTGTAGAAGAAGCCAGAGTTGACTGTAGTCTTCTCATACTCCATGGAGATGTTGCAAGTCAGGATGTAGGCATTCTCCAGGCGTTTGGGCATGTCTGGGTGGCGTGCGCCGTGGTCGAGGACCAAACCTGTAGCAGAAAGTATATTATGTGAATTTGATCAACATGTAGAATATTTTTTTATTTATTTATCAACACTATAAATAAATATAAAACGTGTAAAATAATACCCCTATAAGGCCAAAGACCAAGAGATCAGACCAAGCACTGGAATACTTTGACATGTGCAAAGTTTGAATACTTCGTTTTTAAAATTCCCATACAAAAGTAAAATTAATATTAAGGTTGTGTCAGTTTCATTTTGGAGGAAAGTCTAAGAGGCATTACATGAATGAAAAACTTGGAAATTTCAAAAGTCTTTTAATAACTGTTTTTCGCCATGACCTATAGAATACCCTGCTTCCGGGGTTATAGCGTACACATTGTATATCAATTGAGATGTCCTTTGCAGGTTTGTCATTACCAAATATGTAGATACAGAAAAAAAAACAAGAATTAATAAGTTTAGGCTTGCTTGAAAGTAAATGCTACAATTAAATTATATTTATAATAAAATAAAATGTACATAAATAAAAATTTTGCGTCCTTTTTTTTTATTAAAGAAAGCCCAGCATTGTTGTAGTTAGACTGTGGAAGTTGGTGGGCTGCTTAAGAGATTTCTTGCTTCTTTTCCGTTTTATTGTAGAATGTAATGTTGCAAATTTAACATTCCTTAGATGCTTTCATCTACACTAATATTATAAAGAGGAAAGCTTTGTATTTTTGTATGTAACGAATAGGCTCAAAAACTACTGGTCCGATTTCAAAAATTCTTTCACCATTAGAATGCTACATTATCCCTGAGTAACATAGGCTATATTATATTTTCAAAAAAATCAGGGATCCTTACGTAAACTCCAATAATGTAACCCAAGGTGGAAACCAAAAACCTTACATCGCGTGCGCTGCGAAAACTATTGATGTTAGAACAAAATAATGTACTACGATTTTGTAGAACACGTCATCATCTATAAAAAATGTCGGGACAGCATATGTCTAACTATTATAGTTATGTCACAATAAGTGTTCATTTATTATAAAAAAATTATTGAAATGCCGCCGCTAGAAAAGGGTCTTTATTTGTACCTTGGTATTAATCCTTATCCAAATAAATCTTTTCATAATTAAGATGGTTTCAATACCTATAGATTACTTCTTAAATTTTTCAAATCGGACATTCCATTCAAAAGATATGACGAAATTAAAAACGTTAACGGGTCCACGGGTCACGCTCGGGGTGCGATTCACTCTCTGGCGTGCAAATGTATGAAATAAGTAGACGCGAGGCTCGAACCCACGGCCTAAGTTTATCCTAAAATGTTTAAAAAATTTATGACCACCCATGCGAAGCTGGGACAGGCCGCTAGTTCATAGCATAATTCAGAAATGCAAACCTTTGATGAGTTGTGTCTCTGTAGCAGTCTTGTGCTGCATCTCCATGATTTCAACCATGTGCAGGTCAACAGGCTTGTCCGATGTGCGAATAGCGAGCACGGCGTCTACACACGCATCTGTCAGCACCTCGGCTATTTTTGGGTGCACCTAAATAACAGAATATAAATATTTACCATATACAGAAAGCTTTCTTGTGTCGAAAACGACAAATTAAAAAACGACTATAGCATAATAATGAAGTTGTGTATAGGTGATTAGAGCAGTTAGAAAATTCCATACAAAACCTGACGGTAAGAAGGTAGATAATTAAGCACAGGTTCCTTATCAATGAGGTAGGTGCTCAGAAGTTCCTCTTAGCTGTTTATGTATTTGGAGAGTAGTACTTGTAAGCTAAGAGGAACTACTTATTTAAAATAATGTCCAATAAAAATAGACTTCAATTCAACCTTGGAGATACAAAATAGTATTTTAGAGTTTTTTCTTATTTGTCATATTTTTTTTCTACACTAGCATCTTAGCATATTTTTTTTAAATCAGTGATCACCCACAGATATGTAGTGTTGATTTGTAACCAATACCCCAAGTATGAGTTTTGCTTACTATATTTGGTTTTTCGTTTTACGTTTTTGTTCCGTGTTCATTGCGGGTTTTGTAAAGTTCCATATCGGTATCCCTATCGCGTCTTCATACAAAACCCGCAATGAACACAGAACAAAAACGAATCGTTTTGCTCCGTGCTCATTGCGGGTTTTGTAAAGTTCCATATCGGTATCCCTATCGCGTCTTCATACAAAACCCGCAATGAACACGGAACAAAAACGTAAAACGAAAAACCAAATATGGTAAGCAAAACTCATACTTGGGGTACTGAAACATACTGCTGTCTGAGTGAATGTGTTTTGTCATAAATTTAAGCTTGTTTAAGTTAGTAAAGTTACCAACTCTGGTCTTAGTGACTGGCAATACTCCAAAGCTTGGTGTGCTTTGAGTAAGTCTGTCTAGAAATTTTGCATTGTGTTTATAATAAAAAAAAAATACAGAATGCTGTAGTCTCTGGGACCTGATTTGTGTTGTAGATGGCTTGCTGAGCCTAATATAAAGAAAAGATATGTATAGAGCTGACTCAGCTGCAGGTATCGGGTATCAATGTTAACATAGTGAAGAGCAATAATCAGTGTTTACCTTTGTTTTCAAGGCAGTACGCGTGATGTCAAGAAGGTTCTCTCTCTTTACTTCGATAGGGATCTTCATAGATTCCAGGATCTCCAGAGCCTTGGCTCTGGCCACATCAAACCCTTCAGTGAGGATCCTAGGATGTAATCCTGAAATTCAATAGGAAAACTTTTGATTTACTTGCACATGCTGAATGAAAGAGGAGACAGAAAAGATGTTTTTTTGACTCCACATGAAATGGGATAAAGACAAGAAGATGATGATTTATTAACTGGACAAGAGACACAGGACTAACAGGACTATGCACCCCCATAGTGTTTGGTAATCCCACACTATGGGTACCACCAGGGCCGGATTTAGAGGTCCAGAGGCCCTGGGGCAACAAAGGAGCGGAGGCCTCCTCGCGCCAAATTATTTTCCAAATAAAGTGAAATTTTTTTCAGTCGAGTTTTTCAATAAATTATTTATTGTGAAACCAAGTAGATTCTCTTATACAAAAAGAGTTACTCTTTTTGGTGGTTTTGGATTTCTGTTATTTAAGATTAATATAATCAAATAATCATGTATGTACAAAGTACTGTAGGCTGTAGGTAAAGGTAAATTAGCAAAAAAAAATATCAAAGGAAAAGAAGATGTTTACTAGTGTTTACTAGTTGGAATTTGAAAGAATTTTTTTTCCGAAGTCTCTATTGTGGTGGCCCCCCGTTTGTGGAGGCCCCGGGGCCATCGCCCCGTTTGCCCTCCCCTAAATCCGGCCCTGGGTACCACACTTTGGTAGTTACCAAGCTAGGTTGGTGATGGATGGAACTCTTCTGAAGATTATGTATGTTTGATAAATTAATGATTTCAGAAAAATCTGCTAACAGCCAATGCTTCAAAGACCTTAACAGCCTAGAAAGCTATTAATAAAACAATAAACATATACATTATGGCGCCACTGAAAACCCACATTGTATGGGCAGCAAATACAGCAAAAAAGTGGTGGCCTTTTTTGCCTCAATCAAATTGTAACAGCTCTTTTGTAAATTTAGATATTTAAGAGACATAATAAACGTTTTTCTATTCTATTCTACATACAGGGTATACTTTGAATGATGCAACTCTTTTAAATATTTGATAGTGAAGAATAATTTGGCCACATACAGGATGAACACTACCTCAAGACCAAATATAGATCAGACTCTAAACCAAATCATCCTCATTAATATGTAGGCATTTTCAGTCCAGATTTTTTTCCATATAAGGTCAGAAATAATAATATACATATAACTTACTTGTATAATCAAACCTAGAATATTAAAAGCATAGGGACCATCAATTTAAAGGAACTATAAACTAAAATAGGATATTAAAAGTTTCAAAAGAAATTTAATATCTTTATCCACATGTTATGTGCAATGGGGGGTTGTATACTTTTTTATTTATATTGGTACAAACTCTTACCTTCACTTATGTAAATATCAGCCTGCTTTAACAACTCTCCAATAAGCAGCACAGTGGAGGTGGTGCCATCCCCGGTAGCATCATCCTGGGCAGTGGACGCCCTGGCGATAAGCGAAGCTGTTGGGTGCTGGATCTGCATCTCATGTAGCAGGACATTGCCATCTTTGGTGATCTTGATGTCACCAGCCCCAGATACCAACCTGAACAATTACATTGAAAATATTTTTTCTTTTTATTCTACACCTGGACGAAAAGAATTAATTCATATTGAATTGTAATAACCTTGAAAGAAAATTATTTTTGACAGGTGAGACTTTTTTCGTCTGTTCAATTCAAGCGAGCGGGCCGCATGACTTCGCCCGGTGCGGTTCGGATCATATGACTTTTCAACTCGAAATAAATAGAAAATAAATGAATGATTCACAAAATAAATTGTTTTGCAACATTCGAAAGTGTGAAAATATGGAATAGAAATAAGCACTAAAGCGTAATTCGTTCAAAAGTAAAATACTTACATTTTCATTGTTCCTTTGGGGCCGAGGTTGGTTTTCATTACATCTTGGATACCCTTTGCTGCTGATATGTTCACGGCCAAAGCTTGTGCCGCCCTAGCAAACTCGGCTTTGGGATTCAATAAACTAATTGCAGCCATGGTAATGATTCACTCTGTAAGTAAAAATAATCAAGATCACACGAGGAGCGTCAATCAATCAATACATACAACTGAACCACAGAACACTTATATCAACTGAACTGACTGGCTGACTGAGTGCTGCTGACCTCAGCTCAGAGTACATTTTGGTGCTGACTCAGTGTTTCCACTTAAGATTTATGTTTTGCCCTAAATTCTTTAGAAATTTACCCTAAAAATCCCTATTTATTTTTCGAAATTCCCTAATTTAGGGCGAATGTTAATTTTAAAAAAAAAGTCTTTGTATATTTTTATTATTACCTGCTTGGAGTGCTAAGCACTTCTGTTGTGTCGCCGTAATTCTGACATTCCACACAAAATATCACAATCACATACTTCACAGTAAGCTTTTAAGGGGAGACTTTGTCAGATCTCTTTAGCCAAGACTTGAAATCTGGATGCTCTAACCAAGACGTTTTAATTTTTGCGCATATTTCTTACTCTCCATACTTGCAGCTGACTTTCCTCCTTTATCTTTAGATGAGGAAGGCACTTGCTCACTATCATCACCTGTGTCTTCCATTTTCAAATATAAAAACAGTCAAATATGATAATACAATTAGTTACTTTTGTTTTGCGACCGATAGAAAAATAGCAATCAAAAATAATCCATAAATCATGTTACTAATTTCTGATGTCCTTTACAACATAGGTAAATAGAATTATCCAAAAGGTAATCTAATATATTTTGTCGGATTATAATACGAAACTAATTTGGGGAATCCCTTCAGAGAGGTAGAGCCATAGAGCATAGAATAAATAGGGTTACCACATCAACTAATTTTTGCCCTAAAATTCCCTAAATCCCTGTCGCAATAAAAACAGCCCTAAGCTGTACATGAAATAAGTAGTTTCGCCCTAAAAAAGGGCGAAATCCCTAAAAGTGGAAACACTGTGCTGACTGCTGCTAGCTGAGCTGACGACGAGAGAATGAATGAATGAACAAAAACGAACGAAGCAGTTAATATGACAGTGTCATGAGCAGTTTAGTGTTGCTAGATCCATTTTTTTTTATCTTATGGTGCTTTGCAAAGGTTCTGCTCACAAAAGCATTTTGCAATGTAGCTCAGTGATATTTATGAGCCACTATTGCTGTTAAAGTTCGTACGACGAACGTTGGGTGAAAGACACTGAGGGGTTTTCGTTTCATTTTAGGATTATAAAACAAAAAAAGTTTCCATTCAAATGACTCTAATGCCTCTGAAAAATTTGGGTAAAAACAGCTTGGCAAAAAAGAGTAGAAATTATTAGAGGCATCACTTTTCATACATTTTCGACGTTCACTCACATGCGGTCTTGCTCGCAACTATGTGAAACAACCGCACGTCAAATTAGTTCCGTTCTAGATTTTTTGTCAAACTGTATGAGAAGATTGAGTTAATTCGTCTGAGGCATCAGACCTAGTTATTATTATTCTTCCATGGCATTATGCAATAATGCAATAGACCACGTGCTTAAAGCACAGTCGAGTTGACATGCTTGATCATATATGGCTGGCTATCTTGGAGGAAATATCAAACTTCGTCTGAGCTGGCTATCTTGCACGCCACAATGGTTCTGAAGTTCTGGAACACTCCATCTACAACAAGCAAGACCTTCTTATATCGTTTATTATCTGTGTCATCTGTTTGATTGATTGAAGAATGGAGTGAGTTTGTTGTAATTTAGTAGATAGAGGGCGTTTGTGTAGTCGAAAAAAAAATGTTGGTGAGCGCTAGGATCTTTAGAAAATGAAGAATCCGGTTTTACAAATGGTCAGAACTCTAGTTAAGTTTTAGTTCAAATTTTAATTATGTTTCGAATAAGTAGCTAGTTAGTGTAAAAAACGTAATAACGGGGTAGGTTGTGGTTTCGGTGTGCGAAAGTCTTACGACTTGGTGTCATCTGACTGTTCTTCCTTCAAGATGGCTCCTTCGCCGGAGTACGATAAGGAGCCAAAAGCCCCGGATAAAAGTGCTACACACATTTCCAGCGAAGATACGAAACTTTTACACAACCTAGTAAACGAACAGCACAACAGTTCTGACCACAAGCCAACCAATTCGGCTACAAACTCGGAAGTGGAGGTAAGTCGATCTCTACTGCCATTTTTTGATTATTGAAGGCTGTAAATTGTCGATTTGTTCTCTTTTATTGGCCGTCATCTACCCTTTGTTGTGTTCTTGAGGTTGACAAAACAATAGGTTTCCTCGTGGTGCTATATTTTGCCGGTAGCTCTATGTATTCTCGGCTCCTTGTAGGCATTTTGTTAGCAATACTTAGTGTAAATGTAGCCCGTCATGCCAAAAAAATATTATATTTGCCTAATCCACCTAATCTAGTGTCTAGTTTCTTCACAATCTAGAGGTCAAAACCATGTGTGTGCATTTTTCATAAACTCACATGAAATTTTGAAGCTGCCATTTCATTTTACAGAAATTTATTCAACAAACTTTTATCAACTTACCTTCAATCTACCAAAAATAATGAAGAATTTCCTGTAATAGCAAATTGCTTACATATGGTTTTAGCTGAGCACCTTGATTTATGGTTTTCATAGTACCTTGTTTTATTATAATTTGTCTATTTGATTTAATGACTTTGTAATAAAAGTAAAACAGTTAAGTTATTTATTTAGAGGTGTATTAATAGTTATTAATTGTTTTTAAAGTATGGTATGTATTATATCAGCTATCTGGTTCCCATATTACAAGCTTTGGCTTAGTTTGGGGCTAGATAGTGTTGTGTGAAAAGGTCCACCAATATTTATTAAGTATTTTATAATAAACCACTCCAAGCCAGACTCACCTCAGCATGTACGGTCATTAATTGTGATATAACAGTTACTTTAGATATATTGAACTAACTGCCACACTCGGAGACAATAGTGGTTACTTAATCCACTCCTTATTACATACTTTTTGTTTAATTTATTTATTAAACTTTATAAACCTGTACAATTGTAGCATGAGTATATAAGCTACTAGCGGCCTGTCCCAGCTTTGCATGGGTGGTCATAAATTTTTTGAACATTTTAGGATAAACTTAGACCATGGGTTCGAGCCTCGCGTCTACTAATTTCATACATTTGCATGTTCTTCTCCTTGAGTGAGTGAAATCGCACCCCGAGCGTGACCCGTGGACTCGTTAACATTTTTAATTTCGTCATATCTTTTGAATGGAATGTTCGATTTGAAAAATTTAAGAAGTAATCTATAGGTATTGAAACCGTCTTAATTATGAAATGATTTATTTGGATAAGGATTAATACCAAGGTACAAATAAACACCCTTTTGTAGCGGCGGCATTTCAATTATTTTTTTATAATAAAAGAACACTTATTGTGACATAACTATAATAGTTAGACATATGCTGTCGCGACATTTTTTGTAGATGATGACGTGTTCTACAAAATCGTAGTACATTATTTTGTTCTATCTTCAATAGTTTTCGCAGCGCACGCGATGTAAGGTTTTTGTTTTCCACCTTGGGTTACATTATTGAAGTTTTAGTAAGGATCCCTGATTTTTTTGAAAATATAATATAGCCTATGTTACTCAGGGATAATGTAGCATTCTAATGGTGAAAGAATTTTTGAAATCGGACCAGTAGTTTTTGAGCCTATTCGTTGCATACAAAAATACAAAAATACAAATGTTTCTTCTTTATAATATTAGTGTAGATAAACCCCTTGTGGTTTATGTACACCTGTATGAAAATATTAACAGTACTTATAGAAACACTTGGTCAAGTGGTCAAGGTACACCAAAGATAACACACACCAGTATTTTTTCAGTATTCTTGTTCCGTGTTCATTGCGGGTTTTGTAAGAAGACACAATAGATATACCGATATGGGACTTTATGTTACAATATGATGAAAATTAGAAGTACAACATAAACTTCCGTATCGGTATCTATATTGCGTCTTCATACAAAACCCACAATGAACACGGAACACAAACGAAAAACCAAATATGGTAAACACAACTCATACTTGGGGTACTGTCATTTATAATGATACATTTCTTTTTTATTGTATCTCTTCAATAAACAGCATTGTCTGCACTCATATGCACAATGATACGGACAATGCTGTACAATGGTCATAATAATGTAGGCAGTAGACACCATCAGTGCCCTCCATACCTTCCCAGTCTCATAAGCACCTGTGTAGTAGTAGTACTTCTTTAAGTCAAAGGTATTTATTCGTTAAAATCACTAGGATCACTTTGAAACATCTTAAAGCTAGATGAATCTAGGTGCCAGTTCCACCAAACGCAACCGAAGCCTAGAAGAACAGACAACTTACGACTTTGTTCTTACCATTCCTTTGTATAATTCTTGTTACGATGTAATATCTAGTGAAATCTATTATGAGCAAGGGAGTCAATGAAGCAAAATTTTGTTGAGCACAGTCTCATGTGGGGGCGTCTATGTTCTGTCATAGTAGTGTTTAGTTAGTAAAAATGCATTATTTTCCTATTTATTATTTAACTCGTGCAGCTATAAATATTATTATTAGTGATTGGACTTCAAATAAACCAGTCAAAAACGAAGATCAAACAGCACAAGACATAGGGCAGAAATTATATTATGTAGATGAGTACATTTACTTGGACCTTTCAAAAATAGGCGGGATAAAGAAATCGATTGCTGAATCGAAACTGCCTGAAAGAACAACTAGTTCATGAAAGCATACATGAAAGGCGACCTTCCACTGACACACAAACGCCAACTCATTTTGACTTGTGTTGTGTAGCCTGCCCGTCGTCTTAAACTATAGTGCACAGACATGGTCACTGACGGAAGAACAGAAGTCCAAGCTCGAGATTTATCTAAAGACTATGGAACGCACGCAGCATTCTTGTTTCAGCTGTGCTGATCGAATCCGAATCGAAATACATATTGTAATTAGATTCGGATTCGATCAATACGCCCAGCACCATACCTACCACAGAATAAATTATCCCAGAAAAGCATAAATCTATGATTATCACACAAATCTGTGTCCTGGGAAGGGATCAAACCCATAACAAACAGCGCAGATGGCAGAGCTACTACGAACTGAGTTGTGAGGCTTCATCTTACATCAACACTACTCATGAAAATGCACATGCTGTATCCGCCATCTCAGTGATTTGGAGAGAGAGGGCCTCGAACATTTAATTTTATAAAGCAGAACATTGCTTTGTACTCTTATGTAGGTTAAATACGACATCTTAGTAAGTAGAGAAGAGTAGTAGAGCTCTTTGTGAAGGGCTTACGAGAAGTGGTACCACCATGCCTATTTCTACCGCCAAGCAGCGTTGCTGTGCTTCGGTTTGAAGATATTACAGGCACCTGAGGCTTAACTTCGTATGCCTCAGGTTGATGGATGCAGGGCAGTGCATCGTAAGGCACGTTCATATTGTGCGTGACTTGCGTGGCAATGCTTTGTTATAGGTGATGGTAACCACTCGCACACCAATCAGGTGGGCCATCTGCCCATCAGCCAGTAGTATAAAAAAAACTACAACAATATAATCATGATCAAAATTAAGTCCGATGCAAAAGGCGTTGCCTTAATTATTGCAACAGATGGTTTTCGTAAAAGGAGATCTTGAATAACAGTGTATCGCTACAAACAAATTGTCAATCAACATTGTGAACAAACTGGTAGTGCTTGCTTACTTAGGGCATAGAGTCATGTTTGGTTGGCCACATATTCAATTGACAATTTTAAAAGAAAGTTGTTTTTCTAGTCACAGTAACAACCTCTTCTAAAGTAATAATGTCATATAATATTTATTATTAGAAACTAGAGTCATTTACGCAATGCTACGTTCAATAATGCCATGAATATTGTAGGTAATTTGGGAATTTCTCAATTTTTTCTCAAAACATGTTTGCGAAAAGTTTAGAACCTTCTGATTGCCTTCTAATAAAATAATACGTAGATAAAAATACTCTTCTTAAAATGTTAGATTTTAGTATAACACAAACACGAAAAGTTAAGCTATGATACTTACCAAAAAATCTGTATCATTTTCAGGTCCGTCAGGCCTTCTTTATAACTCCACTAGCGACCCGCCCGGCTTCGCACGGTTATTGTGGATTATCCCTAAGAGATAAGAGAAAAAAACCGCATCAAAATCCGTTGCGTAGTTTTAAAGATTTAAGCATACATAGGTATATAGGGCCAGAGAAAGCGACTTTGTTTTATACTATGTAGTGATGATACTGCGAAATTTCAATGCTCATGTATCGGATACTAATCAATAAACGACAGAAAAATGCCGTCTACTTATACCTCAGTACCATCGTATCTAAAAACACTTTTCTGGTCGGCTTTGTTAGTAGTAGAGCTCTTTGTAAAGGGCTCGTCCGGGGAAGTACTACCACCTTGCCTATTTCTGCCGTCAACCAGCGTTACTGTTTACTACTGTTTCCGTTCGAAGGGTGTGTGTGGGTGTCGGTGAAATTCCAGTAACACAAGGCTTTACATCTTTTATGCCTCAAGTTGAAGGGTGCAAGGCAGTGCATCGTAAGGCATGTTCTTATCTTGAGTGAATGGTGCTCAAAAGGACCAATACTTCGTCTATAAATAAGGACTTAAAGATTCTCGCTAAAAGAGTCGCAGAAAATTTAGGTAAGATGCATAGCAGTACACTGCTTCAGGCTGATGATGATGATTCTAGGCAGACATTTCATCCGCTAGACAACGACGCCGCCGACCTACGGACTGGTCTAGTTTATTTAGCACAGTAATCGCACGCGATGTGAACTCGTAAACACCAATTTTTTCCCTGATGGGTGAGTCATTCAACGTATTTGTGAACTTATTCCGAGGTAACGGATGATTAAAATGTTCACCATGGATAGGATTTTATGTTCAGTTGTCCTTTTTTATAAAATTATCTAAATTCGATTGAATATGGCTAGGTCCTGAATATCGTTACCTTTTTGTGCTTAATACAGACTTTATTCTGTGTCAAGCCTTCTAAATTCACGCATTTGTATGTTCAACTGTGTACTTTGCTTTGCAGACCATGTAAAGCAAAGTTTCCTCGAATTCGATGTGCTTTGCTAAATTGACTTGGCATTCTAGTTGTGTATAAGTACCGGATTATTTAGGATTTTCGCCGCCTTACCGCATTGACCGAGCCAGCCGGCGACAAGGCGAGAGGCGCGCCGGTGTAGGCTTACGGCGCGAGCTAACGGAAGCAAGGCATTGTGCCCGTCACGCAGCCGCCACCGAGCCAAGATCACATTGGAGCACTCTCACCGCAACCCGCGCCGCAATGCTACAGACCATGCTTACTTGATCACCGCTTAATGTTTCATTGCTACGATTTTGGCATCTCAACCGAAAATGTTTTCGGGTAAACATAAACAATTATTTTTAAAGCATGCGATAAATAGCGTGTGTAGTTGGTAGCGGCTGTCTCCGTCTAGTTAAGCCACAGATTAATTTAGCTCTGTAATAATATTATGTCAATAAGAGAATCACGGTACCCACAAGATACTGTACTACTTTAAATTCACTAAAACGGTAGTAAACTAAGTACTTAGTAGGATTACATTTCGCAAAGTTCTCAAGTTGTTGTGGCTTACTTGGGCCAAAGTAACCGCAAACTATTGAGTTTACTGGTATAACGAATGTTTTCTCATTCCAAGCAGATATTGCTTTGCAATTTGGAAAGTCAGTATCTAAGTTCTGCGGTCTGAAATCTGCCCAGGAGATCAATGATACGTAGTCGCTACCCCGTCAACGATTTCTGGCAGGATTCCAATACTGCAGGTTAGTCTCGGCATATTCCAAAAATTGTGCGGCATTTCAGTCCTTCTTTACATTATTGCACTAATAATACACGTAAAATAAAATTCTTCGTTTTAGTTCTGCCATGCAATAAATAAGGCGTTGTATGTCGAGGCCGACGAACCTTGCTGAAATCTGTTAGCGGAGCGCAACAAGTGACTATATGTAGAAACGCACCAAATGTATAGCGAATCGTTCTGAAAGCGCGCGGAAGCTGTAGTTATCTATATACCGATACGAGACAAGGGCACATGATCGATCCCCTGTCTTGGCCCGACCCTGACCCCGGGGATCCAACCCGCGGCCTGCGAACACGGCCCGCAGATTTGTTGACATCATTACAACTCAATTTACGACGACTAATTTGTTCTATTGGGAGTTTAATATTATTGAGATGAAAAAAGTGTCCGAAGTGACGAATAAATAAAATTGGATCATAATAAATATTCATTACGCTAGTCATACTTTCTTCATGAAAGTGTCTGGCTTGGAACTGAAAGTTTGCGATCAATTTACAATATTTATCGTGACGGCTCCTTATGTTCATCCTACTAATATTATAAACGCGAAAGTTTGTAAGTATGGATGGATGGATGTTTGTAACTCTTTCACGTAAAAACTACTGAATTGATTTTTATGAAAATAATATAGCTTATACATCAGAATAACACATAGGCTACAATTTATAAACATATTGTGTGAATTGTCCAAAATATGACGATAAGTGTCAAGTAAGTAGGAAAAAATCTACCATCTGCGAGCTATTCTGGCGTGCGCTGCCAAAGCCGCTAGAGTTACATATATGTACTACGCCACGCTAATATAAGCTACTCGAAATACTAATCCTGCGCAGACGAAGTCGAGGGACCAGCTAGTCAATTTTATTGAAAGCCTTATCCTGGACAAGAAAACTTTAATATTGTTCTAGTTTGTTCAAGCATCTCACTTCATAATAACTCCTTCTGAGCTCAAAATGAAAAACAATAGTAAAACATCATAAGTTAATAAGTTTCATTATCATCAGCTTGAAGAAGTCCACAGCAGGACATTCCAAGGACTATTTTTAGTTTTGTACCCAGGCCCACCCTATCCACTGACTCAAAATCTGCTATGTCGTAGGTACGTTCGATGGGATCACCTTTTATACCAGTGGTTGTCGGTTATACGAGCTACTGCTATTCAACTTGCTAATTCTGGGATCTATATCGGCGACCTTGGTTCTTCTACAGATTTCCTTGTTTCGAATGTTGAATATTATAACCGTTTAGATATAGCGTCATCAATTGAAAGCCGAAAACTGAAACAGTATCAGGGCTTTGATCCCCAGGCACGGTAGACGTCCCTTCAGATCTCTTAGTCATCAAACTTTGTACAAAAGCTTACTATAAAATATCTGATTATATAGATGACAAAAAAGCTTGGGACTGATCTATGCTCATTAAAAACACTTAAACAATTAAGTTGGTACCATAATAAAATTGTAAAAAGGATCATACAAAAAAACGCTAGGAACCAAGCCGTAAGTTTCTTGCCCGTTCTTCTAGGCTTGGGTCGCGGGGAACTGGCGATAGATTCACCTAGTATATAAGACGTTTCAAAGTGATCCTTGTGATTGTACTGAATAAAGCCTTGATTGAAGAATTTGATTTTGCTGTACAGAAGCCTCCCCTACACATTTCTCCAGGAAGAACGATTCTGAGCCCTCTCCATCCACCGACTTCCCGCGATCTTAACAATGCCGTCAGTCCATCAGATGACTGACTGATTGCCTGACGACGTTGTCCCACGCTTCGTTTTCCTGTTTGGTGTTCGTCATTTGAGAACCTTTATTCCCCAGCGGTTGGGCAGGTCATATAGCTCGACAGCTATATGACCAGAACCAAAGTAACCGACTTAGCTCGCAGAAGTTGAAAGTGGCAATGGGCAGAACTGACATATGTCGAGCTATATGACCTGCCCATTGCCACTTCGACATCTGCGAGCTAAGTAGGTTACTTTGGTTCTCCTTCCAAGATCTCTTAGTACCAAGTACTAACTTTAGACTTGCCCTCAGCAATACGCTAGGTGTGTTTCGACCCTTACACCGTTCCGTCTTGCTTACTGTAATTGTTTTCTCTGAGACTACATCCTGAAATCTGCGATGACTAATGCAATAGTTAGCGCTCTGATAATTTTCATAATGACCCGTACGAAATACATCGCATAAAAATATAATGTAGGTTTGTGGGAAGCGGAGTAGCTTTCTTTGTATTGAAATGTTGCCTGCTTGTATCGCGCTCATAATTGTCGGAGTAATCGCGTAAAAAATATTAAATAACACAATCTAATTTAGAACCTCTTCCTTCTTTGAAGTCGGTTAACAAAAGAGGAGGCTGAAATATCGAATGCGTTGTAACGTGCACAGTTTATGTGCAATTACATAGATACACAGGCGCATTGTCATTCTCAGCATCGATTGAAAGCGAGAAATTGATTTAATTTAATTATAAATTGCCTAGCACTATGTTATAACCAATTTATTGCTTCGGGCTGGAAAGTGCTGATTGAATTCCCACATCTACCTTATAGCTTTGCAGAGCTGTAAATAATAATTAACGTACGTTCGTAGTTCGTATTTTGTAAGATTCTTTTGTCACGTATACTCGTAACTCTCGTCTTTTTTTCTTTATTATACCTATACCTACCTACATACAAATGGCTAGAATGTTAATATTGTGGTATATGAGTAAAACAGATAATTTTTGCAATAGTTTTATTTAATTTTTGAGTAATGCCAAATCATTTCTAGACAGTGTGTCTAGTTTTTGTTAGAACATTGGCATACTTCCATGTATCATGCTTTGTCATGGTACTCATTCAGGCGCGGTCATAAGCTAGACTCTTGTCTAGTGGTTTTATCGTATGTTCATCGCTAATTTCTAGAGTAACGTGGATGTAATTCACGCCACCGCGTCCACAGACAGACGTGTTCTGTGGCTTGGCCTTTATTGGGCGCCCTATTAGGTAAATTAAGTACCTACCTTTGTAAAAGTTCAAATTGCGATACATTGGCAACAGTCTATGCGCATCCTTATAAAGTTTCTGTCAACCTGACTTCGCCAAAATGATTACGGCTTTAAATTGTATACTGACGAGAACTCTTGATAAAGTATAATCATTATTATTGCAATTTGTCTGTGTGGTAAGTGTAAATACACGCACGCCTACACAGTATCGCGTTACTAGATGAAAATTGGCTTGTTTTGTGATTGTTGTCGGGGATTCTCAGATAAAATAAAAATGATTGATAAAATTCTAGTGGATGAAACATTCAATTTTCCGAGTTCTTTTTGCATTGTGTATTTTGGAGCAAAACGATCGGAGCACAATACAATATTAAATACAAAAAATACGTTCACTAGCATTGCAGATAGATGATTCAAACGAGAGTGGCAGCTGTTGAGTAATTTGAGTCGCTTTGAGAGGTTGGAGCTGATATTGACGTCATTATGGTGTGAGCTGCTGCAAATACGTGGCTATGACTCCATAAACCCACGGCTATCTATCAGGCGAGGTGTATTCTGTGACTTGAGGGTATAAATAAAACGGAGCAAGTGCGAGTTGAATTGGTTCGATAAGTGTTCCGCACGCACTAGCAAACAATAAGTAAACTTTACACAAAGCTCGCTCCGGAAATTAACAAATACGACGCCCTTCTCCTGTGTTATTCAAGGAAAATATTTAAAGTAGCGAGTCGCTAATAAGAGAATGTACAGAAAAGTATTACAAGAATGACGAATAAAACGTTAGTTTTTTATTTTAAAAACAATGTAGCTGTAATGGCGAATAGAGGGAGGGGTGTAATGGTAGGTACCGTGACTATCGTCTTGAAATGGAGTTGTATATAATTTACAGCTTTGCAAATCAAAATCCGTATTCGATATTTAAAACGATTTAGCGATTGACATAAATAAATCATCATCTTCGTAATACGACACCTGCGCTGGACCTCGGACATAGAGGTTTCCAGTCCACAATAAAATGCCACGACTTTAGTCTTTGGTAAATTGCAAGGGTCTTTGATCGAATAGTCTCATTATATCAGATGCTGTTTTTTGCATCTACCTCGTGACCGATACCGAAATTATTTACATCAGGGAAGTAATCAACGCGAGTGCAGCAAAAAATGCAATTCATTTTTTACTAATTTCAAACTACTCGTGGTTTTAGTAAATGCTTTTATATGTCCAGTTGTTTTCTGTGATGTGAATTTATTTATTGGCGTAAGATGTTAATAAAGAAAGTATTTTCATATATCACATGAGTCATTAAAAAACTTATAGGTAATTCGTAACCGCAATCTCACGAGTTGGTAAGTGATGATGCGGTTGACGATGTAGCACGTTTACCTAGAAGACCAACCTTTTCGTCTCATATTTGTCCCGTCGATGCCATAGAAATTGATCAAATTGCAGAGGAGTCGTTATTATTATATGTTTGAAAAAATAAATAGACTTGTTGGTTACGGCACCGAACACTCTTGAATCTTTGGAAGTCGACATTTTCAAGGTTCACGGATGTAGGTACTATTTAAAGTCATTGTTGAAGTAATCTACTTAGTTTCCAAACAAAGGGTCTGAAACTAACAAAGTTTTGCTATTGTAGTTGCAATTTGCCTAAGCACCCTTTGAGGATCAAATTCTGTATAAAATCCTGGTTAATGGGCTTGAAGGCTTTTCACTGAACCTATAATAATCCGATTAGCATCCCAGACGGAGAATAAATAGATGTTGTGTTGTTTCCCAATAATAAGGGCGGCTTTTAGCTTCATTGATTTGTGTTTTCCCGTGAGGAAAATGTCGGCTGACGGTACTGGCGGGAGTTATGCTTTGTTTACACGAGTCTCATGCTTGTTGCTAGGCGCTTAGTTCTAATGACAAGTAACCGGTTACACTATGTATATGATTAGCAGAAAGGTATAAGTAACACGACATTATAAAAAAAACATTATAGAACGTTTGACACGACACGTGCCTCCCGCGACACAGGCTTGTCCTAGTGTGGTACCAATGGTAACCGATGTATAACAAAAGATGAATAACCGACGCTTAGGTAAGAAGATTATTTAGTAAATAAATTAATTTGTATTTTGGCTTGCCGTTTCAATTTATTACTAAACATAAACCACTTGCAAGCGACAAGTGCTTAGTAAATTGTAGTAGCACGTCCACTACAATTTAGTTAGGTAGTCACTTGTCGTTTACTTTTCGCTTAGTAAATGGAATTCGTTTCTATTCACTTTCACTTACCGATTCTACTACTACTAAGCACTAATACTTGACTGATCAGCATGCTTAAACGCAAGGTGTTAGTGTAAGTGACACGTACTAAGCATTAGCTACGAACCTGGTACAAAGATGCTACATGATAGGAAGTCATGCGATTTTTTGAAGCTTTGATTAGTTTGGGACTAGGTAGCGTTGTGTGCATAAATATATTTTGAATGAGTTAATCAATTTTGTGATTGTATCCTTATCTATCTTTTCTGCGGCCTATCGAAACTTTGGACTTACGTATTTTGCATAGAGTTGTATGCTTTTCTAGGAGTCATGTTGCTTCATTCCTAAAAGTAACTGTCATCGTACGTCGTTATCGACAATGCTAAAATGAATGCTGTTTATAAAATACTTGGTGAATAATGATGGACAAAATAAGTTATTTCATAACGTTGGGTAATGGTAGGTAATATGACCTTACCGAGGTAATGTCATATTACATTATTATTAAACGTTTTCAATTTTTTTATTGCAGAACAAACATGTAGAGACATTGGATGACGAAAAACTGCGGGCTCTTTTAGATGAGGCTATCACATACAAATGTCCCAAAGATCGAGAGGGCAAGAGCAGCCTTTTCAAGGTAAGTTTCAATATAGGCCGACTAATGCATTCATCCTATGCTTTTAAGTTATTTTATGCTATACCCACTGTAGGCGTGTACTGTACAACCAGTGCCTTTTTAGGCACTTTCCGGCTGGTCATAAAGGCGGGTGGTTCCCTATTCATTCGATTCCCAGCTGTCACCCTCTTTTCATTATCATCTTTTATACTTTTCTCTCGTAAACATTGGCAGAATTGAAACAAATACAGAACAAAAAAAATGCAATAACAAAAATTGCAAAAAGATTGGCATAAAGGTTTGACTCCAAGATAGTGCGAACCGTGATATGTAATGCAACTGTAATACGATCGACGACGGTAACTGCTGTTAGCATCTGAACTCGTGCGATTTCAAATCAAACACGTTTATATCGACAAAATAAAATTATAAACTGTTCGGTCGTGGTGCATAAGACTGCGAGTTCCAAAATTAGAGCGGTAAAAATCACATAATTTTAAAGATTAAGGCGACAAGCGTTCAGGCAATTATTGTTAAACTTGCAAGTTATTGAGAACTAGCATCGTATCGGCCACGACCCGCTTTAAGGTTGATGCGCCTAGCGAGAGATTAACTAATCTAAACCTAGAAAACAATTTGCAATTATTATGAAATTCTTCCAGTCTCAAGCTAGCGAGACCAACGTCCAACGTTTCAGAAACGCGTTAATTGTTATGATTAGCTGCTGTTAGTCTGATTTAGCGATACAATACTTCGTGTACTTAGGTTACATCCACAGTAACAGTTAAGACTAAAAAAAACACAAGTAGACCTTGATACATACAAGGTTGATAATCGATTCGTAATGGTCTTCGATAGTCTTGTTCTACACTGCGTTTGCGGGTTCACTTTTCTCACCAGAAATTTCAAATGAGTATATTTAGCAGACATTTAGACATTCGCGCTGCCATTCGCGTGGACGGAAATGTTGCCGTCCATATGTCTGCGTCAGCGTCGCCGGCAATGTGTGTTCACGCAACACGGGCAAAGTGAGCGGCACCGCGAGTGGACATGGAAGTGGCCTAATTCTAATTCTAATTCGTGGTGGGGGAATGAGATCTGCACGGACGTCCCGCAATGGGGTGTATTGTGCATTGTCCCCCTGCTAACCTCACCCCAGCCAGCCCAACTCCTTAAAATAGCGGAGAAGGACCTTGGGTTGGTGGCAGCAATGTTCAAGCATCCCCGGTGGTGATTTGGATGCAGATGAGAGGAATGACCCGATCAGCTTCTGCAGTCCAGTTTTGGACCTGGCTTCGTTAGTTGCGGAGCAGTGCAGTACCACATGCTCCACAGTTTCTTTTTCCTGAAGACATCCACGACATAGGTCGCTGTCTGTCGCTCCGATCTTGAAAAGATGGTAGTTGAGGTCGCAGTGGCCCGTGATGATTCCGACCATCAGCTTTAGGTCTTCGCGTCTCAGCTTTAACAGGATGGTTGTTAAGTGCCTGTTCGTGGCTGGAAGCATTTCTTTTGTATGTTTGCAGTCTGATCTGCGCTCCCATTGCTTTTGGTGTTCCTTCTGGGAATGCATCTTCACCCTGTTTTTTATCTCTACCGACGTAGGTTTGCATAGACCTATGTCATTTATTGTCGGTGGCTGTTTCGCGCCCTCTCTTGCTAGGGAGTCAGCCTCGTTGTTACCTGAACATGAGCCGTGACTCTTTGTCCATCTTATTTTAACACTGCGTGTCAGACAGATTTTGAAGCGCAGTGTGACACTGTACAAGGGAAGCTGACCTTGTGTCAGATCTTCTCAATGCGTTAATCAGTGCTGCGCTGTCTGTTGTGAAAATAATAGTTGTCTGTTCGTTTGCAGTGGCTGCGGCCGTCATAGACTTTACTGATGAGAGCATTTCTCCTGTTGCCAGGGAGAGCCCAAGTGTTTCTGCCTGGAGGGCGGTCGTTGATTTACTGAGAGGTTGCGCGCGGGATAGCCCTGTTTCAGGACAGTAGAAGCCGCAACCCGCTCCTAGTTTTTGTTTTGAGCCGTCAGTGTAGACGTGAAGGACGTGGGGGGTCGGAGTCGGATCCTCAGTCTTTTCTCCATTTTCTAATCGGTACTTTTTGTTCGTGAGGTATGTTGTGGCAATTCTGTCGGTGCCGTTTCGAGCCTCCGGCATAGCTTGGATGGCTTTGTCCAGAATCCTGCCATGATTTGTTATTTTTCCACTGCCATTCCATTGGTTGGCGGATTTTATTCTTAACGCTGCTGCCATCGCCTCTTGTTGTATGTAAAGATGAAGGGGCGTTAGGCTTAGTATTATATCCAGCGCCGCAGATGGTGTGGATTTTGAGCAACCGCTGATCAGGGAACACGCGAGCCGTTGTACCTGTTGCAGCTTGTTGATTGTTGTGACTAAGTTTGTTCTTGGCCACCACACCACGGCACCGTAGGTTAGTACTGGTCGAACCATGACAGTGTACATCCACAGGCAAAGCTTGGGTTTAAGTCCCCAATCCTTACCAACGGCGCGTCTGCACTGCCATAGCACATTTGTGGCTTTCGTCGTGATGTGTTCTAGTTGCTTACCCCATAAGAGTTTGCTGTCTAGCCATATTCCGAGATATTTGACTTCCTTGCTTAGGGTCAGTTTGGTTCCAAACAGCGATGGTAGGTTCAGATTCGGCAGCTTTAGCTTGCGGGTAAAGAGCACAAGTTCTGTTTTACTGGGGTTCACTGTTAGGCTATGAGCGTGGCACCATGACTCCACAATTCGCAGTGCTCTCTGCATCTTTTCGCATAGAGTTGATTCGAAGAGCCCCGATATCATGATTGCCAGATCGTCGGCGTAGCCAATTGTGTGTAGCCCATCCTTGTTTAGGGAGTCTAGTAGTTCGTCAGCTACAAGTACCCACAGCAGGGGAGATAGTACTCCCCCTTGCGGGCAGCCTCTTGTGACAAGGCATCTTGTGACTTCTGAACGTTCTGTGAGGGCTGCTCTGTTTGATAGCATTTTGTTGATCCACTCATTTAGGTTATCTTCGACACCTTGTTTCCTCAGGCCTCTTTCGATGCTCGGGAAAGTTGTTTTGTCAAAAGCGCCTTCGATGTCAATGAACGCTATAAGACACGATTGCTTGCTTTCCAGCGCGCTTTCGATCTTATGTACTACATTGTGAAGTGCTGTTTCCGTTGATTTGCCTGATTGATGGGCATGTTGATTTTTGTTTATCGGATTCTTGATTAGTGGTCCACTGCGTATATGTCGATCACAGAGCCTTTCCAGAGTCTTTAGTAGAAAAGAGCTTAGATTAATAGGCCGGAACGATTTAGGTTGGGTGTAGTCAGACTTGCCTGGCTTTGGAAGAAAGACTGGAAGTGGCCTGTTCACATTCTCGCATTGCCCAAGTCCCTGCTCAGCTCTCTGCACATTTCCACGGACATGAGCTGAGTGTAAACGGGGTAATAAACATTGATAAATCACAGGAGCTGTTGGAAGAAGTGGAGCAAGACGAACAGGCATGCGAGGCAGCCGCTCGCAATCTCACAGGATGCCGTGGGTCCCGGCGCGGCGCCCGAGGCCGGCGGGCGCTGCCTCACTCCAACTCCCTGCAGGACCTGGTGGCAGCCCTGGCGGCCGAGCCGGCGCCGCGGCACACGCGTCACCACCCGCGGCACCACGCGCCCGCGCCCTCCAATGTGTCCGCGCGAGCTATACATGGAGGCAGCCTGCCCTCCGGCGTAGATACTTGTACGTATAATTATGTCTTGTCTTACTTCTAATATTGCATGTACTTCTTCCTTAGCAAAGCGTCATCATCAATAGTCTGCAGTAGTCCATAGATTTCTAGGACAGACGATTTTAAGCCTCATCATCTACAGACTTCCCGTGACCATTAATATGCTCTTGGTCCAGTGATGGTCCATAATGGGGTTCGTTCTACGTTTACTTCGGATTGAAATTGAATTACCCAGTTGAGAATCGCCTTAAAAACCTGTGTAATTTAGGATTATCTGCTTGCGAAGATTGTTACACTGTTTCAACAACTGTTGTGTTGCTCTCATTTGTCTTATTCGCCGCAATTATGATTAAAAACATTGTCACAAGACAAATGTAGCTAAAAAATAACTCTAAGGAGACGACGAACGACGAAGCAGATACGACTTACTAGTCAGCACCTTCGTAGTACCTCAACTAGTACGTCAGTTCAACGGTTAGTGCTCACCAAGCAAATGAAGGCTAGCTAGAGAGGATTGCCATTCCCGTGAACCCGTCACTTGTGACCTTTTTTCCCAACTACAACTAAAGAGTATCCATAATCAATCGAAGGTGAACCAACAAGTTCACTTGTAACCTGGTTCTGGTGGCCATTATTAAAGTTGGTGATTGTGAGCGTGGTAAGAGAGTGCGGATGGTGGTGGTTCCAGCGTCTCTACTCAGTGAAGAGGGGTCCGGCGCGGGCTCCGGCGCGGGCTACCTGGCGACGGTGCGCTGCGTGAACCCGCCGCCGCTGGCCGAGCGCCGCGTCTCCGCCAGCGACGCTAATGCACCGCAAGAACTAGAGCTGCTCAACAGGTAACCTTTTAAGAGCTCTGTTAGTTACTAATCAAGGATTAAGAGGCCGTTAAATCTAACCTTGGATGTCAAGCGCATAAATTTTGACATATTTAACGGCCCTTTAATCCTTTGTCAATCTAACAGAGCGTGGTGAAATAAGCTCTAAATGTTACGTCCGTCCATTTAACATTCCTTTACTACAGTGGGTTGCCGCTCGGTTGCAGGTGGAGGAAACACTGAAACTGATGCTCACTTGTTGTACGCTTCATTTATAGGTGTACTACAAGTCACAAAACTTTGGGGATATGTAATAGCTACGAAAGTTGCTGGCGCATGTATACTGCTGTGAGGGCCTTGAGCACTTCGAGACCATAGTAAAGATATGTGGCATGTGTTTGTGAACTTCAAACTTGACAATATCAATGGCGCTCATATCGAACCAAGTTTTGGAGAAACTCTAGATAGGAAAAATATTTATTGATATTTCTGTGGTGCAATAGATAAACAATGTAAAGTAGAGCATCAGTTTTGAATGTTTGCCTGCAAATACTAAAATTAACTAGGTAATCAAAACAGATGTCATTGGCTCGACGAATCGTCGGTGTCAAGGACATGGCAACAACAAAGATAAGGTCATTTTAGATTGTAACATTATTTATCCCTATTTCTGTGTCGTATCGTAACAGTTAAATTATCTCATACCAAACACTGACTGTCTTATTTTTTCTTACAGACGAACCGATTCTCGGAAAATGCAACAGTGGATATTATTTGCTTACAAAGTGTTTATCTATACGCTTTGTGTGCAAAATGTCGTATTAGATATAGTTTGTAAGTCCGCGTGCCGGGTCGCATCGTAAAAATGCATTATCTGTTCGAAACGATTAAATTGTAATCGCGGCGCGGATAAAAATATGTTTCCATGCGGTGGACGTCGCGCGATATTCCGTATTTTCTTGAACCTTTCGAGACTCGCACTGGGTATCAGAAGTAGAATTATCAAAGTCATTGTGGATCCACCGAGCACCGAGTAGGACCGATCCGGCCCGGTAGAGCGTAGTCCGGTCAGTAAGTCGGCTGCTTGTTCGCAGGCGCAGCAAGCCGATGTTCCCGATGACGTACACGGCTCGCGCGACGCTCGAGATCGGCAGCGGCAGCGTGTGCTCGGGCCGCGCGGTCACCACCACCACCGCCTCCAACCAGGTGCGTACGCAGGCACAGCGCCCCCCTCCCGCCACCGCCGCCGCCCCCCCATCCACCTCCGTCACCTCCGACACGTCCGCCGGTCCCGTCGTCGCGGACCGCCGCTACCCGGGCGCGAGGCGCGACTCCCGCGCCGCTCGCGCGCCTCGCGCCCGCTCGCTCACGCACGCCCCGCCCGAGCGCCTCTATCGACGCCTCTACGATCCGAACCGCGGTGGTGGTGCGCCCGGCCGAGGTGCGCGACCGCGCGGCCCGATCGACGAGCACGGCGACGCGCGCCGAAACGATCCTGCATACATTCCGAACGAAGAGTGGGACCGCGCCGACTCCCCGATGCCGGACAGCGTCGACGCGTGGTACCGCGGCCTGGCGGCATACGACGCGCGCATCGCGGCCGCCGGCGCCGGCGCCGCCTGCGCACGCTCGCACAGCGCGCCGATGCGCGGCGCCCGCACAGAATACGCGCGGAGGCGCAGCGACGAGCGATGCGCGATGGGATCCCCGTGCGCGGAACGCGAGCGCGGAAGCGATGCCGACCAGTACGGGCTCGAAGGCCGTTCCGAATTTAGTGATAATTACGAGGGTGATATTAGTCTAAGGAAAAGCTATAGGGGAGATGTAGGAAATGGTTTAGTTACGCCGACCGTGTCGATGATAAATCCGAGGAATGTCAAAAGTATGACTATAGGCAAACCTCTGTCTTACTTTCATAAATTAGATAGTCATGTTATAGCGGAGAGAGCCGCCGATGACGGAGAGCGAATTGATGACGAATCGAAGGCTGATCTTATAGTTACATCGACCGATTCTCGATCGGATTTTAAAGGAAACGTAAGAAAGAACAACGAAATATGCATAGAGATTGAAAGTGATATTGCGATGTCAGTGGAAGACCAAACTACGAAATGTTTTCAGATGACGGGAGCGGCTCGCTCGGGTCTCGCCGCCGATATAGAGCTCGAGGAGATCGCTAGCCCGCGCGCCTCTAGAGGCACAGCGCACAGCGCTACCGCTACCTCGTTCACAGAATACCTTGCCGGGCAGACTAAGTTGCTAGAAGCTATCGAAGCCGCGGACGCGGCGCCCCACAACGATGAGTATGAGTATAAAGTAGCGGAGACCAACAACAATGTGGACCGCACATACTCGGTGAAAGAATACGCGGCGCAAGACGTAAGTAGCGATCAAGATTTAACCGAAATAGAGACGATCGATCTCGCCGCGGAGGCGGACGGCGACGAGCTAGTGCGAGCGGACAGACGGAGCGACGACCGAGCCAGCGACCGATACATCCTGGCGGAGCTTTCCAATAACGCTTATATCTTCCTAACGCTTCCCAAACGCTTGCTTAACAAAGACGATAAAGACTTGCACGAAATTGAAAGTAACAATAACGTGAAACGCGCGCACGGCAAGAGAAGAAGGAAGGACAAGGTACCAGTAGGAACTAGTAGTAGCAAGAGGACAGACACGATCAATAGAAACGCTCTTAGAGTACTGTTGTTTGAGAATTTTTTAAAAAGCGATAGAGAGATGTCTGGCCAGGGCTCGACCGATAAAGAGGTAGGCCCCGCTGCGTAGATTCGTGTGGTTCTCGACCCTAGGCTGTTCACTAATAAGGTTGTGTTTCCGCAGGTCGATTCTGCTATACCGTTTAGTTGCATCACAACACCAGAGGTTGTGGGTAGTTGCAACACGACGTCCTCTTCTTCGACCGCTGTTGCCATTGATTCAAAGGTAAAGGATTTTTCTCTATAACTTTTAAAAGGGCTCAAAGTGGACAGCATTCTAGTACAGTCTTCAGTGCTGACATAGTCTAAGGCAAATGTAATAATACATTGAAGAACCAATAAATATGAAGTTGTCGGTTGTTGGACTGTCCTGACTGCAGTTTGCATTAGCCTATGCACATTGACAATCATAGCTTTTTACCTAATTCCATATTATTGTCATTACATATTTACTTTTTTTTACTAGCTTATTTTGGCATGATAGTATTTGAGACACTCGTCTCACAATTCCCAGCTTTGTTACATAACCAAGCGGCTTAATGCAGCTTGTTTATTTGAATCTTGATGTTATTTATATTTTCTTTCTAGTTTTATTAATAAGCACTGAGCTTTGATTTTACTTTGGACGAAACCATATTTTATGTCTAGTTTGTTGTGCATAGATTTCGTTAAACATAAATGGTTGCCATTTTGTGAATAGTAGTAGTACCTTATAATGCAAATATGCCGAGAGCATGTTTGTATGTACCACTAGTAGATAAGGCCACGTATATTGAGCGCTCAGCAAAGAGGTTTCCAAATAACCTACTCATTTCAAAATGTACCAATGCGGAATCGCATTGCATCCATTACGTTCTCGTCCAGCACTCCCGTGAATTCTTTTCAAACACAACGCATCTGTTTTCTGACGGGGTTTGGGATACCACAAATTTCCATACAGTTAAAGTTAAATAAAAATAATATATTGAATTTTTACCAATATCTACAAAAAACTCGGCAATACCATATGTCTAAGTATCGTAGTTACTATAACTTATTTTTTACATTATAAAAGTTAATAGAAATGCCGACCAAAATCAGACCATGTTATCCATATCTTAATATTAATCCTTATTCAAATAAATCATTTCGTATTCAAAACTGTTTCAATACCTATAGATTACTTCTTGAATTTTTCAAATCGGACATTCCATTCAAAAGATATTACGAAATTAAAAATTTTAGTTCGCTTTAAAAATGCATATAAGCGAGGAGGGAGGATGGCGTGCAAATGTATGAAATGTATGAAAGGTCTAAGGTTATCCAAAATGCTGAAAAAGTTTATGTCCACCCATGCGAAGCTGGGACAGGCCGCTAGTATCCAATAAATACAGCTCTTCATTACTTCATAGGTTTATTACAGAATTATAACTTTCTCCCGCTGTCAGCCATCTTGCTTCCTCCATCCCCCCTCTCCTGCCGGCTCGCCATTAGGGATGCCCCTCTTCTTCCGGTATAGGGATGCCAACTATCCACTAAAACCGACTTAAAGTGCGTATATACCGTGATAAATTAGTTTGGACGGAGTGTATGAACAAGTAGAGAGTTGACGATGAGCGCTCAACATCCGTGGCTAAGTAGTGGTCTGGCTGGCAGCCGCTGCAGCTGGGTTCTGGATACCGCGCCGTGTCCAGCCTCGCAGGCTCGCCGCCGGCCGAGTCGCCGCCCGCCGCGCGACCTTCCACCTCGGCTCAGGACGCGCCTGACTTGCAGGTATTCTACATAACGCCCACGATAGACTGTGGTTTATGTATTCAGAGGGCGTATTACGAGTTTAGTGCCGATCGAGTGCCGATCGTCGATCGTTACGATACACCGAATTTTCTATGAAAAAAAAACAGGTTCTCAAAGAATACGGTAGATGCCGTTGATTTATTTTCATAGAAAATTCGGTGCATCGTAACGATCGACGATCGGCACTAAACTCGTAATAATCCCTCAGTACCACAAGTCTTGAGTTTTTTTTTTAAACTCTTTTAGCGGCCCGACAGAGGCGTGCTATCGAGTATCCATACAAAAACAGCCTAACGATCAGTGGCGTACCTAGCTATGTTATGGCCAGGTGGTGCAGTGCACCAGGGCCCCGGAGCTCAGCTCAGAGGGCCCTCTAACTTAAGCTATAAAAAGAGAGGGTCAGCCAGCTCCCGAAGCTAGAAAACCTTGAGCCCGCTCACAATATTTTTTTATATGATTTATTATAAAGGCCAATGTAAATTCAAGCTATGTGGAAAGAGGGGGTGAGGTCCCGATTCTTTCTCTATGCACCGAGGCCCTTGTCCACCTAGCTACGCCACTGCTGACGATACGGAAAACAAAACTCAGACTCGGGGTACAGATGTAAACTTCTAAAATATCCCAAAAGTTAGCTTAATGAATATTACGCGGGTATTTATGGTGCATTACTGTTGTAAGACTATATTCAATATATCGCGAAAGTTTAAAAAATGCTACCGAAACTGTCGTTAGGCATACCACTAAACTTTTTCTGCGTGGCGTGCAAGCTAACGATCATTTGTTTCTGGGTAATGATGACACAAGAACAGCAGGTCTACCATGAATTTTCCCAAACTACACTATCAACGAAAACTCATGATAGAAATAGTCATTACATTAATGATTAATTATATGAAAATTCAAAAAACCCTCGACCCCTTCAATTAAAAATAGATCTTCAAACAACTGAACAGATTTTCTGAGTGTCTCATTAATCAATACCTAAGAATATACTCCAACAAGTCACCTTAATTTTTTTTTACTATTGGGATATTATAAAAGTTTTCGAGCATTTAAAACTATATTTTAAGGCATGTTTTACCGTTTTGAATAGGTTTTTTATAATTTCTAAGTAGATTTTAAATAAATTAGGTTTATATTTGTTGGCTGTGAAAACTGATTTAAGCACTGTTTCTACAACAAACCTTTTAGCATGTCGATGTTTTTTAGCAATTATGACGCAGCTTTATTAGTACATATTAGTTTTACCACTATTATAAATGCGAAAGTTTGTTTAGGTGTTTGTAACTTTAAAGTTAATATGCCTTATTCCTGTATCATATGAGAATTCCTTAGTAGCAAAATGGATCGTCGTCCATTGAAAAACCTTTATTCTCATTGGCTAGTGTAAACTGTCACTGTTACATCAGCCAATGAGATGCGATATAAACCTACGAGCGGGGACCCGTAGTCATACTAACGGATGCTCGGTACAATATAGGAAGAGTGGGTCTAAACAATATCTACTTTCTGTCTGCTTTAACGCTTGCGTAAATATAAAACTGTATATAAATGACATTAGCTTACCGTGAGACTTTGTCAAACTTTTCATATAATTTATGTTTCCGCAGTTGTTAGCGCAAACAGAAAATGGTTCTTGTCTAGACACCCACGGCAATAACCACGCCGTAACGCTTGCCAACGCTGGCCAAATAGGCTACATTTTAAACCGGGTACTGTACGCAACCGAACCTGTGAGCGGAAGCTAGTGATTACATAAGACAACACTAGAAAAACGAACGCTAGTATTTTGAAAAAAAAGAAGAAATGGAATGGGCTATGGAGAGAGCTTTGCTAGGAATCTTTCGTCTTCATTGAGATACAATGGTCACCACGCTTGGCAAGCAGATTGGTGAACGCGGTGTTTATGTTATGTATACATCCACGGAAGGGGATGCATAGGGCCTATTCCATGCCGGCACCACTACTGCCATTCGTCATCTAAATTTGGCTCTCATCATCCCCCTTACATGTCGTCGAAGATGTTCAGTACCTCCTAGACATATAAGGGGATGTTTACATAGATTTATTGTCGTGGAAATATTTTAGTTTAAGGGGGCGCTTCCATGTGGCAGCGTACCCTTAGACTCTTGTGTTTATTACATTGTGTATGTTTAATGCCTCAGAATGGGAACGGAAGCAGTTCCAACGGACTGCCATTGTCGCAACCTAACTATGGGTCTACTGATTCCACTACCGACGAAAAGGTGAATTAAGTGTTACATTTTTTTTACAAAGTTCCATCCGCTACTTTGCTTGCCTGGTATAAACTCGTAACTCGTATAAAAAGAACTACACCTATGCCAGGTTTTATCTAAATCGGTCCAGTGTGATTCTCAGAATTTTTATTTTATTAAGTAAATTTTTGCAAGCAGAGGATAAAATTAAAAATATTTCCAAAAATTTTAATCAAGTTCCATATTTATTTCTAGTGCCAAGGAATTATGTATTTTTGTAAATAAATCAATGTGTATTGTGTTACAGAAGACTGTCGACGAAAATGGCAACGCGGTTCAGGGATCGCCTGTATCGGGATCTAGTCACAAAAAGCCCAGGAGGAAAAGGACTAACAAGAACGAGACCGTTATAGACTGCCAGCAGTTGGACGGATACCGCGGGGACAAAGCGAATGTGGACGAGCTTCTTCGCTTCATCGAATCGAACCCGGACACTCGCGGACCGAAGATGCGCGCCAAGCACAAGGACGATACCGACGATAAGGCGAGCAAGAAGCGATCCTCCGAGCGGCGCAAGGACAAGGAAAAGGTCAAGCGCGCATCCTCTCTCGAAGAACTATCGCGTACTAAACTGGAAGACCTCACCGCTCGGGTCGCGCCGACTCCGAAGCCCGAGCGCAGGTCCTGGGGGGACGCGACCCCCTCCGCCCCCGAGCTGGACCCCGAACCGGCCCTCACGCCGGAACCGGAGCCGGACCGACCGGCGTCGCCCCCTCCGGAAACGGAGCCGGAAACGGACGAACCTATCGAGCTGCCGATCGCCTTCGAGCTTCCGACGCCGCCGCTCCCGGAGCCGGTCGTCGAGCAGGCGGACTTCCAGACCGTCACGAAGAAGCGCAAGACGCGGCGCCGCACCGAGGAGGCGGGCCGGCGGGCGCGCGCGCCCTCGCCGCGCCGCCGCGAGTCCGCGCCGCCTTCCGAGCGCAGCAACGACTCCAACGACGACATGGACTCGCTGCACTCGCAGCCGCCGCCGGCCGCGCCCGCGCCGCACGCCTCCTACGCGGACATCGCGCGCACGCGACACAACATCCCGGACCTCATCGAGTCGTGCAACTACTACGGCGAGGGGGACGCGCCCCCGGACGCCGACTACCCGGCGCTCGAGACGCGCCTGCCGGAGCCCGCGCCGCACGCCGCGCGCCGCCGCGAGCCCAAGCAGGCGGCGCCGCGCCGCGAGCGCAAGGAGCGCGCGCCGGAGCCGGAGCCGGAGCCGGAGCCGGCGCCGGCCGCCGCGCAGGACGCGCCCGCGCCCGACGTGGTCGCCGACCGCCGCCCGCCGGTCATCCTGCTCGACTCCAACTCGAGGCCGAGGGACATGGACGGCGTCACCTTCGGATTCGATGTCAACGAACAGCTGCTAGGTTTGTTACTATTATACTTTTGATGGGAGGTGTCTATTGCATCACTTAATAGGTGAGGCGATTGACACGCTAGGGGAAGACCAAGGTCAAATATTCATGTGATGAACACAAATGGCTACTAGTTTTCGTGAGAAGACAGTGGAAGAAGAAAGATTAAAATCGTTCTTCCTGGTAATGTATGTTTTTTACAACTAGCTGATGGAACAAGCAGATGGCCTGATGTTATGTGGTAACCAACACCTATAACAAAACATTGCCTCGTAAGTCATGCACGATAGGAACGTGCCTTACGATGCACTGAACTGCGTCCATCAACTTGACGCATACAGATGTTAAGCCTCATGTGCCTGTAATTACATCGGCAACCACACTCTTCAAACCGAAACACAGCGTTGCTGCTTGGCGGCAGAAAGAGGCGTGGTGGTAGTACTTCCCCGGACGAGTCCTTCACAAAGAGCTCCACTACTCAAGCGCCTTCCCCTATGGGAAACAAGCGTTATTTCACGTATGCATATATGTATGTACACGCCTGTAAGTGACAGCGCATATACTTATTACTTAAACATTACATTATATTTACTCTAGCCTTATGTATCTGTCGTTGGTGTGTCGAAATAAATAAATAATGTATAATTAACTGATTCAGGCGTGACTTTGCGGAATTCCGTTGTTAAACATAAATTTAATGAAATAAATATATAGTACTAATCCGCTAATCTAATCTTATGTATGTAAATCAAATGTAGACTTGTGTGTGCACCCTTCACTGCATCTGCAAACTCTGCATACTCTGCAAATTCTGTAACGTGAAAAAAGGTGTATTATACACAACAAAAATACCACAAAAAATATAAAATACTTAACAAGACTTCGACACGTGTTTCGCCTCTCTACGAAGCATCTTCAGGAAGATTGACTTGCTGTGCACTGAAGTTAAGACACAATTAATGCACACACAAGTCTACATTTGATTTACTTACATAAGATTAGATTAGCGGATTAGTACTATATATTTATTTCATTAAATACAATACAATACAATACAAAATAATTTATTCATGCCACACATACACACAAATGTATGTTTAAATAATGTATAGTTGCAGGTGGGCGAGGCCGCGGCCGCTGCGACTTGGTGCGCGACGCGGTGCCGGCGCCGCTGGCCGTGCGCGCCGCGTGTCGCCCGCTGCGCTACCTGCCGCCCGCCACGCATCCCGACGCGAACCATCTCCACCAGATCATAGACTACGTGGCCACAGGTACACACATACTGAACAGTCTCAACAGTGGCTTAGCTAGGGCCAGGCGGTGCAGTGCACCTGGGCCCCGGAGCTCAGAGCGCCCTCTAACCTAAGCTTTAAAAGGAGAGGGTCAGCCAGCTCCAGAAGGTAGAAAACCTTGAGCCCACTCACAACTGTTTTGAATGAATATCAACAATCAGAGAACTCCCGATTTACTTTACTTTCAACACATTTGCCAAGCGTCCTCGATAAGCATGTGCTGTTTTTTATTGTTATTTGGTAGTTTGAGTACGCCCGTAACACATTGCATCAGCGATAAGCTCACGTGCTTGACGGTCGTGAGATCAATTCGACAATTCCACCCGTCAACTTTTCAGTTAAGTTTAAATCCCGATTTTTTCTCTATGCACCGGGGCCCTTCTCCACCTAGCTACGCCGCTGAGTCTCAACTTTAAACTATTCTTTTGTAAGATTTTTATATTATCCCAAAAGTAATAACTTCTTCGAGTGGGATTTGAACCGCGCACCTGCGCCATCAGACTAATTAATGAATCACACATGGAGAATAACTCATAGGGATATGTTGCAGTACTTATTCGACCGTGACGTATAGCGTATTGTTTTATATTCCTTGCTGATGGAACAAGAAAGGAAGGAAGAAAAAGCTTTTGTTTATACAAATTTATTACATTGATTTACGAATAAAATTGCAATGAATATACGTATTTTCAAGTGTACAAAATACACATGACTGTTTCATGTGTATTTTGTACACTTGCAATTATATTTGTAAATCAATGTAATAAATTCACAAGATAAGTATATTTTATAGAGCCGATGGCACGGGTTAGCCTTTATTGCGTAACGTGACGTTCCAATATTATGATGTGTTGTTTCTGTATTGCAGCGTGGGAGGACGTGATCCGTTGCGGCGGCGGCAAGGTGCCGTACTTCAGCGAGTAGCACGAGGCGGCGGGCGGCGCCACGCTGCGTCCCCCGCCGCCGCCGCCCGCGCCGTGCCGGGACCCCGCCGTGCTCGCGTACATACACACGCACGGGAACTACGGACGCTACTTCCCCGTGCTCGGCCGGCAGAGACCGCGCCGGTACCAGTGACGGACCAATCACGCGCGGCGCCAACCACGTGACCAGTGCACCCGTGCGGCACAACCCACGTGATCGTCATGGACGTCGCGAGTGAACAGTGAACGTGCTTTAGTTGATTAGCTATGGTGTTCCGAGTGTTGACTATTTAACTTGGTGTTTGATTCGGGTCTGTGCGCTGTTGATGAGTCGAACGGGGGTATTCGGTGTTGTCGGTACCCGTGCTTGACTAAACTGAAATGAAACGCGGTAGAACCCAGATGACTGTCACGGACGTCTATATCGAACGCAGAATGTGACATGCGAGTTGTGGACGGTGGCTGCTGTGTTGTGTGCGTTGATAGGTAACTCGCTGATGTTTGATTTGAGTCTACGATGTTGACGTGTCCAACGGTGATCGGATTTCACCAGCGTTATCGTTCGCGATCGTGATTCATCCGTGCCGAACCGAACTTGCACATGCAGTAGAACCCAGATGGCTGTCACGGTCCCTGTCTCGTTTTCCATGTAACTAAGTCAAGGACAGTGAATGTGTGGTTGGCTACGTTCGCGTTGTTTGTGCGCGCTAAAAGTTAACTCTGCGAGTTTTAATTCGAATCTGCGCGTTGACGCATCGGTGATTTATCGTTTGTGATCGTACCAAATGTGGTCTGCGGCGGTTGCCCAAAGTTGATGAAAGCCGATGTTTTTGTGCGATTTTGACGTAATGATGGCGTGTTGCCGTGATGGTTCCCATTCTGAGATTATGGTCGCTGCGTATTTTCCTGTCCTTCGACAACTCGACTCTCTCGGCGACTCGGTCGGCGCTGTGATTTTTTTTCTTCGCTACGAATGCGAGACATTAAACGCTATGTTGAGTATTTAATGTTTTAAATTACACTTAAATAATAAAATTGTTAGTTGTCAGAAAAAGTATATTTGGTTCCAATTTGGGGTCTGGCACATTGTTTTAAATTAAAATGCTTATGAATCGAGTCAATGGGGCAAAATGATTGTAGTGGATTTGTTTTTGATAAGATTATTTCTAAAACTATGATGACAAAACAATTTTGTAGTGTCTCTTATTATTGGTTGATTCAAAATAGTCAGTTTAATATTATCAAAATAATGATATGTAGTGGATGTGTGGGTGCCAGACCCTATTACTCAGTTTTGGTTGAAGTGGAGGCATGTACTATTTTGTTTCTGTTGATCTTTATTGCTTGAGTTTGTTATGTAATCACAAATATTTGATAGATTTCCTCTAACTAGCCACTCGAGTATATTTTGTTATGTAATTTTAAGTTTTACCATTTTAAAGTGTACATAAAATGAAAGATCTTTTAATGTGTAACTGGTCATTCTCGGATGGATCGGTGCCAATTCAATTGCTCATGACACTATTGAGACATAATTATATTTTTGTATGTGATTCCTTCCAAACTCGGAGATATTCATTTTCGATTTTTATTTTCATCAAAATTATTTTACCTTTATTTTATTTGTCAAAAAACCTAAGATAACTTGATCTAAATAATATCATGAGCAAATGTTACAAGTATGATGAAGCAAGATGCAAAACATTTATCTAATTCATGGTTGTACATTTATGTGGTGTTTTTAAATATATTTTCCCTGTACAATTTTGTCTCCCAGTCTCGTTAAAAACGTGACCATTATTTTCGGATCTTTTTTAGTCATAAAACAGTCAATATTTGTACAAATAATTGGGACATAAAAATCTGTCAGAATAATAGATCACACATTTTGCTTCATCCTACTGTAAGTATGGATTTGATAATGTCAACTAATTAATAATCCTAATAACTTATGCATGATAATGTTATATAAATAATACGAGCTTTGTGTAAGCGCGGCGTTGCGTGCGTGAATTTCCCGTAATTTCTAATTATTTCAAGCGAGAACTGAATTCCATCTAAAATGTTGACCAATCCTCATTCTATTTGTTGTTGGAATCAAATAACACTTTAGTATATTGATTGAAGTTTATATTAAATATGTTTAACACTAAAGATTCCAAATCAATGTCTTCAGTGAGTTAATGTGTAGTAATATTGTAAAATCGAAATAGCTAATTGTATGTAACATTTGCATTAATGTAATGAAGAGTATATGTGACTTTTGGTAAACCCTAGTCATAATTTAAAGCGTTTTTTGTGTCTACATCTTACACTGTCAATACTTTTTACTTCACAACATTTTAGCCGTCTTCTTTTACTATAACCAGTTAAATTAACTTTAAAATTGTTATGATGTGAATGTTTTTTTCGAACAAAATTATCATGAAGTAATAGGGTTAATAACGATTAACATGTTGTAGTATTCTATTAGATGTCTGAGGTGTGTTCCTGTATAAAGTTAATTGGCTAGATAATAGTATTTCGATAAATTGATGTTGTTGAATTATTGTAAAATAAATGATCGAAAATTACATGCCACTTATCACATAGCGATTTTAAATTGAACTTTAATTGAAAAAAGAAATTCAAATTTCGAAATTAATTTACAGGAATTATATAATTTCGTTTTTGTTAAAAAAAAAACAAAAAACCATGTTCTGGATAATATTTTTTAAGTTTGAGTTCTCAGTTTGTTGTTTTGTGTATCTAATGCTATTTGGGCTTTGAAATACTAAAGTGTGTGGCCTTAACAATATTAATTTAGCCCTGAAAAATATTTATGATATTCAAATATGCATAATAACAAGTATGTATCTTAAACACAATTTTGCAACTCTGTCTGTAAACATCACCAACAATTGAAAGGCCACACTTCAAAGAGTTGTAAATATCATGTTAATTAATTTCTGAGGTATTTTTTTTAACACATTGTTGAGATTTTTATTGTACTGAAAGGACGCTCATATCAAAGGTTAAGAAATTATTTATTATTTCTTTCCCTTGTATAATATGTAAATAGATATGCAGAAAAATATTGGATTTTTTTAACTTAATGCATACTAGATGTCGTAGCAAGAGATCTCGGGGTGTGAATGTTATAGCTATAATAGTTGCACCTGGTTTTAACCGGCGCGGGCGGCGAGTCGCTATTAGTGTGGGAAAGGCATATTTATTGAATGGATCTGAATGAAAGCAAGCTTGCTTGCATATCAACCTAGATGTGAGTTTCCACTGCCGAAACATTTTCATAAAATCAAGTTGAAAACAAACATTTCACATTTTTCGGGAGTGCCAGCAGCGTTATCATTATCACCGACAAAATAAGTTGTGCGATTTGTTGCATTGACAAGTTGCGAAACACTTAAACAATGTTTTTGGTGGTGCAAGCTCATAGTTAGTTGCAAACATTTTGCTTTACCTATCGTTTAAGAATAGCGCATACTGTGGTTTTGACTTTTGTGTGAAAAAATGTCAGATTGGGGCTAGTTTTTGCAATTTTTGTGAGGTGAGACGTCTCGGCGCGCTTTTTATAGCATTTTATTCGAATAACACTATAAAACTATTAATCTTACATTTAAGCAGCATTTATTTAACTTTTGCTAGTACTTCCCTTTCCAATCAAAAAAAACTTTGAATAACATCCGTTTTTTATGCAACACCGCCTTGAGATCTAAAACAATTTACCTATGAGAAAATGTATGTATGGGCTAAACTTAAAATAATTTCTTGAGCTAAAGATAAATAAATGTAATTATTTTGTTTAGGTAATGGAGTGATAATGCTTAGAAAAGCTATGTAAATGTATAAATAAATTAATGCTGCAAATATAAATAGGTATATGGAATTGTCTCATTCATTGGTCACATTTTTTTTAATGACTTTATAAAAATTGTTGTTCAACTAACAATCTCCATGTTACCTGAATGTTTCCAGAGTTGAAAGATGTAGCCGCTCGCTTGGTTTACTAACCCAGAGGATGAGACAATTGCACTTTATCGCATTATGTATCAATTGAAATATTATTTATCTGCTTTTCGTCTAACTGTTTACTACTAGTCTAGATTTTTACTCTGTTTTTCTGTATTGTTACGAGTTCTTAAAGAGGCACGATCTTCATTAGGTTTAAGTATGTACCATAAGCAAGAATAATTTTATTCAATTCGTTGATTAATTTTACGGCTATCCCGGAACTCTGAACCTGAAACTCAAATGGTACGGTTTTGCGATATTTACCTCTATGTTCGGAGAAAGCGAGTAAAAACGGAGAACGAAAGCTTACTTTTGCCGACTCTAAAACCAGACTTGAATAATAACAGGGCTAGTATATACTGGATTTAACCGCCCGCTGATTTATGTATTATGCTGTTTACTTTTTGAAATTAAAACTGATGACTGGATGGGCTGTATACTAGATACTTTTTGATGTTTCCAGAGAAACACAAGAGGACAGGACCTAAGTGCAAGCAATCAGTAGGTAGTTCGTCTTCTCTGTATAGGATGTGGCATTTAATCTTCATAAAACAGTCTTATTTTCTTTTCGGTAAATAATTCAAAGTTATTCGTTCAAATAACTTTGCAACTAGTCAGACTGTTCCTAATTCATTAAAATATATAGAACTTTCACCTACTAATTTCACCATATTTTTTGTCTGAAAAATGGAGTAAAAATTTAGATTATTTTAACTGTAAAAGATTTGTTTGTACAAACAATTGTAACCAACTGCAATTTACAGTTATGTACTTTTTCACTGTTTCCGTTTTCTTAATAAAAATGTTGAAAATACATGTTTTGAGTTTTAAATTACCAATAACCACCAAAAAATTCGCCCAAGTGGCTTATGATAATTTATAAGGACAACGGGATAAGGTACAACCGCGTGACTATATTTTGCCGAAATACCACTTTACAAGTGTATCGCGTTTACAGCATTCCATTAACGCCCTTCGCGCCTAACATGGGCACATGTTATGTTTAAGCTGTAAAAGCAATAATGCCTTTGGAACACAAAGCTTTTTCAGTTGTGAGATAAGTTGTAGCCTGTTTTGGTATTGGAGAGGTCTAAACGTCTAAACAACGCTCTAAACATGCATGTTTGGTGGCGATCATTTTTTTGTCTAATATCCGCGCACACATCGTTCGATCATGGTTTAACAATACACATTGCATTAAAGGATTAACAGGCCATTACATGCTCAACAGTTTCTTTTCATTTTTCACGTAAGCAGCTTCACGTTTGTCGCTCCGATTTTGAGGAGATGGTAGTTGAGTTCAGTGACCCGTGATGATGGGCATCACGGGTCACTCATCCATCGGCTTTAAGTCCTGTTATGTTCCTTATTATTGCCCACATAAATTTTCCTAATAGCAAATCCATAGAAACACGGCTGGATTCGAACCTAGACCATCAGTGCTCCAGGTTACTAAATAGGACTACACAATTAGTGTCGCCTGATAAAAATCAAACCAACTAATCAGTGAATTACATTTTATTTTTTTAATCAACATGATACAGATGTTATGGCTTTGTATTCAAATATCATTTCTAATATAATAAAAATATTAACAAAATTATCTTACATCCACTTGAAAATGTACAATTTATTTGTAATAGACCTTACAAAATACTTTTACAGCATCGCAAGTTGATACAGCCAGCTAGCTTCGTCAAGTACTGGCGACTACAGTGCGCCTTACATCAGAATGCGCTTTCTGCAACGATAAGCTATAGTACATGTTGGTTGTTAGTGACACGCTCTTATGACGCGTACTGTACATCTCATCACCTCACGATATGGATGATATCAACTCGCGTTTTTTATAATAACACTTACATTAACGCTCCTACTATAAGGCATAAAATATTGACGACTGTCATTTTCTATAGGACGTAAATAGCTACACCTAACGCCCAGTAGACATTGTCATTTCTTATAAAGACCGATCAGAGCTGAAAGCACCTGACTGAACAAGATACCCTTGATTTAATCCTAGGTCACGTAGGTGGGACCTACTCTCGTATTGACCAAGTTTTTTTTATGGAAGAATTCTAACAGTCAGAACCCATCACAAGTTATCCCAGTCTTTGCAAACATCGACCGATAAAATTTCACTATCATTATAAGTCTACAAAAGCACTTACGAATTTTGTTTTTTAGATAGGTAGTGAAAGAACTTTAATGTTGTGATTTTGAATTGTTAGTTATAATGATTTCGTTGTTAGTTTTTCCGTGTCCTAAGCCTCGCGCGTGTAAACAAATCGTGTGATCATGAACATAAACCGATTACAATAATAGTTAGGCCCCCAGACAGTCCATTGCAAAAACGTCATAAATTAATAGTTTATTCTATATACACGATAAGCATAAAAAAACTAATTTCTGAACCGTAACAATAAATAAACAACCACAGTTAATATGGAATGAGTAATTCAAACGCAAAAAACGTAAACGAAACTTCATACAAACGAACCACAACTGAGACTCAATTAGACCTCACAGAGAAATATGAATTAAGATTTACAAGCGAAACTAAGCTCACCGGAAAGCTATGTACAGACGAGAGTACGGCAAGGATTCCGTCACTAGAAGATATCCGGGCAGCCGGCCCAGTCGCGGGCGCGCTTCGTTTCCCAGTAGCGATGCGTGTACATGTGACGTAGTTGCGGCTGCGGCGAGTGCGGCGCGTGCGGCGAGTGCGCCTCGCGCGTGAACCACAGGGGGGCGGGCGTCGGCGGGGCGGGGAGGCCTCGCGCCGCGGCGATCTCCGCGGCCGCTTCTTGCTCCCGTCGCTTGGCGCGCTGCTTCTCCTCGAGGCGCAGTTTCTCCGCGTTGGCTTCGTCCCACAGCCCCTCCTCCATGAGGCGCTGGTCGGGCCGTAGCCGCGTGTCGGTCGGGGCAACACCTTCCTCGGGTTCGTTCAGCTGCGCCGCCAGTATCGTGAAGTTGTACCATCTGGAATGGACAACGAACGATCAGTATATCGAAGTTATGTCCTATTAAAATTGCATTAAAAAAACACTCAACAAAGACGGTCCTTCCCTCGTACTAATATGAGTGATTATAGAGGTATCTCGCTTCATTTATTCCCGCTGGAATCGAACCAGCAGGAACTTCAGGAACCGGAAGACAGCAATAGCGTACGAGTAATGATTAGCGGCACTATTTCAATTCATTTATTTTATAGCCTTTGCAGTGTTGACCGCGATATCGCAAATGCTACGTTTTAACACGCTCAGCGCTAGTGTATAACGTTATAGTAACTAAGTAGTGTCTTTTCCCCAGCTTGTGAAAATACCCATATCGCGTGTATGTAAATGATACACTGGCGCTAAGCGTGTTAAGTTTGACCTAAGCACGAAGTAGAATGACGGGTAGTGAGAAGTAATTTAGTACCAATTATGAACCCAATATTCTGAATTCTCTATTAGCATGGGTAATGTAGAATAGAAAAGATTTTACACAGCACACAGATAGCATGACGAAATAACAAAAATACCAGTAGTGTTACTTCGTAATATTTTTGTTACGAAAGTAAAGTTAGTAGTAAGTTGGTAGCCTTCACAGCTCAGTTGGTACCTTCAGAGCTACTGCTCTGCCTTCTGCACCGTAGGCCGTGGGTTCGATCCCCACCGAGAAAAAATATTTGTGTGATGTTTGTTCTTTGTCTGGGTGTTATGTAATATTATAAGTATGTATTTCCAAAAAAAAAGTATATAAGTAGTATCTGCTATCTGGTTCCCATATCACAAGCTTTGGCTTAGTTTGGGGCGAGACAGTGCTGTGTGGAATGTCCACCAATATTTTATTTATTTATTTTCAAGTTAGTAAAAAAATAAAGTAAGTTACTTGTCAGAGTCTAGCGGCGCTTGCACGCGCTCCCAGGCGAGCACGAACTTGCCCGTCTTGCAGACCGTGTTGTCGGGCGACGCGCTAGTCACCGGCGCCACCTCCACGCGGCTGTCCCAGTGCCCCTGCAGCACGTAGCGAGGCTGCAACCAACCGCACTTATTATAACTACTGCCATGCCATCCCATGTCATCACATACAATGACAAAGCACTCCCATACGTTCTAATGTCTAGACATTCGCGCTCCCATTCGCGTGGACGGAAATGTTGCCGTCCATATGTCTGCGTCAGCGTCGCCGGCAATGTGTGTTCACGCAACACGGACAACGCGAGCGGTAACGCAGTCCACTCAGTGGCCTGTTTACATTCTCGCAATGCCCAAGTCCCTGTGCATGTCTCTGCACATTTCCACGGACATGAGCTAAGTGTAAACGGGGTATAATGCCATTATTCATATTCCATTTTATAGCGGCTCTATAGAGTAGGTATACCTGTCACTGTCACTTTCATGCCAACGAAAAGAGACAGCAGACCTATCGGTCTGATAAGCTATGGAGCGCTCAGCGACATAAGAGGGTAATATTTCGAAATTTCTGAGGATCTAGTTAGTAACGTAGGTAGCCTATCGAAGTCATGCTGAGATCTGGCTCAATTTTTACTTACATCGACATACTGGTTTGAACGGTATGTCGATGACATTTTTGGTTGCTACCATTCAAAAGATTACGAAGAGGAAGACGTAAGAGAAGAAAGCAAGACGGAGCAGTCTGGCTAGGTAAGTAATATCAGTCTTTTTATAAGACATGCTGATGGAACAAGCAGATGGCCCATGTGGGCCATTGTAAAGCATGGCAACGTGCTTTACGATGCTTGCCCTGCGTCCAGCAATTTGAGCCATATATGTAGATGTTAGGCTTTATGTTCATGTAATTTCACCGGCATTCTCACCCTTCAAACCGAAACCCAGCAACACTGCTTGGCGGCAGAAAAAGGCATTGTTTTAACATCGTTAGAAATATCACTCACCACTCCTTGCGGATCCTTGATGACCCCGGTGACCTTCCTCTGCGTGTCCTTACTGAAGTACCCGTAGGGCAGGTACTTGAGATGCGCGACGTAGCCGGCGGCCGGGCCTGCATCGCCGATTATGTCCATATCGCCGTGGTTGTCCACCCACAGCTTACCCACTATTATGTTGTGCACGGTCGTGTTCACCTGGAAGAGAGAGATGCCTTGGAAGTATACGGCTTTTACAAGATTTATTTTACTTCTATACTCAATACATTTTATTTTAAGAGTAGTAGCTCTTTGTTTATTTAATTTAATTGTACTTTAATTTAATTGTAATTTAATTTAATTGTTTTGATTTATTGAAATGTGTGGTTTGATTTATTCTTATGGCTACACGGTATTTTCGCTACCTAGAAGGGAAGCAGAGCTTACAACACAAGTCTTTACGACTTAGTGTAGGTTCTGTCTAAAAGAAAATAATAACAAGCCAAGCTAATGATCGATGTTGTATATAATGTTATTCACCATTAATGTTAAATTATTATTATGCTTGAATGAATAAATAAATACATTATTATAATTAATTGTACCAAATTACTTAATCAAATTTTGTTAATATTTTATCTAAGTTATTAAGGAAATAAAAGAGGTTTATTATATAGCTCTTTGTGAAGGGCTCGTCCGGGGAAGTACTACCATTACGCCTTTTTCTGCCGCCAAGCAGCAACGCTGTGTTTCGTTTCGTGTGTTGCAGCGTTGCTGCAGTAGTTCTGCCTTCTGGGTAGAACTACTAGGCCGTGGATTCAATCCTCACCGAGAACAAACATTTGTGTAATGAAGTTGCGTCTAGGTGTTGTAAAATATAAAAAAAATATGTGTTAAAAAAAGTATATTATGTATCCCACATCTGGTTCCCTTAGCATAGTTTGGGGAAGTTTTGAGTGAAGTGTGTTTTGTGAAATATCCACCATTAAATACCACAATATTCATTCATCACTTTGAATCTATAAGGCACACTTCACACTAGTTACACGCAACCAAGCCTTGATGCGATTCGCAAGTACTTATAGGTTTTTTTATTGTGTTTTTGACCTAGGGCCTTATGCTCACTTCGAGCGAGATTATCTCACGGTGGAGATGACGTCATATCTCGTTAAATAACACGTTGACGTTGCGTCTCGCATGAACTTTGAATGAGAAAATTGGGGAGTGAGATGGTGAGAATGGGGATAAATAGTTATCGAACGAGTTATGACGTCATCTCTACCGTGAGATAATCCCGCTCGAAGTGAGCATAAGGCCCCTGTGCGTGTCCAACCTAATTCTCGAATTCTCCTAATTTTCGAATTGATAATTCGGCGTTTATGGTATTTTTTTTATCGACATTGACAAAGTACGCTGTTGTGTACCACAGCAAGAACAGCGTTTATGGTAATTTTTTCAAAAAATCTTGTTTGAATGGAAGTTCTTTTTTAATAGAACCTATATAAATCTACTAATTAAAGTACTCTTACTAGACTGAATACGTACTATGTTATACCAAAAATACTCCAACAAAAAACCAATCTAATTTAGCAAAACCTTTTTTCATTTCTGTTAAATACGAGACTAATTAAAACTACTTTTGATTCACTAAACTATTCCTACACGACTATCTATCCATACGAGTTTATAGAGTTAAGGATGCTGAATTATACAACGAAAAAGTTGCAAAGGAAACACACCCTTATGTAGCGATAAGTGTTGCCAGTATTTCCGAACACGACAAAGTATTCCGCATTGGGGTCGATAGATATGAACTGCCCTCGGAATCGGCTCGTGAGGGCAAAGTTTTGTCGCACCGTCCAGCCGACCGCCCCTTCGCAGTGGCTGGCCGATGTTGGGGGATGGTGAAGCACCTATGGGACTAACCGTGTCATACTCTTACTCTTTTAAGAGTAGTAGAGCTCTTTGTGAAGGGCTCGTCCGACGAAGTACTACCACCACGCCTTTTTCTGCCGCCAAGCAACGTTGGTGTGTTTCAGTTTGAAGAGTGTGGTTGCCGGTGTAATTACAGACACATGAGGCTTAACATCTGTATGCCTCAAGTTTATGGACGCAGGGCAGTGTATCGTATGGCACGTTCCTATTGTGCGTGACTTACGAGGCAATGCTTTATAATAGGTGATGGTTACCACTTAACATCAGGTGGGCCATCTGGGCCATCCATGCATTTGTTCACGTAAGCTTAGTCACGTGGTTATTTGTTGTCGCCTAGTATACAATTTCTTTGCTGTATAATTTTTTTGTGTTTCAGTTTTGGTAATTTTAAAATGTAAAAATAATAGAATTCCGTATTCCACTGTTTCAACTTAGTTTCTAAAAAGATAGGCTAGCCGAAATTAAATTCAAAACGGTCGCTATTTTTTATTTTTTTACACGTTTTATATTTGAACAAGACTTACAAGAGTATTGAGCTATTATTTTTTACGGAAATAAGTTGTGTTCATTAAGTTCACCGGAAAGCCTCAAGCGGTCTTCTCCATTTTTAAAATTATTTTTATATGTATTTTAGATTTAAAGCTATATAAGGGCTGTTTTAAACGTTGATTATAATTACTTTTTTGCTGGTATATATACACATACGAGTAAAGCTATTTTAATAGCTGTTCATCAAGAAACCGATGACAGTATAATTACCTTCCTCCAAGTATACTTGTTCCCAGAGCTGGGGAACATAGCTGAGGCGCCCCCGAGCGGGATCACTTGGAGGTACTTCCCCCGGAACTTGGTGGTCATGGTGAACTCTTGCCAGCACTGCCAGCCGGCGACCCCCTCGCAGAACTGCGCCACCATCGGCGGATGGTGGGATACCTATAGTTTTTGAATTTTGAATCAGTGCCAAACTTAAGCCGGAAAATGGACGAATGAGTTTTGGACAAGCAGACGCATGCCTTTTAATTTTTTTTTTATCAAATTGAATTTTATTCAAAGAAGTAAACAACTTCGTATATTTTATTTGGTATTAATACGCTCGTTTAATGTCCCATTAGTAAAATGGCGGTTAAGGCCGTTTCACCATGCTCTGTTAGTTACTAATCAAGGATTAACAGGATATATTTAACCACCATTCCTCTGTTAGATTAAAAAAGGATGAAAGGACCGTTAAATATATCAAAATGTACGCGTTTGACAGCTAAGTTTAGATTTAACGGCCTGTTAATCCTTGATTAGTAACTAACAGAGCATGGTAAAACCGGCCCTTAATCTGTTGACTTTATTATTAGAGAAGTTCTCTAATAATGAAGGCTGTGTTATGGCAAAATAAAAATGTTAAGCCATTTATTATTTATTTATTATTAAGAGTATAATTTCCGTAACGGCAAGTAGTAAAAATCTCTTTGATTTTGGACCAATAAATAAATCAGAGATTTATAATTCCTAATACTGCATACTAATCTTTTAGGTCAACCTGCATTGGAACGAATTCGTTTTAGTACTCGATATCACCATTTTTTCCTGTCGAAATACTATTGAAAAACAAAAGTAAGTTTTTGTATTAATAAAAACAGGTTCTTAAAGGATCCGGAATGGAAAATAGGAAACGAGGAAGAGTAAACAGTGGGTACAGGATAAAGAATGTATTTTTTAACTACAGAAATATAAGTGCAATGAGATATTAATGAATAAAATTCATTGCTGGCAACAGGGGTGGCGAACCTTTTCAAATCGTGTTTTCTAAAAAATAATTAAATATGATGCCATAGACTTGCCGTCAAATAAATTTAAACTAAAATGGAATCATATTAATAATCATTTCAATGTATATTCCAACAGGAAATAAAATTAAATAAAAATGCGGATAGTTTGAACTAAAAATGCAAACAGTTTTTAATTCGTGGCGTGCCCAAAATATTGTGTCGCGTGCCGTTCGCTATCCCTGCTCTAGAATGTAGTTTTTATTTGTAATGAAAATACTCGCCTGTTCAGATATAGCGCGCCATCCAAGGTCCGCCATTCGATCGCATTCGTATGTTTCACCCAGCAGAGGGTTGAATGGCTTGTTCGTTCTGTAACATCGACAAGGTTTTGTCAGTATACAAGGTGTTCCAATACTTGTGTTTAAAAACTTCAGAGGGCTAAAGTACCCATCAATATGAATAACTTTTTCTTAAGTATCAACACTGTGAACGCGAAAAAAAAACCAACTGTTTCATACTAAAGATCAATACCTACCTGGCTTAAATGTATGAAACAGCTGTTTTGCCCCCTGAAGTTCTTAAACTCAAATATTGGAACATCTTGTATATTATCAATCTGAAAAACTAAATGTGATAGGGACTACAATAACCACAAAACGAATAAAAATTAGCAAGGTGACAGCTCTCGTCGATTCAACTTAATGTTACTTCGGTTATCTTGAAAGTAATATGTCAGACCTAATATTAACATATCCATGCGTTTTTCGGCGGGTGTGGTTATAATCCAATGGCGCAAGTTTTTTTTTTAATACCACTAGCTGATGGAACAAGCAGATGGCTCACCTGATGTTAAGTGGTAACCATCACCTATAACAAAGCATTGCCTCGTAAGTCACGCACGATAGGAACGTGCCCTACGATGCACTGCCCTGCATCCAACAACTTGAGGCATACAAGCCACATGTAAAATGAGGTAGTAAAGCCACATGCCTGTAATTACACCGGCAACCATACTCTTCAAACCGAAACACAGCAACGCTGCTTGGCGGCAGAAAAAGGCGTGGTGGTAGTACTTCCCCGGACGAGACCTTCACAAAGAGCTCTACTACTCTTGCAGAAAAAGGTGGTGGTGGTGGTGGTGGTAGTTAGCACAGCCCCGTTCCAAGAGGAAGGTTCAAATACCACTCGGATAACAACTTTTGGAATGATCAGCTCGTCCTACTCACCGACTAGCAGTAGTAGCGTAAGAAGAGACGGTGAAAGCTGCCACGTATGCGAGCTGCTGCGCGGGGTCATTGAACTTGGCTGCCTGGTCGAGGATGGACGCATACTCGTAGTCTTCCGTCAGTCGCTGCAGCATCGATAGCGGCTCGCTGAAGTTCACCGGGATGGGGATCTTCGATAGTTCCTTTCCTGTAACATTAAATAGTATGGGTAAGGTAGAATGGGTAGTATCATCTTCAGTCCACCCTCCTATGCCTACCATATACATTTCCAGGAAGAACGATTCTGAGCCCTCTTCATCCACCGAGTTCTTTCTTCTTCTTGTCGTGTAACTAGTTTCTTTTTCGAAACAGTGTGGTGAAAGGATTTTAAGTGCTCCTCAAGAGGCTCCTTTCGAGCACTTGGCATATGTTATAGAACTTTTTAGGGGCTACGACATGCCGGTTTCCTGCGACGAACCACGTGACTTATCGGTGCAGAAAGTATTTCCTAATGATTTTGTGTACTCCACAGTCTACGTGTCATTCATCAGGCATCTGCAGTGCAAGTACGGAACTCATTTCGCTAAATTTATCGTTCGTCAAATTCGTGATATTTTGACGAATTGTGCGAGTACGGAACTCGGGGTCGCTATCTTTTGACGATCGCATTGGCAACTCGGAAACTTTCGGTTTTGGACACAGATGTCTATGGATTCATGAAAGTGATTCGTCTAATTTGCTTAAATACACGAATTTGACAACACGATCGTGAAATCAAAAGTACTACCATACTCGCATTTTAGCGAAATTCGCTAAAATTTCACGAATATCACGACTTTCGTCAAAATCGCCAAAAAATCGCTAAAACGCGTTTTCACGAATAGAAATGTCAAACTTGACAATCGCATAGTTCGTAAAAAGATCGGTACTTGCGCTGCTTGTTTGCGACTTGTAACGACAACATCAGGCAGACAATGGAATAGTCTTTTAGAATTAATGGTTTTCTTACCTATGCAGTTCTTCATAATAGACCAGAGACTGAGTGGATAGTTGGGTTTGTCAGGAACGCGCGTCCGCCGCAGATGTCCGTCTACACTCGAGCTCGTCACTTGAGATATGTGTGGCTGTAACAAGTTAGTTTGTATACGATAGTGGCCAACTAGTGACAAAACTAGGTCGTCCTGAGGCCGGGACCAACAAGCGTGCCCTTGGAAGCACGAATAGAGCCTAGATAAAAATGCAGGTAGCAGTGGTTCAATCCTAAAACTGACGTAGGTATTTGGTTAAAAGTAACTTCATTCTCAATTCTAAACAATCACAAGTCTAAAGAAGATTCGCAAATATTTTTATATAGCGGATAGTGCTACTCTGAGATCTTAAAATCCGTCCAAGTCATTTTGGTTTGACTTTGAGACCATTGAACCTTTCGTATAACCACAGAATAAATAAGGTATTACTTACGTATACTACAATCTCTTTGTTCTCTGGTCGGTCGGCAGAGGTCGCTTCTGCGTCAGCGTTCGCGTCAGCTCCCCCCATCGCACTTTCCGCTCGTTCCTTGTCTTCTACAAATGTGACCTGAAATTAAAGAAGTTCTTTTATTCTAGAAGTAGTACAGCTCTTTGGGAAAGATTTCGTTCGCGGAACAATCCAAATTTTTCTATTTATTTTATCGTCTATTTGTCTGTGTCGCTCGCATGACCACATTAACATCGTAGAGTTTTGGACTATTTTATATGATCTGTCTAAAAACATAATAGACAATAAAAACTACTGAAATCTCAACGGCCCAACCTTTAAATTCTAAAGCGAAGCTTAAATCACATACAATGAGTACTACGGTTATACTAACAAAAAGGTCAGTACATTGAAATGACGTTCGTAATTACATCGTTTCAGTGTTTCGACCTTGGTTCTTGGAAACCCTGGTTCCTAAAATAAAAATGTTTTACAATTAAAATTGTAGTTCTATTTAACTTTTTAATAGACTTCCGAAGGAGGTTGATATTTGCTTATCAAAAGGTCTAATTACCTACATGGTGTACCTTGAGTTAAATCGAGTCATTTAAAGGCGCCATCAATTATTTAAAATACCAATCTTTACGACGACACGTCACATCTCGAGGCAAAACAAATTAAGCCGCTGGTTGTCGTTAATGACTCTCGCATGTTACAAGCGCCTAGATTCATCTTTTGTTTCTAAGATGTTTTTAAATAAGCCTTGTGATTTTATTCTATGAAATGGTATTCAAGTCGCTTGAGGGGACGCGGCAGTATGACCGCCCTGTGGGGGCAAGGCTACTGCGACATATTCTATGGTGATTTGATATTTGTCTGTCAAGTCTGCAGTTTTGAGCAGCGTCGCGAGCCCGCTGCCCGGACAGTCGTCACCTGCCCCTCGTTAGAGTTAGTTAGTTACACGCCTTGTAATTTGGACAATAAACATTAATCGGGTTATACAGTTTTTGATTGGTAGATAGATATACGTCCTTGTGCTAGAGGCTATACACAACCTATCAAGTTTATCGCCACCAACCCGATACGCCCCAAGCGCAATTTCATTGCAACATTAAATCACATGTTCAATTAGGTTCACGGGTAGGTACCCAAAATTCATTGAAATATCTCCTATATTAATCATTTGAAACTGCATTGTATCCCTAGGGACAGATAGTAGATTTGTCCTAGGGGGTTTCCATCCATTCCAGTCCATTTTTTTCTAGAAAAAAAATAATATTTTTAGACAAACTTTGTGTTTCCATCTATCGAACCGATTGTAGTCAAGCGTGTTTCTAGCCCCATAAAAAAATTACTGCTAACGTTAAAATATATAATTTACGAAATTTGATATTGATTCAACGAAAAAAATTCCTTTTCCACCCACTTCACCTTAAATAATCTGACTTTGAGACGGTTTTCGTTTGTTCTGCATGCATCACACAGTAGGTAAGCTCCAGTGAGATTCGTTGAATGATTCACACGAGGCTTGGTGTTTTGTAAGAATGTTTTAACTAACCTGTTGCGTCTCCGTCACGGTTTCGCCTTCCGACTCATCCGAACTCTCGCCGCTTTTCACCTTGGCTTTCCTATTTACCTGTGAAGTCACACGCAAGACAAGACAATGAATATGTGTAGGTACTTGGTAACTATGTTAATGCAGGACTTATCGGCTACAGCACCGCAAGATCACCATAGCTTAGAGGCTTTTCAATAGTTTCAACATGGTATAGGATACAGATCAATCTACACAAAGCCAAGAAAAATGACGCTAACTTTATTTTTTAAGGTTCCGTCCGCAGGTATCTGTCTGTCTGTCCGTCTGTCACCAGGCTGTATCTCACGAACCGTGATAGTTAGACAGTTGAAATTTTCACAGATGATGTATTTCTGTTGCCGCTATAACAACAAATACTAAAAAAACAGAATAAAATTAATATTTAAGGGAGCTCCCATACAACAAACGTGTTTTTTTTTGCCGTTTTTATAGATAATGGTACGGAACCCTTCGTGCGCGAGTCCGTCTCGCACTTGGCCGGTTTTTTTATTCTACTTGCTCATGGAACAAGCAACTGTTGTTAAGTGGTAACCATCAACCTATAACAAAGCATTGCCCCGCAAGTCACGCACGATATGAACGTGCCCTACGATGCACTGCCCTGCATTCATTAACTTGAGGCATAGAGACATTAAGCCCCATGCGCCTGTAATTTCACAAACAACCACACCTTTCAAACCGAAACACAGCAACGCTGCTTGGCGACAGAAATAGGCATGGTGGTAGTACTCCCCCGGACGAGCCCTGCTCAAATAGTTCTACTGTTCTACTACAACGACATAAAAGACCAGGGTTTAGCCTGCGTATCTGTGTACCTACGGACGGAAGATACGGACACTGACCTAGGTAGATTTAGATTATATGTATACTAGCTAATGCGATTATGCGGATCTGAAGCCGATATTTATGTAAATAGATTATCAGTATTATTCACAGGGAGCAGTTTATTTAATGTTGGGCACGTGAAGAATTGAACCTGTGAAAGTTGTTCCAAATATTAGAATAGGTACGCAATGAATTTTAATGAGCAGTCGGAGTTCTTGACGTCAGTTTCAAACAGGAAGTGTGCTATGACTTTGATAATAAAACTAGTGTTCAATCATGTCCTATTTTTGACTTCTAGATTTGCTGTAAAAAACAAGATTAGTTAGTAAGTTTAAATTTGACGGTTAAAATACAAGACTGGTTTCTGAAAGCCCGTTCAAAACTAATCGGATGTCAAGTCACTTGCTACCTCTATTTTTCGATGTAATAACTGAAATAGCGAGTGACTTGACATCCGATTAGTTTTTATCGAGCTTTCAGAAACCGGCCGTAAGACCGAATTATTTAGGTCTGAGGTAGGTATTTGTTATAAGTTTTTATAGCTAGTAAAGGTAAGTAGGTAATCGCGAGACTTTACATTTCTGGGCAACAATTTACAGCATAATTAAACACATTGACACAGTTAAACCGAACAGATAACAATGATGACTTCACCACATTACAATACAAAGGAAATAATTATTAATCAGATATACTTTCATGGAAACCTAACCCTTAAGGTGTTGTCCACCCGAAGACGGCCGATGTCATGGCTCAATAGACAAAATGCCGATCGGCAGGTTTTACTACTTCAAATATCAAGATTCCCAGTAGCTTGATTCACCATTAAAGCTCTACTGTATAATAAACAGAAGTTGTAGTGTGTAGTCCGCAATATTTTCTCAATGGACCGATATCTGATAAAAGATAAAGATAAAAAACCAATAAAAGCTACTCAATTTTGAGCATAGAAGATAAACTACCTTTTGATAGAATGGGTAAGAAATGTGAGAAGAAGACTTCTCTATAAAGCTAATAGATCTTAAAACGTCATCTTCATGTGTCCATGATCCAGAATGAGTGAGCCTCCTCAACCTCAGACCGCCAACTACCTAATTCTAATTTGTGGTGGGGGAATGAGATCTGCATGGACATCCCGCAATGGGGTGTTGGCTAACTAGCTTTTCCCATACATTTAAGAGTTGGTGAGTGAGCCTTGAGAGAACAACAACAATGGAATGATATCACAGTTTTATGGTATAATTTTATCACACACACAATATAAACCAAAGGAAAATGCGAGTGTTGCAATCTCATGGGTATTTTTTTTTTGGGGTAAATCTAATTGTGTAGGAGACTAAAACAACAATCTAATTTGGGTTGTGGAATAAATGTACTTACAGGTACTTTAATTACAAATGATGTCTTGTCATCCATGTTGGAAGAGACACCCTCTTCCACGGCATCAAAAAATTCATGGTCTTCATCCTCTGTTTCGTTGCCGGTGCCGTTGCCTCCTGTTGAATTAATGCAATTTTTATGTACCAATTTCTTACCTTTACAAGAACTGTTTTGTATAAAATCATGGAAGCATGACTGAATTTGTAAGAGAATGGAGGTTTTTAGGCATCTTTGTAGCCTTGACTTGGCTTTGGCAAGTTAATTGAAACATTTATAGGACATGCATTATAAATAATAAACAGTTTAAAAAACTATAGTTTTAAATATATCTATAGCTAGCTAGCACTAATGCATAATTCTTAAGTCTACTCTTTTATTAGTGATAGTATTAAAGCAAGGAACTTAATAATGTTGTAACTATAATAAGGTTATGTGGACACATATAGCTCAAGCATACAAGTACCCATGGCTTTGGTAGTGTCAAAGCAAAGGCCACTTACTCAAGTATTCTCGGTCAATCAACATCCAATTATGAATTAATTGAAATGAATTGAAGCAGAGAATAATTTCTAAATAACATCTATGTATGCACATGTGATATCTTATCTGTTTTGTTTACAAGCAAACAATGTTTCACATAAAGCTTTGAATGACTCACTGCTAGTCCAGCAAACAGTATTTAACTAAAGTCTAATGAATAAGTAAACATTCCATTACTCATTAAAATACAATGAACTGCCAATCCTTACTCTACCCCAAATATAATAGAAAAACTATATTTTTTACAGACTACTCTCTATCTCAATTGATTATCAAAATGACAATTAAAAAGTGAATTTACTATATGAAAATCGATCACTTTGAACATGCTCTGTTGGGTATATTAAACTTGCAATATAGTTATAGCACCATTGTAGAGTTTCATTCATTGCTTGCCTGCATCAATTGAAAAAGAAATCACCTACAATGAAAAAAACATTAAAAACACCATGCTCCAAGGCAAAACTTCATGTTAACCATGCAAGGGAATTGAGTTGCATTCATGCTATTGACTAAAATGCCATTATATTGCTGTATGAATCAAGACTTTTGTGAATAATCATCAAATAATAAACCGGGGTTGAACTAATTTAAACATGACAGCCGCAGCTGTGATGGAAAATTGAACACATTTTATTTGTAAAGTGATTCTAACACAGCTTGCGCTTAGCATTGAATAATTTAAGATTCACAAACTCAACACAAGCCTTTGAAAAGCACATCATGATGACAGCTTAATTATTACTTGTATCTGCACTTACCGCCCATTATGAAGACACGGTATTCAAAATTTGCATGAGCAATAAGTTTTCAGACAAAATACATAATTTATGCCGCAACTAATACAAGGCCAAGATCACAAGTGGACGCACAAGTAATGATTTTACATACAAACTACGAGTCAAAATGTCGAGATAGCAATACAGCACTGGGTCGCCGAGGGGCAGCATCTCAGACGCGGCAGACGATAATTAAATAAACGAACACAGTCAATTACTGTTGAAATGCACAGAAGAGTATAACAACCTTGAAATCACCAAATTAGTTCTACGCTTGTTAGCGAAAATAAAATCTTTTTCAAATACTTTTCTACGTACCGAAACAACAACTTATGGATATTATTCAATCGACATTATTGATTTTAATTTACTACACAATAATAAAACAATTTATCTTCGTACAAACACCAAAACTGTGATCAATGTATTTTGATTTTTGACATCTCGCATTCGCAATGTCTGTCTCGAGTCCGGTTATTGTACGACATGATAATGTACAGCACGATAATGTACAGCATGATAATTGGAATCCACTTTGGTACCTTTTTGGATTCGTTTTATCGGGTGTACATTATCGGGGTGTGCATTATCTGGATGTGCAATATGTCACGTGTCAATAATGTACAGCCAGCTAATGTACAACATGATATTGTACAGCACGATAATGTACAGCACGATAATTGGAAGCCAATTTAGTACCTCGAAGCTATGCCTCGTTTTCATGTGCGAGATGTGTTCAAGTGCGACTGTCTTGCTGCTTGCTTTGTTTGCTTTAATAAAATTCAAGAAGAAGTTTTTGGATTTCTTCAAATCAAAACATGCCTGAATGCATGTTTTGTTTAGTTATTTATTTTGTTGTTTCTAGTATTTTTAGTGGTGCTACTAGTAAGTAGTAGTAGGTACCGTATGCAGTGATTATTTTCAGAAACAGAAATTCGAGAGGTCTAAACTTTCGATAAATGTTGTTGTATATTGACTGAAAATAGGAACATTATGAACGCATTAACATAAATATAATTTAAAATTTTGGACTGCACTGTAGCGAAGCAGAGTGTGTGTGTATTCATCATCAATACATCAACAAGCAGCAAAAAATAACTATACATATTCAGGATGATTTCTGTAGGGGAAATGTCTTTTATTTATGGCAAACGCCTACACGCCCAGTGAGTAAGGATAATCAACTTTGAGTTCCTACGAACCTGGTAATAGAATACGAAAAATCAGAAAAGAGAAGTCTGATTATAATTTTATGAACAAGGTTTCTTCTCTGTAGTAACAGAGGAGTAGGTACTTAAGCCCCAAGAGCTTAATAAAATAAGAAAATGGTGTTCTTTGTCGGAATCATGATAATTAGTACCTATGAGAAGAATTGGTGAAGAGAGCTACCAATACACTCCATGCCACTGTTGTCCGGCACCCGATATGCAGCATCCACTCACTCTTATAATAATTACAACTGGAGTTTACACAGAGGACTATTAGAGGGTTGCAGAGTTGTTGAATTTGTATACCATGTAGTGTTTCTCGATTGACCTGGCCTTTTAAATATACCTACTTACTCTACATAGTATGGTTATAAATTGGTGTATGAAATTATGGAATAGGTAGTAAAGTTGTAAATTAAACATGAACATGAAATCCATACCTATATAATTTTAATGTACCTACCTATTTCAAGACAGACTCTGAAACTATGTTGTGTTATATACTACTTTATGTATTTTTAATAAATAAATAAATTTAAGTATAATGTTGATTTTGAATATGACCTAGGTAGGTACCTATAGTATTTCAATAGTAGTAGTAGTTTGTTAGCTTGCGTGCTCACCTAGCATTGCAACCATAAAACCAAAGAGATAATGGACAAGACAATAATCAAATCAAAAAACATTTATATTGTGTCACAAAAACATTGGTAAAATATAAGAATAATATTGGTTAGCACAACAAAATCGGTTGTCACTCAGTTTTATGGATTAGGATTAGTTCAAAAGAAGCACTCGCTGGAGTGCACCTTCTAAAAGACAAACGACCCACCACTAACCTGCTCATAGTCTGAAGACTGATCGCAGATGAAATTGGAACAAAAAAAAACTCAGTTTTATGCTGTAATAGAGTTTGATACACTAGTATGATTGGTTTTAATATATCATGTTTAGGTATAGTCTATTGCAAATATTCCGAAAACATACCTAATCAATATTTTGAATCTCATCAACATTACCTATTGATTTTGTGGACAGACATGTCAATGGCTGGTCTACCTATATTATTCAGGTAGTCCAGGGTGGCATCTTATAGATTGCTCAGGGCATAGGGGTACAGTGGACCATTAAATGTGATATGGATTTAGGATCATTGCTACCTTCACAGCATTAATCCTCAGTGCAGCGTCATACTTATGCTCAAGTCGAGCCTGCAGAGGCTGCAGAGGCAAGTGAATGATGAAATAAACAAAGATCTTCATGACAACTTGGGTAGGTAATTTGGAATTTTAAGTTTGTTTAAGCATAACTTTTGAACCATTGATCCAATCTGCATGAAATTTGGGAGGAAGGTTGACAGTTTTTATTTGAAAAATTTATTGGTAGTAAGTACCTACCTACCTATAAATCAAACAACTTCTCACTTGCAAAATTTCAACAGAAATATTTAGAGGATGTTCTAGGTATACCATACCATACCATAGATAGTAAGGGGTAGACAGAGGCAAGTCCAAATAAGGTGTTCGGGATATTTTGTAGGCACCTTGTTTGCATCGCAGTGAGTAGGTATGTCAATATCAGAACTATTCCTTTCGCAATGACTCAACTCCCACTCCACTCACATTCTCCCTGGCATGCCAGCCATTTTATTCTTATATAGATAGGGTCTATTTTAGAAAATCTTAATCAATTAATTTACTAAATGAATTTTAATTGTTTCTCTAGAAAATAAGATCGAATTTCCAAAACTACTATTTTGTCACTCATGATCTGTGGAGCTGTTTTCAGGACTACACATAAATGTGATACAGAGCTAACCGTGGGTAGCGATGTATCAACTCGGTTTACCAAATCGGTTCAAATAGGTTTGACGATTGAACGAGTCAAACCTATTCAGGAGTTTAACCAAATCGGTTTAAAAAATATTTCATTATTCATTAAACGTGTTATTCATTTGAACAAAAACCTGTTTTTTTCTTTCATTTTTATAACTCGACAACATATTCATGAAATTCCGTAAGTATGTTTATGTACATATGTTTTTCTTAATTTTTAACGAGAATAAAACAAGTACCAAACCATTCGACCTTAATTACATCGGTCAATACTATTTCGGTGCCATATGTTTTGTAAACTGTTATTCGATTTGGATGCAAATCGGTTTGAATCGGTTTCAAACCGATTTGCTTATTTTTCAAACCGATTTAACCGAGTTGTGTTTTTAACCGAGTTGCCCATCGCTAACCGTGGGGCCGTGGGTAGAAGGAGTCAGACGCACGCGTCTGGAGCGGCTCATACCGTAGTGAGCGCGTCAGTACCGGCTCTATTTCTTTTGGAGCGGCTCAACAGCTCTCATGCCTAATATAAATTTTATTCCTAGGTAATAGGCCAAAAATTTAGCTAAATGAATTTGAATTTTTTCGTCTAGATAATAAGATCTAATTTTCAATGCTGCATTTTTGGAGCCGCTCATCTGTGGAGCGGTTCTCAGGGTCTACTCAAAATTGTGATACACAACTCAAACGGTTCAAAGATTGGTTTTATGATAAATAGAACCCTGAACCGTTTGAGTAGAATATTTATTTTGATTCATTGGGAGGTTTGCTACGTACTCGAACCGTTGAATCGTTTGAAGTAATATCTGCGCAGGCGACTGACTTATGAAGTAAGGATGAATTGAACAACAGAAAATCTTGATGCAAATTATTTACCACATTATTTTAATTATTTATTTATACGGTGGTACCAATTTGCATCAAGATTTTCTGTTGTATCTTTTATTGAATAAAAAGGTTGTGTACATTATAAATAAGATTCATTTTACAAAGTTAACTAAATTTACTTGAGGGTTTTTTCGGCTGCCCGTGGATTCTCTCACGCGGTAGCAATGATTGCTTACATAATTTTTGAAGGAATATTTTCCGATTAGGAACGCCACACAATAATAATAAAATGTGATATTAATAGAAAATGTAACAATACGGTGGTAAATAATTTGCATCAACATTTTTATTGTTGTTTTTTTATTGAAGAAGGTTCATTTTACAAAGTTGAACTAAATTTACTTGATGATTATTTCGTCTGCCCGTGGCTTCACTCACGCGGTAGCAATGATTACTAACATAAGTTTTGAAGGATTTTTCCTGATTAGAAACATTACACAATATTATTAGAATAAAAAAATTAATGCTTTCGTAAATAGGTAGGATAGGATAGTAATTTCAATCTATTACTACCGACCATACATACATAAATAAAGTTAGATACTTGGTACATACATTACTTAAAAACTAGGTTATAAGTTGCAGAAGGACTTATTTACATATACCTAGTCTTTCTTTTATACAATTCGTCAGGTAGTACTACCACGACCACGTCATGATAGGCATTGTACCGCCAAGCATCGTTGCTGCGTTTTTTGTGTTTCGTCGTGTGTGTGTGGTTTGACACCTCAGGCTTGCCGGTAGAATTACAGTTAAATGAGTCGTCCGCAATAACGTCTGTACGTTACGTTAAGTTGATGGATGAACAGTGCATCGTAGGACACGTATAAATATTGCGTGACTTGCGAGCTTTGATAAAGATGATGTTTACGATTTAACATCAGGTGGGTTATCAACATCTGCTTGTTCTGATGAGATTTATTTAAAATATTATAATGTATATACAAATGTATATTGTAATGTATATGTATACCTATTCATGGAACATACAGATGACCTGATGATGAGTGGAAAAAAATAAAACTCTTTATTTTACAAAGCCTCGCAAGGTTATGGTGACTTTGAAAAACCCTCCCAAATGAGGCCAATATTCAAAAGTGGAATTATTCAAGCTTTTTATGAAGGTCACTTCATAAAGGTAGTAAGTAAGTTAGCTAACATAGTCGTGTCTTCGCGGATCCTGCAATTGCTCGATGGTTGCTTGAAGTCTTTGAAGTTACAGTGCCACAAAGTCCAGATATGTTTGTGGCACTGTACTGTAGTACCCTGAAATTCTGAGCCGTTTGAACCACGGTTCAACTTCTTTCAATTATGTTTGGACTTTTTTCTGACTACCGCCTACTAACTCGGTATGGTAACCAAGTTTCAACTGAATTGGCCTAATATTACTAATAATATAAAATTATATAATATTTTACGTTTTGGGCTCGTTCATTTTTCTACAAAATTATTGTTACATAAAGTCTTATAAATTATTCGTCTGATGGTTCGTATGAAAGGTCGGACAGTGGAAATGTTTATAAATGTAATACTCAGACAAAATAAAAAAGTAAAGACGGAACTCTGTGAACAGCAAAGTGAGGCCGGCCAAACTACGCCTTGACGTGTACATACACAATTACACACACACACGTACAACGTAACTATGCCTACACGGGAATACACGGGTGTTCGCTAAGTTCGTGGGCCCCACGTGTCCGGCGAACACACGGATGTACACAAGATTTCGAGCCCATTGGTTGCTCACTTCTACGAGGTCAAATTACCTTAACGCCCATTGGCTGCACTCATTGTGAAGCTAGGTTCAATACAGAACGAAATACAGACAATACCGAGACCAGAAATTCATACTCACCGAACGAAATTGTCAAACATTGCGTTGATGGCTGGTCTGTCGGTCATCTTGACCCACGGCAACACGATATCTTCCCCGTTTGTGGACTGATTTTTATGATTATTATTTCATAAAATAGATAAGTTGTGTTAGATTATATATCATGATAGACGTTTTATTTAGTAATGTTATTTTTGTAATTTTGGGGTAATTTGAATTGTCATGACAACACCGGCCTCCGCACACATGTTTAGAAAACTGGCCTCACTTTTCTGTTCGTGGAGCTCCGTCTTTACTTTTTTATTTTGTCTGAGGCCGGCCATAGAAAAAATAATAGTTAGTATTGCGCGAGCGCTGCGTTTCGTTGCGAATGAGACAAACATTTAAGAATAGTTCTCGGGTCAGTAGTAAGTAGTATTAGGCTAGTACAGATAAAGGGTAACCAATTATCATCCTTTTTTTTGGGATATTCTTTTTAATTAATTATTTAGAGTTTTAGCTACATCTAAGTGATCAGTAACAGACACTGATCATATAGTTCATTTTTTTTGGTCCATATATTGATGAAACAGCTCCTTTATCAAAAAACGAACTTTCATTGAAACAACACTTGAAACTTTGTTTCAATATTTATTGACTTTTGATGGTCACTGTGCTTACTAGGGTTGCCACCTTTTTGCAGTTAAAGTACATTGGTTATTATAGGTAAGAAAAAAAAAGTACATAGTATCAAAATAAAGTACAATTTTTTTAGGTACAATTTGAGGTTAGGTTGTGTTTAGAAATTGTTAAAAACGAGTGCTTATGTGATGTGGCGCTGGCGAGAGGCGAAATCGATTCAGCATCAATCGTTAAAGTCGTTTAACGAAAAAATACTTACGAATAAACTATTCAAAATCCCAAAGAAATTAAATCATGCGAAATAAAGTATTTTGGTGTACTTTATTGTTCTCATAAAGTATAGAGTACAATTACCTGAAATAAAGTACAATACTTTATTATAAAGTACGGGTGGCAACCCTAGTGCTTACCTACCTACTTAAGACGATTGGAATCATATCGCTCTTGTTTTCTACCTACATCATACCAAACTGAAACAGGTTCACTGCCCCCCCTCCCCTCGTAGATATCCCCTCAGATCTTTTAGTACCAAGTAGGTTGGTACTTACCTAAAACTCATGATTTTTTTAGAACGTTTAGGGAGGTAGTCAGACGTAGGTACATCCAAACATGACATTTGGTATAATGAAAAATATAGGTACATACCTACCTACATACCCTCAATTTGCAGTAGTTGGTATACCATACGTGACAGGTAGCAAGCCCATCGCCGCTGTTAGAATACTTACTGGTTTCCTCACGATGTTTTCGTTCAACGTTTAAAACCACTGACATTGCGCACATAAATTTTTCGATAGGAAATATCCATTGGTGCACGACTGGATTTGAAACTGGATCCTATCGTATACTTACTTAAAAACTAAAGTTCAACTAAGGTATAAACTTGGGAACAGTACGAATGTACTGTAGAACCCACCTAGGGTTCTAGTAAGAAGTGGTCTAGCCTTGATGAACGTGATCTACTAGATCTACGTTAGGCTAAGTAAGTAGGTATAGGATGGGTACGAATTAGGGCATGAATACCGGAATCCCGTAATACCGAAATACCGGGATCCCGGAAGATTTTTTCGGTATTTCAATACCGGGATTGTAGGAAATCAATACCGGCATTGTTCGGTATTGAAATCGAATAATCAATATCGAATGTTGGGTGCAATTAGGCATATTAAATTAAAATAAAATAATAGAATTTATTGTTGATTGATAACAATGTCAAAATTTTAATAGGTATTTATAGTAGATTGTTTACCAAGGGAGCAAACAACTATTTTTATGGCGAGAGTGTGTTTTGAATCCAGAGCGGAGCGAAGGATTCTAGAGTAGAATCCCGAGCGTAGCGAGGGATTCTAAAGTAGAATCCTAAGCGTAGCGAGGGATTCAAAGTACTTCACTCGAGCTTAAAATAGTGTTGCTCCCGAGGTGGACACTCTACTTTTTATCACCCTCTATGAGAAAATAGCTTAGTGCAACTTATGAACAATCATAGTCACGAAGTCACAAAGTCACAAAGTCCCAAAGTCCCAAAGTCCCAAAGTCCCAAAGTCCCAAAGTCCCAAAGTCACAAAGTCACAAAGTCACAAAGTCACGAAGTCACGAAGTCACATAGTCATATTGTCACATTGTCACATAGTCTCATAGTCATAATCATGTATTCATTGTAATTTTATTTATTTTCATAAAACTAAGTAAAATCTAAATTTGAGTAAACAATTATGAACAAAGGTGGAATGCGCGTTTCACGTGTTTTTGTTTATTTTTATTTAGTTCAGGCGCTTTTTTTTAATTATAAAGCCTGCTTGTTCATACAGTGTACAGTGCTATTTTGCTGCCTGTTTTCGAAGAGCAAACTATCTCCTTTCGAATTGATGTGATAAAAAGTTAATTACCTATTGAGTTTTAGTCAACATTACCATTTCTTAGATAAAAATAGAGGAGTCCATCCAACTAAAGCTTATGAATATCTGATGCGTATTTTGCTAACAAGCGTTGAGACCTGAGAGTGAGCGAATATTTTCTTCTGCGGGATACTTTTGTAACCGATTAATAAGTAAAATCTCTCAGATAAAATGCAAGATTCTCTTTCACATTACGAATATTGAGAACACATTAACAAGAAGAACGTTTTTTGACCAAATAATAATGACGTTAATGATGAGTTGATTATTGTCTAGGTACCTATAATCTTATTACAAGCCAAAATTGGTTACTACAGTCATCTTAGAGCACACGATAGACAAATCAATAAACAAGCAGTAACTATGTCGCCGTTGTCGAAACCGGCCTGGACGACATCATCATCATTACGTGTAATGATAAAAAATGTTATTTAATTTTTTTAAGCTACAATGTTGATCCGTATATAGAAATATTTAATTTAAATAAAAGTTATATAATTTTAGATATATCGATATATTGAGGGCATACTGCCAGAGAAAGATTAATTTTATCAGGATATTTTATTTAATTTATAACGGCCATCCAGCACCAAACTCACTTGACATCTATATTTCTCTACAGAGCAATACTAAATCTACAATAGACTGAATAGTCAACCATGGACAAAATACAGACTTAACACCCCACCTCGATTAATAGTGCTTTTATTGAAAATCAAACACTGTTAATCGCTCACATAAATATTCTCAAAAACATCAAATCAAATTAACATTCTAGTTTGTCAAAACAAAAATAACTTATGGTGACCCTAATTATTATCCAAGAATAAAACTCATCATCGTCACCCTACTAGTACTTATCCCTTTACCTATCTGCTTACATGAATACCATTAGACTTAACACCCTACATGGTACCTGCCTACCATACGTTAAAGTCAACTATTATTTACTATAAGTGCCTACATATTTAACCACTCACACATTTGTTTCAATCTATCAACAGCTAATGTTTTAGTAAATATATCAGCTAAATTTTCAACAGCATTTACGTATTCAATTACTATCTCCTTTTTTTCTTTTTCTTTCGGTAATCAGTGATTGTCCATGTATTCATATTTTCTAATACGTTCTCTTTAACAATTGCTTGATTCCAGCCCATTGTACTTTTAGGTACATCTTTCATAATTGCGCTATAAGCATAGTGTGTTTCATATTCTTGTAGTTCTTTTGGTTTAACAACTCTTCTTCCACTTCTTGTATATTTTTCTTCTGATATTTTTTCTTGTACTACTTCCTTCACTTGTTCAGTTGCATCATCAAATTCATCATCATCATCATCATCACTGTCTTGAACATTTTCAGTCACTGTAGGACGTTCTCTAACTTTAATCTCATCATTACCTTTTCTTTGTTTTACTCCTGATGTACTTGGTTTGCATTCTTCTTCATCTATTTCTCTGTATATTACTGACCTTTCATTTTCTCTTTCTCCTTCTCTTATTCCATCATATCTCACATTCGTTTCGTCAAAATGTACATCTCTCGATATTTTAACTTCATTATTTTCTGGATCCCACAATCTATATCCATTTGGACTATATCCTATAAACCTCATAGCTGTTGCTCTTTCTTCAAATTTTGACTTTCTTGGCAATACAACCATCCATGCTTTTGATCCAAATACTTTCATATTTGTTATATCATTTTTACCATAATACAAATCTGCTGGTGTTTTAAATTGTATGGCTGCTGATGGACACCTATTTATTTGATACATTGCACATCTTACGGCCTCTCCCCATAACTCTTTCGGAAGGTTGGATTCCATCATTAATGCTCTTGCCTTATTATATAAAGTCCTGTTCATTCTCTCAGATACTCCATTCATTTGTGGACTGTATTGGTTGGTGAATTCCATTTTTATTCCATTTTTTATTGAAAATTCATGCATTATTCTATTCTTAAATTCGCCACCATTGTCGCATCTTATTCTTTTTACCTTATTTTCTTTCTGTCTTTCTATATATTTCACATACTCTATTAAGTTTTGTGTTGCTTCATCTTTATACTTTAGCAGATATACTACACCAAAATGCGTATAATCATCTATAATTACCTGATAATATCTCTCTTCATTTATGCTAGGTATATTTACTGGACCTGCGATATCAGTGTGTAGAAGTTCACATACTTTTTCTGATCTTGGCATTACTACTGGATAGAATGGTAATCTCATTGATTTTGCTCTCATGCACACATCACATCTTTTCTCACTATTAGGTAACTTTAAAGTGCTCAACCCAGTTCTATTCAAATGTCCTAGTCTTTGATGCCATAGATTTGTGTCATTTGTTGTTGTATAACATTTATTCTCTCTTTTTATTTTCAATTTTAGTTTATATCGTTTTTCATCTTTTTCTCCATAAATTCGCATGTTATTTTGTATAATTTTTACGACATTTCCTTGAAATATTACATTACTATTCTTCTCTACAAGTTTACTTACTGACAGTACTAGTATTCTCTTATCTGTGCTGACAGTAAGTTTTGTGCTAGATTAGGCACAATTAAAGCTTCGATACTTACGTATCTGCCATTTTCTTCTGTTTGTATCATTCCTCTCTCTTTTGCCTCTAAATACTCGCCATTCACAACTCTTATTTTTACTGGTACTGTCAATATTTTAATATCTGTCATAAAACCTTTGTATTTATCTTGTATCATGTTGTCTGAAGCTCCTGAGTCTATTATAAACTCTATCACATTATCCTCTTTGTACTCATTAGTCATGTTTATTGCTTCATCATATGCTGTGAACATTAACTGTGAAATGTTTGCATGTCTACCTATATCATCTCTTCTGCCTCTTCCAAAAAAATTACCTCTCTGGTATCTACCTCTTTAGTTACTCCTGCATTGATATGCTTTGTGTCCTTTTTGCTTACATTTATAGCATACTATATTCTCCGTCGAAAAACTTGTCTCGGTACTTACATTGTTATCTCTATTTTCATTTACACTTTTCATTTTCATCTCAGCATCTAACAATCTTGCTTTCACAAAATCCATTGTGATTTCCTTTTCTGTTGACATCGTTTCTAGTGATGTTATTACATTTTCATAATTATCTGGCAGTGTTAATAATAGGTGACACACTTTATCGGACTCAGACATGCTTTCTCTATATATTTCTATTTCTGTTATTATATTATCAAACCTTAGATAGTGGTCCTGTAGTTTTGTATCTTTTTGACATTTCAAATTAAGCCATCTTCTCTTCAGTTGTAATTTATTGAAAACTGATTTTCTTTCAAAAATAGCTTCTAAACTCTTCATCATATCTGATGATGTTGTACACTTCTTTATGTATGATATGTACTTATCTGACACACATTGTACTATTATTGATCTTGCTTTAGCATCCATTTCCTTTTTAGGTTCCTCACTTTTTATCGCCTCTACAACTCCTTTCTCTTCTAATAGTAAATTTATCCGAAATTTCCATGTCTGAAAATATACTCCCTCTTTCAGAATTGGCATTTCTTCATATTTTCTCATATCCATTTTTCTCTTCTTTTGTTTTCTCTGACAGTTCAATTTTCTTCCTACTTTTATATTTCCATTTATTTTTTAGCCCTTTTTCTTTATATATCACAAATATAGCCCTTTAGATATACCTTTAATATACCTTTTAGATATATCGATATATTGAGGGCATACTGCCAGAGAAAGATTAATTTTATCAGGATATTTTATTTAATTTATAACGGCCATCCAGCACCAAACTCACTTGACATCTATATTTCTCTACAGAGCAATACTAAATCTACAATAGACTGAATAGTCAACCATGGAATTAATTTAATTACTTATATGATTAATGAGGCTGAAAAACAAATTGTGTTTATCATATTATATTAGAATATAATGTGATTTCTTATAAAAACACAAAGCTCCTTATCCTACATGCAGCGTTTGCGTACCTAGATAGATGTAGGTAAAAGGAAATATAAGTAACGTTAGTTTGTTGATTGATCTATTTTGTTATTATTTTGATACAAATTATTTTGATTTTATTCCTGCAGTTTTTCTTCGTTTCAAATCTTTGTTTATTAGATCTTGCTAAAGTTAGCTTGAATTACATACAATATTAGTTTTATACGAACAAAAACTAGAATTTTTAATAAAATTGCCAATACCGGTAGTAGTACCGGGATTCCGGTATTGGGCTCCAGTACCGAACTCAATACCGGTATTGAGATTAGTCCCGGTATTGCATGCCCTAGTACGAATGAATGTACCTGAGGTAGGTAGGTTACAGTATCTAGCCGTAGCCTCAAAAGCCGTCACAGCTCAGTTGGTAATAGCTCTGCCTTCTGCTGTGGGCTGTGCGTTCAATCCCCACCAAGAACAAAATTTATTTGTGTGACGAACATAGTTTGTTCAGTCTGGGTATTATTATATGTTACAAGTACCTATGTATGTTCTTATAAATTTTTTTTTTAATTTAAATAGCTATCAGGACCCCATAATACAAGCTTTGCTTAGTTCGGGGCTAGATAGAGTTGTGCAAAGTCCACCAATTTTATTTATTTATTTTAAAACCTCTACGATGAGCTTGACCAGGTGTGCATACTACCATCAAGCAGCATTGCTGTTTCGGTTTAAAGGGTGGTTGCCAGTGAAATTACAGACACATGAGGCTTAACATCTGCATACTTACTATAAACCTAGGTTGGGTCGTTGTACTGGATTGCAGTTTCTTAGAGGAGCAATAATCTCCTTTTTATGAACTTTAGAACATCAGAAAAAATAACAACAACCGTACTATGCTTGTCTATAAGATCGTAAATGATAGCCTATATTATTTAAATTACCTACCCATAGTACAGAAAAACTAATAGTACAACAGTTAATTTAGTTATGTTTTTATACTTAAATTACAACTCAAAATCAAAATCAAAATGGTCTTTATTCAGTACAATCACAAGGATCACTTTGAAACATCTTATATACTAGGTGAATCTATCACCAGTTCCTCGCGACCAAAGCCTAGAAGAATGGGCAAGAAACTTACGGCTTGGTTCCTAGCGTTTTTTGTATGATCCTTTTTACAATTTTATTAAGGTACCTACTTAATTATTTAGTGTTTTTAATGAGTTGGAGCATAGATCAGTCCCAAGCTTTTTTGTCATCTATATAATACTAATACAAGTACAAAAGGTATAGCCTAGTTATTTACAATATAAATGCTAGGAACTTTTGACAATGCTAGGAAATTAATTTAGATACTCCTTGGCTTTTAGGTGAAGAGAAATCAACTAGTGAGAAGTTAGGGTCCCTGGTGACGTCTTTAAATCCAATACTATAATCATTAGACATAGACACATGCACAGATTCATAATGATCATTTTAAGCCTACACTCATATAACTCCTGGATTTTATACATGTTTCATGTCATGAGTGGTAAGAACCAATGGTTCATACATTCAAGTCTCGACTGTTAGGTCTTCTAATTGATCATGATCAGTTTTGTATTGGGTGGCTAGCTCGGCCAATTGCTTCTTGAGGATTCTATTCTGACCCAAAATCATCAAGTCAATTAAATCATTAGAGCCTCAATGTCTCATCTCGTTCTTGCAATAGCTGATCTTGAATCTTGTTACTATTAGAGCTCCGCAGCAACCACCTGTAGCCTTGCTGCAAAGTCACGTGCCCTCCGTGTCATGGTCATATAATGTAGTGTATATAATTTATCATTTAAGATAGTGGAGTTAAACGGTGCCTGAAGGTTATGTACCAGCCGGTGAGCAAAGTGCATTTGAATTTGTGCTTATGTTGTGTTTTTGGGTAATTTATAATAAACTCTCCACGTTTATCAGCGGCAGCAGATAACAGGCCCTGATCAGCTTCTAAAAGTATATGTAAACATTCAAATCGCCATTAGTCGTGAAAAAGATTCTTTGTACGATTTTTAAAGTGTTCCGTCTTAAAATAGTTCACAAACAAATATACAGTCAATTCATACTATTTAAAACTGTTACACTGGTAATTCACTCTAAATATATGTAAAATAATTATATTTCTTCTTCTAGTTAGGTTTTTCATTTATTTTCTTTTTTTTATTTTGTTTTATGGCGCTGGACTGGAGTCGATCGGTCTTTTTGCCTGCCATGCATTATGCCACTCGACCAAAAACAGTGAGTTGAGCAAGTTGAGTTTTGCATTGCTGTACCATTTTACATTTTTAGTTTACACGTTCTTAGTTAGATCCGATTATGTTTATATGTCGTCATTATAAAGATTACGGAATATTCTGAAATTTCTCTTTGATTTGTAGTTTGTAACGATTATTTTGTAGTTTTGAAATGTCTTGGAGAATCGTACTATATTGTCTGCAGCCTGCTAGGAAATCAGTACCCCAAGTATGAGTTTTGCTTACCATATTCGGTTTTTAGTTTTACGTTTTTGTTCCGTGTTCATTGCGGGTTTTGTATGAAGACGCGATAGGGATACCGATATGGAATTTTACAAAACCCGCAATGAGCACGGAGCAAAAACGATTCGTTTTGTTCCGTGTTCATTGCGGGTTTTGTATGAAGCCGCGATAAGGATACCGATATAGAACTTTATGTTCTACTACTAATTTTCATCATACTTGCAACATAAAGTTCCGTATCGGTATCTCTATCGCGTCTTCATACAAAACCCGCAATGAACACGGAACAAAAACGTAAAACGAAAAACCAAATATGGTAAGCAAAACTCATACTTGGGGTACAGCAAGTTCTCTTTTGATGGAGTGTTCATTGTTCATTGAGTTTTCATTTCTTCCGTTTTTTCAGTGATAGTTACCTACTCCTATGGAGAACACTATTCTAGAAGTATAGTCGTCCGGGGAAGTACTACCACCACGCCTTTTTCTGCCGCCAAGCAGCGTTGTTGTGTTTCGGTTTGAAGAGTGTGGTTGCCGGTGTAATTACAGGCACATGAGGTTTAACATCTGTATGCCTCAAGTTGATGGACGCAGGGCAGTGCATCGTAGGGCACGTTCCTATCGTGCGTGACTTACGAGGCAATGCTTTGTTATAGGTGATGGTTACCACTTAACATCAGGTGGGCCATCTGCTTGTTCCGTCAGCTAGAAGTATAAAAAAAAAAAAAACAGTGATATGATGTAGAACCTTAGATCAAGTATACAATACACACAGTATTATAAATCTATGTGTAGAACCTAAAAAATTCTACAAAATGTAGGTACCTACATTTTGTAGAACTTTTTAGTGATCAAAAGGAGCCTCTTTCAGGAGCATTTTTTTATACAACTTGCTGATGGAACAAGCAAATGGCCCACCTGATGTTAAGTGGTAACCATCACCTATAACAACGCATTGCCTTGTAAGTCACGCACGATTGGAACGTGGCCACCGATGATCTGCCCTGCGTGTATTCTCTCATCTGTGCCTGCGTCCATCAACAGCTGAGGCATAAAGATCTTATGCCACATGTGTTTGTAATTTCACTGGCAAACACACTCTTAAAATCTTTTCACCACACTGTTTTGTAATAAACTAGTGACACGATGACGAGGAGAAGAAGAAGGTTATTGCTGCCTACCAATTCTAAAGCTCTTTAAATAAATAAATATTGGTGGACATTCATTATGTAGATACCTACTTAGTTGGTAGGTATGTTATCCGAGTTTCACCTCAATCGGCATATTTATTGAAGATTTCCATTGAATAGACTTTGGCTCCATTATCAGACAACTGACATCAGCTGTCAGCTCACTGACATCATTTTTTGTTTTAATTAAGTCGTAGGTATAGTTTATTACTAGCGGCCTGTCCCAGCTTCGCATGGGTGGTCATAAATTTTTTGAACAGTTTAGGATAAACTTAGACCGTTGGGTTCGAGCCTCGCGTCTACTTATTTCATACATTTGCACGCGCTTCTCCTTGAGTGAGTGAAATCGCACCCCGCGCGTGACCCGTGGACCCGTTAACATTTTTAATTTCGTCATATCTTTTGAATGGAATGTCCGATTTGAAAAATTTAAGAAGTAATCTATAGGTATTGAAACCGTCTTAATTATGAAATGATTTATTTGGATAAGGATTAATACCAAGGTACAAATAAAGACCCTTTTCTAGCGGAGGCATTTCAATTACATTTTTATAATAAAAGAACACTTATTGTGACATAACTATAATAGTTAGACATATGCTGTCGCGTCATTTTTTGTAGATAATGACGTGTTCTACAAAATCGTAGTACATTATTTTGTTCTATCTTCAATAGTTTTCGCAGCGCACGCGATGTAAGGTTTTTGTTTTCCACCTTGGGTTACATTATTGAAGTTTTAGTAAGGATCCCTGATTTTTTTGAAAATATAATATAGCCTATGTTACTCAGGGATAATGTAGCATTCTAATGGTGAAAGAGTTTTTTAAATCGGACCAGTAGTTTTTGAGCCTATTCGTTACATACAAAAATACAAAAATACAAATGTTTCCTCTTTATAATATTAGTGTAGATAGTGTAGATTAGTGTAGATAGTGTAGATGTAGATAGTGTAGATAGTGTAGATGTAGATAGTGTAGATAGTGTAGATGTAGATGTAGATAAGCTGTAATACGGCTGTAATAATCGCGCATGTCCTTTAAAAATGTGAAAATAAAATAAACTAGTGGTTCATCCCGAACTGAAATCTCATGATGCGACCCGAACGCTCCAAAAATTCAAGTAGTTGATAATTAGAGGCAAGTCCAAACATTCGGTTTATTTAGACTTGACTCTGACTACCGCCTACTAACTTGTTATTGTGACGAATTTTCAACTCTACTAAACTATTTATTGGAGAGGTCCGTTGGACAGAACATGTCTTCATCATCAGTACCCTAAGTATTTGGTTTTTCGTTTTACGTTTTTGTTCCGTGTTCATTGCGGGTTTTGTATGAAGACGCGATAGGGATACCGATATGGAACTTTATGTTCAGTAGAACTTTATGTTCAGTAGAACTTTATGTTCAGTAGAACTTTATGTTCAGTAGAACATAAAGTTCCATATCGATATCCCTATCGCGTTTTCATACAAAACCCGCAATGAACACGGAACAAAAACGTAAAACGAAAAACGAAATATCGTAAGCAAAACTCATACTTGGGGTACAGATCACCATTTTACGAGAACTTAGTACCTTCTCAATTAAAATTATTTACAAGCGTAAAAAAAATAAGAAAAAACAAATGAACTGACCGACCAGTAACGAAAGAGAGTGGATTACAGGCTAAATTATATAGGCAGGTAGAACCATTCCTGCATGATGCCCAACATGCTTTTAGAAAAGGCCGCTCAGTTAATACTAATCTTCTCTCACTCACTGATTACATTTCAGACAAATTAGACTGTAACATCCAAGTCGATGTGATTTATCTCGACTTTCAAAAAGCTTTTGACCACATAGATAATGATGTCCTACTCAATAAGTTAAGCTCGTTTGGATTCACCCCTGGTCTATTGAGATTCTTTGCTGACTATCTGCGCGATAGAAAACAGTTCGTTAGGCTTGGATGTTATGATTCTGTAGCTTACCACACTAGATCAGGTATTAGTCAGGGATCCTCTTTAGGTCCACTGTTATTTACTATGATGGTTGATGATCTTGCCAAGACTCTTACTCACGCAAAGTGCCTGCTATATGCAGACGACCTCAAAATATACTGTCAGATTAAATCATTGGATGACTGCAGCGCCCTTCAGCATGATCTTGATGCAGTACAATCATGGAGTAGAGATAATAGGCTTAACCTTAATATAAACAAATGCCAAGTTATGACTTTTACAAGATCTGAACATCCTATCATTATGCCATATAACGTAGAAGGAGAAATAATATTAAGACCGCAAAATGTTAAAGACCTGGGGATTGTCTTTGATTCACAGCTCACATTCCATACCCACATAATAAAACTTGCAGCAGATAGTTTCAAAAAACTAGGTTTTGTTACCCGAAATTGCAAAGACTTTACAAACATTAGTGCAATCAAACTACTCTAGACGTCTTTAGTCAGGTCTAAACTAGAATCAAGTGCATGTGTTTGGAATCCCCACGAAGTAACGTATACTCTGATGTTGGAAAAAGTGCAGAAAAGATTTCTGCGTTTTCTATACAAAAGGGTATACGGTTACTATCCTTTTTTGTATCCTACCAAATACCTTCAGGGAACACTGGGATTCAACTCACTTGAAACTAGGAGATTATGTGAACAAATTGTCATAATCTGTCGCATCTTGCGTGGCCTTGTCAACTGCCCAGACCTACTGTCTGAAGTTAGTAGGATGTGCGTGCCGGATCACCGAACTAGATTCCGCCTTGGTAGGGTACCTCTGCTGGCTCCAAAGAACGCGCGTACAGTTGCACGCCAGCAATCCCCAGTCTGCCGCGCACAACGTCACCTCAACGCTATGGTAACAGCAAGAGCATATTGCGACATATTTGCTGATAGATTGCTAACACTGGAAAGTATCTGTTTGAGCTACTGTGAGGAACCCAGTTCCTTGTTACCGTGGTAATTCATTTAATCATCTTTTAGGGAACTTGTGTTTATTCTACACACAAGTTCCGGTTATTGTAAATAAGTTTAAAAAAAAGTTAAGTTTAAAAAAAAAAAAAAAGTTTTATTGTAAATTTCTCTTATTTTTATTCCATTGCATTGGTTACATTTTATTTTTTATTTTTTATATTTCTGTTATGTTTCATATTTCTTTATTTTTTGTAGTATTTTTATTACCACCTAAGAATGCAATATTAATAATAAAAAAACTAGATTTAACGCTTTGGATTATATCTGTGATGTTATTTCTTAAGTGAATAAATTTGAATATTTGAATTTGAATTTGAATTTGAAACTATGATGTCAACAAAACCCTAAGAGATGGGAGCTCTTGCATTGTTAGATGTTATTTATTTTGTCAAAAATATTACAACAATTTTTCATTCAAAACATTGTGAAACAGACAGTCTTACTGATTTAGCAAACCAGTACGACTTGGCAAAAGGACAAGCATCTAGCGTCAGAACCATTTATAAGCAAACTGCTTGATTGAACTGGTACAGTGCAAACGAGGCTCGAAGGTACTAAAGTGGCTTCCAATTATCATGCTGTACAATATCTGGGTGTACATTATCAACACGTGACGATATTGCACAGCACGTTATTGTACGGGACGATAATGTACACCCAATAATTCAAACCAGTGGACACGGATTATTGGGGTGTGCATTATCGTGCTGTGCAATATCATGCTGTACATTATTTAGCCGTACATTATTGCCTCCCTCTGTCTCGTTTCGATTTTTCATTTGACAGATGCGTTCCGTTTCTACCGCCGGCGCCGCCCGTAGAAATGCTGTAGAAACACGTTTCGTTACACTAAACGCGTAATGTTTTTTTTTTTAACTTTCTTATGATGTACAGCCAGCGACAAAAGGATTGGACTGGATTGGACTAAAAAAAGCTACAGCTACGACGACGCGACGCCACGGCTTCCAGATAGTGGCTCAAGGCAAATATTTAAGTGAGCTGGTTCAAAGTCAAAATCAAAAGTGGGCTGGTTTTATGTAATATTTGATTTGAATTTATAAATCATGGCAGTTCATCGACTTTAGACTGTAGGTACTCAAGTCAAGGCTTTAGTTTACCCATCGGGGTTTCGTCTATGAGTTTGGGAGTATAAGTTTAGTTATAGCTAGGAGATTATTGCATACCTATGCACCTTCTGCGATTTTTCCTGATTCCATCATTGTGCTGCTACAATTGGTTGCGCAGACTTCCGCAGTCATATCTTCTCTTTCCTCGTATAGCATCGCTGAACCATCAAAAACCTTAATAATAATCTGCAATGTCTACTGCTTACTAACACTGACCTGATTGAGGAGTGTTTCGTGCGGTGACAGTCTTCTCCAAGTTGTCGTGTTGTCGTGCTAGTTGCTCCACCACTTCTTGCAGCCGCATCTTCTGGTCCCTCTCGTGTTGAAGTGCGCGGCCCATACGGGAGCTTGATGCTGATGCTGCGCTCATGAATTCTGAGCACGCCTGACAAAATGAAGATAAACTGAGCATTCAAATATGGAGTTTTGTTTGGTGGCAGGGCGAGCTCGATACTTTTAGCGACCACAGAAGAAGGCTATAGCGTAATAGCAAAATTATTAGTTGTGTCGTATACAAAAAAAAAAATGAGTATCTATGAACCATATGGTTTGATTGTCTACCGTGTATAGACTATCAACAAGGTTAGGTAGTCAATTCTAGAAAGTAAAAGTTCCAATTTCGAAAAATATTCCGTTAGTGAAAGTTGTTAGGTAAGCTGATAATTGATTACTACATAAATAATATGAAATAACTAAAATAATATTATGTATACTTGTAGAATGATAGGATTTTAATTTAACTTGTTTTGTAATAATACCTACAATGATCCTATTAAAGAGGAATACGGATGTATTATTATTTCAATTATACACATTAACTACTGGCCTTGTTGTCTTATCAGTTTTCGGAAACACTATGAATGAACACTTTTATTTTTCCACTAATCATAAAATGATATTATAGCTGTGCATTAAGACGTTTCAAATTGATTCTTGCGATTTAATTTGAAACGTCTTAATGCTAGTTGAATCTAGGTGCTAGTTTATCGCGACCAATCCTAGAAAAACAGGCAACAAACTTACGGTTTGGTTCCTATCGTTTTTATAAGACTTAAAAAAAAAGGAGGTTCTCAATTCTACTGTTTTTTTTAATGTTTGTTACTTACCGGTCATTTATGGAAAAATATAAAGAAATTGATATACTATCAGATTGGTCCATTCATAGAAATTTCATCAAAATATACTTTTATACTTATACTTTTTTTATGTTTTCAGTCGGTTTTTTTTCAGAAAAGTTATGGCAGACTGTATGTGTATTAGCTTATTTTATTTGGAATAGAACAAAGCTACTAAGTAGTTCCATGGCATCTGTTGTATCCCCTCCTAGTGCTCAAAGACTAAAGAATACTCACATTCATCATAGCATTGCACGATATCCTGAACAGCGTAGCACGTTCCGAAACCTGCTTCGTTGTGTCCGTGGGAGGTATTTCTAAGTCCACTAAGGATCGTTGCAATGCCGCGCCATGCCTCGCGACTAGTTCGGAGCACGTCCTCAGGTCATGGAACCTGGCCGCTAGTTCCCTGGCGATGCCCCCAGCGTCTTCCCCTTCGCCCTCGCCGCCGCCGACTACCACGGCGCCGGACGACATCTGGTCTTCGTCGTCGTCTGATTCTTGTGCTCGGCTGTTGAAGGGGAGACAATATTAGCTCTCCAAAAAATATTACAAGAGATGAAAAATATGGATGCAGCTCAGGGCCTTATGCTCACTTCGAGCGAGATTATCTCACGGTGGAGATGACGTCATATCTCGTTCAATAACTCGTTGACGTTGCGTCTCGCATGAACTTTGAATGAGAAAATTGGGGAGTGGGATGGTGAGAATGGGGATAAATAGTTATCGAACGAGATATCGCTCGAAGTGAGCATAAGGCCCCAGCTGGCAGTAGCCCTGCTTTACGCACTGTAGGTTCTGGGTTCGATCCCCACCGAGAACAAAAATCATCAAATTTAAAATGTGTTTTTCTACATCTGTGTGAAATCTACATCTACACTAATAATCTACACTAATATTATAAAGAGGAAAACTTTGTATTTTTGTTGTTTTGTTGTTTTGTTGTTTTGTTGTTTTGTATGTAACGAATAGGCTCAAAAACTACTGGTCCGATTTCAAAAATTCTTTCACCATTATAATGCTACATTATCCCTGAGTAACATAGGCTATATTATATTTTCAAAAAAATCAGGGATCCTTACTAAAACTCTAATAATGTAACCCAAGGTGGAAAAAATAATCCTTACATCGCGTGCGCTGCGAAAACTATTGATGATAGAACAAAATAATGTACTACGACTTTACAGAACACGTCATTATCTACAAAAAATGTCGCGACAGCATATGTCTAGCTATTATAGTTATGTCACAATAAGTGTTCTTTTATTATAAAAATTTAATTGAAATGCCGCCGATAGAAAAGGGTCTTTATTTGTACCTTGGTATTAATCCTTATCCAAATAAATCTTTTCATAAATAAGACTGGTTCAATACCTATACATTACTTCTAGAATTTTTCAAATCGGACATTCCATTCAAAAGATTTTAAAAATATAAGATCACGAGGCGCGTTCTCACCCAGCGCGGGCCCGGGCAAGGCGCGAGTTAGAAGTGACTCGAACCCACCACGGTCTAAGTTTATCCTAAAACGTTGAAAAAATTTATGTCCACCCATGCGAAGCTGGGACAGGCCGCTAGTAATATTATAAAGAGGTAAACTTTGTATTTTTGTATTTTTGTATGTAACGAATAGGCTCAAAAACTACTGGTCCGATTTCAAAAATTCTTTCACCATTAGAATGCTACATTATCCCTGAGTAACATAGGCTATATTATATTTTCAAAAAAATCAGGGATCCTTACTAAAACTTCAATAATGTAACCCAAGGTGGAAAACAAAAAACCTTACATCGCGTGCGCTGCGAAAACTATTGAAGATAGAACAAAATAATGTAGTACGATTTTGTAGAACACGTTATCATCTACAAAAAATGTCGCGACAGCATATGTCTAACTATTATAGTTATGTCACAATAAGTGTTCTTTTATTATAAAAAAATAATTGAAATGCCTCCGCTAGAAAAGGGTCTTTATTTGTACCTTGGTATTAATACTTATCCAAATAAATCATTTCATAATTAAGACGGTTTCAATACCTATAGATTACTTCTTAAATTTTTCAAATCGGACATTCCATTCAAAAGATATGACGAAATTAAAAATGTTTACGGGTCCACGGTTCACGCGCGGGGTGCGATTTCACTCACTCAAGGAGAAGCGCGTGCAAATGTATGAAATAAGTAGATGCGAGGCTCGAACCCACGGTCTAAGTTTATCCTAAAATGTTCAAAAAATTTATGACCACCCATGCGAAGCTGGGACAGGCCGCTAGTATTTAATAAATTTTGACATCTCTTGCCTGATAAAAAAAACAGTTACAGGTTTCTTCGTAATATTACATAATCATGCACCCCAAGAATAAGTTTTGTTTACCTTATTTGGTTTTCTGTTTTTCGTTTCCGTGTTCATTGCGGGTTTTGTATGAAGACGCGATAGAGATACCGATACGGAACTTTATGTTGCAAGTATGATGAAAATTAGTAGTAGAACATAAAGTTTCGTATCAGTATCTCTATCGCGTCTTCATACAAAACCCGCAATAAAACACGGAACAAAAACGAAAAACCAAATATGGTAAACACAACTCATATTTGGGGTACTGCTGTGTTTACTTAAGTTCCTCATATTTGCGTTTTTTTGTTTAAACTCAAGTGAACACTGACATTGGCATGTTCGTAGCAACCCCTAACAGCCGCCAATAAACCTAGATGTTTAGTAATATGAATGATTAGTATGGGGGGATAGATCATCAAAACGCGAAGGGCCGTCCATGGGCTATAAGCCCCTTACAATATATGGTGCAGTCAGCTAAACCCATTATGCCACTCGTCAGAGCTCAACTTTCATGCCGGCTACTGTACTTGTATAACTAGCAATCTATGTTTTCATAAAAGTACCTACCTTATCTTAATTAGTTTCATACTAAAACTGGACACCTGCTGATAATTATATGATTTAATTTATAAGCCTAGTAAAATAGCATTAGGTTAGGTTTCAGTTATTTCCCTTTTCGGTAGTTTAAGAGATTGAACCACAGATATTGTCTACACACACAGACTTATATATTTAGCTCTAATTCAACTAAAGATTACATCACAATTCACTAGGTATTTACCTGTTATTTCTGTTGCCATAGTAACGTAATAGAAAATATAAACAATTTAACCTCTAGACGCTCAATGACTTTATAGTCAAGAACAATATACATAAATTCACACATTTTTAATTAAGCGGCGATCGTAAGCGCGACGGCAGAGAGAATTTAAAATTGCACAAGTTGAGTGGAATCTAGGCTATGGCATATTTAGGTACCTAAAATAATTTTCCAATACATAGATATCTATACTGGCACCACTCAGTCATGTCATGAAAAAAAGATTGAATTGCTCATAAAAAGCATTAATACTAACATTGCCTTAGCTTTAGCAAGCTCCAGAGAAGTGACCCAGCTCTGTCGTTCCACCTCATCATGGGCTCGTATGTGGAAGGTCTGTGTGCCTCCATTACTGATGACAAATGTGCAAGAGTCAGCTGTGTGGATCAACGCACCCAGCAGTGAGATTGTGCCACGGCATGTGTGTGCCATCTCGGCTTGGTTTCTGAAACAATAGACAAACTAATTCTTAAAAATTGTTTTAACAAGCTTTTGTTTAACTTGCAATGTATGTAATTATGCTTGTTTAGTTAGAATCTTGCAACTCAATTTTGAATCAAAATCTTAGAGATATGATAAAGATATTTATTTATAAATATAACAAAGAATTTTACAAGAATAACAGATAACACTGCTTTATTATTAGGATAACCTCTTGCATGCCGGAACGTAGATCCACACGAGACAATACATTTTCTATTGTGAGGAATTCCGGCATGTGAGAGGTTAATAGGTCCCTGACTAGCGGAAAAACACTGTGCTGTGTCAATTATTAATGGTTTAATAGGTCCCTGACTCAGCATTTTCTGCACCAATACCCATTTTACAAGTAACAGAGTGGCACTGGTATTCTGCTAGGGCCTAGAGTGGGTAACACCATGGGTATAAAACATAAAATATATACACAAATCTTATCATATGAATGAAAACAAAATAGATACATATAAAAAAATATTACCTTAATACAATGCATGATAAATAACACGAAGACGAGATTTAAGTACTCATATTTAAGTTATTTTTTTATTTTTTGGGTGTTTCAATAAAGCTTGTTTATAAAAAAGGTTTTTTTTACTTTTTTTTTTTTAAAGAACTTTAACTGACTGTGACATTTAGTTTTTATCTGAAACCAAGTAGTTCTAGAGTAGAAAGATAATAATTATAGTAACTTAGTTAAATAAGGTCCATGATGTCAACTATAAAATTTAACTTTTTGAATTAGTTTAACCTTTAGGTTCAGGTTAAACTTAGGTTTAATGTTCATACTCACAATAAAAAAATACTTTACACTGCATAAGAGGACCAAGTGCCTAGTAATACTTAATTAGTGTTGCAATGTTACCTATTTAGCTAGTTTAGTCTAAGTAGTTAAATAGGTAGCATTTCATTACATTGTATTACTAGCACAAATATATACCAAGGCAACCAAGGCATTTGAGTCTCACATCCTACCTGGATGTGAGACTCAAATGTGAGCTATATTGCTGAGCTTTTGAAAATATTTTGTGAGAAAAACCATTAAGATAAGTCTATGGAAAAACTAATTGTTACTAGATATGGTAACAAAAACATATCAAATTGTAATTAGATTTTGAACAGCTGCAAGCAGATAAGATAGTTGAATAAACCGTTCAATATTTCAAAATTATATTTAGATTGTTGGAATAATTCATTGAATGATTGGCAAAGGAACAGCATGACACACTTGTTTCTGTCCTTGAGATCAGCTGTCAATGTGTACATAATGGGATATAATATAAGTTATAGATTATCAAACTAAACAATTACTTAATAAGCTTTCTTTTTTAGTGAGATAAAAAATTAACTTCATATTAGGTACTACACACAAAAATAATATATTCTCTTAATTTGAATAGGTAATAGTACATTGAACAGCAGGGTTACTTTAGCGCAATGTTGGCTAAGGCTTATTTTCACTGCGTAATATTTGAATAAATCCATAAAGAAATCGGAGGACAATTCTCCAAGTCGTTTAGTAAAGAACATACCGGTTTAAAAATATGTAAATGAACGGATTAATTGCATTATATTTACCTGTAATACGATAACAATCCATTCGACAACACGAACCATCTTCTCTGATAACCCTTAAGATAATTTGTCCATTTGAACAGCCATCCTTTTTTCTCTGGATCGCCAGAAATTGGCTGACCTTTATGTGCGATCGCATCTGACATTTTTCTCCAAATAAATATAATTCCGATCAGAAAATCATATTACAATTTTTTTACGAGCCACGTCTGACTTTTATCAAATTCTCAATTACATAGATAAAAAATATCTGACAAGTTTAATTCAAACCTCTCAGATAGTGTTCCGTAAGTTTTTATTATTACAGAATAAGGAGCATGCTGTGGTTGCTTAAAAATTGGAAAAGCACGTACTAAAATCAACACTGTACAGAAATTATTGAAATTTTGTGTATCTTTTAATAGCAATCCTACCTAAATAAATAGATTAGATTATGGTACTTGATGCACGTGTATACATTAAACATAGTACGTGTGTTATGTTACGGTTCCAAATTACGGTACGGTACCCTAAAATGATAATGAATAATGTCAGAAAATGAAATGTCATCTGATGCCGACTGCAAAGAAAACAAGACTTTGACATCTATAATATTCTGACGCTGTCTATTGTCTATGGAATAATACGTAAGTAAACTTAGACTAAGTATCATAATCACGAATGAATGATAGTTTTTCAGATTTTAGGCAATTAATTAAATTGAGTTTTACGATTATATTCAAGTCTTTTTACTAAAGTTTTTTTGGTCATGGTTTCAATTTGCGTGGAATAACCCTTTATTAGTTAGTCTACCCAAATATCGCGTTATTTGTAACTTCCTCCTTTGCGTAGATTCAGAACGCAACAACACCATCCAGCTGCGGTCGTCGCGGTCGATTACCCGCCCACCACCCTTACCTTCAAAAATAATGGTCATTTGCTTCAGAAGCAGTTGTAGTTTAGTGAGCAAGGTTACTAGATTTGTCGCTCGAGGTAATATAATTCTTTTTTATATTTCCAAAGATCGTTATCAAGTTATTTACCATCTTTAAGTATAAGGACGTCTTATCTCGATCCAATCAGTTATGCCGGTGAGGCGGGATTTTTAGAACTTAGCGAAGTTTTACTATTTTACATTCTCCTTTCTTTCATTGAAGGTCCAGCAATAGCAAACAAGATGGGAAGTTCCTTCTCAAGATCCTATTCGCCTAACAGTGGCCAAAATGAAAATACGAACGAGAACCGTACGTCTACTTGTTTTTTATTTTAATTTCCTGACTTATTTTTTTGTTTTGAAATGTTTTATTAGGTACTAGCGGCCTGTCCCAGCTTCGCATGGGTGGTCATAAATTTTTTAAACATTTTAGGATAAACTAAGACCGTGTGTTCGAGCCCCGCGTCTACTTATTTCATACATTTGCACGTCCTTCTCCTTGAGTGAGTAAAATCGCACCCCTTGCGTGACCCGTGGACCCGTTAACATTTTTAATTTCGTCATATCTTTTGAATGGAATGTTCGATTTTAAAAATTTAAGAAATAATCTACAGGTATTGAAACCGTCTTAATTATGAAATGATTTATTTGGATAAGGATTAATACCAAGGTACAAATAAAGACCCTTTTCTAGCGGCGGCATTTCAATTAATTTTTTAATATAAAAGAACACTTATTGTGACATAACTATAATAGTTAGACATATGCTGTCGCGACATTTTTTGTAGATGATGACGTGTTCTACAAAATCGTAGTACATTGTTTTGTTCTATCATCAATAGTTTTCGCAGCGCACGCGATGTAAGGTTTTTGTTTTCCACCTTGGGTTACATTATTGGAGTTTTAGTAAGGATCCCTGATTTTTTTGAAAATATAATATAGCCTATGTTACTCAGGGATAATGTAGCATTCTATGGTGAAAGATTTTTGAAATCGGACCAGTAGTTTTTGAGCCTATTCGTTACATACAAAAATACAAATGTTTCCTCTTTATAATATTAGTGTAGATGAATCTACCTGCTTACAGATAATGAGGAAAATATCGTGAGGAAACGCACTCAGCCCATTTCGACCATGTGTTTCCTGTAGGCTATGCTGAGAGGATTGTATAGGAGCTGGCAAATCCTAATTAGTTACTACCTCTAAAATCATGTCACTTATAAGCACTGAAGTGTCCCAGATAGCATGGGCAAAAAGTTGCCCAGATACTGTATACAATTGATGCATATTTAGGCATGTTGTACTTAGGTAGGTATGTGTTCATACATATTAAAAGTTTTAAATTGTACAGGTGGAATGATATCTCGAATGGAATCAAGCAGTCACTATGTAGAATCAGTAGTCTGTAATGAAAATGAGGTCAAAGAAAATGAAATGAAGGAGTTTGAAATTGGTGATAGTGGAAAAGTACTACTAGTGAAACAAAAAGGAGAGTTCAGTGCAGTGGGTACAAAATGCACTCATTACGGAGCCCCACTAGTTAATGGAGCATTGGGCGATGGCCGAGTGAGATGTCCCTGGCATGGTGCTTGCTTTAATGTTAAGACTGGTGACATTGAAGACTTCCCTGGGTTTGATTCATTGCCATGCTATCAAGTGACTGTTTCAGAGAAAGGAGAAGTGAAGGTAAAAACGTATGCTATGGATTTTCTTACAGTAAAAAAAAAAGAGTAGATTTACTTTATGGCACCCATTTATTTTTTTTATTTATTTATTTTTATACTTATACTTTAGATAGATAGAAAATTCTTTAATGCACTCAACTTATGGATATAAGTTACAAAAAAACAGACTGAAAACTAAAAAGTACAATAGGCGGTCTTATCGCTAAATAGCGATCACTACCAGACAACCGTTAGGTACAGTTGCAACTAGAAATTGTCAAAGAACTAACCCACTAAAAGAATATGTGCCCTACTTCCCTCTTGAATTATATTTGATCTTAATCAAGCCGTCTGAAATTCGTGAGAAGAATAATTAAAGGCATTCCACGGCAAGGACGGATTTAGGGGGGGGGCACGTGGCAAATGGACGCTACTGAAGTGCCAGACATCTTAAGCAGGAAACATAAAAGAAAACTGTCTTTACTAAACATTTAACTTTTTTAATGTTTTTACACTTTCATAAACCTTCCTATAGTTTCGTTTGTTGCAGAGCAATGCAGTACAGTTTCTTTTTCCCGTAGGCAGCCGTGACAAAGGTCGTCGCTCCGATCTTGAAAAGATGGTAGTTGAGGACGCAGTGGCCTGTGATGATTCCGACCATCAGCTTTAGGTCCTCGCGTCTCAGCTTTAACAGGATGGTTGTTAAGTGCCTGTTCGTAGCTGAAAGCATTGTTTTTGTATGTTTGCAGTCTGATCTGCGCTCCCATTGCTTTTGGTATTCCTTATGGGAATGCATCTTCAGCCTATTTTTTATCTCTACCGATGTAGGTTTACATAAACCTATGTCATTTATTGTCGGCGGCTGTTTCGTTGGTCCTGTCGGACTCGTTACCTAAACATGAGCCGTGACTCTTTGTCCATCTTATTTTAACACTATGCGTGTCAGACAGATTTTGAAGCGCAGTGTGACACTGTACAAGGGTAGCTGACCTTGTGTCAGATCTTCTCAATGCGTTAATTAGTGCTGCGCTGTCTGTTGTGAAAATAAATGTTGTCTGTTCGTTTGCACTGGCTGCGGCCGTTCTAGACTTTACAGATGAGAGCATTTCTCCTGTTGCCAGGAAGAGCACAAGGGTTTCTGCCTGGAGTGCGGTCGTTAATTTACTGAGAGGTTGCGCACGGGATAGTCCTGTTTCAGGAGAGTAGAAGCCACAATCCGCTCCTAGTTTTTGTTTCGAACCGTCAGTGTAGACGTGAAGAACGTTGGGGGCCGGGATCGGATCCTTAGTCTTTTCTCCACCTTCTAATTGGAATTTTTTGTTCTGTCGGTGTCGTTTCGGGCCTCCGGCATAGCTGGGATAGCCTTGTCCAGAATTCTGCCATGATTTGTTATTTTTCCACTGCCATTCCATTGGTTTGTGGATTTTATTCTTAATGCTGCTGCCATCGCTTCTTGTTGTATGTAAAGATGAAGGGGCGTTAGGCCTAGTATTATGTCCAGCGCTGCAGATGGTGTGGATTTTGAGCAACCGCTGATCAGGGAGCACGCGTGCCTTTGTACCTGTTGCCGTAGGTTAGTACCGGTCGAACCATGACAGTGTACATCCACAGGCAAAGCTTGGGTTTAGTCCCCAATCCTTACCAACGGCGCGTCTGCACTGCCATAGCACATTTGTGGCTTTCGTCGTGATGTGTTCTAGTTGCTTACCCCATAAGAGTTTGCTGTCTAGCCATATTCCGAGATATTTGACCTCCTTGCTTAGGGTCAGTTTGGGTCCAAGTCCGCCCCTTGTGCCCCTCCCAGGATAAAATCCTGGATCCGCCCTTGTTCCACGACGATACTGACGCGAGACGAGGTGGCATTTCGAGAAGACGACCGAGCTACTAGTATTCTCTTATCTGTGACCGAGCCCATCGTCTTCATGTATTTGTCTTATTTACACAAATACTTACGACGATGTGTAGTGACTCTATTCGCCTTCTCATTTGCCTATTTCCACTAACAAGACTAATACGTATTCGGAATTCTACACAATAAAGCCGAATAATAAGAAAAAAAACGAGAATATTAAAATGGCGATGTGACGTGCCATCATTAGACCTTAGGTCTAAGGTCTCACTCGCGTCTGATCGAGAATGTGGAGCTCTAGGTATTTAGAATAATAAACAGTGCTATTTCAATACTTTAATAGTGTCGGTATGACCATATTGACCATAATTAATATAGTCTAGAAAGATAGAAATAATCATGGCCGTCATACTAAGATGAGTGGTCAGTTTTCGCTTCGCTCTAGCCTTTGGTAGGTACTTACCTACCTAGGTCTATTTCATTGATCGAGTGAGCGAAGCGAACGAAGATCTTAGTTTCAACTTGGTCGATTTGGCATTTTATGTATGTATGTATGTATGTATGTATGTATGTATGTATGTATGTTTGTCTGGCGATAACTTTAGAACCGTTGATCCGATCTGCATGAAATTTGATATGTCGATAGCTTGTACTTGAGAAATTTACTGGTAAGTATATGAGTAAAATCGGATGAAGGGTTTTTGAGATATGGGGTTTTTTGAGGGGGCAAAAATAAAAAAAGTTACATAAAAAAATCAAGTTACATGTCATATGAAAGGGCTTTGTTTGGACATCCCAAAACAATTTTTACTTTTTTTTTTGGACGCTCGGTTTTTGAGATAAAATAATAAAAGTTAAATTAAGATAACCAGCGATCCAAGAGCTCCCATCTCTAAGAGTTTCGTTGGCATCAAGGTTTTTCTACTGGTCGGCCAGTTCCTTTGTTTTTTCTTATTTTTTTTTCTTGAAATAAATTAAGGAGGTACTCAGTTCTCATAAAATGGTGACGACGACCAGGTCTGATGATGGAGCTAAGGTCTGTTCAACGGAACTCTTCAATAAATAGGCCAATGGAGTTGAAACTTGGTAACCATACCAAGTTAGTAGGCGGTAGTCAGAAAAAAGTCCAAAGATAATGTTTGGACTTGCCTCTGACTACTACGTCCTCAAAGTTTTGATGCGTTCGTCGGGTCGCATCACGAGATCTCAGTTCGGGGCGAACTACTAGTATTAGTCACTTGTTTCAATACAAAGCCGATTGTGACTAACGTTCACTAGGTATATGACTAAACCTCTTACCTCATCTGTTTGAAACATAAGATTAGGTATTGTACTACCTATTTATCGTCCGTGAAGGTAGAACACGACCGCGCCTGATTAATTTAGAAGTCTTTCTACCTAACTATTTACTAGAAATGCTTACATTCCTGATCCCTTCTGGATGCTGAATCCCTTCAGAAAACATAAACATTTCTTGTTACTGGGGCTTGAATACATTACTGGGGCCTGTGCTGGGGCGCACGCGGCATGGCCGGTTGAATCACGAGAGAAGCGGGTTCGATCCTGTTGCATGTTATAATGATATTTTATTTATTGGAATAAAGTTAGGTATAGGAAAGTAAACATAGATTACTGCTCCACAGTTCCGCCATCCACCGCGGTCAGCGTGTAGTCATTTTACCGACCCAGCGTAGGCTAACAAGCACGTCACTACATAAAAATATTACTAAGCTTTTTTATAAAGTGGTTGACCTTGAGAACTCGGAGCACCTTGACCGAATCATGCAACGCAATGACATAAAAATAATGGCTATATACCTATTTTAATAACTTAAGATGCAAATAACAGGGCTAAAAAAGAATGGTATAGACATGGGAATTGCCTACTTATCATAAAAGTAGACATTTCTATCTAAATGTATACACATATGGTATTAACACTTACATATACCTACTTTATTTGCTTTCGAAGTTCTACCCTACCTTTTCCTGTAGTAGGACCTTGGTCGCGTGTAAGTCACTGATATAGGTAATCTATCTACATAAGTTATACCTTGGTAGGCACCTACCTATGGTTTATTAGTACTTTTAATGATCATGTAGAAATCTATTCTTAGTAGTATTATCGATTCTGCTGCTATACCTGGCTGTTTTAACAGTAGGTAGGTAGGTACTAGGTACCTTACCTTTCGAAGATAAAGAAGGGATCCCGAAAATAATAAGTGAAGGTACTAGGTTCTTATACAATTTAATGTTTGGCCGTGCCCCTGCCTGCTTGCGTTAGACTCCTCTTAGATATCGTAAAGCGATCTTGGGTAAGGCTAAGTGGGTAGGTACCTAATCGTACAAAAAGATTGGAAGGGATAATATGTCTAGCGTATTTATCTACCTTAATTCATTTCAATAATAGGAATAAAATACCTAATTGTGCTGAGTACGTACAGCAAGGAAATGAAGGCTTTAGAATGTATGTTGGTCTCATTCCGTACAGTTATAGTTTATTAGAGGGGTTTAAATTTACAGAAGATTGCAACTGTACACCTGATAGATAGGTAGGTACTATAAAATTCCATGCATGCTAATTTCAATGTATACTTACTTACTTAGCGGAGCGTGACGAATTTTACCGTCGAACTATATTTTATTTTGGCGACCTTGCTACACTCAGTAAAAGTTATTATTCTTCATTTCAGGTTCGAGCAAAGATAAGCGATTTGAAATCGAACAAGCGAATCAAAGATATGGGACTTGTGTCTCTGTGCGATGGTTCAGTAGTGGTCATCATCGGAGGCGGACCCTCGGGTGCAACCTGCGCCGAGACTCTGCGTAGCGAAGGCTTTAAAGGACGCATAACAGTCGTCTCTAGGGAAAACTACCTACCCTACGACAGAATCAAAGTGTCCAAAATAGGCGCAGTCACTGACATCGAAAAACTTCAAGCTAGATCACAGGAATACTATCAAAATGCGAATATCGAAATACTGAAAAACGTCGAAGCAACCAAAATTGAACCAGACGATAGAATAGTGCATCTCAACAATGGAAATAAACTTCGTTACACCGCTTTGTACGTCGCTACGGGATCTAAGCCACGGGTACCTGATATTCCTGGCATAAATCTACAAAACATTTTCACCGTCAGGGACTTCCAGGATTCTATCGATATCCTTTCAACATTAGGGACAGACAAGGACAAGAATGTCGTCGTTCTAGGTCTTAGCTTTATTGGCCTAGAAATAGCTGCGTCTTGCAATGAAAAGGCAAAGTCTATGACGGTCGTCGGCAAAGACACCGCCCCGCTCGGGCAGATCTTCGGCAAAGAAATTGGTGCCAGCTTACAGAAGCTATGTGAAGGAAAGGGTGTTAAATTCCACTTCGAAACCACGATAAAAAAATGCAACGGTGAGAATGGCGTTATAAAGTCCGTTGAACTAGATAATGGCACCACACTTCCGGCAGATATGCTTATTATGGGAGTCGGAACCACATTCTACACCGATTTCCTGAAAGATAGCGGTATCAGTTTGGAAGCGAACGGTGCGGTTCCCGTGAATGATAAATTGGAGACCAATATCAAAAACATTTATGCTGGCGGTGATATAGCTAACGCACCTGTCGCCGCCTATGGCAACAAATCTCTTTGTATAGGGCATGTCGGTTTAGCACAGTACCACGGTCGAGTCGCCGCTATGAATATTCTAAAGAAGGAAGCCCCGTTGCAAACGGTACCATACTTCTGGACAATGTTGTTCGGAAAATCCATTAGATACGCAGGCTGCGGTCGACCGGCCAGCGCCCACATAGAGGGGGATGTAGATGCACTGAAGTTCGTTATCTTCTTCTTCGATGAATCGGAGAAAGTTATTGCAGTAGCATCTTGCATGAGGGATCCAATCGTTTCGCAGTTTGCCGAATTCTTGCATAAAGGCAAAACGCTACATAAGAAGGATTTAAAAGATGACCCATTTGCGTGGACAAAAACCATCAGTAACTAATGTTCTCTTACCATAATAATTTATTATTGATTGATCTGGACCAAACAATAGATTCACAAAATGTACTTAAACCTAACTATTTAATACTTAAATTAGACTAGCTAACAGTAGAATTGTTACTCGTATTGGGCTCCTGTATCTGCATTTAGGCTCTGAGGCGGTCCTTTATGCGTGAATTACCAATACTATAATAACTATATTTTTAAATGAGAAGTCCATTCACCTCGAAATCTCCGAAACTCCAAGGCCTACAGATTTAGATTTGAATTTGACACAAGCACTCACTAAGGATTTTTGAATGTTTGCACCTCATGGGTTGCCATTGCATAGTTAGTATGGAATGAGCAAACGAAATCGCGATTAGAATGCAAAAGTTTGTTCTAGAGCCAGTACTTTAGTATCAGTACATTGTCATGTGGTTTTATGACTGCTTAATTATTTAACAGTATTAGATAAATTAATTTAAAAAATAATTTAAATAATTTTAGTATACATAATTTCTGATTTCTGATAGACATTTCTATCCATATAACTTGCCTCTAGCACCCACTATCAACCTTGTAGACCTAAATTTTAACTTTAGTATCAGAATCGTAAAATATTATACATCATGGCAACATACACACACAAATAATAATTCAATCAATCTAATCTTTATCTAACCGTAAGTTCGAAATAAAATAGTCATTTACGTTTATCCAGTTGTGTTGAGGGAAATAATAGGTTCAATTATCAGGGTTCCCAGCTTTTGTTAATTTGGAGCAAGATGGCGCTGTGGAATAGGTCTGCCAATATTGTTTTTATAGGTATTATTTAGTTTGAAAAAATATGCAATAACCTCACATTATGTTTAGTTTCATATTGTGTTTTAAGAGTAGTAGATCTCTTTGTGAAGGGCTTGTCCGGGGAAGTACTACCACCACGCCTTTTTCTGCCGCCAAGCAGTGTTGCTGTGTTTCGGTTTGAAGAGTGTGGTTGCCGGTGTAATTACAGGCTTAACATCTGTATGCCTCATCTGTTGATGGACGCAGGGCAGTGCATCGTAGGGCACGTTCCTATCGTGACTTACGAGGTAATGCTTTGTTATAGGTGATGGTTACCACTTAACATCAGGTGGGCCTTATGCTTGTTCCATTACCTAGTTGTATAAAAAAAATATGTTATTCGATATTAAAGTTGCTTTGATATAAAATTAAGAGATACCTACTTACCATGTCTCTTTGTTACTTATTAATTATATTCAAATGATAATAATAATGGATGCTGAGTAAATGTTGCTTTTAAAATGTGATTGTTAGAGATGTGATATTTATATTGATATTGTTAGAGTGCTACATTCTCAAAAATAATAAAATATTTAACTGTACATATTGTTTATTTTTCTACTTCTCTAGACACAGCCCCTAAATGTGTCTACGGTGACAAAGGAAACCTATGAACATCATATTCAGGGTCTAGGTAGATGTATCCATTAGGTGCACTAACTACTAGGTTTAGAGAGCACTGGTGGTCTAGTGGTAGCAGCCCCACCTTCCGACCCTAGGGTTGTGGGTTCGAAACCGGTCATGGACCAATGAGTTTTTCTGTACAAACATTAATGTGCACAATGCCAGCACCCTCAAACAGTGAAGGAAAACATTGTGACGAAATCGGCATGTCGTGTATTAATTAATTAAATAGTTGTAATAGAGTGTAAATAACCTTGATTATTTTTCTAATAGAAAATTTGTGGCTTGCTCATAAATATTTAGCAATATGTTTATTATTATTGCTAAATATTAGCCTATTATGGGATTTGGAGGAGACCTTTGCTCAAGGACAATATGGGATGAAAATAAATCATTCTTGATATTCCTCATTTATTTGAAACAATTTTCTTTTGTACTGTGAAAAAAGAAATAAGTAAAAACTTTGGACAATTTCACTAGTAAGTTATGCAGTAGTAACTTCGGCAACTATGAAGTACCTTGTCCAGTGAATACCTACTTGGGCTATATCTTAGTCTGAAACATGTTTTTAATGTAAAACATGATTTATTCTTCTACTAAACTAAGCTTCTAAAATATAAATTGTCTATTTATCCCATCCTTCAGATACTCTCAAGTGTCCCAGCCTCTCATACAATGTGACATCCTGTTTAAAGATCTTCCTGTTCCTGTCCACTATTTGTTGATGTCTCATTTCATGTTTTCCCAAAGCTTTTGTATGACCACAGCTTTCTTCCTGAAAACATTGGAAAAGGCATGACTTGTAGAAGTATAAAAGTGACTGAAATCTGCACCAAATTCACACTGATCCTTCCGTAGACCAAGAAATATCCTGGGTGATCCCGATGATGAGATCGCAACCGCTAACGCGGAAGCGATCGAGTCATCCAATTCGGACAGAGTAAACACTAAACAGATTCACCGACCTCGCCGGTGACAAAATTTCATAAATATATAATATACTTTGGGGGGTGATCATGTCTCAGGTTTTAGGATAAGATATACAAACCTCTGTTAGATAGGGAAACCGCAAATATAGCATATTTTTTTCTTCAACAGCGAATTCTTCGTCTAAACGACGTAAGTGTACAGGTTCCACTTTCTTTACAAGGCGATCTTTTCCGCGAAATAGATTACCATTTGGCAAACGATTTCTTCGAAATAATATCAATGTTAGTTTCATTTTATTAATGAGGTTCTGCTAGATTAAACAGAAGAGAAGAGAACTGCATGCAGGAAAGGAAACTAGGGAAAGTCAGGGAATTTGAGAGAAACAGTGCTGCCAGATGAAAAACTCTAATCAGCGCTGACAGCGGTGCACTAAGCGCTAGATTCGAATATATTCACGAGCCATTAAAGCGCTAAATCGGCTCAAACGAATCAATAAAGCGCTAAATTCGAACTTTTAACTGAGGCGATTTTTAGACGATCAGTGTGATTATTTAATTTCCCTTACTAAACATGGGCTGTAACCATGAGCTCCTAAAACAATTCTGATAAAGTTTTGGAAGCGAGACGCAGATTGCGACTTGTATAAGCGCATCTTGTTTACGGCTCCGTAGTTTTGCTTTAGGTGTATACATTGGTACAGTGTGTAACCACATTGATTGTGGAAAAAAAGTAACTAATAAAATCAGTGCATAAAACGTTATTACTAAACTTGAACTTCAGTGCATTCACATAGACAGAATGAAAATGAAAGAAGCAAAGTAAATCAAACAAACATGAAACAAACCGTACTTAATGTTCATGGGATTCCCCGTGCTCTATTGCCATATTAAAACCCAGCTGGCATAGAGCACAAAATTGAACATAGAAAATAATTTTATTCTCCACGGAACAAATAGTGCTGCCATATTAAAAATTAAAAAAGCGCTAAATTATCCGTTAGGCGCTAAAATTATGAAGTGCCCGCTGAACATAGCAAAAAAGCGCTAGATCTAGCGCCGAAAGCGCTAAAATGGCAGCACTGGAGAGAAACTCACTTCTTCTTCAATCACTGTTTTTGTTCTGGCGCTGGATTCAGGTACTTTTGCCAATCACAGTGACAGTGACAGACGATGAAGTTTTTCAACAAGTAGGTTGACCATAGACATGACAAGAGTTTGCAAATAATGTTGTGCATTATTTATTTCTGAAAAACTTTGATGTGAAATACTTCTGCATGAAACTCTAATACAAGAATACTGTTAATTGGCTCTGGCAGAATGAAATGAAAAGCATTGCCAACTCAGTCCTTTTGGTGTAGACATGGGTGTAGATCTAGCATAATTTTTGCAGCCAATCTCATAATTAGCACTTAGCATTATCAATCATTATAACAAACAGCTTCATGACTTTGATCCCCAGGAAAAGAAGATACAATCTCAGATTTAGGTAGGTACCAAGTACAAACTTAAGATACTTTGATCATGTCATGTAATCCTTGCTTTATTTAGGAAGGGGCGTAATCTTAGACTAAGTATCATAACCTCCATGGGCGTAATATTTCGTTAAACTTCTTTTTCATTTGTTTAAAATCTCTTTGACATGTTACATATCGCAGCACTGACCATATTGGTGATAAATGAGTGAGCTGGCAACCCTGGAAATGAATATTACGAATGGCTGTCTGTCTCTGGTGTTTCTCGATTGAGCGAGCAAGAAAGTGTCGTATTTTCGTAAATATCTCCGAAGAAATCAAATAATTCTGATGTGAAAAGCTCAAATGAAACTGAAAGATCCTGGATAAAAGCATGGAATCACGGGACTGATAACAGTGTGTTCATTTCAAGGAGTTGCAAGATAGGTAAGTGATGTTTTTAGTAAACGCTTTCGTAAATTATTTTTTGTATATTGAGCTTCCCGTTATAATTACTTTAGATTTAGAGTCCAATAATAGCATTGTTTATGGCTTTTGAACTGTTTGGTCAGTAATTGTTTCACTACGGGTATTTGTATCCGGACAATAGTTGTAGGTAATTACATTTTGGTACCCTTTCACTTCATTCATTGTGTACCTACACATTATTTCGTGCTCTACTTATTTCGTACTTTTGTATTATTTTGTTCCTTGTATGAAACTTGTAGGATATAATTATTATTAGCAATATATTTTTTTATGTACCTACCTACCAAATATCTTTTAATGCTTACAGGTTCCCAAAAGGTAGGTATATTATTTAAAATATGACCTACATCTACTATAAATCTGTAGATAATATACCTACTCAATATCTTTGTTTTGAATTTTTAGGATATTAAGTACCTATATCAACTAGCAAAACATAATACAAAATGTCATTATCAGTATTAGTAAACATTCCTAGCAATAAAAAAAAATTAGGAGGGCTTCATTACCTATTATATGTATATTATTGCATTTATCTTATATTTTTATCATTATGTTTATTTTTATATCTACTGGGTATACTGCTCTTATTGTATTTAAAATGTTTACCTAGATACTCATAGATTTAAGCCTATTGAATTAGATTTAGTTTGATATGGTTTTGTAGTTCTATATTGAAGTATTACATGGGTATTTATCGCGTTTACCTTTATTATTTACCCGTGTAGTACTTCAATATGTGTTATGATCGCGAGAATTTAAAAAATACTTTTGTAGTTCTAGTAGGTACCTACATGTCATGTTTGAGAAAGGTGCAACTTCCTGTAATACATTGAAAGCTGAAACAGGAAGGTGCGTTGGACTTAGTCTTGTCTGTAACTTTTTTGGAAATAAATATTATTATTAATTAAACAAACCTTTAATCTCAGAATAAAAGTCTAGTAGGTACCTACAACTACCAGGTCCTACCTAAAAGTTGTGAGCCTATTTTATTAATTAACTAAAATTCAATCATAAATCTGTTACGTTTTTGTTCACATCAAACTGTTCATTATTGTGACCAAGTTTTGAAACTATGTTATTATTATCACTAAACAAAGATCACATTGCTTGTTATGAGAGAGAAGCCTATAACATTCAACTGTTGCAATTGTCAGTATTGTACTAGGCTGTTGTTTGACTATCAATATAATACTGCCTGACTTCTATAACCTACTATCACCTATCATCTAATTATCTCATCTCATCTTGGATATGTTAAACTGTCATTGTAACAATCAGCCAGTGACATATGAGATTATACTTCAAAGTACTACTTGCTGTAAAATATAGAAACAGGGCATTTGTCTGGAGAAATCCTCCTCCTCCTTTGAAGCCGAATACAGTAGAGTGCCACTAATCGGAGACTGCCGTTCCACCCTTGCACCCCAGCATCAGTTTAAAAATAAACCTGAATTAAGGATTATTTTAAGACTAAATTACTCAAATCAAATCAGATTATTTCCAGAGATATAATATGATATTTTGTAAAGGTGTTCATTTATTGTAAGATATGTCACTGTTATCTATTCAGTATTCAGTATTCAGTATTCAGTATATTTATTGCATTATTATGTATGTACGTAGATTTAACATTGTCAGGACTTATGACTAAGTAATTTGTGATTCAATACATAATGTACCCAGTAAGGGTGTTGCAATAGAGAGAAGCGGACCGATATTAAAAATCATGCAATATTATATTATTATTAATTATTATTATTTTTTTAAATTAAAGACATGTATCGTAATTTTTTTTTATTTTTTTTTGTTTTTATCTACCTAGTCACTTTATAACTCAATTGTTTCTATTTTATTATTCATTAAAGTATTCGTCTAGTGTATAGTATGTTTTTTGTAATAACATCTCCTTTAGCCTGCTTTCAAATTTGTTGTAGTTTTCCATGAGCTTAATGTTTTCTGGTATCTTATTGTAGATTTTTACGGCCATTGCATTTGGGCCCGAGCTGTGTATAGTCAGTTTGGATGTAGGTAGCACTAGGTTATGCTCGTACCTACTTTTATAACGTCGTGGTTTGTCAATTTGTTTTATGAAGTATTGAGGATTTTTTCTTACGAACTTACATATTTCTAAAATGTATATTGATGTTACGGTTAGGATTTTTAGGTTTACAAAGTACGGTCTACAGGTTTCTGGTACTTTTATATTATGTAAATACTTAGTTTAAATTAGTTACCTAGTCATAAAATAGAATAACGTATTGGAGAATGTGTTTTCTGTAATGTTATTTTATTATTATTAAATAAAGAATTTGAATTTGAATTTGAATTTGAATTACTTAGGATACGTATGCATTTTTTTTGTTTTATGAACAGGTCCTGTACGTCGACACTGTTGCCCCAAATAACTATTCCGTACTGGATCCAGGCGTAGGCGTATGCATAGTATGCGGACATAGAAGTATTTAGATCTGTAGCCTTTCGTAATTCTTTAAGGGCATACGTAAAACTTGATAATTTTTTTGTTATATTTTGAACGTGTTTTTTCCAATTTATATTTGAGTCGATATTTAAGCCTAACAATGTAAATGTATTAACACACTCCAATTTTGTGTTATTATATGTAAAATTAATGTCGAGGGGGGTTTTTTGATAAGGTCTAAATTGCATTATTTTGGTTTTTGTATAATTGATGTCAAGGTTGTGGTCGGTCATCCAATTAGCTATGTTATTAAATATGTCAGTTAGGTTTTTATTTAAATTAATATTATTTTTACAAGACGTAAGAAGGGATATATCGTCAGCAAATAGAACACATGATTGATTAATAGCTTTAGGTAGGTCATTTATGTAAATTAAAAATAAGATGCATCCGAGGACGCTCCCTTGAGGTATTGAATTATTGATTATTATTGATTTCGATCTGACCATGGAAATTTTCCCGGTCTTTTCGTCAAAGTTTTCTATTTCTACTATTTGTTCGCGTTTATTTAGGTACGACTTAAACCATTCATGCGCTATCCCGCGAATACCTACTCCGTATAACTTGTCTAATAGAATTTTAAATTGTACTTTGTCATAAGCTTTAGTCATGTCCAAATGTGTCCAAATCTAAAATGTGTAGTACATAAATAGGTACAAATAAATTGACCTCAATACTGGTGATGATGTATCTATAATCGTGGTTGCTCTTATAAATGATTTATTGTAAAAGTATGGATTTCTTGATAAATATTCAGGCTTTTGGTGTAAAACCTACTTCTTAAATCTAAAAATATGTCTGATTAGGTGTTTAATTTAATGTCGTAAATGATGTAACACCCTGTATATGTTATTGAATACAGTAATCCAAATTTTAATACTTGGGCTATCCCCTAGTTTTAATAGATGCTAGGTACTTTTTAGGGGTCTGTACCCAAAGGGTAAAACGGGACCCTATTACTAAGACTCCGCTGTCCGTCTGTACCAGGCTGTATCTCATGAAATTTTCACAGATGATGTATTTCTGTTGCCGCTATAACAACAAATACTAAAAAACAAAACAAATAAATATTAAAGGGGCCCATAAAACAAACGTGATTTTTGCCGTTTTTCTAGATAATGGCACGGAACCGTTGGTGCGCGAGTCCGACTCGCACTTGGCCGGTTTTTGATTCCTCGATGCAAAGTGCTAGAGAGTGTGTTGTGCATCAGAATTATGTTCAGCTGCAGTAGAAATATACAACTCGTAAATTTCAATTATGTGTTGCAGCATTGCATTAGTTACTTATTAATACATCTATGTAATTGATAGATCATGGTTTCCTCAGATTAAATAAATAATTCTTTAATTTCTTCACCTACTTTTTAATGAAAGTAAGTGAAGTATAAATATTTGTGGCAATTGCACACAAGGCCATAATTATAATCCCAAACTAAGCAAAGCTTGTACTATGGGAATCAGTTTTCTGATATAGTGCCTTTTTTATGAATAAATACTTGAAGTAATTATAACACATAAGAAAAATACATAATAGATAAATAGACAAAAATACAATAGGAAATAGGCCAATTCCCAATGAGGACAAAAATGTGTGCTTTTTTGTCTAAAAAACAAAACAAATAAATATTAAAGGGGCCCATACAACAAACGTGATTTTTGCTGTTTTTCTAGATAATGGCACGGAACCGTTGGTGCGCGAGTCCGACTCGCACTTGGCCGGTTTTTGATTCCTCGATGCAAAGTGCTAGAGAGTGTGTTGTGCATCAGAATTATTTTAATGTTCAGCTGCAGTAGAAATATACAACTCGTAAATTTCAATTATGTGTTGCAGCATTGCATTAGTTACTTATTAATACATCTATGTAATTGATAGATCATGGTTTCCTCAGATTAAATAAATAATTCTTTAATTTCTTCACCTACTTTTTAATGAAAGTAAGTGAAGTATAAATATTTGTGGCAATTGCACACAAGGCCATAATTATAATCCCAAACTAAGCAAAGCTTGTACTATGGGAATCAGTTTTCTGATATAGTGCCTTTTTTATGAATAAATACTTGAAGTAATTATAACACATAAGAAAAATACATAATAGATAAATAGACAAAAATACAATAGGAAATAGGCCAATTCCCAATGAGGACAAAAATGTGTGCTTTTTTGTCCTCATTGGGAATTGGCCTACAGTGCAGAAGATGGGTAGTAAATAAAATGCAATAACTTTTCCAAATTAGGTTACAATTTATAAATTGTAACCTAGGCCTGGCTGGGTCAACTAGGCTCAACACCTTAAGATTATGTAAATATTGTGGTTTTTTTAAATCTTATTATGCACTGCAAATTTGGGATAAAACCAGCAACACACTTCATCATCAAAATATCTCTAATCAAGTATGGCAAATATTTAAAAATGCATGTGGTGAGCACCTAGCCTCATTAAAAATTTGCAAGCTTAGAGCCACCACAAATATATATTTATAGAATGAGAAAAATCAACAAACACAAACCACACAACTAAGAACAATTCTTATTGAATATGTGTGTGAACAAATGTATGTAAATTGAGAAAATATACTCATGCTAACTTTTTGTTCCTAATAAAATGTACTTAATAGTTGTTTACATTACCACTAAGCTATAGATAAAGCCACATCCGACAGTTGCACTTGTGTAAAATCATATAAAATCCCATATTTTTTTAATAAAATTTCACAGCAATCTATACATTTTATTTCATAGTGGAATGGTTTGTATTTTTTTATAAATGAATTTCCATTCTTCAGAGACCTTGTACCTCTTCATAGTATAGGTACCCCTTGACAGAATTTTATAAGAAGGGTTATTTATTTGTTAAAGGCACTCAACACATCGCCCTGCCGGGCACCTATCACTCGTCAGCTGGCATTGATAGATCAAAATGGCGCAAGTCGGTGCCAACATGGAGTACCAGGAGTTCAAGTGGGCATACTCAATCATGGACTCTTCCAAGTAAGTAACCATTTATATTTTTACAGAAAATTTTCAACTTTTACAGATAAGTCTACTTTCAAAGTGATCCTTGTGATTGAACTGAATGAAATCCGTTTATATTTGATACTCCACAACCTACCATTTTTTTCACAGGTGTACTTACCGGTCAGCCCTATTTTCTCATTTTTATTATGATATATCGTAACATCGTATTACTGACCGGTATTTTAATGCTTTGTGATTACAATTTATTGAGATATGGGCTTATTGATCGTGTGAGCGAAGCGAACGAAGATCTTAGTTTCAACTTGGGCGATTTGGCATTTTATGTATGTATGTATGTATGTATGTATGTTTGTCTGGCGATAACTTTAGAACCGTTGATCCGATCTCCATGAAATTTGATATGTCGATAGCTTGTACTTGAGAAATTTACTGGTAAGTATATGAGTAAAATCGGATGAAGGGTTTTTGAGATATGGGGTTTTTTAAGAGGGCAAAAATAAAAAAGTTACATAAAAAAATCAAGTTACATGTCATATGAAAGGGCTTTGTTTGGACATTCCAAAACAATTTGTACTTTTTTTTTGGGACGCTCGGTTTTCGAGATAAAATTTAAAAAGTTAAATTAAGATAACCAGCGATCCAAGAGCTCCCATCTCTAAGAGTTTCGTTGAAATCAAGGTTTTTCTACTGGTCGGCCAGTTCCTTTGATTTTTCTTATTTTTTTTTCTTGAAATAATTTAAGGAGGTACTCAGTTCTCAAAAAATGGTGACGACGACCAGGTCTGATGATGGAGCCAAGGTCTGTTCAACGGAACTCTTCAATAAATAGGCCAATAGAGTTGAAACTTGGTAACCATACCAAGTTAGTAGGCGGTAGTCAGAAAAAAGTCCAAAGATAATGTTTGGACTTGCCTCTGACTACTACCGACTCAAAGTTTTGATGCGTTCGTCGGGTCGCATCACGAGATCTCAGTTCGGGGCGAACTACTAGTTATCTCTAATACTATAAGAATCAAAGTCCTGACTGACTGACTGACTGACTGACTGACTGACTGACATATAGACAACGCACATACTAAACCGCTGGTCCTAGAGACTTGAAATTTTAGGAGTACATAGGTCTTATGGCGTAGAGGTGTACTAAGAAGGGATTTTTGGAAATTCAACCCCTAAGGGTGTAAAAAGGGATGAAAACGTTTGTATGTAAAATCATATTCCTTGAACCTACAAACTTGAAACTTGGAGTACATATACCTCGAGGCAAAAAAATAGGAAAGGCATTTTTAGTTTTTTAAAACTACCCTTAATAAATGTGCAAAGGGATGTAAAAGTTTGTATGGGAGTTTTTAGACCGCTGGTCCTAGAGACTTGAAATTTGAAGAGTACATAGGTCTTATGGCGTAGAGGTGTACTAAGAAGGGATTTTTGGAAATTCAACCCCTAAGGGTGTAAAAGGGGATGAAAACGTTTGTATGTAAAATCGTATTCCTTGAACCTACAAACTTGAAACTTGGAGTACATATACTTCGAGGCAAAAAAAATAGGAAAGGCATTTTTAGTTTTTTAAAACTACCCTTAATAAGTGTGCAAAGGGATGTAAAAGTTTGTATGGGAGTTTTTTGACCGCTGGTCCTAGAGACTTGAAATTTGAAGAGTATATAGGTCTAATGGCTTACAGGTGTACCAAGAAGAAATTTTTGGAAATTCAATCCCTGAGGGTGTTAAAAGGGTTGAAAATTTTTATTCCTTGAACCTACAAACGAAACAACTTGAAGTAGATGTACTCCAAAGCTAAAAAATAGAAAAGGCATTTTTAGTTTTTTAAAACTACCCTGAATAAGTGTGCAAAGGAATGTCAAAGTTTGTATGGGTGTTTTTTAACGCGTGGTACGATTGACTTAAAACTTGAGGTAAATATACTAAGAAATAAACTAGTAGTTCGCCCCGAACTGAGATCTCGTGATGCGAACCGACGAACGCACCAAAAATTTGAGTAGGTGGTAGTCAAAGGCAAGTCCAAACATTATGTTTGGACTTTTTTCTGACTACCGCCTACTAACTTGGTACGGTAACCAAGTTTCAACTCTATTGGCCTATTTATTGAAGAGTTCCGTTGAACAGACCTTGGCTCCATCATCAGACCTGGTCGTCGTCTCCATTTTATGAGAACTGAGTACCTCCTTAATTTATTTCAAGAAAAAAAAATAAGAAAAAGCAAAGGAACTGGGCGACCAGTAGAAAAACCTTGATGTCAACGAAACTCTTAGAGATGGGAGCTCTTGGGTCGTTGGTTATCTTAATTTAACTTTTTTGTTGTATCTCAAAAACCGAGCGTACCAGAGAAAAAGTAAAAATGGTTTTGGAATGTCCAAACAAAGCCCTTTCATATGACATGTATCTTGATTTTTTTATGTAACTTTTTTTATTTTTGCGCCCTTAAAAAACCCCATATCTCAAAAACCCTTCATCCGATTTTACTCATATACTTACCAGTAAATTTCTCAAGTACAAGCTATCGACTAATCAAATTTCATGCAGATCGGACCAACGGTTCTAAAGTTATCGCCAGACAAACATACATACATACATACATACATACATACATACATACATACATACATAAAATGCCAAATCGCCCAAGTTGAAACTAAGATCTTCGTTCGCTTCGCTCACTCGATCAATAACTAGTAGTTCGCCCCGAACTGAGATCTCGTGATGCGACCCGACGAACGCATCAAAACAGTAGGTAGTAGTCAGAGGCAAGTCCAAACATTATCTTTGGACTTTTTTCTGACTACCGCCTACTAACTTGGTATGGTTACCAAGTTTCAACTCTATTGGCCTATTTATTGAAGAGTTCCGTTGAACAGACCTTGGCTCCATCATCAGACCTGGTCGTCGTCACCATTTTATGAGAACTGAGTACCTCCTTAATTTATTTCAAGAAAAAAAAATAAGAAAAATCAAAGTAACTGGCCGACCAGTAGAAAAACCTTGATGTCAACGAAACTCTTAGAGATGGGAGCTCTTGGATCGCTGGTTATCTTAATTTAACTTTTTAAATTTTATCTCGAAAACCGAGCGTCCCATAAAAAAAGTAAAAATTGTTTTGGAATGTCCAAACAAAGCCCTTTGATATGACATGTAACTTGATTTTTTTATGTAACTTTTTTTATTTTTACCCTCTTAAAAAACCCCATATTTCAAAAACCCTTCATCCGATTCTACTCATATACTTACCAGTAAATTTCTCAAGTACAAGCTATCGACATATCAAATTTCATGCAGATCGGATCAACGGTTCTAAAGTTATCGCCAGACAAACATACATACATACATACATACATACATACATAAAATGCCAAATCGCCCAAGTTGAAACTAAGATCTTTGTTCGCTTCGCTCACTCGATCAATTAAGAATGACGCTTTTAACTTTTGATAACTACCCCTGCAAAGGGTGCAAATGACTGTAAAAGTTAGTATGGGAGAGTTTTTAACGCATAGTGCGATTGATTTCAAACTTGAAGTAAATAAACTCCACAATAAATAATTTGAAATCACGTTTTCAATATTTTAAAACTTCCCCTGCAAAGGGTGCAAAAGACGGCCAAAGTTTCAAGGTTTGTATGGGAGATTTTTAACGCGTAGTGTAATTAACTTCAAACTAAAATAAAATGTGTTCTGTGGATAAATAACAAAAAGACAGTTTGATTTTTGAAAACAACCCCTATAACGTTACCCTCCTTCGTTGCGCTCGAGTAAAAAGGATACAACGAGACGTCAATGTTTGTAAGGGACATTCTAAAAACGGGAATCTTGAGTTGGTACGAAGAGATCTGAGGGTATCTACCGTGCCTGGGGATCAAAGTCGTGAAGCTGTTTCGTTTCGTTTGTTTTTGGGGTAGAAACTAGGAACAAATAAGTTCATATTTTCCGTGTAATCTTTGTTGTATTTGTCATGTTTGTGCTAAACTCAGTACCTATACCTACCTACCTACCTAATATAGGTATATAATATAGATACCTATAGGCGTACATTAGTACGCCTATAGGTATCTCTTATACCTACGTAGGTATTTAAAATCCAACCTTAATAATATACAAAACAATACGAAAGTTACGATCTGTCGATGTTTGTGGCTCAATCACGGCTCACCACTTCAACGCGTGCGAAGCCGCGGGAAGCCACTAGTAGACTTATAAAATAATCGAATAATCAGACTGTTAGATAGCCTATGTACGTCTCCTTAGAAGAAAATAAAATATTTATATTTCGTTGTGGATTCGTTTGGAGCTGGAAAATTCTGGGTGCCATAATTATTGCGGTACACTTAAGAAGTCATATCTGATTTGCTATTCACCACTTCAACATAATTTAGAGCAGGCAAATAACGTAAACATGACATGTTATTATTTTAAGAAAGTATTGCCCTCGTTTGTCATTTGCGCTCCTCTGTGACCTTAATGTATGTAGAGGTGAGTCTGCCGACGAATAGTTTACTAAACATCTGGCAAAATACTTATGGGTACGAAATTAATTACTTCTAGTTTCTTTTTATACGAATCATTTGTGTCAAGTACGCGCACGTGTAAGTAAGTAGAGCGACAAGTTCCTTGAAGAAATGGAATGGTACGTGAAATAATATAGCTTGAATAACTTCGTTCGGTGAGCTAAAGGGGGGCTTGAGATTTGTTTTGTTTAAAGTCACGCATTGTTTGATAGACAGAAGTAAATGTTGAAATGTCGCCTTGTGTAAAGCTGTTCCAGGCCGGCTGGCCTTAGCACCGTGTAAGTCAGACTTACATAGAAGATCATTTTCGTTCTCCCAAGCCTTTTCTTTCTAACGTTTTTAAGAATTAAGATTTATTTTTATAGCTTCTTATCTTACCTAAGTTTTACTTATATACCTACTATCTGATTTGTGACAGATATTGAGCCAGGGACCTCTAATTCATAATGGTGGGATAAGATCTGCACTGACGTCCAGCAGTGGGTTGTATTGTGCATTATTCTCTGCTAACCACGCCCCAGCCAGCCCAGCTTCTTAAAGTAGCGGAGCAGGACTTTGGGTTGGTGGCAGCAATGTTCGAACATCCCCGATGATGATGTGGATGCAGGGGAGCAAGACTCGATCAGCTCCTTCGGACCCGTGGTAGAGCTAGGGGCCTAATAGACTTAAGCGCTTTCTTTTTTTCCAATTTCCGAAACCAATTTATTAAGCTAGGTTAAGTAGATACTAGGTATTATTTGTTTCTGTTTTTTTGGTCAATAAAATGCTAACTTTTAATTCTTAATCTTACCTGGGAGCATAAAAATGAGAACTTACATGGCTCTATCTACTCTACATTGTCATGATCATAATGTTTTGTCTGACTTGCGTGACAAAGTGTACTTTGTGGGTTGTAGCCATGACAGAATGCAACGAATATTGTTATCGACCATAAAACTCGATTTTCAGATTTTAAACATAAAGAATTCTGTGTTAAAATCGACAACACGAAACGTCTTAGAATGATTGCGTAACTGGGGTCGTTAGTGTCATTCAGACTGGTGGTCTAGTGGTAGAGACCCCGCCTTCCAATCCTAAGGTCGTGGGTTCGAAACCAGTCGTGTACCAATGAGTTTTTCTGTTCAAAAATTTATGTGCACAATGCCAGTACTCTCAAACGGTGAAGGAAAACATCGTGAGGAAACCGGCATGTCGTAGAACCTAAAAAGTTCTATTACATGTGTCAAGTGCTCGAAAGGAGCCTCTTGAGGCGCACTTAAAATCCTTTCACCACACTGTTTCGAAAGAAACTAGTGACACGACAAGAAGAAGAGTGGGTTAAATTCGTCCAGATAAAACACCTACACACCGCCGTTAAATCCATGTCCATTGAAACCAACTCTGTTCGGTTTTAGTAATTATTAAGATTCCGTTCCGTTCCGTAAAGGGTAAAACGGGACCCTATTACTGACTCCGCTGTCCGTCCGTCTGTCTGTCTGTCTGTCCGTCCGTCCGTCTGTCACCAGGCTGTATCTCATGAACCGTGATAGTTAGACAGTTGAAATTTTCACAGATGATGTATTTCTATTGCCGCTATAACAAACAGAATAAAATAAATATTTAAGGGGGCTCCCATACAAAGAACGTGATTTTTTTTGACGTTTTTATAGATAACGTTGTTATAAATTATTGGTACGTATACGGAACCCTTCGTGCGAGAGTCCGACTCGCACTTGTCCGGTTTTTATTTATTTTATTTTATTAGAACGGCTGCTACATGGCGTCCACATACATTTAATTCATAAAATTTATTTAGAAAATTTATAACAGATAGCAAAAATTTACAGAAAATGTCAAAAATAATTAATGATTATAAAATTAAAAATTATATACCTATTTAACAACTAACAATTATCAGAATTCGATTGTAGAAATCATAATATTAATAGCATTAATAACATTAAAAATGAGATCATTTGTCCAGCGCATACTGACATAGGTAAATAAAATACAGTTAGAGACGAACTCATAGACGAACGGGCATTGGGCATTAGAAACTGCATCCGTTTGCAGTTCTTTTTCCTGATAAAAATCTTGTTATATTTAACCAAATACAGACGAAATGGTTATTTGGGTTTAGACTGCTTTTTCTGCTTCAGTTGATACGTAGAAGTAAAATTCTAAGTTTTCTAAGTTTCATCCAAATCAGTTCAGTCGTAACGGCTTGGTTCTCAAAAAAACTTACTTCTTGCATCTACAGTTTAGTGTTAATTGAATAAGATAGTACTTAAATAGGATGACCCCATAAAATGATTTACATTCATTATTTGAGTACATTGAGTCGTTGACCTCCAGTCACCGAGCAGTAAATAATACAGCCCTTACATATTATAGTCCAATAGTCGGTCGTTAATTGAAGGGGTCCGAACGTCCGAAGCTATATCTGCTATTAAGCTTCATTAGCGAGTGGAACGTCACTCGACCGACTGACGCTTCATTTAATTACGAGATCAGACACCCGCTATGTTAACTTCCTAAATTCAATCCAAATATAATTTTATCAGAAGTATGAAACAATTTTAGCAAAACTCCATATTTCCTGTTTAATTTCTTAATAATAAAGTAAACAGTCGAAGTTATTATTGAACAGTGACGAATAACTGACCTAATCTTATTATGTCATGCAGTCGGGCTCGAACTGAGGAGTTGGTACAAACATTATGGTAGCGATAATTTGCAAAGTATTATTTATTACTTACTAGCATCCGCCCGCGGCTCCGCTCGCGTGGTACTTACCTGGATAAAAAGTGGCGTATATGTTATCCCAGGATCAAACTACATATCCAAGTTACCTCCAAATCCGTGCAGCCGTTTCGGAGATGAGTGGGAGGGAACAAACATACACACACCCACACACATATAATAATATACAGTAGGACTAGGTTTAAGGAAATATCTTCGCTTCGCTCGTTAAAAATCGGGTCAAAAATTCAGGGTCTCTTTCTCTTCCTACAGGAGAATAGCATAGCTTCATTATCACCTATGACTTCTGGTTTAGGTTGTCAATGTGCATTGATTGTCTAGTCGGTAACGTAAAAGTTATTCACATTAAAATATAGATGCTCGGTGTGGTTCTGTGTTTCAGTCTTCATCGTTTGATCTCTCTGAAATTGCATCTCGGAAAATATCCGCCTGTCATTCTTGGCTCAATTGAAGCTTTTATATCTTCTCTAATACTATAAGACTCAAAGTCCTGACTGACTGACTGACTGACTGACATATAGACAACGCACAGCCTAAACCGCTGGTCCTAGAGACTTGAAATTTGAGGAGTACATAGCTCTTATGGCGTAGAGGTGCACTAAGAAGGGATTTTTGGAAATTCAACCCCTAAGGGTGTAAAAAGGGATGAAAACGTTTGTATGAAAAATAGTATTCCTTGAATCTACAAACTTGAAACTTGGAGAACATATACTTCAAGGCAAAAAAATAGGAAAAGCATTTTTAGTTTTTTAAAACTACCCTTAATAAGTGTGCAAAGGGATGTAAAAGTTTGTATGGGAGTTTTTTGACCGATGGTCCTAGAGACTTGAAATTTGAAGAGTACATAGGTCTTATGACGTAGAGGTGTACTAAGAAGGGGTTTTTGGAAATTCAACCCCTAAGGGTGTAAAAAGGGATGAAAGCGTTTGTATGAAAAATTGTATTCCTTGAACCTACAAACTTGAAACTTGGAGTACATATACTTCAAAGCAAAAAAATATGAAAGGCATTTTTAGTTTTGTAAAACTACCCTTAATAAATGTGCAAAGGGATGTAAAAGTTTGTAAGGGAGTTTTTTGACCGATGGTCTTAGAGACTTGAAATTTGAAGAGTATATAGGTCTTATGACGTAGAGGTGTACTAAGAAAGGGTTTTTGGAAATTCAACCCCTAAGGGTGTAAAAAGGGATGAAAGTGTTTGTATGAAAAATTGTATTCCTTGAACCTACAAACTTGAAACTTGGAGTACATATACTTCAAAGCAAAAAAATAGGAAAGGCGTTATTAGTTTTTTAAAACTACCCTTAATAAGTGTGCAAAGGGATGTAAAAGTTTGTATGGGAGTTTTTTGACCGATGGTCCTAGAGACTTGAAATTTGAAGAGTACATAGGTCTTATGACGTAGAGGTGTACTAAGAAAGGGGTTTTGGAAATTCAACCCCAAGGGGTGTAAAAGGGTTGAAAACGTTTGCATGAAAAATAGTATACCTTGAACCTACAAACTTGAAGCTTGGAGTATATGAACTTTTAGGCAAAAAAATAGGAAAGGTATTTTTAGTTTTTTTAACTACCCTTAATAAGTGTGCAAAGGGATGTCAAAGTTTGTATAAAAGTTTTTTAACCGACGGTCCTAGAGACTTGAAATTTGAAGAGTACATAGGTCTTATGACGTAGAGGTGTACTAAGAAGGGGTTTTTGGAAATTCAACCCCTAAGGGTGTAAAAAGGGATGAAAGCGTTTGTATGAAAAATAGTATTCCTTGAACCTAAAAACTTGAAACTTGAAGTAGATGTACTCCAAGGCTAAAAATTAGGAAAAACATTTTTAGTTTTTTAAAACTACGCATAATAAGTGTGCAAAGGGATGTCAAAGTTTGTATGGGAGTTTTTTGACCGCTGGTCCTAGAGACTTGAAATTTGAAGAGTACATAGGTCTTATGGCGTAGAAGTATACTAAAAAGGGATTTTTGGAAATTCAACCCCAAGGGGTGTAAAAGGGTTGAAAACGTTTGCATGAAAAATAGTATACCTTGAACCTACAAACTTGAAACTTGGAGTACTTATATGAACTTTTAGGCAAAAAAATAGGAAAGGCTTTTTTAATTTTTTAAAACTACCCATAATAAGCGTGCAAAGGGATGTCAAAGTTTGTATGGGAGTTTTTTAACGCGTGGTGCGATTGACTTAAAACTTGAGGTAAATATACTAAGAAATAAATAATTGATCGAGTGAGCGAAGCGAACGAAGATCTTAGTTTCAACTTGGGCGATTTGGCATTTTATGTATGTATGTATGTATGTATGTATGTATGTTTGTCTGGCGATAACTTTAGAACCGTTGATCCGATCTGCATGAAATTTGATAAGTCGATAGCTTGTACTTGAGAAATTTACTGGTAAGTATATGAGTAAAATCGGATAAAGGGTTTTTGAGATATGGGGTTTTTTAAGAGGGCAAAATTAAAAAAAGTGACATAAAAAAATCAAGTTACATGTCATACGAAAGGGCTTTGTTTGGACATTCCAAAACAATTTTTACTTTTTTTCTGGGACGCTCGGTTTTTGAGATACAACAAAAAAGTTAAATTAAGATAACCAGCGACCCAAGAGCTCCCATCTCTAAGAGTTTCGTTGGCATCAAGGTTTTTCTACTGGTCGGCCAGTTACTTTGCTTTTTCTTCTTTTTTTTTCTTGAAATAAATTAAGGAGGTACTCAGTTCTCGTAAAATGGTGACAACGACCAGGTCTGATGATGGAGCCAAGGTCTGTTCAACGGAACTCTTCAATAAATAGGCCAATAGAGTTGAAACTTGGTTACCGTACTGAGTTAGTAGGCGGTAGTCAGAAAAAAGTCCAAACATAATGTTTGGACTTGCCTTTGACTACCACCTACTCAAAGTTTTGGTGCGTTCGTCGGGTCGCATCACGAGATCTCAGTTCGGGGCGAACTACTAGTAAATGACGCTTTTAACTTTTGATAATTCCCCTGCAAAGGGTTCATCAATCAATGACTGTAAAAGTTAGTATGGGAGATTTTTAACGCATAGTGCGATTGATTTCAAACTTGAAGTAAATATACTCCACAATAAATAATTTAAAATCACGTTTTCAATATTTTAAAACTACCCCTGCAAAGTTTCAAGGTTTGTATGGGAGATTTTTAACTGTAACTGTGTAATTAAATGTGTGTTAAAGAAAATGTGTTCTGTGGATAAATAACATAAAGACGTTACCCTCCTTCGTTGCGCTCGAGTAAAAAGAATACAACGAGGCTTCAATGTTCTAAAAACGGGAATCTTGAGTTGGTACTAAGAGATCTGAGGGTACCTATCTACCGTGCCTGTTTATCAATGTCGTGAAGCTGTTTCGTTTCGTTTGCTTTTGGGGTAGAAACTAGGAACAAATAAGTACATATTTTCCGTGTAAGGTTGTCTTTGTTGTATTTGTCATGTTTGTGCTAAACTCAGTACCTATAAATACCTACCTACCTAATATAGGTAATGTACGCCTATAGGTATCCCTTATATCTACGTAGGTATTTAAAATCCTACCCTAATAATAGTACGTATTTAAAATCCTACCCTAATAATATACAAATCAATGCGAAAGTTACGATGTTTGGATGTTTGTGGTTCAATCACGGTTCACCACTTCAACGCGTGCGAAGCCGCGGGAAGCCACTAGTCTAAGATAAACGATGACATAAACTGTGTACCTTTAATTCGGGATATATCGGGAATATAAACACATACATGAATATTTATAAATGCAAAAAATACTAATTGAATGGCTATTGACACTAAGCTACGAGGAAGCTGAAAAACTCCTAGAAATTGTTTCGTAACATATATAAACATTACACTCTTATCAACTCACCAATATAAACATTACACTCTTATCAACTCACCATCACTCACACACATTCATGCACACAAACCACACGCGCAAACACACAAGAGAGTTCTCCTGTGAAACCCTGGCTCTTAAGAGCCTTGTGTAATAAGGAGAACCCTCCAAAACACACACACACACACCCATACATACTCACACACACCCTCACCCACACAATTGAAATAACTATTAACTTATACTAGTAAAAACATAATAATATAACTTACCCTGCATACCTTATCTTATCAAAATTTTAGTTTATATACTTTTTTATAGTCAAATCAATAATTTTCTTGTTATTTTTAGAATAATATATTAAGTTAAGAAACTTTACCCATTACGGAAGAGCGAGACTCTCTATCACAGGTATTCCCATACTTAAAAGAGGGTCTCAAACCCATGAAATGTACTACTACTAAAGTTTACTGAATAAATATTTTGTACATATTTGTATTTGTATTTTGTATTTGTATTATAATACATTATTGAAGCTCCAGTGTGGTGCCAATTAAATAAATAACTTTTGACACTGAAAAAAAATAAAAAAAATACATTCGGCACAAATCGGTGCAACCGTTGCGACCGAGTAACAAACATTAATTCTCGCATTTTTTATATAAGTGGCATTCCTTTTATACATTTCTTTATTCAATAATGCGACAGTCTCCTTTCACGTCTATAACGAATGAAATAGAATCTGTTTTCTATCTTTGAATAGACGCCCACTGGGTATCCATATCCACACAAAGCCCGTTAGTCGTTAGTTTCATATAAACACGTCCTCATTACTTCGCACTCTACGACGGAGACCTGCACAAATCTAGTGTTTGATGTTAGACACGGTCATTAAAATGGAGTAGGCACTACTTGCGAATTCTTACAAGTGCCACTGACACCGGTGAAAGTGCATCGCATGTGTAGAATTAATAATGTCGCATACTTCGCTTTTCTCGATTGATTGAGATTGTCTTTGACGGCCTAAGTTCGTTTTTTTTTTTTTTTTTTTTATACAACCAGCTGATGGAACAAGCAGATGGCCCACCTGATGTTAAGTGGTAACCATCACCTATAACAAAGCATTGCCTCGTAAGTCACGCACGATAGGAACGTGCCCTACGATGCACTGCCCTGCGTCCATCAGCTTGAGGCATACAGATGTTAAGCCTCATGTGCCTGTAATTACACCGGCAACCACACTCTTCAAACCGAAACACAGTATTGCTGCTTGGCGGTAGAAAAAGGTGTGGTGGTAGTACTTCCCCGGACGAGCTCTTCACAAAGAGCTCTACTACTCTTAAGATTCAAGCTGTTTCAAGATTCAAGCTGCTTTCGTATGATTCAAGCCAAGTTTGCTGCCATTGTTATCTAGGATTGGTTGCTCGGAACTGTCTTATCTCGTACTCCTGGTTGCCAATATTTAATTGGAGTATTTATTGCCAAAACGATCGATATGATGGATCACTTAATCATGCCGAAAGGCTCAGAGTTTTTCGGAGCTGTCTTAATTTCATGTACTCTAAAATGTACAATATTTTCTGTGATCTTCATACACAATGTTTACGAAATAGGGTGATACCGCGCTCCCAGCGAAAAATCTTTTAGATTTTTGTCTGCTTAGGAAGGTGTCGCTGATTCAATGACCGATATACCTATCCGATTATTTTTATCAGCTCTTACAGCAACCACTCATGTATTGAACCTCGGTTGCGTACTACTGTTATTTCTTCTGTGCCTCAGTCTGACCGACTTTTGTTTTATCCAGGTTGTCAGCGTGCCTTATCTCGATGCTGCTTATCGTGTACGGAAGTTTTCGCTCCCTGAACATGGAAAGAGAGGCCAGAGAGAGAGCCGAGAGGGAGCGAGAGGCGACACTGCTCGGTGGTATACCAGCTCCGTCATCGGGAAGTAGCAGTAAGTATTGCGTCAATTTCTTGTATCCTTTTCTTTTGACCTTTTTTTTTTTCTAGATTTAATGAATTGAAGATTGGTTACAAGATTGGTAAAAAGTTGTATTACAATACAAAACCAAATTAGTAACGAAGTCGATTACAAGATAGGGAAGTTTTAACTTGGCTTTTAATTAACCAAATCATGTTAAATGATTTATGTCAGGGCTCGAGCCTAATTTCTTGGTCACGACGGTAAATAAATATTGGTGTATTGACTTATTTTGTAACACACAAAATCAGAATTATCTTCAGTCTCAAGTCACCAGATTCTTCAGTAAATTATTTGGTGCCCAGTACTGTGACCTTTATGTTAAAGGTGGTTTCAATTATAGAATTTAGTAGCTTCTAAATTGATAGCCACCGCTCGAAAGATTCTGATCAAAATGTCTCGACGCATTTCCGAGAATAAGCGTCTAAAATTATCTAGGTCTAGTGTCTACACTCGCCATTTATGGGTGCACGCGCCTATGTAGGTATACTGCCTTGAGCCCTTTCACAGTAATGTATTGTATAATCAATTCAAATTATATTTACATTAGGAATTATGCATTTCTAAGTTTTTCGACGAATATTTAGGATTATAATCGTAGAACTTGTGCATTTATTCTCATTTTTATGGATATGCGAATATTTACTAAATATTTCATGTCTTTCAGCATAATCATATCATTATTCCACTTTATATGGGATCAGCACATCTTTAAAAGGACAGCACAAAAATAAATAACATTATTTTTTGTAAGAAATAAAAACTTTACCACGAATGCGATGTCCTGTAAAATTAAAAATTAAAAGGAAATTATTGAGTTAATGCATAATTTATAAGGAGCCTTGCTGAAACTGGTGCCTTTATTTTATTTCTATTTAGTGAAATAATACGGAAAAAAGGTTTTTTTGATTCATCAGCAGACACAAGAGATAATTACCATTGAACAGTTAAAACAATTTGTGTACACAATCAATTCAAACGTAACACAAATACTCACATCTAAATACTTCACAGTTACATTATGTTATCTCCATATGATATTGACCTTCCTACCACAACATAAATAGGTAATTGTACATGTAATTTGCATTATAATGATGTTTTGCGGACTTTGCGTTTATCAAATTGAAAAGAGATAGACATTGGTGTTTTGTTTGTTAGTTTGAACAAAATTAAAATTTTCTGGAGTCCATTCTGTCAAAATAGTCTTTTTAGCTAAGGAGCTTCTACTAAGGGCCGGTTTCACCATGCTCTGTTAGATAAACACAGGATTAAACGGCCGTTAAAAATGTCAAAATGTACGCGTTTGACATCCAAGGTTAGATTTAACGGCCTGTTAATCCTTGATTAGTAACTAACAGAGCATGGTGAAACTGGGCCTAAGCCATATAACTACTACGTTTGGGGCTCTATTTTGCAAAAATACGAATGATCACGAGACAGTTTGAATAACGGTTTCTGAAAGCCCGATCAAAACTAATCGGATGTCAGGTCACTTGCTATCTCTATCTAATTCGATGTTATAGCAGAAATGGCGAGTGACTTGACATCCGATTAGTTTTGATCGAGCTTTCCGAAACCGGCCGTTAGTGTATTATCTAATTAACAATTTTGAAATTATGAGCTGTTAATGAGCTTATGAACTTAATGAGCTGCTGGTTGCCGGTGTTATTACAGACACTTGAAGCTTAACATCTGTATGCCTCAAGTTGATGGACGCAGGGCAGTGCATCGTAGAGCACGTACCTATTGTGCGTGACTTACGAGGCAATACTTTGTTATAGGTGATGGTTACCACTAAACATCAGGTGGGCCATCTGCTTGGTCCATCAGCTAGTTGTATAAAAAAAAATGGATGATTATGAACCTGCGTTTATCGGGTAAACTCCCTGATCCTAAAACGATGATAATTCGATGTTTGTAAACCTAGCATCATAAAAAAAACTTTCTTCAATATAAATAAAATAACTTTTTTTTTATACTACTAGCTGATGGCACTAGCAGATGGCCCCCCTGATGTTAAGTGGTAACCATCAGATATAACAAAGCATTGCCTCGTAAGTCACGCACGATAGGAACGTGCCCTACGATGCACTGCCCAGCGTCCATCAACTTGAGGCATACAGATGTTAAGCCTCATGTGCCTGTAATTACACCGGCAACCACACTCTTCAAACCGAAACACAGCAACGCTGCTTGGCGGCAGTTAAAGGTGTGGTGGTAGTAATTCCCCGGACGAGCCCTTCACAAAGAGCTCTACTACTTTAAAAAAATGTATAATAATCCTCTAGCCATGTTTGAATTGAACTGCTATGGAACTTCACATTTTAACTTTTTCGACGACACACGATGACATATACCGCAACCCGTTGTCCGAATTTTGTTGGCACTGAGTTTAACCCCCATTTGTGTGTCCGTTGGGATCTTCTTTATTTGGTTGATCTTTTGAAGAAATATGTGTCGGTTAGGAATCCGTATGTGACTGTAGGAGGGTGCTTAGTTTATTAAGAAACAAAATGAATTTGTCAGCGAACACGTAAAAAAGAATAACAAGTGAAGTGTTTTTTTCAGACGTTCAAACGCTCAACACAATGCAAGCGCTGTGCTTCCCTCTCGGCTCGTCCGTCGCGCTTCTTATCATGTTCTTCTTCTTTGACTCCATGCAGACCTTGGTCGCGATATGTACTGCCAGTGAGTACCACTTCATCGCGAGTTATTACTTAATTTTCGTTCAATAATGCTTTTAGGCTCCCCTCTTCCACATAATTATATTTGATATTATATATTTTTATTATTTTTTATTCCACTAGCTGATGGAACAAGCAGATGGCCCACCTGATATTAAGTGGTAAACATCACCTAAATGATAGGAACGTGCCCTACGATGCACTGCCCTGCGTCCATCAACTTGAGGCATAAAGATGTAAAGCCTCATGTGCCTGTTATTATACCGGCAACCACACTCTTCAAAATGAGACACAGCAACGCTGCTTGGCTTCAGGAAAAAGGCGTGGTACTTCCCCGGACGAGCCCTTCACCGTTGTGTAAGAGTGGTAGAGCTCTTTAGCTCTACTACTCTTAAAATAATGCAGTATAAATGCATTTGCATGCCTTTCAAATACCTAATATAATTTTTATATTCATAATCTCCTTTGTTCTGACAATCCATCAAATAAATAACAAAGAATCTATTGTCTCTCAAATACCGATAATCTCATCATTAGCAGCTTAAAATAATTCACTATTGAACATAGACTTCCTCCACAAATTCCCAGCTGCTGGATCTTAAAACCCATCTATGCAGAGGTCAATAAATAAATTAATTGTATTTCTGTTTTCAGTAATCGCTTGTGCGGCCCTCGCGTTTCTACTGACTCCACTGTGCCAATACATCGCGGGCGGTGGCGCATTCAGTCGCGGTGCAGTCTGCGGGAGATATTCCCCGCCCGAGCTAGCGGCCGCGTTGTTATCCGCAGCTATAGTCGCCGTGTGGGTACTAACCGGGCATTGGCTACTAATGGACGGTATGTTTAATCACTACATAGTATAAAACAAAGTCGCTTTCTCTGTCTCTATATCCCTATGTATGCTTAAATCTTTAAAACTACGCAACGGATTTTGATGCGGTTTTTTTTATAGATAGAGTGATTCAAGAGGAAGGTTTATATGTATAAAACATGCATAATATAGTAGAGAAACACTGATAATTTAAGAGGTTTCTAATGTGATGCCGTAAATAACATATTTTTGCGCTTACATTACAAACACTGGCTGAACCCTACGAGATAGATCAAAATAATGTAATACAGTATTGTACACCTTAAAAGGTCTACAAAAAAGTCCGCGATGGTATATTATGTCTATCTCTTAGGGATACCCCACAATAACCGTGCGAAGCCGGGGCGGGTCGCTAGTGATATATAATGAGATATCTGACGTTTCTACTGACCTCGGGAGTCTGCGGGAGATATTCCCGGCCTGAGCTAGCTGCAGCAGTTTGTCTATACATTCTGCCTAACTTGCAAGGGTTTGTGTGCTTTTAGTTAAATATAAAAAAGGTTTATTGGTGCAACATCTCAATATATATGTAACTAGCGGCCTGTCCCAGCTTCGCATGGGTGGTCATAAATTTTTTGAACATTGTAGGATAAACTTAGACCGTGGGTTCGAGCCTCGCGTCTACTTATTTCATACATTTGCACGCGCTTCTCCTTGAGTGAGTGAAATCGCAACCCGCGCGTGACCCGTGGACCCGTTAACTTTTTTAATTTCGTAAATCTTTTGAATAGAATGTCCGATTTGAAAAATTTAAGAAGTAATCTATAGGTATTGAAACCGTCTTAATTATGAAATGATTTATTTGGATAAGGATTAATACCAAGGTACAAATAAAGACCCTTTTCTAGCGGAGGCATTTCAATTAATTTTTTATAATAAAAGAACACTTATTGTGACATAACTATAATAGTTAGACATATGCTGCCGCGACATTTTTTGTAGATGATGACGTGTTCTACAAAATCGTAGTACATTATTTTGTTCTATCTTCAATAGTTTTCGCAGCGCACGCGATGTAAGGTTTTTGTTTTCCACCTTGGGTTACATTATTGAAGTTTTAGTAAAGATCCCTGATTTTTTTGAAAATATAATATAGCCTATGTTACTCAGGGATAATGTAGCATTCTAATGGTGAAAGAATTTTTGAAATCGGACCAGTAGTTTTTGAGCCTATTCGTTACATACAAAAATACAAAAATACAAATGTTACCTCTTTATAATATTAGTGTAAGTGTATACTAGCGGCCTGTCCCAGCTTCGCATGATCATAAATTTTTTGAACATTTTAGGATAAACTTAGACCGTGGGTTCGAGCCTAGCGTCTACTTATTTCATACATTTGCACGCCCTTCTTGAGTGAGTGAAATCGCACCCCGTTCGTGACCCGTGGACCCGTTAAAATTTTTAATTTCGTCATATCTTTTGAATGGAATGTCCGATTTGAAAAATTTAAGAAGTAATGTATAGGTATTGAAATCGTTTTAAATAAGAAATTATTTATTTGGATAAGGATTAATACCAAGGTACAAATAAAGACCCTTTTCTAGCGGCGGCATTTCAATTAATTTTTTATAATAAAAGAACACTTATTGTGCCATAACTATAAGACATATGCTGTCGCGACATTTTTTGTAGATGATAACGTGTTCTACAAAATCGTAGTACATTATTTTGTTCTATCATCAATAGTTTTCGCAGCGCATGCAATGTAAGGTTTTTGTTTTCCACCTTGGGTTACATTATTGGAGTTTTAGTAAGGATCCCTGATTTTTTTGAAAATATAATATAGCCTATGTTACTCAGGGATAATGTAGCATTCTAATGGTGAAAGAATTTTTGAAATCGGACCAGTAGTTTTTGAGCCTATTCGTTACATACAAAACAACAAAAATACAAATCTTTCCTCTTTATAATATTAGTGTAGAAGTGTCGACATATAATTTTTATAATAAATAAATAAATAAAATAATTTATTTTATGTTTCAGCGATGGGCATGGGTTTATGCGTGACGTTCATTGCTCTGATCCGACTACCGTCACTGAAGGTGTCCACACTACTGCTAACGGGATTGCTTCTGTACGACGTGTTCTGGGTGTTCTTCTCATCTTACATCTTCACTACCAACGTCATGGTCAAGGTTGCCACGAGGTAAGTCTTTTTTAATATTTATTTATTTGCTACGACGTGGTTACAATAAGGCAGGGATGGCGAACCAATGGAACGCGTGCCATTGATGGCACGCTTATAAATATTTTGGGCACGCCACAGATCCAAACGGTTTGCATTTTTAGTTCAAACTCGTACTCCGCTACTTCGCCCGCCCTCCCGATCCGGTCTGAGACTACTTTTCTAAATAACCCACCGGGCCGCTGCAGCCCTTAGGACACCAGTTGGAATTTTCGTTGAAATTATTTGGCGGCACGCCTATGACCTCATAAATTGATTTTTGAAAATACGGCACGTTAATTCTAAAAGGTTTGCCACCCCTGCAATAGGGTCTTCTAGTAAATAATGGTCAGCACATTATTATAATCTAGCATGCAAATAAAATTATACAATACAATTTCTAAAATTAATTGTTATTATTTATTTATTTATTTATTTATTTATTTATTTATTGGAAAACCAACAGCTTATTATAACTTAAATAACATACATGATATAGAAACGAGAGAGCCAATTATAGGTTTTCACGGATAAAAAACATTATTAAATTATATAATGTGAACGCCGTAGTCGACATTACCTATATCAAAATAAATGGAGTAGTGAATATAATATTATATGTATAGTGCGTACTATTCATTACCAAAGAACTCCCTGTTCAGCCGCTGTCTGGCTGAACCAACACTCGTGCAGAAAAGGTCAAAATCTAGATCTTTACTCAGTCTATTGAAGTTCGCGCTTGCTCGCCACAGAAACGTGTTTTGCCTGTAATTAGTACCAACTATGGGGATATGGATAGAGGGATTATATCTTTTACATTTATTAGGGACATTAAATTTAATTTTGTTCAGTAGGTCGGGACAATTTATATTATTAGATGTAATTTTTAATAAAAAACATAAATCAGCGATTTCACGCCGCTTAACTAGGGGTAGAAAATGAAATTTCTTACACAAACTAACGTAGGCAGAAGAGTTGTATGGAATGCTTAAGCGAAAACAGAGGTATTTAATGAATTTAATTTGGATGCGCTCAATTCTATATAATTAGCGTAGAATAGTCCAGATAAGGGGCGTGGCCTGTGACGTCACCCAGAAAGTGGTGTGAGCTAGCTTGGAGGGGCGCGCCGAGGCTACGTGCGGCGCGAGCGTCATTCGGACAACACTTTTGCTCCATCGCCAGAGATAGACGGACGTTGTACATACTTAGTGCTATTTTGCTTACTGCTATTTTGTTAAATTGGTTTAAATAAGAAGTTCTTTTTAGTTTTGAAATTGTTATTGTTTTTTTTATTAAAGATTACTATTAGTTTATTACCTCAGAAGTGGGATTCTTATCCTGTTCTGTGCCGTTGTGGCTTATATTGATTTAAAATAACTTTTTTGATACTTTTTGAGAATCTAAAAATTTTTACGTTTTTATGTGTTAAAAAAAATGGCCGGTAAAAGTAATCGCAAAGGGCGTAAAGACAGTTCCTCTAGTCCTGGCTTGGAGCAAACGCTTCAAACTATTTTGGAGCGCTTAAATTCTTTAGAAGATTCTAGGCAACGCAGTTCGAGCGCAGACAATGCGGCTACGTCACGCGACATTCCGGCGCCCGAACCGGTCGTGCAGCTGTTACCGCCGCCCGTACCTACGGCGGGCGGGCCGAGTGACGCGCTCCTACCCGCACCGTCTGGCGCCGAGTCGTGCGCTGCTAGCGTCGACTTGTCTGTGCCTTGTTCAAGTGTATTAAATTCCAGCACGACCGCCGCCGAGGTGGTTATGAGTGAGGTAACCGAGAAGCTAGTAAGTGCAATCAGTGCTATTCCGGTAAGATCAAACCATGTTTTTATATCAAACTTTGATCCGTCTCTGCATGATTTCGATGTGTGGTGTAGCGAAGTAGATCACGTACGTAGTTTGAATCGGTGGGATGATCGCGAGTGCTTAGCACGTATAGGTAATTGCCTAAAAGGTGACGCGAAGGTATGGCTTAATGAATGGGTTAGCAACGACCGCAGCTGGTCAAATTTCAAGCGGGAGTTTAAAACGTTGTGCCCCCTTAATATTGATATTGCGAATATTTTATTCGACGTTATGAAAACCGATTCAGACAACTACGCTACATACGCGGAATATGCTAGACGTTCTTTGTTAAGATTGCGTATTGTCAAAGGTATGAGTGACGAATTAATTGCTGCCATAGTGATACGTGGTATCACAGACGCCCAGATTCGTGCAGCTGCCACCAACGCAAAGTTGTTGCCAGATGGCTTAGTAAACTTTTTGTCGATCTATACAAAACCAGTTCAGGTGACATCTGTTCATGCACGTGGCTCTTTTCGTAAACACGAGTCACAGTCGAGCGCTCGTAAACGAGAACACGCTGATTTGAGGGTGAAGTGTTTCTCCTGTGGGGTTTATGGTCACAAACAGATCTCGTGCACCAAGCGTATAAAATCAGATGTGCCCACTCGGGACAGTCTACCTACAAGTATATGAACAGACTACCTACTTTTTGTCGCGAAACCGTAGATACCTACAAAGAGAATTATATCGCTACTGCAGTTATACAAGGTGTACCAGTTGATGTGGTTATAGATAGTGGTTCAACTATTTCTTTGATTTCAGAATCTGTAGCCAAACACCTGCAATGCACCCAGACCCCGTCATTTCGTGTTCTACGCGGCATAGGTAGTCAGGAGATACAGACCTCTTACTGTACTACTTTGTCGGTCGAGTTTTTCGAGATTACCCTCGAAGTCGATTTTCATGTCGTTCCGGATAAGTGTATGAACACGCCTGTTATCATCGGCACCGATGTGTTAAATAGGGACGGCGTGACATATACCCGAACGCGAGGTGTGCAACGACTCACACGAGCTGAGAACGTTTTTAAGGTATTGTCAGATCCTTGTATACCGATTAATACACCGTTGGTAGGTCAAGATAGGGAGCGATTAATGAGTGTCATAAACGAGTTCGCGGAATATCTAGTCGTAGGTACTGCCACTACAACCGTGCAAACGGGCACCATGCACATTCGGTTGCATAACGAAACCCCTGTAGTTTACCGACCATATAAGATGTCTCATGACGAAAAAATGCGCGTTAGGGATATCATTAAGGACCTGTTAGACAAAAATATTATTCGTGAGTCTGAGTCTGAGTTTTCGAGTCCAGTTTTGCTCGTCAAGAAAAAAAGACGGTAGTTACAGGCTTTGTGTAGATTTTAGGGCGTTGAATGCGAACACCATTAAGGATCACTATTCAGTACTACATCGACTATCACATCGATTGTTTAGGCAAAGCTCAATATTTTTAGCAAATTGGTCAGGTGAGACCGAGCGAGCATAAGATCGAGGCTTTAGTTGCCGCTCGAGTTCCGAGCAGTTTAAAGGAGTAAGACAGTTTTTAGGCCTTGCAGGTTACTTTAGGCGTTACATTCCAGGCTACTCTTCGAAAACAGCGTGTATAGCGAATCATTGAACGGTTAACTGGTGAGCCTGTATTGGCTATTTCTGACCCCTCTCTCCCCACTGAAGTGCACACCGATGCGTAAGCGCTAGGTTATGGAGCTGTTTTGCTGCAAACTCACAATGGTGGGCACAAGCAGCCTGTCGCTTATTTCAGCAAGGTTTTCTGCAAGGGGCTGAACTACGTTATCACTCCTATGAGTTGGAAACGTTGGCAGTTGGCGCTGCAACATTTTAGACATTATCTTATTGGTACGAAGTTCAAAGTTGTGACCGATTGTATGACTGTGACTGATGTAGACTATGACTTTGATCTCGAGTATCGAAAGGGGACTGCGCTATCTCATGCTGACTATCTGAGCCGTAACCCGGTAAATATTTGCGAAATTCGAAAACCACTAAACTGGGCTCAGATAGCGCAGGCCGCTGACGAGGAGACGCAAATCCTGCTTCAGAAACATAAAGATGGTGATCTAGATTCTTCTAGGTACATAGTTCGTAATGACGTCCTATACTATAAAATGGATGTGGTCGGTGAGCAGTCGCGTTTTCTGTGTTATGTTCCTAAGGGTCACCGCCTTAGCTTGCTGCGTGTTTTTTTACGACGAACACCAACATATTGGTATACATAAAACTACCGACCTTGTATTAAAACATTTTTGGTTTCCCAAGTTGAGACAGTTTGTGCAGAAGTACATACAACATTGCGTTGTGTCTCTCTCATAAAAAGGTAGCGTGCCAGCCTTCTCAACCTATCGAGTCATGGGACAAGCCCACTGCACCGTTTGAAACTGTACATAGCGATGTTTTGTGTTTGATGTTGGGGCCTCTTCCAGATTCTAACGGTTTCAAGTATGTCGTTCTTATTGTGGACGCATTTACCAAGTACTGCTTCTTATATCGTAAGCAAGATGCAAATGAGCTGAAACATATTTTTGTAAGCGCTATTTCACTCTTTGGTTCTCCAAAGCTGTTAGTCGCCGATCGTGGTCGGATGTATGAGAGTACGTCTTTTGTTAGTTGGGTTAGAGAAATGGGCTGTAACATACATTTTATAACTCCTGAGATGCATCGTAGTAATGGTCAAGTTGAGCGGTATTGTCGTACTGTAATGAACATGATTCGGGTTGAATCTAATTTTAGACAAGAACGTTGGTCAGACATTTTGTGGAAATTACAGCTCACCTTGAACATTACTACGCAAAAATCAACAAAATGTTCTCCGATGAATTTGTTAGTAGGTAATGAGGGTATAACGCCTGTCATTCGATCTCTGGTACGTGATGTTGCTTTAGAGGCAACAAGTCCGAATCGCGAATCACTGCGCGAGCTTGCCCGACAACGTGCCTCTGAGTTGCTAGACGAAAATCGAACTCGTCAAGACGCTCGTGTTAATGAACGACGTAAGGCACCACGCACGTTCAATAAAGGTGATATGGTTTTTGTGCGTAAGACGAGTCAGGCTACGGGCAAGTTAGACTCTGGCATGCGCGGCCCATATGTGGTGTCGCAGGCGCTGCCCCATGGACGTTATGAGCTGAAGCTCATTGCTGGCTCTTATGGTAAAACCACGCAAGCGGCCGCAGAATACATAACGCTATGGCGCGGGGAATGGACCCCCGATGTGTGCATCGCATTTTTTGAAAGTGAGTTACCATTCTTTTAGCATACCAACAGTGTGAAGTATGCTTATCTGTGATATGTGTACCTGTGCACCTCGAGAGCTCTGCACTTGTATGCGATGCATCCCGAGGGCTCTGCTTTGTTAATCCATCACATCATTGGTCTCGGTACTCGTTATGTATATCGGCGCGTACAACCCGAGGGCTCTGTACTTGTGGTTAGTAACCTGAGGGCTCTACTCTTGGCTGTCGCACCCTGAGGGCTCTGCGATGATGGAGACCATCCTGAACGGTACGTCTCCTGGTATCAATGGTACACCCTGAGGGCTCTGTACAGTGCGCACCCTGAGGGCTCTGCGATGATGGAGACCATTCTGAACGGTACGTCTCCTGGTATTAATGGTACACCCTGAGGGCTCTGTACAGTGCGCACCCTGAGGGCTCTGCGATGATTGAGAACATCCTGAACGGTACGTCTCCTGGTATTAATGGTACACCCTGAGGGCTCTGTACAGTGCGCACCCTGAGGGCTCTGCGATGATTGAGAACATCCTGAACGGTACTTCTCCTGATACTTATTGTGCACCCTGAGGGCTCTGGACAATGCGCATCCTGAGGGCTCTGCGATAATAGCGAGGCTCCTGAACGGTACACCTCTCTGGACATCCTGAGGGCTCTGTCGTTTCATCCTATTTATTTTGTCGTGTATCCTGAGGGCTCTGCCGTTTAATTTAATAACCAACTTAGAGCATAAGAGCTTCACTCGAGAGTTTTTCCTGCTGGACATACCTGAGGGCTCTGTCCAAACATTTGAAAGTTATGAGTTTCTTATTTTCAGCTTTTTGAGTTCGATTAGGAAACTAATGCAGTTCATATCTTTTCAGATGACAATGATGATGAGAGTCAGCCATGTAGTGCTGAGCGCCAAGTCGTTGAGGTGGACGTGCATGTTCCTGCATCACCATCCCATGAGACGGAGGATATGCAGCTACAGCCACCCTGCTACCCTGATGGTCCTGCGGGCGAGGACGCACCGCCGTCAGGAGAAGCCGAATTAGCGTAGAATAGTCCAGATAAGGGGCGTGGCCTGTGACGTCACCCAGAAAGTGGTGTGAGCTAGCTTGGAGGGGCGCGCCGAGGCTACGTGCGGCGCGAGCGTCATTCGGACAACACTTTTGCTCCATCGCCAGAGATAGACGGACGTTGTACATACTTAGTGCTATTTTGCTTACTGCTATTTTGTTAAATTGGTTTAAATAAGAAGTTCTTTTTAGTTTTGAAATTGTTATTGTTTTTTTTATTAAAGATTACTATTAGTTTATTACCATATATATATTTTTCATAACGAGGATTCCATATTTGAGACGCATATTCGAGAATGCTTCTCACGAAGGTACAGTAAAGGATCTTGAATGTTTTAGCACGATGAAAATTAGCTGCACTCCTCATGACAAAACCCAGGGCTTTGGATGCTTTAGAAACGATGGTTTCAACATGCTCATTAAACTGAAGCTTTGAATCATGTAGTACCCCGAGATCTCTAACCGCGCTGCATTTCTGTAAAATATGATTTTTAAGCAAGTAGGAGGACTGAATTGTTAATTTGTTACGTGTGAATGTGACAACCGAGCACTTAGACGGATTGAGGTCTAGTTTATTCATAGCACAGTAAGAGTCTAATCTTGATAGGTCTTCTTGAAGTTGAGAAGAGTCATCATGGGAGTTAATAACTTTAAAAATCTTCATGTCATCGGCAAAACAAAGCAAGTGACTATTTTGAAAACAACTAGAGATATCATTGACAAAGATTAAGAAGAGCAGAGGTCCAAGAAGAGAACCCTGCGGTACACCACTAGGAATAGAAACCCAGCTAGAAATGTAGTTATTGATGACAATAGCTTGAGATCGATTATCGATGTAGGAAGTAAACCATCGGAGCAAGTCACCCCTGATACCGATAAGGTGGAGTTTGGACAAGAGCAGCCTGTGGTCAATCCTGTCAAAGGCTTTGCTGTAGTCAGTGTAGACTACATCGACTTGGTGACCATTATCCATTGCTTCAGTCAAGAATTCATTGAAGAGGACGAGGTTGGACACAGTTGAGCGTCCTTTGAGAAAACCATGCTGCGACGGATTAAAGGAGTATTGTAAGGCCGCATAGACTTGATTATAGATGACTCGTTCAAATATCTTAGCAATAATACATAGTTTAGAAATGGGTCTATAGTTGGTCACTTCACTCTTAGAGCCTTTTTTATGTATAGGAGAAACGAAGGCTGACTTCCAAAATTAATTTAATGAATTATTACAAAATTTATAATGTAAGTTTACACGAAACGTCAGGAAAAAACAATTACCAAATTACAGTTATTATTGAAATATTGCCTATTTCACCATCTCTGAGTAACGCTATTCGTCACATAGAAATATTACCGTCTTTGTTTTTGACGAGTCCAAAGTAGAGAGGGCAATCTCTAATACTATAAGAATCAAAGTCCTGACTGACTGACTGACTGACATATAGACAACCCACAGCCTAAACCGCTGGTCCTAGAGACTTGAAATTTGAGGAGTACGTAGGTCTTATGGCGTAGAGGTGTACTAAGAAGGGATTTTTGGAAATTCAACCCCTAAGGGTGTAAAAAGAGATGAAAACGTTTGTATGAAAAATTGTATTCCTTGAACCTACAAACTTGAAACTTGGAGTACTTAAACTTCAAAGCAAATAAAAAGTAAATGCATTTTTAGTTTTTTAAAAATAAAAATGATAATAAATAATAATAAGTGTGCAAAGGGATGTAAAAATTTGTATGGGAGTTTTTTGACCGCTGGTCCTAGAAACTTGAAATTTGAAGAGTACATAGGTCTTATAGCGTAGAGGTGTAGTAAGAAGGGATTTTTGGAAATTCAACCCCTAAGGGTGTAAAAAGGGATGAAAACGTTTGTATGAAAAATCGTATTCCTAGAACCTACAAACTTGAAACTTGGAGTACTTAAACTTCAAGGCAAATAAAAAAGAAATGCATTTTTAGTTTATTAAAACTACCCTTAATAAGTGTGCAAAGGGATGTAAAAGTTTGTATGGGAGTTATTTGACCGCTGGTCCTAGAGACTTGAAATTTGAAGAGTACATAGGTCTTATGGCGTGGAAGTGTACTAAGAAGGGATTTTTAGAAATTCAACTCCTAAGGGTGTAAAAAGGGTTGAAAACGTTGGTATGAAAAATTGTATTCCTTGAACCTACAAACTTGAAACTTAGAGTACATGTACTTTAAGGCAAAAAAATAGGAAAGACATTTTTAGTTCTTTAAAACTACCCTTAATAAGTGTGCAAAGGGATGTAAAAGTTTATATGGGAGTTTTTTGACCGCTGGTCTTAGAGACTTGAAATTTAAAGAGTATATGGGTCTTATGACGTAGAGGTGTACTAAAAAGGGATTTTTGGAAATTCAACCCCTAAGGGTGTAAAAAGGGTTGAAAACGTTGGTATGACAAATTGTATTCCTTGAACCTAAAAACTTGAAACTTGAAGTAGATGTACTCCAAGGCTAAAAAATAGGAAAGACATATTTAGTTCTTTAAAACTACCCTTAATAAGTGTGCAAAGGGATGTCATAGTTTGTATGGGAGTTTTTTAACGCGTAGTGCGATTGACTTAAAACTTGAGGTAAATATACTAAGAAACAAATAATTAAGAATGACGCTTTTAACTTTTGACAATTACCGCTGCAAAGGGTGCAAATGACTGTAAAAGTTATTATGAGATATTTTTAACGCATAGTGCGATTGATTTCAAACTTGAAGTAAATATACTCCACAATAAATAATTTAAAATCACGTTTTCAATATTTAAAAACTAAGGGTGTATTTTAAACCTGCAAAGGGTGCAAAAGACTGCCAAAGTTAAAATTTTTGTATGGGAGATTGATTTAACGCGTGGAAGATTTTTAAAGTTTGAAATTAATTACACTACGCGTAACAGAAAATATGTTCTGTGGATAAATAACAAAAAGACAGTTTGATTTTCGAAAACAACTCCTAAAACGTTGTTGCGCTCATTCGTTGCGCTCGAATAAAAAGGATACAACGAGTGTGTGTTTGTAAGAGTTTGGATGTTTGGATGTTTGTGGCTCAATCACGGCTCACCACTACGCGTGCGAAGCCGCGGGAAGCCACTAGTATTTTAATATATTCTACTAAAAAATAATGTGGCGATGAGCTGTAATGTCTCATGCCGTCTGATATTTATGAATTAAAATTATTTTAATACCACTGTCAATTACCGTAATCGTACATCGCAAACTTCTCTATGGCATCAAACAAAGCTATGCCATCAGTGAAAATAAACAACTGAAATTGTACATCAAATACAAATTTTACATTATCCAACTGCTCTACTCACTATAGCGCCAATAAAAACCAGGGCTCAAATCAAACCAGTTTATAGCTAGATATTTAAGTTGTTTTATAAAGTTGTTATACATTTACAGACATCGACAGCCTTCACAGCTCATGACAGCCTTCACAGCTCAGTTGGTAGTAGCTCTGCCTTCTGCGCCGTAGGCCGTGGGTTCGATCCCCACCGAGAACAAGCATTTGTGTGATGAACATAGATGTTTGTTCTCTGTCTGGGTGTTATAGAATATTATAAGTATGTATTTACAAAAAAAAAAGTATATAAGTAGTTTATCAGCTATCTGGTTCCCATATCACAAGCTTTGGCTTAGTTTGGGGCGAGATAGTGCTGTGTGGAATGTCCACCAATATTTATTTATTATATTTATTTATTGGTATCAATATATCCTGTCGTGTCAGGCGTGCAATATTTTAAATTTACAATGCTAAAATAAAAAAAAATATATAACAATTAAAAAAAATGGTATTTAAAGAGTTACAATAAAAATAACAATAATAATAATTTAAATGAATATCAAAGAGTGAGAACAATGAATTAATAAAAATATTTAAATGTTTATAAAATGGCAATCTTATAATTAATTTTTGCAATTTATTTTTTATGGAGGTCTATGTTATCATAAGCTCATACAGCAAATGCTGGTGGCTTTTTTGTCGTCACATTAAGTTGTAACAGCTCCTTTATAATATCTCTTAAGAGACAAAATAAATATTGGTCTATTCTATTCAACTGTAATTAAGAGGCAGATAGGTTCTCGCCTACACATTTCATCATTTTTGGGAGACTTTTGATGAAAGTTTTGAAAAGTGAGTTTTGAAAAATGGCACACAATCACTGACTTTGAATACAATGTTGCAGGCCGGCAGAGAATCCCATGAACGTGGTAGCGCGTCGGTTGCAGCTCGGAGGCGCGATGCGGGACGCTCCTAAACTCTCGCTGCCGGCCAAACTAGTATTCCCCTCCATGCATCACCAGGGTCACTTCTCCATGCTTGGTGAGTTACTAATACAAATACTTCTATATATAAATTTCAGGTTTAAGACATTAAGGGCCGGTTTCACCATGCTATGTTAGATTAACAGAGGATTAAAGGGCCGTTAAATATGTCAAAATGTACGCGTTTGTCAGCTAAGGTTAGATTTAACGGTCTTTTAATCCTTGATTAGTAACTAACAGAGCATGGTGAAACCGGCCCTAAGTAAGTTAGATTAGATACGAGTGTCAGAAATTTTAAGAGTAGTAGAGCTCTTTGTGTAGGGCTCGTCCGGGGAAGTACTACCACCACGCCTTATTCTGCCGCCAAGCAGCGTTGCTGTGTTTCGGTTTGAAGGGTGTGGTTGCCGGTGTAATTACAAGCACATGAGGCTTAACATCTGTATGCCTCAAGTTGATGGACGCAGGGCAGTGCATCGTAGGGCACGTTCCTATCGTGCGTGACTTAGGCAATGCTTTGTAATAGGTGATGGTTACCACTTAACATCAGGTGGGCCATCTGCTTGTTTCATCAGCTAGTAGTATAAAAAAAACAATGGTGTCAATTCGGTTGTTTAATTTTCCTAATTTTACCTAATTTGACAGCACTAAAAATATTGCCGTCCCTTTCCAAAAGAGCGAAACCACAAGGACGGCTATAATTTTAGAGCTGTCAGATTAGGTTAGTTTATGATAATGCAACAACAGAATCGACACCAATATTCCTTATTAGGCAAGAGCTGAAACATACATACAAAATACTAAATCATCCAAATTGTTTGTAGGATCTTCGTTCGCTTACTTGATCGATAACTAAGTGGTTCTATTTTCAGGTCTCGGCGACATTGTAATGCCAGGCTTATTGCTGTGTTTCGTTCTGCGATACGACGCGTACAAGAAGGCTACTCTTGTGTGCCAAATGGGACAGGTGCCCGGCCCTAGATCCATGGTAAGGTCTCCATTTAACTTGTCATTTAATTTGAAAGCACATTCGATTCAGCGCTATCTAGCCATTTAAGAGACTGACTACAGTCAAACAACTTCTTGCTTGCACATTTCAACATTTGGAAGATATAAGTTATATTTATATATACAGTTTTTTAACTAGTTCGGAGTGTATTGCAAATCTGATTCGGCCACCAGCCATATTATAAAAATGTTATTTTATACCTATTACTACCTACGTATTGTTAATTTTAAGTTTAGATACGGTCTAACGAAACGGTCTGGTCTGGACGAGGTCTTTTTTGGAAATAAATAAATAAATAAATAAATAAAATAAAGTCAGTGAATGTAATGATAATAAAAAAAACACTCAAAATGAGAGAACATTTGGACTGATACATATACTGATAACATTGAACCTGAACAAAGATTCAGCAAAAATATCATTTTGTTTGGATAAAAATTATAATAGTTTTCCTATGAAAAAGTTTGATTAAGTATTAGCTTGGACTAGTTTCACTCCCAGTGGACCCGGTGGTCTACTGTTCTCCGGTGATATAATGTCATCATCATTATCCAAAGACAGACTTCACCCTCTGTGGAGTGGGTGAAGTCGGTTTGTGCCATCTACCACGATCCTACCAGTCTAACCCGTTTCCGACCTGCGATTTTCAACGATATAGTAATGTATTAGAGTAGTAGAGCCCTTTGTGAAGGGCTCGTCCGGGGAAGTACTAACCACGCCTTTTTATGCCGCCAAGCAGCAACGCTGTGTTTCGGTTTGAAGAGTGTGGTTGCCGGTGTAATAACAGGCCCATGAGGCTTAACATCTGTATGCCTCAAGTTGATGGACGTAGGGCAGGGCATCGTAGGGCACGTTCCTATCGTGCGTGACTTACGAGGCAATGCTTTGTTATAGGTGATGGTACCACTTAACATCAGGTGGGCCATCTGCTTGTTCCATCAGCTATTGAATAATAAATGTATTATTAACGCAGAGCTCTCGACTGACGTACTTCCACTGCTCGCTGCTGGGCTACTTCCTGGGCTTGCTGACAGCGACCGTGTCGGCCGAGGTGTTCAAGGCGGCACAGCCGGCGCTGCTCTATCTCGTGCCCTTTACGTTGCTGCCGCTACTCACCATGGCTTATGTCAAGGTAAACATCAAAATTATGGCCCTTTTTCATATTCGCTGCCATTTTATAATGGCTCTATACAGTATACTTGTCATCGTAACTTTCATGCCAACGAAAAGAGACAGCAACAGACTTATCGGTCGGATAAGCTAATGGAGCGCTTAGTGACCAATATGAATAATACCAAAATATTATAAGTTTTATTGATTATAACAAAATATGTCGATAAGCCTTGCCGCCTAAACTAGCGATAGCTGTGTGACAGGATTATGAGTGTTAGATCTCTTTGTGTGTCGTTTGGGGAAGTATTACCACCATGCCTATTTCTGCAAGCCTCTTCCGCCAAGCAGCGTTGCTATTTTTCCGTTTGATGAGTGTGGTTGAATTAACAGGCACATGATGCTTAACACCTGTATGCCTCTGGTCGATGGACGCAGGGCAGTGCATCGTAGGGCACGTTCATATGTGGCAATGATTGTAACCACTTAATATCAGGTGGTTCTGTATCTGCTAGTTCTATCAGCAAGCGTCTTTACGCAGACTGTGTTTTTCATACAATGTATCTTCCCGCAGGCTTGTTCCGTAAACAAAAAGTAGACCTTATCCAGACACCCTGAATACTTCTATTTTCGTGATTTCTAATAAAAGTTGTTTTGTTGTCAGGGTGATCTCAGAAGAATGTGGAGTGAGCCGTTTATAGCACCGCCGAACGGCAAGGCCGGAGCGGACTTCGACGTGTGATCGCCGCGACCCACTCTCTATAGAGACGGACTCGTCACGCCTATGTACAGATAGCTAACAAATGTATTGCTTAGATACCATTCACGGTGGATATCAGGAACACTCAAGTGTTTTCGGTAAATGGAATGAGAAACTATAATCGGTAAACGGCAGATATTTGCACAACTGTAATGTTCGAACGTGCTTCTGACTACCCCCTAAGACATCAGAGCGCCGGGGATGTCCACCGTGCAGGATTACAGTCGTGAGAATTTAATTTCAGTGTTTATTAGACTGCCCGAGTTAAGAGTATTTTCTTTAATGTTTGAGGGTAGTTCAAGAGTGCTATCTATTGGTTAATCGTTTTAGGTTAGATAGATAATTATTTTACTGTTGGATATGGATAAGGTATAACTTCACTGTGACGTACTAAACATGCCGCAGTAAGACCGCTGGGCTATTGTTATTTGCGACATGTTAGCAACGGACATTATTGTGCAATCACTTCTGACCAACAACACTTTTTATATTAGGTACTAACAGTAAACTGATCCAGGAATACGCGAAGGAACGTTAAAACGACCGCATTACCGTAGACACGGTAATGCGATATTTTTAACGTTTTGCGACTGCAACTCAGTTAGCAGTAAGTGCGTGAGCACAAAATCCAACCTCATGGATTTGAAAACTATTCAGCCTGAAAAGAGCAAACAAGTTATGTATAGCTGTACCCAATATACCAACGGCCGCGATGTGAATTGGTGCCTAAACGCCTCAAGTCATAATTTCATATTCATTGTTAGTCTCTTACAAGGAGCAAGAGATAACAGAATTTGTTATTGCATGAGATTTAGGGTAAATTATATGATTTTAAAGACATTGTTTTAAGAGCTCACTTCACAGAGCCGACGCTATTTCCATAGAAATGCTATTCCATGTTCTGTGAATTGATCTTAGTTTTTGCAGGCAGAAATAGCATTTACAAGTTCAACATGTATAACTCAGCTGGTCTGAAGTTAGCGTTTGATGAATGTACCGCCATTGGCCATTTGCTCACAAACGACTAATTTCAGGCGTACATGGTAATGCGATCGGCTCTTTGTAGCGGGCCGTTATAGTTCATACGCTTTTGTTTTCTTTTATAAAGTGTTAAAAAAGGTTACACAGTACCCGCCACATATACATGCACAGTGATAGTAGTGTGAAAGTATATTGAGAGAATTACTTACATACATCAGTACCCCAAGTATGAGTTTTGCTTACGATATTTCGTTTTTCGATTTAAGTTTTTGTTCCGTGTTCATTGCGGGTTTTGTATGAAGACGCGATAGAGATACCGATACGGAACCCGCAATGAACACGGAACAAAAACGAATCGTTTTTGCTCCGTGTTCATTGCGGGTTTTGTAAAGTTCCATATCGGTATCCCTATCGCATCTTCATACAAAACCCGCAATGAACACGGAACAAAAACTTAAAACGAAAAACGAAATATCGTAAGCAAAACTCATACTTGGGGTACAGGTGGTTTTTAATGAAATTGGTTTTTTCATAGTTAACGTGCATCGTTTGCGGCTAGTATTGGCTCGGTTTGAAGATGTTTGTAATTATTAATGTAAGGAACCGACCAGTGAAGAGATTTTCTAACTCGAGTAAGTGTATCTCTATAAATTTCAGAAATACTCATTTTTCTACCTTTTTTATGAAGTTTTTTTATACCAATTTAGCCCAAAGTTCTCCAACAGTTTTTCGGGTTAAACGACTGTTAACGTACGATCTAGTATCATATTGGTTTAGAGCCGGTTTCACCATGCTCTGTTAGTTACTAATCAAGGATTAAAAGACCGTTAAATCTAACCTTAGCTGTCAAACGCATACATTTTGACATATTTAACGGCCCTTTAATCCTTTGTTAATCTAACAGAGCATGGTGAAACTGGCCCTTAATCTCATAACTTATTAATGTGTTGAAAATACGTCGTAGATACATTTATTCAGCTACAATAAAATGACGAACAAGTAAATCTCTTGTTCGTTTTGCTGTCATTTAAATATCATTTAGATTATTATTTTCATTGATGACTATTTATAATATCGGTATATAGTATTTTAAATCAGTTAAATATCCATTTGTGTATTGTCGAAAATCAGATCTAACGGACGTTTAACCAATTGTTGTAAACTTTCGGCTGAGAAGTTTGTTGCTCTTGAATATTATATAAACTTAAATAATGTAAAGATATATATTGTTCAGAAAATATTGTAGTTGTGGTTATAATAGACCAAGACTCTTGGTTTCAGTAGTCTTGATATGTTATGTATAACATTTTTGTCAGTGTTCTCTGTCCTTTCTAAAGTTTTTATAGATACTATTTCATGAGGGACTATGAACAATCAGTTGTGACTGGTAAAATAACTTAAGAGTCGTTATATTTCTATGAATCTCAATTTGAACTTAACTTTTTCGCTACTCTAGGCGTAAAAGGGTGATACACGCGGGCGAACCTTGTTAAAATGTTTCGACATGATTATGAGTGTTATATTTGCATTTTGGCTCTTAAGGCAGTTCGGAGTGCATCTTCCTTTACACATCTTTCCTATTTTAACTAGTTTTTACGTGATTGATGATTTTTTCTGTTGTGATCAAACTGCTGCCTTAGACTGATGTTTCGAATATATTTTTTGACTACCTTCAGTTTCAACGGGTGCCGCGCAAATCGGTAGCTGAAATACCATCTCAGCCAAACATTATTATTGGTAAAATGTTTGTAACATTTTGAATCTATCTACATTAATTCAATTAGAAATAACAAAGTTCGTTAGGAAACAAATAATAATCGGTTATAAATTACTCTTTAACTAGATGGTATTTTGGAATTGTACCTAATTACCAATAAGTTCCGTTTTGCACAGGGACCCATACCTACTAAAATTTTAGTCTATCACTATAGAATTTAAGATAGATAAATTAATGTTGTTATTACTATAACAAATGCGATGTTGTTGTAAATTATTTCATTGAATTTAATAATGAATGTTATGAATACATAGTAAGAGGTTAAAAGGTGTGATTTGATTTTATTAGTAACTTTTTATAACAATTTAGTTTTGGAATTTATTTTTAAATGAGTAGAATTATTTAACTAGTGTGTTACTGATAAGTTTACAGTGAGTGTAATTTAAAACATTTTTATCATAAACAAAACAGTATTTAGGAGAAACAGTGATTTGATATTTTTGAGGCTTCATTTTGGAAATTAAATCTAATTTTTTTTGGTGTTGATTTAATAAGCCCTAAAGGCATTATTGTATTCTTTGGAAACAAACCCCCATACTTATAAACATTGTATGAATTAGCTGTCACTATTTGTCCTTACCAAATGGTATGAGAGGCGGCACTCTACATATTTTGACAGATTTTTATAAGTAAGGCTGATAATTCTTCAAAAAGAAACAGTTTCTGGTGTATTTTATAGACGTTTTATCCTTATTATTACTTACTTATTGTCACTAATATTTCCCATCTGTGTAAATACAAGCATATAAATAAGATTTATGTACAATCAGTGTTACTGTTTCATCCACCATCCAAATACATGTAAATACCTAAATAATAAAAACTCTTTTCATTGATCCTGTGTAGAACTTAGTTATGCATGTAACATTTTTATGTAGTCTACACTTCTACACTAATATTATAAAGAGGAAAGCTTTGTATTTTTGTATGTCACGAATAGGCTCAAAAACTACTGGTCCGATTTCAAAAATTCTTTCACCATTAGAATGCTACATTATCCCTGAGTAACATAGGCTATATTATATTTTCAAAAAAATCAGGGATCCTTACTAAAACTCCAATAATGTAACCCAAGGTGGAAAAATAAAACCTTACATCGCGTGCGCTGCCAAAACTATTGATGATAGAACAAAATAATGTACTACGATTTTGTAGAACACGTCATCATCTACAAAAAATGTCGCGACAGCATATGTCTAACTATTATAGTTATGTCACAATAAGTGTTCTTTTATTATAAAAAATTAATTGAAATGCCTCCGCTAGAAAAGGGTCTTTATTTGTACCTTGGTATTAATCCTTATCCAAATAAATCATTTCATAATTAAGACGGTTTCAATACCTATAGATTACTTCTTAAATTTTTCAAATCGGACATTCCATTCAAAAGATATGACGAAATTAAAAATGTTAAAGGGTCCACGGGTCACGCTCGGGGTGCGATTTTACTTATTCAGGGAGAAGGACGTGCAAATGTATGAAATAAGTAGACGCGAGGCTCGAACCCACGGTCAAAGTTTATCTTAAAATGTTCAAAAAATTTATGACCACCCATGCGAAGCTGGGACAGGCCGCTAGTGAGATATAATATCACAATGAATATGTCTATATTTATGTATACAATAAAGTGTTATCTATCTCAATCAGTGGAGGAAAACATCATGAGGAAACCAGTTAGACACTTGACAGCCTTCACAGCTCAGTTGGTAGTAACTCTGCTTTCTGCGCAGTAGGCCGTGGGTTCGATCCCCACCGATAACAAACCTTTGTGCGGTGAACAGTTGTTTGTTCTCTGTCTGGGTGTTATATTATATTATAAGTATGTATTTATAGACCATTCTTGCAGCAGTGATAGGATTGCAACCTGTCACATAATATATTAGACTAGTGGCCTGTCCCAGCTTCGCATGGGTAGTCATACATTTTTTGAACATTTTAGGATAAACTTAGACCGTGGATTCGAGCCTCGCGTCTACTTATTTCATACATTTGCACGCGCTTCTCCTTGAGTGAGTGAAATCGCACCCCGCGCGTGACCCGTGGACCCGTTAACATTTTTAATTTCGTCATATCTTTTGAATGGAATGTCCGATTTGAAAAATTTAAGAAGTAATCTATAGGTATTGAAACCGTCTTAATTATGAAATGATTTATTTGGATAAGACATAACTATAATAGTTAGACATATGCTGTCGCGACATTTTTTGTAGATGATGACGTGTTTTACAAAATCGTAGTACATTATTTTGTTCTATCATCAATAGTTTTCGCAGCGCACGCGATGTAAGGTTTTTGTTTTCCACCTTGGGTTACATTATTGAAGTTTTAGTAAGGATCCCTGATTTTTTTGAAAATATAATATATCCTATGTTACTCAGGGATAATGTAGCATTCTAATGGTGAAAGAATTTTTGAAATCGGACCAGTTGTTTTTGAGCCTATTCGTTACATACAAAAATACAAATGTTTCCTCTTTATAATATTAGTGTAGATGTAGATAATATTCCATAATATGAAATACCAACTAATGCTTAATGTGGGTATGTGCTAATTGTAATATTTGGTTATATGTCTGACTACCCCCACACATAGTAAACACATCCACAAGGAATATGAAGATGATAGTAAGAGATCTGAGGATATCTACTGTGAAGTCATAAGGCTGATTTTTTATTTCTGCTAGCCTTTTTTTTGGCTGAGGCTATTGTTTTTTTTATACAACTAGCTGATAGAACAAGCAGATGGCCCGCCTGATTTTAATAGTAACCATCACCTATTACAAGTGTTGCCTTTTATGTCACTAATTAACTCTTCAGTCATAAGTATTGTAATAACTAGCTAATTTCGTTTTTTTATGAGGCTTAATGGTAATTGAGTTTCTCCATTTAAAACATTAGATCAATTTTATTATGCCAAGTTTATTTGTTAGCTTCAACAGCTTTGTTAGTATCCCTCTTCTCAATGAACCGCAGCTGCTTTTTCCTCATACGTTTCAGTTTGGCTGAGTTAGTTATAACTTGAACCACTTCAGCTTTCCTCTTGTTCTCCTCAGAACGTTTTAAGTTTTCCCTTCTCCGTTCCTTCCTTTCTTCTTGCTTCTTTTTAAATTCTTCTTTAACTTGTTTTGATAGCTCCTTTGTTCTTTTTAATTCAATGCGGAGTGCTGTTTTCTTTGCAAAGTCCTGTCTAAGGCCCTTGGTTTTGTTTACAGTTGCAAATCTGAAAGATAGATTAGATTTTACATGTGTTACGACGCCGAGTTGCATTTGAATGCAGGTCTCCAAGTAGTACCTTTCTTTTTCAGTCTTCCAGAATCGTCCGGATTTAGGCTTTCCTTTTGTAGCCGTTGGTGTTGATTTCGGTTTATGTTTTTTTGGTGCGGCTTTTGCTTCGTCTATGGTTGAGACTGCCACATCGCTGCTTTTACCTTGTTTATTAACTATGTCTGCAACTAACGAGAGCACTTTATTTTGAGTAGCTTCGGTCATGTTTCAGAAATCTATAAACTTATCACAAAGAAAATAAATGCAAAATAAACACAACCAACCGCGTGTTGGTCACTTTGACACACAGAGTACTTTGTTATAAATGAAACTTTGACACTTTCGTGTAACTTTTTTTTTATTGCTCCTGCCGAGTTCTGCCTGCCTAGCCTGTGTGAGCAGAGTAGGCTAAAGTTTTAAAACCATTCTTACACGGGCTATTTATTCAGTTCGACTGAATTTTATTGCTGATCTTTGGGAGATTTAGGCCATAATCCGGTTCTATTGAAGACATTGCTATTGTTACTTTTCTTTTCTTTATTCAATTTATTTTTATTCCTTTAATCGTCAGGAAAGACAACCCTCGTATTTTATTGCATCGAACGAAATACGAGGGAAATATGAATGGAACTGTGTGCTGTGCTGCCATATATGTCAACCAAAGATTTTTTTATTTTGTTAACTAGCGGAATAGTCCAGATTGTCACTTGCATTATAATATATCTCTGTCATTGTCATAGTGCATAATTTTGCCACTGTCAGCCATATATTTAATTATTTTTTTAGTGTCGTTCGGCGTTCGTCTAGCTTGTCGAAATCGCATCGGAAATAAAATTAATGAATCATCTATCCTACCTATCATGTTATATCCTTGTGACTGAAGTGAAGTCCGCATAGTGCTTTAATTTCCTGTTGTATTATTATATTTAAAGTGGCTAATAACTGTACCATACCCTTGAAATACCACAGTTTTATACATTTTGAAGTGATTCCCTGTAGCTAAAATGCCAGTAAGTTTTGATCATCCTGTTCCTAACGCTTACATTTAGAAAGATCTGAAGTACGTACCTACTTACCTATTTCAATTAATTACTATTTTCAGGCGTATCACTCCACATTGGTCGATTACACACAGTCTGTGGGTAACTTAGCCCTCTTGCCAATTCGGACCACCTACCGCGGACCTGCTCCTGCCAGTCCAAAGATAGAGCTTGATATCATTGATGAAGCCCTCAACTATTTCAAAGCAAATGTTTTCTTCAGGTTCTATGAGATCAAGGTAATTTTTTTCTACAAATTGCCTATGGGTATGTCGGCTAGGTAACTTTTAAGTTCACATTTTGTTATGTATGTCATATACAAAGGCTGGACAAGTGTATAGATGATACCTATAAACATAGGTAGTACGTAGTAACCTTTTTCTATACCAGTCCTAGTAGGTATTTAATTACTTATAATGATACCTTTGTTTTAGTCTGACTCAGATAGAGTTCTGATCTACTTGACACTCTACATCTCTGAGTGCCTAAAGAAGCTACAGAAATGCTCCAATAAGAACCAGGGCCAGCAGGAAATGTACATGTTGGCTATATCAAAGTTTGACATTCCTGGAGAGTATGGCTTCCCTTTGAATGCTGTTTATTCCAAACCAGCCAGCCCACAGGAATCTGGTGAGAAATTTTCAAAGTATCTAAGTTAGTTTTCTGTATATTTTTTGTATACTGAATGATACACCAAATAACATACCTCTATGACAATAGTTTTGTTGTATTTCTCCAACTTATTTTTATTACAGATTTGATGAGACAATACCTACAACAATTGAGGCATGAAACTGGCAACAGAGTTGTTGAAAAGGTATCTATGCAAAATCCAACATGAACTACTTTTATTTGGCTGTGTTATTCTTGCTTTGATGTATGTACATTGTTTATTTCCTTTATTCATATTATTTATTTAACAGGTGTTTGCAACTGAAGATGGGAAGCCCAGTAAGTGGTGGCTTTGCTTTGCTAAGAGGAAGTTTATGGATAAATCCTTGTCTGGACCAGGACAATAAATGACATTAGCTTTAATCAGCATTTATTTATATTGACACTATTTTGTATTGTTTAAAATCTTCTCGATTTCATTGATGTTTATATTTCATGATTTCTGAATATAGTTTTCTCTAAAAAATTTACATTACTTTGTATAATTTATTTGCATCAGTCTTACTACAGTTGCGAGTTTTACAAATTCATTTTATTGTTTACAAACACAAAATGGATGTATACAAATTAGGTGTCTCACTTATGAGTATTGCACTCAAAATACTTGTGCTTAAATTTATAAATATTTTAACTTAAACTTACAGCACTTAATACATAAAAGTGCTGCACTTACAGCTACAGGGTTACTCTTATCTAAGTTTAATTAAGGCCATACTCTTTAATTAGCTGTCCTGCAATCACCAACCTCTGAATTTCAGAAGTACCTTCATAAATCTCTGTGATCCTGGCATCTCTGTAGTGCCTCTCAGCAGGCATGTCCGAGACATAGCCCATACCTCCTAAGATCTGTAAAAGAACACAAATTCAATAAAATCAACCAGTGTAGTGTAAGAAGCTCTTCTCTTCAATGCAGGTAGCATTATCTTAAACTTTCACATAATAAGAAATATTTTTTAATAATAAAGAGTCCTTAAAGTGAAATAGGTGGAATGTTGTCAGAATTTAGAGAAAACATGAGGCCAATAAATCATAATTTATACATAACTATATGCACCTAGTGTCCTATTGTCGGGCAATGGCCTTCATTCACTAGAATGCTGCCAGTCACTAGAATTTTGTGCCTTTAATTCACCGGTTTATAAATATTTAACACAATACCTGTATACACTGATGTGACAAGAAAGTAGCTGCCTCTGATGCTGCTAGTTTAGCCATAGCTGCCTCTTTAGTATATGGTTGTTTATTATCCTTTAGCCAAGCCGCACGCCATGTAAGCAGTCGGGCAGATTCTAACTTCAGTGCCATGTCAGCTAGTTTGTGCTGTATTGCTTGTAACTTCACAATAGGCTTCCCAAAAGCCAGTCGTTTGGAGGCATATTCAATACCTACATCTAACGATGCCTGTAAATGGTATATTTGATACAAGAAAAACATATTATAAATTGCTAGAGTTATGTGTATATGGTGTACAAAGAGCTGGCCCAGGCTCCAGACATTCTTAAAACAACTCTTAATATTTAGACATAACCACAGATAAGAGAATACTACATAACTACCACCTGCCACTAGACATCAAGAATTGTGAGTCAGTACTAAGAGATTTGAGGATGTGCATGAGATAGTATTGAGTCAATTTTATTCAGAATTACCTGAGCAATTCCCAAGGCCTGTGAAGCAATTCCAATCCTGCCTGCATCCAAGGTCATCATAGCAATTTTGAATCCTAATCCTGGCTGGCCCAGTATATTTTCTTTAGGTATCTCACAGTCTTCAAATATGAGGGAACAAGTAGAAGACCCTTTGATACCTAGTTTGTCTTCTTTCTTGCCTAATTCTAAACCTTTGATAGGTTTTGGCACAATAAATGCTGATATTCCTTTATGTTTTAAGCTCTTATCTGTGGTTGCAAAAACCACTGTTCCCTTGCTTTCATATCCATTAGTAATCCAACATTTTGTTCCATTGAGGATCCATTTGTCTCCACCATCTTTGGCTGCGGTAGATGCTGCACCAGCATCAGAACCATTTCCTGGTTCTGATAGAGCAAAACATCCAACAGTGTCACCTACAATTATGTTAAGTTGACAGTAACCAGAAGCAGTTTAAATTACATGTAAGTATGTATATTGTGGTTCAACAGACTTTGTGTATGATGAGAATGATGACTTACCATTACAAAAAGGAGTAACAAATTCCTTTTTTTGCTTTTCATTACCCCAGTGGAGCAATGGTCCAAGATACAATGAGTTATTGACAGACATGATCACACCAGCCGAAGCACAACCTCTGGAGATTTCTTCCAGGGCTATAGCATAGGCCAGATAGTCTAGCCCAGCCCCTCCAAGCTCTTCAGGCGCTGCAATGGCCATTAGACCGAGTTCACCCATCTTTTTAATAGCATCGCCAGGGTAAAGATGCTCGCGGTCGTATTTAGCCGCGTTTGGCTTTAGCTCGCCTTCTGCAAAATCTCGACAGGTCTTGTACAGCATCTGGTATGTGTCTGGTAGAGCTGAGAGAGAAGCTATGCTTCTGGTTTGGCGCAAACTAGCAGGAGCTAAAAATAATAGATTGTTTTCGTAATTTTGTTGATGCTTGAGGTTTGCTTTTTCGTTGTCTTCTTTCCTTACCTACTGCATTGATGACTTTCGAGATTGTTATAAACATTTCGAGTTGTAGAAAATAAACAAAATAGACCTAGGTGCAATAAAAATAATAAGTGTAAATAAATGTACAAAAAGGACTTTGAACTTTTGAATTGACCCTCGATGAACTCTTTTGAGTTGTTTGTGACCTATCAAGATCAAGTGACAGAGATAAGGTCTGACACTGTGACAGTGTCAGACCCAACGACAGGAGTATTATTATTCTGTGGTCAGACCCTAACTCAGATACGACGATACCGCGTTTACACTCAGCTCATGTCCGTGGAAATGTGTAGGGACATTGGGCCATGCGAGAATGTAAATTCATGAAAATATTTCTTCCATGTCCGGTCGCGTTGACTTTCGCGTTGCCCGTGCTCCCCTAAGTGTCCGGACTCCGGGCTAAATGTGAACGATGCCGGCGACGCTATCGCGGACTTATGGCCGTCGCGTCGGCCACATTTCCGTCCACGCGAATGGCAGCGCGAATGTCTTATCGACAATCGGTCGTTTCTACAAAGTTTTTTTTAGCTAAAATAGATCAAGCAAGAGAGCTACTAGCGCCATCTACACCACTTTTATCTTCAAACTCTAAAATTCATGCATGATTGTCATGTCATGTGTCTGTCATGTCACGTTGACGTTCGTATTGCTGATCGCATCAGTCATCTGTCGACAAACAAAAATACGAAAAAATTATAAAATGGTAAAATGGAGATATTTATGAGATTTCTGCCACGAAATCCTATAATACGATTAACTGCATCTAAAATATTAATAACCCATGTAGCTCATTACACCAGGTGAGTACACAAACACCCAAAAAATACTGTTATTACGTAGTGTATAACCTCTAAACAAAATTTGTATTTTCAGACTAGCAGAAGTAGGAAAACTAGAAGCACCCAAAACCTCCGGTAAATATGATACTGGTCAGCTTATTTTGCATAAAGTATTTGGATATAGAGGCGTGATTCTGTTCCCGTGGTTGGCCAGAGTCTATGACAGAGATGCAAGCAGTAAAAAAGAGAGTGCCGACTCTTCGTCAAGTTCGGAGACATCTGGAGACTCTCTCTCGAGCGTCGGGAAAGAGGTGAAGGGCAGAACCCACACATTCTACCAAGTGCTCATAGACACAAGAGATGCACCTTACATAGTAAGTTCCAACCTTTTTATTATTGAGCTAGATTCATTGAACAGGTTTTACTTGCTATGTAATAATTTTGTTTGGTAATTCAATGAAGAATATAAAATTATGTCATTCATATACACTTAAAACAGTTCTAAACCAACATTTTCTAAAATACTAAATTATTAAATTTTTTGCCTTCAATGCTAAATTATTTTTTTGAATTTTAAATTGGCACTGATTATGTATGCATGCAATGTGTTTTTTTTTGTAAAATATGTAATAGTTTTATTTATGAATTTTTATTTTTGACTGTGCAAACAAACATCGACATGAGACCTGAGTGGAAGAAAAAGGTATATGAATAACATAATCATGTTTATAACTGTTACATAAAATTAATAAGCATAAAACATTATTAATCCAAAGCTTTTGTAATGTGTAAACTTAATAATACTAAGTTCATTGTCTTAATAAAATTAATGGTACTTACAAACATATTCAACTTTCAATTGCCATCATAATAACAGTTTTTTTTATTAGGTATTTATTACATAGCAACATCCATTGTAACATTGTAACCTTGCTTATTGTGTATTTTTGGATATGTCTTTAACTACCCCTTAGATATACTCAAGGATTTTGAGTTTGTACACATGGATACAGATCAAGCTACACAAAGTGAAAATAAAGATGCTTATTACTAGGATATAAAAGTGCATTGTGTATATCTATGTATGCCTGATGTGTATCTGTGTGTACCAAGAGATCTAAGAAGAATATCTACTTTGCTAAGGATTACAGTGAAGAGACATTTTGTATTTTCAATAGCAAAATATTTGTATTAACTTCTAGGTAATGCATTATCAATAGTCAATTTTTTTTTTTTTGAAAACAATAACATGTTATCTTTGAACCACAATCATAGTTACAAGCAAAACATGCACAAGCTACTGGAAGCTTATTATCAAATTTATATTTTTTTAAACAATATATTTCACTAGCAGTACCCTAATCATTTTTTGCACCGAGAGTTGCACTATGTTACAAGGCACATTATAAAATGTAAAAGCACTGGAATTTGCTTATAGCTAGAAAATAAATAAAATATACTATACCATTATTTTCAGGCAAATAAATTTGTACACAATGATGTTGAACAACTTCTTAAGAAATTAGTTTTACTGTTGGTTTACAATCAAAACAAGTACTATAAGATGTGTTTGTTAGCATCAAGTATAGATGTAATATTTCTACCATAACTATTTGCAGTCAGAAGACATGTCAGAAAATATTGCCAAATCCAGCCAAATAGCATTCAAAATTGGAATTGTTAATATTCTGTACCTATCTACTCGATTCAATAATAGCTGTTCATTTTTTCTTGTGACTACACTATCAGTATTATAATGGAAGTACTTGTAGATGTATACTGGTAAATGTTCAGGCATTTATGCCAAAACCATTTTGTGCATTTTGTATCTTATAGGTAGCATTCAATAATTTAAAGTGACTATATTTTTGTTCTTTACTGTACCCTACCTACCTATTACCACTAATATACAGTGTGTTAGTGAACTAATTTTCTAACAAATGTAACAAAGGTGTGGATTCATTACCAACAACATGCCACATTTGCATTATTGTCTTACAATGAAATCGTCATTCCAACCTCTTAATGGGATCAGTGCTATTCATATCTATGTGAACCTTGAAGCATTTTCTTTGAAAGCAGGGCCTCACTTTGAGATCTGGGTACCAGACAAACGTCCATCTAATCGTTGCCGCATTACGACAGCGCTTTGTATAGGCGTCCATGCATTGACCTAGGTGGCGGTGTGGTTATGTATATTATACTGTCGTATGAGTTTGAGAGCACTGGTGGTCTAGTCTAGTAGTAGCGGCCCCGCCTCCCGATCCTAAGGTCGTTGGTGAAGGAAAACATTGTGAGGATACGGGCATGTTGTAGAACCTAAAAAGTCCTAAACATGTGTCAAGTGCACGAAAGGAGCTTTTTGAGGCGCATTTAAAATCCTTTCACCACACTGTTTCGAAAGAAACTAGTGACACGACAAAAGAAAAAAAAGTCGTATGAGTTCAGAATGGCCAATATGTCTATTGGAGATTGGAGATAAAATGAGTACTGCCAGACCAAGTGAACTGAAACTACAGAGCAAGCGAAACACGAGGTAAGTGATGCGCAAAGGTACGTCTTTGCTTTCGTTTGGTCTAGACCGGTGAAAAGCGATCTAAACACTGCACCGTGGCGTTTTCATGTTGTCTCCTACCCTAACGATGACGATGGACGTTTGACTAATAAATCTGTGGTGTACCGGTATGCGCGCCGCCGCCACGGGCTAAATCTGCTTTCTATGTAAATGCGCTCTTTAACCACTACCGGCGTATTCATTCATCCGCGCATTTCAGCGTGCACAAACCGAAGCGGTGACGTTTCTCGGCAACCAAGAGTCCAGCCGCAGTCTTTACGCCATCCCAGGACTTGACTACGTGGCACATGACGATATCATACCGTATGCGTCGGTGGAGAGAGTGCCCTTACAGCATGAGCTCTTCGACAAGTTCCTTATGCATAACCCAGATAAAGGTAAATTAAACTAACTTACGAGTAACGAAAAGGTACATAATTCAAAAACAACAAGGTAGGTACAAAAAGCTTGAAAGCGATGAGACGGCGCTACTGGCTCAGTCACGAAAAACATGCCATGATACACGCGACCATCCAAACTTTTAAGCAGGAAAAGTTTGGATCAAAATGATTTTTTTGCTGAATTGTGTGCAATGTGATTGATTTGATTACACACAATTTACTTTCAAAATGTTGATATGTGCGAGCGAGACATTAGCAGTTGCCTTCGCAATTTTGAAAGCGCTATTTTAAAACTTGGATAAAGAAAGGCTTTACCTTCTTACTGGCAATATTGCCAAGGAATTCCACTGGGATGTAGTAGATGCAAATTTGAATAGTAGTGATTGTTTGTAGATCCACCGTTCATAGCGCAAGAGACGTTGCGGGCATGGCAGAAGAAGAATCACCCGTGGCTTGAGTTGAGTGATGTGCACAGAGAAACAACAGAGGGCGTCCGTGTAACGGTCATCCCTTTCTATATGGGCAGCCGCGAGTCGCAGAATTCCGCCGTCTATTGGGTAAGATCCATTTTTTTCAACGAATCGAAGCACGAGTAGCTCTCAAGTCCACGAATACCTCTTCTTTTAACGCATAACTTATTTCAAAAACGTCATGTGTAATAAATATTGTACAATAAGTTTGTTTATTGATCAGAAAAGGTAACATAAGTGAAGATTTTTTTTTTTTATATAACCAGCTAACCTGATGTTAAGTGGTAACCATCACCTATAACAAAGCATTGCCGCGCTAGTCACGCACGATAGGAACGTGCCCTACGATGCACTGCCATGCGTCCATCAGCTTGAGGCATACAGATGTTAAGCCTCATGTGCCTGTTATTACACCGGCAACCACACTCTTCAAACCGAAACACAGCGTTGCTGCTTGGCGGCAGAAAAAGGTGTGGAAGAAGAAAACCTGTTTTCAGGTTTTCTTTTGAACAATGATAAAGGGTATTCTGATTTTCGTAAAGGTTTCCTTGAAAGTTGTCCCTTTTAATTATGTATCGTCATAAAACATAAATTATTGTAATTCTGATCTATTTCAGATTGTACAAATTGTGAAATCCATTTCGTACTGTGTTCTTAATAAATCGATTAGGTTTTATCTACACTAATATTATAAAGAGGTAAACTTTGTATTTTTGTATTTTTGTATGTAACGAATAGGCTCAAAAACTACTGGTCCGATTTCAAAAATTCTTTCACCATTAGAATGCTACATTATCCCTGAGTAACATAGGCTATATTATATTTTCAAAAAAATCAGGGATCCTTACTAAAACTTCAATAATGTAACCCAAGGTGGAAAACAAAAAACCTTACATCGCGTGCGCTGCGAAAACTATTGAAGATAGAACAAAATAATGTAGTACGATTTTGTAGAACACGTTATCATCTACAAAAAATGTCACGACAGCATATGTCTAACTATTATAGTTATGTCACAATAAGTGTTCTTTTATTATAAAAAAATAATTGAAATGCCTCCGCTAGAAAAGGGTCTTTATTTGTACCTTGGTATTAATCCTTATCCAAATAAATCATTTCATAATTAAGACGGTTTCAATACCTATAGATTACTTCTTAAATTTTTCAAATCGGACATTCCATTCAAAAGATATGACGAAATTAAAAATGTTTACGGGTCCACGGTTCACGCGCGGGGTGCGATTTCACTCACTCAAGGAGAAGCGCGTGCAAATGTATGAAATAAGTAGATGCGAGGCTCGAACCCACGGTCTAAGTTTATCCTAAAATGTTCAAAAAATTTATGACCACCCATGCGAAGCTGGGACAGGCCGCTAGTACTTAATGAAGATGAAGATTTATGGGCACTTTAAAAACTTCGTTATCAACGATCCTTATAATTTCAGTGGCGCTACTGCATCCGCCTAGAGAACCTCGGCCCCCAAGCAGTGCAACTACGCGAGAGACATTGGCGCATATTCTCACTCAGTGGAACTCTGGAGACGGTCAGAGGCCGCGGCGTGGTCGGCCAGGAACCCGTTCTAGCGCGACATTCGCCCGCTTTTCAATACTCCAGTCACGTCAGTCTTCAGGCCCCGTCCGGTCATATGTGGTTCGTTAAATCTCTACCGACTGCGCCAAATAAAACTTGTTTGAGATTTTTTGGCGCAGCCGGTATGAATAAAACTAATAAGCATGAACTCTGGTTTTCAAACAAGTTCTGGTTTCTAAGTTAAAATATTTCTTATGTATCGCACGACTTAACTTTTGATCATTTGACGATCCATTTTTAATGGCTAAGTGCAAACCAAATTTTTCATTACTATGCAAAATCTAGAGAAAAACAGCATTGAAAAATTTTAACTGTTGGTAATTCTGTTTTGTCGCTGATCTAGCGTTTTCATTTTTGTATACCTAAAAGCAATATTTTTTAACAGGGGAACGTTCCGCATGGAACGCGAGGATGGCTACACATTCGACTGTCGGATTCCGCCATTTTCTTTAGAAAGCAAGCCGGACGAGGACGTCCCGGTCGCGCCTACTCCCGCCGCGTGACGTCACGCCTAGTTACTGACCCAGTTCTATCCATAAAATATAAAGACACTCATCTTTGTGTTTAGTTTACGGGACTTGTTCCCGCTTTATCTCACCAGAACAATCGTGAGCAGCAAAGCGACATAGGTACATGACTTTATAAATCATCATTCGAGTAGGATGTGATGAATTAGTGATGTTCAATCAAACGAGTCATTATTTTATTTTAGCAATTTTCATTTCTCAGGAACTGTTTATTTATTTCGTTGTTTTTAGGAAATAGTATTCATTGCATCCGTTTGTTTGTTTTTATAAATTCCTTAGTCGTTTTAAAAATATTATCTAGATCTGTAATAAATTACAGTATTCTGTTTTATACTTGTTTTATTGAGAGGTTTTCCATCGCGATATAATCGGACTGTACATCAAAGTCAAAAGGTATTCAATAAAATCACAAGGATCACTTTGAAACGTCTTAAAGCTAGGTGAATCTAGGTACCAGTTCCACGCGACCAAAGCCTAGAAGAACAGGCAACAAACTTACGGCTTGGTTCCTACCGTTCTTTTGTATGATCCTTGTTATATTGTCGATGCTCCATACCAAGACTTTATTCTTATAAGAATCTAATCGATAATGGGTAATCTATCTACATCTACACTAATATTATAGAGGTAAACTTTGTATTTTTGTATTTTTGTATGTAACGAATAGGCTCAAAAACTACTGGTCCGATTTCAAAAATTCTTTCACCATTAGAATGCTACATTATCCCTGAGTAACATAGGCTATATTATATTTTCAAAAAAATCAGGGATCCTTACTAAAACTCTAATAATGTAACCCAAGGTGGAAAACAAAAAACCTTACATCGCGTGCGCTGCGAAAACTATTGAAGATAGAACAAAATAATGTACTACAATTTTGTAGAACACGTTATCATCTACAAAAAATGTCGCGACATCATATGTCTAACTATTATAGTTATGTCACAATAAGTGTTCTTTTATTATAAAAAATTAATTGAAATGCCTCCGCTAGAAAAGGGTCTTTATTTGTACCTTGGTATTAATCCTTATCCAAATAAATCATTTCATAATTAAGACGGTTTCAATACCTATAGACTACTTCTTAAATTTTTCAAATCGGACATTCCATTCAAAAGATATGACGAAATTAAAAATGTTAACGGGTCCACGGGTCTCGCGCGGGTTGCGATTTCACTCACTCAAGGAGAAGCGCGTGCAAATGTATGAAATAAGTAGACGCGAGGCTCGAACCCACGGTTTAAGTTTATCCTAAAATGTTCAAAAAATTTATGACCACCCATGCGAAGCTGGGACAGGCCGCTAGTAAGGGATAGACTTGAAAATGACGGCTGATATGAAAGTGGAAAAAAACACGTACCGACCCCACACGAAGTGGGATAAAGAAAAGAAAACGATGACGTTTGTAAATCAAACTTCAGTGTTAGGTAAGTGTCTCTTAAGAGATTTCACAGGATTTTATTGCTTTTTTATAATATTAAGGTCACGCGTATAGGTAAGCTATGCAATAATTTTGTACAATTTGTGTTAGCACCATCTCTGGATAACTGAACATTCTTCAAGCAACCGTGAAAGTAATTTAGTTTTAGGTGATCTATATAAGAACCAGTTACTCATAGATGGTTGGAACTTTTTTTTTATTTATACAAACCTTATAATTGTAATAAAACTGCCGACCCCACACCACTGAATCTGTCAACTGCCAACACCACTGGACCTTACAGACCAATATCATTTTACATATATCAACTCTATTTTGATTTCCTTTGTTTTATTATCACCGATTAAGTTATTTGAACCCTCGCTGATATAAAAGAATCTGAAATGGAGGCGCTTATCATTGCCTCTCACTCACATCCTATTGTTAACATAAGTCTTCTCTCACTCGCACTCGTGAGAAATTAACAAACGCCACCATTTAAGATTCGTTTGTTTATTTGCGGGTTATACAGCAGTGTGAAGTTTAGACTTTACTATCACTAGAAGCTTGTTATGTACAGTCGTCTGCACTAAGATGTATTAGTTATTTAAAATTATATCATTACTTTTGTAGGTCAATCACTTGTTGTAGATTTACCGGACGTGAATACAAAGTCATTTTAGAAAAAGGAAGATGTTTTAGTGTTGCCGACTGTTTCAGTTAGCATGATCGACATTATACAAGTAAAAGGCACATAAATGGTTTCAATTATACGTTTTTGGTCATAATTAATAAATACATGCTAAAAACATGCACAACTATTTGCAATAATCAATAACAAAATTTTATTAACTTGTAAAAAACATTAAGTAAAAAGCTAACAAAAATTATAATTTTTGTGTTGCGCTATTTCTAATTTATTTTGATTTGAGGTGTAAAGGCTAGTATTGATTTGTTTATCTCGCCAGTTGGAAGTCTATATTAAGGAATTGAATCTAATAAAAACTCACTATTGTTAAAATTAGTGTGCGAGTGAGAGGAATTATCAGCGGCGCCATTTTGGATTCGTTTATTGGCGCGGCTTATAACAAACAATACCTGTACATAAAACTCTGTCGATCTCTCTGTGTATAATATCTTCTATCTTGCATTACTTACTATGTACCTAACATTATTGCTTATAATCATTAATATACATAAGTACTCTTTATAATCTAGCTAAAAAAGCATAAATAATCGATCAATTTAATTTTCTACTGCACAAAGCTATGTTAGTGAAAATTAACTATAGAGTAAATAAATTAAATCACTAACTATTTTAATTATTTTTCTTCAAGAAAAAACAACTATAAAAATCATTAGTCGTAACTACTTTTCTATTTCATAATAATAATATGGGTTTCACAGTGTTTGTCCCAAAAGTTTCAAAAATAAAATTATGTTTATAATACCACGATCAGGTCCCCACATTTTTCGGTGTTTGTCTGTTTTGTAAAAGACACTATTTTCACAATGTTTATGGACCAAATTAGTAAAATAATACATAATAGGTTAACGACTGTCACGGTAGACATACCCTAAGATCTCTAGGTATTTTTGTACCCTCACAGAAAACTTAATAGTACTACACAGTACTTAGCTAGTAACCTACCTACTCAAGATATTTGGAGAATGTATAAAAGGATAGTCAGAGGGACGTGCAAAAAAATCATATTGCTACAGGCGCAGATTACAAAAAACCAGATGTACTTAACATGCATAATTTTTTGTTTTGTGATTCAAATTTGCAAAACAAAAAATAATGACATTAAAGTGAATCTAGCTTTATAAGAGGTATTCAAACTCAACAACTCGAATTAAATGTAGCATGCACTACATATCACTAATGAGGCGAGTCTTATTATAATTCGCGCCAATAAAAAACTAATCCAAAATGGCGGCGAATCCTAAATTCTCACTCGCACACTATTGTAAGCAATAATGTAGAGTGAGAACGTAACCGACGTATTCTACAAGATTCCTTTATTGGCGCGAAATATACCTTTATTTTAGTAGCTTCCGACCGCGGCTTTTCTCGCGTAATACCCGGATAGAAAGTAACTAAAACGTTATTTCGGGTAACTCACTTGAATTTGGAATATATTCAAATTTTTCTGATAATATATAACATGTTTGTTTTGTCTTGTTAACATCTTCGTGTTCCACGGGCCTCCGGCCACATCCACAAAACGCCGCCACTGGCATATTTCCTGTAGTTTTCATATATTTTATATGGACTCGTCGCACACGGTTGACGCCGGTAGCCGCCACACGCTACAGATCGTCGCTGCTCGCTTCGTATGAAAACTACAGGAAATATGCCAGTGGCGGCGTTTTGTGGTTGTGGCCGGAGGCCCGTGTGTGGGAACACTTAGAAACTTCCAGTCATACCTGATTCAACTAACTAAATATTCAGCCAGATTCTATGTGTAATGTTTTTAAACAAATTACACAATTTGGTTGATTGCCATTTTTCACATCTTTCAAAATGTTGACATCGAGCGAGCGGTACTTTGACGGGTGTCCCTTTAAAAGGGAGGCAATAATGTACGGCCAAATAATGTACAGCATGATATTGCACAGCTCGATAATGCACACCCAGATAATCCGTGTCCACTGGTTTGAACATGGAGGTACTATATACTGGAGGGAGCGATAAGACTTACATCCTTTTTCAACTGTGTATCAAACATTGATCATCTATCTTTGTTCTTCCCATGTAGCCTAGCTACGAGTAAAAGAAAAGAAGATGTAACTTCACTCACTCCATCTCACTCACTCACTGTCTCCGTAAATCGTGGCCGTCAGTTGATGCAATGTTTTGATCTTGTTTTGACGTTTTTGAAAAACTCGCAGCAACATTGCGATGCCGCGAAAGAAATTATGAAAATTTTTAAAGAATTATTATTGTCTAGGCAAAATATATTTGAAAAGGTGAAAGTATGTCTTGTGAAGCTGTGTTTTGTGTATCAAAAACAACAAAAGGAGGAGTTAAAGACCCGGAATTGTCATTTGATACGTAATATTCTTTTTCTATTTTCATGCTAAAAAAATACGTTTTTTCTCCCATAGAGACTGTAGGAATTACATTTTATTAGTACTAGTCATATTTTCCTATGTGAAAATGATGTAAACCCATTAATTATTGCAAAATAAAATGCATTGTTTTAGTCTTCTGTTCTAGAGATGTACTTCCACCGACCAATTTAGCTTTATCGATAATATGTAAGTTTCCGTTTTTTATATGAAATATCTAATGCGGTGGGTCAGACCGGCTGTTCTGTTGTAGTTTCAATTTTTCACACCTTATAGGCGTCTCGCGAGGGATCAATTTTTGTTAAATTTTACAATATTTTTTTAGGTTCTTAAATGCCCAGAATGAAGACGGGAGTGGATAAAAGCTGTTAGGCGTGAAAACTGATAGCCTACAAAATGTTCTTATGCATGGACGAAATGGCCATAAGAAATTGTATCGAGTGGGATGGACATCGCTCTCACGGTTAGGGCAATGTGGGAAACATTATTGACGATGATAGTGTTCCGGTGTCTATAATGGTTTTGGGCTTTCGCAATAAAAGTCAGCAACCAGTTAAAATTAAAAAGTTGAATTCCAATTAAAACGACTTTTTCATCCATTTCTTATTCTATCGATAGGTTAGTCAATGTTGTCCCTTCTCTAGTCACTCACGCGAATACACACAAACTAACAAAAAACGGACACGCCGAAAAACCGTAACACTACGTCTATATGATACTTAGTCTAAGGGTTTGAATTATTGGGTGTACATTATCATCCCGTACAATAACATGCTGTACAATATCGTCACGTGTCAATAATGTACACCCAGATAATGTACAGCATGATAATTGGAAGCCACTTTAGTACCGTTGAGTCGGATTGGTTAGGTTATGTTGAAACATATAAATTACGCACGAGGCGAGCGAGCAAAGCGAGCGTGCCGCGGCAGCAGCCCCCGAAGTGCCAGAAATTATTTTTTACGGTACCAAAGTGGCTTCCAATTATCATGCTGTACATTATCTGGGTGTACATTATTGACACGTGACGATATTGCACATCCAGATAATGCACACCCCGATAACGTACACCCAGATAAAACGAATCCAAAAAGGTACCACAGTGCATTCCAAATATCATGCTGTACATTATCATGTCGTACAATAACCGGACTCGTTTGAAAGGAAGTCATCAAACATTGAACATAGAATGCGTGAAGTCATAAGTCTACCGTGCCAGCTGGATGATGAGTGCGGCGCACATCTCAAAGAACTCCATGGTGTGGTGACCTTGGGCGGGCGGCGTGGGGGTCGGAGAAGAGCATTCATCATCCGTATCCTCACGCTCGCCAGACAGAGACTTGAAGTCGAGGAGGTACGACTTGTAGTCCACTTGGTACAGCTGGAGAGACATCTTCACGTACTTGTCTGTCATCTTGTTTAGTGTGCGCACTCTGGAAATCGCAAGGATCACTTTGAAACGTCTTAAGGTCAAGTAAGATTTAAATTCCGTGCGAAATATCAATATTTAGAACTCAAAAACTACAATATCAACTTAGTTTTGGGTTGATCATGAAATTCAATTATACTAAGTAATTCAGTTTTGGGATTACAATTACGCTTGTCCACACTTACGGCCGGTTTCTGAAAGCCCGATCAAAACTAATCGCATGTCAAGTCACTTGCTATCTCTATCTAATTCGATGTAATGGCGAGTGACTTGACATCCGAATAGTTTTGATCGAGCTTTCAGAAACCGGCCGTTAGTTTGACACAAAGTTTGCCTAAAATCTCATTTTTTTCGTAGGAGCAAGTCAGTTTAACTATGTTTGATGATATTGTAATGAATTCTTTGTATACTTTGATAAATATTTAATTTTGTTATGGGCATATATTTTTGTAAAGGAGCTTATTTTGTTTTTAAAGGAGTTGCATTAAATTGCGCGCGGGCGGATCATTAAGAAAGTAAAGAATAAAGAAAGAAATTTACTAATATTAAGAATGTCCGAGGTGGTTTACTAAGTATGATATGTAGTCTAGTCTATGTATGATATGATTTTAGAGCAAAGCGAGAGAGTTTGCTGTTACGACAGAATGGCCAACAGTACGTACTCGTACCGACATAATAGGTTGGCCGCATGTTCATGTAAATTAAAGAATTAGGACGAACTCAGATATTTCTCACTGTTTTCAGAAAAGTGCCCTTTCAATGTTAAAATAATGACATCATACCTGACATGGTAAGGATTGATGACTTTCCATTCGTAGTCCAGCGCCTTCATCGCGCGGAACACTTCGAGCATGATGTCGTTGGGTTTGCTTTGCGATCGGATTCCTAAGTGCCATTTTGCTCTGAAAGATACAATTATTATTTTTACAGAATACCGTACTTTTGAATATTAGCAAAACTTTATACAAAGTTCCGGCGTCAAGGAAGAGCAGCGTTGTAGTGGTGCATCAAACACTCATAGGACAAAGCTGAGTGATGACCGATTTTGTTGAAATCAAACAAAACTTAATTTAAATACTTAATTTAATGAGTATCGGACATCACATTCACACTCACACCGATCTTTATTATAAAAACCTATCTAACTAACTACCTACACACAATGACACACTACACTACACTACACACTCATTACTTATCACGTTTTACACACTAACACTTGTTTTTTATGCGATTAACTTAAACTTCAACTTTGATTTTTTGTTTTATTTGTTAACTTTCACGTTATTATTTTGGTTTGTCTTCTCAGTATCATCTACCTACCTACTTACTTTGCCTATAAAATGTAGATTCGATTTGGTTAGTGCACAGTGTACATTTAATAGATTAAAATAGACAATAAGAAAAACTGTGAATCTAAGAATAAATAAATAAATAAATAAATAAATTTACCAATATTGTTCTCTGTATTTCGCCTATGTTTTTGTTACACAAAATATACGTTTTTTTCATTTTGATTAGAAAATTATTCTTATTATAGTTAACACAAACAACACTATCCTTTATTCTGTAACTATACTAGTCCCATTCGTTTTTCTAATCTGTAGAAAAAGAAACTGAAAGAAACAGCTTCACAAATTTGGCTCCCAGGCACTGTAATTATCTCCTCAGATCTCTTAATACCAAGTACCAACTTAAGATTCTTTAGGATGACAAAGGGGGGTAGTCAGAGGGGGACATTTAACAGTAATTGGTATTCCATATGTGACAGACTGCAAGACCATCACCCCTGTTAGATACTAACTGGTTTCCTCACGAGAGGGCATTCTGCAGTGTCGAAGATTACTTAGGCAACTAAACTATAAAAAAAAATGCTTTTTGCCTATGAATTTATTTACTAATCTATCTTAATGTTATCCGAATTTATTTTTTATAATTTTTTTTATAAAAAATAAATGTATTTCAATTTTACTTGTTTGTAATATTGTGATTTATATTATTATTATTATTTCTTTTAATTATGTACAATGTACCACAAACCCTAACTTGTAATAATTTTAATTACCAATAAATTGATTATTCTGATGTTTTCCTTTACCTGTAGATCCTGTATTATTCTACAGGTTACGAAATATATTTATTTGAACTTACATCTTTATCGGTTCAGGTGATTGATCCAAAAACATCTAAACTAACGCATTTTAAGTAAGGACGCGTTTATTAAGATAGTAAGTACCGTTTGACAGGCGTGCCCCTCGCTTTGTCCTGCGGCGGCAGCGTTGCGGGGGGAAGGGACGAGTCCCGCAGGGGGGCTATCCTCTCGGGGTGCTGCCGAGACGAACTCTCGCTGCTCTGCGGCGGTGAACTGCCTGGAAAGACAAAACAATAATTAGTGGTTTAGACTACCCGACTTTTTTTTTATACAACTTGGTGAATGAACAAGCAGATAACCAACCCTTGCTAAGTGGTAACCATCACCTATAACAAAGCATTGCCTCGTAATTCACGCACGATAGGAACGTGTCCTAAGATGCACTGCCCTGCGTCCATCAACTAGAGGCATACAGATGCTAAGCCCTGTGCATGTAATTTCACCGGCAACCACACTCTTCAAACCGAAACACAGCAACGCTGCTTGGCGGCAAAAAAAGGAATGATACTCACTAGCTACATAAAAGTCCTTGATCTCCGCCTTAGCAGCCTCATCAGCTATCCTCTTGTTGTCTATGATGAGATGGTACGCTATCGCCAGCTGGTCGTGCGGATCTCCGCTTAGCAGTGCGTTGTGCACCTCGTGCTCTTTCACTCCAAACTTGTCACAGACCTCTGCGATCGCCTCGGTGTCTATAACGCTGCTGTCCTGTTAAGAACACCTTTATAAGAAACTGTGATAAAAAGTTGATATAACAAGGCCGGCCCCAAACTTGCAAGATTTGAAAGTGAATTGAAAACAATTTCTAAAAAAAAGTTTCCTCATTGGTTAATAGATGGCGTAGAGGAAACTAAAGCTTCTATAATTGATACAGATAATTTGTTGTACATACAGGAAACTAAAGTCTCCTTTTAATAAGATTGGCACAGGTAACTTAATTAAAATGCATTACCGGTTTGTATGATTAATATACCGCTATGAATTATTAGCACTACCGCCATCGCCATATTTTAAACAAACTTTTTTTTTAATGTTACTCATTGCACAAGCAAATGCCTTGATTTGGGCGTCCTAGTTATATCAGCAGAAGTTATATGAGTTTATGCTCGCATGATTTATGATCCAGATAAGCAGCGCATATTCTACCACGTTTACCAATAACCAATGGACCAAAATTCACGATATTTTTGAAAAAGCTTTTGACTTATACTCATATCGATGGAATAAACGTTATTTTATCAGTAGAAAGGAAACAATTCAGGTTTGGTTTAAAATTGAATTGCAATAAGGCGTAAGGCCTCCAAATGGACGAGTGATAGGTCACTAGGTATTTTTAACAATAGTGTGTGAGAGGTGATCATAAGCGCTGCCATTTTAGATTCGTTGTTTTTATTGGCACTTATAAAAGGCGAAATAAGAGTCGCTTCCAGACACTATTAATTTTTTATCATCAAATCCATTGACGTCCAGGCCTTATACGGTTTTAACGGGCCGGTTAAGATATTGTAGCCTAGGCAGTTCAGATTTTATATGTGGACTTTTCCTATTGGCATTCAGTTAAAAATCAACAATGTACACACACCCACATAGAATCCAAAGGCATGCAAAATTCAACCAATGCATACACACACTACAACCTATTTGTCCCTTTGTCTACTACCTACTTGGCTCTTGTCAACTTGAGATAAAGATGAAGCACAGTGGCTTGAAGAAAAACATGTGATGTATAAAGCATGATCAAGTGTGGTGAAAAAATGTATGAGTCTCCCAGTAGGTCTTTCATGCACAAATTCATAAATTGTATTTTTTTTTTTTTATACAACCGGCTGATGGACAAGCAGATGGCCCACCTGATGTTAAGTGGTAACCATCACCTATAACAAAGCATTGCCGCGCTAGTCACGCACGATAGGAACGTGCCCTACGATGCTCTGCCCTGCGTCCATCAGCTTGAGGCATACAGATGTTAAGCCTCATGTGCCTGTAATTACACCGGCAACCACACTCTTCAAACCGAAACACAGCATTGCTGCTTGGCGGCAGAAAAAGGTGTGGTGGTAGTACTTCCCCGGACGAGCTCTTCACAAAGAGCTCTACTACTCTTAAAGTCTCTACTCTCTACTCTCTTAAAGTAGTGGGGGTTGAAATGAAATCTCAAGTTGACTGTAATTGTGTGCCATATAAAACTACTATAAAATTATATATGCCCTCCTGAAATTATGAAGCATGGTAAATTCCTATTATATCTTAGGCATACTTGGTGATATTTGAGGAATAATCAGAGGCACATTACTTGTAATTTATTTTACTAAAACCCTGATATCAAATCAAAAGTCTAAAGTTATAGTTACCCATGCTGTTAGTCATAATCAAAAAAGAATACTAACTACCTGCTCGACCGGGGATGGAAACAAATACCCGGGTAGTTCCTTTATGAACCAGTCATGCTTCTTCACATCATCAATGGTAGACCTCTTCATTGGGTCTACTTGCAGCGTACAGCATAGCAGGCTGACCACACTCTTGTTCAGGTACTCGGGGATGGGGAATATTCCAGACTTGATCTTCCGGAACAGGGTAGGTACATGCTCATCGTCGAATGGTAGAGTACCACACAGTAGAGCGTAGAGAATGACGCCGCATGACCAGACATCTACTTCTGGTCCAGCATATAGTTTTCCTGATATTACCTGGAATAAGTTTAATTAATATATACCAAACAGTCTCAACAGGTTTTTAGTGTTGTGTGTTTGAAATGTGTGTTTATATCATTATATTGTTATAACATTATCTGAGGAACCAATACGAGGAAACTATAGACTTAATTACAAACTATGAGTATATTCCTACGGAAGAAAACTGGTGATGTGACACTATCTCAAAGGACAGTCACAATAGATTAGTTGATTAAATTCTCAACAGAACTTGACCAACTGAGTAATTAAAAAGCCCCAAGCCAAGCAAGCTTGTACATCAAGTATTCTATGAGCTACAACAAGTATGTATAAGAAAAATAAACAAAATAATATCCCAGTAAGTAACCTCAGGCGCAGCATAATTAGGTGATCCACAAGAAGTCCTCAGGAATTCTCCATCCATCATCATGTTAGACAGTCCAAAGTCAGCTATCTTCACATGCATATTGTGATCTAAAAGTAGGTTCTCTGGCTTCAAGTCCCTGTGCACAATCATGTGTCTGTGGCAATAATCAACTCCAGATATAATTTGTTGGAAGAATCTCCTTGCTTCATGCTCCTGCAGCTTGCCTCGTTTTACTATGTAGTCGAATAGCTCACCACCAGATACATATTCCATAATCATGAAGATATCAGTTGGTGTTGATATCACCTAAAAATATGGAATGTTTTGGATTATCAGCTAATTTATCAGGTTAAGTGAGGCTCAGGTTTAGTTTTTTTTATCCAATCTCATTAATTTTGGTAATAACAAAGGTATATTTTTGTTAGTATAATTGTTTATCGGATGAAAAATAACATATTTAGAAAATAATCCTATTTCATTGATTACCTGATACAGCTTGATGATGTGTGGGTGCCGGAACAATTTGAGGTTTTGTATCTCACGTCTGATCTTCCCCACGACATCGAGAGACTTGATCTTCTGCCTATTGAGGATCTTTACTGCGACCTTGTGCTTGGTCAGCTGATGTTCACCGATCTTCACTTTGCCAAACGTGCCCACACCAAGAGTTACACCTAAGGTGTAGTGCCCGATCTTTACTATAGGTTGGTTTCCGCTGGTAATCAACGTCGCAACTGCTTTCTCAGTCATTTTTCAAGGCAAAAAGAACACAAGTTTGGAAGAACAAGGATGACCCTTCACATTGGCTGAAGCAATAAAAATAAATTACGAGTTATTCAATTGATAAATTCACATGGCACTGGCAATTTAGATGGTTTTTTCGTATTCATTTATCTAGCGTACTCGTACAAATATGTAATGAATACTTGCTGTTTTCATTTTTGTCAGCAAAATTCGTGGTAAAATATGAAATTAAAAAAAGTTTGTTTTCATGTCAAGTCGAATTGTCTTGTAACTTTGATTTGTCTAACTGGTTGAAGTTGACAATGACAATTGACCATAGCGAAAGTTTAGCAATTACAGAATCTTAGAGAATTGTTTTTTTTATTGACTACGATGTCGTCAATCTATAAATTGTAGTTTCAACTCTCAGGAAGGTTTCAATAAGGTTTCAACACCATATTTACTTAAGTACTATGTTCAAGGAATGAATTGATTAAAGTGGTGCATCCAGGAATTCAGTAAGGCTGAGGATAGTATTTATAAAGATACTTTGAATACCTAGCATGTTCTTTTGTGTAGGTGCAACAGAGAGGCCCGCAATACACGCAAATCGCACATTCTTTGATGGATTTTTGTAAATTGTAATAAAGATTGGTCCGCATGGTTTTAAATTCATTCGCGTGTATGTAATAGATAATCTATAAATGGGTAGTGTTTGTTCTGTTTTTGGAAATGATAATACCGTGCATGATTTAATTAAATGAATAAGATCTTGTCTACACTATCTACATCTACACTAATATTATAAAGAGGTAACATTTTGTAGTTTTGTATTTTTGTATTTTTGTATGTAACGAATAGGCTCAAAAACTACTGGTCCGATTTAAAAAATTCTTTCACCATTAGAATGCTACATTATCCCTGAGTAACATAGGCTATATTATATTTTCAAAAAAATCAGGGATCCTTACTAAAACTCCAATAATGTAACCCAAGGTGGAAAACAAAAACCTTACATCGCGTGCGCTGCGAAAACTATTGATGATAGAACAAAACAATGTACTACGATTTTGTAGAACACGTTATCATCTACAAAAAATGTCGCGACAGCATATGTCTAACTAGTATAGTTATGTCACAATAAGTGTTCTTTTATTATAAAAAAATAATTTAAATGCCGCCGCTAGAAAAGGGTGTTTATTTGTACCTTGGTATTAATCCTTATCCAGTAGTGATATATAAAATACTAGCGGCCTGTCCCAGCTTCGCATGGGTGGTCATAAATTTTTTGAACATTTTAGGATAAACTTAGACCGTGGGTTCGAGCCTCGCGTCTACTTATTTCATACATTTGGACGCGCTTCTCCTTGAGTGAGTGAAATCGCAACCCGCGCGTGACCCGTGGACCCGTTAACATTTTTAATTTCGTCATATCTTTTGAATGGAATGTCCGATTTGAAAAATTTAAGAAGTAATCTATAGGTATTGAAACCGTCTTAATTATGAAATGATTTATTTGGATAAGGATTAATACCAAGGTACAAATAAAGACCCTTTTCTAGCGGAGGCATTTCAATTAATTTTTTATAATAAAATAACACTGATTGTGACATAACTATAATAGTTAGACATATGCTGTCGCGACATTTTTTGTAGATGATGACGTGTTCTACAAAATCGTAGTACATTATTTTGTTCTATCTTCAATAGTTTTCGCAGCGCACGCGATGTAAGGTTTTTGTTTTCCACCTTGGGTTACTTTATTGAAGTTTTAATAAGGATCACTGATTTTTTTGAAAATATAATATAGCTTATGTTACTCAGGGATAATGTAGCATTCTAATGGTGAAAGAATTTTTGAAATCGGACCAGTAGTTTTTGAGCCTATTCGTTACATACAAAAATACAAAAATACAAAAATACAAATGTTACCTCTTTATAATATTAGTGTAGATGTAGATGTAGATTCCATACTTATTCCTTGTGTATTTGATGCATATAGCCTATTCCTTGTAAATAAGGGGTATTTGGGCAGCAAATGTCATAGATCCATACAAACTTAAAAATAACACATAAATCAAACAATTTAAATCTAACATGAAGTAGGTAGGAACACTGTTTAGTTAATGTAATAAACTTGTCTGGCATTCGGGCTAATAAGCAGACACCCAGTGAAACTGCAATGGACTGTCCCATCTGCCAGCCCTGAGTATCTTGTTATATTACTTAATTATATTTTTTGTGATTAATATTGTAATTACTAGATATAACGCATTGGACTTTGTAACTGTGATGTTAATTCATAAGTCAATATAATTTTTAATTTGTTGCCGTGAGTGTAGAGCGCGTATTCTCTATGGATAGATGGTGTGGTGATAAAGTGTTCTTCCGCCCGGCCACCGCGCCTCCCCCCTGCCCCGGCCCCACTTCTCCGCCGACCGCGCCGCTCCGCCCTGCGAATCTGCGATTTTTGACGAGAGCACTGCGGAAAATTTAATTATTTTCGAGTTTTTAATGCATTTTTCATTCGAATTTTGCCAAATACTGTTTGTAAACAATGGATATATGTGGAATTTGTCAAAAACCAGCCGATGTAAGTAAATTTTGTGGGTTTTATAGCCTTCCTTTCATAATGCTCGGATCATTATTTTTTGTTTTCTTTACGAGATTGTTACAAAAATAACGCCTCTGGAAACTTTTGAGTCTACTGTCGCTATTACATTTAAATTGGTTTCAAGTTCTCTTTGTTGCATCATCAGAATTGCACCGCAATGTCGAGAATTATTGGTAAAAAACATTGAAAACCTGCCCGCGTATTTTTTTTACTCCTTGTCGGTCGGTCGGTCGCTTGGCTTGTTTTTTTTACGTCTGGCTCAGCGGTGTATAAAAAAACGCTGAATTCCTTTTTTTATTTGGATTGTGAACCTTGGCAAACTCTGCAGGCATTTTGTAGCCTACAATATAGAGTCTATGACTTGTACATTTAAATGAATGTGGTTTTGGAATGCTTCTTTTGAATGTTATTCTTTACCTTATATATTTTTATATTAGTATTGTCCTCTGTTTACTCTGTACATACCTACATTTTCACAAATTGTTCTGCATAAAATATTCGGCAATAAATAATTATTCCTCGAAATCTATGAGAACATCTTCAAGCTGATGATGGATGACAATATTTTCAGCTCTGCTAACTAAAACAATGTCTTTCATTTTCTCAGCAATTGTTTGAAACAATCAAGGAAGGGGTACATGCTTGCTTCAAATGCCAGCCACTGGTGCCAGAAATCACTATAGATGACAATGCATCTGATTCTTCACAAACACAGGTATAAAGAATAAATATTTATAAAAAAAATGCCAATATTGCTACACCTCCTTTGATACACCAGAATTCCCATAGATTTTTCAAAGATGGAAAAATTAATTTAATTTTAAAATATTTAATAGAAAATATCCATCAAAAACGATATCAGCATACTTATAGTCCACAGTACAAGTGTGGTCTTATTGATAAAGATCCATGAACATTGCTTGCAATAAAGCTAGTCTCAGTATCATAAACTATGTTGGAATGTTTTGTGTTTATGAAATATCCAAGTATTTCATTTTTTTTATGGAATGTGAATATAACATTCTAATTCTGCCATTTCATGTAAGAATTTCAAGTCTAGAGGGAACAGGTGGATTATAACAGGTTCCATCTTAGGCTGCATCCTCACATTTCATCAGGTGTGATGGCAACCAAACAATTAGCTACCAATAATAAAAAAAAAGCTTTCGGTAATTATAAGTCTGGCATAAGTCCCAAATAAATAAACAAAACACAATTGAACTCCCTAGATTATGGCGAAATTATGTCTCCCTCTGGGGCCACCATAATCTATCATACATTTTACTGGGACATAGTAGGCCCCTTATGACTGTGACGATTGCAGGAGAGTGCTGACTCGCCTTATTATTGTGGCCTATGTCACAAGACATTCCAGAAAAACCAGCAGCTGCAGAACCATATCAGAAACCACCGGGCTGAGAGGCGCTTCGTTTGCACCTACTGCAGTAAAGGTACAGATATTTACATCATTACCCATAACCAAACTTCGCTGGGTACTTGGTGAGCGGACTGGTTTTCGCAACTAGGACTCTGGTAAGGCCCTTTTGCTTGGGTGGTTGTGCTTGCTAGCAGAGCCACGCAATGTCCACCAGGAAAGAGAGCAAGTGTCTTGCACGGCGCAGGCCTCCCTAGGCGTTTTCGGTGTCTCCAGGTAGTGTGCTGGGTACAGAAGAGATTGTATAAATATTCTATTTAATAACAAAATTAGTTCTTATACTTCGAATATATTTTATGAACACAAGAGCTCTTTGGAGCTCGCGCCAAACACCAAATAAATAAAAAAAAAAGGTGAATATAGCAAGCCCACCCTATACCATGGAATATAAATAAGTAACAAATCTATACACAGTTGAGTATGTTTAATAATGTTTTTACCAAGGCTACTTAGTTGTTAACTTACCTTTTAATTTCAGCATTTTCACAATCGAACAATTTGAGGGCGCATCTCCGCATCCACACAAATGAGAGACCCTTCAAATGTAGCGAGTGCGGGAAAGCATTTACTCAGGTAAACAACTTTCTAAACTGCTTAGATTCTGTACGCGGAAGTGTCTAGCTCTTTAGATGATACTAGCGGCCTGTCCCAGCTTCGCATGGGTGGTCATAAATTTTTTGAACATTTTAGGATAAACTTAGACCGTGGGTTCGAGCCTCGCGTCTACTTATTTCATACATTTGCACGCGCTTCTCCTTGAGTGAGTGAAATCGCACCCCACGCGCGGCCCGTGGACCCGTAAACATTTTTAATTTCGTCATATCTTTTGAATGGAATGTCCGATTTCAAAAATTTAAGAAGTAATCTATAGGTATTGAAACCGTCTTAATTATGAAATGATTTATTTGGATAAGGATTAATACCAAGGTACAAATAAAGACCCTTTTCTAGCGGAGGCATTTCAATTAATTTTTTATAATAAAAGAACACTTACTGTGACATAACTATAATAGTTAGACATATGCTGTCGCGACATTTTTTGTAGATGATAACGTGTTCTACAAAATCGTAGTACATTATTTTGTTCTATCTTCAATAGTTTTCGCAGCGCACGCGATGTAAGGTTTTTTGTTTTCCACCTTGGGTTACATTATTGAAGTTTTAGTAAGGATCCCTGATTTTTTTGAAAATATAATATAGCCTATGTTACTCAGGGATAATGTAGCATTCTAATGGTGAAAGAATTTTTGAAATCGGACCAGTAGTTTTTGAGCCTATTCGTTACATACAAAAATACAAAAATACAAAAATACAAAAATACAAAGTTTACCTCTTTATAATATTAGTGTAGATGTAGATATTAGTGTAGATACCAAATCTGTAATCGCAATAGTTTCATTCAACGTTTTGTGGCCGTTTAAAATAGCTTACGAGTATACGTTAGATGAAATACGGATCGTTGTCGGTCGAGTTATAACTCGTAGCTAAAATGAACTGTGAGATTGAGGAAAGGACAACGACCCGTAGTTGTACTTACAACTTAGAATATAGGTATAGGGTGTCTTCTTTATTGGGTGTATAGACAAGGTCAGAGGTGCGTGAATGAAAGATAAAATTGTATGAAAATGAAATTAGCTTGACATCTGTAAAACAAATGACATTCTCATACAATTATTGTGAATTTTAGGTACTTCAAAGTTATAACAGCAGTATTTTTGAAAATATTAACGAATCTTCCACAAATCATCTAATTTCACAACATTCTTCAATATACTCAAATTGGCTATTTGAGTAAATCTTGTTCTATACCACAAAGGTTGGCCCTCCAGTTGTACTAAATTTTTATTTTTTTTATTTATAAATCTTGCTGATGGAACAAGCAGATGGGCCTGATGTTAAGTGGTAACCATCACCTTAATTCACAGCATTGCATCATAAGTCCCGACCTAAAACTCACAGCTGGTCATCACTGGAGAAGGGTAGCACACGACAGAACCCAGTGGAAAATGTTAGAGAAGGCATATGCCAAGAGGCACACTGAACTGCGGGACGTCCTATAATTTAATCTGTAACTTTATTTACTACCAAAAAACATGTAAACCCAAAGTTTGGAATAAATGGCTTATCTTACCTTACAAACATCTATGTTCATTACAACAATGTTTGTTTTGGGTGGGGATGGAACCCACGGCCACCGGCGCAGAAGTTGGATTTTCTACCAACTGAGCTGTGAAGGCTGTGAACAGACCGTCAAATAAAATAAATTAATTTAATTAATAAAAAATAATTAACCATCCATCCCAGGTAACAAATCTGAACAACCACGTGCGCCTGCACACGGGCGAGCGTCCGTTCGTGTGCGGCGAGCCGGGCTGCGACAAAGCGTTCGCGCAGGTCACCAACCTCAACCAGCACCGCAAGCGGCACCTCAGCGGCGCTGCCGACCACTCCTACGACTGCAGCGTGTGCGGCGAGCAGTTCGCGCAGAGAAACCACATGGCCAATCATCGGTACGTGCTTTTCCATACAAATCATTGTTACAACTTGGAACAATAAACGGAAGTAAATGAACAGATTGAAAAACCATGATATCTATCATCATCTTCCTGCATATCCCATGCTTTGAAAGGCAATTATATCTCAGGGGTCAGTCCTCCGAGGTAAGCCAGTCTAGCCAAGCTGGACTAATTTGGCTTTTCATTCAGATGTATCACTATTATTACTTGTTCTTAAAAGCTGAGTAGATTCTAGTGATGAATTAAACAAATCTATCATCTTCCTACCTAAGTGGAGTCGGTACAACAGGTTTTCTTCTTCCACTTATCAATCGTCATCTTACACAGGCCATTCACTTTCTCCTGGCCTACCCGGCCTCTTTTTAATACAATCAAGAAAAAACTACAATATCCGCAGGACTAAATACACATTTGCGGATTTAATCGCTAATGGTGATCTAATTGATAAGGCCCTAAGTTGTCTACCACATAACTAAACGGCTAAATTCACTTTTGTCTATATCCACCGTTTTTAATTGTGAAAGATTGTGAAAGAAGATATATTACCCTTTGAAGAGGTGTGGCCAGCATTCACTTAAATAATAAATTTGAGATAAGAGTTTGCAGTAAGGGCTCAATAATAGGTCTCGATCCGACTAGAATTTAACTTTCACAATAACAGACAGTTATTTCTATAGTATTATATAGTTTTATTTCTATAAACACTGTTCCAGACCAATTAACTGAAGTAGTTTTACCTTGTTTACAAAACACCGTTTCAGGAATTTCAGTTCAATGACATTTTATAGTAACACAGTATGTTTCGATTCCAGGCGCGCAGCACACGGCGATGTGAAGAGTCCTGTCCGCGCGGCTATAAGGAGGTCGTGTGCGATATGCGACCTCACGTTCCCCAACGAACGGTTGCTTCAGTCGCACGCCGCGCAGCACGCGCCCGGAGAGATAGAGATAGTCGACACCGAGGCTGTGGGTAAGTCATCTGATAAAAACATACTAGATCCCGGGAATGTGAAAATGATAAAGATCCACTTCTTCTCTTTTTTGAACATTCCTAAGTTCCACTTCTTGGCAGTTTGCACTAGAAAAGTGAAACTGCTAAGTAAAAAAGTGGTGGTCGTCATCATATCTACACTAATATTATAAAGAGGTAAACTTTGTATTTTTGTATTTTTGTATTTTTGTATTTTTGAATTTTTGTATTTTTGTATTTTTGTATTTTTGTATTTTTGTATGTAACGAATAGGCTCAAAAACTACTGGTCCGATTTCAAAAATTCTTTTACCATTAGAATGCTACATTATCCCTGAGTAACATAGGCTATATTATATTTTCAAAAAAATCAGGGATCCTTACTAAAACTTCAATAATGTAACCCAAGGTGGACAACAAAAAACCTTACATCGCGTGCGCTGCGAAAACTATTGAAAATAGAACAAAATAATGTACTACGATTTTGTAGAACACGTTATCATCTACAAAAAATGTCGCGACAGCATATGTCTAACTATTATAGTTATGTCACAATAAGTGTTCTTTTATTATAAAAAATTAATTGAAATGCCTCCGCTAGAAAAGGGTCTTTATTTGTACCTTGGTATTAATCCTTATCCAAATAAATCATTTCATAATTAAGACGGTTTCAATACCTATAGATTACTTCTTAATTTTTTCAAATCGGACATTCCATTCAAAAGATATGACGAAATTAAAAATGTTTACGGGTCCACGGTTCACGCGCGGGGTGCGATTTCACTCACTCAAGGAGAAGCGCGTGCAAATGTATGAAATATAAGTAGATGCGAGGCTCGAACCCACGGTCTAAGTTTATCTTAAATGTTCAAAAAATTTATGACCACCCATGCGAAGCTGGGACAGGCCGCTAGTCGTGTATACGTCTGTGGTCATTCTCGTCATTCTAGAGAACGTGCACGTTTTGTCGTAACGGACGGGTAAAGAACCCCTATTTATCTATTCTCTAAGATTTTATAATGTCCTAAAAGTTATTATCCAAGTACATTTGAACCCACAACCTATTATTAATACAGGGCTGGGCTAGCCGCCTGCGCCATCGGATCCTAATCTCACCCGGCAAATAACTCATAGGGATCTGTTGATGCAGAACTTATGCGACCCTGGCTCTATATACATATTTTTATCAAGACTTCTGCTCGATAACCAAAGTTACATTTAGTTGAATCGACGAGATATGTCACCTAGCTTTTATTTTGACTTTCGTGACCATAAGTAAAGCTATGTGATTTCCTTAAGGCGACGACAAGAGCTAATGTGACTCTCGCTCGCACGTTTCGACATGTGGAAAGATATAAAATCACTAAACTTATTTTCGAAAAATCGCAATCAACGATTTTGTGTGCAATGTGATTGCACACAGTTTAGTAAAAATTTCATTTTGATCGATACAAGTTTTCCTACTTAAAAGTTTGCTTATGTACGAAAACTAGTAAAGTAGTACTTGATAGAGTCACAATAACTCTTGTATCGCCCTAAGTAAAACACTATTCTCTGTCTCAATTTGTGTGCAGCGCCATCTAGTAGTTACAACCGCACACTCTTTCATTCCAGAAAACGAGAGCGAGTACACGTGTGTATTCAGTACGTGCGGCACTCGCTTCTCTACGCCGAAGGAGCACACGGAGCACTTGTTGCGCGCGCATCAACTGCGAGTGCTCGCCACAGGCGCCTCGCCTGACCGCCCCGCGCGCCGCGGCCGGCCTCGCAAGACCACTCTGACTCACAAGGTATACTACATCTACTACTGGCTACTACGCTGTATCACTAGCTAATACACTGTACCACTAGCTATTACACTGTACCACTAGCTACTACACTGTACCACTGGCTACTACAATGTACCACTAGCTTCAACAATGTACCACTAGCTACTACACTGTGGTACTCGAAGGAGCATCAGCGCGCCGCGGCCGACTTAGTAAGAACACGCCAGCACGCAAGGTATAATGCATCTAACACTGGCTACTACGCTGTACCAGCAGCTACTACATTGTACCACTAACTACTACAGTGCAGTATACGAAGCATCAGCAGATGCAAGTATTAGGTACCGCCACTCCTGACCGTCACTCCTCGGTCCGACCTCGCAAGAACACGCCAGCACATAAGGTATACTGCATTTACCACTAGCTTCTACAATGTACCACTAGCTACTACACTGTACCACTAGCTACCTCACTGTACCACTAGCTACCTCACTGTACCACTAGGTACAACACTGTACCACTAGCTACTACACTATACGTCTAGCTACTACACTGTACATGTTACTATACTGTACAACTAGCTACTACACTGTACCACTAGGTTCTACTCTGTACCACTAGCTAGTACTCTGTACTACTAGCTACTTCACTGTACCACTAGCAACTACACTAAACCACTAGATACTACACTTCAGTATCGTGAATACAGGACCACACGGAGCTTTACTGCTGTCGCCAACACAAGGTATAGTATACCACAAAGGCAGTGAACAGTCAAGTACACTCAGTGTATCTGAATTTTCTCTTTGTCTGACAAAATCACTTGGCTAAAGTGTTGATAAATTAATATTTCTTAAAAATGAGCATATTTAAAATAAAGCAGTATTTGACATTTTCAAAAGTATTATACAAAAAAAAAAACATTAATATTTTCATCTTATTTTTTTGATCAAAGCCTCATTACATAAAAAAAAATTACGAGTGGAGTACTACCCTTTACCCATATGACTAGATTGTAATCGTAGTAGGGAACAGTCATTATTTTTTGTACCCAGTTTTTTGTGACCCATTGTTTTTTGCTGATCTAGCTATGTTTTTTTATGTCACCTTTTATTTTTTCTTATGCGAAGTCCAGGCGGTGTCGTCACGGTTGCTTTAGTTTATAATAGCTAACACGCCGGAAAGCTTTCTATACACTAATTTCGAGTGGCTTGCTTCGCTCACTAATTACTTAGATGGTTTACAAGGCTTTGCGACTTTTGACGTCACGCACCAATACCCATCCTCTCTGAATGTCTCTCAAAGTGTCATGCGTTGTCTTTAGCAATTGTTTTTTGTGAAGTATGTCGACTGACGCCTTCCCGACGGAAATGTAAAACGGTAAACGGTAGGTAAGTTCAGTCCACATACTTCCAATTAATGCCATCTTCAGGTTCTAAGGTTGGTTTCATATTTTCCTAGGTTCTAAAAGTTTTTTTTTAAATTTAATTTACCCCAAAATGCAGTAATTACCTCATTACGCGGTGGATACCGCATACGCTTTTTGTTACCGCTACAAAAACCCACTTCATCGCATTCCTCTATCAGTTCCCATTATACTAAAAGTCTTAATTATTTTATTTAAATTTAAAAAGCACAAAATGAAACGAACGTACCAAGAAAATCAAAATTTAAAAGCTCCACCAAGGAGTTCAAGAGTATTTATTTAAATGAATGGTTGCTTCATTCGCGTTTAAATAGATTGCCATCTCATTCCAATATCAAACCAATGACAATGATTAGAATATAAAAAAGCGCTGTAAAAAGTCAGGGAATATGAATGAAAGATAAGGTCGTCGCCCCTCGCTTCTCACCCAAACGTCGTTCTAATCAGGAGGAAGACAACGATCCGCCGTCGCCTCGGTCGCCTCCGTTGCCGCGAGACGTGCCTTCATCGCATAGGACGTCGCGCGCGTCGCCTATCGAAGTGCCGAGCTCGAGCGACGAAGACGAAGAAGCAATACTAGGCTGTTGAAGCGGTAACAACGCGGTAATTAACGCAGAACGGCATATACCGCATAATGCTATGACTATTGACTACCGCACAACGCAGTGGCTGCCGAAAAGCGCTCTAGTTGCCGCACGATGCGGTGTGTACCGCATAATGCGATAGCTAAAGCACAACGCAGTACTAATCAGTGCGTTAGCTGCCGCGCAACACGGTCTCTACCGCAAGATGCAGTAATTACCTCATTACGCGGTGGATACCGCATACGCTTTTTGTTACCGCTACAAAACCCTCACTTCATCGCATTCCTCTATCATTTCCCATGAAGTTGTTTCAATCAGGTGTGTGCACGCGTTTGCGTAGCTGTTTACTTGGTTGCATCATTTGTACAATATGTACCGCTTCCTCACGTTTTACTGCACTTGCAGCTTGCACTTCTGTAAATATGCTTGTTTAAAAATAGGTTAGACATCAGCTAGACCGTTTCTTGTGAATTATATAGGAAATGCTCTAATTCGATTCCCTAAATAAGCTATTCTTTGTTAGGGATTTATGATAAAAAATTGAATCCTAAAAAAAAAATGTTGTGTTCTGGCTATGAGGTATCAATTGTTTTTTTTCTTGTTTCAGGCAGTCGAAAAAGACCCGTTAGAAATCAAAGAAAGAGACTATCCAGAGGTATGTATTTTTTAAATCATTGAACTACTACTAAGTAACGCACGATAGGAACGTCCCCTACGATGCACTGCCATGCGTCCATCAACTTGAGGCATTCAGATGTTAAGCTTCATGTGCCTGTAATTTCACCAGCAACGCTGCTTGGCGGCAGAAATACGCATGGTGGTAGTACTTCCCCGGATGAGCCCTTCACAAAGAGCTCTACTATAGTCGCGTTAAACTCTCGCTGCAAACTCGGTCATAAATAATCTTAACACTAGTTTTGAGAGTACTCTGCGCGGGCGCATGCACGTTATCGATGTGTCTGTAATTTTTTCCTGATAACTTTTTTAATTAGTCATTATTTTTTTATTAAATTTTACATAGAACAAAGAAAACAAATCTGTAAAACAATTTTTTTTTATAAAAATATAAGAAAAAACCTTATCAAAGTAAAAAATATATATAAATGTATCTATAGTTCTTATCGACTCCAATAATGCAGATCTCTGCGCTTAAACAAAAGGATCGTGCCGTTCTCCTAAGTGCGAGAGAGATAGCAATATTGCTGTCTCGTTCCGATAACTTATGACCGAGTTTTCAGCGAGAGTTTAACGCGACTATAGTCTAACTTGCCCCAACCACTACTACTCATAACCACCACGCTCTACTACTCTTGCTTTTAAGAGTAGTAGAGCTCTTTGTGAAGGGCTCGTCCGGGGAAGTACTACCACCACGCCTTTTTCTGCCGCCAAGCATCAACGCTGTGTTTCGGGTTGAAGTGTGTGGTTGCCGGTGTAATTACAGGCACATGAGGCTGAATATCTGTGTGCCTCGGGTTGATGGACGCATGGCGGTGCATTTCTGGTTATATATTTTTTTATTTGTTAGGCATGCAAATCCATAAGAAAGGCCTATGTCCATCATTTAACTTCTTCAGGCTGATATGATGTATGAACTATAATTTTTCTTGGTTTCAGGTGAAAATCCTGAAGCAGTCCCCATACTTGCCTAAACTGAAGGTTCAAAGTTTATTCCAGTGAGGGATATGTCGTACGCAATAAAATAAGTGATTAAAAACTATAATACTTTAAGATAGAGTACATAATATTATCTATAGTTATATACTATTATCATATATAGTTCAAATATATATTTTGAATCTTGACGTAGGGCCAATTATGTAATAGGTAAGTTTATTTACTTATTAATAATGCGTAACCCCTCTGTTAATAAACTTCATAGCTAAGAATTTTCCTTTATAACCCTTTGAAACTTCGAGTATATCACTTCAAAAAGATTTTTAATGAACTTTTGTTAATTTGCAAAACCTGTCGCTAAAAACGGGAAATTATCTTGGCAAGGAACTATGACAAAATAGTAATTAAAAATAGCTTGGCAAAAAGTCTAAAAACTATACAAAATTAGTGCATCGTAGGCCACGTTACTATTGTGCGTGACTTACGAGGCAATGCTTTGTTATAGGTGATGGTTACCACTTAACATCAGGTGGGCCATCTGCTTGTTTTATCAGATAGTTGTATACAAAAAAAAATGACATTCGGGTGATTCGCATAGGTTGAAAATGTATGGGAAGTGGCACCCCTATCATTATTTACTCTATTTAAATTCTACTATTTGCCAAACTATAACACTCGCTAACAGTACCCCAAGTATGAGTTGTGTTTACCATATTTGGTTTTTCGTTTTTGTTCCGTGTTCGTTGCGGGTTTTGTATGAAGACGCGATAGAGATACCGATACGGAACTTTATTTTCTACTTCAAATTTTCATCATACTTGCAGCATAAAGTTCCGTATCGTATCTCTATCGCGTCTTGATACAAAGCCCGCAATGAACACGGAACAAGAACGAAAAACTAAAAACCAAATATGGTAAACACAACGCATACTTGGGGTACTGTTAGCGAGTGTTATAGTTTGGCAAATAGTAGAATTTAAATAAAGTAAAAAACTATAGGGGTGCCACTTTCCATACATTTTCAACCTATGCGAAACATCCGCATGTCAAATTAGTTCAGTTTTAAGACTTCTTTGCCAAGCTGTACGTACTATTTTAGCATAGTTTCTTGTCAAGATAATTTCGCGTTTTTAGCGAAAATTCAGTAATTTTTCAAACGTTTGTAATGGAAAATTATATCTTTTCAGAACTAGGCCGAGACGCACTGCCTTGTTCTTAGATCATGGTTTATATTTCGTTTTTACTAGATAATATTCCCATTAGAGTATTTTTCTCAAAGTTTTTACTGAAGGGTAAAAGGTTAGTTCTTTTTACAACAAAACACGCATAGGTTATCTCTAAATGATAAAGCAAATGATTGAAAAGCAACTTGAATCGAACAATTCTTGCTGGTCATGTGATTTCTAGAAATTGGTCTAGAATAGAATTTATCGTGTGTTGTTTTGTTGTGAAATGAGTATGACATGTGGCTTTGTGTATTATAATATCGCCTGGTGCTTTGAAGTGTGGCGTACGGGGAATAGTAATAAAATTATGAAAATTTACTTTTAAGTTTTAATGTTTGATCAATTTATGATCAGTTTAAATTAATAAGGGCTTTTCGTGAAATAAGTGATGGAAATGGATAGTTTAGAACCGACCTGTTGGAATGAAGGTTCTCGAATGGCGATCAACGACCGGGAAACGTGGAAGCAACCATCACAACGTTGGTAGTGGAAAGATAGAGCTCCAAGTGGTTCTTTCTGGAAATATACGGGTGAAGCCTATGTTCATCAGTGGTATTCTTCAAGCTGATGGTAATCGCTACCAATATTATTGTAATGATAACTTTATGGTAACTTTTGGCGGGTAGCGGTGCGGGACGAACAACCGATCTGTTTATTTGAAATTCATATCTCGTTTAAGGAGCTGACACTCGTCAAATACTTCTCGCTCGCACATTTCAACATTTTGAAAGATCGTGATGTGTGATTTTATAATCACTGAACAAATCGCGATCAATCTAGGTGTGTCCAAACAAGTTTTCCTACTCTCTCTCTCTTTTCGTGTCACTAGTTTCTTTTCGAAACAGTGTGGTGAAAGGATTTTGACTAAAAATCTTTGTTAGAATGTTAGGATCGAAATGAAATTTTTGCTGAACTGTATGCATTGTGATTGCACACAACTTGGTTGAATGCGATTTGTCATAAATAAGTTCAGTAAATTTATATCTTTCAAAATGTGAAAATGTGCGAGCGAGAGCTACATTAGCAGTAGTCATCGCCTTAAACTCAAATAGTATTGGTCACTAGATTGGTCGCCTTAACTTCGCACCATCTCCTGTCAATGGAAATTAACGCACCCTTAGAGCCCCTGCAGACTGCCGACTATCGGCCGATAGTTTGGTCAGGTGAGACTAGTGCATAATGCGGCCGATAGTGACTTGTTGTATTGTGTGCACTTGTATGCAATCATACTGATTAAGAGCCAAACCAACTATCGGCCGATAGAAAGTCTTTGGTCTGCAGGCTTCTTATACTGACAATAGGAAGAAAGGCACATGAAATTTCTTTTTTAATTTCTGGTACTTTAGATGTGAAAAGGCTAGCTGGATTAGTTAATCTTACATGATGTACATATTTTTTTATTTGTAGATACTGTTTAGCACAGCAAATGATCTATGGTTGAATAAGAGATCATTATTATGTAAGTATTAGAAAATTGATCTCCTAAACGTGTTTTAATTGGAATTGTAAGAAATTATTGTTGAGAATTATTATTTGGTATCTTGAACGGTCAATCTAAATATGCATTTGCTGCACAAAATACATTGTTAAGGCCTGATTTCACCATGCTCTGTTAGATTAACAAAGGATTAAAGGGCCGTTAAATATGTCAAAATGTACGCGTTTGACATATAAGGTTAGATTTAACGGCCTGTTAATACTTGATTAGTCACTAACAGAGCATGGTGAATTCAGCTCTAAAGATTCCATCGGGCTAACGCTGTAACCAGGCTCGGTCCAAGACTATTTGTAAACTCAGGTTTAGCCCAAGTTTAAAGTAAAGAAAAGTCGGTGAAAGTATTTTTTTTTATTCAACAAAACCATAATCACTTTTAGAACTATGTGTATCTACGAAAAATTCATGCAAGTAACCAAGCCTCGAACTAAAAAAAACTGAACTATTCTTATTCATACTATATGATAAGTTTGGATATAATATGGCTATTTCATTTTGCATTGAAGAACTGGCAAAAAACTCGAGTCTTGTTTCCTTCTACAGCGTTTTGTTTATGGTCCTAACATACATAAAATCACGCCATAAACAACGTGTAACATAATACCCCTATAAGGCCAAAGACCAAGCGATCAGACCAAGCACTGGAATAATTTGACGTGTGCAAAGTTTAAATATATCGTTGTCGAAATTCCCATACAAAAGTAAAATTAATATTGTCTCAGAAATTTGCAACACCCCTGATACTGTTTACGTAAGTAGGTACCAAGGTCACGTACACGCGGAACGTACAAACAGCTGGGAATAGGGCTGCCTCGTGTGTTTAGTTTCATATTGGAGCGTTTATAAGAGGCAATTCATGAATGAAAAACTACGAAATTTCAAAAGTCGTACAACTAATGGTGTTCGCTATAACCTCTAGAACACCCCGTTTCCGGGGTTATAGGGATATTATGTTGCACGTTGTATATTACATGATATTAGAGAATCCTAAAGAAGCTCATTAAAACAGATAAACCTGAGTTTATTAATAATCTAGATTGAACACCATTTCTTAAATTAGACCACATTAGTAAAGTAAAAACATGAGTTTATTTAGAGCACATTTTTGTACGCCATATATTTTATTTTACAGCCTAAGCCCACTCAATATTTTTATTAGCAATAACATTAATAATTTACTAGCTGACCACCTGGACATCTCTCGACTTTATCTTGTTACCATTACCACCACACCCTTATTACGTTACTTGCGACGGTTGCGCAATAAGCAATCACCATTTTCTAACGTTACTTTAAGAGCTGTTTCACCATGCTGTTGCACCAGAGCATGGTGAAATCAGCTCTTAGATTAATAATGATGGGCTATCACATCTTAAATAATACTACTGCAAGGTAGGCATGTGCCTAATGTTATGTTTGGACATGCCTCTGACTACAGTCCTACTATCAGCACTAGTGCACTGGTGGTCTAGTGGTAGCGGCCCCGCCTTCCGGTCCTAAGGTCGTGGGTTTCGAGGTCGTGCACCAATGAGTTTTTCTGTTCAAAAATTTATGTGCAAAATGCCAGCAGTACTCTCAAACGGCGAAGGAAAACATCGTGAGGAAACCGGGATGTCGTGGAACCTAAAAGGTTCTATAACATGTGTCAAGTGCTTGAAAGGAGCCTCTTGAGGCGCACTTAAAATCCTTTCACTCGTCGTGTCACTGTTTCGAAAGAAACTAGTGACACGACAAGAGAGAGAAGAGTCCTACTATCGTAATTTTTGTTTTTCTCGAAATTTGAAGGGTAAATACGGGTGATAGGTAAAGTCGTGCGATCCCATTTCTTTGCTTTTTTTTAATAAATCACTGACTTGCTGCCTTACCGCAAAACCAGAATGGTGATGGGAATTCAATTTTTAAGTTTTTTTTTTGGAATATTAGCAATATCTAGAAGTCTTATCACTACATAGTATAAAACAAAGTCGCTTTCTCTGTCCCTATATCCCTATGTATGCTTAAATCTTTAAAACTACGCAACGGATTTTGATGCGGTTTTTTTTATAGAAAGAGTGATTCAAGAGGAATGTTTATATGCATAATACAAGCATAATCTCTTAGGGATAACCCACAATAACCGTGCGAAGCCGGGGCTGGTCGCTAGTAAAATTATAAGTTAAAACCTTCGATCAACAATCAACTAGATTGCGTGTCACATACAAAATCAAAGCTAAAAACTGTCCGCTAGAACATCTACTTACACACACATAAACAGCTACATCGAACTGATTCAAAGGTTTTTAAACAGTTTCAAGTTCAACCTAATTACAACCATAAACCCTTGTAATAAAGTCACAAATCTACAAAATACTATCTTACACTTATGATCATTCGTCAATTACAGCCGTCACCTTGAAATTAAAAGACATAGGTTAAATAACATTTATTGTGTAATCAACCTTATGTTGCAACAAATAAAGTAATTTTCCCCATTATTACTTTGTGAGTTACATTATTACTTTCGTTTCGTTTTGTTTCTGTTTGCTTCTTTGTATTTTACTACTCCTCACACACACTACAGGTGCCTCGATGGTGGACTGGCGGAATAAACGACAAAATATTTGTTTTTAATTGTTAACAATGATTTAAGCATCGCAAAACGGAAACTGACATGTAATTACCGAAAAAAAAGACATTCCTTCTGAAACCTTACTGTTTTAGGGGTTATTTTCGCAGTTTTAAAGCACACTGAGGCATTTTAGCACGTCCGCACGTTAGCTGTGGTTGGAGCATACTAAACTCAAATAAGAACACAAATTTATTTGTGCTCTTATTTCTCGGGCCGTTTTTGAGCCCGCCACACGTAATCTAGGTTGATTGTTGATCGAAGGTTAAAACTAATTCATGTAAAATATCCCCTAGTTATGTTATAAGGGTTTGGATACTGGTAATATTGTAAAAAATATTATCATAGTTTTGACTCCCATTACCATTTTGACAGCTGTTACAGCTCAGTTGGTAGTAGCTCTACCTTCTTCGCTGTGGGCTGTGGGTTCGATCCTCAGCGAGAACAAACATTTGTGTAATGAATACTGATGTTTGTTGTCTGTCTGGATGTTATAATATATTGTAAGTAGCTATTTACACAAAAAAAAATGTGTTATATCAGTTATCTTGTATACATTGTACAAGATTAGCTTAGTTTGGGCTAGATAGTGTTGTGTGGAATGTCCAACAGTTTTTTATTTGGTATTCGCGGTTGCATTGCTGCACGGTGATCGAGAAATATCCAGTAACCAAGGGCCTTATGCTCACTTTGAGCGAGATTATCTCACGGTGGAGATGACGTCACATCTCGTTCAATAACTCGTTGACTTTGCGTCTCGCATGAACTTTGAATGAGAAAATTGGGGAGTGAGATGGTGAGAATGGGCATAAATAGTTATCGAACGAGATATGACGTCATCGCCACCATGAGATAATCTCGCTCGAAGCGAGCATAAGGCCCCAAGACGAAGTAGATATAATTCTAACGTAGGTTAAGGTGCAAATGTTCCTAATATGAATGAAATTAAAACCGTTTGAATTTTAATATGAATCACGTTTGGATTAGAAATAGCCAGAAATAATGAATAAGTTAAGTTCTACAGATTATGTCGAAACGATTTTCTATTACGTATCTAATGATAATATATTATTATGCTGTACATTAATGATGTTTTTTTACTACATACACCTTATCAGGGGCATTAAGCTCACTTCGAGCGAGATTATCTCAAGGTGGCGATGACGTCATATCTCGTTCAATAACTCGTTGATGTTGCGTCTCGCATGAACTTTGAATGAGAAAATTGGGGAGTGAGATGGTGAGAATGGGGATAATTAGTTATCGTACGAGATATGACGTCATCTCCACCGTGAGGTAATTTCGCTCGAAGTGAGCTTATGGTCCCTGTACCCCAAGTCTAAGTTGTTTTACGTTTTCCGTATTGTTAGGCCGTTTTGTATTGAGCCTCGTTCAGCGCCTCTATCGGGAGTGTTGAGAACTCACGAGTCTCCACAAAAATGACCTGATGATACAAAAAACAAATCTCGGACTTGAGTTACTGTGCTGTGGTAATAGTCGCCATAAAACGTAATTGGGTAAAGCCGGCCCCAATCGTTCGGTTTCCGAATTAGGTTTTCAGATCAGGAATTCAGATTCGGAATTCCATGAGACTAGCGCAATCGTCCGGTTTTCATTAAGAATAAGAATAATGTGCGCCTTGTTCAATATTTTGTATATAAGCAGAGCATTGAGGTTTCCGAATCTGAATTCCTGATCTGAAAACCTAATTATGAAACCGAACGTTTGGGGCCGCCTAAGAAGTAAGGTTTCGAATGGGTTTTATGTACGACTAGCGGCCTGTCCCAGCTTCGCATGGGTGGTCATAAATTTTTTGAACATTAGGATATACTTAGACCGTGGGTTCGAGCCTCGCGAGCCTACTTATTTCATACATTTGCACGCCAGAGACTGAAATCGCACCCCGAGCGTGACCCGTGGACCCGTTAACGTTTTTAATTTCGTCATATCTTTTGAATGGAATGTCCGATTTGAAAAATTTAAGAAGTAATCTATAGGTATTGAAACCGTTTTAATTATGAAAAGATTTATTTGGATAAGGATTAATACCAAGGTACAAATAAAGACCCTTTTCTAGCGGCGGCATTTCAATTAAATTTTTATAATAAAAAAACACTTATTGTGACATAACTATAATAGTTAGACATATGCTGTCGCGACATTTTTTGTAGATGATGACGTGTTCTACAAAATCGTAGTACATTATTTTGTTCTATCATCAATAGTTTTCGCAGCGCACGCGAAGTAAGGTTTTTGGTTTCCACCTTGGGTTACATTATTGGAGTTTTAGTAAGGATCCCTGATTTTTTTGAAAATATAATATAGCCTATGTTACTCAGGGATAATGTAGCATTCTAATGGTGAAAGAATTTTTGAAATCGGACCAGTAGTTTTTGAGCCTATTCGTTACATACAAAAATACAAAAATACAAAAATACAAAAATACAAAGCTTTCCTCTTTATTGATCGAGTGAGCGAAGCGAACGAAGATCTTAGTTTCAACTTAGGCGATTTGGCATTTTATGTATGTATGTATGTATGTATGTATGTATGTTTGTCTGGCGATAACTTTAGAACCGATGATCCGATCTCCATGAAATTTGATATGTCGATAGCTTGTACTTGAGAAATTTACTGGTAAGTATATGAGTAAAATCGGATGAAGGGTTTTTGAGATATGGGGTTTTTTAAGAGGGCAAAAATAAAAAAAGTTACATAAAAAATTCAAGTTACATGTCATATGAAAGGGCTTTGTTTGGACATTCCAAAACAATTTTTACTTTTTTTTTGGGACGCTCTGTTTTCGAGATAAAATTTAAAAAGTTAAATTAAGATAACCAGCGATCCAAGAGCTCCCATCTCTAAGAGTTTCGTTGAAATCAAGGTTTTTCTACTGGTCGGCCAGTTCCTTTGATTTTTCTTATTTTTTTTTCTTGAAATAATTTAAGGAGGTACTCAGTTCTCATAAAATGGTGACGACGACCAGGTCTGATGATGGAGCCAAGGTCTGTTCAACGGAACTCTTCAATAAATAGGCCAATAGAGTTGAAACTTGGTAACCATACCAAGTTAGTAGGCGGTAGTCAGAAAAAAGTCCAAAGATAATGTTTGGACTTGCCTCTGACTACTACCGACTCAAAGTTTTGATGCGTTCGTCGGGTCGCATCACGAGATCTCAGTTCGGGGAGAACTACTAGTAATATTAGTGTAGACTAGCGGCCTGTCCCGGCTTAGCACCGGTGGACATTTCTTTTTTAAACATTTTGGTATAAACGTAGGCCTAGCTACCTCATACCTACCTACCAATTTCCTAGATTTGTAAACCCCTCTTCCATTTCGGTGCCCCCTCGCTCGCCGCGTTGGCCGCGGCCACGTCGCGACGGCATTCAGTTTTCTGTTAGTATTTTGTTTAGATTGTCATTTTTAAATTCGTAATATATTTTGAATGGAATGTCCGATTTCAATAATTCAAGAAGTAATCTACAGGTATAGAAACAATCTTGAATACTAAATGATTTATTTGGATTAGGATTAATTTTGGTCGGAATTTCTATCAACTTTTAAAATGTAAAAAAGAAGTTACTTATAGTAACATAACTACAATAGTAAAACATATGGTATCGGTAAGTTTTTTAATATTGTAGAACATTTTTGTGTTCTATCGTCAATAGTTGCCGCAGCGCATGCGATGAAACACATTTTATGGCCAATTTTTTTACCTACAAAAATACAAACATACAAAAATACAACTCTTAACAAGTTTATACTCTTTATAATATTAGTGTCGAAGTGTAGATGTAGATATGAAAATAACTAGGTACATTCAGGGAATTTACATAAAAGTCTGACGCCTCTTAAATGCATCCTCAATGATTTCAATTTTATGGATTTCAAAGCACTAATTAGGTATGCGCAATAACTTCGCAACCATATAACCTTTGCAGAGCCTAACTTGAGAGTTACAACGCAACGGTGCTACGAAGTGTTTGCTTTAGAATTTTACAAGGTGCTGCATGGCAGAAAGTTACGAATAGTCGTTTAGCGCCTTATGAAATATTTACTCCTTTTGCAATCTACGTAATTGAGAACCTATGGCAAGATTTATTTACTTATCTGTGTATGAAATTAGTCGTATGATATCGTACAGACGGGGACCTAACTGGACTCAATTGGTGGGACTGGAACGAACGGCATGCTAAAGAGAGGCATAATACCCTACAGTGGGGGAACGTAGGCTGATAATGATTAGATACAAAGATACTACGAAAATATATGTGGGCTAGAAAATCCTACTTAATATTCTAAACGCGAAATTTTGTAAGTATGGATGGATGGATGGATATATGTTTGTTACTCTTTCACGTAAAAACTACTGCATGGATTTTAATGAAACTTTACAATAATATAGCTTATACATTAGAATAACAAATACGCTGCAATTTATACAGATATTGTGTGAATTGTCCAAAATGTGCGCAGACGAAGTCGCGGGCACCAGCTTGTAAGTCATAAAAAGAGCGACAGCTTTCAAACGCGTGGAAGTCTTTTGGGTGAGAAAAGTCGTCCATTCCCACCTGTACCCCAAGTATGAGTTTTGCTTACGATATTTCGTTTTTCGTTTTACGTTTTTGTTCCGTGTTCCTTGCGGGTTTTGTATGAGACGCGATAGAGATACCGATACGGAACCCGCAATGAACACGGAACAAAAACGAATCGTTTTTACGAAACGTTGTAACGAAATATCGTAAGCAAAACTCATACTTGGGGTACTGTTCTGTTGAGAAGTTCTGTCGGCAGAACTACTGGGATTTTTTTCCCATTCGTTCTGTGACTATGCTTTACACCTGGTTTCAATCTCAACTATTCCCACCTGTTCTGTTACGTAGTTCTGTCGATGGAAAGTAAACAATTTACTTGAATTATGGGAACAAATATGTAATAACGTTGACTTCGTAGACATGCTAATAATTTTCTCAACTTTTATAATACTTTTATTGTTGCCTTTAGTGTAGTTTATACCTGCACATTTATTGCACAGACATTGACATTTTTAAATAATACTTTTTTATAATCTAAATATAAATAAATAAACATATTCTTTGCGATCCTAATAAATAAATAACTTTTGTAAACATTGCGTAGATCCACAAAATATTTTTTTGGTGCACTTTATTATTGAGAAATTTATTATTGAGCACACAATATAAATATTTGATGTTTCTGTAATATACTAGGAAAATATTAATGATGCATTTATCTAACTACGGATCCGTTAGTCATTTACACATTCATGAACAAACAAATCGCACGATGCATTACATTGACAAGATAAGCCTGAGTGGATTATTTAAATAGCTCTAGTACGCGTATATTGTGAGCGCTATCATCGAAACGATATCTACCTAAGCATGAGAAACTACGTAACCAAATAAAATAAATCTTTAATCTTAAATTTGAAAACATTACCACATAATTGTAACTAGGAAACATTATAGAGGTCCACACTCAACGTATCGTTATAGGTCGCGGTTTTGTTTTTTTTTATCTCTCTGTTTTATTTACAAAGTTTTTTGTTTCTATAATGCTTTGTTATAGGTGATGGTTACCACTTAACATCAGGTGGGCCATCTGCTTGTTCCATCAGCGAGTAGTAAAAAAAAAATTGCGTCTTTGCATGTGGGGTACCTATATAGAATAAGACCTCTAATTTTTAGGGTTCCGTACCCAAAGGGTAAAACGGGACCCTATTACTAAGACTCCGCTGTCCGTCCATCAGTCTGTATGTCTGTCACCAGGCTGTATCTCATGCCTTGATAGTTAGATAGTTGAAATTTTTACAGATGATGTATTTCTGTTGCCGCTATAAAAACTGAAAAACAGAATAAAATAAATATTTAAGGGGGTTCCCATGCAACAAATGTGATTTTTTTGCCGTTTTTATAGATAAATGGTACAATGGTACGGAACCCTTAGTGCGCGAGTCCGACTCGCACTTGGTCGGGTTTTAAGTTATGTAAGTATGTTTAGTGTATTTTAACTGTTGGCGAACCGAGTAAATAAATAAAATAAAAATCTGCAATAGTGTACCAACACCAAGGTCTCGAGAATATTTAAATATTTTTATTTAATCGTAAGCATTATACCTACCAACGAAATGGGTTTTAGGTACTCATAGGAATGTAAAAACTTATAGGTAGGTACCATATACATGTACCTCCAACTATAGGCTGATCAAATGATATGTAACTATGAGATCAGAATTCAGAACATAATTTAGGTATATTATGTTAGTTTGTATACCTAGTTGCGTGCATCTATTCGGTTTGTTTACAACATTCCGTAGTGCGCCTGCCCAGCGTGCGGACCACAACTGCGAAATAGGAAAGCTTTGCAAAGGTAAGTATTAGATATATACCAACTTGATCACTTATGAAGCTTATTTTTCTCTTTAAATCACAAATAACCAATCATCTCTCTTAAGTATCAGAAGTTTCCTTTTCTCAGTCAATTTGTAGAGTCTAATTTAATAAAATAACACGCAATAGACACGCCTTGCCTTGGTAACGGCCTTGGTCAGTGTGTACAAAAGTTTAGACTATGCCTATCGAATTGTATCAATGAGCGAAAAAATGTTTAACCTTGTTTTTTTTATTCTGATTTCTGAATGAATAAAAAAAACTCGGATCATAATAATCCTTAAGAAAATTAACTAAAGAAGAGGTAGGTATACCTACTTCAGCATAATATTTCAAAGACCGGGACCCCTTTTTAAAATAACAACAATTAGCACAGAAACATGCTATAATGTTTGGAAGTGCCTCTGAATAACCCTTTAGCATTCTCAAAGGATCGGATGAATGACGCACCACGTCGTTCTTTCAAGGACGACTTGTTTGCCGCTTACCTACTCACTATAGGTTCTACACTTATCGTGTAGAACGATCAACTAATCGCATTTTGGTAGATAGTCACGATTAGTGTCTTGCACAAGATAAAATAAGCTGCTAGATATGATTAGCTGTCAGACAATGGAACGCTAATTTGGTGTAGTTTGGTCTAATATTCTCTTATTGGTTGGTGAACGCGTTAAACTAAATACAATTTAAAATCTGATTATTGTGCAAGCGGCCTTAGGTATCGGTATCAGAATAAATAGTCTTTATTGTAAACTGTTAAAAGCAAGTAGGTATCTATATGGCGGTGGTAGGTGGTAAGTATATAAAAGAAACAGTCTGCCCTTTTCAGACGTACAATTTAATATTTCAAACAATTTGTTTAAATTTAACAATTTAAACTTAATGTTATACTAAAATAACTGAGAGCATATTGTCCGTCGTAAGCATATATTTTTTTTAATTTTTCGTTTTATTATCCCAGTTTAGTATGAATCGTTGGATTGGAAAAGTAGCGGTGGTGACCGGAGCTAGCGCCGGTATCGGCAGTGCCACTTGCATAGCCCTCGCCAACGCAGGGATTGGAGTCGTAGGCCTCGCCCGGAGACCTAATCTTGTCGATGTAAGTTCTTATCACACTCACTTTTAATTGATCGAGTGAGCGAAACGAACGAAGATCTTACAATCAACTTGGGCGATTTGGCATTTTATGTATGTATGTTGGTATGTTTGTCACGCAATAACTTTCGAACCGTTGCAACGGTGATCAACGCGTTGATCCGATCTGCACGAAATTTGATAAGTCGATAGCTTGTACTTGAGAAATTTACTGGTAAGTATATGAGTAAAGACAGATGAAGGGTGATTAAGATATGGGGTTTTTTAATGGAGATGAAACCATACCAAGTGAGGAGGCGATAGTCAGAAACAATTCCAGATATAAAGTTTGGACTTGCCTCTGATTACCACCTACTTACATTTTCGGAGCATTCGGATCGCATCACGAGATCTCAGTTCGGGGCGAACTACTAGTTTAATTTAATCAGCATGGCTGCAACATGGCACCCTCTTACACTAATTAATAAGTTGTTTTTTGGTTGTCTTAACTACATTGATGAACGAGATGTTCACTCACTTGCTGAAATCACGAATTCTTCGCTAAAACTAGGCCTTCACGAAAACTAGGCCTGTAATTTGACACATTATTCCTTGAGAGATAGGAGCTTTCAGCAATTGCGACTACGATATATGAAAAGTACCCACCCCAACTCGTTGACAAATACTGTCTAAGTTTGTATGTAAATCTTCACGCGAACATTCTCGCTGGATTCTACTAATTGGAATCCTAAAAGAACCGATATGAATACAAAAAAGAATCCGGATACCTAGGTAACGTAAAATTAAATAAAACCTTAACTTATGACCTTCAGCGCTGAATTGTCTGCAATGTTGGTGCGTACTGTCGCCTACATGAAGACCTTAATTTCATTGTTGTCTGAATTATTTTGTGTTGATGTAACTACTACGGACGGACGCCAGACGGGCTACTACAGTATAATATATGGTTAATCTATATTTATGAAACACTTTTGTATTCAAAAAGTGTTGATAGAATCTAATAAACATAAACGCAAAAGTCATGATGGAAAATAATGTAGTAGGTACTTACTAATAATCATGTCGTATGGATGTGAAAGGAGAGGTAGACTAAAGAAAATATAGTTGGACTGTGTGAATGATGTCATAGGAAAGAGTCAAGAGTACCGAGATGCTGGTTAATATTGAAAAGAGCACTTTTTTTAATACAACCAGCAGATGGCCCCCCCTGATGTTAAGTGGTAACCATCACCTATAAAAAAGCATTGTCTCGTAAGTCACGCACGATAGGAACCACACTCTTCAAACCGAAACACAGCATGCTGCTTGGCGGCAGAAAAAGGCGTACTTCCCCAGACGAGCTCTTCACAAAGAGCTCTACTACTCTTTAAAGGAGGAGAAAACCTATTTTACCGAAACACTTTGATACGACTAGTGGTTTTATGGAAAGGTAAAATACCAACTGTCAGTATACAAATTTATTAAAACGGTTCTTTAATACCCCGGACACTGATTTTAACGTTTGCTTTAGAGAGGGTCGGAGTAAAGTACTCCCCTGAATTTAGATGCTCGGATGGACGTCTCGTTCTGTGTGCTGAGAGAGGGCAGAGAGAGTGTGGAAAATGATGATATTGCAGGCGACTGTACTTAGGCACCTACCTACTCATTAATAGACTAGTAGGTACTTATATATAATGACACAGATAATAATGGAGAACCTTATCTGCAAAAACAAGCCAGTTTGATGAGTAGGTCATTAGTCAATTTACTACACGTTCCTGTGACTATTGTACAAAGTGAAGGCCAAACCTACGCGTTAAATTTATATGGCGGTAGCGTGCATGGTGGCGATTAGAGTGGCTACTACCAACATCGATTCTAATCTCAATCTCGATTCGGTTTGAATTTTGACAAAAATCCTTTAAGTTTCCTGTCAAAATTTGAACCAAATTTAGACAGAGATTGGAAACGAGTTTCGGAAATAAATCGGTACCTACCTATGGGTCCAATAATGTATTTCAATTTGTAACCCAAGGTGTTAAAAAATTGGCTATAATGTCTTTCATCACATGCGCTGCGAAAACTATTGTCGATAGAACACAAAAATGATTTACAATATTAAAGAACACATTAATATCTACAAAAAAATCAGCGATACCATGTCTAACTATCGTAGTGATGTTGCTATAACTTCTTTTTTACATATTAAAAGTTGATAGAAATGCCGACCAAAATCAGACCATGTTATCCATAGGTACCTTTATATTAATCCTTATCCAAATAAATCATTTCGTATTCAAGACTGTTTCAATACCTACAGATTGAATTTTTCAAATCGGACATTCCATTCAAAAGATATTACGTAATAAAAAATTTTAGTTCTCTAGAATATATTAGCAAACGCGTGGTTCCACGGGGCGCGTTCTCACTCACTCAGAGAGAAGGGCGTGAAAATGTATGAAATAAGTAGACGCGAGACTCGAACCTACGGTCTAATTTTATCCTAAAATGTTCAGAAAATGTATATCAACCCATGCGAAGCTGGGACAGGCCGCTAGTAATAAATAATTACATATTTATGTAGCTAATAAAAAATAATACTGATTGCCAAATTTCATCGAGATCGGTCATCAGTTTAAATAACGTAACCGAAGCCGCACACATGGCCCCATAAATAAATGTAATACAGTATTTTAAGCTTCGAATAATAATACTGAAACAAATAGTATTGCTTTAGGATGCGTTCACACCAAACTTATGTCCCCGATTCTAAGCGAATTGTCGGTTCAATGTGAACCAAATGTAGAGCTGCCGGCAATCTGACTGAATCTAGCCTTAATCTGAAATCTAACTGAATCTATTATCTGCCGTCAAGCAGCGTTGCTGTGTTTCGGTTTGAAGGGTGTGATTGCCTGTCCATCTAAAAGTTTTCTGGAAGAGATCGCTCATAGCGATAAGACCGACCATTGTGCTTTGTATTTTCTTGTGGTGTACAATAAAGAGTTTCTATCTATTGCCGGTGAAATTACAGGCAGAGGCCTTGACAGAGACGTCTGTATAGCTCAAGTTGATGGACGCAGGATGGACGCATTGTAGAGCACGTTCATATCATGCGTGAATTGTTACCGATCTATCAGGTGGGCCATCTGCTTGTTTCATCAGCAAGTATAAACAAAAAAAAATGTACCTATGGAAAAGTAATAAACTGCGCACTTGCTCATAATTGGCACACGCGTATGGTGTTAGCGCGGTGGCCCAGTTATTATTCTGAGATGTGACGGCTTACAGAAACTCCAGGCACAAGTTGAGGGCGACGGCGCCATAATATCGAGAAAATGTGACGTATCGGATTCCAAGGAAGTAGCAGCCACCTTCAAATGGGTCGAGAGGGAAGTTGGACCTATCCACATTCTGATCAACAACGCAGGCGTCTTCTATGACGGACAAATTACTGGTAAGATCGGTAGCTCACTTATAACCATGGTCGGCTTTATCGATGACTGTGATTTCTTCCAATAACGTTAAACATTACACTTGAAGGATAAAAACTGAGCGTCATCATCTCATTCAGCGCTTTCTTTGATTATTTTGGTTGTTTGTATTAGGTACTCCAAAATCGATTAGATTATTGTGCCCTGACATTAAGACTGGAAAGGATTATTTTATTGGTTTAACTATAAAACTGACAAATAAAATCAATAATCACGAATATTCCCCGTAGAAGAATAGCTAAGTACACATAGAACCAGAATAAAGCATAGAACCTACACAGTGAGAAGTCATTGTACCTCGTGATTCTTCGTGATTATTTCAAGGTTCTTCCAGATGTTGGAGACAAAGCCCTGAGTGAAGACGAGCTGCTGACGACCCTGGACATCAACGTGAAGGGTCCGATTATATGCACGAAGTTGGCTATCAACTGCATGAGACGACATGGGATCGATGGACACATTATAACTGTGAACAGGTGCTTATCCTATGATACTAATACCTATTTTATACATAGATATGCTAGTGAAATTCCACTTGGACTTCCTTCGCGGGAGCTATTTCCAGTCAAACTTTGACACACCTTTTCAATGGGTTGCGAATTTTCAAATATCGTTTTTTATTATACGCCTGAGCCCCTCAAAGAGTCACAGTGACCAGTCACGAGTGCCAAATTTCAGACTTACAGGTCTTGTAGTTTCGGAAATCTGATGATGTGTGTGTGAGTGGTCTAGTTCGGACTGACAAAATAAAAAACAACACACGTCCTCTCGATTTCCGTAAAATTGGAACTTTGCACCTAAAGCTGAATATTGGCATTGTAAATCATAGTTGAGGTTTGAGCACTGATTCTGACTTGTAAATTCAACTACTTTTCATACAAATAGGGTTCAAATTCAATTGACGGCACGGACACAGCTCGGCTCCGGCCCCTACCCTAAGTCTGAGTTTTCTTTATGATATTTCGTAACGCCAGGCCTTTTTTGTATGGAGACTCGTCAGTTCTCAGCACGCCCGATAGAGGCGCTTATCGAATCTATAGTCAAAAAAGGCTAGAAGTTACGAAAAACTAAATATTAACATATTTCGTTTACCAACAAAACTCAGACTTGGGCTACTGGTGTAGTGTAGGTCCAAATGGTTCGATTGGTTGCAGTATCGCCGGTCACTACGTGCCATTCACGGCTAGCTTCAACGTGTACCCGACCTCGAAGCACGCGATCACAGCCTTCCACGCCAGCCTGGCCAACGAATTGGCTAGCTTCCATAGCAAGATTAAGACCACGGTAATCATTCAAAAAATAATATAAGGTATTTGTGGGTTACCGCTAGGGGCGAGTACTTCGGACGCTTTGGTTGCGGCTGCTTAAAGTGTCAGAATCAGAATAGTCTTTATTGTGACCTGTTTAGAGGCTTACTGAGTAAACCACAACCATAGAAGCTGCGAGAACTTTTGTCATATTTCAGGAAATAATATAACTTTCATTTATTTTTCATGGCTTTGTCGGCCATGCTATCTTCTATCTCAGAGAAGTAATTTTTTAAAAGAGTTTATTCATAAAAATACTTACCCAACTAATTGAGATGAAATAAAACAACTTCGTGAGAGTAAATGACCGTGAACCTCTTCAGATTTTATTTTTATTTATTTCAGTCTTGAATAAAATGTTTAGTGTTTAAATCTGCACTTTAAGGAACCACTACGGTCGATTAAGACGTTGACAACCGTCAGGCAACCTCCTGCATTTCAAAAGATTTTATTTTGAAATGTCCATGCGAGAAGTTTTCTGAGGGTTTTGGCAATCTACCCTATCCCTGTATAAAGAAGATGAACGTGAGACGGATCCCGCTCAACATTTAACTTTTGGAATATAAAATTATCTTTCGAATAATATGAATATGTCTAAGCTAAAGAAAATATTTCAGAGCCTGTCCCCCGGATTAGTGGCAACTGACTTGGCTGGCCCCTTAACGGATGGCATACGGCCAGCCCTGGCCCCGAAAGACATAGCCGATGCTGTGATCTACGTCCTGTCCACGCCTGAGCATGTCAATGTAAGCATTTCACTCCTGGCTAACTTCTGCATCATCAAAGAAGTCCACTGCTGGACATAGGCCGCCCCTATACATTTCCAGGAAGAACGATTCTAAGCCTCCATCCACCGACTTCTCGCGATCCTCACGATGACGTCGGTCCATCGGGTAGGTGGGCGTCCCGCACATAACTGACATAATATGTGAGCTAAATAGCCAATAGCTAATAGTCCAGTAAGGCTAATGTTTCCGATAAAAACGTCAGAATTTGTCCTTGTTTACAAAAAAACAAGAGAAAATACTGCTCTTGTTTTTTATTGTTTGCTGGTGAACGAAAAAGATGAGAAAAGGAGGTGGCGTTCCTACAATGCTTTTGTGTTACAAAGTTCCTGATGTTTGATTAATAATTGGATCCCAATGCTGAAAATTAGGCTCTAAATTATTATGATGTAGGTACGGATACACATCAGGCGTCATTTTTCTGTGGCTTTGTGTAGCTCGATCTTTACCTTTGATACGTTGGAAGTTACTCCATTTTAAAAGTTTACAACATTTTTTTCCTTTCAGATTAACGAGTTGACAGTGACACCCGTAACAGAATTAAGAGCATAAAATATAATTCAAGCGAAATAACTATCAAAATAGCTTTACGACAATTTATTTCGTTATCTAAATATAAATAATAAAATATGGAATGGTACCTTCACTAATTAATTAATTATATCTACCTAGCCTACCTATATATTTTAATGATTTCACTCTTATTTTCTTTTAAACGTAATTTTGACTCTTATAAATATGTCAATAATTTACTATTCTAAAATGTGTTTATGAAAACGACTTAGTGTATCCTAACTAGGACTTTACATTTTCCAAGCAAATAAATTTTGCTATTAGCCTAGACCTAGACTGTAACTGCTCTGGTAAAAGATGAAGATGCTATGCCTAAGATGCTAGTTCCAAACTGGAGGACGGCGCGCAAGATGTCCATCTTGAGGGTCCAGAGAGGAGACTGCCTTCGTGATGTACCATCCGACGTTTCCTAGAAAATAATACAAGTTTAAAGAGTTTTGGAAGCTTAGGTAGAATGCAGCCGATTCATCTATTGATTTGGGAGAGTACTACCCACAGAGTACTTTGCAATAAACTGAAAGTACTACCATTATAAAGAGAAATAAACAAAAGAAAGATATCAACTAACTGAAGAGGAATTAAATAACGTCATTCAATCTTCTTTGGTCAATAGAACAGATGAATTGGTGGCACTATAATAACAGGTGCAAAAAGCACATAAAATAAAATCTTGTGCAAGGCTTCAAACACTTTTTACAGTAAAAGAAGAGTGCGTTTGAAAGATTAGTTTTAGTAAACAAGGGTTTAGAAGGAGTTTGTGGCCGAGTCTGGTAAGGTAGTTTAGGCCGCTATTGGCGACTCCTGTAGCTATAACGGAAGCATGGAAATGCCTGTTCAGATGTAATGTAGGCAATGATGATATAGATAAAAACCAACCAATAACAATAAAATAAAAGACGATGCTGAACTATGGTCATAAAGAGTGGTGATAGGAGAAGATGCTAAAAAAAAACAAGTGCAATTAAGAATATTTGATTTTGCTTCTGCAAATTGTAAAAACAAGTTAATTAGGTATACCAGCAACCAGAACCAATAAATGAGTATGCAGGTAGGTACTTACGGAACTAGTTTATGCGTAGGGCAATGCAGTTGTGTAAGTACTTGATAAATAATGAAATAGATAACTGACTGTATTTATAGAATTTTTCATTTATTTAGGTACACATCTAAATAAAACAAAAAACTGGTAGATTAACTTTGAACTCGAAAAAAACATCTCCAACCAATCAATCAGACAATCTTCACAAAATTCGTACGAAATACTTAACCATTCTCTTGTAAACGAGCAGATAATTTATAGCAGCATAGTACTCGTAAAATATACAAAGTTAAACCATCTTATCTTTGGGCACATACTATGCAGCGGCTATAGAGTCCTTGTTTATAAATACCTAGTCTTCTATCATTACCAGGTTAGGTTGGTAAAAAGAAACAATCAACTGAGAGTCTGAGAGAATATGTTATAGTATCATATTCTCCCACTAGAATTGTGTTCGTGTTAGTATATATTGAACTGTTCCCGAGTTGAGTACTAGCACTAATGATGTAACAAAGAGTCCATGATAATTATCATCGCCAAGCAGAACTGCCTCCTGAGCTGCCTTTACTCATGTCTCCCGACAAGGACATGAGTAAGCTCAAGAGGAACCCGGAAGAGTCTGCCATCTTCATTTTGTTGGCATCATCACCATCATCTTCAGAGCTTCCGGATTCTTCGCTGACCTGTTGACATTCAGATGTTATATTTTTCATCAATAAGTATTAAAACACTCTTCATACTGGACAAAACAACGTTAAACGTTTTCCCTCAATTTTTCATTTAAGGCAAAGATAATTAATTGCTAATGTATTTCAACATTTTGAAAGATATCAAATACACTGAACATGAGTTCAATTTTTCAAATATGAATTTGAAAAATCGCAATCAACCAGTGGTATGCAATCCAAGATATCGATACAAGTTTTCTTATTCAAATGTTTGCTTAGGTACGAAAACTAGTAAAGCTTTCAACATGTCGAAACGTGCGAGCGAGAGGTACGTTAGCACTTGTCATCGCTTTAAGTGGAAGAATAGGATAGACACGGTAGGTACAAGACAACATGATCGCACGAGCTTGTGGAGCTTATTTAGTAATCGTATAAAAAATGCCTAGATTTCTCAGACCAGTTTTCAAGTAATAATTTAGATGTTTAGATGAGGCACGTACCGCGCTTGTTCCTTTTACCAATTTCATTATGAAATTCCCGATAAATGCTCCATTGTTTTTCTGAAATCAAACAACAATATAACACAGACATAAAGATAGAAATGAATAAAATCCGGCTCATCTCATGCAAGAAGATTTAGTAACAAATTATTAAAAAGAAGAACTATATTTTCTGTTTCAGTTAACTGCTACCCATCAGTCAGGCCGTAAGCTTGTTTTTCTAGTTTGTTATATACAAATCTTTAGCTTCATATCCTGTATGTCTGATAATCAGGCGTTGGCGTTAAGTTATTGTAAAAGTCATACCGATCCTCCTCCAGTGATAGTATCCAATGATGTCAACAAGTAACTCGCAATTATTGATCCAGGGTTCTCTTCACCTTCAGACTATTCGAAAGATAGTGATATTAGCAAAAAAGTTACTCAAATATTGCAGCAGTTTGTAAAAAAAGAAGTAAATCTCACCAGTAATCCAACAAAGAGACCGAATCCAGTTGCAATAAGGGAGTTTAAGTCAAATCCATCTCCCTAGAACAAAGTTTCAATAATTAGTGGAAAAGTAAGTACATTAGCTGAACAAAGATGAAAGTAATGGAACTCACACTAAGGCTTCCAACGATTCCACTGACGGCTGCAAGGAGAGATCCCAAATCAGACTGACCATCTTCCTAAAATAATTATTTTCATGTTAGCTTTCACATTCGTGTCTTAGAAAGAAGTCGTGGAGCAAATATCACGCATAACGTTTAACATATAACGCGTCTGTTAACCTCTAGTATACCGGGATCCAAGACTTTATCATAGAGCAAGGCTTCCCAAACTTTGCGTCGCGACACCTTGGAGCGTGCCAGCATTATCCCAGGAGCGTCGTGGCGACGTAAAGCGAGCGACCGAGTCGTGTTAGTGCTCGTTTATTTATTGTTGCAAATCTCGAATCACTAAATGAGTTTAACACTTATCTACGGACAAAATCACACAATGAGGTGCAAAAATGGAGTTTTAGTGATAGCTAGGCTAGAACTACAAGTGGCAGGTACTTTTTAGCAAGAGGGGCGTCGCCATATAAATATGGTCTAGACTAGGGGAACGTGTTTTAAGTCTATTCATATTTACTCCGAGAATTTTTCGTCCAAGCTTACTTACTCCACCACTCAATCCAGCCAAAAGTCCGAGGACACCACCTCCTTGTCCGTCACCGCCTCCAGGCGGCTCATCAGAATAGTCAGAATCATCATCGCCACCATTATCACCATCGTCATTTAAACCGGAGTCTTGTTTGGGAGCGTTACCATTCCCAGTATTATTCTCTTCGATACTCTCTTCAGCCGCGTTGTCATTTTCCTCAGAACCTGAACTGTCATCATCGTCGTCCCCGTTGCTATCATCAGATTCATTGTTATCAGCACTATTTTCATTTTCTTGACGTAGGAATGGTGGGGTCAATCCTTTTACATAGTCGATCTCAATAACGTTGTCGGCAACATCTTGTCGGCGAAGTATCACTGGATTACGTACAAAGTAATCTCTGATCACACGTCTTATCATGCTCTCAAGCTGAAAGTGATCAAATTCTGTAAACATGATTTCAACTGGGCTAGTGAAAGATAAGAAATAAGAAAAGCTATATCAGGCGTGCTTGATATTTATGGCCAAAAGCAATGTAATATTGATCTTATGCTTACCTCGTCCAAGACCTTGTATCGAGATCCTTGTGAAATTGTGTGCTTTCTTACCAATGTGCAAAAACAAACTATTCGCGAGTCACAAAAACATGCCGAGGCATATATAGATCTCTGCCATACAATCGCAACACTTCGTAATTGAGAGGAACAGAAAACACAATCATTCTTCTTCTGTGAATACAACATGCATAAACAAGGGTATTGTGCTGTGAAACTTCCAAAAATAGAGCTTAGTCGGAAAGGTCGAAAATTCCGATTGGTTTATAATAGGACTGTGCGTAAGTGGTGACCGTGAAAGGTACTGGCGGTTGTGTTGATTGCCGGTTTAGCAGGAAGTACTTATGTAGAGTGGCGTCATTACCTTTTCAAGTGTATTGTCAATTTGATATTACTATAGGTACATTTTGTGCGTAGTTTTTGCGTAAATCGCTGTACTAGCAGTTTCAACGGTTACTATGCGTTGTTCAAACCGCCGTCAACATGGTCAAACTACTCACGGTAGCGCCTGAAGCCGATGGAAACAGCGCAGTGGCCAGGTTTAGCAGACTCATGATGTTGCTGCCTCCGCCAGTTGATGACGAGGTTTGCATCGAGTCTCCGAAGTCATCGTCATCGTCATCTTCATCGATGTCATAGCTGCTCGTGGTGGAGGAGGTGGATTGTAAGTCGCCACCTCCTTGGTCCTCGTTCTGTAAAGAGTGTGTACCTGAATATTAATATCAGAGCAAACGCACTTGCAATATTGCTCAGTATGATTTTATTGTTATTTGCTTGGGGTGAATTTTTAATTTCACTTGTCTTTTATCTTCGAAATGAGCCACTAAAACTAGGTAAGGGAAACTGGGTACCTACACATGATCCTTCCGGGAGACTTGATAAATTACTAAGCGATCTAGATTATTTCAGAATGCCAATACTGATTTAATTTTGAAAACAAGACACCGCGGAAAGAAACATCTGTTAAAGTCAAGTATCGAGTGTACCCAGTTTCTTGTATATACCTAAAACATTTACTTTTCAATATCGTGTAATACCTAACTATTCGGTAATACTTACCATACAATAATATTCCACCCACTTACCACATCACTGTCATCAAATCCACTCGCCCTCAAAGGGCGATGCAAATTGCCTGGTCGTCTGTTGCCGGCTGGCACACAAAACACCTGCGCCAGCAAACAGCTCACGAGGAACAGAACTAAACGAGCCATGGTTCACTGCAACACTGAATAACAGAGTTATGGAGAACTTTTGAAAAACTGAACTTTTACAGTAGCACTAAGCGCAGGTATCGGCAAATTAATGGACAGAGCAGGTTGAGCTCAATGCATTTAATTCACACCGGCATTCGGCAGTGAAATACGAAAGCTTGATCATAAACCTTCAACAGAAATTAAACCACTAAGCTATTCAAAGCTCTGCAACTTACTATAAAGTGGATCTCATTAGAAAATTAGGAGAAATTGGCAATTTAAGCAGTGATTTGCGTAAAGGCTGGTGATTAGATTGGAATTGGAATGTACATAGATTAAAAGGACCGGTAATTCACGCATTCTATTTATTACACAGAGTTCCTAGGTGTCGTGAGGCGCACTTGGTTCTGGATATAAAACTCTTATGAACTAGATGACGCAGATTTTAAGCGACTAAAACCTCGTATATATCGTATTTGAACAGATTTTAGACGATTGATTTCAATTTTGAACACAGTTGGTTTATTGACGCTAAATCGTTAAATCACCAATCGCATTACGATCCGAAGAACGAAGAGCTTAGGGAACCATTGTTGACAAAATTCATCTATTGATAATCTTATTCATACTATGCAATACACTCATTTGAATGATTGAGGTGGCTCGGTGTGGTGAGACTGAAACAGTCTTCCCATCTACCCTAGAGTTGAAAGTATCAATGAAGAAATTTAGTCAAAAGAAAACAAAATATAGACTTTTATCTAAGTATCTGGGGTTAAAACGAACCAGCAAGGTACTCCGCTTGTTAAGTTGAATCTCGGAAATAGCTCGGAACTTGATGAGTCTGCGACAGTCTACGTGATTAGGATACTATCCGATAATGCGTTGTGCATATTCGGCTAGATGACTTCATTTCACTTTACTCGGTCAGTCACCAAAAATATAACTATGTCGTATCGAAGGTCGAACTCATTTTCCTTAAAAAGGTGCAGATATAGGGTGTGGTTAAGAAGGCAAATAAGATGGAAATCTCAAAGTTAACATACCTGTATGACTAGATGTTGTCTTATCAATAGATGCACGACGATTGGTCCAGTGTCCGCCACAAGGAATATCTTATAACATTACAGAGTTTCCGTCGCATATGTCGTACATACAGGGTGTTCTTGTAAACAAACATTTGCCTGTTTCTTGTATTTGACTGCGGTACCCACAATTCCACATATAGACTCAAAGGCACTCTAATTATGACAACTTACGATGTTAAGATATCAGAATGAATAAATATTCACTGTCTTCTTTTCCTCTCTATAAAAGGTTGTAAAGTTTAAAAAGAAATACCTACCCTTGTAAAGCACATGTTCGTTTTTTTTTATCAAACTAGCTGATGGAGCAAGCAGATGGCACTTGATGTTAAGTGGTAACCATCACCTATAGCAAAGCATTGCCTCGTAAGTCACGCACGATAGGAACGTGCCTTACGATGCACTGCCCTGCGCCCATCAACTTGAGGCGTACAGATGTTAAGCCTTATATGCCTGTAATTTTACCGGCAACCACACTTTTCAAACCGAAACGCAGCAACGCTGCTAGGAGGCAGAAAAAGTCGTGGTGGTAGTACTTCCCCGGACGAGCCACACACAAAGAGCTCTACTAATTTATCTTAATCTACACTACTGTTCTATGGAATAATGAATCGGTAAGATATTCATTATGTTAGCTGATGAGGATACAATCAAATCTTTATTCAAATTGACAACGATGGAAAATAGTCAGTTTTTTTTAACTTCTGACTGTTTTATCATACAGTTTCTGGATAGTAATTCCATGTTTTTTCTAAACTCAAGCCTGTTCTCATTTTGTTTGAAAACAAAAAACAAACTGTCATTTTCGAATGTTTTAAAATAGCCGTTGAAAAAAGCCTCAAATAAAATGTAACCTAAATGTAAATGTCTTTTTGTAAGCCGTGTTGGTTATATAAACATTACTACTAGCATGTATTATAGTGATACAATATGATACAAAGAGAATAAAGAAAAGAAAAGAACCCCCTGTAAGCCGGGGCGTGGAGGCACCGTCACAGGCGTCGAAGGTCCACCGGCGATGTCCGATTGCACCACTCGAGTTGCTAAATCAACCGGTCCTCTGCTACCTGATGAACTTCCTTCCTCGCAAAATGATAGTGTGCAGGTGTGGGTAAATACACAGTAAATCAGTCACGCTTGAAAGCCTAGGTCTAGTAGATACTGCAGTGTAAGGTAAAATTATGGTTGCGGTGTTTCTAGGATATTTTCTAGGATAAGGTCTATCAACCATCATCGCAGGCCTTGTTAGTGTGATTGTATAGGTGTTGTAGGCTGGTGTCTGTGAAAACACTGAGTGACACTTTTTACTATTTATTTGTACAGCACAAGGTTATAAAGTTTTTGAAAATTCTCACACGAGTAGTTATTAATACCATAAACATAATCTATGGTTTTTTATCTACACTAATCTACACTTCTACATCTACACTAATATTATAAAGAGGAAACCTTTGTATTTTTGTATTTTTGTATTTTTGTATGTTTGTATTTTTGTATGTAACGAATAGGCTCAAAAACTACAGGTCCGATTTCAAAAATTCTTTCACCATTAGAATGCTACATTATCCCTGAGTAACATAGGCTATATTATATTTTCAAAAAAATCAGGGATCCTTACTAAAACTTCAATAATGTAACCCAAGGTGGAATACAAAAACCTTACATCGCGTGCGCTGCGAAAACTATTGATGATAGAACAAAATAATGTACTACGATTTTGTAGAACACGTCATCATCTACAAAAAATGTCGCGACAGCATATGTCTAACTATTATAGTTATGTCACAATAAGTGTTCTTTTATTATAAAAAATTAATTGAAATGCCGCCGCCAGAAAAGGGTCTTTATTTGTACCTTGGTATTAATCCTTATCCAAATAAATCATTTCATAATTAAGACGGTTTCAATACCTATAGATTACTTCTTAAATTTTTCAAATCGGACATTCCATTCAAAAGATATGACGAAATTAAAAATGTTAACGGGTCCACGGGTCACGCTCGGGGTGCAATTTCATTCACTCAAGGAGAAGCGCGTGCAAATGTATGAAATAAGTAGACGCGAGGCTCGAACCCACGCTCTAAGTTTATCCTAAAATGTTCAAAAAATTTATGACCACCCATGCGAAGCTGGGACAGGCCGCTAGTTTTTAATATAAGTGCGATAATATGTACAGAGGATTGTTCTCTGCCGTGGTAATAGGAATTCAATAGGAATGATGGAAATAAAAAAATAGATTCAATATTTGTATTTGTAAGATCAAATGCAATATTTTACATAGTTAATATATACTGATATATACAAATAACTACTAACTAATAATAATAACAAATACAGTTAACAAGCCAAATTCTATTTACATAATTTATCAGAAAATATAAAATTAGCCTACAAAACGTTGGCGGAAACCACAAAACCTAGGAAAATCGAACAAAAGCAAACATAATTTTGAAGTTCCGAACTAAGTTTGGAAAATAACTTTTAAACAGAAAAAAACCAATTTTTCCCAGTGCCTAAATCCCGTACCAGTCACTATAGCGTCCCGCAAATAGGGGCATGACTGAAAAGGATAACCCGATTCTTCATAGCCCCTAAACCCCGTAGTAGTAGCGTCCCGTTAATAGGGGTATGATTGAGAAAGATACCCATAACGCTCTATCATCATCTACATTATAGATAGATAGATAACACCTATGGGCGGCCTTATCGCTGAGAGCGATCTCTTCCAGGCAACATTATATGCCAGGTCAATCAGTACCAACAGAAGCGTCAGCTCTAGGTGGCCGTAGCTTCTCCAACAATGGAATGGCCACGCCGACCAGCTCCTCCCAAGCAGTGAGTCTACTGCAGGGTCCACACTCGCATTCCTCTGCGCCGTCTTCGAAGCCGAGGTCTTCGCCCGAGAGACCCTCGTCTTCAGACAGCTGTTCCAAGTGCTGGTCGACGCTGAGCGTCCGAGCGAACGTTTTTTGGAAGTTTAGCTCGTTGTTGTTTTCGTAATCTAACTTTACCTGTTGATGAGAAAAACAGTTTATTTATTTGTTATTTTTGACAGCCTTCACAGCTCAGTTGGTAGTAGCTCTGCCTTCTTCTGGGTTCGATCCCCACCGAGAACAAACATTTGTGTGGTGAACATAGATGTTTGTTCTCTGTCTGGGTGTTATATAATATTTGATCGAGTGAGCGAAGCGAACGAAGATCTTAGTTTCAACTTGGGCGATTTGGCATTTTATGTATGTATGTATGTATGTATGTTTGTCTGGCGATAACTTTAGAACCGTTGATCCGATCTGCATGAAATTTGATATGTCGATAGCTTTTACTTGAGAAATTTACTGGTAAGTATATGAGTAAAATCGGATGAAGGGTTTTTGAGATATGGGGTTTTTTAAGGGGGCAAAAATAAAAAAAGTTACATAAAAAAATAAAGTTAAATGTCATATGAAAGGGCTTTGTTTGGACATTCCAAAACAATTTTTACTTTTTTTTTGGGACGCTCGGTTTTTGAGATAAAATAAAAAAAGCTAAAATAAGAGAACCAGCGATCCAAGAGCTCCCATCTCTAAGAGTTTCGTTGACATCAAGGTTTTTCTACTGGTCGTCCAGTTCCTTTGCTTTTTCTTATTTTTTTTTCTTGAAATAAATTAAGGAAGAACTCAGTTCTCATAAAATGGTGACGACGACCAGGTCTGATGATGGAGCCAAGGTCTGTTCAACGGAACTCTTCAATAAATAGGCCAATAGAGTTGAAACTTGGTTACCATACCAAGTTAGTAGGCAGTAGTCAGAAAAAAGGCCAAAGATAATGTTTGGACTTGCCTCTGACTACTACCTACTCAAAGTTTTGATGCGTTCGTCGGGTCGCATCACGAGATCTCAGTTCGGGGCGAACTACTAGTATAAGTATGTATTTACAAAAAAAAAGTATGTATTATATCAGCTATCTGGTTCCCATATTACAAGCTTTGGTTTAGTTTGGGGCTAGATAGTGCTGTGTGGAAAGTCCTTATATAATTGATCGAGTGAGCGAAGCGAACGAAGATCTTAGTTTCAACTTGGGCGATTTGGCATTTTATGTATGTATATATGTATGTATGTATGTATGTATGTATGTATGTTTGTCTGGCGATAACTTTAGAACCGTTGATCCGATCTGCATGAAATTTTATATATCGACAGCTTGTACTTGAGAAATTTACTGGTAAGTATATGAGTAAAATCGGATGAAGGGTTTTTGAGATAAGGGGTTTTTTAAGGGGGCAAAAATAAAAAAAGTTACATAAAAAAATCAAGTTACATGTCATATGAAAGGGCTTTGTTTGGACATCCCAAAACAATTTTTACTTTTTTTTCGGGACGCTCGGTTTTTGAGATAAAATAATAAAAGTTAAATTAAGATAACCAGCGATCCAAGAGCTCCCATCTCTATGAGTTTCGTTGGCATCAAGGTTTTTCTACTGGTCGGCCAGTTCCTTTGCTTTTTCTTATTTTTTCTTCTTGAAATAAATTAAGGAGGTACTCAGTTCTCATAAAATGGTGACAACGACCAGGTCTGATGATGGAGCCAAGGTCTGTTCAACGGAACTCTTCAATAAATAGGCCAATAGAGTTGAAACTTGGTTACCATACCAAGTTAGTAGGCGGTAGTCAGATGCAAGTCCAAACGTAATGTTTGGACTTGCCTCTGACTACCACCTACTCAAAGTTTTGGTGCGTTCTTCGGGTCGCATCACGAGATCTCAGTTCGGGGCGAACCACTAGTTATTATATTATTATTATTATTATTTTATTCAGGTCTACCAACAGCTGTTACAACAATACAAATTAATAGAATTAAACTTACATCTACGTACGTACATGTACTATTCAGAGCTAATTGCACAACTAATTATAGCTAAACACCACATGCATTGAATATAACTAAGTGGAAAAAGTAACACTATGGTATAAGAAAGTTTTTTTTGTGTTAAGAATAGGTAATAAAGATTTCCCTGCTGGGATCGACATGACCGGTGACTTTGGGTTTGTAGTGTACTGTATATGTAAGGATTCGTAGTATTTCACGACTCTGTTCCGAAAGAAACTAGTGACACGACAAGAAGAAGAAGAAGGGGGCTAACATTATGCTAAAAATATGATATTTAGATGTATGGATGTTTGTGGCTCAATCACGCCCTACTAACCAAAACCGGGAAAGGTGTTGAACACATAATCGAACCCAATAATGAGCGCTGTTAATATAATTTTTAGTACTACTAATGCACAAGTAAAGCTGCGGGCGGCAGCTAGTGGTACAATATGAATACCTAGAAACAAAACAAACATCTACATTTATCACACAAACAAATAGTCTCGTACGTACGTGTAGCTTGAGAGACGGATCGCTCGCCCGACGGTTGTTCGTAGCTTCACAAGCCGCAAACACTGATTCATCATCTAAAAGCAAAGAAAATATGTACCTACCTACTTTATAATTATTTGTTAAGGTTGGTGAAGAAGTCGTTTTGAATCACAAGATTTGGGAATAGAACTACTGGGAATTCATTTCCCATTTGTTTAGTGAACAGTTCTAATGGGAAAAAAATTCCCAGTAGTTCTGCCGACTGAACTACTTAACAGAACAGGTGGGAGTAAACGGTAATATCTATCCAAATAATCTCTGGTATAAAAGAGAATTGAAAACTCGTATCTTCAAAAAATATTGCCTTGTAACAAATTATCTCTAGATATTCTGCTGTGTTGTAAAGCACGTATGTAGAAATGGTTGAATAAACAAAATTAAATGCAAAAACTCAAAATAAACATTTGACCCCGACGTGATTTGAACACGCAACCTTCTGATCTGGAGTCAGACGCGCTACCGTTGCGCCACGGAGTCGGTGAAGCGAGTAACGAAATAAGCTTACAGACTGATTTGCAGACAGCGTTACCCAGATTATGACGTCACAATCATGTAAGATTATTGAATTCTAGTCAACAAAGAAAATATTTACTCGGGGATTTAATAAGTTAAATAAAGAGATTTTGGTGAAATACCCTTAAAAGCCGATAGAGCGGGAAATTTGTAAATTATATCAGGATTTTGACTGCGTGTGCAGTATCAATATCAGAGAGAAAAAATATTTCATCAATGTATTTTTTCTCTCTCCTATGTCGGTAGGTAGAGCATGATAGTATTTTTGATCACGTCGGTATTTTCGTCACCAGCGTATAGGCCCTAATACTATAGGGTATTGAGAGAATGTTCTTTAAAGTTCTAAGAGCTGATTTCACCATGCTCTGTTAGATTAACAAAGCATTAAAGGGTCGTTAAATATTTCAAAATGGATGCGTTTGACATCTATGGTTAGATTTAACGGCCTGTCAATCCTTGATTAGTAACTAACAGAGCATGGTGAACCCAGGCCTAAGGGCCGGTTTCACCACGCTCTGTTAGATTAACAAAGGATTAAACGGCCGTTAAAAATGACAAAATGTACGCGTTTGACATCTATGGTTAGATTTAACGGCCTGTCAATCCTTGATTAGTAACTAACAGAGCATGGTGAGACCAGGCCTTACTCTCTCAGAATAGCGTAACGAGTGGCTAAATGCCACACTGTGAAACTAAGAGCCATGACTTATGATGTTTAACCATGACAATAACGTCGATGGACCGACGATATTGTAGATAACGTGGAAAGTCGATGGATGAATATGTAGAGCTCAAAGTGATGATAAAGGCTGATGATGAAGAAAAAAAACCGAGTCACAGCTTCACAATTTGTGCCGCGGTAGATATCCTCTCAGATCTTCTAGTACCAAATACTAATTTAGGATTCTTTGAGGAGGTCTAAGGGGGCTAAGCGGAGGTACGTCCAAATATTACATTAGGCACATACCCACACTTTGCATTAATCGGTATTGCATACGTGACAGGTTGAGGACCCCAGTGCTAGAATAGTTTGTACATAAGTGTGTAAGGTGTATGAAATGACCTCGGTTGATAAATAATTATAGGTATAGTTTTGACGGTATTCACTCTCCACTGGATTTGCAGTTCTATTGTTCTTATGGCCATAGCCAGTGCATCGGCCGCCTGACTGGCACAAGTGCCGTGTAAGGGCGCGTGTGCGTCCGCGTTCCACACCGCTCGCGCCAGCAGCGCGGCGGTGGAAAACTATGCTGCTGAACTTACCAATAAACATAGCCAGTGCATCGGCCGCCTGACTGGCATAAGTGCCGTGTGCGTCCGCGTTCCACACAGCTCGCGCCAGCAGCGCGGCGGTGGAATACTTTGCCGATAAACTTACCAATAAACATAGCCAGTGCATCGGCCACCTGACTGGCACAAGTGCCGTGTAAGGGCGCGTGTGCGTCCGCGTTCCACACCGCTCGCGCCAGCAGCGCGGCGGTGGAAGACTATGCTGCTGAACTTACCAATGAACATAGCTAGTGCATCGGCCGCCTGACTGGCACAAGTGCCGTGTAAGGGCGCGTGTGCGTCCGCGTTCCACACCGCTCGCGCCAGCAGCGCGGCGGTGGAAGACTATGCTGCTGAACTTACCAATAAACATAGCCAGTGCATCGGCCGCCTGACTGGCATAAGTGCCGTGTGCGTCCGCGTTCCACACAGCTCGCGCCAGCAGCGCGGCGGTGGAATACTTTGCCGATAAACTTACCAATAAACATAGCCAGTGCATCGGCCGCTTGACTGGCACAAGTGCCGTGTAAGGGCGCGTGTGCGTCCGCGTTCCACACCGCTCGCGCCAGCAGCGCGGCGGTGGAGGAGTCATGGCGCACGGCCGCGGCTTGCAGCGCATGCGCGGCCACCTCCCCCGCCCGCGCGCTGTCCGCCCCCGCGCCGCACACATTCACTAGCACCCCGGCGGCTGCGCAGCGGACGCTTGCATCCTCTGCGCAGAACAACAAAAATATTGTTTCAGCTTCTGTTATAAACTAAAACTTAAACCACTTCCCGGCTTTGATCGCCAGACACGGTGGGGGTCTCTTCAGATCTCTTAGTACCAAGGACCACTCAAGATTTTTTGAAGATGTCTAAGGGGGATCAGAGGTACGTCCAAATATAACATTTGGCAAATACCCACATTTAGCATTACATAGTTTATATTCCATATATGACAGGTGGCAAGGCCATCGCCGCTGCTGGAATACTAACTGGTTTCCTCACGATGTTTTCTTTCGCCCGTTGAGAGCACTGTCAAAGTGTTATCCATCAAAGGCGTCAAACCATCAACCTCAAGTCAAGGCACGGCGAAATTTCGAGCAGAACAGCAAAGGCCAAGAAATAAAAGAAGAAGTCAGGGCAACCGTTTGATAATAGATTTCTCAAGTTAGTAACTTAAGTTAGTAGCTGTTGGCCCGCTATACAGGCTCGATAGAGACCTAGTGTGGGCAACAAAACTTAACAAGGTAGACTACTAGAATGCTTTGATAAGTAAAACAACTATTGTTTAAATATACCTAAATGAAACTGTTTTTGTATTATAAAAACTATGTTACTACCCCTGTACACTGTTCTGTTTTTATGTGAAATAAAAAATAAAAAAAAAACTTAAGTTCTGCAGTCGCTGAAAGTGTCAAATGTAACTTACCGGAATCAAGGAACGGTTGCAGCGCGTCCAATGCGCCCTCGAGCACTAGCAGCTGCGCGGCGCGCGGCGCGCGCGTCACGTTGCCGAGCGCGCGCACCGCCTCGCACGCCGCGCTGCCGCGACCCACCAGCCAGCAGCACGTGGCTGTTACCACAACATACACTCCATTTCAGACCACTTAGAATTACATTTCTAAGTTTCAGGAAATGTATTCAGACGATTTGACATCCCTCATTGCTCAGTTGGCTCTGCCTTAAGCAATGTAGGCTGTATTCAAACTTTGCACACGTCAAAGTATTCCAGTGCTTGGTCTGATCACGGTGTCCCACAAACGCCCACGGAAGCGCCTGTAGACAACACCTTTCGGCCAAAACTCTGCATCCATATGTCGAAAGACTGGCAGTTGGCAATATCACCATAACATTTTGATGAGATGCCAACTATACGCATAACTCTCATGGTAAGCAGTCTTCCGCTTCAGATACTCCACGACTTGCTTGGGTGCGCGGCGTAATGGACCCGGAGCGCCGGGTATATTATAGCGATACACAATACGTAATGGGGTCCCACACGTTTGTCCAAAGCAACACAGACCAAAACGAACGTGTGGCCTCCTTCTTTTTCAGTTAAATTTCCCAGGTTATTTCGTTATTGTAGACTTCCTCTCTACTTATCTTCCACGAATCATGCCAGTGACTGCAAAGTTTCATGTAGGTACTTTTGTTTCCAACTACGGGATGAAATACCTATAGGTATACCTGTTTCAACATTTACATCTAATACACTTTCCTTAAGTAGAATAGTTGGATCATAAGAAAAACCTGGGCTATTTAAATAACATACCTTTACAAATACGATCGAGCGTGTCGTCCAATGGATCCGGCGGGTCGGGAGGCTCTCTATAGAATGTAATGTTGTTGAGTGTCGCCAGCGCTGCTGTGGCCAACTCTTCGCGGCGCTCAGAGAGACTGGCGTGGTCTTCCTCAGAGAAATCCTAAAGGAATAGTTAGCTCAATACAAACCGGAAGGGTCCCCAAGACGCTACAGAATGGCAATGCTGATGAGCTGAACTAGATAGCCAAACCAGCATTTGGGTCACGCGTCACTGTGATTAAACACCCAGAAATAATTATGAACACCTGAGGAGGAACCACGGAAACATGGACCTAGAGTCTCAACCTCAAGAAGATCAGATGAGTATGCTCTGACCTTGATTCCGCATCCTGAAATTACGGGCCAAATTTCAGAAGACTTTCAACGCATAATCGTAGCTTTTTCTCCTACATGACAGCGTGAGGAAAAGTGGGGAACTAAGAATTTTGTTCAGCAGTGGATGTCTTAGATTGAAATGATGGTGTGTTGTGATTGTTCTACAACTTACATTGTCCTCTAGAGGCCGTTCGGAGAGCTCCAAACAGGCCAGTAGAGCCTTCACTACCCTCCCAGCGTGCGTCGCGGCCAAGCCTCGCCCGACTCTCTCAGCTAAGCATAGGTTTGCTACTACTCGAACTGTCTGAAAACCGTTATTTTTGAATTGCACTATTCACACTTTCAAAATAAGAGGGGTTACTATTTTCAAATCGGACATTCCATTCAAAAGATATGACGAAATTAAAAACGTTAACGGGTCCACGGGTCACGCTCGGGATGCGATTTCAGTCTCTGGCGTGCAAATGTATGAAATAAGTAGGCTCGCGAGGCTCGAACCCACGGTCTAAGTTTATCCTAATATGTTCAAAAAATGTATGACCACCCATGCGAAGCTGAGACAGGCCGCTAGTACTACTTATAACTAGTAGTTCGCCCCGAACTGAGATCTCGTGATGCGACCCGACGAACGCATCAAAACTTTGAGTCGGTAGTAGTCTGAGGCAAGTCCAAACATTATCTTTGGAATTTTTTCTGACTACCGCCTACTAACTTGGTATGGTTACCAAGTTTCAACTCTATTGGCCTATTTATTGAAGAGTTCCGTTGAACAGACCTTGGCTCCATCATCAGACCTGGTCGTCGTCACCATTTTATGAGAACTGAGTACCTCCTTAATTTATTTCAAGAAAAAAAAATAAGAAAAATCAAAGGAACTGGCCGACCAGTAGAAATAATGCTTAAAATTAGCGCTGTCTCTATTTGCCTTTACGCATTAATAGAGATGGCAATAGTTTAAGCATAGTTTGACAGTTTGTAGTAAGACCGACAGTGTTTACATTTCAAGTTTACTCAAAGGATTAAAGGGCCGTTAAAATGTCAAAATGTACGCGTTTGACATCAAAGGTTAGATTTAACGTCCTGTTAATCATTGATTAGTAACTAACAGAGCATGGTGAAATCCAGCTTTTAAACTTCTTTTAGGCTCACCTTTATAAGAACATCTTCATTTGAGCCATCGGATCCTCCTAAGTCTGTACCTGAAAGAGTAAGAGACAATTCTAAACTCTGGGTCATATTCTAAAAGAATTCTCAAGAATTTGCGTGCTTCGAAGCTTACCAACTAAATGCAGATCTGGATCGGAATCTTTGCTGTCGTGTTCGTTTCGTTTAGTATAAGATTCTAGAATAGTAAGAAGGACGTCAATACCGCCTTCTTCATTGTAGATCTGTGAAATATATAAATCTTACTAGTAGTTCGCCCCGAACTGAGATCTCGTGATGCGACCCAACGAACGCATAAAAACTTTGAGTAGGTGGTAGTCAGAGGCAAGTCCAAACATTATGTTTGGACTTTTTTCTGACTACCGAAAAAGCAAAGGAACTGCCCGACCAGTAGAAAAACCTTGATGCCAACGAAACTCTTAGAGATGGGAGCTCTTGGATCGCTGGTTTTCTTAATTTAACTTTTTTGTTCTCAAAAACCGAGCGTCTCAAAAAAAAAGTAAAAATTGTTTTGGAATGTCCAAACAAAGCCCTTTCATATGACATGTAACTTGATTTTTTTATGTAACTTTTTTTATTTTTTTCCTCTTAAAAAACCTCATATCTCAAAAACCCTTCATCCGATTTTACTCATATACTTACCAGTAAATTTCTCAAGTACAAGCTATCGACATATCAAATTTCATGCAGATCGGATCAACGGTTCCAAAGTTATCGCCAGACAAACATACATACATACATACATAAAATGCCAAATCGCCCAAGTTGAAACTAAGATCTTCGTTCGCTTCGCTCACTCGATCAATTAAACTCTTTTTGGTTTGATTTAGTTAGATCAATCTAGTGTTGTGAATTTCATAATGGACAAAAACATCGAACAAAGAGTTTGTCTTAAATTTAGCATCGCCAATGGAATTTCGAGTTCGGAGTCCTTGAAAATGTTACAGACGGCTTACGGTGAAACAACTTTATCAAAAACACGTGCTTATGAGTGACAGATTTTGAGATGAGGCCAGATTTGTGGAAAGAAAACTCTTCGATTTTGCACCACGATAATGCGCCTTCGCACAAGGCCATAATTGTGAATGAATTTTTGTCAAAAACTCAAAAAATACCATCGAGCCTCAGCTTTATTCACCAGATGTGGCTCCAGCCGACTTATTTCTTTTTCCTAAACTCAAATTACCGCTTCGTGGTATACCCGTTTTCATTAAGAGAAGACATAAAGGAGAATTCGCGGCGAAAACTGAACTCGATTCCATAAAAAGCGTTTATAAATTTTTTGATGATTGGATTATTCGTTGGCGTAAGTGTATCGTTTCTGAAAGAGCATACCTACTTTTAAGGCTTTAAAATAAATTTGGATGAATAACATTTTGTGTATTATTGATCGTTTCCCGGTACTTTTTTGACAGAGTGAAATAGGCTCCAACAATAACGACGATGTAAATTCTCACATTATTCCTAGCTCGGTCGTCCGCGGCGGCCATATTGCCGAGCGTGTAAGCGAGCCGCACTGCGAGCGGCGCGCGAGCCGCGCACGCCGCCAGTGCGCGCAGCAGTGCGCGTGCGCTCACACTCGAACTGCACAACCACGCGCAACAACTCTCCTGCACTGAGAGGACGCTGGAATATGAAGGTTACGTTAGTGATTTTGATGTGTATGAACGTAGCAATACAACCTATACCTTCTCTATCTGTATGTACCTACTTGCTAACCTTCGAACATCTGTAGCTGTCACTTGTGTGATCAGTAATAAACTTGCCTTACACTAGAAAGGTTGTTTGCTTTCTCACCTACCTACCCACCAACACATCAGATTCATTTTTATTTTTGTAAATGTTACCACCTGATGTTAAGTGGCAACCATTACATTAAACAAAACACGCACTATAGGAATCTGCCCTATCGTGCGTGTAGCGTACCTAAGATTTAGTATATTCACACTACTAGGAGGTACCTCAGACATCTTGCGACGTTAGTGAGCACGTCACGGTCCGTGTGGTGTAACAGCGCGGCGAGCAGTTCGCCGAGCGCGCCGCTTTCTACGAACGCGCTCGCCGCTCTCGCTTCGCTCGCCAAGTTGCGTAGTGCTCCCGTCAGCTGGTACAACGCGTGCGTGGACTGCTCGGATACTGAACGAGGGTTTTCTGATTTCTGTAACATAAGTTAACCAGCTGTATAAAATGCTCAAGCTTCGGCACTAGGTGACCGCCAACCAATATGTATGTCGTATACGCACTACGCAGCCACAACCAAGCTTATCGATCTTCCTACATTTTGAAGATTTAGCGCTGTTGGTATATGACATTTACCGCAGTATAAGATATTTACCGCAGTATAAGACACTAACCGCAGTATAATCCACTTACTCAGTATAGGACACTTACCGCAGTATAAGACGTTTATCGCAGTATAAAAGACTTACCAAGACATCTACTGCATCACAAGACACTTACGTCATTATTGATTTAGATTATTTAGATGATTGATTTAGATTACTAAATTACTATAGTATAATGCACTTACTGCAGTATAAGACACTAACCGCAGTATAAGACATTTACCGCAGTATAAACCACTTACGGCATCACGCGCCACTTTCTACATTATTGAGCAGCTTGAGATGTATAGCGGCGAGATATAAGTCATTTGCCGCAATCTATCACATTTACCACAGTATAAGTCACTTACCGCAGTCTAAAATTTGTTCAAAAATGTATGTGCACAATGCCAGTACTCTCAAACGGCGAAGGAAAACATCGCGAGGAAACTGTTATGTCGTAGAGCCTAAAAAGTTCTATAACATGTGTCAAGTGCTCGAAAGGAGCCTCTTGAGGCGCACTTAAAATCCTTTCACTACACTGTTTCGAAAGAAACTAGTGACACGACAAGAGAGAGACCGCAGTCTAAAACACTTACCGCAGTACAAGGCACTTACCGCAGTATAAGCTACTTACCGCATTGTTGAGCAGCTTGAGATGTATAGCGGCGAGGTGCACGGCGCCGGCGGCTCGTGCGCGTGCGCACAGCCGCGGCTCCAGCGCCAGCACGCGCAGCGCGCCCGCGCCGTACACGCAGCACTCGCTCTCAGACACAGGGTCGGCCCGTCCGCACCCTTCCACTAACAACTCTGGACCAACAAACATGATACAATCATTTTCATTATTCACCACAGGACTTAGGCGAAATTTCATTTTGATCGATACATACACACAAACTAGTACAGCCAACTTTTGAGTAGGAAAACCCTACTCAAAAGTTGGCTTTACTAGTTTTCGTACATAAGCAAAATTTAAGTAGGAAAGCTTGTATCAATCAAAATGAAATTTTTACTAAACTGTGTGCAATATGATTGCACACAAAATGGTTGATTACGATTTTTCGAAAATGAGTTCAGTGATTTTATATCTTTCAACATGTCGAAACGTGCGAGCGAGAGTGACATTAGCTCTTGTATTCGCCTTATAGTATACTAGCGGCCTGTCCCAGCTTCGCATGGGTGGTCATAAATTTTTTGAACATTTTAGGATAAACTTAGACCGTTGCACGCGCTTCTCCTTGAGTGAGTAAAATCGCACCCCGCGCGTTACCCGTGGACCCGTTAACATTTTTAATTTCGTCATATCTTTTGAATGGAATGTCCGATTTGAAAATTTTAATAAGTAATCTATAGGTATTGAAACCGTCTTAATTATGAAATGATTTATTTGGATAAGGATTACTACCAAGTTACAAATAAAGACCCTTTTCTAGCGGAGGAATTTCAATTATTTTTTTATAATAAAAGAACACTTATTGTGACATAACTATAATAGTTAGACATATGCTGTCGCGACATTTTTTGTAGATGATGACGTGTTCTACAAAATCGTAGTACATTATTTTGTTCTATCTTCAATAGTTTTCGCAGCGCACGCGATGTAAGGTTTTTATTTTCCACCTTGGGTTACATTATTGAAGTTTTAGTAAGGATCCCTGATTTTTTTGAAAATATAATATAGCCTATGTTACTCAAGGATAATGTAGCATTCTAATGGTGAAAGAATTTTTGAAATCGGACCAGTAGTTTTTGAGCCTATTCGTTACATACAAAAATACAAAAATACAAATGTTTCCTCTTTATAATATTAGTGTAGATTACACTGGGACTGGGGGGTTTGGCACACCCGTTTTTATTTAACCTGCATAACATTTAAACTCGCTATAAAAATATCAACATTAACTCGTGACAAAACACGAAGACAATTGATTTACTTGCCTAGCAAGTTTGTGTCCTTGAAAAAGTGGTCGTTTTTATCATTCCTTGCTATTTTGAATACTAGCTTACAGGCAGCCGTCAAATGTGTCCCAGTCACGCGCATCTGAAATATGACAAGCCTTTTTATATAAGCCTTTTCGTATTATTCTAAGAGACATTTTAGCTTGTATGGAAATAAGTATCATCTTTATGAACTCCACTACAAAGACAAAATAATTTGCCTTCTGCATCAGCCATCCAGGCCATCGATTGGGTGGGAGTTGGGGCATCCTACGCTTCTGTCTTTCGCTCGTGGTCGCCATTCGATAAATTTTATTCCCTAGTAGGTTTTAATGACCTATAGGTATATGACCTGTCCATTGGCATTTAACTAGTTAATTCTGAGAACGACCTCGTTAATTTGAATGAATTTTTAATTAACTTAATTTTGGTGAACTTAAGGTGAAATCTTATTAAGATCAGAATAAGTTTTGTTATATTCATGGATTTTTATAATTTTACAGGTAAAAGTGATCAAGAAGATCAGGTCTACAGGTGATCCAGAAACCCAGGTGATACAGAAATAAAAAGTTTATTTTTATGTAGGTAGGTATCTAATCGAATTCCTTGAGAATTTCTGAAGGAGAATTATTTTTTTTATACTCCACGCTGATGGAAGCAGGCACATCTGCTTGTTAAGTGATAATCATCACCTATAAAAAAGCCTTGCCACGTAAGCCACGCACGATAGAAAGCATATTGAGGCATACAGATGTTAAGCCTCATGTGCCTGTAATTACACCGTCATCCACAGTTTTCGAACCGAAACACAATAACGCTGCTTGGCAGAAAAAGGCATACTTCCCCGTGTTCCTGTAACAGATCTGCAGGCTGATCACGAATGTATTTTGACTTTTGTCATGTTAACGTATCCTAGCGAAATAGGGATACGATATGTAACCTCAAATTCGTTCGTGACTAGCCCACTGTAAGTGACTCACGGTGAGCAAAGCCCTGGCGATGGCCACAAGCACCCGTTCGTCGTCGTTGTCTATGTGCGTGTACACGGAGCGCAGCACCAGATCGCGAAGGCTGGCGGCCGGCGTGCTCGCTTGCAGCCGACCCTGCAGAGTGTCTAGCAGGAGGAGTGTTCTGTCGACGTCGCGGCTGCGGTGGGAGAGAGCGTCGCATAGCTCGAGGATGCTCATGCTGAATTAAAAGGATATACATAGCGATATTTTTAAGCAGCACTTGCTGGTTTCTTGCTGCTAGTACCTTGCTAGTATCGTTACCCGCCCTAGGACTTGGCACAATAGCAGTGTTGCACTATGCGGCGCGACCTATCTACACTAATATTATAAAGAGAAAAGATTTGTATTTTTGTTGTTTTGTTGTTTTGTTGTTTTGTATGTAACGAATAGGCTCAAAAACTACTGGTCCGATTTCAAAAATTCTTTCACCATTAGAATGCTACATTATCCCTGAGTAACATAGGCTATATTATATTTTCAAAAAAATCAGGGATCCGTACTAAAACTCTAATAATGTAACCCAAGGTGGAAAAAGAAAACCTTACATCGCGTGCGCTGCGAAAACTATTGATGATAGAACAAAATAATGTACTACGATTTTGTAGAACACGTCATCATCTACAAAAAATGTCGCGACAGCATATGTCTAACTATTATAGTTATGTCACAATAAGTGTTCTTTTATTATAAAAACTTAATTGAAATGCCGCCGCTAGAAAAGGGTCTTTATTTGTACCTTGGTATTAATCCTTATCCAAATAAATCTTTTCATATTCAAGACTGGTTCAATACCTATACATTACTTCTTGAATTTTTCAAATCGGACATTCCATTCAAAAGATTTGAAAAATATAAGATCACGGGGCGCGTTCTCACCCAGCGCGGGCCCGGGCAAGGCGCGAGTTAGAAGTGACTCGAACCCACCACGGTCTAAGTTTATCCTAAAACGTTGAAAAAAATTATGTCCACCCATGCGAAGCTGGGACAGGCCGCTAGTTAGTGATATTTTTAAGCAGCATTTGTTAACCTTGCTAGTATCGTTACCCGCCCTAGGACCTGGCAGATTACCAGTGTCGCACAGTGTTGCGCATGTGGCGTGGCGTGACCCACACTGAACCAGGGACTTTGGCCTAACATAGCGTAGGCTACCTGCCTACCTGCCTTAGCACTTTTATTGTTTTTTATCTGTGTCTCCTTGAGTAAATTACCTGCAACCTGAGAATACCTACACAGCCACAAATAGCGCTTCAGAGGAATATATCATTTTTCTAATGCGATTTAGATATGTTTCAACACTGTACGAGAAGTAGGTATATCTGTCCCAGCTGTTACGATGACATCTAGCCAAATCCTTAGAATAATTGGTTCTGAGAACTCCCATGACTTCGTACAAAACGCGGACTTGCGATACGGAATACTTGTGTTATAGGTACATACTGAAATAAAAACGATTTTATTTGGTTAATCAGTTTGTTTCTTTTCAAGACGTTTCCAAGACTCACCTATCCAACTGATCAATGGATGTGTTGGGAAGCTGTACAAGATGGTGTATCGACTTGACTCCGATGTCTCCGACCCCGCGACTGTTCGTGTCACAGGAGAGGGACTTTGTGCCGACGAACACTTTCCTTTTGGACGCGGAGTCAGGACTGAGAGCTAGAAAAACGATTAGATGAAATGAAATGAAATAATTTATTTGAATTCTTAGGTGTAATTCTGCAACTTGTTAATTTATGAAAGAAACTTTTTAGCGACTGACCGAGACGTAAGGGTAATATCGATCGAATTTAAAATGAAAAAGACACATAATACAAGAATTATAGCAGAATTCAACTAAGGGGTGCCTACTAATCTATTTGACACGCACCAGCATAGAACAAACTAAGCGTTAAGCTTGTATTTTGATAATATACAACTTAATAATTTTCAAGGTATACCTACGTCTGCTATATCTGTAAGACTTGATGAACTCAAAACTATCTAACAACCATGAATTCAAACACCATGACGTAATTTTGAAAATTATGAATAATGAAGACGACTGTAACAAGCAGATCTTTATTCCTGGTAAAACCCATATTAAAAGGGTTTGTTCACCAGCATCTCTTTGAAAATATAAACACACAGTAGAATGTGCCTGTTGTAGGTGTATTGCTTTCCCTTTATAATAAGTTTCAAACAAGAAACTAGGTAAAAAGATTTTTTAGATATTTACATATCTTATAATGTCACAAAAGTAGAGTGAGATTTGATTCTATGACCCTCACACACTTGCGAACTGATTTCGGAGAAACACGCCTGCTTACATTAAAGCAGCAGATACGCTGTGCTAAAATGTAACTTACATTTGCTAGAAATGTTAACTCTGAACTCGTTGTTGAACGCATCTCCATCCATACCCGAAGGCCTGGTTACAGAAATAGCATGCGATAGTTCAGAATCTTCTCTCGAATCTGAAAGATAAACGATTTTTGAAAATTTGAATGTAAACTTTCAGCTAACGCATGTTTTGTATAGAATATCTTTAGAAATGCGATAATATAAAAATTAAAAAACGTCAGCTACGTAAAAAACGACGAATGCTCGAATGAAGGTAACAGATTCACAAACCGTCTGTAGAAGCATGCGTGTTCCGCCGATGTAGAGGCTTTGCTCTGCAATTGAGGTGCGGTAACTTGGGGAAGCCACTCCATCCATCGCCGGAACGCTCCTGCACTGAACGTGGCTGACTACGAAGCTGGTGGAACAGAAGAATATTTGCTACCAATGATTCTAATGCATACGTGGCTTATGCATACAAATGCAAAAAACAGCACCCTGCCTTTAGTAAATGGAGGTCTTACCACAGATTTCTTTCTGCTAGTATTATGCGTCTCATTGTAGAGTACTTCGTTCAAAGCAACTTCTTCGATACGGGTGCCCATTGCTGTTAGAGCCTCTTCACTGCTCTCCGATAAACTCAGGTATTTCAGGCTAAAATAAAAACTTTCAACTGATTCGAAATAAATAAATGTAATCATTTCTTAATACAAATGTCTAATTGACCGAGCAAACTTATATTATTTAAAGAGTAGTAGAGCTCTTCTTTGTGAAGGGCTCGTTCGGGTATGTATGTACCACCACGCCTTTTTCTGCCGCCAAGCAGCGTTGCTGTTTTTCGGTTTGAAGAGTGTGGTGGCCGGTGTAATTACAGGCACATGAGGTTTAACATCTGGATGCCTCAAGTTGATGGACGCAGTGCATAATGGGTCACGTTCCTATCGTGCGTGACTTAGGAGGCAATGCTTTGTTATACGTGATGGTTACCACTTAACATCAGGTGGGCCATCTGCTTTTTCCATCTGCCAATTGCATAAAAAAAAACTTATTTTAGAACTCTCAGACTGTAAATTAACACTGTTCTACTAAAAACTTTTTGAACTGTTTCTACTAAGTTGGTCAACGAACAAGTAGATCGAAAGAATATGGCGAATCTAGACTGCATCCAGGAAGTCTAAAATGCAAATGGTCATGAAAAATATTGGTGACCTTCTGTTCGCTAAATATCGTGATCCCTAATACGGTTGAAAGCTAAAAGCCATTTTTTTCTGTCGGATTTAAATTCACAATCTACTGGGTAGCTGATAAACTCGTGCCGTTAATGTAGAGCACTTAAAAGTTAGACAAAGAAATCCATTTTATTTTGAGGTATATACCTAGCTGGAACAACAACTAATGCTTTGTTATAGGTGACATCAGTTATCATCAGGTGGGGCATCTGCGTGTTGAAGAAATAGTCAAAAATAAAATAATGTTTCAAACAAATTTTAAATTTTGTAAAATATATACGTCTAATTTTACACACAAGAGCGTACAGTTTGATTAAATAAAATATATTATTGTGAGCAAAAAGATTTGTCAGAAGTGGGATTCGAACCCACGCCCTCAGAGAGGACCAGAATAACTCGAACCCGCGTTCAGCGAGCAAGGTAACCTTGAGTCTGGCGCCTTAGACCGCTCGGCCATCCTGACGATGACGGCGATGGAGAAATTATCAATATGTTTGCTAGTGATTCATTTCAGTGCCACACGCCACAGTGTAATCTAGGTCAGTATATCCGGTATTTTGACTATTGAGGTTATTGTTTAATCGTTACGTTCGTTTTTCGTGTCACTATAATATCGTTTTCTATAATTGCGTTAGGGCAATGGCCAGGTTTGGTTATAAAGTATCGTGTAGGTACATGAAATGGGTACATGATACTTTATAGCTGTAAAAAAAACAAATACACCACCAACAAACAATGTACCTACTTAATTATGAAAAATATCTCATCTAGGTAGTAAATTAGATAATTTTCATGAATTTAGTTGTTTTTTACCTAAACAGGCGCCATAGTAACAATAGCATTCTAAATTATTTATTGATCGAGTGAGCGAAGCGAACGAAGATCTTAGTTTCAACTTGGGCGATTTGGCATTTTATGTATGTATGTATGTATGTATGTATGTATGTATGTATGTATGTTTGTCTGGCGATAACTTTAGAACCGTTGATCCGATCTACATGAAATTTGATATGTCGATAGCTTGTACTTGAGAAATTTACTGGTAAGTATATGAGTAAAATCGGATGAAGGGTTTTTGAGATATGGGGTTTATTAAGAGGGCAAAAATAAAAAAAGTTACATAAAAAAATCAAGTTACATGTCATATGCAAGGGCTTTGTTTGGACATTCCAAAACAATTTTTACCTTTTTTTTGGGACGCTCGGTTTTCGAGATAAAATTTAAAAAGTTAAATTAAGATAACCAGCGATCAAAGAGCTCCCTTCTCTAAGAGTTTCGTTGACATCAAGGTTTTTCTACTGGTCGGCCAGTTCTTTTGATTTTTCTTATTTTTTTTTCTTGAAATAAATTAAGGATGTACTCAGTTCTCATAAAATGGTGACGACGACCAGGTCTGATGATGGAGCCAAGGTCTGTTCAACGGAACTCTTCAATAAATAGGCCAATAGAGTTGAAACTTGGTAACCATACCAAGTTAGTAGGCGGTAGTCAGAAAAAAGTCCAAAGATAATGTTTGGACTTGCCTCTGACTACTACCGACTCAAAGTTTTGATGCGTTCGTCGGGTCGCATCACGAGATCTCAGTTCGGGGCGAACTACTAGTTACTATAATTCTAAATGTATGATTAACCAACCTCTTTCATTTAAAGATTTTTCGTTCAAATGCTCTACTTACGAAGAAGTAGAGCATATCCGTAACATTTCTAAAATGATTCTTATACAAGTTACTCAGGATTGCATTACAATCAGTGGTCTTATAGCAAATAGCAGTCTCTTCCACACAACCGTAATTCCAAACGAAACTAACTTTTTTTACGCTAGTGTACCTACTATGCATAATAGTAGTTTATATCACAGAACGGCACGTAATACGAATATAATAAGTATAGGTACTTTAAAGTAATAAGCTTGTTTCGCCCACGCGAATGATTAAAATTGAATAAAAATATATGAAATATAATAATAATAAAACCTCCTTTGATCAAAATTGAATGTTTTTCATCAACAACTGCGAAGTAGAGTAATTATCATCAGCCATTAGCCCACGAACTACTCAAAAACTGTATTTCAGGAGACTGTTTCTATCCCACTCTGTATGAATAACCAACGTTACCTAGGTAACTAATTACAAAGATTTGTTCTTTCGCTGTGACTCACTCACACTACCTCTGATTACCCCTTAGAAGCTCAAAGAAAGTTTAGTTGAAACTTGGTACACACGGGTACAGATCAGGCAACACAAAATCAAAGAAAATTGGCGTTTACTAAAAGGACATATCGAGCAGTGTTTAGCCTGATGCGTACCGCAGTTAAGTTATTCTGTGACTCACTCAAAGGCACTGGGCGGCCGCGTGTCCTTTTTGTGCGCGCGCTCGTTGAAGAGCGTCCGCTGCGGCTCCCGCGGCGTGAAGGGGCGGCGGGTGCGGATCGGCCGCAGCGCGCCGCTGCCAGTGCCACTAGACGCGTTGCTCATCTCTGTAAACGAATGACTTGGTGAAGGGAACAGTTAATACAGTAATAAAACTAGTAGTTCGCCCCGAACTGAGATCTCGTGATGCGACCCGATGAACGCATCAAAACTTGGGCAGGTAGTAGTCAGAGGCAAGTCCAAACATTATCTTTGGGCTTTTTTCTGACTACCACCTACTAACTTGGTATGGTAACCTAATTTCAACTCTATTGGCCTATTTATTGAAGAGTTCCGTTGAACAGACCTTGGCTCCATCATCCGACCTGGTCGTCGTCATCATTTTATGAGAACTGAGTATTACCTTAATTTATTACAAGAAAAAAAATACGAAAAAGCAAAGAAACTGGTCGACCAGTAGAAAAACCTTGATGTCAACGAAACTCTTAGAGATGGGAGCTCTTGGATCGCTGGTTATCTTAATTTAACTTTTTTTGTTTTATCTCAAAAACCGAGCGTCCTAAACAAAAAGTAAAAATTGTTTTGGAATGTCCAAACAAAGCCCTTTCAAATGACATGTAACGTGATTTTTTTATGTAACTATTTTTATTTTTGCCCCCTTAGAAAACCCCATATCTCAAAAACCCTTCATCCGATTTTACTTATTTACTTACCAGTAAATTTCTCAAGTACAAGCTATCGACATATCAAATTTCATGCAGATCGGATCAACGATTCTTAAGTTATCGCCAGACAAACATACATACATACATACATACATACATACATAAAATGCCAAATCGCCCAAGTTGAAACTAAGATCTTCGTTCGCTTCGCTCACTCGATCAATAATAATTGATCGAGTGAGCGAAGCGAACGAAGATCTTAGTTTCAACTTGGGCGATTTGGCATTTTATGTATGTATGTATGTATGTATGTATGTATGTATGTATGTATGTATGTTTGTCTGGCGATAACTTTAGAACGGTTGATCCGATCTGCATGAAATTTGATATGTCGATAGCTTGTACTTGAGAAATTTACTGGTAAGTATATGAGTAAAATCGGATGAAGGGTTTTTGAGATATGGGGTTTTTTAAGAGGGTAAAAATAAAAAAAGTTACATAAAAAAATCAAGTTACATGTCATATGAAAGGGCTTTGTTTGGACATTCCAAAACAATTTTTACTTTTTTTTTGGGACGCTCGGTTTTCGAGATAAAATTTAAAAAGTTAAATTAAGATAACCAGCGATCCAAGAGCTCTCATCTCTAAGAGTTTCGTTGACATCAAGGTTTTTCTACTGGTCGGCCAGTTCCTTTGATATTTCTTATTTTTTTTTCTTGAAATAAATTAAGGAGGTACTCAGTTCTCATAAAATGGTGACGACGACCAGGTCTGATGATGGAGCCAAGGTCTTTTCAACGGAACTCTTCAATAAATAGGCCAATAGAGTTGCAACTTGGTTACCATACCAAGTTAGTAGGCGGTAGTCAGAAAAAAGTCCAAAGATAATGTTTGGACTTGCCTCTGACTACTACCGACTCAAAGTTTTCATGCGTTCGTCGGGTCGCATCACGAGATCTCAGTTCGGGGCGAACTACTAGTTGATCGAGTGAGCGAAGCGAACAAAGATCTTAGTTTCAACTTGGGCGATTTGGCATTTTATGTGTGTATGTATGTATGCATGTATGTATGTATGTATGTATGTATGTTTGTCTGGCGATAACTTTCGAACCGTTGATCCGATCTGCATGAAATTTGATATGTCGATAGCTTGTACTTGAGAAATTTACTGGTAAGTATATGAGTAAAATCGGATGAAGGGTTATTAAGATATAGGGTTTTTAAAGGGGACAAAAATAAAAAAAGTGACATAAAAAAATCAAGTAAAATGTCATATGAAAGGGCTTTGTTTGGACATTCCAGAACAATTTTTACTTTTTTTCTGGGACGCTCGGTTTTTGAGATACTTCAAAAAAGTTAAATTAAGATAACCAGCGATCCAAGAGCTCCCATCTCTAAGAGTTTCGTTGGCATCAAGGTTTTTCTACTGGTCGGCCAGTTACTTTGCTTTTTCTTATTTTTTTTTCTCTAAATAAATTAAGGAGGTACTCAGTTCTCATAAAATGGTGACAATGACCAGGTCTGATGATGGAGCCAAGGTCTGTTCAACGGAACTCTTCAATAAATAGGCCAATAGAGTTGAAACTTGGTTACCGTACCAAGTTAGTAGGCAGTAGTCAGAAAAAAGTCCAAACATAATGTTTGGACTTGCCTCTGACTACCACTTACTCAAAGTTTTGGTGCGTTCGTCGGGTCGCATCACGAGATCTCAGTTCGGGGCGAACTACTAGTAATATCAGCTTTTTATTCGGAAGTAGGCAATACAGTTCATCTTAATACTACCTAACTGAAATTTACGCTAACTCTTCCATCAATACAGTAGGTAATAGGTACTTTATGCTATCTGTGAACACTTTAATGCAATTAATACACTTTATTAAACACTTTAGAGCACTGGTGGTCTAGTGGTAACAGCCCCGCCTCCGATCTTAAGGTTGTGGGTTCGAAACCGATGCACCTATGCAACCTGTGCACAATGCCGGTACTCTCAAACGGTGAAGGAAAACATCGTGATGAAACCGACATGCCGTAGAATCTAAAAAGTTCTATAACATGAGTGTCAAGTGCTCGAAAGGAGCCTCTTGAGACACACTTAAAATACTTTCACCACACTGTTTCGAAAAAAACTAGAAACACGACAAGAGAGAGAATGTACACTCACATATTTTTACATTTTTGATGAAATAAAGTCAAGTTATCTAGTGGTAAAACCACTATCAAATGTGCAAAAGAGTAGTTGTTTGACGGCGTAACTTTAAGCGTCTTAAAAAATCTTAGCAAACACAGCGACCGAATTTTGGTTTGAACATCAAATATTGAATCAGCTTCATTTCCCCTTTAAAACAATAAGTACTCGTAGCTTAAGCATTTGAATAATTCAAATCGCCCCATACCTACTGGACGGCACAGCAGTCGTTACTCGCTAATCGCGTGCAAGGCATAGTACGTTAATAGGATTTCTCCCTAGCAACGGGTTAATAACACGACTTGACCGCGCGACCTTAGGTTAAGCACCTTGAGAAACACCCCTCGCTTCTTGGACGGAACTGTGATTATGGGTTCCTACTTATATTCTTACATACAAGAAGTACACTAGTAGCTGTCAGGGTCATAAGGCGACGACATGAGCTAATGTGACTCTCGCTCGCACGTTGCGACATGTTGAAAGATATGAAATCACTAAACTCATTTTCAAAAAATCGCAAACAACCATTTTGTGTGCAATCACATTGCACACAGTTTATTAAAAATTTCATTTTGATCGATACAAGTTTTCCTAGTTAAAAGTTTATTTCATGAATTTTGAATGAAATGAATATTATGTTCATGAATAGAAAACAAAAAGAAAAGCTGATGTACCTGAAGTGCCTACTAAAGTGCAAGAAATATCTTGCTGAAATTGTTTCATAAACGTCAAATACTGGTTCGTAGGCACGTAAAGCTGATTCCAATGTCAAGGAATGAATTCGCCACCACAAACGACATGACATCCCCGTGGAATATTACAAAACTTTATCTATTATCGTATAGTTTACGGTTATGAGTTTTGTATATGATTTAATTTGTTCAGTAAGCAACTATTCTAAACTTAGTTTTGACTTCAAGAATTTGTTTTTGAGATGAACTTAGATGTTTGTTCTGTATCTGAATAAGTAATACCTAATGTATTATCATTATTATGAGTTTAAAAAAAACATAAACAGATGAAGCAGGTATCTATTCTATTTGTTATCCGTATCCGGATACAGCTACACAAAGCCAAAGAAAAATGACGCTGACTGCAGGGACATAAAAGTGAGCTTTGTACCTGTAATGTATTGACTTCGTCTCAAGCGCCGACGTCACGAGACAGTTGTTACGCGGCCGTCGTACAGAGCGGTTGTGTGTCTGTGTGCGTGGTGAGGTGTTGGTGAGCCGAGGAATATCAGGACATTACATGTGGCGACGAGAACAAAAGTGAGTACATAATGAAGTACATGAAGTAAAAAAAAAAAAAAAAAAAAAACATAGTGGAAGTGGCTAAGTTTGTTGACAAGCTACTAGTAATAGAAATCAGGCCTACCTACCTACATGTTACGGTTTGTGAAACTTCGTTTTGTTGGACTTAATGTAGTCCACCACTTACGCACACATCTGTTTAGAAGTATAAAAGCTATAAAGTACCTACCCTACCAACGTCATTATTTGCAGATATCACTCTGTTGTTACTAGTTATGTACGTCCGAGTAACTATGTAATTGTTATTGACCATGTTATTGAAAATAAAATTAGTTAGGTGCTTGTCTTTGCTGAAGGTACAAAACAATTAAATATGTAAAAGTAAAGTAGGTGTAAAACCTATCTGAATAATTTTACTCATATTTTCTCTTAACAAATGATATAACCTACTTAACCCTTAGCCAAGTAGGTATAGGACGAATATTTACTTCGTTATAAAGTAAGAAATGCTTCAGGGTCAAAAGGTATTTATTCTTTTGGATCACGGGGATCGCTTTATGGCGTCTTGAGACTGGGTGAGTCTAGGTGCCGGTTCCACGCAACCGGGCCTGGAGGAGCAGGCAATAAGCTTACGGCTTGGTTCCTGCCGTTCTTTTGTATAATCCTTGTAACAATATAATGAAGCTTCAGTGTGGTGCCAACTGCCAATTGAATTCAGTGAGGCGTAAGTATAACAGAGGTAGTCACAGGCAATTAAATTCATAAGATATCACACGCTACGCTTTTTAATTACTTGTCAGGTGGGTTAATGCAATAGTAAAAATGGAATGTTAATAATAAAAACATATCAAAGTTTTTAACTTTTAACCTAGTACCCACGAGTTCGTGACGTGTTGTTACCAACGCAAGTTGGAGAAGTAGACAATGTTTTGACCATTAAGCTTGAATCATGTTAAATACATACATGTACATATCTTACTAAATTATCTTAGTACTTTCGCAGCGATGATTGAAGCTGAGTGTAACAGAATATATCTGGCTATTTAATGGTCTAGGTCTATGGTATCTATTCGAAAACAATAGAAACAAGCAGACGATTTCTGTTCGTTAAATCGAAATTAAATAAGCAGACAATGTCTGATCGTTAAATCGAAATTAAATAAGCAGACAATGTCTGGTCGTTAAATCGAAATGAAATAGGCAGACAATGTCTGATCGTTGAATCGAAATTGAATAAGCAGACAATTTCTGATCGTTAAATCGAAATTAAACAGGCAGACAATGTCTGAAATAAGCAGACAATGTCTGATCGTTTAATCGAATTGAAATTATCAGACGATGTCTGATCTTTTAATTGAAACAAATTAGCAGGCTATGTCTGATCGTTAAATCGAAATGAAATAAGCAGACAATGTCTGGTCGTTAAATCGAATTGAAATAATCAGGCAATGACTGATCTTTGAAATTAAATTAAATTAGCAGGCTATGTCTGATCGTTAAATTGAAATGAAAATAAGCAGACAAGGTCTGATCTTTAAATCAAAATGGAAAAAGCAGATTATGTCTTTTGTTGCAAGTGGTGTAAGTGTGTGCAAGAAATGGTTACATTAGGCCAATTGATAATTAAATTATTGATTTGTAGGTATGTAATAATTAAGTACCTACCTAACCTCTAAAAAATGTTGACTAGCAGATTTAATCTGAACATTTAATTGTTAAAGCAGATTGATCAAATCTGAATCGTTAAATCGAATGATTCAATTCTCGAAAATGAAAATAAAAATAAAAACAAACTGGACACGTTTGACTGGGCATATAATTCTTATTCTGTAGGAGTAAGATGGGAGAGTTGGACAACATACGCTAACGTTGCCGCTGCAAATGACGTTGATGTGTTTGCAGTGACGCGATATCTAAACTTGGATGATGTTTACCCAGAGCAGAGTAAAATATATGAACGCATATTTTCAGGCTCATCAGGCAATAATTTTAAGTAATTTCTTGAAGCTGATATAGGTAGGTCAGTTCAAAAGCCGTGTTTAAAGAAAAAAAAAAAACAGAAAAATAAAAGAGGGAATATGCGGAAGATGTGGTAACAAAAATACACTTCAATGACTTTGGAATGCTCAGTAAAGATTTATATTTCAGAAAATACTGTAAAATAAGACAAAAATATAAAAGGAAAATAGATAGAGAACAAAAGACACAGAACGCATACAAACAGAAAAGCTACAGCTCGTGTCACAACCTTACAGATATTAGGTATACCTAATAATTGAACAATTATCTCTTTCTTGTTATTATTCAAGTGGATAATAACATTTATTTTGTTATTGAACTCATAGGGTTTTTAGAAGACCATTAGAAGCAAAAGTCGAACCAAAATGGAAGTGCTTTTGGAAATGAACATAATAGAGCCATTTATTGGTTCATCAAAAAGGGTCGCACCAGTGGCGCCTGTTTTAAACAACGTGAAGTGAGTCTTTGCCTTGTTATGAAGTGAGCTAACGCGGTTCTCTTCCGCGATCATTATCCATTAAAACAATGGAATTAGTTATTGCCGAAAATGAAGAGTTCTTCACAAAACTAGATATTGAAAACGCGTTTTACCAAATCAAAACACTAGCTGATTTGAGACACACAATAACGTTCAACAAAATCACTAGTAAAGGACTTTTTAAATGTTTATTTAGCTTGCCATGTTTGTTGTTTTTGGGTCAAATTAAGTAATTAAAATGTTACCTTTTTCCAGTTAATTTATTTATGGAACACCAACATATTATCTACACTAATATTATAAAGAGAAAAGATTTGTATTTTTGTTGTTTTGTTGTTTTGTTGTTTTGTTGTTTTGTATGTAACGAATAGGCTCAAAAACTACTGGTCCGATTTCAAAAATTCTTTCACCATTAGAATGCTACATTATCCTTGAGTAACATAGGCTATATTATATTTTCAAAAAAATCAGGGATCCTTACTAAAACTCTAATAATGTAACCCAAGGTGGAAAAAGAAAACCTTACATCACGTGCGCTGCGAAAACTATTGATGATAGAACAAAATAATGTACTACGATTTTGTAGAAAACGTCATCATCTACAAAAAATGTCGCGACAGCATATGTCTAACTATTATAGTTATGTCATAATAAGTGTTCTTTTATTATAAAAATTTAATTGAAATGCCGCCGCTAGAAAAGGGTCTTTATTTGTACCTTGGTATTAATCCTTATCCAAATAAATCTTTTCATATTCAAGAGTGGTTCAATACCTATACATTACTTCTTGAATTTTTCAAATCGGACATTCCATTCAAAAGATTTAAAAAATATAAGATCACGGGGCGCGTTCTCACCCAGCGCGGGCCCGGGCAAGGCGCGAGTTAGAAGTGACTCGAACCCACCACGGTCTAAGTTTATCCTAAAACGTTGAAAAAAATTATGTCCACCCATGCGAAGCTGGGACAGGCCGCTAGTACACTAATAAAAACAGAAAAATACAGTGATTGCATGATAAAATGAAAAGAAGTGCTTTTACAATTAAAGGTGAAAACAACATGCACATTAGACAAACGAGTAACAGAATTCTTATTAACTAACACTATTTACACATACATAAACCTAAATAAACAATAAAAAGGATACCTAAACTAACACAAAGTATGAATTAAATAACATTTATTTACAAAGAAAATTCTAACGCATACAAGTAGGTATTTACAAAAATAAATTGAAGTAAAATATAATTAAATTGTATAATAATTTTATACAAACTTAATTTCAATATGATTTACAATATTGTACATTATAAGAAAATAATATTTCAATCTACATTTACATCAGTGAAAATATCCATCGCTCCAGTCTTACAGGAAGCATTGCACTGTCTCATCATTCTAGTAAGTGGTGCGTAGTACCCCAGATTAGAGCTGGAATCTGGCTCGCGGCAGCTTGTTTGGAGCAGAAAGGGAAGAGCTCCATAAGCATCATTCCTTACTTCTGACCAAAACAAAGTGTGAAGCATTTTTATTCTATCAGAGGGTTAGGTCATTTTGAAGTGAATTAATCTGACTTCGTAGCTCAATAGTTTTCTCCTTGGTTATATGAGAAAGTAAGGTGCCATAGGAAGCGCTTCTGAATGCGTTCCAAACGCTTGCTGTGAACTTCATAGAATGGGTTCCACACACACACAACACTGCAGTACTCTAGCCCGCTGCAAACTAAGGAGTGGTATAATGTTTTCTGTATGCTATTGTTTCTATTGACAGATTGATTCGATATTTAAGATTGACCTTGAGTTCTGAGGACAATACAATTAAAAATATGTATTCAGTATCTGTATTGTATTGTATTGTATTGGGACTCCTGTATCCGCTTTTAGATTCCAAAGTGGTCCGTTATGCGTGAGGGGTGATCTGGTTACACATGTAGCCAGCCTAGCTCCTCCCAAAAGCGCAAAAGCTTCCCGGTGGCTTAACAGGCTTGGAGGAGTGACCTGGGGTTTCCTAGGATTTCTTGTCGTTGAGAGGTTACGCCCTCGCATTCCAGGACTACGTGGGCAGCTGATTCTTCTTCGGACAGGCAGTCTCTGCAGAGTGGACTGTCTGTAGCTCCGATGTTGTAGAGATGTTTGTTAAGTGAACAGTTACCTGTTAGGGTCCCCACGATGGTTCTAAGGTTTCGTCTATGTAGGTTTATTAGACAACGTGTCAGTCTGGGTGTGGTGGCTGGTATTGCTGTTCTTGACTGTCTGCAGTCAGTCGCCCACGTCCAGCGTAGGTTGTGTTGGTTTTGAGTGTGTTGTCGCATCCATGTGCGTAGCTGCGAGAATGGCAGAGGGAGGAAAGGTGCTGGTCCTTCGATTAGCGTTTCCGATCCTCTTCTAGCTAGCTCGTCTGCAGCGTCATTACCAAGGGATCCATGATACCCCTTTATCCATGGTTTACCTTGCTGTATTCAGTATCAATTTATATCCACAATGATCGCCGGAATAAAATGCAACTCCTTCATCAATAAATCAATATTGCAGATTCCGTATACAGACCGATACAGGACCTCATACCCGGATCGATACAGGTACATCGGCTGGTCTATCTAAAGAACGAGAATTATAACCACGGGATTTATCACGGGAGGTAAAGTTTCTCAAAGGTCTACCTGCAAAACTGTAAACATTACCAATTTGTGAAAGTGACTACTCCCACGTAACGTATGAGTACGAGAGAACTTAATTATAAGACAAAAGTGTACCTACTTACTTTTAAAGATACCTACTGCATTGTTAAAAGCTTTGATTGATTAATAAAGTTATTCTTATCCATGCTGTGTATATGGTAATGGTATAAAGACATCGAACCCTGAATTGAATAAAAATTAATGCTATCAACCAAATTTTTATGCAAGACCAATAGTAGTGTCACTCAAAAAATTCTATACTGTTTAAGAGAAGATAAAGAAATCATTGAAGTCAAAGAAGGCATAGGTACCTATCTCATAGCAAATGGGTTAAAGAGGTAAAACTGTACCCAAAATTTGTTACTATTTAGTGTACCCACAGATATATTGTACATATATATCTGTGAGTGTACCTATTTGTAGTTCTATAAGGTATAAAGAAATTAAGATATGTCGGAAAATTACGTCAATAACAATGGTAGCATAAGATTAGTTAGGCTTTAAAAAAAAAGATAGGAAAGAAAGCTTATCAGAGTGGGTACTTGTGTATGTACACCAAACTCACTGGAGTTTTTAGAGATCAACTACCAATAATTACAGACGTGTCATAATGGCCTTTGACAGATACAGAGATGAAAGACTCAGATTAAAGTATGGAAAAAAAAGGGGATAGAAATATGTTGATAGAAAGAGAAAAGATAAAGTAGGTATATGTTAAGAATATGATCAAGGGAAATAAACTAAGCCTAAACTATGATACGACTACACATACTGTAGAATATAAAATGTTGCGGGAGATATACAAGTTTGAAATGACGAGACCGGCCAAACATATTGAAAAACGTATATCTGAAGAAGATTCAAGGTGTGAGGATAGTCAGCCAGAATAGAAAAAAAAACTTATAATATGGACGATAAAGCTAATGAGGAAACAGTATGTAATATAAATTAAACTAATAGGGTGACAGAGTGGGAATCGCATTAAATGTATTTATCACAAACAAATCATTTATATGATATACATAAATGAATAAAATCAACAACCTAATACAGGTGTACGTATTGTGATGTTATCGATTTAAAAACATTTAAAACAAAAAAGGGATGTAATGTATTGACTTCGTCTCAAGCGCCGACGTCACGAGACAGTTGTTACGCGGCCGTCGTACAGAGCGGTTGTGTGTCTGTGTGCGTGGTGAGGTGTTGGTGAGCCGAGGAATATCAGGACATTACAGTACCCACTTGCGATTTGTATCCGAGCTTGTATCCGTGATTTGTATCCGTGCTTGTGTACCCACCCACGGTTACAAATCAGGCTAAAGTAGGTATAGCCTGCGTTAGAGTCTGATCTGATCGTGAATAATGAATTGTGAATCATTATATTTTTTATTCCAATTTGCAAGTGAAATGAAACGCTGAAAGAAAACTTTCGAGCACTTGACACATGTTATAGAACTTTTTGGCTTCTACGACGCCGGTTTCCTCACGATTTCTTTCACCGTTTGGTAGTACTGGTGCTGTGCACATAATTTTTGAACAGAAAAACTCATTGGTGCAGCAGCGGTTCTGAACCCACTACCTTAAGATTGAAAGGTGGGGCCCCGCTACCACTAGACCACCAGCGCTCTCAATTTGTACGTGCCATACTCACAGCCTTTTTCTGTATCAGTGAATCTGACGTCAAAGTTTAGTGAAACAATATCGTTCTATTGGAATTCGCGTGACTTGCCACATTTACGTACGCCACGACAAAGGTGAGGTGAGGTGAGGGCACCATATTTTTCGGTGAAATTAACTTTTCAGCGTTGAAGCGACGAAGACGCATTTTATCATCATCTTCATCATAAGCAGCGTACATTATTAATTCACTGTTGGGCATAACTCTCCTCACACCGACGTCACTCTTGTTTGTTTTTTTTTTATTTACTGATGTGTAGGTGATAAGAAATATTTTCCGTGAGTTTCTAAACCAGGATTTGCCTGCAACTTTTAATAACCTTAAACCATCAAACAACTTTTCGCTCGCACGTTTCGACATGTTCAAAAATATAAAATCAATAAACCCATTTTCGAAAAATCGCAATAAACCATTTTGTGTGCATTCACATTGCACACAGTTTAGAAAAAAAATCGTTTAAATCGATACAAGTTTTCCTACTCAAAAGTTTGCTTTACTTATGCCTTATCTCTTCTCTCTTGTCGTGTCACTAGTTTCTTTCAAAACAGTGTGGTGAAAGGATTTTAAGTGCGCCTCAAGAGGCTCGATCCTTTCGAGCACTACTTATGCTATACGCACGGGAAGCCTCAGCCGCGAGGGTGGCTGCTAGTTTTAAATAAAAATTGCTAGCCCATTCTTCTTGTCGTGTCACTAGTTTCTTTTTAGAAACAGTGTGGTGAAAGGACTTAAAATCCTAGCTAGCTTATTACCTCCATAGACCGCAGCTCGGGCTTCGCTGATGATCTCAGCCGAGGTCTTCCGGCGCGGAGGCGCGTAGAAGGGAGCCCCCCCGCCTCGCCTGGCGCCACGGTCACACATTGTCAGTTCTGCACAATAAATCTCACATCGATCAATTAAGAAGCCGAAGAAGAAGATGAATACCCGTTTATTTAAACCACCACAGTAAAAAAATATAAACTATAAACTGAACGTTGCAGGTATAATTTAGTTACATTACTTACACCTCCGATTTCCATTTACTGATTATTTCTTAGTCAAAGCTTTGGTTCGTGGTATCCGTAAAATGACATATAGAGAAAAAAATACTCGTTGTAAGGGTTCTTTCATATAATAATACAAGCTGGTGCCAGCGACTTCTTCTGCGCAAGATTAGCCACACAATATCTTTATAAATTGTAGCCTATGTGTTATTCTGATGTATATAAGCTATATTATTGTAAAGTTTCATTAAAATCCATTCAGTAGTTTTTACGAGAAAGAGTAACAAACATCCATGCTTACAAACTTTCGCGTTTATAATACTAGTGGTTCGCCCCGAACTGAGATCTCGTGATGCGACCCGACGAATGCACCAAAACGTTGAGTAGGTAGTCAGAGGCAAGTCCAAACATTATGTTTGGACTTTTTTCTGACTACCGCCTATTAACTTGGTACGGTAACCATGTTTCAACTCTCTTGGCCTATTCATTGAAGAGTTCCGTTGAACAGACCTTGGCTCCATCATCAGACCTGGTCGTTGTCACTATTTTATGAGAACTGAGTACCTCCTTAATTTATTTCAAGAAAAAAAAAAAAGAAAAAGCAAAGGAACGGGCCGACCAGCAGAAAAACCTTGATGCCAACGAAACTCTTAGTGATGGGAGCTCTTGGATCGCTGGTTATCTTAATTTAACTTTATTGTTGTATCTCAAAAACCGAGCGTCCCAGAAAAAAAGTAAAAATTGTTTTGGAATGTCCAAGCAAAGCCCTTTCATATGACATGTATTTTGATTTTTTTATGTAACTTTTTTTATTTTTGCCCCCTTAAAAAAAAATAACCCTTCATTCGATTTTACTCATATACTTACCAGTAAATTTCTCAAGTACAAGCTATCGTCTTATCAAATTTCATGCAGATCGGATCAACGGTTCGAAAGTTATCGCCAGACAAACATACATACATACATACATATATACATACATAAAATGCCAAATCGCCCAAGTTGAAACTAAGATCTTCGTTCGCTTCGCTCACTCGATCAATTAATAAGGATAAGGATATAGATGACAAGCATAACTAATTAGTATTATTTATTATGTAGATGTATATCTAAGGAAAGACAGGCCTAAAATTTGGTATTAATGGGTCCATGTAGTCCATTGATAACAATCTAATTGATCGAGTGAGCGAAGCGAACGAAGATCTTAGTTGATCGAGTGAGCGAAGCGAACGAAGATCTTAGTTTCAACTTGGGCGATTTGGCATTTTATGTATGTATGTATGTATGTATGTATGTATGTATGTATGTATGTATGTTTGTCTGGCGATAACTTTAGAACCGTTGATCCGATCTGCATGAAATTTGATATGTCGATAGTTTGTACTTGAGAAATTTACTGGTAAGTATATGAGTAAAATCGGATGAAGGGTTTTTGATATATGGGGTTTTTTAAGAGGGCAAAAATAAAAAAAGTGACATAAAAAAATCAAGTTACATGTCATATGAAAGGGCTTTGTTTGGACATTCCAAAACAATTTTTACTTTTTTTTTGTAACGCTCGGTTTTTGAGATACAACCAAAAAGTTAAATTAAGAAAACCAGCGATCCAAGAGCTCCCATCTCTAAGAGTTTCGTTGGCATCAAGGTTTTTCTACTGGTCGGCCAGTTCCTTTGCTTTTTCTTATTTTTTTTTCTTGAAATAAATTAAGGAGGTACTCAGTTCTCATAAAATGGTGACAACGACCAGCTCTGATGATGGAGCCAAGGTCTGTTCAAAGGAACTCTTCAATAAATAGGCCAATAGAGTTGAAACTTGGTTACCGTACCAAGTTAGTAGGCGGTAGTCAGAAAAAAGTCCAAACATAACGTTTGGACTTGCCTCTGACTACCACCTACTCAAAGTTTTGATGCGTTCGTTGGGTCGCATCACGAGATCTCAGTTCGGGGCGAACTACTAGTTAAAAGATAGTTCACCCCACTCGCTGCCTCGGAAAGTAGGCCAATAGATAGTTATTGAAGGCATTGTCATAACTGCTGAATAATAAATGAAACACTGCGTGATGAAACTTTCAGCATCGTTTCACTTTTGTATCACAATGCTTCTTAGTCTCAATAATCGCTATACTTACCACTACTTTGAGTATCTAGCTAGATAAAGCCCGAGCTTGCAAATTTTAATAACCAGAACATTAGAATACCTTGTGTAACATCTGGAAGTACAATTTTCACATACAGAATATAGCCTAAAACTACACATTTAATAAGAACGTCATAGAAACAAACTCACCTAAAATTCTCACTTCATAACAAACAAAACTTCGAAATAACAGAATTCAGAAACCGCGCCGTAACGGGCGGCTTGCTACACGCTCTACGCGACACTGCTACGCGGAGGACGAAACGTGAAATCGTAGCGCGTGTCTACGAGTGCTACGAAGGCTGCAGGATTCCTCTAGAAGGAAACATCGTTGGTGGGAAAGGGATGAGTTTATTTGTTTGTCGAATAGTCGGAAAACGCTCTAGTCTGAATAAAACAGAAATGAAACTAAACTGATCAAGTTTCAGTGTAGGTTTCCTATCTAATGCCTAGCAAAGAGTAAATGTTGAATGTGATATTTCTCCACGTCATCTATATTACTTGTAGGTAAACGTGGTGCTTTTGCTCTAGTAAATTCTCACCCACAGAAATACCAGTGTAGGCTAAAGTACTCTAAAGTTAGTATCCCGATTTAGTAAAGCTGTTATAGTTTATGCATTTAACGAATGCGCGTGAAGCATTGCATTTTTTTCTTATAACAACGAGATAAAGGTCAGCGGTCGCGTCTTCGTGAATCGCATGAACTATTGTACTAGATGAGTGAGGGTACAGCTCATGTAGGCGGTAAGTAGGTGAACCAGCAGGTCTTCGATCGATCGCTGCACCTGCGAGCGTGTCTCCTAGGTTACCGATTGCAAACATAACATCCACTTGACTCTGGCGTATCTAGTGATAACTATCTACAGAATTGTGTGTAGGAAAAACACTAGAACCAAATTAGAATACCCCAACGGAACGAAACGAGTCGTGTTTGTTTGAATTAACCCAAAGCGTACGATGATGGAGGGTTCTTTTATGCCTACGCCTCTCTAAATTCGATTGGCACCACACTGGAGCTTCAATAGTGTATTATATTACATTGTAACAAGGTTCATACAAAAGATCGGTAGGAACCAAGCCGTTTGTTGCCTGTTCTTCTAGGATTTGGTCGCGTGGATCTGTCACCTAAATTCACCTAGTTTAAAGACGTTTCAAAGTTATCCTTATGATTTTACTTAATAAATACATTTTGACTTTGACTTTGGTAGGTACCTAGTTAATGTAGTTATACATACGTAGGTACATATTTACATAGGTATATCTTGCCTACCTACCTAGTACTTTAAGGAAGGTATTTATATTCCCAATATCTATGCAAGCTAAGCAATTGGTCAATTATGTATCAAGAAATCTTGAAAAATGTGCTACTTCTTAATAAGTAGGTACCTACTTATGTGTGAACCTAATAAGTTACCCGTGGTATTTATTTGTTTTTTTTGTGAGAATGTTGGTGGAAACCTTAGGCACGGTATAGGTAAGCCTAGGTAATCAACGACGCCCTTGAATATTTGTATAATACCTATGCATATTTGTCCCTGATGTAAAAATGGTAGAAAATATTTAGGAGAGTGTTTTGCTTACCTATTATAATTACCTCGATACCACACAATATATTTATAGCTTAGGTAAGTATAAAGTTTAGGTTCTGTAGGTATTGTAAGGGGGTCATGGTTTAAAAGGCTTGCACTTTTAATATAAATTAAATAGTAGGTTTTTGAAAAATAACGATGAAAAACTACTTCTTCTTTTCTCCGTTTAAGGCCCCTGTCCGTCATTCGACCGACAAGCTTGCCAGTGTCAAGTGAATTGTATTAAAAAAGCATGCACTTTTAATAAATACTGTAAATACCTTAGACTGGTAAATACGAATTCAATACTAGCGATTAACCTGCTACTCGTCCCGGACCCTTAATAAGTAAATCAAAAATCACAAAACCCTCAAAAATTGTCCACCACTGCCATAAAACTTTGCTATTCAAAAGTCACGCATGTGCTAGACCTGCCCCTAGTAACCTAGACCAAAAGATCTTATAAAAAAAATAAGACCTAAACCTATCGAAGAAGATTGAGAAGAAGAAGAATGAGAAGAACAAAAGATTAGACAGATACAAGATGTTTTAATGTGTTTTAACTTCATGCAGAGAAGGGGTCTATTTCGTGACCCTTGGCTCCTTATTTTATTTATTTAGTTCATAAGTCAAACTTTTTGCAAATAATAGTACATTGTTATCCTAGGGGTGAAAGTAACTTATTTAGTCCCGAGACGGGGTTTGTAATAGTTCGAGGGACTAAATAAGTTTTTAACCCGTGGTAAACACTGTGCTTTTCATTACGAATACAAGGAAAGTAAAAATAAAAACTAAAATTAGCTAAATAAAAAATGAGTGAATTGTAGTAGATCTAATCCATGCTGCATTATAACCAAAGAGTTTTTATGTTCGATCGAAAAAGGTTAAAGTCCATGCCGCATTCCAACCAGAATTTTTATATTCGATGACATTTGATGGTATGGATACTTGTTGCTACTTATATTAAATTTACGAAAAAGGTTAAAATTACATGTTGTATGAAAAATAAAGTTTTTTTTAATAAGATAATATTGTTACAATATAAATTATAAAAAAAAACCATTACAGTTTTCACTAACTTGTTTGATTAAGTATCTCTTTGGTAATAAACCTCTTTTGTTTACGAGTGCCAACAGAAGTCATACTGTTGACATTCGTAAACCAAAGAGAGAGAGAAAGGTTGGTTTATTTTCCTAGGAAATGTGAAAATAGAACTAGTTTTTTTTTTAATAATTTGACCGCTGTCAGTTGAAAACAATTCTCCCTAGGGCTGGAAGTATTACTTTCAACCCGCTCCTCAGGCAACTTCAGACCTACTTTCCGAGTATGAGCAATGAAAATATGTTTTCGTTTTTATTTTTCTTTCTAGTTGTATACTTCAGAGCCCCTGCTATCATGCAGGGTACTTCAATATTAAATTGCATTGATATCTAGACTTGTGCTGTACTCAAGCTAGTGTGTAAGTGTTTTAGTTTATCATCTTTTGTTTATATTCTATTAATTAACAGATTAATTCCAATAGTGTAAGCGGGCTTTAGGTACCCCTGAGTTGTTCTCTCACTGTCTTCTTCTTCTCTCAATTTATGGCTCACCTCCATGCTCCTGTCCGTCATTCGACAGACAATCTTGCCAGTGTCAAGTGATAAATATTTATTAGTTTAGTGAATACTTTTTAGGGATTCGTTTTCTGACAGTTCAGGAAGCAACATAGCTTTTTCATTTTAATTGTTTTTCTAGTGTTATTTTGAGTTGTGTTGTGTAATTTCGGTGGTATTTTAACCAACATTGCTTGAGGTCTTAGCACAAAGTGTAAACATTTGGAATGAAAGTGTAATAAGTGACATCCTGATTTGTCCGAAAATATTTCCAATGTTTTGAAGAAAACCGCCACCATTTTCTTCAAAACAAATGACGGCCGACTTGACTATGGACTGACGTGACTAAAAAGTATTCACTGCCAAGATTGTCTGTCGAAGGACGGACAGGAGCCATAAATTGAGAGAAGAAGAAGAATACTTTTTAGTCAAGTCAGTCCATAGTCAAGTCGGCTGTTATTTTGTTTTGAAGAAAATGGTGGCGGTTTTCTTCAAAACATTCGAAACATTTTCGGCCAAATCAGGATATCACTTAATACACTTTCATTCCAAATGTTTAAACTTTGTGCTAAGACCTCAAGTAATGTTGGTTAAAATACCACCGAAATTACACAACACAACTCAAAATAACACTAGAAAAACAATTAAAATGAAAAAGCTATGTTGCTTCCAGAAATGTCAGAAAACGAATCTTCTCTCACTGTCCATAATGCTCAAAAGACTAGCCTCCCAGCAGAGTGAGTCGTCAACACTTCCTTCATTCAACCCTCTTGGTTAGGAAATGCGGTAAGAATCGAACTAGCCTCCCACCGCCAGAACTACTCGACTGTCAAAGTCAAACTATCAAATGTCAAGTGAGAAAGAGATAGAAGACAGACCGGCATCAACACGTGCCGACGCGACGCATATTTCATTTCCGTTTTCATTGTATTTCTTCCCATCCTGAATCGTTTTGCGATTTTATAGTGTTCTACAATATAGTTAGTTGAAGTCGTGCGAGAAATTTATATACACCCTTGAGAAACCACCACCTAGCACCTATACACACACAATACCTAGTTATTTTCCTGTTCCTGCTTGTTACTTCGACATTTTCACTGACCAAATTGAGTTCACGGAACCGCCGTTTTACAAGAATGTCCTGCTAAGTTGGCCTAAGACGCCTCCGCGATCCCCAATGGACCCAACTATCAGAGTGATTTTCTTTTGATGTGTTTATGATCACAACCTATTAGGTATTTAGACTAGACACTGATAAAATTAGAGTCCTCAAATGTACTACCAATCTACTGCTATAAAAAATTCTACTACCTATTTTCTTTATTTACCTCCATATTTCTATGAATGGAGAGTCTCCAAGTCCATCCTCTTAACCACAGCTAAGCGTTAAACAATACTCCATTGTCTAGGAGTTTCAACTTTCAACTGACTTTTATAATACTGATTTAAAAATATAATTATTTACAACCAATATTTGATCCTTCCAGAGGTGGCCACAAACTATTAGCCGAGGAGTGTTTAGCTGACAATAATGAAGCAAAGTGTGGGTTCAACTCGGTGAAGCAGTCTCAGCATCTGTTCAGATGATGGCCATCTACCGAGAAGAGCAGAGCAAATCTGCAGGTTTGTTCTTTATATGAATTATAAATTGTTCCTATTCTGGCACACCATAAGCACACCAGTAGCTTCCATCTGTGGTGAAGACATATCCAGGTTCAAACATTTATTTTGTCAATCATTATACTGGTCCCATTTAAAAAACTTATCATCCATGTGTAAATTAGAAAAATGAGAGTAAATAAAAACTCATTCGGGTTTTTTTTAAGGAAACGCTGGCTGCAGCGTTCTTCAAGAACATACACAAATTATTTCAATTATTATCGTAAGCCGTGATAAAAATGTCACTTCAATTTTGATATTTTTGTGTTGTCTACACTAAAAGATTTGTATTTTTGTTGTTTTGTATGTAATGAATAGGCTCAATAACTACTGGTCCGATTTCAAAAATTCTTTCACCATTAGAATGCTACATTATCCTTAAATATAGCCTATGTTACTATATTTATTACTAGGAAAAATTAAAGATACCTTCTAAAACTTCAATAATGTAACCCAAGGTGTAAAAAAATTACCAAACTTCAGTAACTTCTTTTTTACATTTTAAAAGTTGATGGAAATGCCGACCAAAATCAGACCATGTTTTCCCCATACCTTTATATTAATCCTATTCCAAATAATTTATTTGGAGAAGTGCGTGCAGATTTATGAAATAAGTAGCCGCGAGACTAGAATCCATATGGTCTAAGTTTATTATAAGAAATTATTGAAAAAAAATTATGTCCACCCATGCAAGGCTGGGACAGGCCGCTAGTATATTTTATATTCTTATTATAATGTTCTGAGATCTCATGTTCCTAATGCATCGTTTACACTCAGCTCATGTCCATGGAAATGTGCAGAGACATGTAGAGACAGGCGCAGGGACTTGGGTAATGCGAGAATGGGATGGCAACACATTTCCATCCACGCGAAGTGCAGCGCGAATGGCTAAATATAAACGCGCTATAATACCATGTGGGGAATACTCAAGCTTTAAATTAGTTATAGGGAAACACATATCGAAATTATTTCTATATGTGTTTGAAATCTAAATGAATAAATTCAGTATTGGCGGATGTTTGTTTCATGCAGCCAGCGCCATCTAGTGTCAAAATAAGCAAAACTTTAAATATGGGCAAACTTACATTAGGACCAAAATTCCTACAGATACAATGATTCTTGTTTTTGTAAATACATTTCATAATGAATTATATCACCCTCTTCTCTGAAAATAATAATATACATCTAGGATCCCAAACGACAGCAAGGGAAAATTATGCAATAAGTAGTTTATTTTTAGGTCTGTTTTCAGCTTCAAAGGTTTAAGAGTGGAAATGATAAAAATGCTCTTTTATAATATCCAAAACGTTATGAAACTTGTGAGATATACAATATTTGTATAAGAAAACAATATTTAAAACGAATTAAACATTAAAGAACTTAATTACTACCATTACTCAATTTGAAACATTTCTCTGTCCTGCTACTGTTTGTCATTTCACACTCATTGCTTAGAGATGGCACTAGTGTAAACCCTGATTATCTTTTAACATGTTTTTATAAGCAATCCCCGTAAATATATTTTTATTTATATTGCAGACACAGCAGGAGCCCTGAAGAGTCCGTTTGTGCCTGAGCGGGATCTCATGCGAGCGATCGCGCGGTTGCGGGGCTCCTCCAACTACGTGATGATAGCCAGCAGTATGGTAGCCAGAGAACTGCCTGCTAGGATACGAGACCCGTGAGGTAAAACATAATGCCAAAACGAAAGAAAGAGAGGAAAAAATTCAGTAGACAATCGTATATTTCTTCTATCTACATCTACACTAATATTATAAAGAGGTAAACTTTGTATTTTTGTATTTTTGTATGTAACGAATAGGCTCAAAAACTACTGGTCCGATTTCAAAAATTCTTTCACCATTAGAATGCTACATTATCCCTGAGTAACATAGGCTATATTATATTTTCAAAAAAATCAGGGATCCTTACTAAAACTTTAATAATGTAACCCAAGGTGGAAAACAAAAAACCTTACATCGCGTGCGCTGCGAAAACTATTGAAGATAGAACAAAATAATGTACTACGATTTTGTAGAACACGTTATCATCTACAAAAAATGTCGCGACAGCATATGTCTAACTATTATAGTTATGTCACAATAAGTGTTCTTTTATTATAAAAAAATAATTGAAATGCCTCCGCTAGAAAAGGGTCTTTATTTGTACCTTGGTATTAATCCTTATCCAAATAAATCATTTCATAATTAAGACGGTTTCAATACCTATAGATTACTTCTTAAATTTTTCAAATCGGACATTCCATTCAAAAGATATGACGAAATTAAAAATGTTTACGGGTCCACGGGTCGCGCGCGGGGTGCGATTTCACTCACTCAAGGAGAAGCGCGTGCAAATGTATGAAATAAGTAGACGCGAGGCTCGAACCCACGGTCTCAGTTTATCCTAAAATGTTCAAAAAATTTATGACCACCTATGCGAAGCTGGGACAGGCCGCTAGTATTACATACCTACATTCACTGTTTGCAAGCCACAATTATTAGGCAAGGAATGTAAAAACAAAAAAAAATAGAAAGAAACATTTTGTTTTTTTTTTTCAGGAAGGCTATTAAGCTTGGAATTCCTTCATTGTCAATGTTGAGAACTGAAAATCGGTTAGTGAATTACATATCAACGTGAAATGTCGACTGTCTACTTTTTAATGGAGTTAAATTTAATGTTACTGGTAGTACCTATACTATTGAAATATTAATGTAGTATTTCAATGTAACTTAATTGAAAACTCTTGAACTGTTTATTGTAGATTAATTTTTAAAAATAGTTTTATATTTAACATCATTAAGTTAAATAAATTGTTCAAATATGGATGGCGTTTAACATTTGTAAAATAAAAAAAAATGGTCAAATGTATGAACAGAAAAACCAACATTTGACAAATTTTAAAGGCCAACCATTTTAACAACAAGGTATTAGATATTATGTATAATGTTGAATGTTATGACTGTGTAGTACTTATACCTTAACCTATTTGTTAAAATATCTGCCAAGGGCCACCAACCGTTTCTTTAGAAGTTATACACAGTAAACGATAATGAACTAGTGGTTCGCCCCGAACTGAGATCTCGTGATGTCCACTCGAGAACACAATGATTCTCATATCAAGGGGAAGGTCGTGGGTTCAAATCCCACTCGGATAATAACTTTTGGGACATTATATATTTTTTAACAATATTTGGACTTAGAATACTTACTTGGACTTAACCCAAATATCTGCTAAATTGGCCTAATTGTTGAAGAGTTCCGTTAAACAGATCTTAATTCAGCCGTCCATCCAGATTGCTGTCATTTCATTTTCATTGATAACCAAGGGCCTAATGACGAACGAAGTTGAAGTTAGTCGCGTAAACGTATCGTATCCCTAACTACAACAGATGAAGGTCGAATATTGCTAGGATACGTTAAGTCCATAAATGTCATAAATTCATTCGTGATTAAGCACCAGTAACAGAAACACGAAGTTAACGAAACATTACGAGATGGGAGCTCACGAATCAATGGTTAATATCGTACAAACAAAAATTGTTTGAAAAGGTGACACCTCACTTATAATGTAATATTTTTTTTTGCCCCTTTATTAAACCCTGCGTCCGATGAAACTCGTAAAACCTACTAGTAAGTTTCTTAAGTACAACCTATCGACCTACTAAATTTCATTCTGATCGTATCAACCAATGGTTCAAATGTAATGCTCGGCCTAACATACAATACCAAGTCATCAAAGTTGTCAGTTGATATCTTTAGTTGCCTTCGCTCACTCGTTCAAATATATTTACACCTCCCATGTCTCCTTACAATGCCAGACTAGAGTCAAGCTCCACAAGGTCTTCTTTTTCTCCACTGATTCTCCAAAGCTCGTTCCCTTGGCTGTGGTTTCGCTAGACCGTAAATAAAGACAGCCTTCTTGCGTTATCGTTCTATGCATATTGGACCTGTTGGACTGCTCCTCCGCGTATCGACATGCCGGACAGTCACGCAAGGCTGTTCTGTGCGCGTCGATGCGCTTGAAACGCGTGCACGTAGCGGCTTCGTTAACGTGGCGCGGCACTGGTCCGCGCGGTGCCCCGTATTCCCGCATCTCCCGCATGTCACCACCTGGGCCCGGCCGAATTTTTCTGGGTGGCCGAATTTTTCTGGGTGCCCGTATTGCTGGAACTTATTACAGCAAGTGACGTCTCGTAATCGTAGACTTCTTTTTCCTGCCTGCTAACGTGCACTGAGCCGTGCGCCATGAGATCCTCTCGCGGGCCCCCAGGCATTGTCGAAGGCCCCAGCGATATCCAGGAATACTGCCTGCAGGTACTTATGTGTACAGCGCTCCGCGGCCTCCAAGATCGCACCCAGTGCCATCGTCGTGGACCGTCCACACATGAACCCGTGCTGGTTAGGGAAGATACCGCGGGTGAGCTCCGGAATGCACCACAGCAGCACCTTCTCCAAGACTTAGCCGAGCACTGGCAGCAGAGTTATCGGGCGGTAAGCCTTCGGATCCGTTGGAGGCTTCCCGTTGCCCTTCGGCAGGACCAGCAGTCTGCCGCTTTTCCGCGATATAATCGAGCGCGCACCGCTTCCGCCCAACTGAGTAAGTAATTAAACAATGAAAGTAGTGGTTTTTCAGCGACGACCGCGAACGATCTCCCACTTATGCTACACCTCTCATGTCTCCTTACAATGCTAGACTAGAGTCAAGCTCAACGGGGTTTTCTTTCCCCGCTGATTCTGCCAAGCCCGTTCCCTTGGCTGTGGTTTCGCTAGATAGTAGATAGGGACAGCCCTCCTTCCACCCATGGTCCTGCCAACCTTGCGGTTATAAGGACCGAAACAGAGAGCAGTGTTCCACACAAGTGCCGTTCAAAGCTCAACAAATGTTTAGCCTACGCACAATGTCACTCACTACGTCACTCTCCCCCTTCTGGGGCATGACAAGCACGAAACGGTCTTCATCGCCGGACTGCCCGACTCCGATCCGCTCGTGTACCCTTCCCCCGCCCAAATCTAAGTGATAAATAGAATACTTAGACGTAAATACTAATATAAATTTTATTACATACACTAGGTAATAGGGATATAATAGACTGATACATTTACATATAATAAATAAGCTCCTCCATCCGCCTCCTACGGTGCCAAGTCCCGGGCGAACTGTCTCAGTCGCCCGAAGTTGCTCACGCTGCTAACAAGATTCTCGTAGTAAACCGGTCCCACCTCATCGACTGATCTCGTTAGCGCACCTAACATCATCTCCCTGAGGTCCGCACATTAGGGGCGATCCCACAGAACGTGGTCTCGCGTCTCTACCAGCTCTCCGCATCCGCACGCGCTCGAGTCGCACAGCCCTAATGATTTTAGTTTGCCTCTGAAGCAGCCGTGCTCTGTTAGGATTTGCGACGTGACATGGTCCGGTTCCACCCAGTTCGCCACCATGCGGGCTCCCACTTCTGGGAAGAACCGGAACAGGTCGCGTCCCTTATCCTCACCGCTCCATCTCTCCTGCCATGCCGTCATGACCTCAGCGTCGACCATCCCTCGCACCTGTCGGTGAACCTCTCTCGGCTGGCCCTCGACTTCGGCTAGCCGTCTGCCTGCCCTGACTAGTGCCAGCTCTGCCGGCAAGACGCCTGCCAGGACCGCCAGAGCCGCGGTGCTCGTGGTTCGGTAGGCTTTGGTCAGCTGAATTAGTGACGATCGCTGGGTCCGCAGAAGCACGCTACGCACCACGTGTACCGACGCCCGGTGATACCACACCCTAGCTGCGTACGTCAACGTCGGCGTGACATCGGCACTGCCTTTTTCAGGCGCTCAGCCGATGCCACTGAGGCAGTGTGGACGACGACACCCGCGTTCCCTACCTTGCGGACCTTATCAATCTTCGCGGATATAGATGCTGGGTCGATGGACCTTTTCATTTCCGCCTTTGTAGTCTCCGAGGAGTTCGATTCGGACCCCTCCTTCGGATAGAAGGCGAGAATCGGGCCCGCGCTCGCGTTCACTGGCCTTAAGGTAGAGCCCTTTCCTGTTCTTACCGCGTTAGCGAAGCTCAGTCCTGGAGCTTGCCGGGCAGCATCGGGAGCCGAAGCAGTTTGCACGGACTGCTGTACCATGGCAGAAGCCAGCTTGGCCTCTGCCAGTTCCGCGCGTCGCTCCGACTCCGACAGCTGCAGCTCCAGGGCGGCCACCACCGACAGAACGTCCTGCGTGCACCCGAAGATGGCACCCACATCAGCCTTGTTAAGCTTCGAGCCTGGGCCCGAAGCTATCGCGATCCCCTCACGCTGTCCAGCATCTCCAGTTTGGTAGCCTTGCTCACCATCAGATCTCCGCTTTGGGTGGGCGTGGGGGTCGCGGCTTGTACCTGGGGCGTCTCTTGGGCCTCACACAGGGCCGAAGCGCCAGCCGTAGAAGGGGGAGTCCTGTTAGTTCCTGCAGGGGTCGCTGGCGGAGCCGAGACCGTGCCGGACGTAGAGGGCACTGCCCGTTTACGCCCGTGTGCGCGGGCGGGTGCTTTCGCCCGGCGACGTCAGCGGTCTCTTGGGCGGCGTCCGAGCTAGGGCGGAGCGCGGAGTAAAATTCCCTCCTGACCCTTCGTGTAGGTCCGACATCCCGTTAGGAACAGGTTACTCAATAAACACGACAAGACAAAAGAAAAAAAACAAAAAAAAACCCGCAAGGAACTGATTCCGGACCTACGATACGTACGCGCACGCAGACACAGTCACAATTTATAAGGAATCACACAACACTTCACTGCACTAACAGACAGGCGACACAGTACTTCACAAATTTAAAACGATTCAACGCGCGCCACTGGTTGGAGCCACTGGTGCTATCTCTCTCTAAAACCAAGATGGCCCCCGACGGAATACGAAATTTACCCTTGGGAGAACGAGAGGAGTCGATTTTGGCAATAGAATTAACGTATTAAAAATATTAAAATGAGCAGCGTGGAGGCAACGCACAACCGTCCCCGACAAGAGCCGGCGATAGAGCCGTCGTCGTGGACCGTCCACGCATGAACCCGTGCTGGTTAGGGGAGAGACCGCGGGTGAGCTCCGGAATGCACCACAGCAGCACCCTCTCCAAGACTTTGCCGAGCACTGGCAGCAGAGTTATCGGGCGGTAAGCCTTCGGATCCGTTGGAGGCTTCCCGTTGCCCTTCGGCAGGACCAGCAGTCTGCCGCTTTTCCAGACTGAAGGGAACGTACCCTCTTTCACGCACCTATTCATCACCTGCGTAAACTCCGTGGCGGCCACTCTCCACACATGCTTGAGCATGATGGCCTCAATCCCGTCCATCCCCGGAGACGTGTTGGGAAGGGACATGACTATGTGACCTAGCGAGTAATGATCTATACCTACCGATGGCACTCCAGAGGGCACCAGAGAGGCTGCGACTCTAACCTGCCGGTGATTATCCGGTCCGGGCAAAGCGACGACATCAGCGCGGTCATAGACCCGCCCACGTCGCTTGTGGCGTTGCCAGGAACGCTGATCCCATTCACGACATTCACCGGTGGTCGAGCGCGCCCGCATGCCTCCCTGTATGCCAGGCCCCAAGGATCGTCGTTGCCAGTGTCGGCCAGTTTTCGGAAGAAGTTCAGCTCCGCCTCTTTCATAGCCAATCTGTAAGTGGCGCGGGCTTTGTGAAAGTCTTCCCTGGCCTTCACTGCAACGTCGTCCTCCTTTGTCCGGACCTTCTGCCAAGCCCTCCGCGCCGCGTTTTGCAAGTGCCTTAGCCGGCTCAGGTAAGGTGTCCACCAATCATACCCTCTGTCCATGGTAACCGCCTTAACCCTACCCAGACACTCGGTCGCGGCGTGCTCAATGAGCTCGGCAAAATCTCTGGAGACCATCTCCGCGTCACCACGCATGGACAATCTGCCGACTCTGCAGTGCACGAAAGTTTCGAACCCGCGCCAGTCAGCCCTTCTCGTTTTGTAGCGCTGTGGGTGAATCGGCACTGTTGTGCGCGCCACTGAACTTAGCCGACGGGTGGTCAACCGTGAAGGTAATCAAGCGGTGGTCGCTCGACGATACGTCATGCACCCTCCAATCGCGGACGCGGACGCCGCGAGTGGTGAGCGTGACGTCGATATTCGACTCACCGTTTGGCGTGCTGAAGGTTGCCAGATGTCCTGCTTCATTGTGCACCTGCAAGTCGCGGCCGTGAATGAGATCCTCCATCTTGGCTCGGCGGTCGGTGACGGTATGGCCCCTCCCTACATAGTGTCTCGGTAGGGAGTGCCATAGGGGGGAGTGGGTGTTAAAGTCTCCTCCCACCAAAACCGCCTTACCCTTCAGGAGATCCAGCGCCTTCTCCAGGTGTTGTAAGTGCGGGTCGATTTCCTGTCTATACTGGAAGTACGCAGAGATCACGTACAGGTCCAGCTCTTCGATATGGCCGCACACGAAGTGGTCTGTAGAAAGGTGGTGCAGAATGGCACACGGCTTGGAGCGGTTACGCAAGTAAATGCCCGCTCTGGAGTTGTCCCCGCATTGGAGCATCATCCCCTCCGTGGAATATTGTTTTTGATCCAGAACAATATCCAGGCTGAATGACTCCGCGATTGCGGGGAGCTCCCTCGTGGCTGTAGCTGCACCACCTAGGTTTACCTGTCCCACTTGAATTTCCTCACATTGACATTCAGAGCACTAGGCAGAAATCATAAGCGAAGCGTACGAACACCTTAGTGACATCTTGGCATTGTGTGTGTCCGAGCATAACTTACGAACCGTTGCGTTCATCCGATCTGCATGAAATTTGGTAGATCGATAGGTTATACTTGAGAAAATTACTGGTTAGAATATGTTTAATCAGACCTGGGGTTATTGAAATACGGGGTATTCAAGGGGAACAAAAATAAGTTACACAAATTATATATCAAGTGAGGTGTCGTATATAAGGGCTAGGGCTTTGTTTGTACAACAACGTATTTTGGAAAAAATATTTCGCAATTTGTGTATTTTTATTGGGACTTAGGATAGTTTTTAGGATACAATTAAACCAGTAAAATTGATAACCATTGATCCGTGACCTACCATTTCTTCGTGTTTCGTTAACGTCTGGTTTGGAAGTTCCGTTTTTATAATTAAGTAGGTAACTTTTAAAAATAAAATGCTAATAGCGAGCTAGTTTGATGGAGCCAAGATCTGTTCAACGGAACTCCTAACAACCAAAGACCAATAGAGCTGAAACTTGGTTACCATATGACCTACCAAGTAGGATTAGTCAGAAGCCAGTGCAAACATTGTTTTGCATCAATACAAGACTGGAGCGGACAACAAGAGATCTCAGGGTGACGACCTAGATCTTGAGATTCTCTCGAAAACATGTGAAGGTTACCTACATATTATCTACCTGTATCGACATTCTGTAAATAGGTAATAATATCACCGACTGTTAGGGTGCGTGACAGTATTATCATAAAAATAAAGTTTATATAAATAAAAAAGTGTAATTATGTATGTATTTTATTTATTTTCATGCAAAATTAAAAGGCAATGTAGGTTAGTGTCATCACAAAAATCAAAGAAATCATACATATACCTACTATGTACATTGTATTTTGACAAATTCATCAATACTATTCCGTATTTTAACAATAATTAAGTTCTCGCCTCAATCAGATGGTGGACGACTTACTCAATAAAATCATGCAATCAAAGTATACCTAAAAGATTAATATATCATCATAATCAACAATTTTCTAAACATGCAATACAATTTCAGGTTTTCAAAGAATACAAGAATAATTATAAAATCACAAAGAACTTATAAAAAATACTAACAATTTAGGTACATCCAATGGAATGTACTCGTAAGTACTGATGAAACCTAGAATGTACAATATTTTAATAATTTACCTAATTAATAATCACAATTTATCACAATGTATGTTACTGCGTCAATCAACAATTCGCAGTTGTCTTTATAACAATAAAATCAACAATTAGTATTCCTAGCAATTATTATAATTCACCATTTATACTTCACGAATCAATCAGTTCCAGTTTACTTATCAATTATGTCTTTTGAGTAACGCTGATTACCCGTCTCTACTCAAGTGTACATTTTTGATATGCTTGCGCAGGTACTCCGCGCAGTTAAATGCGCGCGCGCAGATCGCACACTGATACCGTTTCGTTGGAACGTGGACTCTTAACAAATGTGCGCGTAAATACCTCAATGAAGTGCATAGATAATCGCACATGTCACATTTGATCGATTTTTTGTTCCCATGCAATCCTACATGATTCCTGAATACGTTAACATTACTATTTCTGAAGTCGCACAACAAACATCTCAATACTGCTGGTTTTTTTCGATGAGTGGCTTTCAAATGTCTCTCAAAGAAATACCTAACATCCGTTTGGTAATCGCAAGAATCGCACTTGAATGTATATGAGCCGCCGTGGGTGCGTTTGTGGCTTCGTAAATTAGCCCTGGAGCTGAAGATTGTCTGGCAGTCCTCACATTCCCAGGATGTTTTATTTACCGACTTCGTTCTGGCATCCTTTCTAACGGAAGGTTTAGTTTCGTTTCTTTTCCTGGCTTCTTTGGCATTGTTATGTGACTGCGCGTGTCTTCTGAAATAGGATAATAAGTTTGTTTGGTAGCCACAAATCTTACATTTAAACTTTTGTACTCCTAAGTGGATTCGCTTGTGGCCGCGTAATTTATCTCTGCTGCTCATAACTTTATCGCACACATTACATTGCCAAATAGTCTTAGCTCTGTTTGGAACAACGATTGTTGCTTGAGACGAGTCCAAACTTTCTGTGCAATTAGATTCTTCCTCATAATCATCGTCAAGATCTGTTTGTTGTTCATCATCTTGAGTGTTAGCGACGATAGATTCTTGGTCAGCACCATCGATGACGTTGCAATTTGGATCTTGTTCATCATTTTCAGCAACATTTGGTCCCATGCTTGCTTCTTCAATAACAGGTTCGCTATCGATATAGTTATTCTTGGAAGTGTATGCTTCAGCGCTGGCAGAGAATGAATTTAAATCCATTCCGCTGTTACCGGATTCATGAATTTTCATAGATTCGTTTTTGTAATATTTGTCAAAGTTGATCAGCCCTAGTATATCTGTGTTCACTCTCTGAAGTTCAGCCTTTGAAGATGAGTTCGAGGAAATGCTCATGTCGATTGGCCGTACATTTTGATCTGATCCGGAACTTTTCGTAGATTGTTCCTGTCGGTCTGTAAAAGAAGAAAACGAGTACAGGTTCTAGTACGCAAGCAACATATAAATAAAATCTCCTATGAATCAAATAAGAGGTAACCATCACCTATAACAAAGCATTGCCTCGTAAGTCACCCACGACAGGAACGTGCCCTACGATGCACTGCCCTGCGTCCATCAACTTGAGGCATGCAGATGTTAAGCCTCATGTGCCTGTAATAACACCGGCAACCACACTCTTCAAACCGAAACACAGTAACGCTGCTTGGCAGCAGAAAAAGGCGTGGTGGTAGTACTTCCCCGGACGAGCCCTTCATAAAGAGCTCTACTACCTACTCTTATTGCGTGCACGTTGCAATTAGATAGTTGGATGGCACAGATGATAGAAAGCCTACAGTACCCCAAGTATGAGATTTGCTTACGATATTTCGTTTTTCGTTTTACGTTTTTGTTCCGTGTTCATTGCGAGTTTTGTATGAAGACGCGATATTGATACCGATACGGAACTTTACAAAACCCGCAATGAGCACGCAGCGAAAACGATTCGTTTTTGTTCCGTGTTCATTGCGGGTTCCGTATCGGTATCTCTATCGCGTCTTCATACAAAACCCGCAATAAACACGGAACAAAAACGTAAAACGAAAAACGAAATATCGTAAGCAAATCTCATACTTGGGGTACTGGTAACTAAATGTAAAACTAATGGTCTAGTGGTGGTGGCCCCGCCGTCCGATCCTAAGGTCGTGGGTTCAAAACCGGTCGTACACCAATGAGTTTTTCCACTCAAAACTATAAGTGCAATGTGCCAGGACTCTCAAAAGGTGAAGGAAAACATCGTAATCGGCATGTCGTAAAAACTAAAATTTCTAAATAAAGTGCTCGAAAGGAAACTTCTTTGAGGCACACTTTAATCCTTTCACCTCACTGTTTCGAGCGAACTAGTAACACGACAAGAAAAAGACTAAGGGCCAGTTTCACCATGCGCTGTTAGATAAACAAAGGATTAAAGGGCCGTTAAATATGTCAAAATGTTAGCGTTTGAAATCTAAGGTTAGATTTAACGGCATGTTAATCCTTGATTAGTAACTAACAGAGCATGGTGAAATCAGCTCTAAATGTAGTCAGATGATATGCTTAGACTTACGTATATTTTGTAGCTTGCTGTTGTATGTCCCGAGGTGAATTTTCAGCTTCATTGCAAACTCTTTGCCGTAGAAGACTAGTAGCTCGTTGCCGAGGCTTATTGTCTTGGTGGTTCTGTCGGGAAATATATTGTTTAGTTGCCGCTTACTATTCTACGACGTGCATGCTTCGTTTTTTTTTAAACTAGCTGATATGGAACAAGCATTTGGCCCACCTGATGTTAAGTGGTAACCATCACCTATAACAAAGCATTGCCTCGCCAATCACGCACGATAGAACCATGCCCTACGATGCAATGCCCTGCGTCCATCAACTTGAAGCATCATGAACATCAGCCTGAAGAAGATACTGATGAACGATAGGCCCTCCCCTATACATTTCCAGAAAGAACAATTCTGAGCCTCCATCCACCGACTTCCCGCGATCCTTACAATCTTGTCACTCCTGTCGTCCTCACTACCATAAGTAGGGGACAGTCAGAGGTCAAATCTCGAGTTTGGTATCAATGTAAGACTGGAGCGGATATCACGAGATCTCGGGGCGAACCACTAGTATGTATAATGAATGACTATGTTCAGCAGAGTTGTACGTGGTGGGGGATGGCTGAGTTGACGGTACCTGTAGTAGATCTGTCCGTGGAACTGATAGGCGCTGAGGTTCTGTTCGTGAGCGTGTCGCTGGGGAAATTATTTTTTTTGATCTGTCAACATCCAGATCCATCCTTAAGAATATCATTCAGAAGGTCAGAAAGTATTGAAGAGCCTTGAATAAAAAGTAGTAAATACGCCGTCGTGGCGCTGCTCATAGAAAAGTAGTAGGCGCTGCAAAGAACTGCATGGCATTATTGGTTCTCAAATGGCGACCAGCAACATTAAAACGAAGGGTTTGACGTCCGACGCAATTGTGTCAGGAAGTCAGTGAATAGAGAAGGCTTGAAATTGGGGGGGATCAAGGTCGTTAAGCTGTTTTACTTTTTTTCAATTTCCAAAAATAATTCTGAGCCTCCATCCACCGACTTCCCGCGATCCTTACAATGTCGTCACTCCTGTCGTCGTCACTACGATAAGTAGGGGACAGTCAGAGGTCAAATCTCGAGTTTGGTATCAATGTAAGACTGGAGCGGATATCGGTACGGTACCTGTAGTAGATCTGTCCGTGGAACTGATAGGCGCTGAGGTTCTGTTCGTGAGAGTGGCGCGCGCAGTTTACGTAGCGCATCCAGTTGGAGCGCGCCGCGTCCGAGGCGTCCACCACGTGACTCACGCGGCCCGTAGCGTTGCTTATCTGCAATGCACACGTTCATGTGACAAAGAGAGCACTGGTGGTCTAAGGTCTACATTTAGAAAATCAGTAGTTTAAGATGTTTTTAAGATTTGCTCAATATGAGATCAGTACAATATAAGAATCAGTCCTAACAGATTGGAAAGGCTGTTAGTTCGTTAAGTTAACTTTAGTTTTTGCCTGTTCTTCTAGGTTTTGGTCTTGTAGAACTGGGACCTAGATTCACCTACATAGTTTAAAGACGTTTCAAAGTGAGCCTTGTGATTTTCTACACTAATTGATCGAGTGAGCGAAGCGAACGAAGATCTTAGTTTCAAGTTGGGCGATTTGGCATTTTATGTATGTATATATGTATGTATGTATGTATGTATGTATGTATGTATGTTTGTCTGGCGATAACTTGAGAACCGTTGATCCGATCTGCATGAAATTTGATATGCCGATAGCTTGTACTTGAGAAATTTACTGGTAAGTATATGAGTAAAATCGGATGAAGGGTTTTTGAGATATGGGGTTTTTTAAGAGGGCAAAAATAAAAAAAGTGACATAAAAAAATCAAGTTACATATCATATGAAAGGGCTTTGTTTGGACATTCCGAAACAAGTTTTACTTTTTTTTTGGGACGCTTGGTTTTTGAGATACAACATAAAAGTTAAAATAAGATAACCAGCGATCCAAGAGCTCTCATCTCTAAGAGTTTCGTTGGCATCAAGGTTTTTCTACTGGTCGGCCAGTTCCTTTGCTTTTTCTTATTTTTTTTTCTTGAAATAAATTAAGGAGGTACTCAGTTCTCATAAAATGGTGACAACGACCAGGTCTGATGATGGAGCCAAGGTCTGTTCAACGGAACTCTTCAATAAATAGGTCAATAGAGTTGAAACTTGGTTACCGTACCAAGTTAGTAGGCGATAGTCAGAAAAAAGTCCAAACATAATGTTTGGACTTGCCTCTGACTATCACCTACTCAAAGTTCTGATGCGTTCGTTTGGTCGCATCACGAGATCTCAGTTCGGGGCGAACTACTAGTATTATAAAGAGGAAACATTTGTATTTTTGTATGTAACGAATAGGCTCAAAAACTACTGGTCCGATTTCAAAAATTCTTTCACCATTAGAATGCTACATTATCCCTGAGTAACATAGGTTCTATTATATTTTCAAAAAAATCAGGGATCCTTACTAAAACTTCAATAATGTAACCCAAGGTGGAAAACAAAAACCTTACATCGCGTGCGCTACGAAAACTATTGAAGATAGAACAAAATAATGTACTACGATTTTGTAGAACACGTCATCATCTACAAAAAATGTCGCGACAGCATATGTCTAACTATTATAGTCATGTCACAATAAGTGTTCTTTTATTATAAAAAAATAATTGAAATGCCTCCGCTAGAAAAGGGTCTTTATTTGTACCTTGGTATTAATCCTTATCCAAATAAATAATTTCATAATTAAGACGGTTTCAATACCTATAGATTACTTCTTAAATTTTTCAAATCGGATATTCGTTACATACAAAAATACAAATGTTTCCTTTTTATAATATTAGTGTAGAAGTAGACGCGAGGCTCGAACCCACCCACGGTCTAAGTTTATCCTAAAATGTTCAAAAAATTTATGACCACCCATGCGAAGCTGGGACAGGCCGCTAGTATTGTATAAAAACCTTTCGACTTTCCGATCTTAAGTCGTGGGTTCGAAACCAAGTCGAAAACCAAAGAGAGAACACAGTGCCAGTACTCTCAAACGATGAAGGAAAACATCGTAATCGGGAATGTCGTAAAACCTGAAAGTTCAAAAACATGTATCAAATGCCTGTTTGAGGAGCTTTTAAAAAATCTTTCACTACAATGACTGCTTGGCAAAAAACTAGTGACGCGTCAAGAAGAGGATCTAGCAAATGTCATCGAGAAGCCGCGGCTGTTCAAGTGGAGACGCTACGCAACCTTAGAAAAGTCCAATTCTTGCCATTATTTTAGATGTCTTTCGGTTCGCAATGAGGCGTGGCTTGACGTGGCTTTGGGGAATTTATTTTGTTTGATCTGGCAACATCCAGATCCATCCTTATGAATATCATTCAGAAGACGGAACAAGAACGAAAAACGAGAAACCAAATATGGTAAACACAACTCATACTTAGGGTACAGCTTGCAGAAACTCACTGCCGAACATAGGCATCCTCTTACAGTGAAACTGAAAAACAGTAAAATAGCTTCACGACCTTGATCCCCAATTTCAAGCCTTCTCCATCCACTGACTTCCTGACACAATTGCGTCTATCGGCAACCCTTCCGTTTTAATGTTGGTGGTCGCCATTTGAGAACCAATTGCCCATGCAGTTCTTTGCAGCGCCTACTACTTTTCTATGAGCAACGCCACGACGGCATATTTACTACTTTTTAAGGTTCTTCATTACTTTCTGATCATTGCGGGTTTTGTATGAAGACAAGTATGATGAAAATTAGTATAGTAGAACATAAAGTTCCGTATCGGTATCTCTATCGCGTCTTCATACAAAACCCGTAATGAACACGGAACAAAAACGAAAAACCAAATATGGTAAACACAACTCATACTTGGGGTACAGATGATGATACTTGCCATACATGTTGCAAGCGAAGCCGTGGATGTGAGTACGCTAGTATTCTATGGTAAAAAACCTAGGTACCTAATACCGCTTCATAGATATAGTAGGTTTGTATTGTAACTGACCTGCCAGCTGTAACACGTTGAGGCACTCTGTAGGAGCTGTCCGCGGTAAGGGCCGAACCGTACTCCTTGAGGCAGCGCTATCCTTGCGAACACGCCCCAACCAGCGCCTGTGTGCATGTTTATGCTTATAGTGGATATTAAACAATATGTAGGATACGTTAGAGTTTGGAACTCGATCTTATATACATACATACATACCTACGTGTAATCATAAATGAGCAATTGTGATCTAGTGACCTAGTGGAGGGATTGCTACACCCCCGCCTTCCGATTCTAGTACCCCGTTTACACTCAGCTCATGTCCGTGGAAATGTGCTGAGACATGCAGAGACAGGCGCAGGGACTTGGGCAATGCGAGAATGGGACGGCAACATTTCCGCCCACGTGAATGGCCGCGCGAATGTCTAAATGTAAAAGCGCTTTAAGGTGTCAGGCTCGACTCCAGTCTTGAACCGCAGTCTACACTGATAGTCAAACGGTGATGGTAAACATCGTGAGGAAACCCGTGGCTTACCAACACGTACTGCTGCTACTGTGAGGATGGCATAATAGGTGCTATTGACATCATAACCCTGAGCCCCGCGAGCCAGAGCAAGTTAGCAAGCTGGGTAAGGCTTTCCTAGGCATTACAGCTTCCCGTTTATAGGGGCATAAGTGCACCTGTTGCTATATAAATCATCCCCAATCCCCAATATATGCAAAGGCCTGTCAAGTTTATTTAGAGGTGGTTAAGTAAACAGGATTTACGGATGGGGACGCTTTAAGGATAGGGTGCCTACCTGGTATAGAGGAGGAATGAATGTAGAGGAACTCCGCAGGAGCAGTCAGCATGGCTCGCGGAGTTGCTGTGGACTGCAGCCGCGACTGTACCTGAGGACGTGTGGGTGGACTCATGTTGATTCGCCCGATGAAACTAGGCATCCGTGGACGAGGTCGAGAAACATTCAACTCAAGTTTCAAATTGAGTTTTTGGTATTTGGTTTCTCTGTATTGCGAGCCCGGGTTTATATGTATAGTTCTTATTAAGACCCAAGTTGGCAATACAGAAAAAGAAAAACTCTCTGACTAAGACTTAAGGTCCTACCTACTACCTCTATGTTCTTCAGACTGAAGAGATTTCATGTCCCTTTATGAACACAGAACAAGAACCCTTTTTCATTAAAATGAAAGTTTCAATTGAGTACATAATTTAAAACAGAGGGGCTGCTTGTTTTGTTGGTTAAACATTGTTCAAGGACTTACCTTGTCGTCAGGAACAACAAGGAGACCGCCATGTAGGGAACAGTACTCGAAGTAGAAATCCTCACATTTGTCGCAATCTGAGAAAAACAGCATCGATTAATTATGTACACAACAACTATTTCGCTGCGTACCGAGAAAAGAGCCGAATTTTCGAAGAAATGCGATAAATTTAGGTACCATAAAAACCTTAGGCCTGGTTTCACCATGCTCTGTTAGTTACTAATCAAGGATTAACAGGCCGGTAAATCTAACCATAGATGTCAAACGCATACATTTTGACATATTTAACGGCCCTTTAATCCTTTGTTTATCTAACAGAGCATGGTGAAATCAGCTCTTAAGCTTGCATCTATTGTAATCGTCAAGAAAATTGTTTTTTTTTTTCACTCGTGTCTTTGTCTTTATCCGTACGTTGCACGAGACGCTGCTGATGCGTGGTAATCAAAGGAAAGTCCAAACATTATGTTTGGACTTTTTTCTAACTACCGCCTATTAACTTAGTATGGTAACCAAGTTTCAACTCTATTTATTGGCCTATTTATTGAAAAGTTCCGTTGACTCCTTGGCTCCATTATCAGACCTGGTCGTTGTCACCATTTTGTGAGAACTGAGTACCTCCATAATTTAGGCATAAACCTCAGAACGTATCACAAAGGGGGAGGGGGGGGGGGGCTAAAAATGCTAAAAAACATCACGTGATTAATGGACGGCCCCTTAGATATGTTTGGGCTCAGCCTAACAGCATTCAAGGCTGAGGTCCAGAGATGCCTCTCTCTTGCATGCCACCATTAGCTTAAGTTTATTTAGTGCTTCTTCCTTTCTTTGTGTACTTGACTACTTTGCATGCTTCTTTCTTTGTCAACGCTGTACACGCCTGTAAGTGACAGCGCATATACTTATTACTTAAACATAACACTAGTGGTTCGCCCCGAACTGAGATCTCGCGATGCGACCCGACGAAAGCAACAAAACTTTGAGTAGGTGGTAGTCAGAGGCAAGTACAAACATTATGTCTGGACTTTTTTCTGACTACCGCCTACTAACTTGGTACGTTTACAGAGTTTCAACTCTATTGGCCTATTTATTGAAGAATTCCGTTGAACAGACCTTGGCTCCATCATCAGACCTGGTCGTTGTCACCATTTTATGAGAACCGAGTACCTCCTTAATTTATTTCAAGAAAAAAAATAAGAAAAAGTAAAGGAACTGGCCGACCAGTAGAAAAACCTTGATGCCAACGAGACGAAACGAGAGAGAACTCTTAGATATGGGAGCTCTTGGATCGCTGGTTATCTTAATTTAACGTTTTTGTTGTATCTCAATAACCGAGCGCACCAGAAAAAAAGTAAAAGTTCATTTGGAATGTCCAAACAAAGTCCTTTCATATGACATGTAACTTGATTTTTTATTTTTGCCCCTTTCAAAAACCCCATAATATCTTAATAACCCTTCACCCGATTTTACTCATATACTTACCTACTTACATAAACCAGTTACCAGTAAATTTCCCAAGTTCAACTAAAAGATCGGATCAACGGTTCGAAAGTTATGGCCAGACAAACATACATACATACATACATAAAATGCCAAATCGCCTAAGTTGAAACTAAAGATCTTCGTTCGCTTCGCTCACTCGATCAAATAAATGAATCAAAGCTCTTTCATATGACATGGTAACTTGATTTTATTATGTAACTTTTTTTATTTTTGCCCCCTTAAAACCCCCATATCTCAAAAAACCTTCAACCGATTTTACTCATATACCAGTTACCAGTAAATTTCTCAAGTTCAACTAAAAGATCGGATCAACGGTTCTAAAGTTATGGTCAGAAAAACAAACGAACATACTTACACACATACATAAAATGCCAAATCGCCCAAGTTGATTGATCTTCGTTCGCTTCGCTCACTCGATCGAATTATTTGATGTGTTGATTAAATGTTGATAATACCTACAGCAGGTAGGCAAGTAAATAGTGTGAGAGTTTATGGAAGCTAAAAGCTGGAACTATTATTTAATGGAATTTTAAAGTTACTTAAATACAAAGAGATAATGCTCACATTCGTATGCGTCTCGTGGCGGCTCTTCGGGCTCGTAGTAGTTTATGGGTTTTCTGATTCGCAATTTTCTTGTTTCCATTCTATTCTGTAAATAAACAACACCGACGTCAAATTTTGTTTGCCATACCTACCCGATTCGTTTAAATCTCTGAAATATTCTGGCGGGAAATCTTTACTTTTTTTTTGCTTCTCTCGGAGCAGGCTATAGTTCTGAGACCATACCATACTGCCTAGCCTAACGTTTTGTTTTTTCCCTTATTTTATTTTATTTTTGCAGTTTCTGTCTTGCTTGATTTTTTTTTAAGTAGAGATAGATGGAGATACACATCTGTATGAAAACATTATACCAATAGCTGGTACCTGCACATCTGAATGTTGCAAATCTTTACAACTAACGTTAAAAAAAAAGTGGATTAATGGCTCCTCTACACGCCTGCAGATGCGTCCGCGGACTGTGGCAAATGCATCCGCAGAAGAATTTCCACGAGCTGTCCACACGTCTGTAGGTCGATCTGTCTATGTTCATTCTCGACAGACGCAACACGCCTATAAGGTTTTTGACGAGCTAAAATGTTTAAGTGCGGAACAAAAATAGGTATGTGCGGATGTTGACATTTTAGGCTTAGATTCGAAAGCATATTTAACTAGTAGTTCGCCCCGAACTGAGATCTCGTGATGCGACCCGACGAACGCATCAAAACTTTGAGTAGGTAGTAGTCAGAGGCAAGTCCAAACATTATCTTTCGACTTTTTTCTGACTACCGCCTACTAACTTGGTATGGTAACCAAGTTTCAACTCTATTGGCCTATTTATTGAAGAGTTCCGTTGAACAGACCTTGGCTCCATCATCAGACCTGGTCGTCGTCACCATTTTATGAGAACAGAGTACCTCCTTAATTTATTTCAAGAAAAAAAAATAAGAAAAAGCAAAGGAACTGGCCGACCAGTAGAAAAACCTTGATGTCAACGAAACTCTTAGAGATGGGAGCTCTTGGATCGCTGGTTATCTTAATTTAACTTTTTTTGTTTTATCTCTAAAACCGAGCGTCCCAAAAAAAAAGTAAAAATTGTTTTGGAATGTCCAAACAAAGCCCTTTTATATGACATGTATCTTGATTTTTTTATGTAACTTTTTTTATTTTTGCCCTCTTAAAAAACCCCATATCTCAAAAACCCTTCATCCGATTTTACTCATATACTTACCAGTAAATTTCTCAAGTACAAGCTATCCACATATCAAATTTCATGCAGATCGGATCAACGGTTCTAAAGTTATCGCCAGACAAACATACATACATACATACATACATACATACATACATAAAATGCCAAATCGCCCAAGTTGAAACTAGATCTTCGTTCGCTTCGCTCACTCGATCAATTAGGTACAAAGGCCATTATTCATCTAACCTGCCTCTGTGAAGTATACTTGTCAGGTCAAAAACAGGTGCCATTGCAATAACCGGCATCGTGTAGTGGCACGTAGGGCACGTTATCACTTATGTACACGGAGGCAGAAGTAGCCGCTCAACATCAGGGGTCATATAAAGCTTATTTTTTTTAATAACCTCAAAGTCTCAAAATCAAATACAAACGAAAGGAAACTATCACAAAATTTTAATGGAAGATTATTACAAATTAATATTACTCAAAAATAAAACGGATCTAAAATGGCGGCAGTTAATTATTCCCTCTCACTCTTACACTATTGTTGACAGCTGCTGTTTCACTCGCACCCGTGATAGGTATAGAAAAAAACAACAGCTTCACGACTTAGATCCCCAGGCACGGTAGATATCCCCTCTGATCTTAGTACCAAGTACTAACTCCAGATTCTTTGAGGACGTCTACGGGTAGTCAGAGGCACGTCCTAACATTACATTTGGCACATACCCACATTTAGAGGTATAGACTACCCGCCATTTTATTATTACCAATTTCAGATACAATAGGTATTATCTCAAATAATAATAATAATAATAATAAAAGTAGGTACTTACACAAATTACCTACCTGCGCGCTAGGTACTTTTTAAGTATAATAATAATAACTAGTAGTTCGTCCCGAACTGAGATTTCGTGATGCGACCCGACGAACGCACCAAACTTTGAGTACGTAGTAGTCAGAGGCAAGTCCAAACATTATCTTTGGACTATTTTCTGACTACCGCCTACTAACTTGGTATGGTTACCAAGTTTCAACTCTATTGGCCTATTTATTGAAGAGTTCCGTTGAACAGACCTTGGCTCCATCATCAGACCTGGTCGTCGTCACCATTTTATGAGAACTGAGTACCTCCTTAATTTATTTCAAGAAAAAAAAATAAGAAAAAGCAAAAGAACTGGCCGACCAGTAGAAAAACCTTGATGTCAACGAAACTCTTAGAGATGGGAGCTCTTGGATCGCTGGTTATCTTAATTTAACTTATATTATTTTATCTCAAAAACCGAGCGTCCCAAAAAAAAGTAAAAATTGTTTTGGAATGTCCAAACAAAGCCCTTTCATATGACAAGTAACTTGATTTTTTTATGTAACTTTTTTTATTTTTGCCCCCTCAAAAAACCCCATATCTCAAAAACCCTTCATCTGATTTTACTCATATACTTACCAGTAAATTTCTCAAGTACAAGCTATCGACATATCAAATTTCATGCAGATCGGATCAACGGTTCTAAAGTTATCGCCAGACAAACATACATACATACATACATACATACATACATACATACATACATACATAAAATGCCAAATCGCCCAAGTTGAAACTAAGATCTTCGTTCGCTTAGCTCACTCGATCAATAAATATTGGTGGACATTCCACACAGCACTATCTCGCCCCAAACTAAGCCAAAGCTAGTGATATGGGAACCAGATAGCTGATATACTACTTATATACTTATTTTTTTGTAAATACATACTTATATATAATATTATAGTATAACACCCAGACAGAGAACAAACATCTATGTTCATCACACAAATGTTTGTTCTCGGTGGGAATCGAACCCACAGCCTACGGCGCAGAAGGCAGAGCTACTACCAACTGAGCTGTGAAGGCTGTCAAAGGTATGAACTACATATTAGTGTGAATTTATGTAGAGAACGGTTATATCATCATCATCAAGTTAAAAAAATGCATAAATTATTTTAACGAGTGGTTAATTCTGTATCTGACGTACGGTGGTACATCCATCTACTTTTATTTCTTCACTAGCTCTTACCTGCGGCTTCGCTCGCGCTCGTTTACTATAGAATACTTACAAATAGATATGATTGGCAACATCTATAATTGATCGAGTGAGCGAAGCGAACGAAGATCTTAGTTTCAACTTGGGCGATTTGGCATTTTATGTATGTATGTATGTATGTATGTATGTATGTTTGTCTGGCGATAACTTTAGAACCGTTGATCCGATCTGCATGAAATTTGATATGTCGATAGCTTGTACTTGAGAAATTTACTGGTAAGTATATGAGTAAAATCGGATGAAGGGTTTTTGAGAAATGGGGTTTTTTAAGAGGGCAAAAATAAAAAAAGTTACATAAAAAAATCAAGTTACATGTCATATGAAAGGGCTTTGTTTGGACATTCCAAAACAATTTTTACTTTTTTTTTGGGACCCACTGTTTTCTAGATAAAACTTAAAAAGTTATATTAAGATAACCAGCGATCCAAGAGCTCTCATCTCTAAGAGTTTCGTTGGCATCAAGGTTTTTCAACTGGTCGTTCAGTTCCTTTGATTTTTTTTTTTTTTTTCTTGAAATAAATTAAGGAGGTACTCAGTTCTCATAAAATGGTGACGACGACCAGGTCTGATGATGGAGCCAAGGTCTGTTCAACGGAACTCTTCAATAAATAGGCCAATAGAGTTGAAACTTGGTAACCATACAATTTAGTAGGCGGTAGTCAGAAAAAAGTCCAAAGATAATGTTTGGACTTGCCTCTGACTACTACCGACTCAAAGTTTTGATGCGTTCGTCGGGTCGCATCACGAGATCTCAGTTCGGGGCGAACTACTAGTAAATAAATTGTATTTTCTTCCCCATGGAACAATCTTGAGCCACGTAATTTTGTCAGAAGAAACAGGTACTAACTGACAACTTGAAGTTCCTGCCTCTTCGATTGTTTGTATAAAATATACAAAAAAAGCAAAAAAAACAAAAAAAGTCGGGATAAAAATTACCCTATGCCCGTCTCCTGGTTCTAAGCTCCCTTCCCACCAATTTTCAGCCAAATTGGTTCAGCCGTTCTTGAGTTATAAATGGTGTGACTTTCTTTTATATATCACTAGCGGCCTGTCCCAGCTTCGCATGGGTGGTCATAAATTTTTTGAACATTTTAGGATAAACTTAGACCGTGGGTTTGAGCCTCGCGTCTACTTATTTCATACATTTGCACGCGCTTCTTGAGTGATTGAAATCGCACCCCGCGCGTGATCCGTGGACCCGTTAACATTTTTAATTTCGTCATATCTTTTGAATGGAATGTCCGATTTGAAAAATTTAAGAAGTAATCTATAGGTATTGAAACCGTCTTAATTATGAAATGATTTATTTGGATAAGGATTAATACCAAGGTACAAATAAAGACTCTTTTCTAGCGGAGGCATTTCAATTAATTTTTTATAATAAAAGAACACTTATTGTGACATAACTATAATAGTTAGACATATGCTGTCGCGACATTTTTTGTAGATTATGACGTGTTCTACAAAATCGTAGTACATTATTTTGTTCTATCTTCAATAGTTTTCGCAGCGCACGCGATGTAAGGTTTTTGTTTGCCACCTTGGGTTGCATTATTGAAGTTTTAGTAAGGATCCCTGATTTTTTTGAAAATATAATATAGCTTATGTTACTCAGGGATAATGTAGCATTCTAATGTTGAAAGAATTTTTGAAATCGGACCAGTAGTTTTTGAGCCTATTCGTTACATACAAAAATACAAAAATACAAATGTTACCTCTTTATAATATTAGTGTAGAAGTGTAGATAGTGTAGATGTAGATGTAGATCATCAGCCCAAAGAAGTCGTCCACTGCTAGTAAACTTAAGGTTCTTCAAGGATGTGGATGTGAGGATGTGAGCATGGGAGCATGTGTGAGCATGTGTGAGCATGTGTGAGCATTTGTGAGCATGTGTGAGCATGTGTGAGCACGTGTGAGCATGTGTGAGCATGTGTGAGCATGTGAGGATGTGAGCATGTGTGAGCATGTGTGAGCATGTGTGAGCATGTGTGAGCATGTGTGAGCATGTGAGCATGTGAGGATGTGAGCATGTGGGGATGTGAAGATGTCTCGAAGGTACGTCCATTTACCCACATTTTTCAGTATCATAACACACTAAAGAGAATTTAATTTACAAACTTCATTGATTAATTTAAATTAAAGTGGATTTATTCATGACAACTGCAAATCGTACAGCTATTAATTGTATCCATTTTTTACGAATTAATGATCCCGCTTTAAAAATAATTCCCTTATACTATACCACTTAAATTAAAAGATCAACGGATTGTTACCCTGGCTTACATTTAAAGGATGTCTTTCATGCATAAAATATGTATATGTATTACTTGTGGCTTCCCGCGGCTTCGCACGCGTTGAAGTGGTGCCGTGATTGAGCCACAAACATCCAAACATCGTAACTTTCACATTGATTTGTATATTATTAGGGTAGGATTATAAATACCTACGTAGGTATAAGAGATACCTATAAACGGCCATTACCTATATTAGATAGGTAGGTATAGGTACTCAGACTCAAAAACTTGCCAAATATAACTCTACATTTTTAACGTTCGGTAGACGTGCGCACGCGCACTCAGCGGCGCGGCGCGCACATCACACTCGACGTTGAATCGTTATAATAGTATAAAAATGTGGTAGAGCATCAGTACCGTATATAAATATACAGTAAAAAATTTTAAATTTTTGGGAGGCCTCGGATCGGCACATTACATTAAATAACCTGAGTTTAATTTTAACTGACGGTTTAACTGTAGTATAATGTAGAGTTAAGTGTAAAAAAAAACCTGAAAAAATTTAGAAAAAATATTTTTTGCAATAAAGTTACGCGTGACCCGAAAGGGTTAACGCTAATCGATGCACGCCCGCGGTGCGTGGGTTGCGCATAAAAAATATCCAGAATAATAACCGCCCTGTGCTGTGTGACGTGTGCTCGGCCACCCCGGCCATCTAAAATTACTATATTAATTTTTAAAAGTAAAAAACCGCGCGCGCTCTCACTGGACACAACAATGCAACGTGTCGTTGCGCGGGTGGTGCATCTTTTTTTTTGATATCGTAACAGGAACGCAATGAAACATGATAATTGATTAATTCAAATAAAAAAGGAAAGGGAGGGAAAAAAAAAATATGTTAATAATTTCAATAACCGCGCGAGCACACCGAGTTGTATATATTACATGGTTTACAAACTAACCAGGGGGGAACGGGGTGGAAGGGGGAGGCAAAAGGGGGTAGTAATTTTTTTTTATTAAAAAACAAAAATTCTCGAACATTTACCAACAAATCTCAGAGCAAAAAAAAAAAAATTAAAAAAAAAACATTACCTTTAGTTTTGCCCGCCACGCAGCAGGTGGCAGCACTTGCCGTACTATTGCATTCATTCAAACATTAAATTATTAATATGTAGATTTTATTACCCCTCTGCTCTCGAATAATATTTAATAGGTTGATTGAAATTGAATTATTAATTCGAATTTATTATTATATAATTATTTTGTTACAGAAATAAAAATAGAGAGCCGTGATAAAAACCTAATTTTATATAAGACTAGCGGCCTATCCCAGCTTCGCATGGGTGGTCATAAATTTTTTGAACATTTTAGGATAAACTTAGACCGTGGGTTCAAGCCTCGCGTCTACTTATTTCATACATTTGCACGCCAGAGAGTGAAATCGCACCCCGAGCGCGACCCGTGGACCCGTTAACGTTTTTAATTTCGTCATATCTTTTGAATGGAATGTCCGATTTCAAAAATTTAAGAAGTAATCTATAGGTATTGAAACCGTCTTAATTATGAAAAGATTTATTTGGATAAGGATTAATACCAAGGTACAAATAAAGACCCTTTTCTAGCGGCGGCATTTCAATTAATTTTTTATAATAAAAGAACACTTATTGTGACATAACTATAATAGTTAGACATATGCTGTCGCGACATTTTTTGTAGATGATGACGTGTTCTACAAAATCGTAGTACATTATTTTGTTCTATCATCAATAGTTTTCGCAGCGCACGCGATGTAAGGTTTTTTGGTTTCCACCTTGGGTTCAATTATTGAAGTTTTAGTAAGGATCCCTGATTTTTTTGAAAATATAATATAGCCTATGTTACTCAGGGATAATGTAGCATTCTAATGGTGAAAGAATTTTTTAAATCGGACCAGTAGTTTTTGAGCCTATTCGTTACATACAAAAATACAAAAATACAAAAATACAAAAATACAAAGGTTTCCTCTTTATAATATTAGTGTAGATAATAAAATATTTTTTGAATTATCCTAATAATTGTTGTTAATAGCAGCGTTTTACCTGAAATAAAACGCATATTAATTTACTTACCTCACTGAAAGCTTTCAGTATTATTATGAAGAAAGGCGACTTCCGTTTCCGTCGATTTCTAATAGTTTTCGTACTTATATATCCTTGTGGTTCCGGTCAAGTGGCGCCACCTGGCCGCGCGCCATTTTGCTTCGTTAAATGTTCAGCGCCATTTTGGTGTCATTGGCTTAGTTTCAGCAGGCAGAGATAAAAGTGAAAGCTTTCAGTGAGGTAAGTAAATTAATATGCGTTTTATTTCAGGTAAAACGCTGCTATTATTTTACTGTACGCTCACTGAAAGCTTTCAGTATTATTATGAAGATTTGTTTGTTATCGCCTGGTGTTGCCACTTGTAAGATCAAGGTTACTCTAGCGCCAATGTGATTTTTAAAATATTTTACCACAATAAGAAGGGTACAACGATGAATCTACAACCTGCTATGTATAATTGTGATTAAACTTTATTATTCATAATAAATCTAACTATTTATTCGATTTGATCTGAAATCAAATAAGTAATCATAAAAAACCCGTCAAGCATAGTGACTAGGCAAATAATCCCAATGTCTGGACAATTTGTGGAGGAGTCCAATGACCAAATATTGACTCTTTCAAGCTGATTTGATGATAATGATCATAAATCATAATAGGTGCCATGTTATTTGATAGCATAGATAAGCTATTGATTGCGTCAAATAGATGCCTTATATTATAAGAATTAATGCTGCTCATTAATTTCAATAATTTTCAGTCGATCCTTAGATCACGCAGATCGAACGCTATCTGGAAATACTGTAATAGTGGCCCGTCCCAAACAATGTTTTGGTCCAACCTGAAATAACAGTGCGTGATGCGGGCTTAGCTAATTATCTTACAATTTTATTTCATTAATGGGTTTTCCCAATCCCATGATAAGGTATTTGAGTTACCGACGTATAGTATAGTATTACTGCGGTCTATATTTTATTCTAATAAAAACACTTTTGAACGTCATAAACTGGCTACTTTGTTTCTGAGAAAAAAACATTACAGACTTGAGTATCCAAAAACGTGAGATTATAATATAATCTCACGATTAAGATATTATATATTTGGCTATGACGCTATGATGTAGATACCAAGCATTTATGCGAAAGTGTCACATTGAAGTATATTAGTCCATTGTAAAACACAGCGAAAATCTTGTTTTATATTAGTAACCTTAAAGGATTGTTTTAAGAGCTACACCAAGAAGTTAATGGTTGTAAACTGTAGGAGTAATTATCGGTCCGTATTGCACATTTATACTAACATTTCCATATTTAATTCAAAATTAATAAAAACCCTTGTTGACTGAAGTTTCTACGGGTTATCCATGTTAACGGAGCTACCATAGCTCGAGTTTTGAGGTTGTCTCATCAAAAAGGCAGTTGCTACCGGGAACTATAATGAAGAATAGATCAGAGACTTGAGACTAAAAACACCTCGTGTGTGGGTAATTCCATGGAATACTAAATGCTTTATAAAAAAGAGAAGGTTTATTAGTTTTCAAAACTAATAATATTTATATATAGTTGTATGTGTGGGATACTTTAGATATCCAATAAAACACAAATATCGTAATAAACGAGTCTGAGTCGTTGTCCCGAGCCCTGTTCGTATAGGCTGGTCATAGGACACTCGTCATCTGTAGTGATGACATCAATAAGCGGCCTGCTTTTCGAACTTGCCTAGGATAAGTGCATGTTGAAGTCTATTAAATAATGAAAATGATTAACCATGACTGATTCTATATTTCTCATATGTGACAAGTTGTTTCCACAAGTAGAATTGATTTCATACCTTCTTTAAGTAGATAAGCGACTAAAGACCTTTAGTTGTCGCACTGTATTTAAGTGCACTGCGATGCAGTAGGTAGGTACATGAACTTGGCTTTAGCAAGAGTGTATTCAGCATCTCTTTTTGGTAGCAGCGTAAAACAACTTATATTGTGTGCCCCAAGCCCATTTGACACATACTTAAGAGACTTTTCAGAGCTAGATAATGTAGCGATGCTGTGAATAAGGATACGCAACGGTACCCTAATCATTCTTTGAGAACGCCTTTGGTAGGGTAGGGTAGTCTAGTAAGGTATTCAAATACTTCATTACCAACACGGCTGGCAGAGCTTACAAGTCCTATTAAGTTTTTGTGAGGGTAGAGAACTGGTTTCTACTATGATAACTACCTTGACTGTAATCCAAAAATTCATGATGAATGTATGTCTTCGTTTACTATCAAAACAAGTGATCGTAGAGATGCACCTGTTTTTAGATATTCATATTATCTCAAGTTTGAGCCAGTAAATATAAAAGATAAAAATGTTAATATAATTTAGAAACCCGTAAACACAAACCCGGTGCCAGTACCAGTACTTTTTTTTTTTTTTTTTTTTTTTTCAAAAACATAGATTTGAAAAGATGGGCTAAACCATCAGGGACCCTAGGCCCAGAAAGCATTAGGGGTATACTTTGTTATTGCACCTAGAGCTGGTACAGTGGTAGTAGTATGCATAATTATATTAAAAATGCTTATGGTACGAATATCAATAGATTGTAAAATGAGTCATACTTGCGCGATAAAAATGTTAATATAATTACAACATTAGGTAGGCGTAGGCTTTGATACGATAATCTTTTATCAAGTTTGGTGCCCACATTTTCATCCCTTGTGGAAGAGCGTTAACTTCACCTAGCTTTTAGTTAGATTCATCTAGCTTTAAGACGTTTCAAGGTGATCCTTGTGATTACCATGTGGTTTAAGACTGACATTACGAGTCATATTTGTACTTACCATATTTAGTAGCCTAAAACCCTGAGCCTTATCAAGTTGCGAGACTTCATTAACAAATTAAACTTTCTCTTTTTAACTATTCAGTGACAGTTTTCAAATAGCAACTGGCTATAGGAACATCTTCCCTGCGAGGGTGTGCTTGTTCGACTTCCATGCGATGGAACACAGTTTTATAAACGCCGAACCCCCTGAGAGGCGGCTGTATGTTTGATTGGATTTCTGTTGCAAGAAACCATTAGACTTGTTCACTCATTATAAAGTTGTTTCACTAACGCCCCCAAAAACTCTTGCGAGGCGGCTGTTAGTTTGATTGGATTTCTCTAGCGAGAACCCAAAAAGTACCATGTCATTAACAGTTTCATTAACGCCCAAAACTCTTGCGAGCCGGCTGTTACATTGATTGTATTTCTCTAGCGAGAAACCCTCGCTATATTCATTTTATATATGAAATAGTGGCCATATTCACGTTACGTTTATAGTTCCATGCGATGGAATATTAAAACGCACATCCTCCCCGCGAGGGTGTATTTCTTTGAGTTCCATGCGATGGAACACAGTTTTATAAATGCCTTACCCCCGCGAGGGGTGGCCCAAAAAAGCTATGCTTTTTTTAATTGAAGATATCACACTTTGTTTGATATGATCTCTCTTCACGCTTCGCTTGCCTAACCCCTGCGAGGGGCGGTCAAGAAGGTTTTACCTTTTTAATTGAAGATATCATACTTTGTTTGATATCATTTCTCGACACACTTCGTTTGCCTTACCCCTGCGAGGGGCGGTCAAGAAGGTTTTACCTTTTTCATTGAAGATATCATACTTTGATATAATCTCTCGACACACTTCATTTGCCTTACCCCTGCGAGGGGCGGTCAAGAAGGTTTTACTTTTTTCATTGAAGATATCATACTTTGTTTGATATGCTCTCTCTTCACACTTCGCTTGCCTTACCCCTGCGAGGGGTGGTCAGGAAGGTTTTACCTTTTTCATTGAAGATATCATACTTTGTTTGATATAATCTCTCAACACACTTCGTTTGCCTTACCCCTGCGAGGGGTGGCCACGAAGGTTTTGCCTTTTTTTATTGAAGATATCATACTTTCGTTGCATTCGGATCGGCGACCTGCATACTTAATCAGAACGATATAATAAAACCTATGAATTATAAAGTAATTATAACAGAAGTTAAAGAACAAAGTTCTTTTAGTACTCCTCAAATTCTTACAATTAAAACGTCTGTAGGTACTCGTTTGAATAGTCCAAGAAAGAAATAACCAATATTATTGTCTAAAGATAAAATGAGACTAAATTTCTTGTATAACAAGCAATAAACAAGCTAGTGACGTAAGATATCATTAATTTTTTCCCAATTTGTTTGTTTCCCAGTCTATGATAACTGGGGTTTTTAAATTATGATAACGGGGGCTTTAGGAGTAGCTAGTTCCTTTAATTTCTTATTAAAAGTTATAACTTTAATTTTCACCCCCACCGCAAGAACATGATAATCTTATAAAACAATAATTGAATCACAAAGCTCCTGCTAGAAAATCTACATCTTCTCAACATATAAAGTATCATCTACCCGTGCAGAGCCCGTGTCACTAGTTTACGGCAAAAAGAATACATTCTTTATGTTGCAAACTAAAAATTATTATTTCTATAAAATAATAAAGTTTGTACTTACATTCGTTCTAGTCAACCAAAAAGTTAATTCTTTAACTATAGGAACGTGATCCGAACGAAAATTCGTTAAAATATTGATCACGGTCATCCATTTAATGTATAGAGGGTAGAACTCACGGTTTTTTCCTCTTTGCACAGTACGAAGAACATAATTTCACTTCACGAAATAAAAGATAAGAATCTAAAATATTTTATGCAACGGTCGTCGCAGCGCTAACTCTGGACACAAGTTGCTTCGACGGAAAATAAAACGCCAATAACACCAAAATGGCGCTGAACATTTAACGAAGCAAAATGGCGCGCGGCCAGGTGGCGCCACTTGACCGGAACCACAAGGATATATAAGTACGAAAACTATTAGAAATCGACGGAAACGGAAGTCGCCTTTCTTCATAATAATACTGAAAGCTTTCAGTGAGCGTACAGTAAAATAATATAATTTTTATAAAATCACCGTACAAAAGACATAAACGCGCTCCCGTGTGTACAGGTCCTGCTTAAAGAAAAAAAAAAAAAAAAAAAAAAACTACGAAATTCAGAAAAGAAACATTAATGCAAACAACACAAAATAGCAAAATACGCGCAATTACATACATGCTTTTTATTTGAAAAAGTATACTGAATTAAAACAGAACCCCGATTTTTATGAAATCTTTGTATAAAAATAATAATAGAAGTAATTTCTTAATTCCAAATTACCTCTTTTCTACTTTTTAGTATGAACTACCACCTCTCTAGTAGAGTAAATTTTGTAGAAAGCGCGCTTATATTATCATCATAAAGTTAAAAAAAAAATTGGTTGTCTGTAAAGTTGGTTAACGTATGATCGTTTAACGTGACAATGAGTCATCCTTTTTCGTGCATGCAGCCGGCGCGGCGCGTTCATCGATTTATTAGACGTTGTCACGTCAAAAAACGCATATTATTTTTTTTTAACGAGTGCGGTGGGGTTAATATTCTTGTATTTGACGGTACATCATTTTTTTCATTAGAACGCGCATACTATTACACTTTTCAGTTAGTCAGCAGCACAGGTATTATATTATAAGTAACCCATATTATAAACAAATAAAAATGTAGGTATAAACCGATCGCCGCCGCCACCCCGGCCGGCCGCACTACACTACCTAAAAAGTTCAATTATGTAATAAAATAATTTACCTATTAATTAACCACCTCTATCATGAACAATAGGTGTATACTATTTTTATAAAATCTTCTTCCAAAACGCGCAAACATAAACGCGCGCTCTTATTTATGTAAGTACGTACAATTGTCTTGTATATTAAAATCCATTTTCTGAAAAAAAAAAAAAAAAGTCGTACCGATTTCTCAGATACCTACCTACACTGAAAACATATAAAGAAGCAGCAGCAAAATACGCAATTTCATTTACCCACTACTTTTAATTGGATGGATGATGATTTGTCTGTCTGTAACCAATTTCAGATACGATAGGTATTATCTCTAATAATAATAATAATAATAATAATAATAGTAGGTACTTACAAATTACCTACCTGCGCTACTTTTTAAGTATGAACTACATATTAGTAAATTTTTGTAGAGTACGGTTATATCATCATCATCAAGTTAAATAAAAGCATAAATTATTTTAACGAGTGGTTAATTCTGTATCTGACGTACGGTGATAAATCCATCTACTTTTATTTTTTAATTAGATCGTGCGCACTAGGTACTTTACAGTTAGCCAGTAGTACAGGTGCCCCCCTTACAACTCATATCAAACAAAAATGTAATATAAATAAACCGATCGCCGCCACCCGGCCGAACTACACGACCTAAAAAGTTCAATCTATTCTATATACATATAGTATAGTATAGGTAAGTATATATAAAAAAGGTAAAAGTGATTGACTGATGTATAAACGCACAGGGCAAACCCTTAGGGCTAGAAACTTAAAACTTCACACACAAGTTCTAAAATAAACGTGCGCGAGCTAAGCCGCGGGCTATACAGCTAGTTAAGGTAGTAAAATAATTTATGAATTATCCATCCATCCATGAACAATATAGTAGGTACTAACTATATTTTTATAAAATCTTCGTACAAAAGACATAAATAAACGCGCTCTTATGTACAAGAGTTTTGTTTTAGAATACATTATCTGCAACAAAAAATAATCGAACCGAATTCTGATACAATTTAGGTAGAGGAGGAGGTACACTGAAAACATAAAGCAGCAAAATACGCAATTTCATTGGATGACGTATGTAACTTTTTCCTGTTCTTTTGATTTAAAAGCGAAACAACTGAACCGATTTTTATATGATTCTTTTGAATGGGGTATTCTCTCAAAGTAGATTTTTTCCTACTTACTTGACACTTATCGTCATATTTTGGACAATTTACACAATATCTTTATAAATTGTAGCCTATGTGTTATTCTGATGTTATAAGCGATATAGAGGTATTTTATTGTGTAAAGTTTCATTTTAAAATCCATTAATTAGTTTTTAAGTGAAAGAGGTACACATATAGGGATAGATATAAAAAAATGTATGGACTTTTCTGCATAAAAAAAAAAAACTTTCATTTACTTGGACACACTAAACTTCACTTACTATGACACGTACGTAACTTTTTCCTGTTATTTTGATTTGAGAGCCAAACTATTGAATGTAGCTTAGGGAGTTATGCGGTATAACATATTCGAATTGAGAGAACCTCCATCCTTTTTTTTGAAGTCGGTTAATAAAACAGAAAAGAATCATCGAAATAGAGGAAACACTCCTTCCTCTCTTTCTCTAATTAATTGAGACACAATACATTATTATAAAATAAATATTCAAAAATCATTATAATTTTAAATGCAAGATGGCCGCCGCGCGCCCGCCCCGGCCACAAAATGGCGGATTACATACTTTCATAAGTCCAAACAAATTTTATATAGTACACACCTACGAGTATATGTATAATAGTTATTATAATAGTAAGCTTACCCCATTTTGGCGGCGGAGGTTGCGGCGGCAGTCAAGAGGGAAATTAAATATAACACACCACATACCTGAAACAAAGGAAGAAAAATATAAAAATGTGATATATTTTTATCTTTTGTATTATGTAAAAATACTAATCTAATGTGAAAACAACAAAATAAAAAAATAGATAAATGAAATAGAATCGACACGACAATAAATAATTTAATTTTTAGGTCGTGTAGGTCGGCCAGGTGGCGGCGATCGGTTTATACATGTTTTTTTGATAATATGGGTTATTTTATACTATACATACCTAACACTGACTGACTAACTGAAAAGTATGCACGTTATAATCCTAATACTATCCTACTAATATTATAAAAGCGAAAGTTTGTAAGTATGTGGATGGATGTTTGTTACTCTTTCACGTAAAAACTACTGAACGGATTTTAATGAAACTTTACAATAATATAGCTTATACATCGGAATAACACATAGGCTACAATTTATATTAAGATATTGTGTGTGAGACTAATCCTGCGCAGACGAAGTCGCGGGCACCAGCTTGTGTAAAAATAAATGTATCGTCAGATACAGAATCAACCACTAAAATCAACGGTAAAAGGTAGTTAAAACTTAAAAGTATATAGAGCCAGGTAACGAGAAAGGAGCAACAACAAGACTCTTGTACATTATAATAACAGTGCGTTGTTTATGTCTTTTGTATGAAGAGGTGTTTAAAAAAAATATAGTATGTATAATAATATTGTTCATAAATTATTTTATTCATTAATTGAAATTTTTAGGTCGTGTAGTTCGGCCGGGTGGCGGCGATCGGTTTATACGTGTTTTTTTTGATAGTATTTAAGACCTCCTCTTTCTTTTACATAATAAGAGCGCGTTTTTATGTCTTTTGTATGAATATTTTATAAAAATAGTGTATTGTTCATAGATTATTTTATTACTTAATTGAACTTTTTAGGTCGTGTAGTTCGGCCGGGTGGCGGCGATTGGTTTATACATTAATTTTTGTTTGATATGATATGGTGTGTGGGTTAGTGTTATAAATAGGAGGTAGGTAGGTAGGTACCTGTACTACTACTACACACTAACTGAAAAAGTTTAACTGAAAAAATGCACGTTCTCTAATGATAAAAATAAATCGTACCGCCAGATACAGAATTAACCACACTCGTTAAAAAAATATGAATTTTTTACTTGACGCAGAATATTATTTATTAATTAAAAAAAAAATTGAGATCATTAATGAATGATACAGAGATAGATAGCTTTACCCCCCTACACCCCAAAAATGGTGTGTAGATAAAAAAAAATTAAAAAAAATGAGCGCGCAAGTAGGTAAAATGAAAAGAGACAAAAAAAATAGAAAGAAAGAGCAGAAAAAAAAATATATATATTTACAAAATCAAAAATGTGTAGCAGTTTAATTCGATTTTACATGTTCTTCACAATGTCAAGAGCAACAATGAAAAATGAAAGAGACAGACAACAAGCTGAATTTACACGTTCTTACCAAGGGTTATAGCAAAAACAAAAAAAAAGAAGAAGAAAACTCGTCCTCGGACGAATCACCTGGCGTAGGGCCGAGTCTCAACAGATCGCAGCACGACGCTGCTCTACCGAGCACAACACCCCGCCAGGAACGTAAGTCGTCTACAGACTATTCCGAGCCCCGACATCGAACTGAGTTAAATCCGGACCTTCGGAGCCGTGGTGCACGTGTTAAACCGTACGCACCGATCTCCGCGGTCCAAATGGGCTTCGACGTCACACCTTACGAAGTAAAGCGCAACTAGTAAAGTCATATTGTTTAGAGCCTCCCGACTCTCGGGGCTCCACAGTGAGCATATCCTTGCCGGATTCGGCTAGGCTGGCTTCGGCCTTAGAGGCGTTCAGGCATAATCCCGCGGATGGTAGCTTCGCACCACCGGCCGCTCGGCCGAGTGCATGAACCAAATGTCCGAAACTGCGGTTCCTCTCGTACTGAGCAGTATTACTATCGCAACGACAAGCCATCAGTAGGGTAAAACTAACCTGTCTCACGACGGTCTAAACCCAGCTCACGTTCCCTTTTGATGGGTGAACAATCCAACGCTTGGCGAATTTTGCTTCGCAATGATAGGAAGAGCCGACATCGAAGGATCAAAAAGCAACGTCGCTATGAACGCTTGGCTGCCACAAGCCAGTTATCCCTGTGGTAACTTTTCTGGCACCTCTTGCTAAAAACTCTTTAGTACTAAAGGATCGATAGGCCGTGCTTTCGCAGTCCCTATGCGTACTGAACATCTGGATCAAGCCAGCTTTTGCCCTTTTGCTCCACGCGAGGTTTCCGTCCTCGCTGAGCTGGCCTTAGGACACCTGCGTTATTCTTTGACAGATGTACCGCCCCAGTCAAACTCCCCGCCTGGCAGTGTCCTCGAACCGGATCACGCGGGAGTTGTACGGCGACGAGCGTTGCCGCCACGTCGCCACTCTGCACGCTTGGAACGAAACACCGTGCGCCCGCCGATATAATCGACCGCGCACCGCTTCCGCCCAACCGAGTAAGTAATGAAACAATGAAAGTAGTGGTTTTTCAGCGACGACCGCGAACGATCTCCCACTTATGCTACACCTCTCATGTCTCCTTACAATGCCAGACTAGAGTCAAGCTCAACAGGGTCTTCTTTCCCCGCTGATTCTCCCAAGCCCGTTCCCTTGGCTGTGGTTTCGCTAGATAGTAGATAGGGACAGCCCTCCTTCCACCCATGGTCCTGCCAACCTTGCGGTTATAAGGACCGAAACAGCGAGCAGTGTTCCACACAAGTGCGGTTCAAAGCTCAACAAATGTTTAGCCTACGCACAATGTCCCGTCACTCTCCCCCTTCTGGGGCATGACAAGCACGAAACGGTCTTCATCGCCGGACTGCCCGACTCCGATCCGCTCGTGTACCCTTCCCGCCCAAATCTAAGTGATAAATAAAATACTTAGACGTAAATACTAATATAAATTTTAATACATACACTAGGTAATAAGGATATAATACACTGATCCATTTACATATATTAAATAACCTCCTCCATCCGCCTCCTACGGTGCCAGTCCCGGGCGAACTGTCTCAGTCGCCCGAAGTTGCTCACGCTGCTAACTAGATTTTCGTAATACACCGGTCCCACCTCATCGACTGATCTCGTTAGCGCACCTAGCATCACCTCCCTAATATCCGCGTATATGGGGCAATCCCACAGAACGTGGTCTCGCGTCTCTACCGGCTCTCCGCATCCGCACGCACTCGAGTCGCTCAGGCCTAACGAGTTTAGTCTGCCTCTGAAGCAGCCGTGTCCTGTTAGGATTTGCGACGTGACATGGTCCGGTTCCACCCAGTTCGCCACCATGCGAGCTCCCACTTCTGGGAAGAACCGGAACAGGTCGCGTCCCTTATCCTCACCGCTCCATCTCTCCTGCCATGCCGTCATGACCTCAGCGTCGACCATCCCTCGCACCTGTCGGTGAACCTCTCTCGGCTGGCCCTCGACTTCGGCTAGCCGTCTGCCTGCCCTGACTAGTGCCAGGTCTGCCGGCAAGACGCCTGCCAGGACCGCCAGAGCCGCGGTGCTCGTGGTTCGGTAGGCTTTGGTCAGCTGAATTAGTGACGATCGTTGGGTCCGCAGAAGCACGCTACGCACCACGTGTACCGACGCCCGGTGATACCACACCCTAGCTGCGTACGTCAACGTCGGCGTGTACGTCCCTTCATACAGCACCCTCAGTGCTCGGTACCGAATCCCCCATGTATTGGCCGAGACTCGGGCCATTTTGCCGAAGCATCTCGACGCCCGCTCTCCGATCGATGCCGCGTGGGGGGCAAATGAGTGGGCAGAGTCCAGCACCACCCCTAACACCTTCGCTTCGCTCACGCTATGGATCGACGTCTTGGACGGGTCGGTCTTCAGCAGTGGTGGCCTTTTAAACTTGCCCCTAAGGGTCATGGTCTGCAACTTGGCCGGAGCGAAGTTTAGCCTATTACGGGCCACCCACTCCGCTACCAGTCGCAGTACGGCCGCTCCTTTCTCCTCTATCTCTCTCCGAGCATCCCCCGCCACCAACACCGTCACGTCGTCCGCGTATGCCACAAACCACACACCACTCGGCATCGGCAGGCAGAGCAGGTCGTCCAGCAAGACGTTCCACAATGTGGGACCCAGCACCGATCCCTGAGGGCACCCCATCGTCGAGGTCTTCCACACCGCCCGGTCACCCGCAATCATGGCCACTCTGCGTTCGGTGAAGTAGCTCGCCAAAAGTCTATAGACATTCGGCGGGCAGCCTCCACGTTTCGCCTTAACCATGATCATGGGCCACCAAGCGTTGTCGAAGGCCCCAGCGATATCCAGGAATACTGCCTGCAGGTATTTATTTGTACAGCGCTCCGCGGCCTCCAATATCGCACCCAGTGCCGTCGTCGTGGACCGTCCACGCATGAACCCGTGCTGGTTAGGGGAGATACCGCGGGTGAGCTCCGGAATGCACCACAGCAACACCCTCTCCAAGACTTTGCCGAGCACGGGCAGCAAAGTTATCGGGCGGTAAGCCTTCGGGTCCGTAGGAGGCTTCCCGTTGCCCTTCGGCAGGACCAGCAGTCTGCCGCTTTTCCAGACTGAGGGGAACGTACCCTCTATCACGCACCTATTCATTACCTGCGTCAGTGATCGTTCGATTTTCGCTGAGAACAGTAGTGTCCCTCGCGTCGCGTTCGCGTAGGTACCTACAGTGAAAAGTGCAAACGCATCATAACAACGTCGCCGCGGACGTGCCGCCGGATTGTGACAATGACCCAGTTATTTGTCGCGTAAGGCATGTCTATCGACGACTAATCATATTGTTAAGGCGACACTACTTGCCCTAACAATGGATACACCAAGTAAGGAATTTACAGTGTTGCTGCGGACAGAGCTGGAGTATACATTGTATGACCGCTACAATAAAACATATGAGCGTTTCAGAGAAGAAAAGCAAGAGCGGGAAAAGCTGCAGGGCCTTGTGGAAAATATGAAGAACCAAATAGAAGTTCTACAACAGCAGCTCAAATGCGTTGCAGAATCTAACATTCCAAAAACATCACCAACAATGGAAACATCTTCAGTACAGGCTGAATATGCCACGGACGAAGAAGATTTAGTAAGAGAGACAGAGTGGATAAGAGCGAAGTCCAGGAAAAAGCGGAAAATGAACACGTCACCCACTCTTTCACCACAAGGAAATACTAACGTTCCAGTTATAGAAAAAATCAAGACAGTTCCTTCCCCCCCTCCAATTATAGTGGACGGGGTGAACAACTACCAAAATTTTTATGACTCTTTGTCATTAAAACAGCCCGCTAGTACCTTTCGAATTAAGATACTGAGCGGTGAGAGTGTAAAAGTGAACGCCATTAACGATGATGCGTACAGAGCTTTAACAAAAATTTTGAGCGAGAGTAGTTGCCCCTGGCACTCTTATGAAAATAAGCTAGAGAGGCCTATAAGAGTTATGGTCAAGAAATTGCCTTCCACTTGTGAACCTTATCGGATCATCGAGGACCTTAAAGGAAAGGGCTACAAGATTGAAGAAGCAGTGAATAAACTGAGCTGGAGAACTAAAGAACCACTCAATATGTTCATGCTCACCTTCAGCAACGAAGAAGACATTAAAAAAGTTTATGAGATTAAAAATATACTGGGGTGCGTAGTTGAGATCCAACCTCTGAGGTCCACCAAACTGATCCCTCAGTGCAAGAGATGCCAAGTGTACGGTCACACACAGAAGTACTGCTCGAAAGAAGCAAGGTGTGTTAAATGCACAGGTAAACACCTTACCAAGGACTGTAAAAAACCTGCAGACGAGAAGCCAAAGTGTGTGCATTGCGGAGAAGCGCACCCATCAAACTACAGAGGCTGCATGATAGCCAAAGAAATGCAGAAGATGCGGACCAAAACCATGAAGAAAACCCCAGCTACGCGGCCAATCTTCAGTACTAAACAGCAGGTAATTCCTCAAAGCTCTTCCAAGAGTAACATAGGAACTCCGTCGGCCAACACTACTCATAAATCTGTATCATACGCCCAAGCAACTGCTAAAAACACACTAGCTATGCAACGCAATGAGCCAAGCAACAATAACAAATTAGATGAAATTCTGAAATTTATGACATCTTTTGATGAGCGATTGAGGAAAATAGAAAACAGCACCAAACTTGCTGCTCCTAAGAGCAAACAATGATTTATACGCTAAAAATCATGGCTTGGAACTGCAATGGGCTACTTAATCATCAAAACGAACTGCAGGTAGTCCTTGATATAGAAAATATAGATTTGTGTCTCGTATCGGAGACACATTTCAATAAACAATCACATATTACATTTAATGGCTATAAAGTCTATCATGCTCTACATCCTGCTAACAAAGGAAGAGGAGGTAGTGCTGTTATAGTAAAAGAAAACATCAAACACTATGAAGTGAGTAAATATGAAGAGCCAGATATCCAGTCTGTAGCTGTCTGTGTCAATACAAAGCGATATTCTCTAACGGTAGCAGCCATATACTGCCCACCGCGACATACAATAGATGTAGATAAATATTCAAGATTTTTTCAAACGCTTGGCGAAAGATTCGTTTTAGGTGGTGACTTTAATGCCAAGAACACGTATTGGGGTTCCAGACTAACGAATACAAAGGGGAATAATTTGATGAAAGCCATAAATCAGATAACTGGAGACGTCATATCTACTGGCTCGCCGACATACTGGCCAACTGATCCGAACAAAATTCCAGACTTGATAGACTTTTTTATCTATAAAAACCTATCTCGTAACTATTTAAAAATAAAACAGAGTTATGATCTGAACTCTGACCATTCTCCAATATATCTAGAAATAAGTGAACAAATTTTACAAGTGCAAAATACTCTGACCCTAGTAAATAAGTATACTGATTGGGAGAGTTTTAAGATAGAACTAGATTATAATATAAATCTTAAGATTCCACTAAAAACACCAGAGCAACTTAACCTAGAAGTAGACAATTTTACAAAACTTATACAACAAGTTGCCTGGAACAATACACCAGTAAACAAGAAAAGGGCCACCAGTAACAACTACCCGTATGATATTTTACAACTTATAAACGAAAAAAGGAAACAGAGAAAAGTTTGGCACCAAACTAGATTTCCTCAAGACAAAAATAAGTTGAATAATCTCACAAAACAGTTAAAAAGAAAAATTAATCTCTTTAACGATGCGTCAACTGAAAGTTATCTTCAAAACCTCACCAGTGACCGCAGTACAAACTACTCACTCTGGAAGGCAACAAAAAATATGAAACGACCCGTTACCCTTATTCCTCCAATTAATATAGGACCTGGAAAGTGGGCCGTTAGCAACGAACAAAAAGCAAAAAGATTTGCAGAACATCTGGAAGAAATATTTAAACCTAACGAAGCCCAAACCAACGATATATCAACGATAAACAAAGTTTGTAACGACACACTAACCATAAAGCTGGTATCACCCAGAGAAGTCTGGAGTGAAATAAAACATCACATAAACCCAAAAAAATCTCCTGGGTTTGACCTCATAACGGGAGTAATACTACATAACCTTCCAAGAAAAGCACTAGTCAAACTGACAACCCTTATTAATGCAGCACTCCGACTAAAGTGTGTACCAGATTTATGGAAAGTTGCCGAAGTTATCATGATAGCCAAGCCAGGAAAACCGCCACATGAGACCTCATCTTACAGACCGATTTCCCTGCTACCTATGTTATCAAAACTATTTGAAAAGTTGTTTCTTAAAAGACTTAAGCCACTTATAGATAGTAAAGACATCATACCAGATCACCAATTTGGATTCCGAGAACAGCATTCCACAATTGATCAAGTTCACAGAATTACAGATGTCATTGAGAAAACACTCGAAGAAAAAAAAGTCTGCTCTACTGTCTTTTTAGATGTAGCTCAAGCATTTGACAAGGTATGGCATGAAGGGCTATTACTGAAACTGAGGAGAGTACTACCTTCAGAATTCGTAGATTTAATAGAATCTTACTTATCCAATAGAGTTTTTAGAATAAGGCAAGAAGATGCTTACTCCGAACTTAAAAAAATTAAAGCTGGGGTGCCACAAGGAAGCGTACTAGGCCCGGTCCTGTATCTTCTTTACACAAGTGACATCCCCGAGCTACCAAATAACACCATTGCAACCTTCGCTGATGACACTGCTATAATGGCTGTCGGAAGCACTCATGCAGAAGCCGCTGAAAAGGTACAAGCAGCTGTAAATGAAATCCATGATTGGACGATAAAATGGCGAATAAAGCTTAATGAATCCAAGTCGGTTCATATCAACTTTAGTAACAAGAAAGAACAGTACTGTGCGGTATTCATTAACAATAAAATCATACCATACGAGAACACAGCAAAATACCTAGGTATGACGCTTGACGCGAAGCTGCGCTGGAAAGCACATGTCAAGAAGAAAAAAGAAGAGTTAGAACTACGCTACAAAAGGATGTACTGGCTGCTTGGAAGGCAATCCGCTCTGTCAGTGCATAACAAGCTTTTGTTGTACAAACAAGTCCTGATGCCAGTATGGACGTATGGTATACAGCTATGGGGCTGTACCTTTAAAAGCAACATCCAAATAATACAGCGATTTCAAAATAAAGTACTAAGAGGTATTGTCAATGCACCTTGGTACGTGAGAAACGATGACCTACACCGGGACCTCCAGATTGAGTTCGTTGATAAATTAATTAAGAAATACGCAGAAGCTCACCAAAAAAGACTTCTTCACCACGTGAACGTCGAGGCCATCCAGCTCCTCGACAACACAGACAAAGTGAGAAGACTCAAAAGAACCAAACCTTTTGAGTTAGTGCAGTGATAAACCTAATATTGTGTAGTGATAGTGCTACTTCTTATGAACACAAGAACAAAGTGTCGCCTTAAGAAGAGACTGTAAGAAAAGTGCCAATGGACACATTCTTATTAATATTATTTGTATAAAATTAAGTCAAAACAAAATTACTCATTAGCCTACCTGGCTAGATCGTAATGATATTAGGGTACCGCATGTCATGCGCTAAACTAATTTAGTAAAAAAAAAAAAAAAAAAAAAAAATTACCTGCGTAAACTCCGTGGCGGCCACTCTCCACACATGCTTGAGCATGACGGCCTCAATTCCGTCCATCCCCGGGGACGTGTTGGGAAGGGACATCACTATGCGACCTAGCGAAACCTGATCGATGCCTACCGATGGCACTCCAGAGGGCACCAGAGAGGCTGCGACTCTAACCTGCCGGTGATAGTCGGTGTCAGCGGATGGGTCATCGTCCGGGCAAAGCGACGACATCAGCGCGGTCATAGACCCGCCCACGTCGCTTGTGTCGTTGCCAAGAACGCTGATCCCATTCACGACATTCGCCGGTGGTCGAGCGCGTCCGCATGCCTCCCTGTATGCCAGGCCCCAAGGATCGTCGTTGCCAGTGTCGGCCAGTTTTCGGAAGAAGTTCAGCTCCGCCTCTGCACTGATCTGCGCGGTGTCCCGCTTCCCCGCACCTCCCGCACGTCACCACCTGGGCCCGGCAGAATTTTTCGGGGTGCCCGTATTGCTGGCATTTGCTGCAGCAGGTGACGTCTACGTAATCGTAGACGTCGATCTCCTGCCAGCCAATATGTACCGTGCCGAGGGTAACAAGAGCCTCCCGCATACGCGGGCTGCACTCGAAGACCACCGTCGCCTCCTGATATTGGCTGCCCCTCCTTGACTTTTTGAAGAGTCCCTTCATGGCCTCCTGCACTGCAGGGAGCGACCACTCTGGGACATCCGCAAAGTTGAGGTCGTAAATTTGTCCTATGACCCACTCAAAGGTAGGGTCGCCGTCTATATTGCGTAAGGCAACTAGGGGCCGCCGCCTCTTGGGCTCAACCACCCGGAGTGACATCGGCACTGCCTTTTTCAGGCGCTCAGCCGATGCCACCGAGGCAGTGTGGACGACGACACCCGCGTTCCCTACCTTGCGGACCTTGTCAATCTTCGCGGATATAGATGCTGGGTCGATGGACCTTTTCATTTCCGCCTTTGTAGTCTCAGAGGAGTTCGATTCGGACTCCTCCTTCGGATAGAAGGCGAGAATCGGGCCCGCGCTCGCGTTCACTGGCCTTAAGGTAGAGCCCTTTCCGGTTCTTACCGCGTTAGCGAAGCTCAGTCCTGGAGCTTGCCGGGCAGCATCGGGAGCCGAAGCAGTTTGCACGGACTGCTGTACCATGGCAGAAGCCAGCTTGGCCTCTGCCAGTTCCGCGCGTCGCTCCGACTCCGACAGCTGCAGCTCCAGGGCGGCCACCACCGACAGAACGTCCTGCGTGCACCCGAAGATGGCACCCACATCAGCCTTGTTTAGCTTCGAGCCTGGGCCCGAAGCTATCGAGGTAATTCGCTTTAGCGAACCCCTCACGCTGTCCAGCATCTCCAGTTTGGTAGCCTTGCTCACCATCAGATCTCCGCTTTGGGTGGGCGTGGGGGTCGCGGCTTGTACCTGGGGCGTCTCTTGGGCCTCACACAGGGCCGAAGCGCCAGCCGTAGAAGGGGGAGTCTTAATATTTCCTGCAGGGGTCGCTGGCGGAGCCGAGACCGTGCCGGACGTAGAGGGCACTGCCCGTTTACCAGCCGCCGCCGGACGCGCGGTGCGCGGGCGGGTCGGAGCCGGCTGGCTTTCGCCCGGCGACGTCAGCGGTCTCTTCGCCGTGGAAGCCGGCGGCGGCCCCGACGAGGGCGGCGTCCGAGCTAAGGCGGAGCGCGGAGTAAAATTCCCTCCTGACCCTTCGTGTGGGTCCGACATCCCGTTAGGAACAGGTTACCGTATAAACACGAAAAAACAAACAAAAAAAAAAAAAAACTCCGCAAGGAACTGATTCCGGGCCTACGATACGTACGTGCACGCAGACACAGACACAATTTTTAACGATTCACACAACACTTCACTGCACTAACAGACGGACGACACAGTACTTCACAAATTTATAACGATTTAACGCGCACCACTGGTTGGAGCCACTGGTGCTATCTCTCTCTAAAACCAAGATGGCCCCCGACGGAATACGAAATTTACCCTTGCGAGAACGAGAGGAGTCGATTTTGGCAATAGAATTTACGTAATAAAAAATATTAAAATGAGCAGCGTGGAGGCAACGCACAACCGTCCCCGACAAGAGCCGGCGATGGCTAGAGAGTAGATAGGGACAGCCCTCCTTCCACCCATGGTCCTGCCAACCTTACGGTTATAAGGACCGAAACAGCGAGCAGTGTTCCACACAAGTGCGGTTCAAAGCTCAACAAATGTTTAGCCTACGCACAATGTCCCGTCACTCTCCCCCTTCTGGGGCATGACAAGCACGAAACGGTCTTCATCGCCGGACTGCCCGACTCCGATCCGCTCGTGTACCCTTCCCGCCCAAATCTAAGTGATAAATAAAATACTTAGACGTAAATACTAATATAAATTTTAATACATACACTAGGTAATAAGGATATAATACACTGATCCATTTACATATATTAAATAACCTCCTCCATCCGCCTCCTACGGTGCCAGTCCCGGGCGAACTGTCTCAGTCGCCCGAAGTTGCTCACGCTGCTAACTAGATTTTCGTAATACACCGGTCCCACCTCATCGACTGATCTCGTTAGCGCACCTAGCATCACCTCCCTAATATCCGCGTATATGGGGCAATCCCACAGAACGTGGTCTCGCGTCTCTACCGGCTCTCCGCATCCGCACGCACTCGAGTCGCTCAGGCCCAACGAGTTTAGTCTGCCTCTGAAGCAGCCGTGTCCTGTTAGGATTTGCGACGTGACATGGTCCGGTTCCACCCAGTTCGCCACCATGCGAGCTCCCACTTCTGGGAAGAACCGGAACAGGTCGCGTCCCTTATCCTCACCGCTCCATCTCTCCTGCCATGCCGTCATGACCTCAGCGTCGACCATCCCTCGCACCTGTCGGTGAACCTCTCTCGGCTGGCCCTCGACTTCGGCTAGCCGTCTGCCTGCCCTGACTAGTGCCAGGTCTGCCGGCAAGACGCCTGCCAGGACCGCCAGAGCCGCGGTGCTCGTGGTTCGGTAGGCTTTGGTCAGCTGAATTAGTGACGATCGCTGGGTTCGCAGAAGCACGCTACGCACCACGTGTACCGACGCCCGGTGATACCACACCCTAGCTGCGTACGTCAACGTCGGCGTGTACGTCCCTTCATACAGCACCCTCAGTGCTCGGTACCGAATCCCCCATGTATTGGCCGAGACTCGGGCCATTTTGCCGAAGCATCTCGACGCCCGCTCTCCGATCGACGCCGCGTGGGGGGCAAATGAGTGGGCAGAGTCCAGCACCACCCCTAACACCTTCGCTTCGCTCACGCTATGGATCGACGTCTTGGACGGGTCGGTCTTCAGCAGTGGTGGCCTTTTAAACTTGCCCCTAAGGGTCATGGTCTGCGACTTGGCCGGAGCGAAGTTTAGCCTATTACGGGCCCCCCACTCCGCTACCAGTCGCAGTACGGCCGCTCCTTTCTCCTCTATCTCTCTCCGAGCATCCCCCGCCACCAACACCGTCACGTCGTCCGCGTATGCCACAAACCACACACCACTCGGCATCGGCAGGCAGAGCAGGTCGTCCAGCAAGACGTTCCACAATGTGGGACCCAGCACCGATCCCTGAGGGCACCCCATCGTCGAGGTCTTCCACACCGCCCGGTCACCCGCAATCATGGCCACTCTGCGTTCGGTGAAGTAGCTCGCCAAAAGTCTATAGACATTCGGCGGGCAGCCTCCACGTTTCGCCTTAACCATGATCATGGGCCACCAAGCGTTGTCGAAGGCCCCAGCGATATCCAGGAATACTGCCTGCAGGTATTTATGTGTACAGCGCTCCGCGGCCTCCAATATCGCACCCAGTGCCGTCGTCGTGGACCGTCCACGCATGAACCCGTGCTGGTTAAGGGAGATACCGCGGGTGAGCTCCGGAATGCACCACAGCAACACCCTCTCCAAGACTTTGCCGAGCACGGGCAGCAAAGTTATCGGGCGGTAAGCCTTCGGATCCGTAGGAGGCTTCCCGTTGCCCTTCGGCAGGACCAGCAGTCTGCCGCTTTTCCAGACTGAAGGGAACGTACCCTCTGTCACGCACCTATTCATTACCTGCGTAAACTCCGTGGCGGCCACTCTCCACACATGCTTGAGCATGACGGCCTCAATTCCGTCCATCCCCGGAGACGTGTTGGGAAGGGACATCACTATGCGACCTAGCGAAACCTGATCGATGCCTACCGATGGCACTCCAGAGGGCACCAGAGAGGCTGCGACTCTAACCTGCCGGTGATAGTCGGTGTCAGCGGATGGGTCATCGTCCGGGCAAAGCGACGACATCAGCGCGGTCATAGACCCGCCCACGTCGCTTGTGTCGTTGCCAAGAACGCTGATCCCATTCACGACATTCGCCGGTGGTCGAGCGCGTCCGCATGCCTCCCTGTATGCCAAGCCCCAAGGATCGTCGTTGCCAGTGTCGGCCAGTTTTCGGAAGAAGTTCAGCTCCGCCTCTTTCATAGCCAATCTGTAAGTGGCGCGGGCTTTGTGAAAGTCTTCCCTGGCCTTCGCTGCAACGTCGTCCTCCTTTGTCCGGACCTTCTGCCAAGCCCTACGCGCCGCGTTTTGCGAGTGCCTTAGCTGGCTCAGGTAAGGTGTCCACCACTCATACCCTCTGTCCATGGTAACCGCCTTAACCCTACCCAGACATTCGGTCGCGGCGTGCTCAATGAGCTCGGCAAAATCTCTGGAGACCACCTCCGCGTCACCACGCATGGACAACCTGCCGACTCTGCAATGCACGAAAGTTTCGAACCCGCGCCAGTCAGCCCTTCTCGTTTTGTAGCGCTGTGGGTGAATCGGCACTGTTGTGCGCGCCACTGAACTGGCCGACGGGTGGTCAACTGTGAACGTAATCAAGCGGTGGTCGCTCGACGATACGTCATGCACCCTCCAATCGTGGACGCGGACGCCGCGAGTGGTGAGCGTGACGTCGATATTCGACTCACCGTTTGGCGTGCTGAAGGTTGCCAGATGTCCTGCTTCATTGTGCACCTGCAAATCGCGGCCGTGAATTAGATCCTCCATCTTGGCTCGGCGGTCGGTGACGGTATGGCCCCTCCCTACATAGTGTCTCGGTAGGGAGTGCCATAGGGGGGAGTGGGTGTTAAAGTCTCCTCCCACCAAAACCGCCTTACCCTTCAGGAGATCCAGCGCCTTCTCCAGATGTTGCAAGTGCGGGTCGATTTCCTGGCTATACTGGAAGTACGCAGAGATCACGTACAGGTCCAGCTCTTCGACATGGCCGCACACGAAGTGGTCTGTAGAAAGGTGGTGCAGAATGGCACACGGCTTGGAGCGGTTACGCAAGTAAATGCCCGCTCTGGAGTTTTCCCCGCATTGGAGTATCATCCCCTCCGTGGAATATTGTTCTTGAACCAGAACAATATCCAGGCTGAGTGACTCCGCGATTGCGGGGAGCTCCCTCGTGGCTGTGGCTGCACCACCTAGGTTCACCTGTCCCACTCTGAGTGCGGTGCTATCCATATTGGACCGATTGGATTAGCTGATCCTCCGCGTACCGACGTGCCGGGCAATCCCGCGAGGCGGTTCTGTGCGCATTGTCCCGCTTAAATCGGGTGCACGTGGCGCAGCACGGGAACGTGGCACGGCACTGATCCGCGCGGTGTCCCGTTTCCCCGCACCTCCCGCACGTCACCACCTGGGCCCGGCAGAATTTTTCGGGGTGCCCGTATTGCTGGCATTTGCTGCAGCAGGTGACGTCTACGTAATCGTAGACGTCGATCTCCTGCCAGCCAATATGTACCGTGCCGAGGGTAACAAGAGCCTCCCGCATACGCGGGCTGCACTCGAAGACCACCGTCGCCTCCTGATATTGGCTGCCCCTCCTCGACTTTTTGAAGAGTCCCTTCATGGCCTCCTGCACTGCAGGGAGCGACCACTCTGGGACCTCCGCAAAGTTGAGGTCGTAAATCTGTCCTATGACCCACTCAAAGGTAGGGTCGCCGTCAATATTGCGTAAGGCAACTAGGGGCCGCCGCCTCTTGGGCTCAACCACCCGGAGTGACATCGGCACTGCCTTTTTCAGGCGCTCAGCCGATGCCACCGAGGCAGTGTGGACGACGACACCCGCGTTCCCTACCTTGCGGACCTTGTCAATCTTCGCGGATATAGATGCCGGGTCGATGGACCTTTTCATTTCCGCCTTTGTAGTCTCAGAGGAGTTCGATTCGGACTCCTCCTTCGGATAGAAGGCGAGAATCGGGCCCGCGCTCGCGTTCACTGGCCTTAAGGTAGAGCCCTTTCCGGTCCTTACCGCGTTAGCGAAGCTCAGGCCTGGAGCTTGCCGGGCAGCATCGGGAGCCGAAGCAGTTTGCACGGACTGCTGTACCATGGCAGAAGCCAGCTTGGCCTCTGCCAGTTCCGCGCGTCGCTCCGACTCCGACAGCTGCAGCTCCAGGGCGGCCACCACCGACAGAACGTCCTGCGTGCACCCGAAGATGGCACCCACATCAGCCTTGTTAAGCTTCGAGCCTGGGCCCGAAGCTATCGAGGTGATTCGCTTTAGCGATCCCCTCACGCTGTCCAGCATCTCCAGTTTGGTAGCCTTGCTTACCATCAGATCTCCGCTTTGGGTGGGCGTGGGGGTCGCGGCTTGTACCTGGGGCGTCTCTTGGGCCTCACACAGGGCCGAAGCGCCAGCCGTAGAAGGGGGAGTCTTATTATTTCCTGCAGGGGTCGCTGGCGGAGCCGAGACCGTGCCGGACGTAGAGGGCACTGCCCGTTTACCAGCCGCCGCCGGACGCGCGGTGCGCGGGCGGGTCGGAGCCGGCAGTAGATAGGGACAGTGGGAATCTCGTTAATCCATTCATGCGCGTCACTAATTAGATGACGAGGCATTTGGCTACCTTAAGAGAGTCATAGTTACTCCCGCCGTTTACCCGCGCTTGCTTGAATTTCTTCACGTTGACATTCAGAGCACTGGGCAGAAATCACATTGCGTCAACACCCGCGAGGGCCATCGCAATGCTTTGTTTTAATTAGACAGTCGGATTCCCCTTGTCCGTGCCAGTTCTGAGTTGACCGTTGAACGGCGGTCGTAAAGGCACGCACCGACCGAAACCGATACGGCCCCATGGCTAGGGAGATCCGCGGAAGGCCGGTACACGAGTCCGGATTCAGCCCCCCCGAGAGGAGGCATCGACCAGGCCCGGCACAGGCCGCATCCGCTTCCCTCCCAAACCCGACACACCCCGGTCCTCAGAGCCAATCCTTATTCCGAAGTTACGGATCCAATTTGCCGACTTCCCTTACCTACATTATTCTATCGACTAGAGGCTCTTCACCTTGGAGACCTGCTGCGGATATGGGTACGAACCGGCGCGACATCTCCACGTACATCCCTCACCTGAATTTTCAAGGTCCGCAGAGAGTATCCGGACACCGCCGCAAATGCGGTGCTCTTCGCGTTCCGAACCATATCTCCCTTCTATAGGATTCCATGGAACTCGAACGCTCAGGCAGAAAAGAAAACTCTTCCCGAACCTCTCGGCGGCGTCTTCAGGCCACTTTGGGTTACCCCGTCGAACTCTCGCGTTGAAACGAGTGAACGATTATTGAAACGGTTCCGCTGCCGGGTTCCGGAATAGGAACCGGATTCCCTTTCGCTCAAAGGGCGTTATTTAACATAGATATAAACACGCCGCATCGACATAAGATTTCTCCTTGAGCTTAGGATCGACTGACTCGCGAGCAACTACTGTTCACGCGAAACCCTTCTCCACGTCAGTCCTCCAGGGCCTCGCTGGAGTATTTGCTACTACCACCAAGATCTGCACCGACGGCGGCTCCAGGCGGGCTCACGCCCAGACCCTTCTGCGCTCACCGCCGCGCACGTCCTACTCGTTACGGCTTAATGATGCACAAAAATTAATTCGGCATCGCACATGCCGGTAACGGTAGTGTATAGGCAAAACGCTTCAGCGCCATCCATTTTCAGGGCTGGTTGCTTCGGCAGGTGAGTCGTTGCACACTCCTTAGCGGATTCCGACTTCCATGGCCACCGTCCTGCTGTCATGAGCGACCAACGCCTTTCATGGTGTCCCATGAGCGTTTTTTGGGCGCCTTAACACTACGTTTGGTTCATCCCACAGCGCCAGTTCTGCTTACCAAAATTGGCCCACTTGGCACCGTCATCAGATCTCCGGCTTCATCGTTCGAGTAAGCCGGAGTTCTCACCCATTTAAAGTTTGAGAATAGGTTGAAGTCGTTTCGACCCCAATGCCTCTAATCATTCGCTTTACCGGATGAGACTGTTCAAATCGACGCCAGCTATCCTGAGGGAAACTTCGGACGGAACCAGCTACTAGATGGTTCGATTAGTCTTTCGCCCCTATACCCAGTTCCGACGATCGATTTGCACGTCAGAATCGCTACGGTCCTCCATCAGGGTTTCCCCTGACTTCGACCTGACCAGGCATAGTTCACCATCTTTCGGGTCCCAGCATCTGTGCTCAGAGCGCGCCTGCAATCTCGAATTGGAAACGAGACGCCTCGGGAGTGCGAGAGGCCGACCGAGATCGGCGCACCATCCTCCCTGAGCGGACGGCGAGCGTCCACCTTCACTTTCGTTGCGCCTTTCAGTTTAGACATTTTACTCAATGACTCGCACACATGCTAGACTCCTTGGTCCGTGTTTCAAGACGGGTCCTGCGAGTGCCCGAAACTGAATCATCGCAGACACGGGACGCGTACAGTCCGAGACAGCACGGCTGCGACGACAGGCGCGCCGCACCCCCGCCCGCACTCGGGCAGGACGGGGGATGAACGACGCGAAACCTTGCGTCGGGCCGGACGCGCGTTAACGCGTACGCGATCCGTTCAAATACCGTCCGACAGCCGGTCGGCGACCGTCACGGTCAACGCGACACCCCTAAAGGTGAAACATTGACTCCCGAACGGCGCTTAGACCGACATCGAACGGGTCGCGATGTATTACTAAGGGAGAAGTGCACGCCGTCAACGAACGTCGAACGACGCACCCCGTACGGCACGACCGAAGTCGCGTCGCATCGTGAGTGCGCCACCACGCCGCTGAATAACGATGAATCTCCCCGTTCGTTCATTCGAGTTTCGCAGGTTTACCCCTGAGCGGTTTCACGTACTGTTGAACTCTCTCTTCAAAGTTCTTTTCAACTTTCCCTCACGGTACTTGTTCGCTATCGGTCTCGCGGTAATATTTAGCCTTAGATGGAGTTTACCACCCACTTAGGGCTGCACTCTCAAGCAACCCGACTCTGAGGAGAGTCCCTCTCGCCGCCGTCCTCCGTCGCTACGGGCCTGGCACCCTCTATGGGAAATGGGCCCCGTTCAAGACGAACTTGGACAGGAGTGGACGACGACAAGAAAGCGGAACCTCCCGAACACCACATCTCCCGCCGCCGTTACAACGGCGGGATTCAGTGCTGGGCTATTTCCTGTTCGCTCGCCGCTACTAAGGAAATCCTAGTTAGTTTCTTTTCCTCCGCTTACTAATATGCTTAAATTCGGCGGGTAATCCTCCCTGATCTGAGGCCAACGTATAAAATGGGAGGCAGACACGATATCCGTTACGACGCTACGGCTCGAAAGCCGACACGCCCTTCGGACGTCGAGTCCGCCTACTCGAACATTATATGTTATATGCTAAAGCGGCGGTAAAATCCATCGAATACCGAACAACAACGCAACATTTTTACACATCGTGTGTTGTGGCATAAGATGGTGTACTTAAGCAGCAGCAACGTGTAATATTCGATTATACAATTTTTAAACGGACCCGTGTAAGCAACTAAGTGAGAACACGAGAACCGCCATATGCACCGTTTTAATTAATAAAAAAAAATAAGCGCAATGTGGTTTTGTTTTTATGCAGCCGGCCCTCAGACAGGAGTGGTCCTGGATGTGTATCCACGGACCGCAATGTGCGTTCGAAATGTCGATGTTCAAATGTGTCCTGCAGTTCACACTATGACGCGCAGTTAACTGCGTTCTTCATCGACCCGCGAGCCAAGTGATCCACCGTCCAGGGTAATAGTTTTAGTTTCAGTTAAAAGTTTAAAAATTAAAAAAAATATATAATATAACTTAGAACGAGAAGAGAGAGGAAATCTCCCCCCTCTCACTCTAAACCGTATGGATTTATTTTGTTTAGTTGACGAGCACGTCTCGTTTGCACGCAGATTCGGGATGCGGATTTTTCACCCGTCATAACCATAACGGCACGAGACGTGACGAAGCTTCCTCTTTCTGTGTTCTCTGAAAAGAAAATACAAAAAAAAAAAAGCCTATCGTGTATAACTTTGGATGGAATTTAAATATACATGAAGTAATATCGTGAAAAAACACAATAAAAAACAACATATACACCGTTAATGATCCTTCCGCAGGTTCCCCTACGGAAACCTTGTTACGACTTTTACTTCCTCTAAATGATCAAGTTTGGTCAACTTCCCAACGACGCCAACGGCCGTGAAGCCACCGCGTGTCGGTCCGAAGACCTCACTAAATCATTCAATCGGTAGTAGCGACGGGCGGTGTGTACAAAGGGCAGGGACGTAATCAACGCGAGCTTATGACTCGCGCTTACTAGGAATTCCTCGTTTATGGGGGATAATTGCAAACCCCAATCCCCAGCACGAAGGAGTTTCAACGGGTTGCCCGGGCCTTTAGGCCAGGGAGAACATGTTGATTCCTTCAGTGTAGCGCGCGTGCGGCCCAGGACATCTAAGGGCATCACAGACCTGTTATTGCTCAATCTCGTGCGGCTCGAAACCGCCGGTCCCTCTAAGAAGAATTTTAATACGTCGCCAGTGAGTTGCTTGACCGAAGCCATGCACACCGAAATGACGACGCCTATTTAGCAGGCTAGAGTCTCGTTCGTTACCGGAATTAACCAGACAAATCGCTCCACCAACTAAGAACGGCCATGCACCACCACCCACCGAATCAAGAAAGAGCTGTTAATCTGTCAATCCTTCCGGTGTCCGGGCCTGGTGAGATTTCCCGTGTTGAGTCAAATTAAGCCGCAGGCTCCACTCCTGGTGGTGCCCTTCCGTCAATTCCTTTAAGTTTCAGCTTTGCAACCATACTCCCCCCGGAGTCCAAAATCTTTGGTTTCCCGGAAGCTGCCCGCCGAGCCATTGTAGTAACGTCGGCGGATCGCTAGATGACATATTTACGGTTAGAACTAGGGCGGTATCTAATCGCCTTCGAACCTCTAACTTTCGTTCTTGATTGATGAAAACACCTTTGGCAAATGCTTTCGCTGATGTTCGTCTTGCGACGATCCAAGAATTTCACCTCTAACGTCGCAATACGAATGCCCCCAGTTATCCCTATTAATCATTACCTCGGAGTTCTGAAAACCAACAAAATAGAACCGAGATCATATTCTATTATTCCATGCACGAAATATTCAAGCAGCATTTTGAGCCCGCTTTGAGCACTCTAATTTGTTCAAAGTAAAATTGTCGGCCCACCTCGACACTCAATAAAGAGCACCGCGATAGGATTTTGATATTGAACCGGCGTGTTACCGCCGGCTCACCGACGATATGCTCCGCAAACGTGTCAGTATCACCGCGGATGCGGTGCACCGACAGCGCGGCGCACAAATGCAACTACGAGCTTTTTAACCGCAACAATTTTAGTATACGCTATTGGAGCTGGAATTACCGCGGCTGCTGGCACCAGACTTGCCCTCCAATTGTTCCTCGTTAAAATATTTAAAGTGTACTCATTCCGATTACGAGGCCTCGTAAGAGTCCCGTATCGTTATTTTTCGTCACTACCTCCCCGTGCCGGGAGTGGGTAATTTGCGCGCCTGCTGCCTTCCTTGGATGTGGTAGCCGTTTCTCAGGCTCCCTCTCCGGAATCGAACCCTGATTCCCCGTTACCCGTGACAACCATGGTAGTCGCAGAAACTACCATCGAAAGTTGATAAGGCAGACATTTGAAAGATGCGTCGCCGGTACTGGACCATGCGATCGGCAAAAGTTATCCAGATTCATCAAAATTAACGACTTCGGACGCGAGGCCCTCCGTCGATTGGTTTTGATCTAATAAAAGCACTCATCCCATCACTGGTCAGAGTTCTGATTGCATGTATTAGCTCTAGAATTACCACAGTTATCCAAGTAACTGAGTAAGATCTAAGGAACCAAAACTGATATATTGAGCCATTCGCGGTATCGCCTTAATACGGCTTGCACTGAGACATGCATGGCTTAATCTTTGAGACAAGCATATAACTACTGGCAGGATCAACCAGGGAGCTAACTCGAACACAAGGTGGGTGTCGACGAACTCTCCCCCTTTAATCGATCGGTTTTTTAAGCCGACCGACGCGAGGGATGTCTTCTTCATCTATCTGTGTGAAAGAGTGAGTTGATTATATTTATATATAGAGACTGAAGTCTTTCAATGAATTTTCCTCGGGTCGCAGATTATATTTCCACGCTATATTATTTCATCAATAATATATAACAACATTCCTTATACGATCGCCGACAGGCGATGAACGATCACGCCCGGAGTGTGCAGAGGCCGCTGCTCTGAGCTGCTAAAAAACAATTTGTGACAACTGAAAAGAGAACTTGACCACGGTTCTCAGAGACTAACAAAAAACACACAAACACTGTGTGCTGCTGTATAGTCCTGATTAACACGTGAGAACAGACCACTATAATATCATGTGTAAGTTGTTGGTAGTTAAAACCACCACACCACACACACACAATAAATAAGATAACCAAACGCGTCAAGGTATAGCGAGGCACCGACGATGAAAAACGAACAAAATCAGTAAACTGCTGTCTTTTGCATCAGTCGGCTTGGGCCCCACGCCACACGTATGGTATAGTTTATGTAAAACACAGTACTATAACATGCTTATTCTGTACACTTAATAAATTAAAGCACACATAACATAACATATCATATTAAATAAAGTTTTAAAGTTTAAAAAATCACCACTCGAACACGGCGGAGATCAACTTTAAAATATAATCGCTCGCTCGCTCGCTGCTCTCTCATTTTTGCTCTAATCTACTGAACTCTACGTTTTTAACGTTCGGTAGACGTGCGCACGCGCACTCAGCGGCGCGGCGCGCACATCACACTCGACGTTGAATCGTTATAATAGTGTAAAAATGCGGTAGAGCATCAGTACCGTATATAAATATACAGTAAAAATTTTTAAATTTTTGGGACGCCTCGGATCGGAACATTACATTAAATAACCTGAGTTTAATTTTAACTGACGGTTTAACTGTAGTATAATGTAGAGTTAAGTGTAAAAAAAAAACCTGAAAAAATTTAGAAAAAATATTTTTTGCAAAAAAGTTACGCGTGACCCGAAAGGGTTAACGCTAATCGATGCACGCCCGCGGTGCGTGGGTTGCGCATAAAAAATATCCAGAATAATAACCGCCCTGTGCTGTGTGACGTGTGCTCGGCCACCCCGGCCATCTAAAATTACTATATTAATTTTTAAAAGTAAAAAAACCGCGCGCGCACTCACTGGACACAACAATGCAACGTCGTTGCGCGGGTGGTGCATCTTTTTTTTTTTTTTATTTCGTAACAGGAACGCAATGATACATGATAATTGATTAATTAAAATAAAAAAGGAAAGGGAGGAAAAAAAAATAAAAATATGTTAATAATTTCAATAAACGCGAGCACACCGAGTTAAGTATATATTACATGGTTTACAAACTAACCAGGGGGGAACGGGGTGGAAGGGGGAGGCAAAAGGGGGTAGTATTTTTTTTTATTAAAAAACAAAAATTCATGAAAATTTACCAACAAATCTCAGAGCAAAAAAAAAAAAATAAAAAAAAAAACATTACCTTTAGTTTTGCCCGCCACGCAGCAGGTGGCAGCACTTGCCGTACTATTGCATTCATTCAAACATTAAATTAATAATATGTAGATTATTACCCCCCTCTGCTCTCGAATAATATTTAATAGGTTGATTGAAATTGAATTATTAATTCGAATTTATTATTATATAATTATTTTGTTACAGAAATAAAAATAGAGCCGTGATAAAAACCTAATTTTATATAAGATAATTAAGATATAATAAAATATTTTTTGAATTATCCTAATAATTGTTGTTAATATAATTTTTATAAAATCACCGTACAAAAGACATAAACGCGCTCCCGTGTGTACGGGTCCTGGTTAAAGAAAAAAAAAAAAAAAACTACGAATTTCAGAAAAGAAACATTAATGCAAACAACAACAACAAATAGCAAAATACGCAATTACATACATGCTCTTTATTTGAAAGTATACTGAATTAAAACAGAACCCCGATTTTTATGAAATCTTTGTATAAAAATAATAATAGAAGTAATTTCTTAATTCCAAATTACCTCTTTTCTACTTTTTAGTATGAACTACCACCTCTAGTAGAGTAAATTTTGTAGAAAGCGCGCTTATATCATCATAAAGTTAATAAAAAAATTGGTTGTCTGTAAAGTTGGTTTACGTAAGATCGTTTAACGTGACAATGAGTCATCCTTTTTCGTGCATGCAGCCGGCGCGGCGCGTTCATCGATTTATTAGACGTTGTCACGTCAAAAAACGCATATTATTTTTTTTTAACGAGTGTGGTGGGGTTAATATTCTTGTATTTGACGGTACATCATTTTTTTCATTAGAACGCGCATACTATTACACTTTTCAGTTAGTCAGCAGCACAGGTATTATATTATAAGTAACCCATATTATAAACAAATAAAAATGTAGGTATAAACCGATCGCCGCCGCCGCCACCCGGCCGGCCGCACTACACTACCTAAAAAGTTCAATTATGTAATAAAATAATTTATCTATTAATTAACCACCTCTATCATGAACAATAGGTGTATACTATTTTTATAAAATCTTCTTCCAAAACGCGCAAACATAAACGCGCGCTCTCTCTCTCTTATTTATGTAAGTACGTACAAGAGTCTTGTATTAAAATCCATTTTCTGAAAAAAAAAAAAAAAGTCGTACCGAATTCTCAGATACCTACCTACACTGAAAACATATAAAGAAGCAGCAGCAAAATACACAATTTCATTTACCCACTACTTTTAATTGGATGGATGATGATTTGTCTGTCTGTAACCAATTTCAGATACGATAGGTATTATCTCTAATAATAATAATAATAATAATAATAATAGTAGGTACTTACAAATTACCTACCTGCGCTACTTTTTAAGTATGAACTACATATTAGTAAATTTTTGTAGAGTACGGTTATATCATCATCATCAAGTTAAATAAAAGCATAAATTATTTTAACGAGTGGTTAATTCTGTATCTGACGTACGGTGATAAATCCATCTACTTTTATTTTTTCATTAGATCGTGCGCACTAGGTACTTTACAGTTAGCCAGTAGTACAGGTGCCCCCCTTACAACTCATATCAAACAAAAATGTAATAAAATAAACCGATCGCCGCCACCCGGCCGAACTACACGACCTAAAAAGTTCAATCTATATACATATAGTATAGGTAAGTATATATAAAAAAGGTAAAAGTGATTGACTGATGTATAAACGCACAGGGCAAACCCTTAGGGCTAGAAACTTAAAACTTCACACACAAGTTCTAAAATAAACGTGCGCGAGCTAAGCCGCGGGCTATACAGCTAGTTAAGGTAGTAAAATAAAACTATATTTTTATAAAATCTTCGTACAAAAGACATAAACGGCGCGCTCTTATTTATGTACGTACTACGTAAAAGAGTCTTGTATTAAAATCCATTTTCTGAAGAAAAAAAAAATCGTACCGAATTCTCAGAAAACATATAAAGAAGCAGCAGCAAAATACGCAATTTCATTTACCCACTACTTTTACTTGGATGGATGATGATTTTTGTCTGTCTGTAAGCAATTTCAGATATATCTCTCTCTCTCTCTCTCTCTCTCTCTCTCTCTCTCTTGTAGTGTCACTAGTTTCTTTCGAAACAGTGTGGTGAAAGGATTTTAAGTGCGCCTCAACTGCGAGGCTACTTTCGAGCACTTGACACATGTTATAGAACTTTTTAGGTTCTACGAAATGCCGGTTTCCTCACGATGTTTTCCTTCACCGTTTGAGAGTACTGGCATTGTGCACATAAATTTTTGAACGGAAAAACTCATTGGTGGTGCACGACCAGTTACGAACCCACGACCTTAGGATCGGAGGGCGGGGCCGCTACCACTAGACCACCAGTGCTCTCAATTAGGCGATGACAACTGCTAATGTACCTCTCGCTCGTACATTACAACATTTTGAAAGATATATAATCATTGAAATTATTTATAAAAAATCGCAATCAACCAAGTTGTCTGCAATCACATTGCACACAGATTAGTAAAAAAAATCATTTTGATCGAAACAAGTTTTCCTACCTAAAAAGTTTGATTTTAAAAAATTGTTATGTTATTTTATATCTTTAGAAATCTTGAAATGTGCCTAGAGGAGGTACCTACATTAGCAGTTGTATTCGCCGTAATGAAGACCTTACGGGATATCTGTAGGTAGGCAGAGGCACGTCCGGCCACTTGTACTATGATCGAATCGTATTAGATTCTTAATTAGGTACATAGGCCATTATTCATCTAACCTGCCTCTGTGAAGTATACTTGTCAGGCATCGTGTAGTGGCACGTACGTAGGGCACGTTATCACTTATGTACACGGAGGCAGAAGTAGCCGCTCAACATCAGGTCATCATATAGCTTATTTTTTTTGATTACCTTAAAAGTTTAATCGTGTCTCAAAGTCTCAAAATCAAATACAAACGAAAGGAAACTATCACAAAATTTTAATGGAAGATTGTTACAAATTAATATTACTCAAAAATAAAACGGATCTAAAATGGCGGCAGTTAATTATTCCCTCTCACTCTTACACTATTGTTGACAGCTGCTGTTTCACTCGCACCCGTGATAGGTATAGAAAAAAACAACAGCTTCACGACTTAGATCCCCAGGCACGGTAGATATCCCCTCTGATCTTAGTACCAAGTACTAACTCCAGATTCTTTGAGGACGTCTACGGGTAGTCAGAGGCACGTCCTAACCATTACATTTGGCACATACCCACATTTAGAGGTATAGACTACCCGCCATTTTATTATTACCAATTTCAGATACAATAGGTATTATCTCAAATAATAATAATAATAATAATAAAAGTAGGTACTTACACAAATTACCTACCTGCGCGCTAGGTACTTTTTAAGTATAATAATAATAAATATTGATGGACATTCCACACAGCACTATCTCGCCCCAAACTAAGCCAAAGCTTGTGATATGGGAACCAGATAGCTGATATACTACTTATATACTTTTTTTTTTGTAAATACATACTTATATATAATATTATATAACACCCAGACAGAGAACAAACATCTATGTTCATCACACAAACGTTTGTTCTCGGTGGGAATCGAACCCACAGCCTACGGCGCAGAAGGCAGAGCTACTACCAACTGAGCTGTGAAGGCTGTCAAAAGTATGAACTACATATTAGTGTGAATTTATGTAGAGAACGGTTATATCATCATCATCAAGTTAAAAAAATGCATAAATTATTTTAACGAGTGGTTAATTCTGTATCTGACGTACGGTGGTACATCCATCTACTTTTATTTCTTCACTAGCTCTTACCTGCGGCTTCGCTCGCGCCCGTTTACTATAGAATACTTACAAATAGATATGATTGGCAACATCTATAATAAATAAATTGTATTTTCTTCCCCATGGAACAATCTTGAGCCACGTAATTTTGTCAGAAGAAACAGGTACTAACTGACAACTTGAAGTTCCTGCCTCTTCGATTGTTTGTATAAAATATACAAAAAAAGCAAAAAAACAAAAAAAGTCGGGATAAAAATTACCCTATGCCCGTCTCCTGGTTCTAAGCTACCTTCCCACCAATTTTCAGCCAAATTGGTGATGTATTTTATATTACTACGTATTTTATTTAGCTCCAGTATATCCTCTAAAGATATTACATAGGTACTATATTTTTATAAAATCTTCGTAAAAAAAGACATAAATAAACGCGCTCTTATGTACAAGAGTTTTGTTTTAGAATACATTATCTGCAACAAAAAATAATCGAACCGAATTCTGATACAATTTAGGTAGAGGAGGAGGTACACTGAAAACATAAAGCAGCAAAATACGCAATTTCATTGGATGACGTATGTAACTTTTTCCTGTTCTTTTGATTTAAAAGCGAAACAACTGAACCGATTTTTATATGATTCTTTTGAATGGGGTATTCTCTCAAAGTAGATTTTTTCCTACTTACTTGACACTTATCGTCATATTTTGGACAATTTACACAATATCTTTATAAATTGTAGCCTATGTGTTATTCTGATGTTATAAGCGATATAGAGGTATTTTATTGTGTAAAGTTTCATTTTAAAATCCATTAATTAGTTTTTAAGTGAAAGAGGTACACATATAGGGATAGATATAAAAAAATGTATGGTCTTTTCTGCATAAAAAAAAAAAAACTTTCATTTACTTGGACACACTAAACTTCACTTACTATGATGACACGTACGTAACTTTTTCCTGTTATTTTGATTTGAGAGCCAAACTATTGAATGTAGCTTAGGGAGTTATGCGGTATAACATATTCGAATTGAGAGAACCTCCATCCTTTTTTTTGAAGTCGGTTAATAAAACAGAAAAGAATCATCGAAATAGAGGAAACACTCCTTCCTCTCTTTCTCTAATTAATTGAGACACAATACATTATTATAAAATAAATATTCAAAAATCATTATAATTTTAAATGCAAGATGGCCGCCGCGCGCCCGCCCCGGCCACAAAATGGCGGATTACATACTTTCATAAGTCCAAACAAATTTTATATAGTACACACCTACGAGTATATGTATAATAGTTATTATAATAGTAAGCTTACCCCATTTTGGCGGCGGAGGTTGCGGCGGCAGTCAAGAGGGAAATTAAATATAACACACCACATACCTGAAACAAAGGAAGAAAAATATAAAAATGTGATATATTTTTATCTTTTGTATTATGTAAAAATACTAATCTAATGTTGTGAAAACAACAAAATAAAAAAATAGATAAATGAAATA